>OX424502.1:5984734-7241478 GCA_949152395.1 Agrochola litura
AGCCGAGCGTTCATAGCGACGTTGCTTTTTGATCCTTCGATGTCGGCTCTTCCTATCATTGTGAAGCGAAAATTACAAAGCGTTGGATTGTTCACCCACTAACAGGGAACGTGAGCTGGGTTTAGACCGTCGTGAGACAGGTCAGTTTTACCCTACTGATGGCCTGTCGTTGCGATAGTAATACCGTTCATTTCTACAATAACAATGGTATCGGACATTTGGTTCATGCACTCGGTCGAACGGCTGGTGGTGCGAAGCTACCATCCGCGGGATAATCCCTGAACGCATCTAAGGGAGAAACCCATCTAGCCAAATCCGGCAAGGATATGCTCACTGTGGAGCCCCGAGAGTCGAGAGGCTCTAAACAATGTGACTTTGCTAGTCGCGCTTCACCACGTGATGTGCGACGCCGAAGCCCATTTGGATCGCGGAGATCGATGCTGTCCGTGTAACACGTGCATCACGGCTCCGAAGGTCCGAATTTAACTCAGTTCGATGTCGGGGCTCGGAATAGTCTGTAGACGACTTCCGTTCCTGGCGGGGTGTTGTGCTCGATAGAGTAGCACGGTAGTGTTACAATCCGTTGAGACTCAGCCCTTAGCTCGGTGATTCGTTTTTTAATTTTTTTAATACACGAACTGATGAAATGATTGTTAATCAATGCTTATAATGGTAAGAAGCTAATGATGGTGTCAAACCCCTAGTAAAATTCTAGACCAACTCAAAGAATATTACCATCGAAACGCTAAGGTATGTTCGATCAATAAAATAAAAAAAATTGTCTATTATTTATTGATCTGCAGTTCGTGTATTAAACCATTCTGAAACGAATTGTAGGTGATGTTGCTTCAAAAGGTATTGTCCCAAGAATTTGAAACTGGCGAAGGTATAAAAGACTTGACTGTACATACCTCTTCATAATTTTTAATAACTTGTATAATGGGACCCAAAAATCGTGAAAAAGTTACGAGAACACAACTAATAGTTTCTTATGGCCGATTCTTATAAAATAGGCATCGTTATAGGTTAAAACTAAGGCTCTTGTATCTATGCCAATAATGAAGCAGATATAGCTTTGGCATTATGGAAGTTGCTATTACATATAAAACTTTTTTACAAAAAATACAACCGACTTCCAAACTAAAAAGTGAAAAATAACTTTAAATCAGAAGTCGGTGTCTTTAGATCAGTATTTTAGTTTTTTGACACCGACTTCTGAAATTAAAGTTATTTTTCATTTTGTAGTTTGGAAGTCGGTTGTATTTTTTGTAAAAAAGTTTTTTTGGAGTTCTCTTTATATTAAAAGGTGTTGAACGTAATAGGAATCCCTTACTACAAATAATAAGAAATTAGAGGCATAATGGACAGCCCCGGATCTAGGGGGGGACAAACCGGGCACGTGGTCCGGGCGTCAACTTCAGGGGGCGACAAATTCAAGCGTAGCAGATAAGTGCAGCACCCAGCACACCTCAACTTTGCAGTAAATGAGACGCGCAGCACTATAATCTTTCTATTAAATTCTTTTTTACAATAGCTTTGGCGCCCCTTTTGGATTAGCGCATTATCGATCGATAAAATGTTATTAATATGTTGCTGGAAAAATTTTCATTTTGATAAAATTTTAATTTCGCGGGTTAGCTTAGCGCATCCCCATAAAAGACTGGCGGGGGGCGGCAGACGGCAGTTTTTACCCCGCATCAAAAAAATCTAGACCCAGGGCTGACAATGGATGCAGGCTTTTATGTACACAATTTACTATTCACAACATAATGTAACAACATCACACCTGTAATCCTAGCGGGGACAGGCAGAGGTGTAGGTACTCATATTACACCCACGTTTCACCAGTTATATTTAAGTCCCATGTAATAGGGGGCGAGCCTATTGCCATTAACCGGGCACAAATCCAGACTCCAGGCTGCTACTGAACCTGCCGGGGGTTCGAAGAAAACCGATAGGGAAATCGTGGCCCCCGGCAACAGGGCAACCGAAGGAACACGGGTGGGTTTTAGTCAGTAAGAGTCTGACACGCCCTCCCGCTCCACCCAGAGCGGGAGAAGTTATTTGGTAATTTACCACCCCAAAAAAAAAAAAAAATCTATTCTATTCAAAACCTACTTATTCATGGCTTCCAACAAAAAAACATAAGCCAAGATTGCCAAGCTTATCCCATTACATCCGCCGTATACACCATTTTCCTTAAATTTATTTCTGAACTAAAAAAATGCACACACGTCCCAAACTCCTTCATAAAAACTAGTTTCACCTCCCCCGTAGGCGCCATGTTTTTTTATCTATTTCTCAATTTCCTGACACCGTAGTTGGATGAAAACACACCTTATTTCCTGCTTACAATGTAAACAAAACAATGAAGAAAATATCTTATGAATAAGTTTAGTAGTTTCATGTTTTGGAGTCAACAGCAATAGACTATGAATATTTTTAAGGCAATTTTATTGCGGTCGTATACAAATGTAAAAAAAACCGGCCAAATGCATGTCAGACTACGCACAATGTAGGGTTCCGTAGTTGGGATGAATTTATCCCAAGAACAAAATTAACTTTGCTGTTGAAAATAAAATTCTTTCATACGGAATGTATGGGAGAACATGTTTTTACAACCGCAAATCTAAGTTGGTCGATTATTACTCGTTAACTTGTAAAGCCTTCTCAGCTGTGATAGTTTTCCTTTTAAATTCGTAATATAAGCTACTGCCGTAAAAAATTTTCACATATCTAAAACCAACCATTTAGCTGGCAGGCGGGCGCGGGGGTACAATTGACTCTAACAAAAATTTTCACTTTAAAGCTTAATATTTCGCAACCGGATCTCTGAATTCAAAAATGGTTTTAACATACTCACAATGTTTTTACGTGTAGGGGAGGTACCCTACAAAAAAAAAATTTTTTCATAATTATTTTACCACTTTGTCGGCATGATTAATATGTATACCCATGCCAAATTGCAACTTTCTAGTACTAACAGTCTCGGAGCTAGACCGCGGACAGACAGACGGACATGACGAAACTATAAGGGTTCCTTGTTGACTACGGAACCCTAAAAAAACCCTGTTCGATCCGAAAGGGGCTCATAGGTACTGCAATAACAGTACCTAAAACTAATAAAAAATCGTATTGTTATTGAAAATAAAAAGTTATTGCTATTTAAAAATCACATTTTTAGCACCAAAAATACTCCAAATCCATTAAAAATTCACCTAAATTTACCTTTCATTAATTCTCTCAACATGACCAAACAATCTAAGCATACTCTTTAAATGTAGGGTTCCGAACCTCAACCATATATAAGAGAGTTGTAAGATATGCTTAATTACAGATATTGGCGGTCAAAAGAAAAGGGGGTCAAAAATGGGGTCTAAGGGGTCTAACTGAATGTAGGTTCTAGCTGAAAAATTACAGATATTGGGGGTCAAAAGAAAAGGGGTTCAAAAATGGGGTCTAAGGGGTCTAACTGAATGCAGGTTCTAGCTGAGAGAGGGGTACTGGGGGGGGGGCAAATTTTATCAAAACTGATATTCCCAGATGTTTCCGAAATATTTAAAATTAAAAAAAAGTGTCGTTACACAATAAAAAGTGTCTTACAACTTTTGGTCTTAATTTTTTCCGTCTAGCCCCCTTTCGCAACGCGCGATAAGGAACTTCGTTCCAAAACTTCGTTCCAATAATTAAAAAACATACAAGGGACGCGCGCAGCCGAGCAGATAAACCTGTCATAACATGTCTCATTTAGACGCCGCCCCTATCCGAAATTATTTGAAACTATATTGGATTCGGTTACGGTTAGAGCGGTTTCGCACTACGTCCGATCCGAATCCGAATTCAATCCGAATTGGGAATTTTCTAAATTCGGACGGACAAAGATCGGATTTATCAATCAATCAATCTTTATTTGTGAACACAGGTATTACAATAAAGGTCTTATGTTTACATTTTAGTCGAGCTCTATGTCCTACCAATGAAATTGGTGTACAAATATATTAAGTTTTTAGCAATAATTCTGAATTTATACAATACAAAGTCACGTTCGAGTAAATAATGTCAATTAAATGTATTAATAAATAATTAATTAATCAATTATAATTTATTTTTACATGCATGTCAATGGTTAATTATATTAAAGGGCTAGTAATGTCATATTTCATCATAATTGTAAATAATGTCAATTAAATGTATTATTAGTAATTAATTAATCAATTATAATTTATTTTTACATGCATATCAATGGTTATTTAAATATATATATTAAAGGGCTGGTAATCTAGTGCACAACCCCTCATACAAATAGTACTATGACTACTTCGGACCGACATTTCTCGGTTTCGGATCGTATTCGGATCGGACGTAGTACGAAACCGCTCTTACGGATTGATTTTTATTTCGGATATCTGGTAGTTTCGGTTACGGCCGTAACCGCTCCTTAACATCCCTGACCTGTAGAGAGACAATTACGGAATAATAATGAAATAACATAACATAACATAATTTCACTCCTGTATTTCCCGAAGGGTTAGGCAGAGGTGTACCTATAGTACACTCACATTTCGCCAGTTATGTTTAAGTCCCATGTAACAGTGGGCGAGCCTATTGCCATCAATAGGGCACAAATCCAAGCTCCAGGCTGCTGCTGAGAAATTCCTAATGGAATTACCTTTTTTTTAATGCGATAAGAACATTCCAACCACAACAACATTCCTCTGGAGACACTTTCCATCTTCGTAATCATAATTTCGCTAATAGGTTTAAAGGTCAAACTACACTAAGTAAATTATGATCACACAGCCAAGCCATCCATCATGGACAACGGCGGGCTATCATCGTATAAACAAACTATATATACTAGGTACATAGAGAAGGTTTCTCTTGTGGGATGAAAAAAAAGATTAATGTAGGTATAATATATTTTATATGAGGGGGTGGGTTCTGTTGAAATAAAGATAACGACTCCGGCAAAATTAACAAAAAAATTATTAATTATTTTTTGCAGACAACACGATCCATTTGTCAGTAAAATAATGCTTGAAACTATGTTGGCCTACACATAAACGCATACAATATTCGAAGAAATAATTTCGATAGTTTTTAATGATCTAATTTAATTCATTAGATTAGCACATACTTACAGTATACGTCCATTGCCCGTATATAAATTATAATGTTTGCCAAGAGTTGTATAAAATTCACGGCAATAATTCTAATTTATACTTCATGCCAAAGACATAAAAATTACATTGCAATGACATACTTAACGGCTTTACTTAAAAAAAAAACCGTGAATGTGTTCCTTAACACGTTTAGTGCCGGGAGCCCTCCTAGAGGGTTTACCTAGTCGCATCTAGGATGCCGGGAGCCCTCGCGGAGGGCTCATTTTAAATATGGATTTTTCTTAGTGAATACAACATTATAAACCGTGAAAATAAAATCTGATATTTATTTTAACAAGATTTATTAGTTTATGCGTTGGTTTTAAAATGAAAGCATTGTTTTTATTTATTTTTATTTTTTGTTCTCGTTTACAAAACATTTAAAAGGTTGGAAACGTACGTATAGTGACAAGACCCCCTCAAAACACTATTTATTTTTACTTCGTTTTAATGTTTTATAACATGGTTTAAACCTATTGCCGTTGACCGTTCGCGATGGTTAACTTTAGCGCAAACGTAATGCCGGTAACCCTCCCAGAGGGTTCACTTCCAATATCTATGGCGGCATGGCGTATGAGTTCTATGAAAAGTGGCTGGAGTAGACAGTGTTAAGTGTCTAAAGAAACAAAGTTATTGTAATAATACATATTTTACTTAATACTGAACTGACGTCTGACGGTCCTTGATGAGGAGTTACTACCGTACTTAAGCGATGTTAACATAACATCAAGCCTGTTCCTATGTGGTACACCCACATGTCGCGAGTTATGTGGGAGTCCCATGTAATAGTGGGCGAGCCTATAACCATCAACCGGGCACAAATCCAGGCTCCAGGCTGCTACTGAGAATTTCCATATGTAAAAAAAAAACAACCGCCTTCCAAGAAAAAAACCACTACAAACTGAAAAATAAATTTAATTTCGGAAGTCGGTGTCTTGGGTTTTGTTTTTTCGTTTTTTGCCACCGACTTCCGAAATTAAAGTTATTTTTCAGTTTATAGTGGTTTTTTTTTTGGAAGGAGGTTGTTTTTTTTTTGTAAAAAGTTTTTGTTTTTCACTTTTTAGTTGTGGTACCTACCCCACACACATTCGAATACCACTACCTGCTGCCAGTGATAGGAACTTAATCATCTACATACTAAGTGGGAAAAAAATACGTATTTTGTAGCCAACTCAAAAACTATTCAAGCAAAATTAATACAGTTTATATGGGACCACCTCGAGATAATTTTTAAAATTGGTCCACAAATGACGGAGAAATCGGTGGACATATATAAAAAAAAAACCAAAATACGCGCCGAACAAATAACCTCCTCCTTTTTGGAAGTCATTTAAAAACCCAATAACACTTTGCCCGTTATTATACTCTAATTAACGATCATTTACAGTATTAGGTACCATCAAAGAAACTCATTTCTAAACAGTTTGAAAACAAAATCCCGTGCACACGATGACCTCACCTGTTACCGCCCCGGTTGTATAGCGGCCGAACGCTGCAAGCAGAAATAGTCCTTACGGTGTATGGATATGAAATTCTTTGATAGTACCTACTCACATGCATGTTTCATTACAGACCAAACAATAGCCCTTACAAACAAAATAAACAGATAAACACAACAATTACGAAGGGGTTCCTCTGCTCAACGCGGAACCCTAACAAACAAAAACAGAAAACTCCGCAGAGATTGGAATCCAGTTAGCGAAACAAAAAGTAGAGCTTCCCAGTCGATTTCGGCGCTTCTTAATTGACTTCTGAAGTTCTGACGTTGTTTTGCAATGTCAAAATATATATTCCAACTTCATAATTTTTTGAGGAAACTTGATAAAAAGGGAAAACCGATAATTGTTTGAAAAGTGAAATCAATACATATAAGCTTTTATTTGTAATTGGAATTTTCACTGGTTTTGGAAATTAGACAAGACAAGCGATGGCAGATGAAAGAGAAAAAAAGAAAAAGTAACAAAATGTTGGCAGTTATAGAAGGCGACATTTCCAATAACTTCAGAATACCGGGATAAAATTATCCTATGTGTTCATTCAGGAAATGGTCTATCGGTGAGCCAGATTTCAACCAAATCCGTAATTTTTGATCAAGTAGGTAACAAACGTTTTCATAGTTTTACTTAATTTTTTTTATTAAGTAAACTATTTTGATTGACATTGGGTAGAAAAAGCGAGATGGGCGGATGACCTCAGGCTCACGGTTGGACACCACTAGAGCGCGAGACCGAACCGAATGGAATATGCTAGAGGCCTATACCAAAAGGCACTCTGAATTACATGATATTCTTTAGAAAAACCTCAACACTGTCATATGAAACGTTAACCTCGATATTCAGAATTAAGGGCTTATCAATATTTATTACGAATACGATTCGGTATCTGAAGAATCTCATCATTATTTAACCATAACGACGCCAAAAAGATATCAAAATACTCAACGCACCAAATACGCAAAAATGTACACAAAATATTTCTTTTCACACTCTTCAAAATACCGAAAAGGATCCCGTTTTTGTAACATTTTACTAATGAAACAGTAATAAAATTATTCTGACGGACAAACACGTACCGAGCACCTACCATATGTTACGGTAATGGTTCATATATTTACTTTAGCACCAGTATTTTACGTTCATATGCAATGCAACGCTGCAGAATTGCAGTCCGGACTGATCTATTTTGGTAGGTTTATACGTTGGCTTTGTGTTGACTGTAAACTTTTACTGTGAGTGATGTCATCATCATTTCCGGCGGAAAATGTATGTATATTTTATTTAATAACGATATTTTTCCGGTGGACTGCAATTCCCAAAAGGACTAGAATTATGTTTAAAAAAATTACTATTATGAGGAAAAGTTTGAGTGATGAATATAAATGTTGATGGATGGAGAGAGAGAGAAAGGCCAAATAAAAGATGGATGGATTGTATGAGGAATGATATGAAAGAGAAAGGAGTGAATGATAGCGTGACGGTTGACAGGGGAGAATGGAAGAAAAAAACGTGGTGCGCCAACCCCACGTACCATGGGACAAGGGCAGGAAGATGATAATGATCAGGAGAAGTTTAGAGTAAAAAATGAAACACGAAAACCAGAAAATAATAAATAGATAAAAAAAATAAAAAACTGGTTATTGGTTATACATCAGCAGTCCGTTAAGGGGATGTAGGAGAGGTAATTTGCAACCAAATTACCCCTGATGACCCCTATGCCAATGTCAACTATTTTCGAGTAATTTGACTTTTTTTTTGAGTAAAATTTTAAAATGTACCCAATAACCCTGATATACAGGGTTAATGGTTATACGTCTTACATTATTTTTTATTTTTTATTTCTCGAAAATGGTTGACATTGGCATAGGGGTCATCAGGGGTAATTTGGTAGCAAATAGATAGATAGATAGATAAATCGTTTATTTAGTGCACACAAAAGACAGCACAACATACAATAGCACGATAAAATAATAACTAATTAGTTATTAGGAAATAGCCGCAAGGTAACAATATACAAACAAATTAAAAAAATAAAAGGAAGAAAACAAGACATTATGATGATACTATTGGCTATGACACAATGTAAAATAATGGACCAATGAACATAAAGAGTGCGGTGTGTCTCAAGGTTGCACCAAATGGGAGTCCAGCTCATACCTGACGCTGGTATTCTGCTGAATCCCTGCAGCGACATACGGACGTCGAGTAGATGTGATAAATATGTGAGACACAAATGACCTCTCCTATATCCCCTTAACAGATTGCTGACGTATAGCCAATAACCCTGTATATCTTTAGAAATGCTAAGCCTGATACAAACCATGATAGATTGACTATACGTGAAAACGTTTCGAAAACAATCACAAAGGTATGTAGCAAAAATAGTTTTATAGTAAGGAAAGCGAATACGATGTTATTTCGCCCAGACGTGTATTAATGTGTTTTTCAAGTATGCATACACAATTTATCACTTTTCAGGAATGTATTCTAAACTATAACGTACATACCTAAAAATTTATATTTTGGAATCTTAAACTCGTTTTGGCAATTCGATTAGCAGAACATGAAGTACAAAGGAAGGCTATTCTTTATCCGACTGCACGATGCAAAGGAGGGTTGTGTGTTTATCAGCCTATATATGTATGTATGTTTTTATTAAATACATTCCTTAAACTTAAAGGTAAAGTAAGGGTAGATTTGGAAGTTCATCATTTTTGACGACGGGAAATAATATTAGGGACATGGCGCTTAAATACTCATCATATGCTTAATCATTATCCTTTTCACAACTAAGTATGTTGAGGTCGGCTTCCAGTCTAAAGGCTCCCGCAGACAGCCGCAACGCGAAGGCCGCACGTGACACCTGAACAATTTCCGTGAAGTTTTCTTAGAAATCGCGTTGCGCTGTCGCATCGCACCTGTCTGAGACAGCCTTAACCAGAGGCAACTGAATACCTACTAGTATTTTACAGCGTTTGTAAGCACTATAAATAAGTAGTGTAATGATACACCGTTTCAGTATTACTAATTTCTGTATTTATATTCTTGCACACATACAAATTTGGTATACTTTTAGCAATATATAACAAACTATTTAATTATGTACTCAATATAATAACGTTATAGACGTTAGACTTCTTGAAGACAACCTTTTCATTTCGAGGCTCCAACCGAACTAACTTAGAAGCTAAGCGACGACGCTCCAAACATCATGTTTCCATTCCGTTCCGTAAAAAAACAGTACTTTTACGGTAACTGTCAAATGAGATACTTTTAAGCTCCATGATCACACTGATACAATAGTAGATTGTTATACGAGGGGCTAAAAAAACCCATTGTAACGAGGTAGTTTTACTCCCGAGCTTTAGTAAATAGAAACCGAGTTATAATTGGTTTTAGCACCGTGTGTTACACTCTACTTTTCACTACGATAGCGAGAAAATAAAATAATCCAATACAATATTAAATAGTTTATTTTATTTAAATGTGTTTTTTCCGGCAACTTAATTTCAGTCCTCTTTGAAGATGTTCTCACCATCTAATGACATTTTCACTGTTGTAAATTATATTATGGTCACCAATTCAATTCGTAATTAGAGAAAAATTCTAAAGATTTCGCGCCAATGCCTTTTTTATTTCTTTTGTAGCCGCAACGCAATGCACGCGAAGAGATAGCCGCATTTAGTTCCATTTTCAAAAATAAAATGTTCTTCTTTTTTTTGTGAACCAGTAATAAGTCGAGTCCATAACCATGATTATTCTACATAAGAATAAAGAGTTTTTCATTTTTCAAGGCTCGTTGGAACAGACAAAAATTAAAAAGAAATTACTTTTCCCCTAGACCAAGAAATGCTATTTTTTCCCCGCTCTGGTACTCTACAATGACGGCCTTTTTGAGCAAGAGGAGTGAAAAAACCATTTGAAGCAATTCACATAATTGTAATTTTATATTTAGTATTTAAAATCACTACAAATCATATTAATATAAATGGAAAACATGACAGTAGGTAATAACGGTATTTAAAAAAATTTAGGCAGCAAAAACTCCAGGTAGGATCGTGTTTTTGAATCAAAGATTTATAAATAAAATTAAATAATAATATATAAGGTATTAGTGAAATGTGACTCGCTTGAGCGGCTCTCTGATATTTATTTTGTTAATGTATTTCGATATTCCAATGTGTAGGTACTATACAATGTTTGTGTATACTGTATACATCGCACGCGGCGTCTCCCACGGGTATTACAAGGCTTTTACATCATATTGGAGTGCGTCGATTGGAAAAACAGATTGCAGATACAGGTACTTACTTATTTTTTTGTATAAATACTCGTATCATTACATTTTTTCAGAACTGTGTGAGGTATTTATTTATAATTTACTAGCGTCTAGATTCGCACAATTTTTGCGGTTATATATTCTGTATATATCATGTATCAATCATCATCATCTGCCCAGCCTTTTCCCAACTATATTGGGATCTGCTTCCAGTCTAACCGGATGCAGCAGAATACCAGTAGGTATTTTTCGGTTGTGACACTTTCAGGCTTCTAACTACCCGTAACGACTGTCAAAGATCTACAAATGACAGCCAAGACAAATGACGTAACCTATGTTTAGAATCTAGAGTGTGTCACGCTGCAAAAGAACTAAAAAAAACCGGCCAAGTGCATGTCGGACCACGCGCAATGTAGGGTTCCGTAGTTGGGATGAATTTATCCCAAGAACAAACTTAACTTTGTAGTTGAAAAAAAAAATCTTTCATACAGAATATATGGGAGAACATGTTTTTACAACCGCAAATCTAAGTTGCTCGATTATTACTCGTGAACTTGTAAAGCCTACTCAGCTATGATAGTTTCGTTAGAATTCGTTATATAAGCTACTGTCGCGAATTTTTTCATATATCTAAAACCAACCATTTAGCTAGCAGGGGGCGGGACACTTGACTCTACAAAAATTTGCACTTTAAAGCTTAATATTTCGCAAACGAATCTCTGAATTCAAAAATGGTTTTAACACATCCCCAATGTTTTTAAAAAGACCTTTCCAACGATGTTTTTTTTTTCTATGCCTTGTTGTATCCCACAACAAGGCATAGAAAAAAAAAACATCCCCACTTTACGTGTAGGGGGACCCTAAAAAAAATATTTTCATAATTTTATTTTACCACTTTGTTGGCATGATTAATATGTATGCAAAATTACAACTTTCAAATACTATCAGTAATGGAGCTAGACCGCGGACAGACAGACAGACAGACGGACATGACGAAACTATAAGGGTTCCTTGTTTACTACGGAACCCTAAAAACAAGCCAACTTTTTTATGCTGGTGTGCGTGACAGCGTCTTAAACTCGCGCCACGTCATTGTGCTTTTCTAGTGTGCGTGCATTTATCGGCCAACAGTTGGAGCTAAATCCCTAGGGATATAACTAGATCACGGCTATAACTATCTTACTGCGACACATAGATCTAGAATATGGTTAATTTATCGCCCTACTTTATAGAAACACATTCAAAGAAATACAAGTCATTATCATAAATATTGTCTGGATAAAGTTATCCACTTAAGTACCCAAGCAAAAAATATCCAAGCTGTTCAGTAACGATATTAATGTGTCTTGAGGATATTATACGCTGGCTTAGAATTACCTACCTCAAAAAACGAGTGTTTTGAGGTAGGTATTCTACGTATTAGGTGTCATTACTTGTCCTTAAGGGTTCATTAGAAAACCAACGTCAGACAGTATCTGTCTGGCATTAATGCTGAAATGAACCTTTTTTGCGCAGCCGTGAGGCACACACTATTGTTTTTAAAACATAATTTTTTATTTTCACCTTGTTATTTGTGTTTCACGAACTGTGTCCAAATAAATGTTTTTCTTTCTTTCTTTCTTTATTATACGAACTATTTTTGTGGCAATTTTACCCGGCTACGGTAATACTTCACTTATCTTCAGACAACCTTTCCTTTTTTTCTTTTTTCCAGCCTCAAAATCTAAAACTTACGACACAAAATACGTACCAAACTACGACCACGCAACCGCTTCAAACCAGTTATTGCGTACATTAGTTAGCTAATTTGGAGAACAGCCAGGCAATCTCGCCATGTATCGGTGGTACAACGACCACTTATCATGCCACAAATGAGGCCCGATGTTCTACAAGCTGTAGAGGGCAAACTTTGCCCAAGATCGTGTTAACTTTACCCGGAAATTGGAGTTCAACTTTGTTAATTTGTATCTTTTGTTGTATTTTGATAGGGATCTTTGCTGAAGGAACAGGGTTTTGAGTTAAGAAAGGACTTATCTACAGCGGAAAGTATGGTTGGAATTAGTTTGTACATAATATCGAAGATATACACGGAGATTTTGAATTCACTGTTAGGGTGTAAAAGTACTCATGGTTATGAACAACTTTCACTATGAGACCAACTCTGAAATATCGATAAAATATCAGCTGTTTCACACAAAAATACAATATTTACCCGATAAAAATGTACGAAAGAGATGTATTTTGCTTTTGCTATTTCGTAGTTGGTCTCATAGTGAAAGTTGAAAAATAATCATGAGTACTTTCACCTCCTGAAAGGTTAACAGTGAATTAAAAATCAACGTGTTTAAAAAACTGACATTTAAATAAAATACACGACTGTGTAGGTGAGGTTAATAACAATGTTTTTTTATAAAAAAGAGCAGGTTTTTATCATGGATTCTGGAATGATGCTTGGTCAGGAATCTCAATCTAAAACTAGATTGTATTCGCGATTAGTTTTAAATCTTTTGGCCCTAGTTTTTATTAAATTATTGAAATTTTCCTTACAAACCTATACAATTAAGAAACATCAAAAGAACAATAACTTTATCACAAATGAAACCGCTAACATCCATTACTTAAGAACTTACTACATAAACAATATATAACCTACTTGTTTCACGAACTCATTTTATTCTTACAAAACAAAAACAGATGAAATGGAAAAGCTTTTCTTGGCTCACACAAAGAAACCGAACATGTGCCTTTTAACAATGCCCATCAAATGATTGAATAAACATCAGAGAACCTTTTTCACGCCAATATTGCGATATAATAATACTCGTATCTATGTATTTTCTACCAGAAGATTCACGTCTACAGTCCCATTTACATGGTGCAAGTTTATTGCTTGTGGCATACCATAAAATTTAAGCAACAATTGACTGCCACCATCTAAGGCGCGGGATGTACACAAGTGGCGAGGGGCTCGGGCGTTGCCGCTCCTTCATATTTCGCCTGCGCCACCGCGCCCGCACCACACCGTCGCCGTCGCCACGCCCGCGCCCCTTGTCACTTGGGCATGTCCCGCGCCTAAGGAACACGTAGGTACAATGAGGGTTTCCATGAAAATTCACGCCACCAGTACGCCACTTAGACAAGAAGGGTCCCATTTCGACAATGAATGTAAAATATATGATGATGTTCATTATTCGTTTGATTCATTCGTTCATCATTCAGTCACGACAAAAAAAATAGGTGCTTTGACACTTTTGACCTGACGTCTCAGTGCTGCCACCTAGTTAACATCATTTTAGAAAACCCTCAGGCTAAGCGTATGTTGAAACGCAGGTGACGCAGGTTCACGCAGCGCAGGGCAAAGCAGATTTTGTAATGCATGAACGTACTGATAGCTGCGTACGCTACGGCGCGGCGGCGTAGCCACGGGCGACGCAGACATGTGTCTGACCTGCTCTGCGTCTCGTTGTAGAGCCGGCACAGATTTCTTCGTCACTTGATTTTTACCACTGATTCATAATTTTATTTCAATGACAGATTGTTTGTACTAGGTAGGACGTGAATGTGTCTGTGTAGCTGCGTCGCAGCATGCGCTTGCGGATGTCTGCCTCGCCTGCCCTACCCTACAAAATCTGTACTGTGCTGTGCTGCGTCACCTGCGTTTAGCATACGCTTAGCCTCATTGTTGCACGATACGAGTAAGTTAGTTGCCGTTCAGAACTGGTATAGGTGTAAACAGTACGTACAATAAAAACGCATTAAATTTTGACATGAATACTTTCTACCATTCAAAGTTAAAAAAAACTTGAAAAAACGATCAATAAAATTTAATTAAATATTTGGCAGCGCAACTACGAGCAATACTTGAATCAATTGTACAAGGATGTGCAACTCTATATTTAGACGAAGCAAAAATCGCCTTGCAATAATTACCTTCAGAGATCAGTTAGAATTTTGTTGTAAACAGACGTGTCGAACATTTATTAAAATAAATAAATAATTACTTGCTGAATCGTGACCTGGTTTTTACCAAATAGCCGGTAGTGAAGCAAACTGTGTCATACGTAAGCATAACATGTGTGAATCGCTTCTGTGAAAATGTGTATAAGTGATTAACAAGTAAATAACTTGTATCACAATGGCAAGCAGTCCCTTCAGCAGGGGTGGCAGATGTGCTCGAAGCCCACCTCCTACACCTGTGCCCGCACCCGCACCTGCACCTGCACCCGAGCCCGGATCTCACCCTCAACCACCCAGCCGAAGAGAAGATGTCATGATGGAAGTGATACCTACGCCGGAAATCCAGAACTGGATGTCGTCCATTGAACAGTGCCTAAATGAAGTGTGCTCTATTGTATCAGAGGGCAAATTAAACATGGAGCAAAAACTGCGTATAAGTACCCTATGCCGAAAAGTTAGTCACGGCACATCGCAAATGGCCGTTCAGTACCAGTCCCTTAAGAGTAGAGCCGTCCAAGCCCGCTCCACCGTCCAAACACTCGAAGACCAAATTGATCTGTCGCAGCAACTGCAAGCCCTTAAGCTGTCAATCGGAGCTTCAATGAAACCGGTAACGGGAACTTCCTATGCTGAGATGGTTAAGCAAGGTACCAACAATTTTATACAGCCGATAAACCTAAGCTCAGTTGCCATATACCCTACCGACAAGCTGAAGTCGAGTGAGGAGACAAAAACACTTGTCCAAAAAATTATATGCCCCGAGCAAATGAAACTTCAAGTAAGAGGACTACGTATGACGAAAAATGGCGGTGTCATTATCAGCACTGAAACAAAGGACGATATTGAGAAGGTGAAAAAATCGATGCAGCAATCAAATTCAGGCCTTACAGTAGACGAACCCCCAAAAAGGAAGCCGAGACTAGTAGTTATCGGAGTGCCCTCATCCATGCAAGAGAAGGAAGTTTTAACTTGTTTATTCCACCAGAATCTAGCAGAGACTCTTCAGAATTACAGCCTCGAGACCTTTTTGACCTCTATTAAATTAAGCCACAAGTCAGGTAAGAAGGACGCTGAGACCTGTAATTATATAATAGAAGTATCTGCAGACATACGTAAAGCCCTGATATCAAAAGGCAGAGTGTTTGTAAATTGGTCGTCATGCCCTGTGAGAGACTTTACTCTAGTCACACGTTGTTATAAGTGCCAGCAATACGGACATGCGGCCAAATCATGTAGGGAGACCACCGTTACCTGTGGCCACTGTGGTGATCAGGGACACTCCATTAAAGAATGCACAAAGAAGACTGAGGAGCCAAAATGTGCTACTTGCTTGCACTTCAAAAAGCCGAGCAATCACAAGACAAGTGCTTCTGACTGCCCAGCAAAAATAATGGCGGAAAAAAGGTACATCAATTCGGTTGATTATGGAGGCGCCTAAGAGCGCCGTTAATTACGTATTTTTTTTAGCCCGTGTTATTGTTTTTATAATTATGATTAATAATTTAATTAATGACATAGATAATTTCTCTGTATCTGAATCCCGAATTTGTGACGTTGAACACTGTAAACAATATCTCTCCTCCCACACTAGTCCACTAACCATACTAACACAAAATATTCGCAGTATTTTTAAAAATTTCGACAACTTCAGCATTTTTCTACAACGTCTAGACATAAACTGTGACGTTATTGTATTAACCGAATGTTGGCTTTCCAAACAGTATAACATACCACTTATTCCGGGATACAATATGTATAAAAGTAACATAAACTACAATCAGAACGATGGGGTGGTAGTTTACGCAAGAAATCATCTCAATGTGACTGTCGAGGAACCAAATATGCACGACTGTAATAGATTGTTAGTTAAAATTGGGTTCGAATTAGCGATACTTGCCTTATATCGACCCCCTTCTTTTAGAAATATAAACAATTTCACTGACTCTCTAAACAACACCTTGCAGAACCTATCGTCTTTCAAAAATACTATTTTAGTTGGAGATATTAATATCAATATTCTTCCGGAAAGTGCTGACGCATCCGCTGAGGAATACCTTAACCTATGCGCCTTCCATGGTTTGCTTCCTGCTCACACGCTTCCTACACATCAAAGTGGCTCCTGTTTGGACCATATTATGCTCAAATCAAATTTCCCTGCACTTGCCCTTGTAACTAATTCCACAATAACCGATCACAATGCTACCCTACTTATTTTAAATTGTAAATTACCAAAAGTAGACACTCGCACAATTTCTAGTTTAATTGTAAATAAACTTGAAGAAGATTTACGCAATATCGACTTTGACCCAGTTTACGATTCCGCTGATCCGCAGTTTTGTATGTTGTATCTAATCAAAAATGTACAACATGCAATTCAGAAAAACACGGTCATGTCTCGGCGAAATAACAAAAACTACAACATAAAACCATGGATCACGACAGGACTCATTCGCTGTATGAAAAATAGAGATAAACTGCATATGAAAGCTAAATCTAATCCAGATAATTTAATTTTGCAAATGTCATATAAACGATATCGTAATTTCTGCAATAATCTTCTAAAAAAAGTAAAAAGCAACTACGATAAAATTGCACTAGAAAAAGCTGGTACTAATAGTAAAAAAATCTGGAATTTTATAAAAAATGTAACGTATAACTCTAAGCAAAATCAGTCATCTTCAGGTTTATTACAAGCACACTCATCACAGTTAGCATCTGTCAACATTGCGAATAATTTCTTTGTTAATGTTGGTAAATGTTTGGCTGAAAAAGTTCAGGGCCAGTCACATTATCTAACAAGCACACCATTTACATGTAGCACTATTCCATCATCCTTTGTGTTACTAGACACTGACGAGACTGAGGTAGAATCGATAATTATGAGTTTGAAGGACGACTGTGCAGTTGGCTGGGATAACATATCAAATAAAATTATTAAACAGTTCAGGCACATTTTGGGACCGCCACTAACTTATATTTTCCAAAAATGTTTAACTACAGGTCTTTTTCCCAAGTGCCTAAAAAAAGCTGTTGTTGTCCCTGTTTACAAATCAGGCAGTAAAGATCAAGTGACAAATTATAGACCTATTTCCTTGCTGCCTACTATGTCTAAAATATTAGAAAAAATTATGAATAAAAGGCTTTACAAATACTTGGAGGATAAATCAATTTTATCTAAACGGCAGTTTGGGTTTAGGCCTAAAATGTCAACAGACGATGCCGTGCACCTACTGACTGACTATCTAGTACAAGAACTTGATAATGGTAACCACACAGTAGGAATCTTCCTGGACCTCGCCAAAGCTTTTGATACGGTTTCTGTTCCTATTCTGTTGCACAAGCTTGAAGCCTTAGGTATTCGAGGCACCCAGCTGAAATTATTTAAGAGCTATTTAGAAGACCGTACCCAATGTGTAAGGATTGGTAATATTCTCAGCGATAGTAAAAAAAATACGTCTTTCGGAGTTCCCCAAGGAAGTATTTTAGGGCCTACACTATTTTTGATATATATAAACGATCTTTGTAACCTAAATCTAGATCACGGCCAAATTGTTTCTTATGCTGACGACACTGCCCTTCTATTTTCGGCTGACTCAGAAAAAAATGTCTACAAGCATGCGCAACATGGATTCAATATCGTTAATAAATGGCTTCAACACAATTCACTAACACTAAATGCAGACAAGACAAATTACATTAAGTTTTCGATGCGCAAGCAAACATCAACAACACCAACAAGCACTACCTCGACATTACATGCTCATTATTGCACAATTCCTACAGATAACCAATGTGTTTGTCCTAACATTAAAATGACAAATACAACAAAATACCTTGGTGTTATAATAGATGAAACACTTTCGTTCAAACAACATATACAAGCTTTAAATAATAGGATGCGCAAGTTAATATTTGTTTTTAAAAAGTTACGCTATATTGCTGACCCAAAAATCGTTAGACAAGTTTATTTTGCTCTATGTCAATCAATATTAACTTACTGTATTACCACATGGGGTGGAGCGGGTAAAACAATGTTACTAACCATCGAGAGAGCTCAAAGGGCGATTCTCAAAGTGTCTACTTTCCGCCCTTTCCTTTTTCCTACTTACCTCCTATACAAATCTTGTGAAGTATTAACAGTTCGACAGCTATTTATAATGGGTATTGTATTAAAACAACACACAGCTTTACCTTACAGCACTGCATATACTAATAAAAGGCGTAAAGATATCGTTTGTCCACAAAATACATCTAAACATGCTTTTGTATCCAAATTTTACCTGTACCTCGGTCCTCTTCTCTATAATAGACTAAACTCGAAAGCAAACATTTATTCCCTGAACAACACAAATTGTAAGAGTATTCTCAAGGATGCTCTCCAAATTTATTTATTTATTTATTTATTTAACATAAAACGGCCAAGGCCAATTACAATAGTTAAAGACAACAGATTATTAAGGTACAGTAAACAAAAGTATACAACTACTCGACAGTCATACGCTCATCTCACAATACTCCAGACATACTGACAAGATCTTCTTCCATTCATCCGCGAACACATCACAGTCAGGCTTAGCATCCAAGAGAGCGTTGAGCGCAGAGAGTGTGCGAGGGACGGGAGACTGGGATCGAGCGACGGTTCGACTCCGAGGCACGGCGAATAATCTATGCCTCCTTCCACGGTTATAGTTTATCGGAGCAAAAAGATGGGACAGTTCATAATGCAGTTCAGGAGCATCGGTTTTTCCGTGAAGGATCTTACACATATTAATGATTTGGTCATTTTTTCTTCTAACCTCTAGAGAATTGTACCCTAAGCAGCCTAAAAGAAAATTCGAAGGGTACATAAACGGATAATAACCATTCAAACGTTTATAAAGGTACCTTAGATAAGCTTTTTGTACTTTTTCTAAGAGTAAAGTGTACTTCTTTTCGTGCGGGTTCCAGACGCATGCACTGGACTCCAGTTTACTACGAACAAGTACGTTAAAAATAGATTTAATAGCGCCGATGTTGCTAAAATCTTTAGCATTACGCAGTATGAAACCTAATCGTCTAAATGAATCCTTTGCTACCAATGCCATGTGATCATGAAACGTAAGCTTGTTATCAAACGTGACACCCAGATCCTTCATTCCAGTTGTTCTAGTAATAGGGCTGCCATTAATTTTATAAGTAAAGGTGATAGGGTTTCGGGCTCGAGTAAAACTCATGACGAAGCATTTGGAAGAATTCAATTCCATTTTGTTCTTGATACTCCACTCCAATATCGCCTCAATATCATGCTGCAGCGCCAGACAATCGGCTTCAGAGTGAATTTCGGAAAAGAGTTTCAAATCATCTGCATACAATAGACTTCTGGCGTGAGGAATAAATGAAGGAAGGTCGTTGATCATTATCAAGAAAAGAAGCGGTCCCAGAATTGATCCTTGACTGACTCCGGAGCGCGTATGATAGGGCTTGGATTCATAAAGGCCAAGTCTGACAAATTGCTGACGATCGCGAAGGTAGTCAGCGAGGAGCCGTAACAGACCTGGCGGAAATCCGATGGCACATAGTTTTGCCAGCAGGATATCATTATTGACCCTATCAAACGCTTTCCGGAAGTCAAAGTACAAGACATCTACCTGGCCTCCACGGTCCAATCGTTTTGATACATAGTCTACTAGGGTGAGAAGGTTCGTATTTACTGATCTTTTTGCTCTGAAACCATGTTGTTCGTTACATAAATACTTTTCAACTTGAGAATAAATATAATTATGTAGTATGTTTTCAAAAACTTTAGCTGGTGATGACAAAATGGCAATGGGACGGAATTCCTCCAATAAAGTTTTATTCAAACTCTTGGGAATTGGAGTGACCCTTGAAATCTTCCATTGTGGTGGGTATATTCCGGTTTTTAAAGATAGATTAAATATGTGAAATAAAGGTAAGCAAAGGTGTTTTTTACAAGTTTTCAAAATTTCTGGAGGAATGTTGTCAGGCCCTACCGAACTACTAAGTTTGAGTTTACCTATTCCTGACATAATATCCTGAGGGGTGAATTTAAATATATTTACATTATTACTATTACTATTAGTATCACAAAGGGAGACCTTTTCAACATCAAGTCGCGGAACATCGGGAAGATAAACGCTAAAAAAGAAATCGGCGAAGGCGTCAGCCGCACGAACACCTGTAAATTTTTCACCGTTGTAGGTAACACTCGGCTCAAAACCACCTTTTGAGCGTAAGTTGGCAATATGTTGCCAGAAATTACGTGGATTGGCTCTTAAATTATTTTCGATCCTTTTGGTATACGATGTATAAGCAAGTGCAACCCGTGTTTTAAGGCTAGCTCTCAAATCCGAAAAGTTTTTATGGGCTACTGTACATTTAGTGCGCTTCCAAGCAGTATGCCACTTGAGCTTAAGTCTAGTGTCCTGAATTATGTCTTTGGTGAACCACACTGGATAACGCCTACTTGTAGTTTTACATCGACGTTTCTTTGGTACACAAGCATCAAAGATGGAATAAATTGACTCATAAAAGTATTCTGCAGCTAAAAATACATCGTCAGTCTGTACAACCTTCTCCCATGAATTTTTCGAAAGTAAATCTAAAAGCTTATCTCGGTTACATTTTTTAAAATTCCAGTCTTTGCTGGTATCAATATTACTTGGTTCAATGACATCAGAAATATGTGTAGATTTAATTTTAATATCAATATCTAATGGCGGGTGATAATTGTCAGGTTTAACTATACCATCCGTGACAGCGACAGAAGTATCAATCGCGTCAGCGCTCTCTTGGACCAACACCACATCTAGCATACCTCCATTCGAATTACTCACCACATTCTTCTCAATCAGGCAACAAAAAGATAAAAAGTAAGAATAATAGTTAACAATAGATAAAGAAGCACTGTTCAAATTTAAATCTCCTAAAACTAAAACAGTTCCCCTTAAGTTAGATACAAAACTTTCGACTTTACAAAACCAACGCATATAGTCTGCGTCTTTAGCACTTGGTTTAATGTAAACTGCACACACGTAAATAGTACGGCCACACCACGTAAAACTTGCCCACAGATCTTCACCACAGTCCGTTTCAAATTCGCGGCGCCGCCGCAACACTAAAGGCGACCGCGCGGCGAGTAGAACACCCCCACATGGCGTGCCTCGGTCACGTCGTAGAATATTCCAGTCTCCTGGCGATAGTTCCGCGTCTTCAACCGACTCATCAAGAAATGTTTCTGTAATCGCAACGAGCTTATGTTCCATCAACAGTAAATTGTTTCGCCACATACATAGTTTGGTTTTTATACCTCTCACGTTTTGGTAAAAACAATGTAAGTTCGAAAGTTTATGTGCTACGAAAGGGCTGATTGTTGGCGGGTAGGCTGGGCTGGGGTTGTTTTTCATTCTGTTTATGTAAACCGTCTGATCTTTTATAATACACCCAGGGCCTAATCTTTGCGTTGACCGGCCAGACATCAGCAGAGTGAAACATTTCATAGCTAGCAACTGGTACTCCTACCTTATAAGATTTATAGTCTCCCCTTGACGTTAACATTTCAACTGAACATGCACCTGTACTTGCTGGACACAGCTGCTGCAGGTAGTTACGTATCTCATCAGCACCCGATTCCATGTTCCACAGATGCAAATATTTGCGTGGTTCAACTGCTTTGAGTGAAGTTACGTTAGGTCCAGCAATACCACTAATTGCAGTCATTTGTCGATGTTTCCAAGTTTCAGTCGCCCATTGGGAAACAGGCATCTTGAGGGATTCATCGATAGCATCCACATTGGTCGCTGTAGCCGAGGTTGATTGGACAAGCCTGTTAGACTGGCTAAGATCAATGACCTCAGGTTCAGGTTTAGAACACAGGGATAGCTGCTGGGTAGTCGGTTGCGGTTTTTGTTGCTTACTTTTCCTCTGTTTCCGTTGCTTAGACTTTACTTTGTTTTTTGCAACTTGGATTGGAACAAGAGTGCTATCAGTCGGTGTGGACGGCTTCGTAGCGAGTGTAGAGACGCTAGGAGAGTTCGATCTATAGTTGGTGAGTAAATCGAGCTTTTCTTTCAGGAAATCGATAAGGGACGCGTGACTCTCCAATTTTACCTCATACTTCGCCAGCAAAGATACTGCATTTGAAAGCTGTTCCTTTAAATCATTCATTTCCTGCCTCAAACTGTTTATTTCAAGTGTTGATTGTTCAACTGTCTCATTGAAGGCTCCATCCTTCGAAATGTTGGCAATGTTTCCAACGCCTTCACCTCGCTTAGGGCTCATAGTTGAAATGAAAAAATCGTCGCTATGAGTATTATTGCTCAGTGTGGCAGTACAGGCGTTGGGTGATATTATTACTTCCTTACCAGACCCTTTATCGAGTAATGCCTTTGTTAATATTGAAGTATCTGATTTATCAGAATTTCCTTGTGCCGTCAGTAATATATTGGAATCATTGTTTAGTGTTATTAGAGGAGAACAATTTTTTGATCTTGTTGGCGTAGAGAAACTGTTATTTTGCAAATTATTCCGGAAACGTCTCGGTGTCGTGCACTTTCTGTCCGATAAGGTTACCTTTTTAAGTGCATCAATGGTTGTTTGGCAGTTCCCCAGATCCATCTTCAATCTAAAATTTTCGCTATTTAAGTTCTCAATCTCTAAGTGCGCACTATGTAAGTCTGCTGTTAGCTTTTTAATGGTATCATTGAGGTTCATTATCATATCACTATCATTTAATGACGTATTTGGTACGCTCATCACTGTGGTATCAAGTAATGCCGAATTATTATAATAGAGATTGTCAAGTGAAGTAGACTTATGTGGTTTTCTAAAAGTTACATTCTCAGACTCCATACTATTATCGGGTGTAGTCGTTATACCAACACCGACAAAAGCAGCAAAAAAGGCTAATAAAATATAAAATAGCTGTAGTAATAGCAGAGCAAACGAAAACAGTCAGCAATCTTTTAACAGGCAGGAGAGAAAAAAAAAAAAACAACAAAGAAAAGAATATCTCTTTCTTGGGTTCGAACGTGCGCCTTACCGTTTGTCTAGGTACTCGTCTGAGCCACTGCGCCAAACTGCCACCTGAATTATATATTGAATTAGTGGTATTCTTAGTTGTTTACCAAATAACTGCTACTGAGTAATATGTGTTTTATGACCATTTAAGGTAATCCGCCGCTGCGCCTGTCCACGCGCACAGGAGGATGAGTCACTGATTTTCGTTCACAACACAGTTCTTTGTTCGGTTTTGTACGCCAGGTTAATTGTTGTTTATTCACACACTGCTTAATTAATGATAATTTTGTTGTATAGGTTTCAACACTTGTACTATCACGTATTGTTTGATATAAATTACATGCACAATAGTAAACTTTTTGAATTTATATAATTAATTAACGCGGAGCTACCATTAGATGCTTGCGCTTGTAGCGGTCATACTACTGTACATACTGTACATACTACAAAGTATGTCTTACGAAGATACAGAGAATTTACTAACTGTGTTAAAGTGAATATGTACAAATTTCACCTACTTTAAGTATTTATCAAATTTAGAAACTAAGTTTTAAGCTACTCAACGTATAATTAGTGATCTATTGTCAACCTGCAGATTATTTAATTATTTATAAGTTTATTTTAGCGCTTCTCGCCTGAAACACAGGATTACCTAGTTCAGGCACGTAAGTCTTAGGAATATAATTTACATTTAAGCAAATCTGTAATAATTTTTATGCCTTGTAATTTTTGGAATAAATATTATTATTATTTTCTTTAATTCATCTATATACATATAATTTACATTTTTAAATATTCTTATAAAAATTATTAAAAAAACATTTAAAAACATTTATTATTATTATTATGACCTTTATTTAATTAATTACATATAAATTACATTTTTAAATATTAGAACAAAATAATATAAAAACATTTAAAAATATAAAAAATAGTATCCCCACCGGTATCGGGAACAGGGTCCAAGCTACCGGCGGTCAGGGCTCCAGAGAAAGGAACCTCCTAACAATGCGAGCCGTGTCCAGGAGTACCGCTTTCTGAATCAAGCCCTTAATCCAGCTGCCCAACGAGAGCCTCCTTAGGTGTTGGTCGAGGCTCTTGGCAATTAAGCCATTGGCTGATACGACTATCGGCACAATGATTGCTGAGTCCACATCCCACATGTCGACAACCTCGCGAGCCAAGTCAAGATACTTGATTTGTTTATCTTTCTCGGCTTTCACGAGGTTCTCGTCATGCGGGACCGTTATGTCAATAATCATTGCGCGCCGCTCTCCTCGATCCACCACCACTATATCAGGCTTATTGGCAACAATAGTCCTGTCAGTGATGATGGATCGATCCCAGTACAATGTGATATTTCCATTTTCGAGAACTGGGTCGGGCACATACCTGTAGTACGGCACTTCCGATTCCACAAGGCTGTATTTCAGAGCAAGTTGCTGATGGATAATCCTGGCTACAAGGTTGTGTCTATGTAAGTACTCTTCGTTAGCTAGACGAGAACACCCGGAGATAATATGTCGGATTGATTCTCCCGGACGGTGGCATGCCCGACAGATGTCAACCGTGCCGTCCTTTACAATGAATCTCCGGTAATTGTTCGTCATCATAACTTCGTCCATAATTGCACAGACAAAACCTTCGGTTTCCCCAAAGAGGTCACCAAAACGCAGCCAGGCTACGGACGCTAGTAAATCTACATCGGGCCCATGTAGGGCCCGGAAGAAGCGCCCATGAAGCTCCTTACTCTGCCATATCTCCCTGCGTTCGTTAGTGTCAAGCACTACAGGCTTGCGCCAGTTCTCTTTAGCCAAGGAGAGCGGGGTAAGGCCCTTGTCCACCGCAACCACATCTCGATGCATCCCCACGTCGGTTTTTAGGAAATATTCCCTAAGACTGCATATCTCGCGATTGTGGAGTGTCTTAGCGTTTAAAAAGCCTCGACCTCCACATTTTCGCGGGATATACAGTCTCATTACCGATGATCGTGGGTGATGCATTCGATATGCAGTCAGTAGTGTACGGACCCTCCTATCCAGGGCGTCTAGTTCGGTCTGAGTCCATTTGAGTATGCCGAAAGAGTACATCAGAACCGGCATGACCCAACCGTTGAAAGCGCGCACCTTGTTTCCGCCTGATAGAAGACTATTAAATACTTTCTTCAGGCGGCCAAAGAAGCGCTCCTTCAACGATTGCTTCATGTCAGTAACATTGATGCCCAACGCTTCCGACATACCCAAATACTTATAGGTTTCGGATGCGGAGAGGGCTCTAAGGTTTATGGAATCCGAGAGTTGGGTTCCCACGGATTCCACAATCTCCCCTCGCTTTACATGCATGACCGCACATTTGTCCACACCAAATTCCATCCTGATGGCGCTACTGAAAGTTTCAGTTACTTTCAGTAGCTCCATCAGTTGCAAATTGTTGGGGGCAAAGAGTTTTAGGTCATCCATGTAGAGGAGGTGAGATATAACCTGACCACCTCTCCTCAACCGATAGCCAAGACCTGAATCCTCCAGCAGTGTGCTTAGAGGATTCAGGGCTAAGCAGAACCAGAGCGGACTCAAACTGTCGCCCTGAAATATACCTCGCTCAATCCTTATCGGCTCGCTATTCCTTCGGATATTTCGACATCCTGGATAGTGAAGGACCGTCCTCCATTGCCCCATACACGACATCAGGAAGGTGCGCAGAGTTGTATCTACTTTATACAACTCCAGCACCCTCATGAGCCATGTATGTGGTACCGAGTCATGTTTATTATTATTATTATTACCTTGGTGTGAACAGAAGTCGCATTATTGTTTACCATTTTCTGGAAATCGCACGCGTGTAAACACTTGCATGGAATTCTTGAATGGCAATGATTGAACGTGCTTTATGGCATGCGATTATTACTCTTGAACGTTCCAAAAACTTGCACCGTGTAAATGGGGCTTCAATGTTGGGTATTCCATGCCACTGCCCGTACCGATCATTCAAAGAATGAAGAATGGCTGACCTCAAAAAATTTAAAAAAGGAACTACATACATCATAGTATTATATGAACTCATTTGATAAGCTGTCAATGAATTCTCTACTTTTTAATTTTTATTTGTTCCTGTTCTTTTTCGTTACTCTTTTGTTTATTTGTTTTTCCTTTGACATTTAAGATCGAAATTAAGAATTTTATTTTTTAGAACCCGTGACGCGACGATATCCGTGACAAATGTGAGCGTATTCAATTCTGGACACGCGTTGGTCCGTGCTGCGTTCAGCGGACTGTTTTAATGGCGGACGTGTACCTATGTCCGTAAATAACTTGACGAGTTCATAATTCTGTAATAACCTGACCTGATGCTAAAAATCCTACTAATAAAATATTTGCTAAATAAGTAGGTACTATATCTATCTATAAGAAAATACTTATCCTATTACTTAGACTATAAGGTAAGACCACCTTTCATAAAAATGCCAATCCATATTCATCCTCCTTTCATATTTCTTCCTTTGATCTAAGTAAGAGCTGACTGATAGGCACCGGAAGGATCTTCTGACCTTCGCATAATAATCTTGTATGTAGAACTTATTTATTTGGCTGCCATAGTCAGGAAACGGTTGATTGATATCGTGCTGGTGCGCCAAATCTTTGACTGTAATTTTTTTTAGGGATTTCTTTTATAAGTTACCTTTTGGTGGTTGTTTAGGGGACTTTTTTGCATACTTTCCTAATATTATTCTGCATTTTTTTGTTGTAGAAGTAGCTTTATTGTTGTGATTTGAGTATTTCATATTTCGGAACAAACGACAAACTAGTAACATCAATAAATTACACCCTATATTCTTTTAATAGTAACTGTAACTAGGCTGTGGAGGTCAGATAGGCAGTCGCTCCATGTACTGGTATTCAGCTGCATTACAGTTAGACTGGCAACCGACCCCAAAATAGTTGGGAAAAGACAGATCTTCTCTCAAACAAAGACAATGATACTCTCCTATCAAACTCAAACTCAAGGCATTTATTTCAATTAAACCATTTACAGGCACTTTTGAATTGTCAAAGAATCGGTCAGTTAGTCAGAAAGTTGAAGCTAGTTGCCCATTCCAAAACGTAGATCTCTATGGAGAAGAACGGGCAAGAAACTCCAAGGCCACTCTTTTAAATATAGATATTACAAAATTCTGGGTACATTATTCTTGTTGCTTCTATATGTGAGAACAATGTACAAAAAATAATCAAAGCAATTGAAAATTTAAGATTAAAAATAAGCCCTGGCAGATAAGAGATGACCAGTCTCAACTGACGGCGCCCGTTCACGAACATGACGCGTGGATCAGCACCATCCAGCTCAACCATTTTGTAGGAAACCGAATGATCCAACACACACGCCACCATCAGCGAGACATTTAAGTGAGCTGTACATTCTCTCAACTGCCATGCTCTTTCAAGTCAACATACATCTTAATAACATAATAAACGGCTCCATGGTATCCAATGGTTTCCAATACGTAATTTAATTTACAATGTGACTCATTGAACATAAGCCACAACAATTACATTTCACTCTGCTTTTAACGTCATAAATAAAACCAAGATAAAATTATCAGGTTTTAAAACGTGCTTGTGATTTCAAAAACATTTTCTAAGCTCCCTGAAGCCCGTTATAGAATAATTCATTGAAGATAAAAGAATAGGACTGCGTCGTATTGTAAAACCGTGTGATTTATAACGATAAAATAAATTCTACCGATAAAATTCCCTCTTTGTTTCAAAGTGGAAAAAGATTGGTATTTGATTGAAGTTAGGCTTAGGTATCTGTTCTTTTTCTTTTAAATTAAGCAATAGAATTGAAATTATTTTTTCGTTTTAGTGTAATAGGTATTATTGCGATTTAATCAGGATTCCATAAAAGGCCAGTTTTTCAGAAATACGAGATTTTCAGAGGTATGTCAATGAATCACATTTTGACGTTTATTTACTTGTGGGAGTTAATCGAGGTCGCGCTAATTTCTAATCTAGTAATTACAGATCAACATCAACGGTACACAAGCGTGATCTTTTATATTTTTAGCATTGAAATGCTTTTTAGATCGCTTCAGTAGGGTACCCGGTAGTAACCCGTCTTCAAGAAAAGTGCGACCGGGGCTATCCTTCCGCCGGGCTTTTCGCTAAGTTGGCCGTCCTCAATTATTAAGATAGAGAAATAAAAATGGTATCGAAAGATGCGTTACTAAAAGGGATATAATACTGCAACAAAATCTTTTGTAAAATGCATTTTTTTTCTATATTAAAAATCGCCAATTTTTGACAGTTTCTTTTGGAACTCAAAAACTAATAGAGATATCGAAAAAATAAAAACAAAAAATCCTGGAGAATTTAAAGGGCTTTAAAATTATACCATTCTTGTTTCGATATAGGATTATAATTAAGGGTAGATGTTTACCCCTTTCGGAGACACACTTTTTTAACTCCTCTGATTTTTAAGTGCGTTTATGAAATTTATTTATTATATTTTGATATATATATATATATATTAATATTAAAATATTATAAATAAATTATATTTTGAGGAGAAAAATTTGAGGAGTAAAAAAAGTATATATATATATATATAGAAAATAAAGTCATTTTCAATGCGCCGGAAGGTCATCGGTTACTATGAGTTCTGTGGATTTTTCCTAACATTACCTTACAAAGTATCTATATATTTACATACACATCAAATTGAAATAATCTATTATCACTTTCCAGGGTTGACCAGCAACCACATGCTCGAGAAACTAACCTTTACTTTCCGCCGATCACGGCCACTGTCACAAAGCTCTACTGGACTGGAACCCCTTTCATAATTTATGTAAGCACGTAGCCTATAAGTGCATAAAACCATTAAAGTGACCCATACTGCAGTAATCCATTTGGTGAGACCAGTTTTACGAGTCGCTCGGGATGATATGCAACCGATACTGTTATATTCTAGAATCTATTTAGGTGATAGTACCATCGGGGCAACGCATTTCTTATCAATTTGAAAACAAAACAAAATCCCGTGCACATTACCCTTTTTTTTTGTAGGTAAGCGATACTATAGCGGGCGAGCGCTCCAAGTTAGAATAAGTCTTTACAGTGTACAGATATGCTTCTTCGACAGTACATCTTACGAAGCATTACATGCGTCAAGTTCGTGAACGAGCGCCGTCAGTAGTGACTGGTCATCTCTTAGCAGCCACGGCTTATTTTAATTTAAATAGTTTTTTTTTAATGTTTTTATTACGGACGTTTTTAACGTGCACGCACGTCTTTCTATAGGCTGGTTTCACAGCTGTCCGGGAGACCCGTACAGGCTCCCGGAACAGAGACACACGTGAGGTACTAGAACATTGTTTCACAACGACACGGATTGATCCATACGCAACCCACTCCGGGTAAATAGAGCCCGTACAACGCTTGCAACCTGATCGCGACGATAGGTCGTGGTGGAGTTAAAATCAAAGACGATTGAGTGGACTGTATAACATGTAGGTTTATGAACATAAGGAAAGTACAAAACGGAATAGGAAAACAAACAAGAATTAAATATGAACGTTAATAAGACGCGTAAGCGCAGCCTTGCTTGAAGGCGTGCAACAGCTGACTGCCGAGGCGCGGGGGCCCGCGCTTTGCTGTGAGGCCAGCTGACTCGCCGCTGCCCCACACCCCTCGTTCACTGCCGCCAGCGCGCGGCGATGTTGAGAGCAGAGGTCTCAACACAACCGTATCGTACTAACTTTCTCGTTTCAAAGCACTGTGGGCGCTACCCGTACGGGTCTCCCGTGTACGGACGGCTCGTACGGGTCGCCCGGACAGCTGTGAAACCAGCCTTAATAATAATATATAATTACACACGTATATATAATTTCAACATGAATGATGTAAATAACATTTGTAACAACATTTTCATTTTCATGAGTGTCCGTGGAGTTTCTTGCCCGTTTTTCTCCATAGGAACCTACTACGCTTTGTATTAATGGGCAACTAGCTTCATCTTTCTGACTGACCGACCCCTTGACACTTCAAAAGTGCCTGTAATTGGTTTATTTGAAATAAATGCTTTAAGTTTGAGAGTTTGAAGACGTTGAAAACTTTTGGACTTGGCCGTACTAAACTCGTTGAGTACTTGTAAAATTACGTGTAAAAAGATAGCTACCTTAGTGTCTACATCAATATTGTGGATTGATATCCATACGCGTAATTTTTAATGTCGCTATTTGCATCTTATAATACGACAAGGTTCTAAGTCTGATCAGGATTTTAAGTATGGGCAATTTGTATATATACCTTTATCTAAGAAAGTACCTATAGAAGTTGTCAGTAAGTAGTACAGCGACACAGCTACTACGGCGTAGCTGCGTCCGCTACGTGGGCTACGCCCTCGGAGACCAGCTACGCGTAGAAGTTTTCTTCCTAAACTTTTGTTGGAACCATCATCTGTCAAAGTACATTAGTAGGTTCAAATTATCTTATTATTATCTTTGTTATGTAGAGAGATAAGTGAATTTTAAAAGTGCTAATTTTTTTTTTTTTTTACCCATATCTTTTTGAATCGGAGTTTACTTTGTTAAAAATTGGCCCTAATCGAAGCCTTTTCCGGATAATAGTAATAAGCTCAACCATTACAAGGGACTTAAATACCTATAATTAAATAGTAAACGGATACTTGAAACACTTCTGAGAATAAAGGCTGACCCTTATTATAAGAACCTCTTCTACTCAGTTGTATAAAAGTTGTTTTACAAGTTGGAGTTTGTTAGAAACTAGACCGTAAGTTTTAATTCTTCATTAATTAGTCGAGATAAACTTTCAGCTAGGACTTTCAGAGGCACGTGTTTTGTTTTCTAATCCCGACCAACTACTATACACCATCTTGTAATGTTCTAGAAAATTACAGTTTGGAAATTAATGACTGTTTATTTCATACTTTTACCAATGTTAGACTAGGTCTCCTTGCTGAAACTTTAATTACTTTTTAGAAGCCTTTTGAGATTAAACGTGTTTAAAAAACTCATATTAATTAATGCTAAATAATAAATACCAATAAAAACAATATCTTAATGGTTAAAAGTCTATCCACAAATATCAGGGCCGTGCCCGGGACGGGCCACGGCCGTGGCACACACAAGGCAGGCGCTGAAGCTCCGTCGCTGACCCGGACACGGACCTGTGTGAACGAGTTCATATAAAATATACACACCGATATTTCTGACGGAGCACGGTCCGTCCACATCCCGGGCATGGCCCTGTTATGTGTGGATAGACTTAAGCGCATAAGTACTATCAAGCGAGAGGTACTTAGTTGGATTCCTATTCGTCATGCACTATTAATGTAATCCACCCCGAAGCTAACAGGAATACCTATCGATAACGAGCCAGGGCAAACCCATAAAGCTTCTTAAAAATAGAAATTTGTCAGAAATACGTCATGATTTGACTAATCGGAGCGCCAGCGCCGCCTAGCGGCGCTTGACAGAGTCTGTAACACTCGAACCGGCCAGAGCCGGAGCTAAGCAGGGTTCATCAGTGGCGGTCAACCAGTGAACACGTTTAGAAACTGTCGCGCGTTCCATATAGTTGTGTCGTTATACCTCAGTGTGTGAATTGCTAGTGTGATTAATTTGATAGTAAATTATAATGTGATCTGAACTGCAAACAGTTTTTCTATTGCGCAATAACCAACACTACCCACAGTACGCCCACAGTAGTTAAAATATGTCTGATAATAACGAAAGAGACACTTACCCCTCTCCGTCAAATTTATAAGTAAACGTATTCCCCAATAAACACAAAATCACATTAACGTGATTGTGGAGCATTCGGAAAAACCGCATCAGTCAATGTCAAGGATCGAAAGCATCTGATCTGATTAGAGTCAGTGATTGATGCCACCAGGTGCCGAACTGTTGCTACGAGGCGTCATCAATAACTTGACACAATGACATGACAACTGACAATTGTATGTATTTTTGTAGCTGGCAACCTGGTTTAGGAAACGGCTGGTTTAAATAGGTCTTTATATTTATTATTTTATTTATCTCTTATATAAATTATTTTCTTTTAGATTTTGTGAATGTGCAAACGTTGTAAACTGTAGACTTGTGGACCATTTTATATTTTGCTAAGTACCTGGTACTTGTTAATAGGCCTATACTGTCCTCTCATACCTATTAACACTGTAATTTGAAAACATTGTAGAAAACATTTATTTTTACAAGAGTAACCGTGGAGTTTTGGAACCGTGCACCTAGTTTCTGACGTTTCATGAGTGCTCTTGTAGGTTTATGTGAAATTAAATAATTTGAATTTAAATTTGAAACTACCGTTTTTTTTTATGAAGTTTAAATACCTTATGTAACGAATCGATTTTTTATGTTATTCATATTCAATGATTGCGTTCTATCTATACATATCTATTATAAATTAAAATCGCTTTTCATGTCCCAATACAAACTCAAACTCAAAGCATTTATTTCAAATAAACCAATTACAGATACTTTTGAATTGTCAAGGGGTCGGTCAGTCAGAAAGATGAAGCTAGTTGCCCATTCCAAAGCCTAGTAGGTTCCTATGGAGAAGAACGGGCAAGAAACTCCACGGACACTCTTTTAAATGAAAAATATTAATACAAAATATTGGTTACATTATTCATGTTGAAATTATACATGTGAGAACAATGTAGAAATACGTGCACGTTAAAAGCGTCCGTAACAAAAATAAAAACAAAAGCAATTCAAAAATTAAAATAAACCGTGGCAGCTAAGAGATGACCAGTCCCTACTGACGGCGCCCGTTCACGAACATGACGCATGGATCAGCACCATTTAACTCAACCATTTTGAAGGGAACTTAATGATCCAACACACACGCCACCATCAGCGAGACATTTGAGTGAGCATGACACTCTCAGCCGCCAGCCGCCGCCATACGTTACCCATACCTACTTACAAACGGGTCAAATTGTGTTTATAGTATAAACTATGTCTATATCTATGCATAATTATAGCCCCAAATGAATTTGGTACTTTTAAATTCATCATAAATGGTTTTTGTAATAAGTACCTATTTACAATACATATTATCAGAACAAATGTGTCAATGTACTCTTATTATTCTATGATAACATAACGATAGCTGATATATAATTATGTACATGATTATGTTATATTATAATCAACAAGTCGTGTGCCTGATGGGTTTCCCCATCGGCAAAATGACGAATTCTCCATACAAACTTTCATCCCCTACTTAAACCCTTTGGGGAATGAATTTTCTAAAATCCTTTCTTAAGAGCGTTTATACTGATAGTGGGCAATGTCACAAATAGATGTCAAATATTTCGCTGTTTTGATTAATTTGGCAATATTACTGTATGGAAATAAGAAATGTGGTTATCTAGCGAACTAGAATATTAATAATGAATTGCAATTATAACACTGAATTTGATGTTGTAACCGTTTAAGGTGCGAAAAGGCATTTGGAAAGTTTACAAATACTTTTTTTACATCTAAAACTAAATACGTTACGATATTCATTATTGTATTTCCATAATCAATGTTTTAGTTTACTAGTTAACCATATTTGTTATTTCCATACAGTAATATTGCCAAATTAATCTAAAAAGCGAAATATTTGACCACTATGTGCAAGGTTGCCCACTATCATTATATTAATGCTCTTAATGCTGGTGAGCATTAAGAGCATTAATATAATGATAGTGGGCAACCTTGCACATAGTGGTCAAATATTCCTTATATTAGGAACTCTTGTGGATTTCATGCTTGTAGAACCAACGGTTTAGGCAGTGCGTTGCCTTTAATTAATTATTATACAATATTTAATTTTAATTAAGTAGATGGTATATCTATAATTTAAAACGTAATTAAGTCTCTAAAAGGGAAAGAGTAAATCCCCCGATGTGTCTAAAAAGATATAAGAAATAATGTTTTGTTCACAACATTACAATGAACACAACGTTATTATTCGCGAAATATGGCTACCTGTTACACAGTAAATTAGAACAGCTAACCGTGAAATGAGAAAATCACATCGCGCCGCATACATTACCTCCGCCATTCCGGAAGCTGTTATCACAGTAACTGCACGATTCCAGCACATAAAGGAATTTTAGAAAACTCTATGTATTAATAACTAGAAGTTTAACAGCCGAAGATGCTGAAAGTCGCTCGGTGACTCTCATTAACGTTCGCCGCGCATTCCAACTTCACGCTACGGTGTGCACGGCGCACATCTTAATCAAGTCGAAGTTTGCGGGCGTATTAACGAACAATGAAACTGAAACGTGTCACCATTGTTGAATGAAACTCCGGCTTATGACTGAGTGAAACTCTTAACAACGATAATTAGAACGGCGAACCTCTCCGCTGGCCTATTGTGTCGAGGAAATCATTATAACACAACCAGCGGGTTGTGACCCCCCCGTAGTTCAGATGTGTCGAGTAGCAGGCGATATTTAAGGGTCAACACTCGTCGGATGAGGCAAAATTTCCTATAACGGTGCTTATTGTAATACCTACCTTCCGTTTTTGTGGAGAGAAGCAAATTTTACCCCCGGGCGTTCGTAAATTGAAGGTTTGGCGAAATAGTGAGCACTAAAATCGCAATTTGTTCCGCCATCGTTATAATTAAGCTTGAGCGCTGTGGTGCGTGTGCACACTATTCTCATGCCGAACTTGAGAACATTTTCAACTGAATTTGATCCAATCGTTGAATTGCACCAACTTGGGTTATGCTTGGGCTATACTTGCCCACAATGTACTAAATAACCCAATCCCCAATGATGCTCTTCAAAAACGTCCCCAAACATCAAAGTCTTATCTAAAACAAAAGAAAAGAAGGAAAAACCGGCAAAAGCAACAACCATGTCAAAATCCCAACGCATCGCACATACAAAACACGACCCCTGAAAAACTATTCAACATTCTTTTATTTAAACTTACACACACTATCTTTACAGGATGACCCCAATACAATAGTGGTTTGCAAACACACACCAAATAAATTGAAAAAACTAAAACTTACGGCTAATACTAAAAAATCTAAACTTTTAAAGGACATGTCCTAAAATGGTTTTTTATTATTCAATAATTCTAACCAGGATAAGTTAAATATATTTGAAGAGACATCCCAAAAACTAGTGATTCTACTCGTAACTATATCATACATTTTTAAAGACCTCCAATTTTGAGAAAAACATTTTTTATTTTAGTAAGAATTTACTCCTAAAACGAACAAACCTTTCTATTTATCTAGGATAATATAGTGAACACACTCCATAAAATAGTAAACTTGTCAAAATTGACACATATTACTGTTGTTAGGAGCTGAGGTGATTGAGGGAAACGACCAGTTCGAGTCACTAAACGGTAATGCTTTTATTTCGGAAAAACTTAGCTACTTATACAAATTCTTTATAATATAAAAATAATTTGCGGGCAACATAAAAAAACATATAATTTGGAAATGGACCAATCACTGCACAGCACGTATTGTCTGTAGTTCACGAAACTCACGACGGGGGCGCCACCATCGCGGTGGCGATAGCAGAACGCTAGGGCTCCGCGGTCGGCCACTCAGTCGGCGCGCGCGGCGCGCGTCGTTAGGTATGATGATGCAGCTACAGTACTCCCCTTCAAGCGAAGCGTACGGGTCGCCGGACGGTCCGTCCGGACGAGGTCTTCTGCACGGGAACGTCAGGTGCCGGTGTTGATGAGGCGTCATCATTGACTATGTATGCAGGCTTCAGCCGATCTATCGACACTGAACTTTGCCGGCCTGGTAGCTGCAGTGTGAACACTTTGTTTTCACGCTTCAACACTGTGTAGGGCCCGTCGTACGTTGGTTGCAAAGGTTTGCGTACGGCGTCAACTCTGATGAAGACTGCATGGCATTTGTCTAGGTCAGAATGCACGAATATGGCACGGTTGTTGCTGTGCGGCTGGATGAGTGATGGCTTGAGACTGTCTATCGTTCTGCGTATTTTATCGACGTATTCTGAGTTCATGATTTCACTGCGTAGTGTTGATGAAAAGAAATCACCTGGGAGTCGTAGGTTACAACCGTAGGTGAGCTGTGCGGCAGTAACTCCAGTATCGGTGCGGCAAGCAACGCGTAGTCCAAGCAGTGCGGTCGGTAGCTCGTCAATCCATGTGCTTCCCTTTGTGAGGCGTGCGGTGAGCGCGGCCTTGAGCGATCTGTGCCAGCGTTCAATGATACCGTTGCTCTGTGGATGGTATGGCGTCGTACGTACACGGTGTATTCCCAGTAGGTTGGTTAAGGCATTGAACAGCTGACTCTCAAATTGCCGTCCTTGGTCAGTAGTCAGAGTTTCTGGACATCCAAATCTCGCGATCCACATCTCATATGTTGTCCTCGCGATGGTTTCTGCAGTAATGTCTGTTATAGGCGCTGCTTCTGGCCAACGGGTCTTGCGGTCGATAATGGTAAGTAAATAACGATGACCAGTTGATGACGTAGGGAGCGGGCCAACGATATCAATGTGTATGTGCTTGAATCGCTCGGTGGGTGCGAATGTTGATAACTTACTACTTGTATGTCGATGTACCTTCGCTCGCTGGCAAGCTACACAAGACTTGGTCCACTTGCCGATATCTATATTCATGCTTGGCCAGAAGTATTTGTCTTTCATAAGTTTGCGCGTTGTTCTAACACCAGGATGACTTATTCCATGCAGCGCGTTAAATGCAGCTGATCGAAATTCCTTCGGTAAATACGGTCGTATGTTGTTAGTTGACGTTTCGCAGTATATTTTGTCATTGGTATCTGGCAAAGTAATTTGCTTGAATTGAATATTACTTTGTTTCTTCAATGTGGGTAATTCATCATCTTTATTTTGAGCTTCTCTCAAGTTTGTATAATTTATGGTTGTGGGGCAGGTAATTGTCTCGATGCGTGATAGTGTATCAGCCACAACGTTATCCTTTCCACTGATGTGACGAATGTCCGTCGTAAACTCACTGATGAATAACAACTGTCGAGTTCTTCGTTGGGTTTCGCTGTCCGATGATAATTTTGACAAAGCGTAGGTAAGCGGCTTGTGATCGGTGAATACGATTAATTCACGTCCCTCGTGCATTTTCCTAAAATGCTTCACTGCCATGTACATTGCAAGTAATTCCCGGTCATAGGTACTGTACTTAAATTGCGTATCCGACAGCTTCTTTGAAAAATAACCGAGTGGTTGCCACATGTTATTTACGTGCTGTTGTAGTACCGCGCCGACACAACTGTTCGATGCGTCGCACATTATGGAGAGTGGGGCGGTATGGCAGGGATGTGCGAGCAGTGCGGCGTCGCGTAAATTCTTTTTGCAATTCTCGAATGCGAGTGATGATTCATCGGTCCACTGGATTATCGTTTTATCGCGTTTTTTAGAATTATGTAGGTAGGCATTGAGCGGTGCTTGCAAACTTGCGGCGCTTGGAATGTTATCACGGTAATAGTTAAGCATTCCAAGAAAACTACGTAATCCTTCTACCGTCTTGGGTTTGGGATAGTCGTTGATGACCTTGACCTTCTCCTCTGGTGGTCTGATGCCTTCGCTTGACACTGTGTATCCTAAAAATTTTACTGTTGGCTGGCCAAAAACGCATTTTGCTGGGTTAATTGTTATCCCGTTATCTTCTAATCGCTTGAGTACAGTGCGCAGATGTTCTCGATGTTCGACATCGCTTGTTGACACTACCAACAAATCGTCGACAAAAGGAAAAACAAAATCCAATCCTCGTAGAGTATCGTGGATAAATCGTTGGAATGTCTGTCCCGCGTTTTTTAGGCCTGGACACATTCTCGGGAATTCATACAGTCCAAACGGGGTAATGATGGCAGTTTTTTCGATATCTGTTTCTCGGACCACAATCTGTTGGTATGCACGATTCAAATCGATTGTTGAAAGTACTTTCTTTCCAGCCAGGTGATAAGTGAAATCTTTGATTCGAGGTATGGGGTAGCGGTCTGGTTTAGTCACTGTATTCAATCGTCGGTAATCGCCACAGACGCGTAAATCGCCGTTTTTCTTGGTTACAACATGTAGTGGGCTTGACCACGGGCTTTTGCTTGGTCTGCATAGGCCTTGGTTGATCATGTCTTCGAACTCGTGTCTAACTTTAGCGTAGCGGTGCGGTGGTATTGGTCGTGCTCGACAATGTATCGGCGGTCCTGTAGTTTCGATATAATGTTCGACGTTGTTCTGTGGGCTCAATTTCATTGACGTCACTCGAGTTGTGCCTGGGAAATCAGCGAGTATGTCGTGGTACGATTGCTGTAGGTCGACACTACGTACTGTGGGTTGGTTTGATACTCGTGCGGGTACTGCGACAGACAGTTTGGTTGTCATGTCTATCAGCCTTCGATTTCGTAGATCGACGTTGAGCTGGTGATGATTAAGGAAATCTGCTCCAATGATAGGTTTGCTGACGTCGGCGACTACAAACTTCCATCTATATGGCCTGCGTAGATTAAAGTTTAGCTCCATCGTTTTTTCTCCGTAGGTGGGTATGACGGTGTTGTTAGCGGCATATAGTGTAAATGGCAATTTTTTCAAGCGTTGGCCTTTTGTTCGTGGTATCACAGATATGTTCGCACCTGTGTCTACCAGGAATGTGAGTCTTGATGTCTTGTCATAAATGAATAGGCGGTATGATTCGTTGTAAACGCCAGAGTCCGCCGCATCTAGCGCTTGTGCTAGTTTTCCGCGTTTTTCTTATGTTCTCTGTTGTCAAAGGAACATGGTTGACGACAACTTCTCGCATCTCTGCCAAACTTCGTGTGGTAATAGCAGTACGGCGACGGTGTGCCTGAGCGTGAGCGAGACGGTGTATATGCACCAGAGCGTGCGCGTGAGCGCGATCTATGCGACGAATGACCGCGACCGCGGTATCGACAGCGGCAAGTATGTTGCTGTGACGACTTGAGTGAAGCTACTTCTAATGATAATTTTTTTATTTCTTCGACTAGGTATTGTGCATCACTTTTTGGCTGGCTTTGAGTTGGTTGTTGCTCACATGATACAGCTGTGACTTCCTGGGCTTGCTCTGTCATCTTGTCGGCTAGAAGCGATAATTCATCGAGGCTAGTTTCTTTCGTGACGACGAGAACGGATCGTACCTGGGATGGCAGATGATTCATCCACATGAGTCGCAACGTGGAATCTGGAACCTTGTCACGTGCTAGGTTTCGCATGCGTCGCAGCAGCTGTGAGGGTTTCTGGTCACCGAGCTCCATGTCAGACAATAGTTTTTGAAATTGCCGGTTTTCTGACTCTTCGTAGACTGATATCAAGCGTTCCTTCAACAAGTCGTACTGTCGTGATGTAGGTGGGTCGTACAGCAGGTCACAAATCTGTTCTACATCTTGCTTTTCCAGTCGTGCGATTACCATCTGTGCTAGTTCTCGCTGTCCTTTCTTCAAATCATGCGTGGCGGCTTCAAAGCTGACGAACCATAAACGGGCTCGGTCGCGCCAGAATGCTGGAATCCGTAGCGATAACGATATACCGGCTACTTCTGGGATGTGCAGTGCTGTAGATTCACTACCACTGGTCTCGGGTTGCTTGGCCATGATGTGCTATGGTTGCGATGAGTTTGTTCGCGGGGTCACCACTGTTAGGAGCTGAGGTGATTGAGGGAAACGACCAGTTCGAGTCACTAAACGGTAATGCTTTTATTTCGGAAAAACTTAGCTACTTATACAAATTCTTTATAATATAAAAATAATTTGCGGGCAACATAAAAAAACATATAATTTGGAAATGGACCAATCACTGCACAGCACGTATTGTCTGTAGTTCACGAAACTCACGACGGGGGCGCCACCATCGCGGTGGCGATAGCAGAACGCTAGGGCTCCGCGGTCGGCCACTCAGTCGGCGCGCGCGGCGCGCGTCGTTAGGTATGATGATGCAGCTACACTGTCATTACTGTCAATTCATTGACAGTAATATGTGTCAATTTATGTCATATTGACATATTCAAATAGTAAAGTTGTCAAATTGACACATGTTACTGTCATCACTGTCAATTGATTGACAGTAATGACAGAACCATGTGTCAATTTATATCTTGTTTGTCATAGTTGCCATCAACAAATAAAATATTTGTACTTTAAATAGTTTATAATTTTTCTCATAAATGTCTAAAAATATTATTTCAGTGGTTCTTAGGTCCATATTTTGTCGTTTTTATTTAGATGTAGTTTGATGCCGGTTAGATTTTTCTCGGAATAAAAAAACCAACGTCCCTACAAAAAGCGGACATCTCCTTTAACATATAACAGTACTTCCGCACGTCACTATCCCCTATAACTTATGTGGCCGTGCATGATCAGCATCTTATCCTCAAACTGTTCATATGACGGGCGATTTACCCCGTGACAATGTCACATCGATCGACCACCGACATAATGAAAGGCCCGATTTCCTGGTTCAACGGACAAGCCGACAGGATGCCGCAAAAAAGATAACAGCCCAATGAGAATCACTGAAATCGATCCGATGTTTAAAAAGACGAGAACAATAATGTGAATAACTTCACGAAGTTTTTTGTTTTTCGCTCTTGAAGATACGTATGAAATTAGGTAACTTTCAAACAAAGCCTTTTAATAATCGCTTAGAGGTTAAGCATAAAATTAATTATCTCACCCCACAGTAGAAAATGCGACTATATTCTAGTATAATCTTTATATAATTAAGGACCAAAACTTTTCTAAATTTCGGATACGTACACCGGAGGCACTGAAATAAAATTAAGCCCCCGCATTCGTTGGGTACCTATAAGTTGTTATATGCGTACGTGTATATGGTTCAATTTGCTGCCAACATAAAGGAAATTACAAGGGTCCAGCTAACTTTAAATCTTATTTAGGCGACACGAGGAAAGATTAACTGTTTAGAGTGGTTCAATTAGGGACAGCCCGCCGACTGGTAATGGAGCCGTCGAGTTATGTGGCCATGATGGATTTTCTGTTTATGCCTCAAAACATGTACATGTTCCGACATGTTCCTGGGTCATAAATAGGTTGTTAGCAATAACGTCTATTTTATAAATAAACACAGACGCGTCTCGCTAAACCTAAAATAAAGTCTATTTAATTTTATTTCCAATATTCCAAAATGGTTCCAATTCAGTATTCATTGTATATTTTCTTTTTTAGGGACTACATTATTGGGTCGTATTAAAGATCCGTTTTCATCAAAATGATATCTTAGTTCTCAAAAAAGTGTGTCTCTTAGTGCGCATAAACTATATTGAACATTGGATATTTTGTGAATCAGCATTTAGTTGAAATCGAATTATAGTCATTTACAAGCGTATCGTCCGTATTATAACATGGATTTTTTCAAATTTCCATGAAAATAAAACAAGTAAGTACCTGGTACCTAAATGAAAATCAGCATTTTAACATTCTTAAAATTAATAAAGTGAAACTACTAAATCGCAAACAATTGTAATTTTTTTTTTCCTAAAACATTTTTATAATATTACAGATTAGTACTTAATTAAATATTGGCAAGCAAACATTTTTGGTCTCCAACAGATTCTCATGCTAGGATCACAAACCGCCGCTCAATAGCCTTCGGTAGTCCAAAACATCAACTGCTTCCGATATAGTCGCATTAACAAAATTCACTTTGTTTACACGCTGCTATGTTACTGCACCTTCACGACCGTAAGGTTTATGAGTTAACCAATACTGCACGAAACTTGGTCAGAATTAAAGTTTTAACTAAACCCACGCCCCATAACGACTGAGTCAGACCTATTGACCCGAAACCGTATTTTACCGTGACTCTATACTCTTCTGTCACTCAGTAACAACCTGAGAGATTGCTTGTAAGTGCGCGAGCGGATCGGTCTGGCTCAACCCTGATTCCAACCAACGATAACAATATGTATTATATAAAATTATGAAGATGCTGGGACCTCTTTTTCACAAATAAAGCCGAAATCATGGGAACAGTCGACGTCGTTTAGTTTCCCGTCGTTCTTAAAGATGGAGCCACAGAACTCGTGACCTAACGCGTTGTTTGGCTCGTTAGCTGACCATTCACTGTAGCCAGCTTCTTCTAAAGTTTGATCTGGAAAAAATTAAGGTTTTATTATATTTTGCCCGCGACTGCGTTCAAGTGGATTTCTGTTAACCTAAGCTTATCAGTAGCTTTTCTCATGTAAACTTTAGAAACTAGTTGCACTTATTATAATTATTTGAATAAAAACATAGACAGGTATACTAAAACAGTTTAAATTGACTCACCTACGGAAACCCACGGCGACCAATTGGAACCGTGTACCTAGCTTCTGACATTTCTGCGAATACGGGCCGATAGGGAAATCGTGGCCCCCCGGCAACATGGCAAGTGAAGGAACACGGATGGGTTTTAGTCAGTAAGAGTCTGACACACCCTCCCGCTCCACCCAGAGCGGGAGAAGTTATTTGATAATTTCCCAACCAAAAAAAAAAAAAAGCTTCTGACGTTTCATAAGTGCCCTTGTAGGTTTATGTGAAATAAAATATTTTGAATTTGAATACAGTTTTAATTGTAGAATAATTTATTTTCTTAGTGCATCCCTAAAAGGTTGCAGAGATGTATTGTAATTAGTGTGGATATGTGGATATCCATCTACACATTCAACACAAATTGTAAGGACTTGACAATTTTCACGAAAATCATTACGAATCGTAACAAAAATAAATATAATGATCTCTAAACATAATTGAAATAAATACTTACTAAAAATAGTCCTAAACACTCGCGTAGCATTTCCAACAGGCTTAGCAGCTCTGAATCCAGCAAAGAAGTAGTAGGTATGCCAAGATCCTCTGACATCCTTCTCTGTATTCGTAAGGTTGAAGATAGCATCATGTTCAGCCTGGGAGTTGACCACCAGCAGGTGAGCGCCTTCAGCCTGGCATTCGGAGTAGGCCTGGCTCCAGGTGAATACAGTCCGAGGGATCCTGTAACAACTACCAGCTGAAGAGTAGTATCTGTAGTCTGCGAATTGGGATGGAATTTTGTTATCGATTGGCAAGATCAATTGAAATGGTCGGGTCTGAATATTATGTTTCTCAATGACGAAATGGTGGGCCCAAAAGATGTTTCTTATGGTAATTATACTGGCAAAGAATTTGTACTAGAGTCGCTGATGAAAATGTTGTTGAGTCCTTATGTATATTCCAAGTCCCAGTGTTGAAGTTAAGCTTATTCTTGGTGTTATGAAAATGCCTTTTATGTTTGGAAGTAATTATGAATCCTATTATCTATTCAAATTAGCGCTAGATAACGATTAATTAAGGATGTAGCTCCGTAATTTCTCATGCTTGCACACCAGAATATTTTCAAGATTCTCCATTTCCGTTATGAAAGTATAGATACTCGAAACATTTACATATTTACCACATAACATTACCTTGACAGTCGTAAATTTTACCGATTTCTACCATAATTTTCTTCTCACACTTACCTTTTCCATAAACACCACAGCGCTGATCGTAAGGCGCGTCTTGGGCACCCACTTTGCATATGAACGCCAGTTTTTGGAAACACACCGCAGTCTCGATGTCGCCCGACCGAGTCACCACATCACATCCATCTATGTTTTGACTGACCAAAAACACCTCAAGACTGTTTTTTGAACTCACTAGAATCATTATTAAGAATTTGAAAGTACTGCTGAGGCATATACAGGTCAAAAATGGAAAGGGCTAATTCTAGCTTAATATTGTTAAGTAGCCTTTTGCGTCACACTGCAGGGCAAAAGCCTCTTTTCCCTCCTTCCACTTATTTCTAGCTAGTTTCTCCATCGGAGGCCAGTTTTTTTAAGTCCGGGGGACGCGGGGCGGTCGCTTGTTCAAGTGGTTTATTAGAGAAAAGGATAGAAAATGCGATGAAGTAAGTGTTAGAACGGAATAGACATAATATTCATCATGTACCCGTTGGAACGTAGTATCCCCATGGACACTTTACCCGAAATCAGCTCTGCGGGAATTAATTATTGCAATCAATTAAGCATGCAAGCAAAGCTTCAGTAATCAAAGAAACTAGTGGATAGTTAATCAGGTTTTTACTAAACTGAAATAATAGGGTATTTATAATATTAGGGTATGCCATGATGGCCCAGCAGTTAAGGCCTCGCCTCTCATACACGAGTTTGTGGGTTCAAATCAGGGCAAATACCAATGCGACTTTTTCAATTCATAATGTACAGTAAGCGCTCAAAAGTGCATGAGCACGCTAAGAGTCGTATTGCTGTGAACACGCGGTATAGTCCGTACATTTGTATGTGTAAACAGTCAGACGTCTGTGGTGTGAGTGCCGTACACACACCACAGAGAACGCAGTTTCGCACTACACACTATCGTATCGTCACGGTTCGCGGGCGCCGCACTTATATTTCCATAACTTTTGTTAGCATGCATCATACTCGTACGCGTGACCTTGGCCAGTGTATCGCATTGCTAAAATTCGAAAGTAAATTATATGTGCAGATAGCAGAAGGCGTTAAGCGTTGGTCTTACATTCAAGATGGCTAAGGTTCTAATCTCGTAAATCACAGCGCTGTTTTTGCAAATATTATTATTTTTGTTTGCAATAATAATATTTTTAAATATCCTGCCTATTTATTAATGTTGTTATTGCAATAAAGGGTTTAGAATAAAAAATGCGTGATATGTTATAATAAAAAATAAATAATATTTATTCGTTATGTTTATTTTACTTAAGTATAGTTATCAAACTGCTACAATTACTTATCATTACTTCACCTGAATAATATGTGAAATAGATGTCTAGAAACTTAGAAGCAATTTGAATTATTTTGACATATTTAAATTTTGAAATGTTTTAAATTTTAAATGGATTTTTTTGCACCATAAATATAAAGCTTTGATCATGGTCTAGTAATTAAGCAATAAATAAGAATATTAGACTACTTAAAATGTAAAAAAATCTACTGACAAAATTGTTGATTTTAAGGTTAAAGGCAGTTGTTCATATTAATTATTTTAAACTTTATTTGGCTTTAGTAAATATTGGTTGGTATTGAGGTTATAGCTTAAGTATTCATTTTCTTTACGAAAAGAAGATTGAAACTAAACCTCAAATTTTTATCCTAAAATAATACTATTACTAAAATAATATTAAACAATTTCGGTATATCTGCAAGAAATACGACAAACACCCTATTGAAACGTGCTTAAAAAATTCGTTACCATAAATTCATGCAATAACGAATCTGTTGTTTATTAAGTTGGTACGGTCAATATTTTAAAGTCAAAAACGGTTTTCTAGCTGGTCTTCAGTGATGCAAGCCTTCAGAGTGCACGGCGAACGGTTCATAATGACGTGTTTTTAATAATTCAGCAAAATATCTCGTTGGTATGAAACCATTTGTTTCATTCACCATTTGACGTCGCTGCTACTCGATAATAAGCCCCTTCCTCATATCTCTTAACCGTCACAGTATTTCTCTAGAACAAAGAAAAACATTGTTTTTATTACACATAATACCTAATTATTTATTATTCACTAATCGAATTAAACCTCACAATGAATTTAAAACTTTAAAGGCATCTTCTGTCTCAACAATACCTCTGTTCTATCAACAATACCCTTGATTAAGATTTATGTTTAGTAAAATATGAAATATATAAATGATAACACTCACACTTAGTCCGGTTTTATTAGATATTCACTTCACTTTTACGCAGCGCAATAATATTCTCTGATCTGATCTGATCTCTTCAATATATTTTATGCCTGCTTTTTGATAATAATAACCACAACACTGCGCTAAATGCTCGTCACCAATATTATCACGGCACGAACCAACAAAGTTCTATTAATTGAATACTTGTAACAAACTGCATCTACCCCACAGAAATCGAAATAATTTACTTAGTTTTTTGTGGTCTACCTGCTAAACTTTAATATTTATGTGAACAAGACGAATGAAACTTAAAACGAATGATGATTATCGAACTAGTCATTGGTTGCAGACAAAGTGAGTGTGTGTGTATAATGTGCGTGTCTACAGTATTGTAACAACTTATAGAAGAAGGTCGTAAGTCAAACCGAAGCGTCAGTCTATTGCTTTGTGAGATTGCTTATGGACTTTTGGTCGGTACTGTACTTTCTGAGTTTATATTGGACATTACTGACATCGATGAAGGGAAACATCGTGAGGAAACCTAGACTTACAGTTAATATAAGTCTGAAATCGCCAACCCGTCTTGAGCAAGCGTGGTGATCAATGCTGCCCCCGATAGCAAAAAAGACGTATCTAACATTTTTTCCAGATTTGAGTTATACATCAGGCAGATGCGCCTTTTTTTCTGATTCCGGCAATATATATAACTCAAATCTGGAAAAAATGTTAGATGCGTCTTTTTCTCTATCGGGGGCAGAATGCTCGTGCCTTCTCTGTTTGAGAAGAGGCCTTTGCCCTGCAGTGGAACAATAATAGGCTGGTATTATTCTTCTTTTCGTATGATTAGTGACTAACCTGGTGTCAGAGTTTTAAAGCCGCCCATGGGCTTCTGACTTGGCTTCACATACCGTCGAGAAATTTCAGGCATAGGTACCGGTTTCCTCACGATGTTTTTACGAAGTGATAATTACACAATACGCACATGAATCCGAAAAGTCAGAAGTGTGTGTCTTGGGTTCCAACTCGAGACCTATGACTTGGCAGTCCGACGGTCACACACGTCACACCACTAGGCTATCACTACTGATATTATAATAAGGTATTTTATACAGTAATTTCTTGTCCTGTCATAAAGCCTATGTATATACTAACCCTAGCAATAAATACTTTTTCTTTCTTTCTTTCACCTGTAGGCTTCCCTCTCTGTAAACCGTTTGTATTCGCTCTGGCCATTAATTACTTGAAATATGTTTGGTTTACAAAAAAAATACAACTGACTTCCTAAAAAAACACTACAAAGTGAAAATTAACTTTAATTTCGGAAGTCGGTGTCTGGTTTTGTATTTTCGTTTTTGCCACCGACTTCCGTGTTTTTTTTAGGAAGTTGGTTGTTTTTTTTTTTGTAAAAAGTTTTTTATTTTTCACTTTTTAGTTGTGGTACACATTCGAAAACCACTACCTGCTACCAGTGACAGGAACTTATCATATCATCTACATACTAAGTGGGGAAAAAATATGTATTATTGTAGCTAACTTAAAAACTGCCCAAGCTAAGTTAATAAAATTTATATGGGACCCACTTGAGTGAGTGTCTTGACCCTTTCAAACAAAAAAAGAATTTTCAAAATCGGTCTACAAGTAACGGAGAAATCGGCGGACATACATAACAAAAAAAAAACAAACAAACATACGCTACGAACATATTTTATAACCTCCTCCTTTTTGGAAGTTTGGTTAAAAATGACACATAACGATAGAAACGGGCTTCAATTTTTTTCAGTTTAGAGTTTGTTTTTTTTGGGTGGGAAACCCTGGAATCTAGTTCTTAAACAAAGTGATTTTAAGTACTCAAATCTTTGTCTGTTCAATTCAGTGTCTAAAAATAAATAAACTGTTGAGTGCGTCTAAACTTTTCGTGTATAATTTTTCACGCCCCTGTGCTTTACCTTCTGGCCGCGCCTTGCGCTAGCAAGGCGCCACACGTATACAGCGGCCTAAGAAAGGCCTCCGACGCCAAGCGGCGTGACGCTAAGCGACGCTACCCTCCGAGAGAGGCCTCCGTCACCATCATAGCCTGCAGTCACGCGTAACATTGGCGCGGCCCTCCCGTTAGTGTGAGGTGCCACGGAGTGCCTCCGCTACCTATTACTCACACCCACCTCTCCGTTCGACATTGCTCGCTGTTCGACGCGTGACGCCACAGCCCGACTCCTCCACACTCCCTGTCTGCTTACCTGTCTCCGTGCCTGCCTACCCATCTGTCAACCTGACCCCGCCTATCCCGAGCATCCCACGTCCTGCGAAGCCGGCTCTTAATTAATAATATATATATCCAAATTAATCTTAATTTTTTATTATCTATTTTTATTTGTGACTTACATTAACCTCCAAAAAGGTAAACGTTACGTTACACCGTCTTATTTCTTTTAATCATCACCCCCTTAAAAGCGCGGCGCGATTCGTGAAATAGGGTAGTTGCCTAGGTAAAAAAACAGAAATACTATTTAGTCCATCTTTCAGATGATAAAAAAATATTAGACACGTATTTTTTGCTTTATCATATTAATCAAAAATAACATAGAAAACACGCATTAAAGTTGGGGAGTGGGGGCTCGCTACATCACAACGAACGCACTATTAAATCTAGCAAGGCGTGACGTCATGCCACATTTTAACTCAATGTATCGTCGTAATCTTTTGATTACGTCAAAAAAGAAAAAATACGTGTTCAATATTTTTTTATTATCTGAAAGACAGACTAAAAATAAAAAATTTGGACACAGGCCTATTATCTACCCAAAGTGCAAAGATAAGAACCATATAACCAACTAGCTGCGCCCCGCGATGTCTTCCGTACAGGTCTCGATCCCGTGGGAATATCGGGATGAAAAGTATCCTATGTCCTAACCCAAGTCATGGTCTACGCATGAGCCAAATATCAGCATAATCCATTCAACCGTTTTAGCGTGAAAGCCAAACAAACAAACTCACTTTCGTATAAGTCGGTGTCAAAAAACTAAAATACTGATCTAAAGACACCGACTTCTGAAATTAAAGTTATTTTTCACTTTGTAGTTTGGAAGTCGGTTGTATTTTTTTTTTGTAAAAAAGTTTTTATTATTCAGCGCTTCTGCTCAGCGTGGATCCCTACATTTTGACCAAAATATAAAGTTTGTAGAGTATATATAGAGTATACCTTGTAGAGTTAGGGGCTTGGCTCTACATTTGACCTGATAATTTTTTAACAGTGAAAGCGTTATGTAAAGTCTTGGCAACCTTCTTTAAATGAAATGTGTTTGGTGGGAATTAATTTCTTTGTGTAGGGTGCTCTATTTCTTTTTATTTTAGCGGTGATATAGTACTGATATTACACATACATGTTAAAGTCATAACCCTTACTTCTAGCACGATCGGGTAAAAAAGGTATTTCTTGCAAGCCAGCAGTTACTTTCTTCATGGCCAACGAAAAAAGTTTCTTATTCGTTGTTTATGTCTATGCTAATCTAGCTTTCATTACAAACTAGCTGACCCTGCAAACGTTGTTTTGCCATATAAATGTTTGGGGTGGACCATCTTTATCACTTACTACCTACCCTACCTACCCTACCTACCCTACCTACCCTACCTACCCTACCTACCCTACCTACCCTACCTACCTTACTGCTATAAACCTCACGGAGCCCGAGACCTTTCCAACGAATGCAAAACCGTGGAAATCGGTTCGTGCGTTCTGGAGTTATAGCGTCAGGAAGGAAAACCCGACTTATTTTTATATAGTAGATGGAAGAAGGTACACCTATTATCCTAACTCTATTATTAGGTATAAATGCAAAAGTAAGTTTGTAAATTTGTTTGTTACGCTTTCCCGTCAAAACAGCTGAACAGATTTGGATGACATTTGGCACATGGCTAGACCATGACTGTACCCTAATTGTGTAACGTATTTTCGTAAATGATTACGACTAATTTGTTCCATTTTGACAGTTCAACAACATTAATTGCGTTATTTACGTTGTTGAGCAGATTTTTTACCCAACGCTGCAACGTATGAAGCAATCTGCTTCAAATCGAAACAAATTGTGATTGATCGTGTATTACGCAATTAGGGTACTGATTTAGGATACTTTTTATCCCGATATTCCCACGGGATCGAAACTTATGTGAGTGAAACCTTGGGGAGCAGCGAGTCCGTAATAAATACAAACTTGCACCTCACAAAGCAACCCCATTATGGGGGTTGGAGGGTGAAAGTAACAGATTTCTTAATTTGTTTGTTGTTTGTATGCAAAACTTGGTATATTGGCCCGACACAATCTCGGGCCGAGTTCTAGCGGTAGCGCCGAACTTCTCGAAAAATTCGAGGGCCGTGATCCCGGTGCTCGGGTGACAGACGTGCAGTGGACATGCGACTATAGTAAATATATGTATTGCTACTTCGGCACCGTCATCGCGTTTTCGTTGACGATGGCGGCGGACAAAAACGGCCTAAGGTTTGACACAATTGACAGTTCACTTTACCGAAGTTTTCACGGTCAGATTTTTACAGAATATATTGGCTTTAATTTATATGGCGTAGGTCTAATACCAAATAAAAAAACAAGACATAACGCTGCGAACAATAAATACTGTGAAGCATGCTAAAACTACATCTCCGCTCTCATACACACGCTCACACGCATACATTTACAACCATTTCGCGTTGTGCCAAGCTGGCCGTCCTCAATTATTAAGATGGAGAATTGAAAATGGTATCAAAAGATGCGTTACTAAAAGGGATACAATACTGCAAAATAATATTTTATAGAATGCTTTTTTTATTATTAAAAAACGCCTGGGACTTTTCTCAAAGAATCTCAAACTTCTCAAAAACTAAAAGACATATCGAAAAAATAAAAATAAAAAATCCTGGAGAATTTAAAGGGCTTCAAAATATATCATAGTTTATAATAAATAACATTCCTGTTTCGATATAGGATTATAATTAAGGGTAGATGCTTACCCCTTTCGGAGACACCTTTTTTTAACTGAAATAAAGTAATTTTCAATGCACCGGAAGGCCCATGACTTTCCGGCGCATTGAAAATGACTTTATTATAACCATATGTTCTCTGGATGTTTCCTAACATTACCTTACAAAATATCTATATATATACAAATCAAATTATAATAATTTAATTTATTCACCAAAATAAGAACACGTAGGTATTACAAAAATTGAATATTTGACAATATACAGTAAATAATGGCTTTTTTAAATAATGGCTTAAAGTTTGTAATAAACAAAGTTTAGGACTATCTGCATCCAAACTAGGTGGTAAACCTGTATCTCGGATTATATTTGATCCCCTTATATAAATTGTGAATATTTAGTAGCCATATTTAAAGTTGTAAACATAATTAGATTGCCATTAAGAATTTATGTGGAAAGTATAAAAAAATAAAATAAAAAGTTCGTGTGGTGTGAGAGTGTATGTGTGTGGGTGTGTGAGGGTGTGTGTGTGTGTGTGCGTTCATGTGTATGCTTGTGTGAAGTGAATGGGATGATAGGAGTGAGTAAAGTAGTAGCTTTTGAAATTGAAATAGTCTTACGAAAGGGATACCGTGGCCCCTGGCAACATGGCAACTGAAGGAATACGGGTGGGTTTTAGTCGTAAGAGTATGACATGCCCTCTCAATAATTTCCCACAGAAAAAAAAAAATGGACCAGCAACCTCATGCTCGAGAAACTAACCTTCACTTTCAGTCGATCACGGCCACTGTCACAAAGCTCTCCTGGACTGGAACCCCTTTCATCATTTATGTAAGCACGTAGCCTATAAGTGCATAAAACCACTAAAGTGACCCATACTGCAGTAATCCATTTGGTGAGACCAGTTTTACGAGTCACTCGGGATGATAATATTCAGCCCATATATTTTATTTTCTAGAATCTATCTAGGTGATAGTACATCTTACAAAGCGTTGCATGCGTCATTTTCGTGAACGGGCGCCGTCAGTAGGGCCTGGTCATCTCTTAGCTGCCACGGCTTATTTTAATTTTTGAATCGTTTTTTTTATTTTTGTGGTTTTATTACGGACACTTTACCTGCAGAAATCACGTGCATCTGTCTATAGGCTGGTTTTACAGCTGTCCGGGAGACCCGTACGGGCTTCCGGGACAGAAACACTCGTGAGGCACTAGAACATTGTTTCACAGCGACGGGGGTTGGTCCATACGCGACCCAAAATAAAACAAGTCCCTAGTAAAATGTTAAATCAGCATTTCAACATTCTTAAAATTAATGAATTTAAAATACAGAACTGCAAACAACTTCAATTTATTTTGTTTCCAAAAATATTTTTATAACTGTACAGATAAATACTTATAAATATTGGCAAGCATACATTTTTGGTCTCCAACAGATTCTTATGCTAGGATCACAAATCGCCGCTCAATAGCCTTCGGTAGTCCAAAACATCAACAGCTTCCGATATAGTCGCATTAACAAAGTTCACTTTGTATACACGCTGCTATGCCACTGCACTTTCACGACAGTAAGGTTTATGAGTTAAGGTTGCACTAGTTGACGGCTCGAACTCATTGGTGGCGTGGCTAATATGCATGCTATTTAGCACAGTTATTTATTTATTTACTATTTATTTAGCTAATTTTTATTTACTTAATTTTTTTGTGATTTATATCGAAAACGAGCGCGTAAAAATTCATGAACAGACATTTGGGCTTATAGATATTATGGAAAAACTACTGGATGGATCTATTCAAAATAAAATTATTTGAACTTTTGAACAAATTATTATCTATCGGGGTACGGTTTCTAATTTTCCATTCTCATACCACATAAGTTATTTATTTACGCTCAAATTTGAGCTAAAATTAGTGTTGAAATGTGGAAGTTTCGACGCTCATAACTTCAAAACCAATTATTTTTTCCAATTCTGCTACAAGACAAATTGATATATTTTTTTGCGAACTTACACCGTCAAATAGACGAGTAATCACCATACTACGTTTGTTTGGAAGAATGCTCGACTAGCGTAACCTTAACCAATGCTGCACGAAACTTGGTCAGAATTAAAGTTTTAACTAAACCGATGACGCGACGCTCCATAAGGACTGAGCCAGACCTATTCACCCAAAACCGCATTTTACTGTGACTCAATCTTCTTCTGTCGCTCAGTAACAACCTGAGAGATTGCTTGTTAGTGCGCGAGCGGATCAGTCTGGCTCAATCCTTATTCCAACCAACAATAACGATGTGTATAATTATAATAAAATTATGAAGATGCTGGGACCTCTTTTTCACAAATAAAGCCGAAATCATGGGAACAGTCGACGTCGTTTAGTTTCCCGTCGTTCTTAAAGATGGAGCCACAGAACTCGCGACCTAACGCGTTGTTTGGCTCGTTAGCTGACCATTCACTGTAGCCAGCTTCTTCTAAAGTTTGATCTGGAAAAAAATAAAAGTTTTATTATATTTTGCCCGCGACTGCGTTCAAGTGAATTTCTGTTCACGAAAATCATTACGAATCGTAACAAAGATTTAAATAGAAAATGATCTCTATAAATAATTGAAAAACACTCACTAAAAATAGTCTTAAACACCACCGTAGCATTTCCAACAGGCTTAGCAGCTCTAAATCCAGCGAAGAAGAAGTAAAAGGCCTTAGATCCTGTGACTTTCTCCTCAGTATTCGTAAGGTTGAAGATAGCATCATGTTCAGCCTGGGAGTTGACCACCAGCAGGTGGGCGCCTTCAGCCTGGCACTCGGAGTAGGCCTGGCTCCAGGTGTATGGAGTCCGAGGGATCTTGTAGCAGCTACCCGCTGATGAGTAGTATCTGTAGTCTGGAAATTAGAAGGGAATTTTGTTAGTGGTCGGCGCGGTCAATGGAGACATGGTGGACCACTAAAATTACTATACTACACTAACTATTTATTGAGTATGTCTCATTGCTAAAGTGTCCAACTTCTCTTAGCTGTGGAGCTCCTTAAGTTCTGAGTTGAGCTCCACGATTACTGACAAATGCGCGCACTGACTGGACAGGTCCACTCAAATCTGTGAGGTTCTTTCCTCAAAAGACCATTTCAGACACTAATCTACATGGTCGTCATATGGCCTGACCAAGATTATGTCTGGACTTTAAAAGAGACTGCGACCTCGACGCGACCTCGACTGCGTTTGTTTGAAACGCCGACCTCATCTAGCTTATTTTTAATATGACGTGTTTATGCTATTTACAGGATAAACGAATTAATTTCTCAATATTTTAGGAATTACAGGTATTCTATTTGAAGTAATAATTCCGAATTTTATAATTATCTGCTCCGAATTTTACAATAGTTCCGCAAATTCTCTTGAACACAAGTAGGATTTTTTTAAGGCTTCTCTACTCCCCTAATCAACAGCATAGATAGATACCTTACGAAACATAAATTAATCTTGAGGCACCACCACTGCTGTAGTGTACATGACATTCGACTGCCCCGGTGGTCTCGTGGTTGCAAGCGCGACTGCTGAGCGTGGGGTACTCGGTTCGCTTCCCAGGTCGAGCAAAGTGTCTTTGGGTTTTTCCATAAGGAAATTATTAGTTAACAACTAAGAAATTCCTTATGGAAAAATTTCCTTATGGAGTTTGGAAGTTGACGGTGTGATACCCCCGTGCCTCGGGGCGCACGATAAGCCGTTAGTCCGGCGCCAGATCTCTCTCTAGTCGTGTCGGATTGCTGCCCCATTGGACTTTGAGAGTGAGGGAAGAGAGAGTGCACCTGTGCCTGCGCACACACTTGTGCACTATAATATCTAATACATTTTTACGGTGGTACGAAATCCTTCGTGTGCGAGTCAGACTCGCACTTGACTGCTTTTTCACACTTACCTTTTCCATAAACACCACAGTGCTGATCGTAAGGCGCATCTTGAGCAGCCACTTTGCATATGAACGGCAGCTGTCGGAAACACATCTCAGTCTCGATGCCGCCCGACCGAGTCGCCACGTCACATCGTCCTATATTGTCCATATCCACCTCATTACTGCTTGCTGGACTCACTAGAATCATTATAAATATGGTATAAGTATCGCTGTAAGGTAAGACGATCAGTAAATAGTACATTGGCATTGATGGCCGATCGAGTCCACCGATGCCTGATTGCGGCCAAGGCTTGTATAGTACTTTTCTCAAATAATGCGCGGAAATTCTAATTATAAATTCCAGAATCAATGACGAACAACGATAATTTTTCACGCGAAAATTATTATGTTCAATTGTTTCTTCTTTACTTGAAACAGCTCTATTTGCAAGCCAACTCGAAATTTAAATAAAATCTTTGTGATGTTAGCTCCTTGGTTGCCATTTGTTGAAGTAAAAAGTTCGTTCCATTTTTAACCGACTTCCAAAAGGAGGAGGTTCTCAATTCGTCTGTATGTTGTTTTTTTTTTTTTTTTTTTGTATGTTTGTTACGCGATTACTCCGCCAATTATGAATAGATTTTGATGATTCTTTTTTTGTTTGGTAGATCATACTTCAGAGGTGGTCCCATATAAATTTTATTAACTTTGCTTGGGTAGTTTTTGAGTTAGCTTCAATTATACGTATTTTTTCCCACTTAGTATGTAGATGACATGATAACTTCTTGTCACTGTTATTTACATAGCAGGTAGTGGTATTCGAATTTGTATGGGGTAGGTACCACAACTAAAAAGTGAAAAATAAAAACTTTTTACAAAAAAAAAAACAACCGACTTCAAAAAAAAAACACTACAAAGTGAAAAATAACTTTAATTTCGGAAGTCGGTGACAAAGAACGAAAATTCAAAACCAAAGACACCGACTTCCGAAATTAAAGTTATTTTTCACTTTGTAGTGTTTTTTTTTTTGAAGTCGGTTGTTTTTTTTTTTGTAAAAAGTTTTTATTAAATAACACGACAGATATTCAGCCGCTAAACACGACAGTATGGATTTTCATACAAACATTGACGGCCGGGCGCTCACATGTATTCGACCAGTACCGCAATTTCGATTTATCTCGAGGAAGGTTGTCAAAATAATGCTCGAATTTCCAAATATGTTTGAGAAAAGGTAATAATCCTAACTAATATTTTATATACGAGCGACTCGCTCCTGCTTCGCACGGTATTAACGACTTGACAAAACGTAGAGATTTCTTAGTTACATGTAACTTTAATATTAACTTTTTATACACATAAACCTTCCGGAAGAAATTCTGTACACGATGGTGAACACCTCATCAAAATCTGTTGCGTGTTTAGAAGAACAACGCGGTTACACAGACGTTTTTGTTACGCTTTCACGATAAAACGACTGATCTATTTTGAATGAAATTCGGCACATGGATAGACTATGACCTGGATTAGGACATAGGGTACTTTTACCCCGATGTGAAACCACGGGGTGCAGCTAGTATTGAATAATTTTGATAAAACCACTAAGCATATAGCGTCCCATTGCAGGGAGAGCAGTGGTGGCCCAGTGGTAACGGCCCCAACTTACGAGTTGTGGGTCGTGGGTTCGAACCCAGGCGGTTTACTTTGTATAATTTATTTCATCACCACTGCTCCTAGAACGGTGAAGGAAAATATCGTGAAGAAACTGGCATGTCCTAAAACAAAAAAATCGAAGACATGTGACATCTACCAACCCGCACTGGGCTCGCGTGGTGGATTACGGCCCACTCCCTCTCACAGAGAGGTGGCCTGTGTCCCAGCTGTGGGGACGTTATATGCTGATTATGATGATGATATAGTGTCCCACTGCAGGGCCAAGGCGGTTTTTCCTAATAATGGATCAGTAATAAGGTGCCTCCAACATCATTTTTATTCACAAGAAGTTCGCTCCTTCGATGTGCCAGTCCTGAATAATAGGGAAGATGCTTGGGTCAAAAAAATAAAACTATTTAGTACGTCAGTCAGATGATAAAAAAATATTAGACACGTATTTTTTGCTTCATCATAATATGAAAAAATGACTTGGATAAAACGCATTAAAGTTGGGGAGTGGGGGTCGCTACGTCACAAGGAAGTATAAAATCTACACACTCGTGACGTCATGGCACATTTTAACTCAATGTATCACCGTAATCTTTTGATAACGTAAGAAACGAAAAAATATGTGTCCAATATTTTTTAATAATCTACAAAAACGACATAAAATATCCCTATTCGCTTATACGTAGGTACATGATTTAAGGTCTTCTAAATACCGTCAAACCAAGCAGAATAATTTTAATACATTATTGCAGGCAATTAAGCATGCAAACATCTGAAGACAGTGACAACTTCAATAATCAAATACACTATCACGTTGGTAATTATATGTAATTAATCATGTATATATCTATTTCCTATCCAATGAACTGAAGTAATTAATTAGTTAGTAGTATAATAGTCTCAATATTTTTATACAATTTAACTTTTTGGCTTTTATTTTTGTAATATAATGTGAGATCGAAGTAGCTACTTTTTTTGGGTTCTATACCGAAAGGCTGCCAAACGGAACCCTATTACTAAGCCTTCGATATCCGTCCGTCCGCCCGTCGGTCTGTCTGTCAGCAGGTTGTATCTCATGAACTCTTATAGGCAGACAGTTGAAATTTTCACAGATTCTGTATCTCTATTGCGGCTATAAAAACTTCTTTTTTTTTTTTGTTAAAGTTAATAATTACAGAGGGTGTTTTTTTTCGGCGTTTATTGCTCGATCTTAATACGATACGGGAATCCTTCGTGTGCGAGTCCGACTCGCACTTGGTCAGTAAATACCTTTTGGCAATCGTGTTGCTTCTTTTATTTAACACCCCCAACTTCACACGATCACGATTTATGTCCTTACACACCGTGCGAAACTAACTTAAGAACCATAAAATTACTTACAATCAATAATAGGTTGCTCCTCAGCAGATTCATGCCTTTGTCCATCGTCGCCCACCCAAGCATAGTCCCCAAGGTCTGGAAACTTCTTGAACATGGAATGCAGCTGCATAATGTCATGGTCTGAAGCCGGGATCATGAGCTGGGCACCCTCCACCGCACACAGGTCGTTGACCTGCCAATGTCGAACCTTTTCTATGTGGAACTTGTAGAAAGCATCAGTTTTCTTATTGTAGACATAATCTTTGCGGTATTGTTTGGTGATTTTTGGTGGGGGCGCCACTGTCGATGCTGTAATAGGCAGTGGAACGTTAGTGTGGATAGAGTTGACTATGAGTTACTGTTATTGGATGAAGTGTTTCGAACTTTGAACTGGTGACATGTTATACAGACATAGGTACTTTCATTAGGCTCTTTGGACACACACGTTTTTCTTGCCGTGAAAAGCTACGGTTTATTCGCCGTGTGACACAGTCATCAGAATTATATGGATCACTATGGAAGCTTGTTAACAGACACGTTTTTTCTATGGCGCGGTTGAGGTGTAGTATGTATTACTTAGTATGTAAGATCTATGTTATAAAATATATTGCATTTGTATAAGATGAGTAGTAATTATTATTATTATTCTTTATTCATCAGACAACAATGATCCAGCGTGTTAGTAAACAATAATATAACTTATTACTAGTGTTAGTAGTTACATTACAATAGAGAAGAAGATGGAATAAACTTGTATTGTGAAAAGGACACCCCCAAATTATTGTTTAGTGATTGTCCTTCTCACAAAACTTTTAATAATCGGAGAGTCGATACTCTCCGCCATAGTTTTTAAAATGCTGTTGCCACTCGCCCGCAACCTTGACAACAGCGACGCAGTTTTCTTGCGAATGACGGCGTGGAATCCGTCAGTTCGGTTTTGCACAAACATAGTAGACGCGCTGCACCATCGTGGCAGTCCCAACAGCATCCTAAAAATATTATTATATTGAACGCGTAGGTCATCCAGCGTTCTTTTGGTATAGTTGACCCAAAGATTCCCCGTGTAAAAGCATTGGCAATATGCCTTAAAAAGAGTTACTTTCACAAGTATGCTACACCGAGCGAATCTTCGGGCCAACATGTTACCTCGGACTGCTAATGCCCTACGCTCCCTTTCAATATCGACATTGTCCTTAAGGTCGTCAGTGAGAAAATGCCCTAGATATTTGACTTTTGTAACTCTTTTGACATTCGAGCCATTTAGGGTAATGTCAGGTATAGTATCTAGGCATTCACCGCCAGCCTTAAAGACAATATATTCGCACTTTTTAATATTGTAAACAAGTCCGTGTGAGGCAGCATACGTCTGACAGACCCTTAGCATTTCATTCACGGCACCTGCTGTCGGCGCCAGCAGTGCCATGTCATCAGCGTAGCTGATACTATTTATTTTAACACCATGGACACTACATCCGACCCGCATATTGCTGAGGTCAACAATTAGGCCATCCATATATGTGCTAAACAGCCTAGGAGATGTCAGACCACCCTGTCTCACGCCGCACTCTAACCTATATGTTTCCGAGAGTGCATTGGACCATTTTACAACATTTTCTTGGTTCCCATACCGATACTGCAGGATCCTGAGGACCCCTGTCGGTACACCCCTATCCTCAAGCTCCCTCCAGAGTACATCATAATTTACCAGATCAAAGGCTCTGGAGAGATCCAGAAAACAGGCGTATACCGGCGTTTTACGATCAGTGTAATACTGGACCGTATGTTTGAGACTTACTATGGCGCTTTCCGTAGACAGTCCAGGTTGAAACCCGAACTGGGAGTCATGCACGGATAGACATTCCTTCAAGCTAGAATCAATCATACCGTCCAGCACTTTTGCCATTGTGGTTGCGAGAGATATAGGTCGATAGTTTGACTTATCTGATATGTCACCCGTCCTATTCTTAATTATGGGAACCACCAGTGTTTTCATTAGTTCTGCCGGCAAGTAAGAGTGACTTAGGCACATGGTATAAAATAACGACAAGACCCTTGGCAGATGAACCCCAGCAAACTTGAAATGCTCAATACTAAGCCCGTCATGTCCGGGAGATTTGCCTCTGCTCATATTTTTAATTATAGTCGCAACTTGTCTGGCCGAAAAGAACATTAACGACTTCACTCCCTGACCTTCAGGCCCAGCATTGATCATATCTACTGAGGGACCCAAAGGAGATTGCACTGCAAAATGTTCCTTGAACATATTTGCAACCTCCCCTGGATCACTCCTCCCGCCGACATTCACAGAGAGGCCAGGCCTAATGTCAAGCTTACTCGTGGACTTCCAAAACTTAGTGAAATTATTTGTTGCTCTTGCTAAATGGTAATCTATAAAAGCTATAAAATGGTAATTGTAATAAATGGTAATCGATCGGATACAGTTGTTTCAATAAGACTAGTTCCCTACATGGCGACCTTGCCAGGATACCTTGCCGGTATATACGCCCGCCGTACCGTGAGAAACCGTGGCGTGTACAAAGGGCCTTAGGGTAGATAGGTACCTTATCAGGCGGCTAAGGGATTTCCTCATATTTATGTTTGGCATTTGCATCATCATGTTCATAAATTAGCCTTTTTCCAACGACTTAAAGCGACGATAACCGACTTTTTATGATTTTAACCTGATGATCACGTCTAAACGAGTAGTGTTGATGATTTGGAAAAAATATATGTTAAATTAGAGCATTTTTTCAATAACTTAATATAGGAATATTTTAGATTATGTATAAATTACATGGTGAAATTAATTTTTAAAGTTATGTCTAACGCGGATAAAAACTAAAAATCACGAAAAAACTGCCAAGCGTCTTTTTCTGAAACCTTCACCATTTTAAAGATAATTTAATTACTGATCTTTTAGTATACGTGTTTTATTAAAATACCTTTTGCTTTATGTATAATAAATAAATAATCATGCGTCTAATTTGGGACAACGTTCCTTGATGGGCGAGTCCTATTACTGGCTGGACGTACGACGCGTTGCGTGAGCTCAGTACAGAACACATAAGCTAACCACTGAAGGTCACTGTCATATATCTGCGTCTTAAGTTGGGGGCCCGGCAGATGCATCTGAACACCTACCAGTATTTTACATGGAGCAACTGCATATCTATATATCTAAGGCATTTATTTATATGGTGAATAAATCATGAGTATTTTTATAAAATGGTTGAGCTAAATGGTGCTGATCCATGCGTCATGTTCGTGAACGGGCGCCGTCAGTAGGGACTGGTCATCTCTTAACTGCCACGGTTTATTTTAATTTTTGAATTGTTTTTATTTTTGTTTTTTGTTACGGACGCTTTTAACGTGCACGTCTTTCTACATTGTTCTCACATGTATAATTTCAACATGAATAATGTAACCAATATTTTGTAACAATTTTTTTATTTAAAAGAGTGTCCGTGGAGTTTCTTGCCCGTTCTTCTCCATAGGCACCTACTACGCTTTGGAATGGGCAACTAGCTTCATCTTTCTGACTGACCGACCCCTTGACAATTCAAAAGTACCTGTAATTGGTTTATTTGAAATAAATGCTTTGAGTTTGAGTTTGAGTTTGATAACAATAAATTTAATCTCCTACATATTAATAGAAGCTAGTAGGTACTCTGAACTTAGACCTTAATCTTTACCTACGCTTGCAATAATTATGTGAACTATAGCTGTATCTCATTGCTCATAAAATGTAAATCACACATTACGCTCATGACTGTCAATTTATAATCTTTTCTACGAGACGTTATCATTCGTTATTTATTCAATTAATTTGTTGCGGCTATAATTTACTTTATTATTTTATACTTGGTGACAATCCTTGTGTCTGGGGTCAGCCGCTCTGGTCTATACTGTCTATACATGTCATTCTCACACACATATATCACTATGTTTTCGATATTCGAAACAATTTAAAATAACGACATAAATACACGGTGGCAGGAACATCGACGAGAAAACTTTAACCATGGATTCAGTACATGATTCTGAAACCCCCTTTTTTTTTTTTTTTTTTTTTTTGGGTGGGAAATTATCAAATAACTTCTCCCGCTCTGGGTGGAGCGGGAGGGCGTGTCAGACTCTTACTGACTAAAACCCACCCGTGTTCCTTCCTATGCCATGTTGCCGGGGGCCACGATTTCCCTATCGGTTTTCTTCGAACCCCCGGCATTGGCATTGGCCCTAGCGGACCCCGTCAATTCTGCTGACATCTCTTTGAGGCGCGCGTGGAACACAACGCGCCGTCGACCCGGGCTTGGTCCTTATCGGACGGCGAGCTACCCATTGCTCACCGTCCGCAAGCCCGCGCCTACGGTGGCCGGAAATCTTCCTGCGATTCCCGACGCCCAGGGCGTCTCCTGCTGCGGCGGTTAGGGGCGCGAGGGCGCGAAATTTGCCTCTCCCTCACGCGCTCCGTCTCCTCCTTCGCGAGCATTACTGCTTCGCAGAAAGAGGTGACGGCCTCCCATTTCCTCTCGCTCCGTAGCATGGCCCGAATCAGGGCCGGACGCGAGAGATCACCGCCGCCGATCGCATCCACGAGGACACGGCGATGCCCTGCCCAAGCCGGGCAGATTCTGAAACCCCCTGCGTTGAATATTTTTCGTCGGTTATTTAAAAAAATCTGCTGTTCCGTACATTATGACCGCGTAGGTATTGTACTTTTCTATGAAACACTTTTCTAATAACAGACGAAAAATTTCAACGTAGAGGTTTCAGAATCATGTACTGAATCCATGGTTAAAGTTTTCGCGTCGATGTTCCTGCCACGCTGTATAAGATAGAATCATAACATTTTAATTAACTCAAATTATGGATCTCCGGCAGGGTTTGAAAATTTGAGAGTAGGTAACTTCCGGTTCATATTTAAATAAATACTTAGTCGAATGTTTTTTTTTTAATGATATGTCGTTAGATTCGTCTTCATTGCGAAAGTATCACTGTGTATATTAAAATAATATGAAAACAAAAAGGCGGTTTTTTTGCGCCAAATCGTATGTTTAAAAAAAACTTCCTAAACCTGTCGAGAAGGTTTATGAGGTGATTAAAAAAATATAGACAAATTATAATTATGTTAAAATGTAATTTGGAATGAGAAATAGTTTTAAAAAAACCCAACAAAAAAATGTAAAATAATAAAAATTAAACAAAAACCCGACTGCGTCAAAAGTGAACTTAAAAGATGGCAACAATATGACCTATTTCTGTCTACAAAACAATCTCATGCAGTCGGAGGTAATTGAACAGGTTTTTATGACTGCATGAGATTGTTTATCAATAGTTCATCTTGTTTCCATCTTTTTAAAAGTTTACTTTTACGAAGTCAGGATTTTGACTTTTTAAATTAAGGTATTTTTTGGGTTCCGCACCTCAAAAGGAAAAAATGGAACCCTTATAGGATCAATCGTGTGTCTGGTTGGGTGTCTGTCTGTCCGTCTGTCACAGCAAATTTGCTCCGAATCTACTGGATCAATTTAGTTGAAATTTGCCACATATTGTTCTGTAACCCAAACACGGACGTGTACCTAACGTAAATAAATGAGTTTTGAATATGGGGGTAAATTTTCGGGGGCAAATTGGAAAATAAAAAAAAGTTTTCTTATCTGTACCGTGTGACGTATCAAATGAAAGGGCTTATGTGGGGATCTCGATTTTTTTAACGTTTTAAAATAAATACTTTTAGAGATATTTAAAAAAAATTAAAGTTTGTCCTTGGGATAAGTTCATCTTAACCACGGAACCATTCATTGTACGTGGTCCGACACGCACTTTGTCGGTTTTTTTTTTACAAAAGGTATTTTTTTTTTATTAATAATTAAGTAATTAATAGAAAGAAAACTTACACAGTATAACACAAAGCACAAAAATCACGTATTTCTCCATATTATCTTGACAGTCGACTGCTCACAAGATGTTCTAGGTACAAACAACAGTCCCTGACCACCGATAAGTACATTTGTTATTATACTTAATGCAAGTAATAAAGATAGCGAAGCAAATATTAATAGGAATAGACCGTGACGTCAGCATGTGTATTGTTTATCCGGCGACTCTGCTCAGCGTGAGGTCTTAGGTTCGATTCCCGGAACGTATCGTTAATATAGTGGTCGCAGAGGCGATTGCTGATCCACGGGCAGCATTAAGCCGGTACTCCCTTTCTTCTCCTAAAATTGTTTGTCCGAAAATCATTATCCATAACAAGTTTGCTAAAAACTTCAGTAACCATAATGTTCAAAAATTCAAAATTTTGTTTTACATAATTATCTTTACTTCTAAAACTATTCCGTCATAATATCGAGTACTATAATCATTGAATCTCCTAATTTTGCATGAAATAAAGTCATATGTCTTAAGTATTGTATTATATAATGTGTATTATTCCGAATGTTCAAATAAATTGTTAGTCCTAAAACATTTGCAAAAAATTAGATTTTAGTGACAGAAACGAAGTCCACGCAGTCTTGTCTGCCCTACCCCTAGAGTGTAATTTAGAATCCCGGTGATGAGCGTTGTAGGTACCATCTGCGACGATAAGCTCGCGTGGTGCCGCCGGAGCCCCGCAGCATCGGAGCTGTGACAGAAATCATGCCTGCTGCATGGTGCATGCTCGCTTGCATGCTCCATGCTTGCTTGCATACTACATGTTGCATGCTCGCTTGCATGCTCCATGCTTGCTTGCATGCTACATGTTGCATGCTCGCTTGCATGCTGCACGCTTGCTTGCATGCATGGTGTATGCTTGTTTACATGCTTCTTACAGGAAAAACTAAAAACCACATGTTCACAATCAACTGTTTAATTGAGTGATAAACTGATAATACATGCAGCCGTGGCAAAAGCCATATCGCTTTTGCATCTTTACAATTTTTTTATTATTTAATTTATATTTCGTTTATTCATCTAGTTTCTTATTAATTTAAATTTTTAAATATTTCTTAAAATAAACAGGATAAAAAAAAATATTTAAAAATATAAAAAAATTTGGTATATTAATCTTAATTTATCCTAATAAATTTATTGAAAACGGTTTTAAGTCTTTTGTATGGATTGAAATATGTATGACAAACAATTTGGGCTTTGAAGGTTTTGGCCCTAATGTTTAGGGCCAAAACCTTCAAAGCCCAAATTGTTTTGATCAACCATTTTGATTTTTTTTGAAAATCGCTGTGCACAATAAATGTCATATATTTGGATAGGGGACACTTATACAAACATAAAACGTCGCTTAACATAACATCATAAAGCGTCACGTTTCTGAGATATTCAAAGATAAAAATAACAATTGTTATAACTAAATTTATTTATTTTGTAGTTAATTCATGTCGATTAAGTTATTTACTGAACCAGACAGAGAAATAAAACAAATATTATAATACTAATCATCTATTTTGTTAATTAAAATCTTTTTTAAAACAATCGGAACATAAGAATATAATGTGTCGAATTACAATGATATTTTTGTAGGTAAACATGAAATAATTGAATAACTTAGTGGATAAAACATAAGATTTATTAATCATATTCGGTATAAATAATATCATCCAAGAAGGCAGCGGGAGGCTGAATAGGATATTCTTGATGTCGCGCCCAAGCCATGTACCGTATAATAATACACATAACATGGGAGCAACATCCAAGTGTCCGTTTTCCTACAATGCAATTACAATAGTAGCCAACTATTTTATTCCTGCCTTGCAAAGTATTATCGAGCAAGATGTAGACAAAATAAAATTCGATTGTTTTGGTGTCTTGAGTGGATTTGGGCTCTTAAAAGCCAAGGATGAGAAACGACAATGTTGTATTGACTCAAGTCATAATCGATGGCAACTTTTTTGCACAGTTCAATAAAAAAAATCTGGGTGTCCTCATTCGGCGGGGCGTATACTTTTGTCTCTTTCGCTCATAACTAAAATATTACCTACACATGATGCAATTATGTTTTCATAGTTCAATATGCTTACCTGAAGGGAAAAAACAAAAAAATCCTGTTTCTTCAAGGTTCAGTTTTCGACTCATATTTCGATGAATAACTCCAAAACCTGACGCTTTAGGATATTATGTTTCATGAATTTTTTTGTTTGTATAAGTGTCCTCTATCTAAATATATAACTTTCGTTGTACACCGCGATTTTGAAAAAAAATCAAAATGGCGGCCGACGTTAGGGCCACCCTCCATACAAAAATCTTCAAACCCCTTTAGGGGGCATATTGTATTTAGGGATTTCAACTTTATGGCATGTCGTATTATGTGACATTAAGTTCAGGAAAATTATCATTCGGACAAATGATAATTAGGACAATTATATTATGGCACTTTAGATTATGAATAAAAAAGTTAGGGAACACAATAGAGAATCTGTTAAGCCTGATACGGTGCGATTTAATTGCCAATGGCATACGGAAGTTTAAGCAACTGTGAAAGTACCACCGTCTTATCAGTGTTTAGACGACGCAAGTCATTTGTTGCTACAATTTTATTGTATTCCACAGGCGAGAAACTTAAATCGTGAATATGGGCCTTTAGAAAGAGAGAAAAACATTTTATTTGGCACCAGTTCATGAAATAAATTAAAAAATACTGAAAAGTTAGAAAGTAGGTAAGCAAGTAAGTAAGTCACCTTACTAACTTACTTCTCACTATTTTTGAATAGCATAATCAGCCTATGATGTTCCCACCGGACACAGGCCTCCTCTCGGTTAGAGGGAGTGGGCCGTAATCCATTCACGCAGGCCCAGTAACCCGCACTGGGCCTGCGTGAATGGATATAAGATGATACATTTCTTAGATAGTAGATGTCACATTTCTTAAATTTTTGGTTCTAGGACATGCCAGTTTCCCCACGATGTCTTCCTTCACCGTTTTGAGAGCAGTGGTGATGAAATTAAAAGTACCAAAAATTCTAGCTCATTGTTTTTCCTGTCAAAACATATCTCCCCCCCCCCCCCCCCCAGATAGATGTAATTTTCGGTGTAGGTAAGTACATCGTTGTCGATTGATATTCTTGTTTCTGTACTGTTCAGATTAATTTCCAAATCGACTTCTTTGCTGGCTTCGTTCAGTGCATTAATCATTGTGTGCCGGTTTCTGACAGCAAAACCATATCATTGGCGAAGCGGAGGTGACTAAGGTATTTACCGTCGATATTGAGTCAATATTTCCAGTCCAGTTTCCTCATTATTGATTCTAGGATGGCAATAAATAATTACGGAGACAGGGGGTCACCTTGGAGCATACGGTGGAGGTCTGCCCGGCTTGGGCGGAGCATCGCCGTGTCCTCGTGGCGGCGATCGGCGGCGGTGATCTCTCGCGTCCGGCACTGGTTCGGGCCATCGTACGGAGCGAGAGGAAATGGGAAGCCATCACCTCTTTCTACGAAGCAATAATGCTTGCGAAGGAGGAGGCGGAACGCGTGAGGGAGAGGCAAATTTTGCGCCCTCGCGCCCCTAACCGCCGCAGGAGGAGACGCGTTGGGCATCGGGAATCACAGGCAGATTTCCGGCCACCGTAGGCGCGGGCTTGCGGACGGTGAGCAATGGGTAGCTCGCCGTCCAATAAGGATCAAGCCCGGGTCGACTCCGCGTAGTGTTCCACGCGCGCCTCAAAGAGATGTCAGCAGAATTGACGGGGTCCGCTAGGGCCGATGCCTGCCGGGGCCGCGAGTAAGGGCCGAAAGGGAAATCGTGGCCCCCCGGCAACAGGCAACTGAAGGAACACGGGTGGGTTTTAGTCAGTAAGAGTCTGACACGCCCTCCCGCTCCACCCAGAGCCGGAGAAGTTATTTGATAATTTCCCACCAAAAAAAAAAGGGGGGTCACCTTGCGTTACCCTTCTGTCAACGGGAAAGCTTGCTCCGATATTTTCTAGTTTCACTCTACCTTTATTGTTCAAATATGTGTATGTTTTTAATTACTTGTTTGTATACATTTTCTACACGCAGCTCTTTCAGCGTTTCCCAGATGCTTAAGTGGGACACTGTGTCGAATGCTTTTTGTAATCTATAAAAGCGATACAGAGAGCTCTCCTTCGTTCTTGATATTTTTCAATTAATAGTTCAAAGGTGTGAACGTGATCCATAGTTGAGAAGCCCTTTCTAAATCCCGCTTGTTCAATGGGTTGTTCCGCATCTTATGTAGTGTTTATTTTTTTATATATTAACGAAGATAAGAGTTTGTACAAGCATGGTAATAAGCTTAATGGCCTGTAATTGCAGATTAATATTATATTTAACTCTGACCATTGAGTGGGTGTATCGGTAGTTTCCAGTATGCGGTTGAACAGGAGAGTCAGAGGTAGTGCTAATTGGTTGCAGGCTGTTTTCACTGTTTCGTTTGTTACGTTGTCTGAGACTGGGCTTTTATCTGATTTCAGACGTTTAATTGCTTCAACTATTTCATCTACTTCGAACTCTGCTCTCGCTTCTTTGTTATAAGGATCTGTGGTGCTGTCCTTTAAGTTTTTGTTCTTTGGCTTTGTATAGGATTTTATAAAATTCTGTTGCAACGTCTATAACGTCATTTCGACTATTAAGTGTTTCGTTTGCCCGCTTTAGTCCGTCTATCCATGTTTTGCACGTTTGTAACTACTTGAATGCTTATTTGAGCTGCTTGCCTGTATCAGGTGTCGTTCGATCTATATCTTATATAGTCTTGTTTTATGAGTTTGCTTATTAGCTTATACAGTGCTGAGAGTTCATTTTTTTGTGATCGATTATTTGTAGTTCTTGTCTTCTTTTCATGAGTGTTAAGGTATGATATAGATAGTATGTTTTGAGTTTTGTTTTATTTTAGCACGGAGGCACACCGGAGGTACTGAAATTAAATCAAGCCCCCGCATTCATTGGGTATAGATTGTTACATGCGTACGTGTATATAGTTTAATTTGTTGCTAACATAAAGGAAATTACAAGGGTCCAGCTAACTTTAAATCTTATTTAGGCGACGCGAGGAAAGATTAACTGTTTAGAGTGGTTCAATTAGGGACAGCCCGGCGACTGGTAATGGAGCCGTCGAGTTATGTGGCCATGATGGATTTTCTGTGTATGCCTCAAAACATGTACATGTTCCGACTTGTTCCTGGGTCGTAAATAGGTCGTTACCAACAACGCCTTCTCCAGAAATAAACACAGATGCGTCTCGCTAAACCTAAAATAAAATCTCTTTACTTTTTTTTATTTTAAGGACCGTTCATATATTCCAAAATGGTTCCAATTCAGTATTCATTGTATATTTTCTTTACTGTATTTTTTACTAGCGTATCGTTCGTATTAAAACGTGGATTTAACTGTTTAACACCCATGAAATAGAAACAAGTAGTAAATTACTTTTATTTACACACACGTATTTACATAATTGTAAGAACTAACAGACTTAAATTATTAATAATAATATGTACAAGTATATAAAAGGAGGGGGGGGATATGTTTAATATTATATGTTTATTTCAATAATTGTTTACAATGATAAAAATGTCTTATAATACATAACATAACATAACATCACGCCTTGTTTCCCCGAAGGGTTGGGCAGAGGTGTCCCTGTAGCAGGTACACCCACATTTCGCCAGTTATGTTTAAGTCCCATGTAATAGGGGGCGAGCCTATTGCCATCAACCGGGCACAAATCCAGACTCCGAGCTGCTACTGAGAAATTTCAGATAGAAAAACCCAATAACACATTACTATATTTATTAACAATACATTACTATATTTTCTCGTTACAAATTAATTAGACATCTGTAGCCATTAAAAGCCTGTATTTCAGCTATCAGCGCCAAACCCCTGAAATAATAAAACTTAAAAAGGCTGGCAGCATTGCCACGTTGTATGGCAATGCTGATTCTTTACCCAAAGAATAGGCCAGACCTCTGGTCACTTGAAGAGTCGACTAACCGCTTGGCGATGTCTTGAAAAACTAAGTGGGAACTCGAACCCCATGGCTCTAGTGTTTCAACCCCAGTAGTAAATTAAATTGACAATTTGCAGGAAAGATTGCTTGTGTGTGCGCGGGCGGATAGGTTGACTCAGCCCTTAGTCTAATCATTAATAACGATAGGTATAATAATAAAATTATGAAGATGCTGGAACCTCTTTTTCACAAATAAAGCCGAAATCATGGGTACAGTCGACGTCGTTTAGTTTCCCGTCGCTCTTAAAGATGGAGCCACAGAACTCACTACCTGACAAGTTGTTTGGCTCGTTTTCTGACCAATCACTGTAGCCAGCTTCTTCTAAAGTTTGATCTGGAAAAAATTAAGGTTTTACAATATTTTGCCCGCGACTGCATTCAAGAGGATTTCTTTTAACCTAATCTTAGCAGTAGCTTTTCAACTAGTTGCACTTATTATGATTATTTGAATTAAAAAATAGACAGGTATAGTAAAACAGTTTAAAATTGACACACCTACGGAATACAGTTTTAATTGTAGAATAATATTTATTTACTTAGTGCATCCCTAAAAGGTTGCAGAGATGCTAAAGAGTATGTTCCTATCGTATGATTTACAATTAGTGTGGATGTCCATCCATACATTCGACACAAATTGTAAGGACTTGACAATTTTCACGAAAATCATTACCAATCGTAACAAAAATAAAAATAAATAATGATCTCTAAACGTAATTGAAATAAATACTCACTAAAAATAGTCCTAAACACCGGTGTAGCATTTCCAACAGGCTTAGCAGCTCTGAATCCAGCAATGAGGTAGTAGGAATGAAAAGATCCTCTCACGGACTCCTCCGTATTCGTAAGGTTGAAGATAGCATCATGTTCAGCCTGGGAGTTGACCACCAGAAGGTGGGCGCCTTCAGCCTGGCACTCGGAGTAGGCCTGGCTCCAGGTAAATGGAACCCGAGGGATCTTGTAGCAGCTACCCGCTGATGAGTAGTATCTGTAGTCTGGAAATTAGAAGGGAATTATCTTAAAATTTTCAAAGTCTAGTTTCAGTTGGGTCCTTGAAGAAAATTTAATTGAGTAAATTATTACAGTCCCATTGTTGAAGTGTACTTTGTAATCTTTCAGGAATTACAGGTAGAATAATTAAATTTTAAGTAATCATTCCGTATTTTAATTATCTCAGTATGTAATAACAGTAAGAGTATTATTAAATTCTGAGGAGTATTCTTTCAGACTTCTCCATTCCTATACGCACACACATGCGCACACACATGTGCACTATAATATATCCCGCGCCGATGGCTAGTCTTCGCTGAGATTGGTTGCCATGGCTGAGATTTGGTTAAGGTTTGAATGAATGGGGACTTGTTAGGTATGTGGTATTTAGGTCGGTTCTGCTGACCAGGGACTTCGCTAGCCTGAGCAAATTTTCCACGACGACTACGTCTTGATACTGCTTGGCCATCTTCAGGTTGTACTCGACGACCATTTCAGTCCGCTGACTGAAACGGGCCGCTTTGCAAAGAGGGCGATGGATGCGCTCATCCATCGCCCTCTTTGCAAAGCGGCCCGTGGCGTCGTCGGAGTATTAGACGCAACTGACTGTATGTCTCGACACCGCCACTACCGCGTTTCCCACGCGTTGGTGGCGGTGCTGATGCTGTCGTGAATTTGAAGCCGCCTGGACTCAGTGTTGATGATAATTACACTGTCGTAGGTCAATCCCTGAGCCTCGTGTATAGTTAACGTACGCGACACTTCGCTAGACCTGTATTCCTAGCTTATAAGAGAAGCTTTCTCCTCTTGCGTATGAACCAGGAATAGGGTGTTTTGGGCAGTGCTCAATATTTGCGCTCCTGTGTAACCTTTCACCCTGAGGGAGTGGACCCGCGACAGAGACGACTTGGAGGAGTATATAGCGGAGTATATCTCGCTCAGTACAAATGCGACATCCATCGGATTACCTACGGTGTGTGCAAAGCAGCTCCAGGGTGATGCCAGCCACCAGGTTTGAACGGGTATACCTCAACTCGAATAAGTTCTTTCTGTCCAAAAATGGAAGCTGGTTTACGTCTCCGATGAGGACAATCTCGCTTGCTCCAGAGAACTTTACTGCCATAACTATGGCAAAGTGGTTCATAAAAGCCTCGCCTACCGTGAGACGGTAGCATTTCTCTTATTTCTTGAATCCGTTGGCTAAGATTGAGGCCATAGTGCGCACCTTTGTCTTTACTCGGTCTCCTAAACGTTGCGCAAGCGTCCCTCTGAGATCTTTGGCAGCTTCGGTCATCGTGATGGCTATGACGTCCTTCTTCTTATCGAAGTGCTTCACCACCCAGGTTTTCTTGCCGCAACCCGGAACTCCGTTTACCCACTCGATATTGGATACCGCCCAACTTTCCTGCGACGCTGGGATGTCCGAAATCCCCAAAATGGCCTGCGCCATTTCAAGCATCTTATCGTCCAGCATGATTTAGGTACATTTGGCGGTAACCACTATCGAGACGTCGTTAAGTACGCTAAATTTTAGCTTGCCTGAGCGCTCTGTTTCCTCCTCGTCTAGGGCCACAAAACCGTTCTTCGCGGCTGCCATGTACGACCCCATCTTTTCCCCTTTGATGACTTGAGATCTGACGTTGTCGTACACTGCTGCCTCTGTTCCCTTAGCAGTCCTTCTGTCTCTCTGGCAGGTCTGTAGAATCTTCCTACATGTCATAAGATTAACCTCCCTGGTCGCTCTCACGATTGCTACATACTCAAGAAAACCGTTCTTCACGTGGTCCGTGGTGCCTGAATTCTTTGCGAAGGTCGATGGTCTGACTTGCCCTTTGTCGGCTCTTGTTGGTTCTTTAGGATTTTTTTTTAAGAACCTCTCCACTGCTGCTTCCTGCTTGTTGGATGGTGGTGCGCGGCTGGTGCTTTGGAGTAGCGCGCTGAGGAAAGTGCCGAAGGCTTTCAGGCGACTCCTCGACCGTGCCCAGTCTTCCGGGCTAGTTAGTCTTGCTTTGCTCCTTTGCAGCTTTTTGGCGGCCGTCTTCTGCTGTGCCCTCTCTGAACCGCTTTGAGTGGTCGGGCTTGTTGTGAGACTCGTCGCGCAGGCTGTTGGTTGTCTGGGGGCTTTGAAGAAACTTAGAGTTTCCCCTCTGTCCCCATTGACAACTACCTCGTGATGTTCTGAAGCTTTTAAACAGCCGAAGTGGTCTGCGACGTCTCCTCTCTCCTCTGACCACCATAGCTGCTATCATTTAGCCACGAGCCTCTTTGTGTACATGAAGTTTAAATAAATTGCTAAATAAATAAAACATTTACCCTGACTTAATTTGCGAAATTAAGTATTTCACATTTATACCATATTTTTTTATTTTTCGGGTTCCGTACCCAAAGGATGCCAACAGGACCCTATTACTAAGGCATTACTGTCCGTCCGCTTGTCACAGGGCTGTATCTTTTCAACCGTAATAGGTAGATACTTGAAATTTTAACAGTGTGTGTACTACTATGGCCGCTATAACAACAAATAATAAATGAAATACAAGAAATGTGTATTTTACTAAAGTATAAAAAGTACAATACATTTTTTTTAAATACTTCAGTAAAAAATGTTTTATGATGGTACGGAACCCTTCGTGTGCGAGTCAGACTCGTACTTGGCCGCTTTTTCACACTTACCTTTTCCATAAACACTACAGCGCTGATCGTAAGGCGCGTCTTGGGCAGCGACTTTGCATATGAACGGCAGCTGTCGGTAACACATCATAGTCTCGATGTCACCCGACCGAGTCACCACGTCACATAATCCTCTATTCAAACGATAGTCGTCCACCTCATTGCTGCTTGCTGGATTCACTAGAACAGTAAAAGGTATATTGAATAATTTTGATAAAACCTGCCTATTATCACTAGGCATACAACGTCCCAAGGAGAGCAACGGCCCTAGTGTAAATTTCTTTAAAACATCTCGACTTTACGCACCGACCGCGTTCGGCGCTCCGATTGGCCCTTCACTGGCCTTTACTGGTGAAGGGCCAATCGGAGCGCCGAATGCGATCGATGCGTAAAGTCGAGGTAGTTAACCGTTGAAGCCGTGGGTACTGACTGGCTGTGTGACTCGCCACTCGAAAGCTTGACGAAGTTATGATAATGACGTCACTCTGAACTAGCAGCTCGAAGGCTGCGTCAATACCCATGTTCAGGGTCACCAGTTTAGAGGTATGAGAAACAGGGTGTTAAGTTCACTCATCCTCTATAGAAAAGGGAGGATCCTCCGACCAGACGAGCTTTGTGTCTGGTGGGCAACTGCTCGACGATTGATGTCGGAACGTTGTATATATACTCGTCGCGCGGTAAACACTGCTTGCGCGATGCATTTTGCGTGTCGTCAGTGTGATGAGTAGTTTGTGGCGTTATAGATGTCGCCACAAACCCACGACCTACAACTCGTAAGTCGGGGGCGTTACCAGTGTTACCACTGGGCCCACCTGTTCCGTGACTGGGCCACCCCAGAAGCCCTAGTGTCAATTTATTTAAGCCAAGGAATTAATTAGACTGTCAGTAAACAAGTCGGTTGGTCTATAGTTTTAGGTTCCTCAGTTCTACCCGATTTATGGAGCAGGTGGGTAACTCCTGTCGTAAAGAACAGTGCTAGCGACCCAGTCTCTAAAGATGACAGGAATTGCGAGGCTAAGCAGGCTTATTTATTTAAATTATTATAATACTAGCTTTTGCCCGTGGCTTCGCCAGCGTGGATGTCGGAAAATATCCCACGGGAATGTACTACCGGGATTCAGAGTATCCTGTGTCCTAACCCAGGTCATGGCCTATTAATTTATGCCTTTCATCTAAATCCGTTCAGCCGTTACGGCATGAAAAGGTAACAGGCAGATAATAAATCTGTTTTAGAGTTCCGTACCACGAAATGAAAAATTTTAACCCTTAAAGAACGACTTCATGGTGTGTCAAAACCCTTTCTCAGAAACGCTTGGAGGCATCAAGTCGAAATAAATATCAAAAACTTAGATCTACGGTCTCTTGGAGCTGTAACAAAAATCAATCTTCCAAGTCAACGCAATAAAAAATATGGCCATTTATGCCGCATATTTTAACACGAGCAAATAAACTAGTCTACTTGGTACTTCCCGTTGGCCCAGCAGCGTGAAGTTTGGCGAGAAGTTAGGTCAAGTAAAGAGGAAAATCCAAAAATGGCTAATTTATAGTTATATATGAACTACAAAAATAAGTTTTTCTTCAATCTGGAATCAAAAATTTACACTGAAAAAAATAAATAGCTGAACTAGTTCAGCCATTGAAAAAATTGCTAAATTTTTATTAATAGAAACCAAAGTTTTGCTAAAATAGCTGAACTGGTGTTGCTGCACATCTCAAACTAGTTATGCAATTCAGAGTGCAAGTGCTGTTAGTTAAAATGTGAACTTAATGCTTACTAAAATAAGTTAGCTAAAGTCGTTTAGCTACACGGACAAAATGTTTGATTACTGTTAGACAAACTCAAGATCTATTAATAAGTCGCATGCGTATTCATCTTTTACCAAACGAACGTCTAAAAATAGTTCAATAACTTATGTTTATCTGTAGCATAATTTTTTTGGCTACTGATTAATAATACTTCTAGTTACACATAACAACATCAAATACATGATGAGTCTGAATAAAATTCGAAACTGTTTATAAATTGTGTATTAAATATTGTCCACATATTACAAAAACAAGCTCGGTACTGAAAACTAAACGCTCGCTTCCCTTGTCCCTTGCCCCATACTCCACGCTCCTCCGCCGCTGTGTCGCACTCACGATTCGCGAAACTCGTAATGCAAACGTGTTTCGCGCGCGCTGCATGTATTTTGTAATTGTATTCTTTATTAATTGCAATTGTAAAGTTAAAGTAATTATACTATTCGTCATATCGCATGGTATACGTGATTTAAGAAGTCGAGGGCGAGAACTACCTGGCATGAAGAAGGTGATGGAACCCATGGTCGGTTAGGCGGTTACCTAAGGACTCGAAATGTATGTCCTATGTGCAATATTTTTATCCAATTATACTTAAATATCAATGATTTCATAGGTGTGAATATGTTTGAAACTAGGTATCTCTGTAACTGCTTGAAGGATTTGAATGAAATTTGGTACTTATGTATATAGTACAAATAAATGAATATATAGTAGATTTAAATCTAAATACGTAATTGTCTTTTTGCAGCAATTGAAGGACTTCAAGGTTTTGTATCCGGACTCTGATGAGCAATTAAAAATAATTGGCATTTCACCAAACACAAAGTAATTGAATACGCAAAACATAAAAGGGATGGAGTTCCAAAAGACATCATAGACAACATTAACTTCCTTTTACTTAGGTAAGAGTTTTAATATTTCTATTAATTTGGTGTAGTGTCCATAGATGGACCACTAACTAGTTTGAGACTAGATAATTTGGAAAAAATATAGATTTTGGGACCCACTTCATCTTAATTAAATGCAATAAATGGTTACAGGGCTGGCTGCTCAGACTCAAAGTGCACCAAACTAACTTAGGTAAATACCTATTGGCAATCGTGTTGCTTCTTTTATTTCACACTCCCAACTTGTTAGGCTAAAGGGGACACCAAAAGAAAGGCCGAACATAAGGATTTCAATAATAAGTTTATTATCCTTTTCTGTATATATTGGAAGGTGTGTTTTACTAATATTATTACGTGAGACGTGTGATAAACACGCGCGGCTCGATTCATGTCCTTACACGCCGTGCGAAACACTTTCGACTCCATCCACTTTTCATAGAACTCATACGCCATGCCGCCATACATATTGGAAGTGAACCCTCCGGGAGAGTCACCGGCATCATGTTTGCGCTAAAGTTAACCATCGCGGACGGTCAACGACATTAGGTTTAAAACCGTGTTATAAAACACTGTAAAACGAAGTACAATTGTGTTTTGAGGGGGTCTTGTAGTTATACGTAGTTTCCAACCATTTGTTAATTACTTTGATTTTAAAACCAACGCATATACTAATAAATCTTGCTAAATATACATCGGATTTTCACGGTTTATAATGCTGTATTCGCTAAGAACAACCTACATCTAACCTGGCATCCCAGATGCGACTAGGTAAACCCTCTAGGAAGGCTCCCGGCACTGAACGTGTAACCATAAAATTACTTACAATCAATAATAGGTTGCTCCTCAGCAGATTCATGCCTTTGTCCATCATCGCTCACCCAAGCATAGTCTCCAAGGTCTGGAAATTGCTTGAACATGGAATGCAGCTGTTTGATGTCGTGGTCTGAAGCCGGGACCATGAGCTGGGCACCCTCCACCGCGCACAGGGCGTTGACGTCCCAACCGCGGGCCTTTTCTATGTGAAACTTGTAGAATGCATCAGTTTTCTTGTTGTAGACATAATCTTTGCGGTATTGTTTAGAGATTTTCGGTGGTGACGCCACTGTTGAAGCTGTAATAGGCAGTAGAACGTTATGTGGATAGAATTGACCATGAGAAATTACTACTATATGAATTTTACGGTAGTAATTACACAGGTAGTAGTAAAAACAAAGTAATTAGTAGAAAGAAAACTTACACAGTACAACACAAAGCACAAAAATCACGTAGTTCTCCATAATTTTATCTTGACAGTCGACCACACTCAAGATGCTCTAGGTACAAACTGCAGTCCCTGACCACCGATAAGTATATTTATATAAGCAAGTGGTAATGATTGTGAAAAGCAGACGATTAAATTGTTATTCGGAACTTATAAAATTACCGCGGATTTGTAAACAAAGATGTTTTGGGTTTTTTTTATCATTTTGGCCAAATGTTATCGAAAGAGACCGTGAGGTTAGCGTGTATTTTTTATTCGGCGACAGCTTCGCAAATAACAATGAAATTGTTATCAAATGCTGAAAGATTTAAATGGTAATTGTGGGTCATCCTTAGAAGATAGACATATTATGCCATCGCGGACTTTTTTTTTGTTGAACTTTTTAAGATGAACAATACTGTAGAACATAATTATACGATTTGCGCGGCGCACGTCAATAAAGTTGCCAGTCGGCATGATTTTTTCCGACATGTTCAACAATAATCGTCAAATTTCAACCAATTTACACAAAACCTTAACGAATTATACACTAAAACCTTCCGCATAAATCACTCCGTCCATTGGTGAAAACCGTTTGAAAATCTGTTCAGTAGTTTTTGAGTTTATCGCGTTCAGACAAACAGACAGACTGGCAGACAGACGCGGCGGGGGACTTTGTTTTATAATATAGTATGTAAGAATGTTTTTGGCGGGATTTAATTTCTTTGTGTAGGGTGCTCTTTTAATTTTTATTTTAGCGATGATATTGTACTGATATTACACATACGTGTTAAAATCATAACCCTTACTTCTAGCATAGTCGGGTAAAAAGGTATTTCTTGCAAGCCAGCAGTTACTTTCTTCATAGCCAACGAAAAAGGTTTCTTCTTCGTTGTTTATGAAGATATATGCTAATCTAGCTTTCATAACAATATTATCCGTATAATAAATATAGACTTGTATCTTCCTCTGAGGGGGTTGGAAGGTGAAAGTTAGGTACAAATTTCTTAATCGTTTTGTTGTTTGTGTGCAAATCCTAGCCTGCATACCAAATTTCAACTTCCAATGATTTCAGGAAGTAGGTACTTTATAGTGTTTATTTTATATACAGACATGCAAACCCCATTACGGGGATTGGAGGGAGAAAGTTACAGATTTCTTTTTTTTTGCAAATCTCGACACATTAGCCCGACACAATCTCGGGCCGAGTTCTAGCGGTCGCGCCGAACTACTCGATAATTCGGAGGCCGTGTGTGTGCTCGGGCGACAGACATGCGACCATAGTAAATGTAGGTATGTATTGCTACTTCGGCACCGTCATCTTAATCTGTGCCGAGATCGCGTTCTCGTTGACGTTCCGTTGACAGTAGCGGTGGACAGCCTACTTTACCGAAGTTTTCATGATCAGATTTTGATATACCTAAGTACCTAATAGATTGGCAGTACCTATTTTATATGATGTAGGTACCTATAATAAGAGTAAATTAGCTATCTAATTTACAATGTGACTCGTTGAACATAAGCCACAATAACAATTACATTTCACTCTGCTTTTAAACGTCATAAATAAAACCAATATAAAATTTTCAGGTTTTAAAACGTGCTTGTGATTTCAAAAACATTTTCTAAGCTCCCTGAAGCCCGTTATCGAATAATTCATTGAAGATAAAAGAATAGGACTACTTCGTACTGTAAAACCGAGTGATTTATAACGATAAAATAAATTCTACCGATAAAATTCCCTCTTTGTTTCAAAGTGGAAAAAGATTGGTATTTGATTGAAGTTGAACTGCCTCGTTGGTCTAGTGGTCGCAAGCGCTACTGCTGAGCATGAGGTCCTGGGTTCGATTCCCGGGTCGGGCAAAGTGTTATTGGGTTTTTCTATCTGAAATTTCTCAGTAGCAGCTCGGAGTCTGGATTTGTGCCCGGTTGATGGCAATAGGCTCGCCCCCTATTACATGGGACTTAAACATAACTGGCGAAATGTGGGTGTACCTGCTACAGGGACACCTCTGCCCAACCCTTCGGGGAAACAAGGCGTGATGTTATGTTATGTGTGTTGATTGAAGTTAGGCTTAGGTATCTGTTAGTTTTCTTTTAAATGAAGTAATAGAATTTAAATTATCGTTCGTTTTAGTACAATAATAAGTATTTGAAATTAAATTGGGATTTAATCAGGATTCCATAAAATGCCAATGTATCAGAGATACGTTATTTGGGAGTAAGTCGAGTAGGTACTTACTTACGTATTGTTTACGTACGCCGCGCTAACTTCGAATTTACACATTGCGAATTAGGCTTTTACGGGAATGTCGATATCGGAACGTTAAATACCTATTTCAACATAACATAACATAACATCACGCCTTGTTTCCCCGAAGGGTTGGGCAGAGGTGTCCCTGTAGCAGGTACACCCACATTTCGCCAGTTATGTTTAAGTCCCATGTAATAGGGGGCGAGCCTATTGCCATCAACCGGGCACAAATCCAGACTCCGAGCTGCTACTAAGTAATCCAAGTAATGGTATGGTTAGTAGTAGTATAAGTAATGGTAAAATACTCATTTTATGTAACATGCCTACGTACACACGGCTACACATTAAGCTATACATTTCCAGTTTGTGCTGATCTCGCATTGTTTAGGATTTACGTACCTACAATGCGAGGTCAGCTTATACTGGAAATGTATAGCTTGATGTGTAGCCGTGTGTACCTACCGTATCATTTTATGTAGCATACCGATGCCGTGATAATTGAAGTGATGTTTTGATTAGTTAGTTACTCGTTTGTGTTCAACGATTATGTTTTAAAGAATAAAATTTAAGTAAAAACCTTTTTTAAAACAAGCTTTTAATAAACTAAAAAGTACAAAATAAAACTCACGTAAACATTTTCTTAAAAGCTTGAGGCTTATCTTAAAGGGTAAAAAGGACATTTACGCCTCAAGCTTTTAAGAAAATATTAAAGTTCTATGTTAATGTAAGTTTTATTTTGTAATTTTTAGTTCATTAAAAGCTTGTTTTTAAAAAGGTTTTTACTTAAATTTTATTTTATACTTTTTTAGCATTCAAATTTGTTTAAATATCTGTTCTATCATCTCTTGAAAGGTACTTGTAAATACAAATCCAACGAACCCAAACGCATTTACACAAGTCATGGTGTGAAGCCATTGAAGCTAACCAAGTTGCACTATCCAAGTCATGCTATAAGAACGGGCTATCATAATTGAATGCGTACCTATACAAAATTTCGTGCCTGTGCTGTTGACTGCTGAAGAGATATCTCGTCTGGAGCCATCCCTGGGTGCAACACTAAGGTCAGGTGTACTTTAGAACAGGCAATCATAATTGAATATGTATATAAAATTTCGTATCTGTACTGTTGACTACTGAGAAGTTTCCTCTTCTAGAACAAATCCTGGGTGCAGCAGCCAGGTCACGGTGGAGTTTAGAACGGACTATCATAATTAAATGCGTATATTAAATTTCATGTAGGTATGTACCGTTGACTTTTGCGGAGTTCCTTCGTCTGGAGCCTATCCTGGCTGTCAAATCAGGTCATGCATCATAAAAAAAATGCATTGTCTTCGAAACTGAATCAACATGTAAAATTTCAACTCCGTAGGATAAGAAGAACTGGTTTTAATTCAGCTTGCAAGATTTGCTAACAAAGCAAGTTAATATAAAGCTTGTAAAAAGAAGTTTAGTATTTACTTATATAAGTACAGTGCGTGCCACTAAAGATGAGACTTGACACCCACGTGTTTTGACTTTGAGACAAACTCTAAAATATCGAAAAAAATATCAGCTGTTTCATACAATAAAAATGCAATATTAACCCGATATGAAAATGTATGAAACCGATTTTGGGTTTTTTTCACTTTCATCTCCTGAAAAGTTAACAGTTAACTACGGCACTTTAACTTCTAGAAGCATGAAATTGATACATATAAAAACCCAGAGATTTAGGCTAATTTTACATTTTTATTAAGTAGAATATCTAAAAGGTAGGTCTAGTTTTAAGGTAGAAATAAAAGTCTCGTATATAATTATGCAGTAGTTTATTGTTACAGTGTCGCTGGCCGGCCCTCGTCGCTACCCGGCTCACGATCTACGCATACGCCACCCACCACACAACTAACTACACACAACACTAAACATCCATATTCAATTTATTCAGGAATACAAAGCTAGTGTACCAACACAAGAAAACGTAAAAAAAACGACAGAAATTCTGATTATTTTAAGAGTGGCAATATTTATAGCAATTTGAGCAAACAGCGCTATGGATTACAGATACAAAACTTATCAAAATATTACGGAATTAATATTACGGAAAATGGAAGATTAATTATTTTCAAAATTTCCATCGCTCAATTTTGTGATTGTTTCATTTATTGTCAGCGTTACTAATGTGGTGCAATGGCGTATCACGCTACAAAATTATTACAATAGTTTTGGCAGTTCGCAACAATGGTAAAATGCAACTAACTCCGTACACGACAGAAACATGTATCATTTATATTTACATTTACATTACGTTTCTGGGTCGCTGTACATGTGAACAAACTAAATCACAATACTAACGCCCGTCGTGACTGTTAACTCAAACTATTCTATACATTACAAAATATTAAAGGACAATCGCAAAGGAAAAATTTCTACTAAGTCTTATAGTGAACGTTGTGTCTTCGGCTTTACATAAAGAGAATCGATACAGCCATTTGATATTAATATCTAAAGTTAACTTAAACACGACTATCAGTGCACAAAGTATCTATTTACATTACGACTGGTAATAATAGTAATTAAATCAAAGTCATAATTATAAAAAAGAAGAATACAATAATTTTCTCATATTATTTTGTATTTTTTTTTTGTGGAAATTATAATACAAAATTAATGTGGGATTACTGAACACAAACTAAGAACTGAGTCGACCTAATTGTTAACACGAAACCTAAGTTTTACCGCATTACCACTAATATTTACATGAAATATAAAGAAAATGTGAATTCCTCTGCTTGCGCGTGAGCATTCAAGTGTGCGATCACTTAAAATTAAGAGAAAAGCCTTGGCTGACTGGTCGTAGGCACAGATTTGTACAGATAGTTCACTCCACAACATCATTTAAACAAAAAACGACTCTTTTTACGACACAATAAAGTGCAATTCAGATCGGACAGCTCTAATTACCTACAGTTATATTCACCTAGAAGTTGCCTCTCTTTCTATCGCGTAACTCTTACATCTTCTGACTACGTTACGCTCACCGAATTGTCCCGACAAGACTTCCCCGCGTACTTGTAGCTTCATATCTAAAATGCGGAGTGCGCCTTCTGTACAATTCTGTGCCGTAGGGTACAAAGTAGAATTACAAGCGTGACGTCCTACAACTAAAGATCACTTGTGTGTAAAAGAACAGTCGTGTACTTAAAACTTAAAATAATACGAGATCTCTGAAAGTCTGGAAACGCAATACGTACAATTACATAAAATAAGAAGCGTGTTTATTTAGGCGCCGCAATACTGTGTGCTCGTCGCACGGCCTTACATCCTCCGCCAGGGTAGCAGTCGCTAATGTATGGATGAAATGCATTGTTATTAAGAGCGTTTATTCTCCAAGTGGGCAACGTCGCAAATAGATGTCAAATATTTCGCTGTTTTGATTAATTTGGCAATATTACTATATGGAAATAAGAAATGTGGTTATCTAGCGAACTAGAATATTAATAATGAATTGCAATTATAACACTGAATTTGATGTTGTAACCGTTTTAGGTGTAAAAAAGGCGTTTGGAAAGTCTCAAAATACGTTTTTTACATCTAAAACTAAATATTCGGTGTTACGATATTAATTATTGCATTTTATAATCAATATTTTAGTTCCCTAGTTAGCCACATTTCTTAATTCCATACAGCAATATTGCCGAATTAATCAAAACAGGTAAATATTTGACAGCTATTTACGACGTTGCCAACTTTTAGAATAAACCCTCTTAAAAGTGATTTTATAGATACGATGGTTCTTAAAATTCGATTTTGCCTCCAATCAGATTTCAAATTTTAATTTCCAGTTTATAAAATTGCCAATAATCCACCTCTTGTTCGCTAGACAAAAAGCTAACTGATGGACCTGCATTTTGACAGGCAGATGGCCTAATGACATTAATAACTTGCCTTTATATAATATAGTGGCCTACATACTTCGCCATTTTGCGTGGACTTTTCTGTTTAACATTATAACGTAGTACAATTTCATCCACACCTCGCAACTGAACACCCCAACCTAACAATATTCGTCTACTTAGTATATCCTTATTTACATACATTCAAACGTCTTTTCACTTCGGAGGACACGTAGTATACAGCAGTTATATAATGAAGCAAATTTCTAATAAACCAATGACGATAATAATTACCTAACGAGCACTTGTATATTATATACAGTACATTGTACACGTCGAGTGCGGGGTGAGGGGTGCGGGGGTTCAAAAACTACGCGTTACGGATCACAGTGACAGTTATCTGAGATAAGGCAAGGTGGGTCCGTCGGGGCTCACTGACGAGGTTCTAGCCGTCACACACTATTAAATATTGTAATATCTAGTCAATTGATTTAGGCGAGACTGACGATCTGCGTTCAGCGCTCGGTGTGGCAACACGCCATGTTCGGGTTCGTGACAAGTCAATCGTCATCCTGAGGATGCCTCGTTGAGAGGTGAAACACGTGTCGATTTCTTTCAGGGCTTTTTATAGCTCTTTAGTAATAGCTAAGCGGAACAGGTTACTAAATATATCCACGTCTATTGTATTTTTCCAGTAATTTGTCATATCTTGTCACATACACTTAATTCATTTTACTGATCTATTATCACGTTTCTGAAAAACTGATCTATAAATCTGTTGTGAAAATTAATGTTAGTTGTTACAATTGGTTGATCGAAATACTGCCAACTCATCATAAAGACTATATGAGATTTTACAGCTGATTCTATTGAAAACGAGAATAACGATTATTTGTATTTTTTTTTTTTGCTACGACTATGCAGCTCGTGGCCTGCATCTCACCTGAAGGTAAGTGATGATCAGGCCGAAGGTGGAAGCAAGCTTCACCCGGAATCCTCAACAACAGAGGAAATGGCTACTTTACCTTTAACTGCCGAAACACAACAATGCTGTTAATATTGTTGTTATGGCGGCAGACTTAGATAAGGTGGTGGTAGCTAGCCAAGCGGACTTAGAACAAGCCCTACCACCAACCAAACCGAGTAGAAAATTTTGTCCCGACTGGGAATTGAAGCCCGACTTCCGGGTCTGAGACAGGTGGTCTAACACTCAACAGAAAAAAAAACAAAGTGAGTGTAGTATGTGCCAGCTAAAACCAACGCAGAAACGAGCGCTCCTCCTTTGTACCATCGAAGTCTCATACAAACCGCTGCCCGACCTCACAACTATATACAATCTTTACTACTAAACAACGCAAAAACTGTAAATATGCTACTATAATATCTGGCTACCCTCTATTCACAGAAAAGGAGATATAATATTCACGCAGCGGTCTGTAGTGAGGCTAACCTACTTGTTGTGGGCTTGCTACATCGGCTTACATCCCGTACCATACTAGACTAACATTAATACTATGCATTTATTTACAACGTTTTTTTATTTTTTATCTTTTATATAGTTTTGAACTAGTTTTAAGGCTACGACGTCTGGCGACATTCACACAAAGTCTCTCTATGCTAGATTACATGTTAGCAGCGTGATACAGTAGTAAAACTACTTACAAATTAAATGGAAACATCAATTTTGGATGATACGCTGCGGGAATGGAACCAAACGCTATCTTATAACTTAACCACTTGACAACTTGTAAGTAGAGATTAACATCTACAGTGCGTTTATTATGACTTGTCCGGGGTCGCAATTGGTAGCACTGAATTTTGCAGTCTTTATTTCAATACTAATAGAGTTCAAAATGGCGACTGACAGAACAGTACTATCAATCAAGGCTCAGATACCGGTTAAATTTTCAAACTGTTTTTATGTACTTGTCGCAAAAACCTTTACATACGATTTCGTTCGGATAAACCGGTTTTCGAAGCATTCTTTACATAAAAGTTTTTTCGGTTTAAACGGTTTAGAGCAATAAAAACCGGTTTTTTGTTTAAAAGTTTTGTGTCTCACAAGTCACAAGTTGCAACGCGTTTACCGATACGCCGCTCTTCGAACAAACCGGTTAATTTAGGTCAAGATAAAGTTCTTAAAACGATCACGTTCTTAAGAAAAGTTCAGAGCAAAACCGAAATAAAACGGTATTAACCGGTATTTTTCCCGAGCCTTGCTACCGATCACATGACTACAAAATTCAGTGCTACTAATTGCGTCACAGGTTACGTTATAAGACTAAGATTTTTCCAGAAAAATTGATGTCACACACCGTTGTCGAGTATATAAGACACTGAATGATTACATTTCCACCGCATAGTGTATATTATGTAAGATTACCAATACCAATACTAGACAAAAATTACATAATTCACGCACACTAACACATCCCAGTACAATAATGTCAAACCCCTAATAAAACTATTAAATGCGTGAAATACACACGTATTCATTACATTTACAAACACTTTTGCTATAAAATATCTCACTACTGCAATGATAGTACGTGAACATTTATTTTATTTACTATTTATATTCATTGCATCGAGTAAATTAGTAGTTTAATATATCTAATAACTATTCTAACCTACCTACGTAAAAATGTTCAGTCGATGTTACATACAATGGTGTTTACGATTAAGCTTAGTAATTTTTATAATACACAATAGGTCGGCTCCAGGCGATAGTTTGTAAGAGATTCGTGTTCGAAATCCGTTTTTTAAGTATGAAACTGTCGTCTGCAGTCGTCCTATAAAGGAGATTAATAGAGAACACAACATGTAAATCAATAAATCCGTAGTTATAAAATTAGAATGTCAATACGCGTTATATAATATTGCAACGTTTATTGCTTGCAACGTCCGTAAAACACAATCAGGCACACATTGACACTACGTCACACTTACAATTACATGGAATCGCGGAGATAAATGAAACATAACCTAGTTCTACGCGAAGCGTCTCTTTACTGTATATATCGCGCCGAGGGTGGAGGTTATGGACCTCGTCTCTCTTTCGTTTGCCACTCCTATCCTTCATTTTATCTGCATGTCTTTCTCCAAAATCGTTCCTAGCTACGTTCTGCCGCGAGGGCGACACGTTTCGTTGTATAAAATTTTGTTGCTATCAACATTTTTATCCATTCCGATGCTTTGCTTTCCCTTATCGATTATATTCACAGTATACCAGCCAACTATACTATTCTACACACATTCGCTACACGCTACGTTACAAGTAAATATCAGAAATTAATAATTTTTGGTAGTGACGTCGCGAATCCGCTGTTTTGCTTTGCGTACGTCAAAAATGATACTTGAAATGCACGCTTTGGAATTGGGTAGGTGACATTTTTTTTCTTATAATACAAATATTTTGAATAAAATTCATAGTTGACATAATACCCTAGTTTACAAAGCATGTCGTTAATTTCATATTTTTCGCCAATTTAATTAATTCAAGTTTAGTTACACAACTAATTTAAAAATGTCGTCCATTTTGGAAGTCTGTCTACCCAATAATGGTATATATTCTCCACAAGGTATACATATTGATACGATGCGCGTAAGTTTTAATGCCTTCTAGTTACAGCGATGAGGTATGGTGCGGTATTTATACAATCCAAAATTTAATACATTCAGTTAAGTCAAATAAAAGCAAAACCACACAGTTTGGGAGGAAACCAGACTTGTGTGACGTGTGGACTGCAACTGGAACTTGAACTCTATTCTTATGGAAATAAGAGCGAATATTGACTGTACATAGATGAGAATTTTTAAAGGAAATAAAGTTCAAATTCCAGTTGATATGTAACTTCAGTGATGAAGCGAATTCGTATGCATTAAATTCATTACAAAAGCTGCAATTCAAAATACGAATTTAGCTTAAAAACAAAAAGTTTGTCTGTCAGTGTATAATGGTTGGTTTTAAAAATATTCATACATTTAGAAATAGAAATCACGTTTTATTTATTATTTTATTGATACCTACGTGAATAATACTAATTAAATTTACATTTTAAAGCGGATTAGTGGAATAAATATATTCAAAACCAACTATCACAATGACTTCCTCTTCAAACTACAATTTGTTTACATTTCTATAGTAAGTGCCTCATGGCAAAATCGACCTTAAGCTGATAAATATAAAGGTGACTAATTAAATATACATACGAATTCGCCAAACCAGTCCATAACCGACCTTACATAGCCGTAAATAAAGTCAAATATCGTTTATCAGAGGTTAATCAGGCGTGAAATCGCCTCACCCAACCATCAATCCATAATCGACCTTATTCAACTGTAACAAAGTCGACTATCGCACCACCGAGCCTGCTACAACACGAGTTCGCCCAATAATCCATTATAATCCTTGCTTCCGTTACAATAAAGTCGGTTATCGCGAGTCAGTGAATACGGCGCGTCGCTTGTCGAAGCCGCGCTTGGTCTCGCGTCATTCCCACTGGTGCGGCGAGGGCGGCAGCTCGGACGGGTGGGCCACTGTGGAGCTGCAATGGTACAGAGTCGGCCGGAGTTAGTCATGTGTCGCACAAGTGCGTACCCACACCCACGCCACTTGCTTGCATATTGGATTCATTGTGGTTTTACAAAGGATATGTATCAAACGCGAACTGTATTTTTTAAGTGAAAACTTCTTTAGGCGCGTTGGGAATTTTTGAGATGTGAAAAAACAATTGAACTCGCGACACCGTTACCGACACCTCATTTTTATAAACGCGATTGTGCTCTTTATTTATAGAACGTTACGGATTAATGTTCTATGCAAGTATTTTTACTTTAAAGGTTAAGGAAGTATTTTTTTTAGTTTTCACTTCTGTCGGCACTCCCGGAGTGCCACTGTTTTTTTTTTGGGAATGAACATGTGCCTTTTGGCGTTTCTATTAAAGCTTTCTAAAGTTACTTAGAACAGAGCAAATGAAATTAACTTTACTTTACAATAAAAAGTTTTCACAGATAATGCGTCTTGTGCTTTTTACAAACTTCTTACTAATCTCACATCGCTAATATCATGAATCCAACACACAAACCAACATGCATTTATCATCTTTGAACAAAATCTATGATAATAAAAGAGAAATCTTATAGCAAAACTGCATCACAAATCAAACGCTACAGTAACTACTGAATAAAAAATTAATGAAAATTCACCACAACCATGTGCTTGGCACAGTGCTCATCTCATACTACGCATGCACTACGCGGCAACCCTAACAGAAAACAACCTCACTTCTTAAATATCAACCTTATATCGATGGAATAAAGTTCATATTCGAAGACATTATTTTCTGCTAGGGCCGACAAACCCACTAATCGTACAAAATCAAATTCAACCTCCGTACTGAAGTTTCTTCAAAATCGAAACTACTGTTTTTTGTCGATTTTGGAGAAATGTTGCCTCATACTTGAGTTCGGTTGTCAAGTGGGTAAACCCTTTCCCGGGTAAATGAAAACCAATAAATATTCCGATATTTTAATCAAAACGAAATCATTACTTGTATTTATTTTGTTTTAGTTCACAAGCTTTTATTCAATTTTCTGTCTTACTGCACTAAAAGGAAAAAATAACACAAACAGGCACCGAACTCAAGTGCGAAGCCTTCACAAACGCATGCACTGCAACCGAACCGTTAGGACGGTGCGAGCACTATCTAACGATCAACCCTTTTGAAACGAGACAACGGTCGAAAGCAACAACGCCTTTTTTATAAAGTAGTAAAGTCACACCTCAACAACAAAGTTATAGATTTATCTAAGCTTGAATTGCGCGCCCGTCCATTGAATTGTGTACTTAGAAATGTGCGGATTTCACCAATTAAACTGAACGCGATCAACACATCTAAACCGCGTTCAAGACCTGTCAGTGTCATTTTAATGTTGACACTGACAGCTCCAAAACGCAGTTTAGATGTGCTGATCACGTTCAGTTTCAGTGATGAAATTGGCACTAAATGTCTTTTTATAGACGCAAATTATTTGCCATCGTTGGTTCCTCAGTCACCGGGTCGATATGAAAGTTGATGTGAGAATTTTTTGAAATTAATACTTGATTTCTCAAATAAAAAAATGGATTAGGTGGAGGGGCGCGCAGTTTTAATTTAGCGCGGATTGTACAGGCGAGTGTTGCCCCTCCCGCGCCCGCCGACGCGGCGTGCGGCACGTCGAGCGCTACAGGGATGCGTGCGCTTACTGAGCGAGTCCACGCCTAGGCGGCGCACAGAAATATCACGGGCGATAGCAGTAGATATTTTGCCGCCGTCTTGAAAGGGGAACAAACTTTCGCTTTCGAACCCGCCCTAGAGCTGTCGCAAAACACAAAAAAGCAGAATTAAAACTACGGTACGGGGGAGAACAGCGGTGCTAGTGAAGCAGGACACACCACCATTTCAAGAGGGTTGATTTTGCTCGAAAACAGCGGCGTATGTACACAGAGAGCGCTCGAAGCGCGGGGAATGAAACGAAGAAAAATAAAATGGTAAAACAACCCATGCACAAGTCGGGCTCTAGCAAAATCGACCCGTGTGTGAGTGTTACTGTACACAGAGGCGCAACTGTTACCTACGTTGCAGTACTACAGTTGGCGGGAGGGGAGGTCGGGAGGGATGCGACATGTTCCTGCGACCACCGGCCGGCACGACACTACGCGCTATGTACACGGTACACGGTACACCGACACACGTGCACACACTAACAGACTCGCACCGTGCCACACTCAGTTGTGATGACTGTTTGCTTTCTCTGATTTATTATCGTAAACATCGCCAGACGTGCGGACAACACTGGAAACTTTACAAATGTCATTAAAATCCAAAAAAAAATACTACAATACAAAACACGCAAAATAAATCGGTAGCTGGAAAGAAGGAAGCAACATTTTAGGGGTTACAGTGCAAGAGCGCAGCGCTAAAACGACGCTTCGGGGCAAATCACGAATTAATTGAAGAATTGTTATTTTAGACAGTGTTGTCTGCACGAGTTTTGGTTACAATTGGCGTGGCCCATATGGGTGCGGGTGGTCGCTAAGGCGTGTTAGGTTACGTATCGCAAAGAAATCACCTAGTGTCGGTTGGTTGCGGTTGGTTGCGGTTGGTTGATGTTGCGGCGCCTTACCTTGCGAAGCTCTTGAACGCCGCCGACTGTGGGTTGATGCACAGTGGCACTCGAGACGTCTGCAGCTGTTCCGCTATGAACTTGTGTATCTCCTCTGAAACATTTGTGTGCAGGACTTGTTAGTGAAAGAAAAGGTGCAACACGTTATTAAATGTAATAAAAATTTAAAAAATAATTAGAACTTATTATACAGTGTGAGTATTTATAATGTGCACATATCAAAATGAGGGAATCTATGCTTATTTTTATCGACAGACAAAATATTAAAAAAAACGTTTTTTTTAAAGGTACACACGGCTACACATCAAGCTATACATTTCCAGTTTATGCTGATCTCGCATTGTAAAGGATTTCCGTAAAATGCGAGGTCAGCTTATACTGGATATGTATAGCTTGATGTGTAGCCGTGTGTACATAATGGGGGCGTCTTATTGAGAAATTTTACGATTATTGTAAAAAATTAAGAAAAAAAACAGATTTTTGTTAAAAAAAAACATGTTTATTTTCAATTGAGGGCAGTTTTTTTTCCACATTTTCATTTTATGAAGATGCCTAATTATTTCCAATAAATTATGGAGTTTTTTCATCACGACAGATCATTTAGTGTAAAAGTTACACCGTTTTGTTTACACTGGGATCAAAGTAGCGAACAAAATTTTTAAAAATTCCATTAAAAATATTTAGATTTTTTAAAAATATTTTAAAGACTCACACTATAGTTTGGCATAACTTAAAAACTGCACACAAATTTTTGTCTTGGAAACTTAATTCAAAGAACTGTCCCCAAACACAGTATTTAATCAAACAACTACAAGAAAAACCTTTCGCAGTCTACAGTTAGACAGCTTCAGGCGTATGATACGCCCAGTTTTACTTCCATACGCATAGTCTAGCCACGCACAATGGTCCACCTTACGGACTAAGTGCGGAAACCAAACCCTATAACATACGCATAGTCTATTCTAAAACTATCTAGTAAAAATGTAAACAAACGGATCACAAAACGTACCTGTGGATGCCAATTTGTAGTGTCACAAAATTGAATGCTTTGAATCAAATCAAAGGACTCAATTTGTAAATGGCACTACACATTGATTTGAATACTTAAACCCGACATTCAAATTTTTTTATTACAGTATAGATATTTTCCATTTCACAGTTGAGGTTAATTTTATAACCACAGCTGACAGCTGTTTTTGCTGATTTTTCAATTACAATTTAATTATGCTATTCAAACAATAATGGTTGGAAATGCTGGTGAGTTAAAAATATGAAATCTTAATGCAGAAGAATGTGTTAGTGAGTAATTGCGTAAGAATTTAACCTTAACAGGGTTTGTTTACACTTTTTTTCTGATACTTTTGAAATAGAGAAATAGAAGAAAGAGAATTTTTCGTTTCCCATCTGATCATACCTTTAACCTGATGCACACTGGTGAGCTTCCTCTCCCAGCCGTCGTGGAAGGCGTGCGGCGCGACGGGCTCGAGGTCGGGCGAGTAGTGGCGCGCGGCGGGCGGCGCACTGTAGCAACACTTGCACATGCACGAGTGGTAGCGCAGCCGCCCCTCCTCCAGGTACGGGTGTGCCAGCGCGTCCACCACGGAGATGCGCTTGGCGGGGTCGAACACTAGCATCTGGGGATTGACAATTGGGAATGTTTATTTATTTATTGAAGTGAAAACTTCTTTAGGCGCGTTGGGCATTTTTGAGCCATAATCATTGATTTCGCGACACTGTAACGACACCAGCTTTAGACCATTAAAAAGACATCAACGCGTTGATTACCGCGGTGCGTGGAGTTAAAGACATCAACGCATTGATTACCGCGGTGCCGAAGTTTTCACTTCTGTCGGCACTCCCACAATTATTTTATTTATATAAATCACAATTATAACAACTTTACAGACTCATCCAAGGCGATGTTATAAGATATGAGTCACACAAATTTACAAAAAAAAAATAATAACCTGTAAGCAGAATTACAAAGAATTATAATTGACAACTTTTATTCTATCAAACCTTTTTCAATTATTATTTATGCCATTTAAATGAATTTTGGCAGGTTTTGCCCAAATATGTCCTCCGATATCGTAATAAAATTAATAATACGTGCCGCTCGTGACATAGAGGTAAATTTGATTAGGTTAGTCCTAGCCGCTAGCACGTCTAACAGAACGATGTCATTGAGATAGGTACTATAGTAATTAGTTTCACAAGAAAATCATTAAATGCGTTTATCGCTATCGGTGTAATCACAAACGCTACTGCTGAGCATGAATGAGGTCCTGGGTTCCATTCCCAGGTCCTGCAAAGTATTATTGAATTTTTCCAACAGGAATTTCTCAGTTACAGCCCGGAGTCTGGATTTGTGCCCGGTTGATGGAAATAGGCTCGCCCCCTATTACAATCAATCTGCCTAGCCTTTTCCTAACTATGTTGGGGTCGGCTTCTAGTCTAACCGAATGCAGCTGAATACCAGTATTTTATATGGAGCGACTGCCTATCTGACCTCCACAACCCAATAACTGGGTAATACGTTACCCCTTGGTAAGACTGGTTGTCAGACTTTCGAGCTTCTGACGACCCATAACGACTGTCAAAGATCCAAGAATGACAGCCAGTACCAACGGCTTAACGTTTTTTCCGAGGCACGGAGGAGTCTCGGTGTGTAAAGATAGCTCGCCCCCTATTACATGATACTTAAACATAACTGGCGAAATGTGGGTGTACTACTGGTACACCTCTGTCCAACCCTTCGGGGAAACAAGGCGTGATGTTGTGTATGTTTTTAAAACATCGTTCTGTTTCTGTCAATCGTTTGATGATGACGTTTTAAATACGTTTACCGTTAAATGCATTTACTGATTTGAGGTGAAGTGAGCCAACTATTCTAATGAAACTGAGCTATATATCTCGGCTCATCATTATCATCATCATCATTTCAGCCAAAAAACGTCCACTGCTGGACATAGGCCTCAACAAGCACCACCACTTCAACCGGTTCTGTGCTTCCCGCAACCAGCGGATTTCTGCAGCCTTCACAAGATTTCGGCTAGACTAGATGAATCTGGGAAACTGGATCTGTCGACGAGACAATCCTAAAGCCAATCCTCCATAACTGTTGTTGGAAAAAGCCTTAGAAAAGTGGACTGATTATTGAACTGGGTGCGTGTCATGCATATTTCGGACATACCCAACTAGTTTCGGACCCGATCGAGGTCCCGTTCAGTTCGGAGCCCTTATTTCTGATCTTCTTACGTGGTTCTAATCGAGAAGTTCTTCCAAAATACTAACATATTATTGCCCTTTATATCTATATGCACAAAAGTTACTGTAATGTCCTCTCCATATAAAGTGTAGTGTATTTAATATGTGTGTTGTGTATAATAGGTTACCTGTGCGAGCAGATGCACGGCCTCGTGCGTGGCCTGCACGGACAGCGTGTAGAGCGCGGCGAGCGCGGGCGGGCGCGGCGCGCGGCGCAGCATGTGCGCGCGGGCGCCAGCGCACGCGTGGCGCATGTCCTCCAGCGAAGGCGTGCCTAGCAGCTCTGTTATCAACTCCAGCTGGAACACACAACCTCAACGTTATAGCACTTGAGGAAACAAAGTATAAGTTTAGTACAGTCAGTAACCTGCATAATCCGACCCCTTTTTCCCTCTTCATCTTTTCTAAGAGGGGTCTGGTAATGCAGAGTACTGATCGTACCATCCACCCTTCTAAAAACTTGTAACTCCCAAAGTATCACAGAGTGGTCACGGGTTTTAAGGATGCTTTCAAATCTCATGTTAGCTCTGAATTAACGAAAACAAATCATAAGAATTGACAAGATCAAATTAAATAGACTTTCAGGACGTGGTTTATAAAGGTGACTTTAGCATGTGCTTTGGATAAGACATGTTCCCGTCTCTATTTTGCACTTGTAGTTTGACAGTTGTTGCTCCAGTGACAAAAAAGTGGAAAGACGGAGAAAGCGCATGTGACTAAAAGAGTGATGAATATAAATGTTGATGGATGGAAAGGGAAAGGAAGACCAAAACATGGATGGATTGTGTGAGGAATGATATGAAAGAGAAGGGAATTAATGATAGCGTGACGGTTGACAGGGGAGAATGGAAAGAAAAAAAGTGGTGCGCCAACCCCACGTAACATGGGACAAGGGCAGGAAGATGATGAATTTGACAGTTTTACGACTACGATAGGAATCACGTTAAGCCAAAGTATTTACGTCCTGAGTAACGTTTATAGATCTCGACTACGGGACCTAGGACTTGTATAGCAAACTAGCTTTTGAACGAAATTTCGCTAAAGAACTAAGTACGAAGCTACGCTACTCACCAAGCGAAGTTCCTGCCTTATGGCCTAATGAATTCACAGGAATGGCTTTAATTATTTCGTAAATTATAATGGAGCCACACACGTTCCGGTTCCACATTCAATTTAGCAATATTTGTTGAACTAATAAGTCCGAAGAATACACACACCCGACTACACATTATTCGGCTTTCAACCGGCTCGTGCCGATCGCCAAGCTTCGTTCGGCATCTTCCCTCGCAATCATGTTCGGATCGGCTCGGGCCAATTCGAGTTGCGGCTTTTTCCCGAACATATGTCTACATAGGTATATCTGCCCGGGCGGCATGTGTATGTATGTGTATACCCGTTGTGGCTTCGCTTCGGCCTAACTGTGCGTTTGCACTGGCGAAACATCACAACAAAACATGTTGAAATCTCTAGTTTCTGTCAAACATTGTATGGAACATTGACAGAAAGTAAAGATTTCAACATGTTTTTTTGTTGTGAATGTTTTGCCAGTGCAAACGCACAGTAACAAATTGACGGAAATGACTTTAATTATTTCGTAATTTTTTATAATACCTTTCATTGCATAGGTCGACCCACAATAGTTACGTTGTTGACAAAAAGGAGGCCAAAGTAAAAGAAACTTTATGGTTTTGTTAAAACGTGAATGTTAACGAAATATCACGTGTTTTAAACAAAACTTTACAGGAAGGAATTAATTATGGCTTTATTATTTACCTTTTATTTTTGAGGCCTTTTGTATATAGAGTATAGGGCAAGGCCAATTCAAACGACTTGTTGGGGGAAAACTGTAGGGTAGTATTATATAACATAACATCAAACCTGTATTCCCCGAAGGGTTAGGCAGAAGTGTACATATGCATACACACATTTCAGTGACACTTATGTTTGCAAATACATGCATTTTATTATTTATTATTTCGCATATAACTTCACATTTATTCGGCTGTAGTGTCTAAGATTAAGACGCAGATATATGCCAGTGACCTTGAGTGGTTAGCTTGCGTGTTCTGTACTGAGGTCACGCAACGCGTCGTACGTCCAGCCAGTAATAGGACTCGCCCATCAAGGAGCGCTGTCCCAAATTAGACGCATTAAATTATTATGCATAAAACAAAAGGTATTTTAATAAAACACGTATACTAAAAGATCAATCATTAAATTATCTTTTTTTAAATGGTGAAGGTTTCAGAAAAATAAGCTTAATAGATTTTGCGTGATTCTTAGTTTTTTATCCGCACTAGACATAACTTCCTATGTTAAGTTATTAAAAAAAATGCTCTAATTTAACATATACTTTTTCCCAAATCATTAACACTACTCGTTTAGACGTGATCTTCAGTATAAAATCATTAAAAGTCAGTTATCGTCGCTTTAATAGATAATGGTGCTGATTCCCTTGTTCACAAACAAAACTAAATTTAAGTTCAGTGCATCTTTTTATTTCTATTTCATTAAGAAAAGGACAGAAGATAAATTTTAGTTTAGTCCTGTCAAATTAATCAGCGCTTGACGTAAATTGACGTAATTTTAGTAGGCAAGTTTTTAATCACGTCTAAACTTGTATGGTAGTGACAGGCGCTGATTAATTTGACAGGACTAAACTAAAATTTATCTTCTGTCCTTTTCTTAATGAAATAGAAAGAAAAATATGCACTGAACTTAAATTTAGTTTAGTTTGTGAACAAGGGAATCGGCACCAATGTATATGTAATTCGCATTGCTACTTGGCAAGTTCAAACCTACAACATCCTGCTCGAGGAGTAGTTCTCTTATCCTCCAGGCCATCACAACAGACACGTATATTCGATTTCTGACTTATGGGTTACATGATCCCTCTTATAAATAAACTCGGAGTAAAGTAACAACCAGACTCCAGCAAGAACGCGCGAAGAAAACTCACGTAAATTCGATTGATTTTTTAATTGAAAATACAACTCTCATATAGCTCGAGGCTAATAACAGCCGCACAGGTAAATCGAAGGTTAAGCTACGCTTACCGAGGTCAGTCCATGGATGAGTGACCATCCATTACATACCGAGGCTCTTACGTGCCTCGGAAAGCACGTTAAGTTGTTGGTCCCGGCTGTTATTCATAGATCTTTGACAGTCATTACAGATATTCAGAAGCCCGAAAGTCTGACAACTAGTCTTACCAAGTGGTATCGTGTTACCCAGTAATTGGGTTGTGGAGGTCAGAGGCAGTCGGTAGGCAGCGTGGGGCAGTACCCCACGCTCAGCAGTCTCGCTTCGATTCCCGGGTTGGGCAAGTGTTACTAAGTTTTTCCATTAGGAATTTCTTAGTAACAGCCCGGAATTTGGAAGTTGGCGGTGTGATACTCCGTGCCATGGAAAGCACGTTAAGCCGTTGGTCTTGCGCCTGATATCTCTCCGGTCGTATGGGATTACCGACCCATCGGACTATAAGAGTGCACCTGTGTCTGCGCGTGCGCACACACTTGTGCACTATAATATCTCCAGCGCTGAAGGCTAGAAATACAGTCTAGAAGACTATATTGCCTAACTTCAGTGTAAACCATAAATTTTTCGATGTTTAACTTTAACCATACTCATTATTAGATATCTGGATGACCGAGCTTTGCTTGGTTTTTTTTTTGGTAGTTTTCTAAAAATGAAACCTAGCTAGATTGATTTATCGCCCCCAAAACCCCCTGCATACTAAATTTCATGAAAATCGTTGGAGCCGTTTCCGAGATTCAGATTATATATATCCCTACATATAAACAAGAATTGCTCGTTTAAAGGTATTAGATAGATAAGGGCTGACATAACATTTAGGTTAGTATAGTCCAGCTGTCGAGATTGCGTTCCTGACACCTGTCAGTTGGACAATTTCTAGTAGTAATAAGGTTCAAATTCGTAAAACACATATTCTTTAGTATGAAACTGACAGGTGTCACAAACACATTCTTTCGACGGCCGGACTGTAGTAGTAAGTTAAGTGGCAGTGACACATACCTGTTGTACAGGACTTTGCGCCTGGAAGAGGATCCGTCTTCCGAGCAACTCGCCGAATATGCAGCCCACCGACCACACGTCTACCGCAGCTGTGTAGTGGTTCGCGCCCATCAGGATCTCAGGTGCTCTGAAAGTAGAAACAGTTTTGTTTTAACATCACCTTTTTTTTTTGCGTATGAAAATTCTTATGGATGACTGAAACTTCACGGTGTTCTTCAACTACCTTTGGCCGGGGTGGTGAAGCACTTGCCGCAATTCGTCACGCTCACCAGACATAACACATATTTACCTACTTCTAACATCTTCCGACTCTTCCCTTTGTCAGCATTAAATCGGTCAGATTGAGATACTTATGGCCCGCCATTACCAGCACGATTTAATTTTTTCAAGATTTCTGATGACATTATTAGTTTGACCTAACGTTAATCTTTACAGAAATATGCATAAGAGTTTATCGTCATCTTAAGTAGGTATATCTCGAATGGTGGTTAATTAAAAAGCGAATCGCTGTTGCTTTGGTAAATATTCTGAGTTATTTGTCAAGTAAATATTTCCGAGATAAAACATATTCAGTTTGAACAATAAATCCGGGAAACATTTGTACTTTGGTAATTAAATCTGAACATTTAACAAGCTTTTTCCTTCCAATTTTGAGAAGGTCTTTTGCGATAATTACAGAGATTTTCGTGTAAATTGTATCTTTGAAATGTTTAGCTTTATGAAAGGTACCCAATTTGATAGAAAAATCTTTAAGGTCACTGACTATAATGAAATTAATCTAGCGCCACGAGGACTCATTGGCAATCTTAGTTCGCCGACAACTTTAAAAGTTGAAGCCGTAAAGAAATCCCAAGCGTCAGTGGACGTGTGTCGCGAGTCGCGTGTAACTTAGTTGTAAGAGTAGGGATGTAAAACGGACGATTTTACAAGGAACGCTCATTTGCCAGGCACATGAATAATAAATAAACTGGTTGTGACACTGAGACGAGTAAACAAAGCCATTCTGTTTTATACCACTTTATGCGTTTTCAATAAAGCTAAACAATATTTCCAATTTAAAATTTAATCCGTCCCCGGAAAACGTGACAAACAAACTGTGCGTGTATAAGAGATGTCGGATATATACCAATTTACATATATTTCGTTTATATTCATTTGCATGCGGTAGGAAACCGCATTCATTTGATAAGCTCAAATGAAATACAAAACATAACACAGGAAAACGGAATCACGTAAGCAAACAAGGGCAAAAGAGGGGTATTTGTGAAAATATGATGGGTATTATGTGAGCGTATGAAATGTGGGCACCGAGTCACCGACCATGACTTCTGCAACTACCGTCAAATTAAGGCGACGATAACCAACTTTTAATGATTTTATACTGAAGATCACTTCTAAACGAGTAGTGTTAATGATTTGGAAAAAATATATGAGCATTTTCTTAATAACTTAATATGGGAATATTTTAGATTATGTTTATATAAATTAATTTGTAAAGTTATGTCTAACGCGGATAAAAACTGAGAATCACACAAAATCTATCAAGCGTATTTTTCTGAAACCGTCACCATTTTAAAGGTAATTTAATTATTGATCTTTTAGTATACGTGTTTTATTAAAATACCTTTTGTTTTATGTATAATAAATTAATAATGCGTCTAATTTGGGGCAGCGCTCCTTGATGGGCGAGTCCTATTACGGGCTGGAAGTACGACACTGCGTGAGCTCAGTACAGAATACACAAGCTAACCACTCAAGGTCACTGTCATATATCTGCGTCTTAACATGCACGTGAACTATTTTGGCGAAACGCTGGCGAAACCGCTGCGCACTGTTTTCGGCACAGTCGTGGTTGCGGCGTCCTACTTTCAAAACTGCGGTCAACAGAGCACAGGTCGTCCATTCATTTACTTTTTATTCATTCAACACCACGAAACGCTTCGCCGCACGTTTCCAACAGTTCGTGAGAATGGAGCAAGAGTAATCGACGTAAACGATTCTAGGGAACAAACGTCCGACAAATATGGACTATTGAAAAAAGGGGCTTGTACGAATGATGACACTTAAGTGTGTCTGGCGGACCCTGAACAATCAGTGCCGCTACGGACCTGGCTGGCGAATCTTTTCAACATTGCACGAACTCTTGTTTCGAGATAGTTGCAAACATTAAAACTCCCTTAACTGATATAGGTATTTTTCCTGTTGTTAACATAGAAACGCACAATTTAATCTGATATTGGATTTATTTATTGTTTGATTAAATAGACGTGAACAAATAACCGGATAAACGTTCCGGGAAAGGAAAATCCAAGTTTCTAAGAACAGTAAGAACACAAACACGTACCGATGTTTTAATAAAGATGAATGTCTGACTGATATTTATACAAAGAAGATTGGTTCTCGAAACAACACTAGGAGAAACAGTAAATCTGTAGATAGAGGTGAATGAAATAAATATTTACCATCTTAGAACATCTCTGTAGTGATAATGATACTCAATAGGAGCATGGCAGTTGAGAGTATGTCATGCTCACTTAAATGTCTCGCTGATGGTGGCAAGTGTGTTGGATCATTCGGTTCGCTACAAAATGGTTTATCTGGATAGTGCTGATCCACGCGTCATGTTCGTGAACGGGGGCCGTCAGTTGAGACTGGTCATCTCTTATCTGCCAGAGCTTACTTTTAATCTTATATTTTTTGTACATTGTTCTCACATATAGAAGCAACAAGAATAACGTACCCAGGATTTTGTAATATCTATATTTAAATTGAGTATCCTTGGAGTTTCTCGCCCGTTCTTGTCCATAGAGATCTACGTTTTGGAATGAACAACTAGCTTCAACTTTCTGACTAACTGACCGACTCTTTGACAATTCAAAATTGCCTGTAAATGGGTTAATTGAAATAAATGCTTTGAGTTTGAGTTTATGAACTTAAGAAATAGAAATATAATTTAAAATAACTGCCAGTTTAAAATTAGACTACCTCATTGGTCTAGTGATCGCAAGCGCTACTGCTGAGCATGGGTTCGATTCCCGGGCCGGGCAAAGTGTTATTGGGTTTCCATCGGAAATTTCTCAGTGGCAGCCCGGAGCCTGGATTTGTGCCCGGTTGATGGCAATAGGCTCGCCCCCTATTACATGGGACTTAAACATAACTGGCGAAATGTCGATGTACTATAGGTACACCTCTGCCTAACCCTTCAAGGAATACAGGCGTGATGTTATATAATCCTAACTTATATATATTATAAATGCGAAAGTGAGTTGGTTTGTTTATTACGCTTTCACGCCAAAACGGCTGAACGGATTTGGATAAAATAAGGCACATGGGTAGACCATGACCTGGGATAGCACATAGGATACTTTTTATCCCGATATTCCCACGGGATCGAGACTTATGTGAATGAAACCGCGGAGCGTAGCTAGTTTGAAATAAATAGAAAATCAAAAGAGGTACTTAACCCTGAATACTGTCCTCGTTTGACAATACTCCATGGCCAACCCAAAAACGTACTTACTAATGACAGTCGCTCACACAGAGGTATTCAACATTTTCGTAATGGGGCCACACCTACGTCAACCTACGTATTAAACTAATAATAATGTTAACATTAACATGTGGTTTTATGTAAAACCTTCATACGACTCAAGTTTAGATAAAGTTAACCGCGTCTTGTTGACTCTCTAGTTTGTTTTATGTAATCAAAATTTTGCCAGTGAACATCGTAAAGTTTTTACATACCTAATTATAAGTAACCAGGCATATATAGAGTATGTTAACTAACAGAGGGCGTTCCCGTTAATCCGCAATAGTACCTATAACGTCCATAAATGCAAAAAACTTTTTTTTTTTTAGTTTATAATATTTTCACAAAAAATATTAAATTGATACGTAAAAGAAACACTGTACACGCGCACTTTTCTTTCAACGTTGTGCGTGTGTACGAGTACAGCGTGTTTTATTACGTATCAATTTAATATATTTGTGAAAATTTTATTAATAAAAATTCTTCTTTTTTTTTCGATGTTAGTATTTTTTTGCCATGTATATATGATATATGTCGCTATACTGTTGCGGGTTAACGGAAACGCCCTCTGTTAGTTAACATACTGTATACTTGTGCTGAGATAGGAGCCTTTTGGCCTCGTACAGGACTTTCTGCTTTTATTTTAATTTTACTTTGTTTTTTTTATTAATGTTTTTAATGAAGGTGTTTAGTTTAATTTGTGATTTCCTAAGCGAGTCTCAATAAATACTTTTTCTTTCTATATTTTTTACCATCTAATCGTAATCAGTCAAATGGTCTGGATAGTTGCCGTGAACCTTAGTTGATTGGTGAAATCACTAAGTTCTTTGGTACCCACCAGGTACTTTGGCTGGAACATTTCTCGATTATTATCAAATTGTGCACTTTTATTATTTCTAAAGTGTGACGATATATATTATCATGGATGTCAACACAGGAAAGTAAAATGCATGGAAATAAATATGAAGACGGTTTCATGAACGATGCGACAATAGTCGGTCGATATTGGTGTGTTTTATAACTAAAATCTCTCTGTTACAGGCTCAATTTCGTTCATATCAAACTTCAATATTCTAAGCATAGTAATTCTGCATACCTGTAATACTGCGTAACGACTTCTTGCGTCATGTTCTTGCTGGCATCTGGCTCTTCAACCCTGGCTAGTCCGAAGTCGCAGATCTTTAACACGCAGTTGCTGTTCACCAGTAAGTTGCCAGGTTTGATGTCACGATGGAGAATGCGAGCTGAATGCAAGTACTTCAGACCTGGGGACAATGGTGATTGAGAAATGTAGAATGGTGCTTTGTGGAACCTATGGTTCAATCGATATATAATGCTTGGGAGATGTAATAAAATAGGTGCGATACATTGAGTTAAAATGTGCCGTGATTTTTTTTTTTTTTTTTCTGTATGGCATCTCATAGCTGGCCTCTGAGGCCATGGCTATTTAACCGAGCAAACCTGTGGGTGCCTTAAGCTGCTACACTCAAAGCCCCCAGCCAGGGACTTATAAACTAGGTGAACGCTCGCTAAGGACACCCCCTGTGGGGTACGAGCCTCGGCTAAGATGGAACGGGCTGGATCAAAGTTTTGATCATGATTATTAATCGGGGAATTTAAAGCTACGTGCTCAGCTGCAACAACTGCTGGCACCTCGTTTTCGAGCAAGGGTCGGGTGGGAGTATCATTTACTCGGGGGCGCAGTGGTCGCGATCGCAAAGGACCTCGACGGCGAGGTCGGAATGACGGGAAGCGTCTGTGCTTGTGTCCTAGCGTACTAGTTTCCCTACTAGACTCCTGATGGATGGTAGTCGGGTCGTCTGGGTCGGTAAGAATATGCCTTGGTCGGCGAATATGACTGATTCTACTTGGGACATAATTAGCGGCATCGACAACCAGAGGGTTGCGATGTTTGTGCCGTGACGTCACTTGTATGTAGATTTTATACTTACTTGTGACGTAGCGACCCCCACTCCCCAACTTTAATGCGTTTTATCCAAGTATTTTTTTATTAATATGATAAAGCAAAAAATACTTGTCTAATATTTTTTTATTATCTGTCTGACGGACTAAATAGAATTTCTTTTTTTTGACCCAGGCATCATGCCTATTATGGAAGTAGCTATCACAAGGTAAAATTTGCTTACGAATCTTTTTATATGCCCAATTTTTTCAATAAATAAAACAAATTATTAAAAAAAACAAAAAACCCGACTGCAAAAACTCAACAGAAAAGAAAAAAACAAGCATTATAATCTATAGGATTTTTAATAATTTGTTTTATTTCAAACTTTTTAGTTTTTTTAATATATAAATAACTAGCTTTTGCCCGCGGCTTCGCCCGCGTGGATGTCGGAAAATAACCCACAGGAACGTGCTACCGGAGTATCCTATGCCCTAACCTATCTAGGTCATGGCCTATCCTATGCCTTTCATTTAGAAATCCGTTCAGCCCTTACGGCAGAAAAAGGTAATAGGCACATAATAAATCTATTTTAGGGTTCCGTATCTCAAAATGAAAAATTTTAACCCTTAAATTATGACTTATTTTATTTTTTTTCTACTTCGTTGTCTGTTAAGACCTTTTTTCTCAGGAACGAAGAGGCATCAAGTTGAAATAGATATCAAAAACTTAGATCTACGGTCTCTTGGATCTGTAACGAAATCAAACTTCCAAGTCAACGCAATAAAAAAACGACAATTTATGCCGCATATTTTGACACTCGCAAATAAACCAGTCTATTTGGTAATTTCCGTTGGCCCAGCAGCATGAAGTTTGGCGAGAAGCAAGGTCAAGTAAAGAGGAAAATCCGAAAATTTATGAACTGCAAAGTTAAGTTTGTTCTTCAATCCGGGATCAAAAATTATAGACCGTGTCTTGAAGTAACATTTAGTACGTATTTCATTCAAATCGGTACTCTCCACTCTATTAAAAGTTATTTTTCAATTGAAAAGTTAAGTTTGTCCTTCAATCCTGATTTGCGAATTCAGGCAGCCAATCAAGCACAGCTTTGAGACGGAACCTTTAGGGCGTAAATCCTACTTGTCCGGCTTTTTAACATAAATAAAACAGGTTTATATGATTCTAAATGCCTTACTTAAAATACTAATTATTATTCATTTTACTATTATCACCACCATTAATTTGTAATATCTACTCTAGTGCCGCCATTGAACCGAAGTAAAACCCACATTAGAAAGGTTAGTTTACGACTAATTGTGATAACTTTGACAGAGTGGGCCGATTTTAATTAAATATAGACAAAATTATATAATTCAAGATACAGACTATGGCTATATTTCCAATTTCCTTAAATCTCTTAAAAAGAAGACACAAAAAAAATCAATTTAACATGTGAATTTTAAAATCATCCCCCAAACAGGTAAAATAGGGAGTTTACCTGTTTGGGGGATGATTTAAAAAAAAACGCCGAAATGTGTACTTCTTTATTTCTTAACAAAAGCATAAATTTTAATTTTCATATCTCTAACTTAAGAAATGCAGGATTTGCCATACAAACTGTCATCCCCTGTAGGATCTCTCATCTCATGCCCTTTAGGATTATTTTCGAGACAAAAAGTACCCTATATCCATCTCCAGGATGCCATCTATCTCTTTACCAAATTTTATCGAAATCCGTTCAGTGGTTTAGCCGTGAAAAGGTAACAAACATACAGGCACAGTTACTTTCGAATTTATAATATTAGTATGGATGAATTGATGATTGACTGCTTAGCTCTATAAAAGTATAGCATGATGATAATCATTTAAAAGGTTAAATCTTTAACTATCTGCTACATTCGTTCCTTATTCAGCCCAGTGAAGTATTGGAATAATTCAACTGTTGTATAGTGGTATATTGTGTTCATTTAAATAATGGTAACCTCATTAAAAAGATTTTTCAACATACAAAGGTATATTGTGTTCTATCTCTTCTCATTTCCTACGAAATGTATGGGAAGTTATTTTTGCAATTTCTGACTTTTTTCGTACTCAAACCTCAGTTGGCCTAATATAGTTTTTTGATCTTAGTAATAAGAAATAGGATCGACCGGTATCAAAAAAGTTGTTGTGAAAATTGGCCATTATCTTGCTGACTGTACAATTTTTTCAAAATCTGTAAATGCAAATCAAAATGTTTCAAAAAGTTAAGGACAGTCTTCTAAGACTGTTTTCTTGTAGCGACAACGGTTTTGTACCTGCCCTTATTGCCCCATCTCAAAATCCACCCTGCATATGCGAATTTCCAAAAATCCGTTCTTAGCGAACGTCTACTAAGTATAAACTACCTCCCCACCAAATTTCATCTTTTTACGTCAAGTGGTTTTCGATACTTCGTGATGAAGTCAGTGAGTGTGAGTCGCGTAAATGAGTGAGTGACCTTTCGCATTTATATATTTAGATTATGCATATGTATTTGGAATTGACTCATTACCAACTTTTATTTGATACCAATAATGTATTTTTTTAAACCTACCCCTACTTTTTTTTATTTGCAGATGCAATATATAAATATTATATAGCCTATGTCACTCCTACTATTAAGACGAACCTAACGACACCTCATACGTTAAAATCCATCAAGCCATTTAGGCTACAGAGCGTGCCAAAGAAATAGACATACATACATACATACAAACATACATACATACATACATACATACATACATACAAACTCTCGAAAAACATTACCCTCCTTCTGGGGCAGTCGGGTAAAAACAATACCATTACTAAGCAAAACGATTCGTTATTGTTTATAGGAACCGAACATTTAAAAAAACCGGCCAAGTGCGTGTCGGACCACGCACAATGAAGGGTTCCGTAGTTGGGATGAATAACAAACTTAACTTTGTAGTTGATAAACAAATTCTCCCATACGAAATGTATAGGAAAACATGTTTTTTGCAACTGCAAAGTTAAGTTGGTCGATTATTACTCGTTAACTTGTAAAGCCTACTTAGCTGTGATAGTTTTCCTTTTAATTTCGTTATATAAACTACTGCTGTGTTTTTTTTCACACATCCAAAACCAACCATTTAGCTGGTAAGGGGGGGACACTTGACTCTAACTAAAATTAGCACTTTAAAGCTTAATATTTCGCAAGCGGATCCCTGAATCCAAAAATGGTTTTCCCAAACTCACAATGTTTTTGAAGGAACTTTCCAATGATAACCCACATCATTGGATAAAAATAAAAAAGTCACCACTTTACGTGTATGGGAGGTACCCTAAAAAAATGTTTTTCATAGTTTTGTTTTACCACTTTGTCGGCATAATTAATATGTATACCTATGCCAAATTACAGTTTTCTAGTACTAAGGGTCTCGGAGCTAGACCGCGGACAGACAGACAGACAGACGGACATGACGAAACTATAAGGGTTCCTTGTTTACTACGGAACCCTAAAAACTTGCACTCGCAGGTAACTAAAACAACAAAGAAGATATTTATATCTCAACTTGAATAAATAGCGAACAATTCATATGCATTGTATAATGCAACAGGAAGCTCTCAGAATTTTACTAATGCATGCTATTCTAAAACTTCACCTTTCAAACAGGAAGAAAATCAATACACATATTTTCTAACCAGAACAAGTGCAGGATCTTTTTAGAAGTCTTGCTCAGATAAGGACTGAAGAATAAAATGGAAATCTCAAAATACAAAGTGCATTTTTGCCTAACAACAAATTTCCCCATATGCTCCAAAGAGAGAATATCGCGTGCTAATATTAGCAGCATGAACAAGAATTTCAGTCGGGATACACTGCAAAACACTACTTTGTAATAAACATCTAAACCAAAACATTAAAATTGCAACATCTCACTAATGTCGTGTCCGAATACCTTGCTCGCTTGTAAACATCATTGAAAATGGATATGTGTGAAAGATCAATGAATTTATTGTCCATTGTATTGACGACAAGCTCTCAAGGCTTTGAGATCATAACTACTAAGATCCACATTTTGACCGCTTTGAGTTAGTTCTAATCAAAGTTTTGTTTCTAGGGGATCCGGTTCATTCTGCTCTAGATAGGATGTGGCTGGAGATCCCCTAGGTGGTTATTTTTAGGCTACCGATCATATTACTAAGTCACGTGGCAGGCAATTGTTGAGCAGTTTCGAGCGGTTTCCAGTAAATGTTACCCTATCCTACACATGGGTTTTGTTAAATAAATAAAGATTTACGTCAAGAGGACAGGCAGGTATCTACTGACAACGTCAGAATGAGACGGGCAGCAGTGTCCTTATTTACTGACCACGTCAGAATGGGACGGGCAGCAGTTTCCTTATCTACATAGACGTCAGAATACGGTTACTCATGCTTATATTTTACTAGCTTCTGCCCTCGACTTGGTTCGAATGGAAGTCGGTAGACACCACAATATACAAAAAATATATAGGCTGATAAACACATTACCCTCCTTTGCGTGGCGCAGTCGTGTAATAACAGCCACATTTCCCGCCGCGCTATTACTTCGTTTTCGTTTAGAGTTCTTTCTGACTTTCAATTATTTTTGCTTGGCTCCTAATTTTCGCAGCGTGATGTTAAATAGCAAAAACCTTCTTCGAGAATTGGGCTATCAAATGCAGAAATAATTTTTCAAATGTTACTTGTAGTTATATAGATTAGCGCGTTCAAACAAACATTCATTCTTCAGTTTTATTATATTATAAAAATATATCTGGATGACCGAGTTTAGCTCGGTTTTTTTTTTGAACGTCGTTTTCTGAACACGAAACCTAGCTAGATCAATTTATCGCCCCCAAAACCCCCTGCATACTAAATTTCATGAAAATCGTTGGAGCCGTTTCCAAGATTCAGATTATATACATGCAAAAATTGCTCGTTTAAGGTATTAGATTAGATTAAGTACTAGCGGACCCAACAGACGTTGTCCTTTCCGAACAGCGCCACCTACCGGGTCCAATTGTATTTTCAAACCATCCAGGAACCCACTCAAATATACACACAAAATTTCATCCAAATAGGTCCAGCCGTTTAGGTGACAAACACATTTACAGAAGAATTATAATATACATATAAAGATTATTGATCTATCTGTAATTCATCTGCCAAGCACAGCGTTTTCTCCTTTGCCATTCATACCTGACATTGGAAAGCCCATTGACGCATTAACGCAAACAAGCTGATTTGATAATGATGATCATCAGCCCATTGTTAGTACTCACAGGTCACGTTTCACGGCAGGCAGATAATGTAAGCTGTCCGATCGTCACGTGACCCTATGCGTTATGCTTATTGACCCAAATCTAAAGGGGGCTGGGAATGACAGAAAGAGTTCACAGACAAAGCTACTGATGACGTGTTTCGGCTTGTTTTAGACTTTACTTGACGTTTATATCATGCTATTTCAGTACCGATACGTCACTAGTTGGTAGATTGGAACTGACAGTAAAATTAAAAGAATGCTAAAGCATTAGCTAAGGCCCGGCGCCCACTATCGGCATCGGCACAGCTGAGGATTTTAGGTGATAAAAAGCATTATACATTAATTTCATGGCAATAAAGTAGAAATTTCCATGATATATGATCGTAGTAACAAAAATACCGCTTCGGTATGCTTGAGGCTACTGCATCGGCAGCTTTGAGGCTGCTTCAGGCTGCTTCGGGATACTTCGGGATCCTTCGGTACGCCGTCGCCCGCCGCGACTAGCTTGTAACAACTCTGAGACTGTTTTGAAGAGAAATATTGAGACGCTTCGGCAAGCTACAGGACGGTGCGGCATCCTTAAGGACGCTTCGTCATCCCTAAGAACGTTGCAGCATGCCAAAGCATAATTGCCGATAGTGTGCGCTTGCATGTAGGATGCCGAAGGATCCTTTTCCTTGCCGATGCCGATAATGGGCGCCGGGCCTAAGATAGACGCTACTTACTGGTTGGACATGATATTAGTCATTGACACGAGAAGAAGTTATTATAATTATGAATGAATATCTAAATGACAAACATTAAATTAAGTACATCATGTTTAGAAAAAACGAAAAATAGAGCTCGTGGCTAAGTAAAAAAAGCCGCACGGGTCGAATCATCCGGTTAAGCTACGCGTGCCGGGGTTGGTCTGTGGATGGGTGACCATCTTTACATACCGAGACTCCTCCGTGCTTCGGAAAGCACTTTAAGCCGTTGGTCCCGGCTGTCATTCGTGGCTCTTTGACAGTCGTTACGGGTCGTCAGAAGCCCGAAAGTCTGACAATCAGTCGTACAAAGGGGTACTCGTATTACCCAGTTACTGGTTGTGGAGGTCAGATAGGCAGTCGCTCCATGTAAAATACTGGTATTCAGCTGCATCCGGTTAGACTGGAAGCCGACCCCAACATAGTTGGGAAAAGGCTAGGCAGATTTCATGTTTATATAAAAAATACTATATACCTACTGAAATAATAATACAACAACTAATAATACACAATAATACTTTGCTATGCCTGACAGGGTCCATAATAATCATGTCTTTGTAAAACCTACCACCAAGGCATTGATTTTACATTCTGTGATTACTTCCTCACGTACTGACTTATTAACTATAAAATTTTAGGAAAATCGTCTATTTTTACAATGTTTGTAAATATGGGAGCACCCGGAGCACCATGTATCTATCACATAATTAAATAATGATCTGTCGTTGCTTCATTTTTAATTGTTTTTACCTATTGTGGTATAGTAATTATATTCTAGGTGCATCGTCTTCACATATAATTATTTAACTAATGTACGTACCATCGAAGAAACCTATAACTAAGCAATTTGAAAATAAAATCCCGTGCACACGACCCTTTTTTTTCGTAGGTAACCGTTACTATAGTGGCCGAGCGCTGCAAGCAGAAATAGTCCTTACGGTGTATAGGTATGGGTTTCTTCGATGGTACTTATACAAACTATTGTAAAACATAAAAATTTTAAAAGAGTAACGATGGAGTTTCTGGCCCATTCTTCTCCATACGAAAACTACCTTTTCGAACCAATTCTATTATTTTGTAAATTTTGACGTTTAAAAGTGCCATACATGGACCTACTTATTTGAAATAAATTATTTGACTTTGACTTTGACGAAGTTCACATTGTGGAACGCAATAAATATATTGAGTATTGCGCTAAGATATGCAAGCCAGCAAGTTCAATAAGGAGAGGACGTTAACATACAAAAAAACTGAAATGAGTTTTTTACTGATAGATATAAAAATACAAACTTAATTAAAGTACAGAATGACGATGACGGCTGCAGTTGAAAAAGGACAATAAATCGAAATGGAACTGGACGACGACTTGCGAATGCAGTTAAAAGTTGTATCCGTGAACTGAGCGCTACCCTTTTCAAAGTTGGTAGTCAGGTTTTCAAAAAGACATTACCCGCAACACTGTTATACTTCATATATTTCCGAAACTTCAATATTCAAGCGATAATACTCTTACGGCCAAACCCAATAATCTATTTTCAGTAAAAGACAGATCGCTATTGACGGTAGACAGTATAATTATATCTGGTCATTGGATGTCGTCCCACAATTCCGTAAGGTCCTTATTTTCTGACAGATTATTGGGACGTTAAAACCATAGATAGATAGGTTTTTCTATCTCCAGTATGCCAAAACTAGTGATGGATAGGTTATTGGGTTCGGCCGTTAGTGGCCTCTCCCAAGTCTTGGAATTTTCGCTTTGCATATTTAATCTACGTCATCATCTTCGTCGTGTCGATAGCACTTTCACGGTGTCGACGGTGACAGTGCAGAGGTCACTTTAGCTGCATGTTTGGGGCACATGAGCTATCTACCCCATACTGACACGACTACATTGGCTGACGTTTCCCATAAATTTTGCCGTAAGAATATGATTCATCATTTTCAAGTTGGATAATAGGGTCCACAATGAATGGGTGCAATATAGGAGCCTCCATAAATACCGTTATTAGGTTATCATTTCACACGAGATGTAGAAGATACAAATAAGTTGTGTACATAGTAGCACAGCTACATCTCATTAGACGCGAAATAGCGCGCTCCGCTTAGCATTGCGTTTTCTCGAACGTGACATGGAGCCTTTGAAACTTATTACAAGTAAATATGAGATTTTAGAGCTTGCTAACATGGGCAATTTAACAGTATTTGTTTAGTCTAAAGCATTTGTATCGTGTAGTGATTTCGAAAAAGTCAAAAAGAATCTTACATGAGTAAGGTAAATTGGATTTTCCTATTCAGGGTAGCCTATCTCACGCAAAGCCTAACTAGCAACTAGGTACGAAATACCCAGAAAAAATTTAAAGTTATTTATTTCCAAAGATATCTACACTCTTTTCGATAAGGTATTGTATTGAATTTATTTGCCAAATAACCAGACATGTTTTAAATTTACATGGAATCTTTGTATGAAGTTATGTTGATATTTCCTTATTACACCTTCCAAGGCTGCCTTTTTAAAACGTAATCATAAGATTAATGAATTTTCATGAAATCAGAAACCGAGAAACTATACCTAACATATCTTCATGAATTACATTACAATCAGTTGCTACTTGCTAATGTGGTCATCCACATGAGTAGCAAGTTTGTCCTCACTAGTAACTTATCGAAGCTCTACGAACAGTATGACAAAGTAAATTAAGTACTACTTAATGAAAACAATATCAATAAACTTGGCAACTTGACAATATTAGGAACTCAACGAATCTAATAACATCTGCAACCGAAATACCACCAACAAACTATTACCTATGGTTCTACTCCTCTTACAAGTTATCAAATCAGTTCAGAGGTCCGCAACATTCGGACAATTTCTGCAGGACAGCGTCTGACAGTCGCGCATTACGAGGAATCTAGCGACGCCACCCAGTGCCGTTTGTGCCAAAACAAATTAACGACACCTCGCCGCGTCGCAGCGAGTTTAATTTCCCAGCGGGTGTACCGCAGTTTTCACGTACACGCAACTCGGCCGAGTTTTATCATAAAACCACGCAACCTGGACGAAATGAGCCAACTAACTTCGCAAAATACCGTTACTATAATTATAAAAAGTGTGGCCCCGAATTTCACACATTATCTCACGAATGCCTCCGAGTATTAAACCACGTAATGAAACACTTTGAGCTCATTAGCAATGAATTGACGTAAGTAAGAGGTAACGGAGAATTAAGTATGAATGTTATATTTTATGTTTCCACTCAAAGGAATCGTCGTGTGACGTTTTATCCATTCGTCTGCACATTTCCTTTACAAAACAAGAGACCATGAAGATAAACTGTCCCTTACCAAGCGAAGCGAAACAGCTAGCAAGTCACAATCTATAATCTACTCACATTTATGCAGAGTCTGCCACTAAATTTTCATAATATAGCCTCAAAGAGGGCGTAAAAACTTGAGAACAAAGCAGCAATAATGTAAGGGGGCGAGAAAAGTAGCGCGTAAATGTTGTTTATTGAGAGGCGAGTCCATTACTTGCAGGTCGACGGCCGCACGCGCCCGCGCAGCCGACCGCGACGTAGTCCTGACTCCTAGCGACCACGCCAGGGGACAATGCTCCGCCAACCACCACTGACCATCGCCATTACACTTTAATTGTAACCCCGCAATGGCATCCAATCAAAGTTTCCGCCACTCCAACATTAATGACTGCTCGTTCGCTGCGTCCGATTCTTTCCCATTCACCGCAACCATAAAGCTCGTGTAAAGGAGACCCTATTAAATATCCGATAAAAGTGTATTTATAGCGTGAAGGTATTCTCGTATACAACGGACAGACGAGGAGTCAATGGCTTCGATTTGAGAATCGCGTTATAACCAACGAAAATCAATGCTCCCGGAGATACAAGTACAATAGTAACACTTAACAGTAAATCGCTTCACACCGCAATGTTTGTTCACGCGCAGTGACGTTGAACAAACAAGAGTCGAGTTCGTATGCGCGTGAGTCCCGATCTCACGCTCCCAGGTCCGGTGGCGGATGAAGCTTTCTCAATTAACGTCCCAACGCGACGGAACTGGTGCACACCGTTAGGGAGCCGACGTCAAAGACAAGAGGCTCATCAAAGCGCCGCGGTCGCCATCAATTATGAAACCAAATTGGAATTACGAATCTCACTTTATCATTGCTCCGCTATTTATCACAAAAGAAAGGTGCCGTAATCTAAAAAGCCATTTCTGATATGACACTAAAATGGTTCTGATTGTTACCTCATATAAATTAAGCATTCGAATAGAGAACCGCTTAGGTTATCTTTTCTTTAACTAGGTACGATAAACTAAACTTCCAGGAAGCAAAGTACTGGGATAAGTTATTGGAATAAATCACGACATAACTGCATCTCCGTAGATAAAGAAATAACTTGTGGTCGCTAGGAAAGGTTTCTGTGGTATATTTACGGATGTACCAGGAAGAGATTACGAGTGTAACACTGTCAAGGATGAACACCGATATAATTATGTCGGTGTAGCCATTTCGCTGTCCTCTGACGAATTATACGGATCACATGACTGACACAGTGGGATTTCGGGTAACATGTATTCGGAGATTATACATGTCATGTGCATCCTGCTACAAAACCGTCCTCACATATCATATCGTATTATAGCGCTACATAGAGAAATAAGGACGCATACCTAAATGTTTTAATAACATTAATTTCCTAAGTAGTGTGTACACATTCATACATAAAACGGGGCTTATTTCGCAGATCCGACAAGACGGCCTGAAGTAAATTCCATTAGAGGGAGCGAACGAGACACCGGCAGGCCTTTCCACTTAGGGGTTTTTCCGTCGACCAGCGTCGTCGCCTTCGGTTTCTTCGTGTTCTATCAATACATTATGTTCTTGTGCCAATTCCTTCACTGTCGCAATTATTTTCGAAAATGTTTCCAAATCTAATTCTGCTCAGACATCAGACTCGGTCCAAACGCGACTTTCTTTGCAAATATAGAAATTCTATTCAACATTTTCCGCAAGCGCGCGTCGAATGGTCAGCGGCGTGATTGAATTTTTAAATTTATTCTTTAGAAAAGTCATTGGAGGTGGCGACAGAACGGAAGCTGGCTATTTATCAGAGCAAATCCTCGGTAGCTTACATTACAGGGGTGTGCGTGGTGATTTCCTGGAGGGAAAAGCTCGCGTATAAATAATATTAGAGTGTAGACGCAGGTCGTGAGCAGCGCGGCGCATTTCCATAATTCTGCTCGTTACCGCCGCGCCGAGGCCGCAGCCACCGCGCGCGATCTTATCTGTTCTTTTCGTTGGATACGTAAATAAAATTAATTAAACGCCTTTCGGTAGAATTGGCGTGGTTTCTTCAATTTGAAATAAGTATGTAATTAAATCTTATTAGATGTCTGTTCTCATTAAAGAACCTTCAAATCTTGTTAACAAACCGAACACTTTCGCGAACGGATTTCATACAACTTCAGAGTCATTTCCATAACTTGTGGATATCTTTATTAATCATCGATCCTCATTCGCTCGTTGATGAATAAATACTCCATTGTTTAATATCTTATTACGCAAACCTTACTCGCATACTCAAAATAACAAGCCGCGTTACTTAATAATATTTAAAAACTGTGAATAACGATGACAGATGAGAATCCTGGGAGTGTAACATTCAAACTACTCGTATATAGCAGATATGGGGCTGAGCCCCGCCGTGGCACCACAATCCATACATAATTAATATCGGGCAGGACAACTGGACCGGCTCGCCCGATTAGCATAGCTGCCCGGTGTGCGCCCTTGCACAATGGTGCATGTCCGAGACGCGCGAAATATGCACGACTGCTTACTATGCATTTGTTACGTATAAGTCAAACTGCATTCTGCAGAATCCGACATCTCCTAGCTGCCATTAGATGAAGTACCATCTGTCTGAGTCACATTTCCTGAATAATTGACGTGAGCTCAGCATAAAACTTTTATTCTTTTAAGTATGAATTGCAACAAATGTGGTGCTCTGAGATAATGTAGAACATAATGTATTTTTATTCACTCATTTCTCATTACTCGCAGGTTAGACGTGGGTTTCATTAAAACGCTTCCCCTGTTCATTGGACGCTGAAAGAGACAAAAGCGACAAGCAAGTTTAATCAAAAGAGCGCGCAGAATATTAAAACTATTCAAGTCGCGTGTCACCCCTAATCGCGATGGTTGCATTCACATACACGCACACTACCCATATTAGTAAGTTTCCGTAGAAAATATCACGTGATCTATTCAAATACGCTGATGCAGTATCGATTACATTTCTCCAAGCTTTATCGTGATTAAAAGAGTTGCATTTTAGTAGTGGAGTGCGGTTGTCTATGTGATTTCAGTTAGAGCGGAGCCATCAAGGCGGTGCAACTATAAAGTTTTTAATTAAACGCGCAAGCCGAGGCGTTGGGGGCTTAACGACCGCATTTTTCTAGATTCCCTTCGCGCGTTCTACTCCCGGGAAATCTCTTGGCACTGCACGAATAATTGCACAAATTAATAATACGAAATCGGGAGACCGGGCGACGGCTGCGAGGCGATTCTTTTCGTCTGCGAAAGTGGATTACATTAGCATACATAGTGAACGGTTTTAAAAGTTTGAATTGGGCTTAATGGTGGCAAAATTAGTCGTCATAAAGTGTGTTTTGAGCGGTGAAAAGGTAATGTAGTAGTTTTTGTGGCGCCTTGCCGTTTGTTCGGAGTGCGGGGCTGGAAGTTGGTAGCACTTGGGAGTTTTAATTGATTTACGGCAGGTGGAAGTGGCGTGTTCGCTGTGAGACTCAGCGGCGGCGCTGTCTCGGTTCGAGCACGAGCTGGTCTCGGAGGAGCTCACAACTCGGTTTGTTTTAAACTCGTATTTATCGGCGGGCAGTCCGAGCTCGGCCGCAATCAACCGCCACTGTTTACTAAGCTGCTGGGCAAGCGGCCCGACTTCATCCGCCTCCGGACGTTATAGCATATTTCCCTCATTTATTATCATAAATGAATGTGCACTGAACTAAACAAAGTTTTTATTGTTCGTCAAGTTTCACCTTACATTAACTGGTAAAGTACATGGAATGCAGCCATAGCTGATGGCGTGCTAATGGAAAAAGTTGGATACTTTGGAAGAGATATCCTTTAAAAAGTTTCCATTAAACATTCGATCATAAAGCGAACTCTATCTTATAAAAGCATCCTAGGATAATAAATACACCGGCACACGTAGCATTGCGAAAGCTAATAAAAATAAAAACGTATTTGCTGGAGCAATGTTCTACACTTGTGCAGGAAGTTTGAAGTTAAAAGTGCAGCTCGTCAAATATTAATGTCATGTCGAAAAGCCGGTGTGTTCGTGATATTTTTCACGTTCTGACATTTTGCAACGACACCGCTAAGCCTCAAAGCATAAAGGACCAAAAAAATTGGTGACAGATGCTACTAGGGTTGCCAACCATACGTTATAATAACGTATCCTACTTTATTTTCGTTAAGTATACTTTATACTTTTGCATAAAAATAACGTATGCTAAAATACTTTATTTCTAATCTTTACTGTGATGCATAAAACGAAACACACACATATGAGTGTTTACCATACGTAATTAATTAACTTTTTGTCGATACTTTTACTATAAGTCAAAAAAATCTATTATAAATTTTCAGAGAAAATTCTTTTGACAAATGACAATTTTAAAATTGGATCTGATTTATTAACTCTCTGTTCCCGCCACTTCAACTTTCAGAGTTTTTTCTGTAATGAATCTGAAGTGGGGAGAAGAGATAAACAGATTTTCCATCGAGTTTATTTATTTATTTATACCTACCTATATCTAAATTTTGGTTGTAACACTAGCTTTGAAACTTTCAAATGCCACCCAAAAACATGTTTTTAGTACTTTTCAGGGAAAAAAAATATAAATTTGAAAAACACTTTTTTTCTTCGGCATTCTTTATTTTTTTCCTATTTAAAGAACTTGATACGTTTTTTTCTCAAAAAAAGTTGGCAACCCTTGGTGCTACACGTATTTAAAATGGAAACTAGTTAGTTCAGAATGTTCTGATCTTCTAGACACATACATACATAAACTCACACCTTCTTCCAATGGAGGTAGGTGGAAACTACGGAACGCCACCTGCTGCGATTCTTACATACGTCTTTTGCTTCGTTTACGTTCATACATCTGTAGTGCTATTCTGTAACCATCTCACCGTGTTATCTTAGGTGAAGTGAGCGTGGCGTGAGCTGTCAGTTGCTAAGGATTGACACTATTGGCAGCTCACTTCACCTAAGATATCACGGTGACACACACTCACACACTCTCGGGCAAGTGGGTGCTCGCGCACAGTGCCCTTCGTGGGTGCTGGGCGCGAGGACTTATATTGCACCCACGGGCACACAACACTCTCCAAAGACACACATAGCACATCTTTTGTTTTGTAAATTAATTTCCCTTCCTCTCATTACTTGGAGCTTTTACAATGTTGTATGTACGAGTAGTACGTAAGTGCAATTTAATGTTATAATTTTAAGAGTGTGAGCCTGGAGATCTGTAATACAGGTCCCGAACCCAGTATAGACTCCAGCTCTCACAAAGGTTTGAATCTGCCTGTAACCTTACCATGTACTAAATTTGTACCTTTTTGAGAGAAATAAATTAATGTTACTATTACTATTACTAGTCATCTGGTGATCTTCTAACCGAAATATTATAGCAATGTGTCGTTTATATGGGTGTCAGTGTAATCGTGATCGATGCTAATTAATGATGGATGGATTTGATTGCAGTGGATATTCACTTTGGGTAATTAATGTCATGAATAATGATAGCTATTTACTACATAATAATATCATTGGTCTAGCGAGTGCAACTACACCCTTCGGTTATTGGATTCTAGTTCCACGTTAGGCAAAATATCATTCATAATTCGACTAAGATTACTAGGATTCGGCATTGGAAAACCCGATAAATAATGACTATACTGATAATTAACATTAGCCGAGATTAGTGAAAATACATACATACATAACATCACGCCTGTAATCCCCGAAGGGTTAGGCAGAGGTGTACCCCATAGTACACCCACATTTCGCCAGTTATGTTTAGTGAAAATGTGGCTGTTATGTCTGGTTTTTGTCTTTCACTGACACAAAATCCTACCAAATGACTTCGGTATGAATAGGTACTGAAGATTATAGCTATTCCACACTTTTTCTACCATCCTCTTTTTACGGAAATTACAAAAAAAATACCCGAATTCCCAATGAAACGTGAAACGAGATCTGAAATTACGAAGCCGAAAATATAATATTTAAGTATCAAAGTAAAGGACGAGGTTCGCATATTAATGAGCCACGATACAATGGACTGAAATGTACGGTTTGTGACCACCCCTAGCATGAATCAGGCGAGCCAAATGTTATTGCCCCGTTCCAGCTGTAGCAGTAACGCGACTATCTAGGGTTGTCGAAAACCCTTTAATTTTTACAATCTCTCGGCTTCCCGTGATACTAAATCCCTCGCTTTGACGTGCCAAGGAGTTGTTCTTTAAAAAAGTTCTCAAAGAAATAATTTGTATTGTTTGAAACATTTTAAAGCTGTTGGAATTTTCCTCGTTAGTAACAAACACGGATAGGGTTGCCCGATCCTGTAATTGTGAAAGTCTCGGGCAAGGCCGATATGTATCGCTACCCTTTCAAATGGACCATTTGGACTGTATAAGTGTGCACCCTTTCACCACCATCACCATTATTACAAAAGACCATAAAATAAATATATTCGTTGTTTGTTCGTGTTACGCTATGTAAATGTTTCGACACGTTTAGTGTAAAATATTCAGAAAACTGTTTTACCATTTACCGAGTTTACAATTAGTTCATGTGAATTATTTGTAAACTCGGTAAATGGTAGTAGTATTTGAAGTGTTAAATATCACAGTTCACTTGCCAATAGTCGCCCACGGGGTTTATTATTATAATAACAAACGTCAGAAGTTTTAATAAGTTTATATTCGACTCATTTGCATTCGATTCTGATGTTGATTACAGAGCGTATCTCTTTGTACTTTGCACGTGTTTCTGCTGTGAGAATTATTAACACGTGCACTTATGACACATGCTACTATGTAAGTTTATTTAATTGTGTAGATATGTATTAGCTTCTACGAACTTAGCACTAAATAAAGATACAAAGAAAAGCTCACGATTCAGAACCTTTACAAATGTAATAAGTACTAAAATTCCCTGCTATAGCGACATTAGTCCCACGTGGGCGCCATTAGGATTTGTTTAGTTTTAGTAAACATCTAGACACGTACACTAATTAATATCTGTAGGTAATCCTAATATTTGAACGAAATTAGGTAACTTACAAATAAAATTCAATCATAACATACCAATCTACTACTGATAAACAGAGGTATGAAGATTCCGACTTGCTTATTAGACACTTATGATTTTATTTATTGACTAAGTATGAATGTGTTTATTTATCTAAAATTGTATGACCTGTTTACAGAATTGACATATTGTTTTAAATTGATATTATTATTTCTTTTAATTTAATTTATTGACATGCCATCTTAATTGTAATTACTTATTTGTGTTAATTTTGTACGCCATAAATATTGGCAAAACATAGTGCGCATATTTTAGACTATACTATCTGTAACCATACCTATGTTTAACAAAATAAATGATTGATTGATTGATTGATCTTTTAAATAACATTGTCCGAAAATGTTACGTGAACTAATTAAAATTAGGAATGAAACGTTTCTACAAATCTCCACACCACACGACTACGTTTTTTTTTTGCTATTTGCCAATCCGTGCAGTTTCCAGTATTTCAAACCGGAGACCGAAAACCTTTATATTTACGGTACAGGTGTATCGAAGAATTTTGGATACATCTACGACTAAGGTTACCGCTATCTGGATAACCAAGTAGAAGAAACATGTAAACTCTTTTAGGTTACCGTTTTAATACCGGTTACACAAACACAGGCGATGCGCGCCTTTTGACTAATGCCGACGGCACGTGTCAGATATAGGTAAATTCATTTAGGTAACCGGTATTAATACAGGTTGTATTCAATTTAAGGTAACCTTTAAAAATACCTGCAAAAAATATATAAATGTTGTAACCTAAAAATACCTAAATTTATCATATCGGTTTCGGTGCCTGCTTCAAACAAACATTATCAATCACAAATAGCCGTTGTTACAGTAAAAGGAGATTAAAAGATAAACGGGTTAGGTAGATCTTAAGTCTCCTTTTACAACATAATATGATCATCATTTCGCGGGCATGCTGTACCTATACAGGATAATTTTTTTTTCATGCCAATGTGTGTAGATTAAGATGTATGACCTATATGATGTAGATTAGATGAAGTATGAAAAAACTGAGGTCAGGTTCTTCTTAACAATTGACGGGGTCCGTTAGGGCCAATGCCTGCCGGGGGTTCGAAGAAAACCGATGGGGACATCGTGGCCCCCGGCAACAGGGCAACCGAAGGAACACGGGTGGGTTTTAGTCAGTAAGAGTCTGACACGCCCTCCCGCTCCACCCAGAGCGGGAGAAGTTATTTGATAATTTCCCACCCAAAAAAAAAAAAAAAGGTTCTTCTTAACGTTTTTCTATATGACCTGCAGTTTAAAATCTCGAATCGAAAAAAACGTTCACCCTATGTGCGTTCACGGAAGATTTAAAAGTTAAAACAGAGTAACATATTAAATTAATATAAAACGTGACTCACCTCTTAATATCTGGTACAGGAAGACTTTGATGTGGTCGGCGGACAGATGTTGCGGTGACACGATGATCTTGTGCAGGTCGCTCTGCAGCAGCTCGGTTATCACGTAACTAATATGGACTGGTCAAGGAAATTGTTTTGTGGAGACATTGAAGATGAAAACAAAGAGGGAAACTTTAATACTTAAGAATTCGACAATCTCAAGTAGACAAACTTGACTTCAAGAAATCACAACAGAGAGAATAATTTTATATGAAGTAAATCGCACTTCAGAATGTAAATGAACAAAATTTTAGCCAAAAAGTTTATTGAATCATGAATCTTCATCAAGACAAGATGCAGATTACGTTGTCTACATAGAAATAGGGCTTATGTAAACATTTGCGTACAATATTCAAAAATTCCAAGTAGGGGCGTGTGGCACTAGGCATTATTCAACCAACCGCCCTAAAGGGTGGCTTCAGGACGTCCTGCCACCCGCATGCCGACCGGAGGACCGGTCCGGTGATCCGTCCGGCCGGAGCCGAGTCGTCTCGCCCGTTATCTCGCTTATCTGCAGCACGCCCCTCGTGACCATTATCAAAATTACAGGCCGGCCGTGGTATGCTCCGCACACTTGTTGCGGCTAAACTACATTACAACTTCAACGTTACGGGTGGAATTTCAACGAATTGTAATTTGGGAAAGGACCCACTGTGCATTGAAACTAATGTTACTCCCATAACGTATGAACTTAAAGTCTAAATTAGATTACGACTAAGTATTCCCTGATGCAACCTAAAGTTGAACATAATCCAATTAGCAAATTGCTGCGTAAGATTATACAAACTCTTACACAAATTGTTTTAGAGTAATATCGGCATATAGCACTGGCTATAAAATTGTTTAAGTGGCAGTTATTTAATCCGTAGCGATGAATATTGTGGTCGTGAAGCTCGAAGCGTCTTGAATAACGGCCATAAAGCCTACATTCGACCTTAGAGCTGACGCATTAGCGCTGGCTATATAGAAACTATCGTGGATATTAACTTATACAATATGTACGCAGACGATGTTCGTGGCATTCTACATGCCGCTACCGAGAATAGTAATTTAAACTTGATACCTTATATAAAAGAAAAGATGTAAGATTATCTTGTGAACAACTTGACGAATTGGGATGACCTTTTCACGAATTCAGTGAAGTATATTAAATTTTTTTTTTTACCTTTTTGTTCGTACCGAGCATACAACAAGTAAGAATAAGAAAATTAATCATTCAATTTTGCCAACCACAGTCGGTTATTGTATTTTTGTTCCAATCACTATGCCATCTAGGATTCTAGTCTGACCTTTGAATTTTACCATCCCTCATTAAAGGCAAATTCTCCCCATACACATACATAAACTCACGCCTTCTTCCCATGGGGGTAGATGGGTAGGTAGAAACTGCAGAACGCCACCTGCTACGATCCTTACATACTCCTTTTGCTTCGTTTACGTTCATACATCCCCATACTCTATGCGGTAAACCACATCCCTCACTTCAATCTGTGGCTATTTCGGAATCCGGCCTATGGTTTTACAACCGACTTTCTCTTACCATTTGGAAAATTCCCTTCTGTCAAAGATCTTTAATGTCAGCCATACAAAGGGATTTACTCTCGTCTCGAAATATAGTTATCGTACCGTTATGCTCATTGTCAGGTGGCGGTAATCTCTTGTCACTTCGTTAAGTAGGTACTATTGTTGATGGCCTGTCTAGTCAGCACTACTAATTTCGCCCGTGATCAGTCGTATAAAGATATTTCCGGCTTGTTTATAATAACCTGATTTCTTTCTGTCTCTCTAATCCCTAAACCTGCTTTTAATCTCTAAACCTGTTTTCTTTCTGTCCCTATAATTATGACATAATTATTTATTATTATGACTGCCTCGTTGGTCTAGTGGTCGCAAGCGCTACTGCTGAGCATGAGGTCCTGGGTTCGATTCCCGGGTCGGGCAAAGTGTTATTGGGTTTTTCTATCTGAAATTTCTCAGTAGCAGCTCGGAGTCTGGATTTATGCCCGGTTGATGGCAATAGGCTCGCCCTCTATTACATGGGACTTAAACATAACTGGCGAAATGTGGGAGTACCTGTTACAGGGACACCTCTGCCCAACCCTTCGGGGACACAAAGCGTGATGTTATTTTATAATTATAGGGAAATTTTCCAACCTGGACATTCCTAGTGACCTACCTACGAAAATTCGTTCTCTCGCATTCCTAGGTGGTATAAAAAATACACTTGGATGAGCCTTACCAGAAGTCATTCACTTTGTAAAGGACACCTGATAAGATAGGTCTCTATCAAATCATAAATAGCGTCATGATGAAACTCCTTGATAATATATCTTTGAAATACCCTCGCACCACAGGCTTAATGGTTATGTTATGAGTCATGTGCATGGTATCCGAGCCTTGCTTTTATTATGACCAGGAAAAAAAAGAAAGAAGAAAAGGCAAATGCTCACGTATTCCTATAGATTTTGTAGTAAAGCCACAGAACCCAGCGAATAATAAAAGCCTGTCAAATGTTTGCAAGGATTGACGGGTACGTGCACACAGGTACTTGGAAATTGAAGGTGTAGTATATGCTACCGACATAATTCCAACTTTTATTCGTAAAATGTATGCCACACGCGAATGAAATAAGCTTTTCAGTCGATTAAAAAGTTCAAAAAGAGGATAGGCGACTGTCCACGTTTACTGGTATTATTAACATCACGCGATCACCAATCACCCTGCCAAGTGCTGCTATTATGGTGTTATCTCCCCTAGGACCGGTCGTTGTAACGGTCGACGAGGGAGGCCTTATATCCAGCATTGGGCATCTACGTAATCGCATAAATACGAACAATATACTAAGCGAGAACAATGAAAACATGTTTCTCTTTAAAAGTTTCGTCGTTTTTCATCACAGTTCCAAAGTTTTTAGCACAAGTGTTTCATTTACATTATTTACATTACAATGAGAACACAAATTATAGTACCTGATGAATGAAATAATTTGTAAGTTGAACCCTTTACGTTTAGTTTCGAACTCGTTATAATTCAAGCGAAATTAAACTTTTTGTATGAATATCTTTGAAATGTGTTTTTTTTTCTTCCCTTTTCCCCTCCCTTGCGAGAAATGAGAAAAGGAAAAAAAAATCAACATTTATCCATTACTAATGGGTTTTTATTTTTTATTTTAAGTGCTAGTGTTATAGAATACATTAGAAAAGTAATATACTCGTTTATTACTTGGGACCTAATGGCAACCTCACTGAGGTGTGAATATACGGCAAGTATCTACTTAACGTACTGGGAAGATTACCAGCGGGCGTGAAGGTAATATTGGAGTACTAAGACAAATATGGTATTCATCTGCGAACGGACGTAATTTAATTAGTTCGTAGGCTTAGACAAATACTTCTAGGTCTACTGTGAAGATTTCATTTAGATACATCGGATAGAAAATTCTTTATTATGTACACCATAAAATTACAAATATAGATGTAGAAGATTTATATAGGGTGACACAATGGGCTGTCTTATCGCTAAAAGCGATCATGTACATCTTTTTAACATCAGTGATTGTACTATTCCTTAATTTTTTTACACCAAACTATTCTAACAAGAGCTCATAATTTCGGGCTACATCAAGCCCACATTCTATTATTAATACCCCTAAATAATGGCATCCCAAACATGCCAAAGGCAACCAACAAAGTTTAGTCACAATTTTGAAATGAAGCATCGCATTCAGATCCAACATTTCCTACCCCTATGATTAGTCCATTCTGACCAAGAGTACCAAAATGTCATTTTTAGGTAGGTACACAGGGCTACACATCAAGCTATACATTTCCAGTTTATGCTGATCTCACATTGTATAGGATTTCCGTACAATGCGAGATGAATAGCTTGATGTGTAGCCGTGTGTACTTGTATAATAATGGATCACGATCAAAGAAATAGACCAAAAATATTTGAATGCGGGTAGTCCCGGTCACGTAGCAGCGGCTGCGGTCGCTTGCCTAATTTGTATCTATTCGAGAATCAAGTCGGCGTCTTACCCTATAGTACAGAATATAGAATTTAGAACTTGTGCCTATTATTATTTCTGCTTGAATGTCGAATGTTTGAGCATTTTGTATATTATTACATTAATAATGCTTTAAATTACTTACACGAATGCAGTTTGAAGTAAATAAAATTAGGAATGCCTCAATGATATTAAAAAGCAATTGTAACCATTTAAATGAACTGCATTAAAGTAAATTAAATAATAATTATTATATTCGTGATGTATATTTGATTCAAAAATACGTAGTGGCGAACTAAATTATGTAGGTACCTATAGGTAAATTAATTCTTTGTGTATAAAGATGTCTACAAATACATAATACACAATAATGTGACACATAGACACGGATTATTTAACGCGTCATTTACGCCTCATAAAAAGATAATACATAGAGCTATCGAAATGTTATCAGAGAAACAAAAAATAAATAGGTAAATAGTTTTACTAAGATTAAACTATGAATACGGACATAGAACTTAGATGCGAGGTCGCGGTATATACAGGACGTTCATTTTGTTAACACTCATTTTATTTTAGCCGTACATAATTGGTTCTACATAGGAAGCACTAAGTAGCAAAAGCAAAGGATGACAAAATCAATGGTTCTTCCGATACTAATTTTCCGAATACCTAATACTAAACACGTTAAGATATTTCATAACGTGATTAGCTCCATTCACACTTTTATTGAATGGAAAGAGTAGCTAATCGCTCCTTGACATAGAAAACAGCGTACAATTTGCGTAAAAGATTACACGATTTGGCATGCGTCGGCCTAGATTATCGTTGAATCGAATTTACTATTGCCAATAAATTCTACGACATTTTTTTTACTATTCAGATAATATTAAAAGTTGGATTATCTAGGGAGTTATCCTGAACGTTATGTATGCTATTCACAAAGGAAAAACACAAAGGAATATTCGCAACCACACCAATATTTAAATTCATTAAAATTAAAATCACTAGGCATCATTGGCAATCATTGCTAAGAACTCGACTCTATCGTCCTAATGTAGTCATAACGGGCCCAAAAAATTCTCAGAAACATCACATCCAATTCTCCAATTTATTGCAAGAATAACTAAGCAGTAAGTACCTCCAACAAATTACGTATTCGCTTACCATATCAATTTATTTCGTGAGATTGTGAACACAATAAGAATTGGCAACAACGCGCAAGCTGGAAGAGCCGGCCGGGCCCAGGGGCTCACGGACGGTTTTGGGGCTACACCCCTGCCGGGGCGGTAATTATTTACTGAGGGGCTGAGATTCCGCCCCCGCGCCCGCAACCCCCGCACACCCCTTACCGCCCCATCAAACACGACACGCAGGATGGCGTATATGAGCGGATACATTTTTACGATACGGGCTTCAGTTTCGTTTCTCAGTTAGTTAGTTAGGAATTATTTGTGTGTTATTTGCTCGAATACGAAGCAAAATCCTTTATTAATATTATAAAGAGGTTGTTAGTTTGTATGTAAGGGGTAATCTTCGGAACTACTGATCTGAAAATTCTTGTTTATTTTTATTTTCATTAAACCAATAAATTTCACGCGGGCGCACTTGCGAGGAGAAAGCTATTTCTACATAAAATTGGAGTGTGACTAATACCTTTGTACCACAACAAGAAACTTTGTAAACTTCAGAAAAGAGAGCCTGAAACTGAACCAGTACTGACAGTTTCAACTGTCAGCAAAAACTTTTAGCGGTCGCGATTTTTAGTTCTTTTTTGTTAAAAAGATTAGAGAACCGCAAAAAGTTCTGTGGACTGTTATCGGATCGAAATAAATGGGCCAGTTTGTTCATAAAATTGGTGGGCCTTCTAAAATCGTTCTTGTTTACATTTAACTGCATTATATTCCGTAACAACGAATATAAAAGGTATTTAGGCTACGCAAACATGAAGAAACAGTGGAATACACTTGTGTTCATAAGGCGTAGGAGCATAATATAAATTGACAAATTGTTGACTGAAAGCCCGGATGTCGTGCAGCTGTGCACCCAAACCCGACAACCGAATTCGTTTGTAGACACAAAAAATCCTTTACAACACAAACTCGATCGCTGGCAAAAAAAAAGATATTTATCTGAGCTTCGATTAGTCAAACAACTCGTTATCGGACATCTCACTTCGCGACTGATAAATCATTATAACCCTAGGCATAAACATTGAAAGGGCGGCACAGTGAATATTGAAAAATTAATATACCGTAAAACGCTTTTGATCTGCTGCAAAATTACGTATTCATTAATTTGTTTTATTAAAATCCGTATGCGGAATCCTTGTCACTAGCATCGATGTTCACAGCATTAAATATTAACACGATACATTAAAATATTATGCAATCGACCTTTTTGATAACTGTGTTCATGATTACGACTATTTTATGTTCTTTTTGTTATTAATTAATACTGCGTGCAATTTCAATTTAAACTGTTTCAGATTTATGCATTTTAGTTATTATTTATTCGATTTATATCGATCAGTCACCAAAATTGATTGCTCACGTACACTACGTTCATAAAAGTGGTTTGTATTCTATTTTATGCTATGGAATTAACATAACTGCTGTTTCTGATTGCCAGTAACAATGTTGACGAAATAAACCGCTTAAAAACAAAATGATAAAAACAAAGCCGTTTGTTTAGTCAATCTTCAGCGCGGGCTATAAGTCGTGGGCGTGACACGGTCTACATGAAAAATAAATTTCAGCATTTTCCGCAGACAAGAGTTTACCTTCAAATATTTTATGTTCTACAACAAAAACTCGTCTTTGTTGGGTGCCAAATCAATAGAATAACTTATAATGCAAGAACTGTGCAAAAACATGTAAGGTGCATAATAAATCATTCAGGTAATTTGCAGAAATGGCATTTGTGTGGTAACATTACACCATCGATGTAATACGAATGGTAATATTCACTTCGACAATACTTAAGGGTTTCCTACTGTTTACGAAAGCGTAGAAATGGCCCGCTTTAACGCGCATTACGGTTCGAGTATGTTTCAGCCATTGTTTCTCGCCGCAAACCGGTAGGACTGGGCTCTACACAATGCACGCACCGACACTGCACTTCGGTGTGTCACTCATAGTTGCCGTGTCAAATTTATGAATATTCTTTTCACATGCATATTATGTAGAACACACTTAACACAGTCCTCTTGCAATTCCAAGCTCGCCACTTTGTTTTCTTCTCATCTTCTTTACGGATAGAGAGGGTACAGATGTGACATTGATGGATCATCGACACCGGTTTATTGAACGAAAACCGGTTGACACTAGTTGCCCGTCATATTTGCATAGAACGTACTTGAAATATGGAAAACGTTTTGTTCGTGACTAGAATTATTTTCTAAGATAGCAACATGCGAGAGCATATAGCTTGTCGTAAAAAAATAGTACATTTCTAAATTGTTGAAGAAACACGTTCAAAAATATTGGGCTACGAAGAATTTATCACAAAATTTTGCAGCGAAAATTGGATATTTAAAAAGACTCCAATGAGTTGATGACACGGAATGGAGAAAATATAATCAGTAACCGGTCAGTACCCTCGGAAGAGACGCAAGAAGTAAATCACGGATATTTAAGATGCGTCGAAAGACATCCAGCAATGTCGGTGCAAATGACCATTCCGAAGACAGTACGTGGAAGGGAGACGTTGATAAATTGTTCTCTGCAGTGTTTGCTGGACAAACGTACTGATCAGAATACATTCTACTCCATATGAAATGGTGTGAAAGGCTTCTTTGTCAAGCACGAATGAGTAATGAGCTCTCTCCAAATACAAATAATAAAATTCTTGGGACCTCGATTTCTTAAAACGTCCACTGTAATGTAATTAAAGATAAAACTGTGTTTCTTAAATTTTTTGTTGAATTAATTCACAATTTGAATTATGTTTACAATATAGAAGTGAAAACGGAACGGCGCGTAAGTCAATAACAAAGTAGATGTACGAATAATAATAGATAACCTGGGTAAACGAATAAAGATGATTTTTATTTTCGTTGTTGGAAACAAGAAAGTGTAACTAAGAAATACATCCAAAATGGACTCTGAATACAAAGTCTGCGGGGCAACGAATTTCCAGATAGCCTCAAGGATATTTCCGAACATCGCGGCCAGCAAACATAACAATCCTGTTTTATAGTTTATACTAACCGGCTAGGCTAACAAAATGATAACATAGAATTCAATATTTCCAAAAGTTTTGTAGTTAAAATCGACCAAAAGATACGGCAGAAAATCTAAACCTCGATAAAATTGTGAAACATTGTTCCCATATTCTCCACTAAATCCTATGAGGAAAACCGCGCCGGATCGCCAAACCCATGTTTCCACAAATCTTCCTTTACCAAGTTTTGTGTTCACACAAAAATATATAGAAATACCATAAATAAGGCAAGTTTGCCCCGTCGTTGAGTATGATTGGTGTCGCTCCTGATATTTGGGTTATTACCGTGGCTATCCGAGTCCTCGCTGTTCTCGGGGTACTTCGGCCACTATACTCGTACATCAACGTCGCGAAAGATCTAGGGGCGTTTGCGCCGCGTATCGTCCGTCAACTGATACCAAGTTGATCCCGTATGGGAAGCCGACAGTGGGTTTATTTGTTTTGAACACAGATAGTGACGATAGAGGTTTGGGGTTTTGTGCTGTGATAAAAGTCTACTGTTGCTTTCAAAGGACTTATTTGGATTAAATGTCGCAACTTTAGAACCTATATATGTATTTACTAACACCAATCTACGTTATACTTACTATGTAAAAGAAAACTATACTCAAACCTGAGTAAGTGAGAACTGGGTAAACGAGAAAACTCAATAAATGAGACTAATTGCCAGGTTCCGTCATTTTAACGCTCTAAAACCTCTATAAGTGAGAAACAAAACGTCTATAAGATAAAAGTCGTTTGGCTCTCGAGGACCTCTATAACTGAGACTGCTACATGCCTGTCTCTCTATAAGCGACACTCGACAGTCGAGCATAATTTAACATCTGCTAGTTACTTATGACTCATTCCTAAATTTCGTGGAAGTGACATTGTTTTTGTTCCTCTCAACTTTTCCCAATTTTCCCAACCAGCCTCAACTTCTATAAGTGAGAAAAGCCACTCCTGTACCTCTATAAGCTAGAAACGCGAATTAGCGAGGAACCTCTATAAGCGAAAAAGAGATCGCGGTCCCTTGAGCTCTCACTTATCCAGGTTCGACTGTACATCATTAGTAGAAATATCTACGAAACAAACCGGTACAACAAATCAAATTTTTCTAGTAAACCCTCAAGCAATCTGATGAAATATGTCATGAACGTAACCCTACAACCAAACATACAACGAAATTAGACAATACCCGGAAAAATAATACCGAAAGCTTATAATTCAGTTTACCGAAAAAATTATTACAGCAAAAGGAGGTCACGAAACACGAACTCACAATTAATGTTACACACGACTGAAAAAGAAGAAATTCACATTATTTACACTGCGTCCCCTGCGATTGTTAATCAAAACGGAAAAAATATAATCATATTTCTGTGTGGCTTAATTTTAAATGAATATTAAAACACGTTGGGTAAGTTCGGGGCAAACACGCCAAGTAAACGTAGAAACGGGCAAAGGTCGGACGTTGATGAATAGCGGCTTACGGACGGACGGACGGATGGGCGGAGTGACCGGACCGACGGACGCAGGGACCGCTCCGGCGCCGCGGATAGTTGTCGTATCTTGTTATTTTTGCCTGGACTTTGAAAGAGGTTTTAGTAATCCCCTGGGACGCTTAAAACGTTGACACTTTCATGTTCAACTTTTTTCAAAAGCTTAACTTAAATCTTGAGTAATGGAAGGTAGAAACTCGAGACAATACTTTGACAGTCTGTGGAAAGGTATTGTCGCAAAGATTGATTCAATTCCGATAGAAAGCTCCTTTCTTTCTTTAAGTGTGGTTGGTGACTAACCTGGTTAAAGCCGCCCAAGGGCCTCTAACTTAGCTTCACATGCCGTCGAGAAATATCTCTCAAGCATGCCGGTTTCCTCACGATGTTTCGATGTTGATGTTTGATAGAAAGCTTAGAAGGGACTTCTATAAATATTTTGAACCTTAGATTATGACTATTTAGTATTCTAATAAACAAAATTTTAAAACGCAAAAATATTCAAAAGTCATTTATTCAAACTAGGCTGAGAATCAGCACTTTTCGAACGTCAAAATTACATAAGACAGTCCCCCAAAACGCCCACCCTTTACCACTTTCTAGTGCCTTTAGCTGGGAAGAAGAAGTGGCGCAACAAACTCCCCAGCAGCAAACAATGGTATCTACCGAAATCCTTATTTAATGCGCCGTTGAAACTCGTTCTCTAATATATCTAGCTACAGTAGATGCCTCTACCGAAAGTGGACGAGCGGCGGGCGTCGGATTACACGATACTTCATTAAGAACAAGCCTCCGCGCCTATAAAGTGCTTGCTTCATATGCCACTCGATATTAATTTGACATGGCATTCACTACCAACCAGTAGCAGATCCAGGGAGGGCTAAGGGGGTTCTTCCGTGACAAATCTTAAAGTGAACTTGATATTATTCTAATTAAACTATTTAGCAAGTATTACACTACCTAATGTACAATTGTCATCAATTATCCTTAACTTAATAAGTACCTATTACGTTTTCAAGTTTTTTCTTAAAGATGTTTTGTTTACGTGACGAATTTTGCCCTCATGCTGCTCTGTTTGGCCGCCATGTATATTCACCGAGACATCTCTGGTAGTCTACAACCTAACGAAGTCATTGAGGAATTTGCGAAAGTAATCCCAAGAGACTTATGAATAAAGTTGTGTGCTTTTTTCGTGTTTACTTTGCTAAAACCTACCCTAAGCGGGGTCAGGCCCCTCCCAAACGACAATTCCGGATCCGCCACTGCTACCAACTACTGTTAAAGCGAGATAAGCCCATAGAAACATAAAGTTATGAAAACTATGGGAACGCACACATTTCGTGTAAATGCTGCCATAAAAACCAATGTTTTTAGTGAAACGAATGTGACTAATCCGATGAATAATAAAACTTCAAAGCACGCGATTCCGATCCGACGTGACGTCCGGTGGAACATGTTAACGTGGTAATAACACCATGATTAGTAAACAGCGTGATGCTTCCCAATTATGTAGCTACATTAGCTTATTAGGCAAAGTTTATATCAGAATAGTCAGTGAAGTACGCCCATTAGACGGCGGGGAGGCGGCGCCGATCACGGGACCCAACGAATTTCCGCCGCTGTTTCTTTATTCCTCTCACAACGGGATTTTCCGCAGGATGCTAATCTACACAATGGAAATTAACTGGCAAAGAAAAAAGACCCACATTACAAATCCCATTTACATTTATAAACACAACAGAACATAATGTGAAAGCTCACTACAAGGTTGACCTTAAAACTTTTCAGTGCAAACTTTCGCGAATGTAACAAAATTACGATCGGCTGAATACGACGCGACGGTGGATTTCTCCTCCGTCCCTGAATAGGCAAACTAATTTGGAGGCCTATATGTTATTTCTGACACTAAATATTTAGAGCATAACGTTCTGGTAAAACCTACTGAGAACGTTTTCCCTTAGAGTTTCTAAGTCGTGACTTCTACCAACAATAAAAGCGAAGAGAAAGTGAATTTTGGGTTTATACGCTTATGCAAATGAGAAAACTTGGATTACAAACAGTGATTGTGTTGAATAACAGTTGTAGGTAAATTGAATCTCTAGAGAGTAGTAATTAGATGACATGCATCACATACAGATAACGCAGCTGAAGCAGTAAATTGGTGGCGTAAACTGTCGTTGACAACATGCAGCAAACATGCGCGCCGAGTCCAGTGTATCTGAACACTAGCACTCGCACATTAAGCGAACTACGAGCTGCACCGCTCGCAATAATTCCGAGTAACGAAGTCTGCATCACATGCGGAAATATACCGTCCAACATTTCAAAACTTCAGGAGCTATTCCGAAAATTGCGAGGCAAAATATAAAAACTTGCGCTGGTTAACGAACACAGCTGGCAGGTGGAGATTGAATGCGACATGATACTCTTCATTACCGCGACATGAATACATTTGCATTACGAATGAGACAAATTTTGAATACACCTTAACCGTGGCAGTGCATTTTATAATGGATTTAACGCTTCGAGGTGGAAAAAAAAGTTGATTTGTTAGCCGCAATACGGTAGCGTTTATCTAAAGCCTATCGGGCAAGCTTCCAAGACGTCATCGAGACGGGGCCGCACAAGGGGCTACGCCAGCGCTGATCTCGAGCCTGCGAGCCAAGAAGCCTCTCGGTCACCCCGTGCCAAGTACCGACGGCTTTGCGAACCCTTAGCGGTGTCTGCCTCAAATTATTCCAAGACGTAAAAGAATTCGAACGCTCTTTACTGACATGAATTGGAGGTGGCGTTAAAAAAATATTGTAGATACTTGCCAGAGTCTTTGCTATAGTTGTGAAGTATATTGGTTTTCGTAGATAATTCAGCCTCTGAAACAGCGCAATAACCTTCAGTATTAACAATATACTACGCTACCATTTCATTCGTAGGATCGCGACGGCTGCAAAGAAATATTGGACATTATTATCACGATGAGAACTAATTCTGTAGCTCGATTAATCACCCAGCACGTCAGTCGGCGAGTGCTAGTCTCCACTAATCGATGACTGATTACTGTTTTAGGATTTTGTTTGGATGTAAGAACGAACATGGTGCGCACATGAGTACGGAAGCGGTCGGGCTCGAGGGGAATGTTGGCGTCATACGAAACAGTTCGGAGTTGTTGTTACTGCGAGCGAAAACACGACACCGCTCTCAGACACTCTCAGTCCCACGAGAATACGATGCGAGGCCAAAAGTACGAGTTTTAACGTAATGTATAACTAGAATGGGGACAATATTCCGTGAAACTGCTGTCCAGGACAAATGAGATATCTAGGATATAAATGTTCAACAGATAAGATTTTCCGAACAGTTTGATATAAAAATGTTGGCTCGTTAAATATTTTATCGAGAATTTTCCGTGCGAAAATTCTTGCGTAATCGGTTGAAATTCCCAGGCTTTACTCCCAATATTAAATCACAATCGTGATAAACATTAATGTAACGCGCCGCGGGAACATTTAGACATATGGACACATAGATACTTCTTTGAACGAAAACTCAAATTATGCCTATACACCGTTTTTTTTTTGGGTGGGAAATTATCAAATAACTTCTCCCGCTCTGGCTGGAGCGGGAGGGTCAGTGTCAGACTCTTACTGACTAAAACCCACCCGTGTTGCTTCGGTTGCCCTGTTGCCGGGGGCCACGATTTCCCTTTCGGCCCATATTCGTAGCCCCGGCAGGCATTGGCCCTAGCGGACCCCGTCAATTCTGCTGACATCTCTTTGAGGCGCGCGTGGAACACAACGCGCCGTCGACCCGGGCTTGGTCCTTATCGGACGGCGAGCTACCCATTGCTCACCGTCCGCAAGCCCGCGCCTACGGTGGCCGGAATTCTGCTCGCAATTCCCGCCCCGGGCGTCTTCTCCTGCAGCGGTTAGGGGCGTGAGGGCGCGAAGTTTGCCTCTCCCTCACGCGTTCCGCCTCCTCCTTAGCTAGCATTACCGCTTCGCAGAAGGAGGTGACGGCCTGCCATTTCCTCTCGCTCCGTACCATGGCCTGAACCAGGGCCGGACGCGAGAGATCACCGCCGCCGATCGCCTCCACGAGGACACGGCGATGCTCCGCCCAAGCCGGGCAGACCTCCACCGTATGCTCCACCGTGTCCTCCGGGCGATCCACACAATGGTGACATTTCAGTCGTCTTACAAAGGGCCACTCAATGAACCCGATATAAAATACTTCTAGGTGCAATTAAAAAATTATAACAACGTTTTTATATATATTTTTTATGAATCTTTAGTAGTCTTTGGATACATGAATTGGGCTGCTTTTCTAAGACGACTAAAATGTCACGGTGTATAGATTCGTGGATAGATTAAGCCTTGGCTTAACCATCTATACCGACTGAGCTGACAGGATAAGTAACAAAAAGTAATGGTAAACAGAAGAGTACAAATTTAATCTAGGGTCTAGCCAGGGCTCGAGTTCCCGGGAGGGCGTTAGCGAAATTGCCAGAATACATTAACGGGAAGGGTCGCCCCCGCCCTATCTCAACAACCTGCAACTAAGCTACGACACAAAATCTCTCTGAATCGCAAATTTTAGTCGCATTACGGATTTTTATGCTTTTTATCGTTCTCATTCGTGCTGAAGTGTAATTAATATACTTTCTATTTTGCGTACACAATAAGAGCGTGTATTATGAGTATGACAGAGGCTATAACTCTTAGAGTTATATCATTGAGAGACTTAATGAAGTCGTGGAAATATCATAAAGCGGTTATTTACGGCGAGATTCCTCTACCTTAAACGACGGCGCAGTAAATAAAACCATGGTTTAATGTTTCACGAAGGCCTCCACGTTATGTTATATGCGTAACGTCATTTTTAGCATGCTTTTGTTGGCAGTTCGCATTGTTCTTTGTGTATTCCCGATAAGGTTGTTACAATGTCTCACACTTGTATTTAAAGCATAAAAACTGTCGAATATTTTGTAACATAACAGGCAATAACAGTTAGCGTATCGCAACGTTAAGAGTAAACCAGTTAGTTTTTTCAATAGTCAGGCGTGAAATTATATTTAATACTTCTGGTAAACGCTTCAGAAAGCGGTTAAAAGAACCTCAAAATTTAAAGCGTCTATAAAATAAAAATTATATTGCTCGGAATACTTTTGTAATGTCGTACGCACCGAGGAAGGCTCTAACACCAGGCAACAGATTTTACTGCGCATCCCACAAGTTTTAGTGCCGTTTTTATATGGACGTCAAATTTTTACGATTTTTGTTCAGTGCGCCTAGGCTTCCGCGGCGTCACGGTCCATGCCGGCTCATTTTTCTCTGACCTATAAGGCCTTTGAGTGCATCTTTCAAAGGATAAATAAAGAGCAGCAACGCTACATAAATAACGGTACCACGATGTATCATAATCATAAAACTTGTTACGGGTTACCGTACCCTTGACGATCCGACATCCCACCAGCACACGACACACAAATACCATTTCGGGGAACCAACTTTCATTTTATATTGGTACTTTTGGAATGCAAACATCCAGAAACCATTTATTTGATCAGGTACTATTTCAAAGTCGGTAAGTGCTTAAGTTCTTTCTGTTTACTGAATATTTTATTAGGTACATCAAAAGGATCGCCAGGGTATCTACCTGCATATTGATAAGGTCATATTTCGATTACCAACTTGTTTGATGAGGTTTGATGTTATGTTACCTATTAATTTTGACTTGATTCGTTTTGATGCTCTTGGAATGAGGGAAATTAATATTCAGCTAAAAAAAATGATGAATGTTAAATGCTGAAAATAAATTTCCCACGCCTAACGCAATACTTAGGCTTTACGTAATTTCCGAGGTCTCCGTGCCTCGGAAATTACGCTAAGCCGTTGGTCCCGGCTGTCATTCATAGATCTATGACAGTCGTTACGGGTATTCAGAAGCCCAAAAGTCTGACAACCAGTCTTACCAAGGGGTATAGTGTTACCCAGTTACAGGGTTGTGGAGGTCAGATAGGCAGTCGCTCCATGTAAAATACTGGTATTCAGCTGCAACCGGTTAGACTGGAAGCCGATCCCAACATAGTTGGGAAAAGCCTAGGCAAATTGATTGATCATTGGAAACAAGAAATATTTGGACCCAAACAAAATAATTTCATTTGAAAGAGGAATATTATGACCATATTTCACAGAAGATATTGACATAAAACTGGTAGTAGACACACGCCATTGTAAACCAAAGGCAATATATCCAGCAATAATGTTAACTATCGAACGTTGAACTGAACAAAACACGATGGAAGCTACTGAGCATGAAGAATCCCCATAATACACTCATAACATCACGGTAATTATACCTAACGTGATGAGTAGGTTTATAAAGTGCTACCATAGTAAAAATAGTATCCATATTTGACATAAAAGGATTGGAAATTGATTAAAAGCCGCCATATATAGTAAAAAGGCCAACAAACAATACATATAGCTGATGTGCTACAGTAACCATTTCCCCGCCTTTTTCAATTAGCGCGGGACAATAACCAGCCGCCATTCTGTTTTTCTTTCACTTCCAAATTAGTCGCAAGTGGCGATAATTAGAGATAAGAGCATTATAAATTAATTGAAAGCTGTATAAAACACGGACATGTGCGAAATTAAAACATATGGCGAGGACATGCAAGGCGTAGTTAATAAGCCGAGAGGGGAGGAGCCACGCAACAAAATTTCCAACAAAGTATGACGCGAATTTTCTCTACATGACTTAGAATTGGCGTCGTTTGTTTGGGAGTTAAAATTGAAGGTTTTACTTTACATAACGTAACTGTAGCAGAATTTGAAAGTCTGAAAACTCGGTAAGTACGAACATTGTTAACCTCTGATTATAAATTAAATGAATAGCTGCATTATCAAGCAATTTGTAAGTATAGCTATAAAGACCATGCTGAAGCTTGAAATATATACATACATGCTAGTGAAATTACTAGGATTTCCATGTACCTGCATGCTTTGCCACCGAATTTAAAACGATACCAGTGTAGTGTAGGTATATACGATTTGCTGGTAGACATGCAATATAAGAATTTGCAATTTCAAACTGTAGATATAAGCTCGGAAGCACCACACTGTTTTCACCGGCTAAATTATGACAAGCTCAAAGTTATTAGGTATTTTGAGGGAGCCAATGCACATCGAAAATTTAAAAGAATATCAAATGAATACTGTTCATTCATACTCGTAAATGTATAAAACATAACTAAGCCAAGCATCTGATAAGAAAAATATCCAACAGAAACGAATGGTTGATACAGAATCAACTGAACGCAGTGACATGAATGAAGTCATAAACAGAACTAATACAGTATATTCTGCTCATAAACTATCCAATAAGACACGATGCAAACCAGATGAAGCGCAGAATTACATACATAACATCACTAACAGTAATAATCGCTGACTCAATGATAATTATTGACTATACGACAGCTAATGTATATCATTACGACTCGTCATATATTGGAACGAGTAAAACGTTAAAGAACGGCTGAAATAACTACCGATCCAGGTCCTAGGCATGCAGTGGAAGCTGTAATGATTATCTGGACTTTATTGTTAGCAATATAGCCTTTCTTTTTATGACTCCGTCCACAAAAGCGCAGACGAAACCGAGTCAGCTGGGAAAAATCACCGACACAATGAGCTCAGTGACTGCGGGATGTGAAAAGTAAGCAATACGAAGTTTATGGTATTCATTTTTATTGTGGATTGTAAATATTTCAAATGACCGCCGCAACTCGTTTTACTTCCACAAATAACGCACCTGTTTTTAAACATAATTTTGCACTTTGCTTTAAAAATCACGATGTTGTCATGAATATTAAATATTTAAGGCCCCGAGTATGACGGGTTGGTTTTGTAAACGCAACGGATTTACGTGACCGTCTTTTGTATGCAAAATAGAAGTTCATTTGAGGCTATATCCAAAATGTCCTACGCATAAATATCTAAATCAGACTAGGCCGTGGTCGACCGCAAAGCGAACTTGAATAAAATAAAGTAAAATATTATCTCGTGAATAGTAAACAGTATTGGTATCGGAGCAGGATCTAATATATTTGCGAGAAGTAAATAAACTCGAGTCGATAGTCGTACATTACTAAGCATCCAGCTGTCTAAGTAAATCGATCAGCCTCTCAGAGTACAAGTTTGCGAGAGTAGCCAAACATAAATTATATTACCCGTACCTGTCTTCTCGATATCAAGTCTCCGTTACGAGCCTATCCACTTTGGAAGCAAATAGAATTACTACGACTGACAAGGACATCACAAATATCCATTAATATTCTGTAGGCAGAAGATGAAACCTTAGTCGTCTTTTGACCGATTAAAACAGGACTGTAACTGCAAAGAAATATTCGAAAAGCAAATGCATAAACGAAACAGGAAGAGCTGACATACCAAATAAATCATGCAATAAAAATGCATTGATGGAAATAAATAAAGTGAATTTCATCATAATGAAATAAAAATTACGAATTTATGTATAAAAAACGGTTATTAAGGGTAAACACATTTCAAGTGAAGGCTTAGCCAGAAAGCGGTTCCTAGAATCTAAAGACTTGCTAAGCTAGGATGATGAAAACAGAGAAATTTGTACTAAAAGAAAACATATTCGACCGAAAAAAAAGACAAAACAATGAAGAGATAACGGAATCAGTCCTGAAGGGTCACTGATCTAGCAAAGAATTCAATACATGAAGGGTCACTCATCTAGCGAAGAATTCTATGCTATATAGAACGAAAACCGATCATCACATAGATAATAAATTACACAACATCACGCCTGTACTCCCCGAAGGGTTAGGCAGAGGTGTACCTATAGTACACCCACAATTCGCCAGTTATATTGAAGTCCCATGTAATAGCGGGGGAGGGGAGGGATAGATAATAAATGAATAATAAGTTGAAGGATCAACAAAACTTGCTGAACTAGAAACTCAGCATTAACGCGCCATGAAAAGCTTATAAAAGGCTGGCTAATCTGCGTATTACAGGTAAACAGATGATGGCCCTGCATCGATTGGGGGGCAATTAACCGTGGCGGCCGAGCGTTAACGGTGGTACGCGCCCGAATGCGACCGCCATAAACTGTGATCTGGTGATAAATTCTTAAATACTCATATAAATAATACACATGGCTGCGAAGTGCAATAAACCGTTAGTGTGGATATTATGAGGGGATTATGGATATATTCGTATATGGAATGGAACTTCTAAATTATAGAAATGGATTCTAATTTTCTATACGACTCTGTATACTTGTATAGCCATCTCTGCAGTAAAACAAGAAGCCGATACTCATGTTTTTGTTTCATTCCAATTCAGCATGAAATATAACAAAATTCAACCAAAACAAGACTCGATCTAGTTCAATATATCCTCCGGTCATTGCAACGACCACTCTGATATTAAAGCCAGAACAATAGCAAGGAAAAGCCAACGAAAACAGAATCCCGTACAGTGTACGGAACTCCCGGGCTTTAATAAGAAGTTATAGTCGACATAATGTTTGTTTAGGAAGCATTAACATAGACGTGAAGGAAATAAACTCGTACAATTATTTTAAATGGCTGCAATTTTGAAGGAACTGGGAATACTGAACCTAATAAAAGTTACTGGAAATGTATGGAAAACTTTATTTTTTATTTTTATTTATTTTTTTATTTATTTATTTATTTAGTTCGGACAACAATAATGGTCCAATTTGTTAGTAAAGTACCTTATCACTAGTGTTAGTAGTACATAAAAAGAATATGTTGAGCTGGTGACTGCGGCAGGATGTGCAGAGAACGATAAAGCAAGGAATGCTACCTGACCATTCTCCCCACATAGTGCCTCAGAAAAGGGGAGTAAGGGCTCTCCACCACTGTTTTCAGGATGCTATTGTCACTGACCCGCATTCTACGCATCAGTGATGCGACTTTTTTGCGAATCACTGCATGGAAGCCGTCAGTTCGGTGCTGAGCAAACATCTCCGATGCGCTACAGAAACGGGGCAGTTTCAACAGCATCCTAAAAACATTATTATATTGAATACGTAAGACATCCAGCGATCTTTTGGTGTAGCTGACCCACAGACCCCCCGCATACAGTCCTTGACAAAACGCCTTGAACAGGGTGATTTTGACTTGGTCCGCACAACGAAAGAATCTACGGGCCAACATGTTCCCTCGGACCGCCAGTGCCCTACGTTCCCTTTCGATGTCTGCATTATCTTTAAGGTCGTCGGCCCATAATTTACAAAAGATATAAATGCAAAACGGAATATAGGCGTAATGTGGGTAATGGTAACCATTTTAATGGTAGATTAGAGTGAGAAAGGTAGCCTATTAGAAGAAAATGGACTAGAAGAATATTTATCCGATAATGATGTTTTAAGGGTTCGAGGTTATCGTGGCAATATTCGGTCTTTTTGGTCCTTATGGTTCACTAGCTTTTGCCGGCAGCTTCACTCGCGTGGATGTCGAAAAACATCCCACGGGAACGTACTACCGAGATTTCATACCTAATAACAGGGGAAAACGTCATTGACTCCTACCGCTGCGCCCGCGTTGCTCCGCGTAATTTTGAAACTGTGATATCTTTTAAACTATTCATTTAAATTATATGATGCCAAGGCATATTTTAATCTAAATTAAATGCCCAATTTAAATAGCATATTTTTTTGTATAAGGATTAATACTATGCCGGTCAAAAAAGCTTCGGAAATAACAATTAAATTTTTATCAAATTCTGAAAGATAAAAATGGTTATAGTGGGTCATCCTTAGAAGATAGACATATTACACTTTTTAAGATGAACAATACCGTAGAACATAAATTTGATGTATCTTTTCCGGCTAACGCAGCTCCCAGTCGGCATGATTTTTTCCGACTTCTTCAACAGTAATCGTCATATTTCAGCCAATTTACACAAAATCGTAATGAATTATACACTAAAACCTTCCGGATGAATCACTCTGTCCATTGGTGAAAACGGTTTGAAAATCTGTTCATTACTTTTTGAGTTTATCGCGTTCAGACAGACAGACGCGGCGGGGGACTTTGTTTTATAATACGTAAAGATACAGTACAAAACTTCAAAGATTTTTCTGGTTCCAATTGTGTTGTGTAGTACCAGGGGGCCTACCACCAGCTCAAAAGGAGTATTATTTTAATATTACTTCAGTGGGAGAAAGAGATAGAGCTATACGTCCTGTAGAGCTTCATCTCTTTCCCACACTGAAGTAATATTAAAATAATACTGCTTTATGAGCTTGTGGTAGGCCCCCTGCCTGGTCGACCGAGCTCTGCTCGGGTGAAAATAGATAAACATATCGTACAGGATACCAACGTTGTATCACAGGCTCTGATAATAGAGAAAACTAATTTTCCCAGATATAAGACCTAGCTAGATCGATTTTTCGGCCCGTAAACCCTATATTGCAACTTTCATCGTAATCGTTAGAACCGATATTGAGAACGTGATTACAAATACATATACAAATATTGCTCATTTAATAATCTAGGATATTGTTTTAGGTTAGGAAATGACGCAGCACGGATCTTGCCAGACTTCTGTTTCACGATTCTACTACACTATAAATTCTGAACAATATTATCGTCCCACGCTTAGACATAATTTAGTGAAATCTTCGGATTATTAATTAATATATTCTTAAACAAGGTATTAATAATAAATTGATTACACGTGTTTAACCTACCCGACCTTTAGTTAGAAGTTAAGTAAACTTTTAAATAAGCGCTACTGTCACGTGTAACAGGCAAATCTAAATATATTACGAAATGAAAACCGGAATGCAGCATACATAGTAGAAAGCCCTTGAGTTGGATTAACAATAAAAGAAAAATTGCAGAAGAGAGGGGAATTAACAAAGCTCGTGTTTGGAATTTGTGCAAACACACAAAAGACACAAGACTTCACAAGAGTGACTCACTTCGAACTGCGAATTACAACGCTGAGTCGGTTTATAACAACAATGTTGGTCCTAAGGTACGAAAAGCAGCTACTATGTGAGCGATAGCCCGACAATCATCGTCATCTACCTGTGTATACCGAACACACAAATAGTAGACACCATAACCTTATGTCATCCCCTCTGGATGGTCCGTTTTAGCGGTCAGTAGTCTATATTGTAGATTTGTAGGGACGGCTTTGATCAACAGTGGAAGACTTTGTTCATCCAATTTAGTTTTGGAACGCAATTATTTGCAACGATTGTACAAATTGATCAATCAAAAGTGTTAAAAAACAGGTTTGATGATATTGTTCGTTTTGGCAAGAGAAATGCCAAGTCAATAGCGGTTTATTTTCTTTCTTGTGACGTGGGAGACAATGAAAATGAGACTGTCTTTTGTCACTCCTATGTTTTGCTTAACGTATAATATGCATTCCTAACATTCTTTTATCATTAATTGAAGAATTTTAATATCTGAATCATCGCTGAGCAGGTCTAGAGATGGAAAGAAGAGTTTGATAATGAGGTCCTTTGAATACCGACGCAATAAAAATAGAAGTTCAAGGATTCTTCTAAATTCACAGTGTTACTTATCTAGAGTGTTTTCGCAAATTGGAAAATCCTGATTATTCGATCCAATTATAGGCTCTATAGGCTTGGCGATAAAATAAAATATCGATGTGCAAACAATAAAAATCTAATCTTTACATTCGCTCGCAATTTCGAACAAAGCAAGGACAGTGCGCCGACACTTCGACACCGAATCCTTGGAAGTGCACTGACGTCACGCGTGTCAATGTGCCATCATAAACAAATTATAGGAGTGTACGTCTGTGTGAATCAGGGCAGACTCATGCTCCCGACATCAATAAAACAGCACACGCGACAGTTTCTCTCCAGGAACGACCCCCCGGTGACGACTCAAAGAAGCTTAGCTGCGTACGTCTGCATTTGCGAGATAGTTTATGGAGTGCTCTAAAAACCTAGCTAGAATAATTTACAACATACAATATTCACACAACACCATTTTAAACCGACTTCTAAAAGGAGGAGGTTCTCAATTCGGCTGTATGTTTTATTTTTTGTATGTTTGTTACGCGATTATTCCGCCAATTATGAATTGATTTTGACGATTCTTTTTTTTGGTAGGTCATACTTCAGAGGTGGTCCCATATAAATTGTATTAACTTTGCTTGGGTAGTTTTTGAGTTAGCTTCAATAATACGTATTTTTCCCACTTGGTTTATATGGATGATGTTATAGTTCCTGTCACTGTTATTTACATATAGCAAGTAGTGGTAGGTATTCGAATTTGTGTAAGGTTATTTATTACAACTAAAAAGTGAAAAATTTAAACTTTTTACAAAAAAAATAAGTTTTTATTGTTTCTGTAAATATCAGATGTGAGATTTGTTTACGTGTAGCCCTGAAGTCGTGGTTGCCCTTAAACAGCAAGGCAAGCAGCGACTGTGAGACCTAGATTTTCTATAAAAACTTGGTGAAAAAACACACACACTTTCAATCACATTCCTAGAGCTTAGAAGATATTGCTAAACTATTGCTTCATAGGTTTGAAAAATTCGTGTGCCAACAAAGTAAATAAACCAATGAACGAGGATGAACTGTCAAAATGAGATCCATTGCGATGAATTGTCATTTTAAGTGAGTTACCCCGCCGGTCTAAAACAGCAAGAAAGTTAAACAAGTAAATTAGTTAAGCAAAATATGAAGAGTAACGAGAAAATAGGACCAGTAACGTAACAGCTGTTCATAAAAGGCCTCGAACAAATAGGATAGTTGAAGCCCTTAATTTCGGCATTTATGGAGTACGATGAAACCTTTGAAACGGGCGTCATGAGCCGAGACGTGACCTATTGACTTTCAATCAATTCTCTTTCGTCCATTTATAAGACCGTCGAATGGCATGCCTAATAAAGTTTAATAGATAACAGACAGACAGACGTCACTTGTGATTATTTCGGTAGACACTCGTGTGATTACTTTTTTTTACAAAGCGGTACTTTTTGTGCGCGCAAATAAATCAAGGGCAAGATGAATGTGTGATGTGTGTTCGTATCTTATAGCACAAGTCAGTCATAATGAATAGAGAATGAAGTTGAACAAACTCAAAATGAGTGACAGGGTGCGATAAAAGTTTCAGTAGCTTGCTTACTTGCGTAACCTCTATGCAAAATTGGTTTTCAGTCTACTTTGGTTTAATTTTTCTTTCTGACTACTTTGAGCCAATGCATAACTTTCCATAAGATTTGCGTAAATTATAACTTCTCTATTCCCACTATCTAATTAAGAGAATATCAGTGGGCGGTGCAAACTCAAAGCGATTTTCAATTGCTAAAGTATCGTCAATTATGCAAATACAGCATCCAAAATCACACTAAACCGCATCCCTAAGTAGGTAAATAGGCGATAGCGTGTCTAGATAACAGCAATCTGGACAGCAATCTCAATTTATACTTCACAATACAATAAAGTGGTAGTTAGCGGGGCGATATCGGCGCGAGAGCACGGCCGGCGTGACGCGGCGAGGTTAAATCGGGCCAGGCGGCCCACGCAAAACCGCTAATTAGGAAGCGCACGCGCAAGGGCGCTGCACCGCCGCGCGCACGATGCGCAGACGTCTCCACACAACCGCTGAAACAAAGACAACCACCGCCGGACAAAAGAAATAAGCATTTGAACAAAAGAAACTGCTCATGTAACAAAAGAAATAGCCAGAGAACAAAAACAATGGCGTGGCGGAGGAAATGCGAGGAGTATGCCAACTTGTTTTCAGGCACAAAGGGTGTTGTGTGAAATTATGTTTTGTTACAAATTCTGACGTGTCCGACACTGACGAGCGCCAAGAATGGTGTGTTTGCATTCTATTAGCCTTAAAAAGAATTTATAGAAGAAACTTCCTTACGAGTCGCTATAAATGTAACGGAACGCATCAAGAAACTTTGACGTTGAAATGATTAAGGATAGGGAAAATGCGGCAATTCTAAACCGAGGAAGTTCAGACTAGAATATATGTTCAATAAAAACTGTTACAATAGGGAACATCCGCGCGGAGCAAGAAATACTTTAGTTCGAATCTCCGTCGCTCCGGTGCCAATTTTCCTTTTTTCCATTCTTTGTTTTCGGGCTGTTGAGTTTGTACGAAACGACGTCGGAATTCATTACTTGAAGCCGTCATTCCAGCTGTCATGTTTCATTGTGATGTGAATGTTTTAATGCATCTCCGTCGACACTTAATATGTTTGATGTGCGAGTCATGAGGTCGTTACAGGTAGCTTAATGTAAGGTTTCTGAGAAGACCGCCCGCGAGGGGTTGACTCAACAATTGGGTACCTTAAAGCCTCGCATTAAAAACCATGTGGGATTGCGATTATCGTCATTACTTTGCCGTTGCACGCTTTATATTACTTCTTAGTCATCTCGGACGATCTAGATAGTATTATCAAGGCATGCGGATTTCATAAATACTACTTACTGATTGTAACGATATGTGGACATGCAATACCAGTAAACTAACGCCATCATAATAAACAGTGGAGACCTCATTTCCTATCCTCATTGTCTGGTCTAATAAAAGCTTCAGAACAAAAGCTACACCCTCAATATTTTCATACAATACACCTTTGTCAGACCCTTTGGCGACTGCGAGCGTCCCACGTCCTAGTTTCCCAATCCTTAAGAGTAATCCCGAAGACAAAGTAAGTAATAAAAATCTTCCGCGTTTGTCATGCTGGTGGATGATGCATCCCCGCACAAAGAGTCGCAGCACATAACTCCACGGAAGCACTTAGTTCTATTTCGGTGATGTGAAAGCCCCCGAATATCACGCCGCGAATATAAACATCTCATCGGGTACTCCGGCGGATCCTCGTTCGTTACTGATCTACAATTTCGGCACTTCGCCACTATCGGTTCTAAATACGGGGCGGAAATCAAACTGTTTGCTGGAACTGAACTAATTTCCTATAATGAAAATTCTACTTTAGCAGATATTTAGCTATGATGGAAATTCGACTGTGGAGCTACACCTCAAAAGATGCCAGACCTCTTTTCCTGCACTCTGAGCTTATAAACACCTGCACTAAGACACCTATGCGAGCGCGAGCCTTTGTAGATGTGGTTGAATTCTGGTGGAAACTCATATAATTTGGAATCATCGATACGACGAAGAGTTATAAAACTTACTTCGGCGCTGTATTATCGGCCGATAACACCCAAATAGTTCAATGCCTATTTGTGTATATTATCAACGAAATCATTACCAGTGATAGGTAAATCAATCAAGGTAACTCCGGGAAAAAGGAAATAAATATTTATGTGCTGACGTCACGAAGATTAGTCAGTGGTTTTTTAACAAGATTTTCCCCGAAAACGTTCACCGAATCGACTGACACCGTGCATTTATCGCTTATTAATTGATAGATTGTCGTGAAGAATAAATAACCTACAATCTTAAATTTATTAGAATTCATTTCAACAAAATAATAAGAAACGATCAGTTTTCGATCAATAGTTTTATATTCCCAGAATGATGACGTATGTTTTCATGTTTTTAATATTCGATGTTAAATGTGTAGGTATTCGGTTTTCATTTTTATGATGTCAACCATGTCAATGACTACCTATTTCGCCGAATAAATGTACAAATTATGTATTCAATAGACATACAATTCCTATTGTCAAATCTTCAATCTGTCGATCTTTCTTTAAACTGCTGATTTATTTCTCTACCTGGGTCAGAATTTTTTATATGTTAAATTCCATCACCGTATTCTCTTTACCTTTTATAATTCGTTTTGTAACCTAACGCTTATTTAATATGGGAAGAAATACTTTTCGGGACTAAAGGACCAAAATTATAAACCAATTATTAAAAAAAAAAACAGTCTGTTAAGTATTTGATTATGGAATAAGACCAGTCTTTTTTTCGTTATTTCTTAGATCGCAGTAGATTTGAGTCACAGTGAGTTATGGATAAAACAAACAATAATTTTGTTTTTTTTTTCTTAACTACGTCGATCAAAACCAGTCTTTAATCTACGTCACACATTCTCACGTGGATCATCAAGCACGTAGGCACATTGGCATTCAATTAAACTTTACGATTCTATCAAAGGCAAGTTTCTTGTATTACTACATGTATATACAATGTTTTCCTTTTACTATTGGGTTGGAACGAGGCAGGCAGGCATAGCGCGGGCGGTGAACGAGAGCCATTCGAATTTCAATAAAACTTGAAGGGGAATAAATCGGTATAGGGTAGAATCCACGAGATGGTGTGTTCCTGCCAGCTGACACGCACACGAACCCGAAAAATAATAAACGCCATTATGGCGCTAATTGCACATCCCGAACACATTTGTCAGTCTCTAGTGTTGATTCAATACACATCTGCCATTCAGATATTGCCTATTAAAATCAATTTCAACATCTATTAGTATAATTGCCGGTTATTATTCAATAATATATGCCACCGTAAACCGTAAAGCTGTGATGTGAGTTTAATTTCTCTCTCTGGTTTATGGTTATTTCGAAATTGGCGAAAATAATGATGTTTAAATATTCATGTTCAAAGCTGTCACTGGCCGTAGCCTACTAGAATTTCGCTTTAAGGCTTGTGCAGACTAGCGCGACACGCGACGCGACACAAAGGCACCGCTCATCGCGCGACGAGCGCTGCCTTTGTGTCGCGTCGCGTGTCGCGCTGGTCTGCACAAGCCTTTAGGCCTACGGGTAGGTTTCATGTTTGAATTATTTCTGGTAATTTGAACATGTTAAACGGGGCAGATTGACCGATCTCTAAACGCCTAAATAAGGTGTTAAATAATCATCTCAGTCAGGGAAGCAAAGCCTATATTTTTAAAGTAAAAACTTCTTTAGGCGCGTTGGGCATTTTTGACATGGGGAAAAACAATTGCACTCGCGACACCGTTACCGACACCTTATTTTTGTAAACGCGATTGTGCTCTTTATTTAGATTACATTACGGATCAATGTTCTATGCAAGTATTTTTACAAGGTTTTTTTTTTTTGTAAACGCTATTGAGCTCTTTATTTTTATATAAGGTTACGGACCAATGTTCTCTACAAGTATTTTTCTTCCACCAAGGCGATCTTGTTCAAGTTTTCACTTCTGTCGGCACTCCCGGAGAGCCACTGTTTTTTTTAATTTTGAATTAGTTACTGCAAACGGCGTCATATTTAATGGAGAAAAATACTAAGCCGTAAAGATCCCACCGAACCATAAAAAATCACAATAGAGTACGCGATATAAAATTTGAAACATAAAACCAACAGTTACTCGGTTGGATATTTATACGGCAGTTGAGAAAGATAAATTGCGGCTGTATCGACCTATGACGAAATTGGTAGTAACGCGAGACCCGCTGAAAATTGACGTCTGACACTTATAAGATCTACCTCTCCTGTCATTCGATTTGACAGCGTGAAATTGAAGTACTCCCCAGCCGTAAAAAATGTATTATAATTAGTTGCGTTTCGGCGAAATTAATTTCCTTCTAAAAGGTTGGGAGGACAAGGTCCTTCCTTAATCATTTAGTAAGAATAAGTTTAAAAGTAAACTTAAATAACAGTAAAATTTAAATTTAAATACAAGAAAAGATCGCTTTTAGCGATAAGACCTTCCATTGTGTCACCCAATGTAAAATTTATAAATTGTCTGTAATTTTTATGGTGTAGGTACATAATAAAGAATATTCTATCTATCTATACAAGTAAAGATGGGCGTTGAAAAGTAAATGAGAACCAACACCCATTAACATGTTTCACGCCCTTGGCACGTCGTTATCTACACGCAAATACGACTGTCAAATCATGTCAGACGTGACAAATTACCGTAAGTAAGTACGGCACACGAAAATTCACAATAAATAATAAAAATTCAAAACTTTCAATTCGCCGCTATAAATCTTGGCTGCAGATAGAAATCCAACAAAGATAAAGTATCAAGCCGCTGAAGCGCTGACAATTCAACGAGCGAAACTCAATAACGCTGCAGCGAAGATAAAATATAAAACACTGGATCGTTTGTTGGGTGCTTTAGCAGTTCCGGCGATTCTAAGTAGAAATGCAATCTTGGGAGGACTCACGTGTGAGGTCAATGCGCCTACGTTCACCGTTAAAACGACCCCGTCATACGATCGTTTACGGCAACATTTATTTAGTAATGCTACACTATCTACACAGTCAAAAGGATACATTTCCTGGAAGAAGTCGAGGCTAGGCGGCTGTAGGATGTCTAACGCCGATAAGACCTGCAAAGATAAAAGCACAAATTAGTTAAGCGTCCAGGCTGACACGTTATTAGCGGTCGCATAATCAACACTGAAACGGTTACTCGTTTCAATGCAAATACATGTTTATATGGAGACAACCGCAAACAATACACATTGATCGATAAAACACAGTGAAAATGAATAAATTATGAAGAGAGCGCTCATCGCATTATAATTATTTCGTGATAATGCCCAATTATCACAATAAAGAGGAGTCAGGTGAATTTATAGGTATCGGATCATGTTATTACTGATAAATTGAAAATGTTCTTGGTATAATCACCAAGGGAGTAATTATAAAGCGCAGGTGTGAATGTAAAAGCTTCAATTAACATTAATAAAACAAGGCCTGAGTGCGGAAGGTCCCTCTAATGAGAAACGTAAAAAACAAACGCGTCTCTAAAGTGTTCCAATTTCGTCGTTGTTTAATAAGTCTTCGTGGGAAACAAAACAACTAGTTGGACAGAAGGCGGTTTTTGAAACAAACAAGTTTATTGTAGTAAGAAAGGATGGTGAAGTTTTAAATGTCAAAGAAATGGAGCAATCTGGTAATTGTTTATAAAGGACGGAAAGTTGTTCGTGGACAAATGAAGAAATGAAAATTTTGGAGTTCCATCGAAAAGGTGTTGCGTATATTTTTACCATCGAGATGAGTGATTTTATTTATAGGACTGCGTGTATTTGTGACACTGGCTCTAGCTTCCAAGTAATCTGTTATCTGAATCTAGGCAGCCACACATGCCTGCCTAGATTAAGCTATACATTCTTAGGAAGCAACTTTCTATACATCGCAGCGGCATCATATTACGGTGAAACTTGGCTTCAACTATGCCTAGTTTAAATATCTGAAACAAAACTTCTAGTTTTCGTGAAATTGGTAAAAATACTTGAACGCTAAGTAAGTTTCAACGTTTACGTGAACGCTGAGAGTTATAATATAACGTTGACTAAATAGTTCGTTGTGCAAATATTTAATTTAAGAACCGTGATAATAATAGTCATTGACTTTATCCTGTTTTGGCGCATGATTTAAAGGCTTGTGCAGACCAGCGCGACACGCGACGCGACACAAAGGCACCGCTCGTCGCGCGACGGGCGGTGCCTTTGTACTACTACAAGCCTTAATACTAAATGATGACGATTTAGTTGGCAGTCCGTAACCAATTACAGATTATTAAGTTACTGGAATCATCACAAAAGAAAATAGTTTAAATAGCGTCACAGAAGGATGACACAAAACGCCAGCTGCAGTCAACCAAAAACCAAGACTATATGCCTACGATAAAAATGCGCCACAAATTAATACAGATGGAACACTCAGCAGTTTAGGTATGAAGCTACAAGTACCCAGCGGGCTCGACTTGTTGGGCCAATTCAGTTAGTGTAACGTAGTCAGAAGATATAAGAGTTACGCGATACAGAGGAAACTTCTAGGCGAATATAACTGTAGGTAATCAGCGCTGTGCGACCTGAATTGCACTTTATTGTGTCGTATCAAGAATCGCTTTTTATTTAAATGATTTTGCGAAGTGACCGATCTGTATTAATCTGTGGTTTTGCTTTAATTTTTCCAATTGCATTAATAATGTCCGTTTTCACTCATTGCACACTAGTCCACGATAATAATAAAAGCTTAGCTAACACAATACATAACCCTAAAGACTCCGTTTGCACGAAATTAGATGTTCCCGATGAAAAATCCTATATGTTCAAATGTCAATTTTGGCGATGTAATGTAGAGACGGTCATGAGACCTCTTGACGGTGAAGGGTGGGCGTTTTTGGGGGACTGTCTTATGTAATTTTGACGTTCAAAAAGTGCGATTCTCAGCCTAGTTTGAATAAATGACATTTGAATTTTGATAACTCCTAGAGATATCTTAAATCGTATATGGTTATTTACGAAATTTACGTTTAAACTCAAAGAAATGTTACTCACGTTTTCGTGTTTGAAGAAGCAGAGCATCTTGAGCTCTCGGAAGACGCGCTTGGAGGAGACGAGCGACTGGAACACATTGGGAAGTTTCTTGAGTGCCACCCGCCGGCCATCGCGAGGGTCTGTCACCGCCCTAAAACAAGAAAGAAAGAACATTGTAATTTATTTATTTTAACATAAAACGGCCACGTTACATTAGTTAAAAATAATGAAATATAAATCCTATAATATAAAGTATGCAAATACACGACGGTCATAAGCTGATCTGCCTCTGATGTTCCTAACATTTTTAAATACTTATCTATTAAAAAAATATTAGAAACATCTAGCTAAATTAGATAGTTAAGAAGAAAGTTGAAGTTGGTCCTTCACGTCGTGAAAGGTTTTAGGAATCTTCTGTCGTCTGTCGTGTACATCATCTTCACATATAATTATATAATTAATGTATACTATTGTAAAACATTTAAAAAAAGTAACGGTGGAGTTTCTTGCCCATTCTTCTCCTTACGAAAACTACCTTTTGGAAGGGGAGACTAGAATCGATTCTATTTTTGTAAATTTTGACGTTCAAAAGTGCCTTTTGTGTGCCTAATTGAAATAAATTATTTGACTTTAGACTTTGAATACAATTAATAAAAATAATAATCATTGCCATTAGGTAATGATAATTCGTTTTCTTTCAACGATGATTAAAAGGTAAAGTGCATAATGTATGTGCTGTCCCATTCAGGTTATAAAGATCATTTAAATAAAATCGTAATTTCAATGAAATTAAGGACAAGGATGACAAATATCATGGCCAACCAATGATAATGAGCAGTTCACGTTTTTACTACAGAGTTATGACATTATGTTTTTATGACATTTGGTTTTCAAGCATTTTCCAGGTGTGAGCTTATAGTCTGGAAATTCTACCATTTATCATAATTTGTGGATTTTACAGTGGATATAATTTACCTACTTATTTATACAAATGCCAGAAGGTGGCTTGTAAATATTAGTAAGGTAAATTATATATTTTTATTGCGTCATGCAGCTGCTCACCATGCGGTTATGAGAATGCAAGGACATACCTACACACGAAATAATAAAGTGTTGTTTTATATATTTATTGAAGATATAATTTGCTTTGATAAAACTGTACTGTTAAAAGAGTCGCGGCCGCGTCTTACGAATTGTAGGTCGTAGGTCCAAACCCTGAAAGACGGTTTACTTTGTGTAAATTATTTCATGACCACTGCTCTCAAAACGGTGAAGGAAACATCGTGAGGAAACCGGCATGTCCTAGAACCAAAAATTCAAAGACATGTGACATATTCAAACCCGCACTGGGCCCGCGTGGTGGATTACAGCCCACTACCTCTCAAAGAGAGGAGGCCTGTGTCCCAGCAGTGGGAACATTATAGGCTGATTATGCTAAAAAAGCATCAAAATTTTCATAGATTTGATCAAACCAAGATATAGATTGAATTGAAGAGCTGACGCTTAGAACGACATGTTGATTAATTTACAAAATACAAAGACACGTTCACAAACATTAACATTCTGAAATTGCATTATCTTCCTATTATAGACGGTCCGGTTTTCAACAATACTCGATTATCATAACAATACGGGTTACTTACAATATGAGTTTACCCAGTGGTTCGTGACACGTATTGACATAAGCATCGGAATCCAAAGTTCAGAATTAGCATAACAAAATGCTTGTCCCTAGAAGGTGCAACTGTCATCCGCGTGACTATAAAGATATTAAATTAAGTGGCGTACTGGATTTATATTACTCACTAGCATTTCGCCCGCGCCTTCGTCTACATGGATTTCGTATTTACTCAATTTTTTTTAACTCTCTCCACCTTCTTTAAAAGGTTAATTTTGAAAATTAATCGCATCGTTTTCGCTAAGCGTTATTTCTGTATTTTTTTCTTTTTGCACGGTTCCTAAGGGTCGTAGCGTGATGTTAAATAGCCTGTAACCTTCCTCAAGAATTGGGCTATCAAATGCAAAAGTATTTTCAAAATCGACTTGTAGTTTCAGAGATTTGCGCGTTCAAACAACAAACAAGCTATTTAGCTTTATTTATTAGTATAGATTCTTTATTTAATATTTGCTACGTTCGAATTAAACTTTTCTATTTTGATTTTCAATTCAAACAACCGCAGTGTTTTCGATATAACAGCAAAGAAATTGAACCGTTCGAAAACCTTTGGAGCTCTGAATACGTATAAAGTATAATTACGCCAAAACTTGTTTGGACAAAAACGGAGCTTTGAGAATGCAATGTATTGTGGAGGCTGAGAAACGTACCCTCGCATTACAGGGTCCCGTTAGGTCTGCCCTTGCGATTATTATCGTTCGGAACGCCAAGCCCGATAATATCCGTCGCGAGGGCAATAGGGATGCCGACCGGCCCCGAGAGCAACGACCGAACCCTGGCGAGCTAGCCCCGGGAAACATTTGGAAGATTTCAAATTACGGATGTCACTGATTTATCGCCTGCTGAAATACACCAAATAGATGAGAATACGGAATACAAGTAATCGTTTAGTAAGACTAGGACCACGGTTTAATTTGATTCCTTTTGTCCGCGCCTACACGTTCCGGTCGATTTTCGGAATTCTATTGTAGCTTTTTCATTCGCTTGAGTCGTGTGTACCTGACAATGACAAAGTACAGTTAAGTACTGTGTGAATTCGAGAAGTATTTAATGGAGAACCACTGTGCTGCGTTAAAAACTTGAAATTGACAATTTATATGCAGCGGACAAATAAAAAACATATTCAACCGCCCTTTTGAGTAAAAACAATTCATGTTAACAGTGAATAAAATAATTAACCTTCGATTAAGCATCTCATTTCGTAAAATATTCTCTCCAAACTGCTGTTCAGCATTGTTAAAGTGAAAAATAATTAGGTATTTATCGGATATATGTATAAGAGTAAGCTTTTTATGTTACGAAGAACGGCTCAATAAACTATAGGATTATTTTGATATACAGGAATTATTTTTATCCAGTGCGCAAACTTAAACAAGTGACTTTACTCATCATTTTGAGCAACTTTCACTATGGGACCAAACATGAAATCGCGAAAAAAATCAACTGTTCCCTACATTTATGTTCGCATAACTCGTCAAAATGTAGGGAACAGCGGATTTTTTTTTCGCGATTTCAGGTTTGGTCCCATAGTAAATAGTTCATAATGATGAATAAAGTCACGTGTTTAAGTTTGCGCACTGGTTAAAAACTTACCCTGTATATATAGGGCGTATTTAAGTCGCATGACGTTCAATTCGGCAAGCTGAACAAGCATTATAAACAAAGGCAGGAAGTATCCTCATTGAAACAGTGGCCGCGAGTAACTTACTTTTTATATTTTATGTATGCTATAACAGTCCTGCAAGTTCAACAACATTTATATAGGAACTTTGACATGCGAAATCAGTGGAGCGAGTATTCATACTGAGCTGAGGGGACGATTTAAGAATCTCTTTGAAAGGTAATTTTTAGAGCTATTTATTGCCAGATTACTGTGTCGACCGTGAAGCTATTGAACAATATCGGTCGATTAGAGCAGTGGTGGTTCAGTGGTAACGCCCTGACTTACGAGTCGTGGGTTCAAACCAAGACAGGCGCTTTACTTTACGTTAATAATTTCATCACCACTGCTCTCAAAACGGCGAAGGAAAACATCGTGAGGAAACCAGCATTTCTATGAATGATAAATCGAATGAACCCCAAGATTTGCACTAGCCCCTGGAGCCTCATGTTTCATGGTGTTACATAGGCCATTGCATATCAGGGAGTAGACCGGGGGGCGCGGGAATTGTAGGGAAGACGTGTCCTCAGGATAAGGATTTGCGAGCCGTACCGGATATGCATCCTTGAGTAGGCAATGGACTAGTGGAGAGACGGGTGATATTTATCTATGGCATCTTATTACGACGTGAACCAAAATTCGGAGACATGACTGTGATATCTACCAACCCGCACTGGGGCCCGCGTGGTAGATTACAGCCCACTCCCTCTCGAAGAGAGGAGGTCTGTGTCCCAGCAATGGGAACATTATAGGCTGATTATGCTATTTTAGCGACTGTCAAGCACTAAGTATTTGACCAACAGTCTGTATTCGTACACAACCTCGTGTTGGTTTAACGTTAAGATATATTGGGTGTTGACCAATATCTCTCTTACCTTGACTTGACACCTTCACGTCAATCGTATACCAGCAATTTAAACATTAAAAATGATGCGTTCAAAATCGTAATTTTATGGTTACGACAAACTCCGCAAAGGACAATTAAACGTACAAAATATGACCATTGCAGGTCCTCAAAGTGTCGTTTCTTTTTACGGTTTTTAGCGATAATTTTGAACAGTAACAAGTAATTGTTTGTACTTGACAAGCAGTCCCAGGGGCAACGTTCATATTGTCACAGTCACAAAACAAATAATTCAGGCCTGTTTAACCTCCGTGAATTTCAAGTATTTGGAAAAAAGGAGGAAAACGTGATGGTAAAATGTTAGGAACGAGTGGGTTTGCACAAAGGGGAGGCAAGTAGGCAAGTAGATAGATAGGTATTCGGTAAACTAAGTAAGCTGCGCAATTAACTCTGGCGTTGTTACTAGATACATTTTGCTTTCAGTGTTTTCGGAAGTCTAGACGTTTTCACTGTGAAAATAAACTATTGGAAAGTTGTAATTTGGCTTCTGTAATTCCATACATATCAAGTCACAATAGAGTCCGCTTGCACCTCAAACGTATTTGAAAGAAGCTGCTGCCCGCCGCTTCGGCCGCGTGAACCCTAATTATTTTTCTATACCTACTAGTATTATAAAGAGGAAAGATTTGTATTTTTGTATGTAACGAATAAACTTAAAAACTACTAGAACGATTTGAAAAATTCTTTCAGCAATGGATAGCTACATTATCAGCGAGTAACATAGGCTATATTTTATCGGGAACGGGAACTACGCGGGTGAAATCGCGTGACGTCCGCTAGTCTAAAATATAGTAGCCTAATTTACTAATTATAACATCAGCTATCTCCCAGTGTAAGTTCTGTCAAAATTGGTTGAGGCGTATCGGAGATAAACTGGAACAAACAGATAAACGGACAAAAAATTAAAATAACATTTATTATAAGTACCGTATATACTTTCATACGCATTTAGTAAAAAGTAAAGATGGGCCGGCCGACTATAACTTTGGCCGACTAACCGACTAGTCGGCCAAGCCGATCACTGCTTTCGGTTGAGTTCGGGTGACATCGGCAATGTTTGTGACTACGCTTTCGGCTCGCAGTAGGTGCCAGCGCGCAGCGCCTGGCGACCAGGCGGTACATCACTAGTAAAAAGTTATTATTTTGACATTACAAACGTACAATTCAATTATATTTACTTGTAGGTATAAATGTATAGACAATGCTCTGTTTCTGTCATTCGTTCGAAAATAACAGAGACAGAATGACGTTTTAAATATTTTTGATACCTTTTTACTTAGGCCCACTTGCATCACGATCTAAGTTAAAAATAAATCAACAGCTGCAAGACTAAAAGACGGAGTCAGGAAGAAAGCCACCATGGATGATAATGTCACTTCCAGGTACTTCTATTAACTGACTCAGCAATTAATTTACCGCTTCACTAATTTGCTATACAATTAAGTATATAATTAAATCATTCAGAACGTAGTTACTTAGCTTAAGGTCATTAAGAATTCTTTCCACGCAACAAAGAATTAAGTACCAAGACACAGTGTTGCTTAGATAATGGTCGTTTAAAGCGAACCCTTTTACTATTTGGCCGTAAGTTCCTACTTTACAAACAATAAGTCCAAGTTAAGGCTCCCGCAGACAGGCGCGACGCGATTCTGGTAGAACAATTTCCACGTAATTTTCATAAAACATTATCTATTAGAGTTGCGTCGCGCTGTCGCGTGCCTTTAGCACGGGTGATTTTTATAACGTGACGATTTTTTTATGGGGCACTGGATTTTCAACTCTCGGTATTGGGCCGAGCAATGGAGGCATCGAACAGAACGCATCCCAGCGCGTCAAAAAAACAACACTTCGATTTTCAACTCTCGGCGCTAAGCAGTAAATATCCAGTGCGCGAAAAAATCGCCCATGGGCACGAGAGCTAAGCCGACGTTCGCACGGACGTAATAAAATCGCGGCGATTTTTTTTCGTGCACTTGATTTTCAACGTTCTGCCTAGCGCCGAGGGTTGAAAATTCAAAAGTGTGTTTTTCCAACGCGCTGGGACGAGAGTGCGTCCCAGCGCGTTGGATTCTCAACGCTAGGTTTAACACCGAGAGTTGAAAATCCAGTACGCGATCAAATCCCGCCGCGATTTTATTACGCCCGTGCGAACGTCGGCTAAAGGTTCGAGTAGTCACACACCCCTAATGATTAATTTACAGTTACTAGTTCACAACAGTTACTGCTTTTGCTCAGCCAACTTTGACAGTAATTGAGCAAGTTACAATTTAAAAAGTTGGAGCTACTACCGTTTGCTCTAGCCGAGTAAAAACAGATCTATAAAAGGTTATTAATTGCTACGCCAGATACGGAATGGCGGACGTTAATTCTGGCAACGAACGTAAAGAATATTCTTTATTAACGACTTCTATGTGTGTCTTTATTAGGCAAGGTGTTAATAAAAACTTGACATTTATAACGGTTGAAAGTCTCGCATGTCTCTGTCATGTTCTTGGCAAAGGAAGGAGACGTCAATAGAGTTATCAAAGTTAATTATAGACCGATACCCGTGTCATGCGGTGTCAAACAAAGAATAGAACAAGCCATTTTCTCTTAATGGATGTTGTAAAGGGAGACGCCTTACTTATGGAGAGAAGATGGGTGACCGACTATAATCGTATTGATAATTTTAAACTGTTACATGACATAACATCACGCTTGTAATCCCCAAAGGATTGGGCAGAGGTGTACCTATAGTACACCCACATTTCGCCAGTTATGTTTAAGTCCCATGTAATAGGGAGCGAGCCTATTGCCATCAACGGGGCACAAATCCAGACTCTGGGCTGCTACTGAGAAATTCCAGATGGAAAAACCCAATAATACTTTGCCCGACCCGGGAATCGAACCCAGGACCTCATACTCAGCAGTAGCGAATGCGACCACTAGACCAACGAGGCAATTTAAACTGTTATTATAATTATAACATAGTTAATTGATTCAGACGTGAAATACATTAGACGTGGATATATTTAGTAACCTGTTCCGCTTAACTATTCCTAAAGAGCCATAAAAAACCCTGTAGGAAATCGACACGTGTTTCACCTCTCAAAGAGGCATCCTCAGGATGACGATTGACTTGTCGCGAACACGGCGTGTTGCCACACCGAGCGCTGGTCGCAGAGTCGATTGCCCTAATCCCAATTTATTTGGTGTCGGCCGCACCATGTCCATTTCTTCCATACTTCTCTTCTATTAGTTGTCATCTCTACTTTTACAGACCAAAGGACATTACTTTCCAAGTTAATCACTCTCATAAACATCAAGTTATAATGACCGTGGTTATAGTCATATTAGTTCTAACAACGGGAATCCATTCCTGTGACATTTGTAACATAACGTCGAAACGGATTCCGAATAGGACTGAAGTTGGACAATTACACAGCGGTCGCCCGGTCATTCCGGAATCACATTACTCACTAACCCCCAAATGTAAGACCGTGAATTTCCATTCTGTTATCGAACAAATACTCGAATAAATATTCCCGATATCTGTATTAGGCGACCTAGCACGATATCGTGACATTGGCAGGTGATTTGTCAAGTATCTTATAAACAAATCCAAAATACGAGATACTTGTCTGTTCTGCCTCGAAATAAGGATAGATTGCAAGAGAATCTTCTTCTTCTTTTCGTGTGGTTAGTGACTAACCTGGTGTTTTTTTAAAGCCGCCCATGGGCCTCTGACTTGGCTTCACATGCCGTCGAGAAATATCTCTCAGGCATGTCGGTTTCGTCACGATGTTTTCCGTCACCGTTTTTGAAGCAAGTGATAATTATACAATACGCACATGAATCCGAAAAGTCAGAGGTGTGTGCCTTGGGTTCCAACTCAAGACATAGGTCTTGAGTTGGAACTTGACTTGGCAGTCCGACGGTCACACCACTAGGCTATGACTGCTTATTGCAAGAGAATGATGATGAATTAATCATTCAGATAACGCCAGCAGCTGCCAAACCAACACTTCTTTTAGTATCAAATGATTTACTTTAGAGATCAATCAATCTGCCTAGGCTTTTCCCCCAACTTTTGCCCCAACTATGTTGGGGTCGGCTTCCAGTGTAACCGGATGCAGCTGAATACCAGTATTTTACATGGTGTGACTGCCTATCTAACCTCCACAACCCAGTAACTGGGTAATACGATACCCCTTGGTAAGACTGGTTGTCAGACTTTCGGGATTCTGACGATCCGTAACAACTGTCAAAGATCTACGAATGACAGCCGGGACCAACGGCTTAACGTGCTTTCCGAGGCACGGAGGAGTCTCGGTATGTAAAGATAGTCACCCATCCACGGACCAACCCCGGCAAGCGTAGCTTAACCTGATGGATCGACCCGTGCGGCTGAAGTTACTTAGCCGCGAGATCACACGTAAATAAACAGGAAACAATTAGCTATCTCAACAACCTTGATAGAATCAACTACGAAACTTTTTACTGTAGCTGAAGTTAGCAGCAAAAACTTCCTTCCTGCGTCCACTTAGCAGTACGAGAACAAATTAAAAAGAAACAAGTCGACCGCTTCTTTCATCCCTTGCAAATTGGATGTAGGTACTAAGTAATGTAGTTACGTGTCGTCGCTAGCTAGACTAGTCGTAAAGCCCCATATCCTCATCCAGGGCAAAACCATGAACCAGATTCGGACCGAAGGACCATTAATTATTTTAGTGTTATTTTCGTACTGGATCTCCTCGTGGTTGAATGCGGGGCAGATCATATGACACGATAGACGTTGTCCCGTCCAAACAATAATTCATAGAAAAATGCACTTTCAGTTTTCCCGGCAACATTTCAATTTTTTTCTTTCCGTAAGCAACCGATTCGGACAAAAATTTGCCAAATCGGTCCAGCCATTCTGAAGTGATGCTCTTACCAACGAACATTTCATTTTTATTAAATCATATTTGAAATCTGTGGATGTAGACTTTCTTATAGTTTATCCCATAATAACTGTAAAATAAAACTATTAAAAAAAAAAAATTACAAGTCTTGTCCACAATTGAATGTGATGTTCCGTTCTTCGACAATCGAGGTAATTTTTAAACATACAGCTATATGCGATTCGTAAGTACCAGCCAGATTTTTAAAAGGTCGGTTAAAAGGTTTCTGCCTATCCCCATGAGAAGGCGTGAGTTTATGAGATGAGTATGAGAAAGTACAAATGTATAGCTTGATGTGTAGGGGTGTCTACACATCAAGCTATACATTTCCAGTTTATGCTGATCTCGAATTGTATAGGATTTCCGTACAATGCGAGGTCAGCTTATACTGGAAATTAGCCAGCCTTCATGAAAGTTATCATATGATATTCAAATGGACCTACTGTATTTCTTACTCTGCGGTTTAGCATTCGATCGTGTGTGTAACTAGATTAAGGGTCAAGCAAACAAGCTCTATATAATTGTGCACGGCCCCTGTGCTTTCGGTTAATTAGCAAACACGGACAGTTAACCGGCTATAATCCAATAACGTCAGACTAATAGTCTGAACTGTAGTGTTAAGGACTATTCATGTTATAGATGTTTCTTAGTGCGAATTCTAGCACATCTAAGCCACGTTCAAGAGAAAGAAAGAAAAAAATATTTTTATTTTTATTGAGTCAAATCACAAATTAAACTAAAACAAACGGAGTGCCGACAGAAGTGAAAACTAGAACAATTTAATTTTGCAGGAAATAATGTATCGCGCGTTGATGTCTTTTGCCCATTAGGGCAAAAGCTGGTATCGTAACAGTGTCGCGAAATCAATTGTTTAGTCCCATCTCAAAAATGCCCAACGCGCCTAGAGAAGTTTTTACTTCAAAAACATAAATTAAAATATAAGCAGAAAGTCCTGTACGAGGCAAAAAGCTCCTATTTCAGCATTGAAGATGCTACGACATTTATTAAATGTCGCAACGCTTGTATTCTGATTTAGCTGTCATTGTCCTCGTTCTTGTGGAATATTGACACTTGCTTTTGAACGGGGTTTGTTTGAATTGGTGAAATTCGCCCTAAATATTCAGAAAATTCAGGCTAAAAATAGGAAGGATAGGAAGTCAGAACTACAGAATAGGTCAGTCAATCAGTTTTCGGTAAAGGCTCCCGCAGGCAGGCGCGATGCGACGACGCGACGCGACTCAGGTGGAACAATTTCTATGAAAACTTCACGGAAATTGTTCTAACGATGGATGTCGCGTCGGGCCTGTCTGCGGGAGATTTTAAGGGATAAAACACGATACTTTCGACTATGGTAAATTAATCAATCTGCTTAGCTTTTCCCAACCATTTTGGGGTCGACTTCCAGTCTAACCAGATGCAGCTGAATACTAGTATTTTACATGAAGCGACTGCCTATCTGAACTCCACAACCCTGTAACTGGGTAACACGATACCCCTTGGTAAGACAGGTTGTCAGACTTTCGGGCTTCTGACGACCTGTAACGACTGTCAAAGATCCACGAATGACTGCCAATGGCTTAACGTGCTTTCCGAGGCACGGAGGAGTCTTGGGTGTGTAAAAATGGTCACCCATCCACGTACAAACCCCGGCAAGCGTAGCTTAACCTGATGCATCGACCCGTGCGGCTGTTATTACTTAGCCACGAGCTCCTCTATCTCCAAAAGATTTGTATATAAAAATTTATCATTTATTTATAAAACTGAATCCCTATTTTCCTTGGTCACGGCATCACGCGTGAAAGGCTGGACTAATTTCGCTAATGTGATTTTTACTGTCAGGAGAAGGTTCTTATGAAAGAAAAAATTAAGAAAGTTGCGCGGAAAATTATAAAATTTAAGAAAACTTAACGACCATATTAACTTTTTAATGTAACATAACAGTCAGTCGCTTGACAGTTGGCGCGTGTGACAGAATGCGCGCTGCAAACATATTTAAGACAGGACGTCTGTCGGGTCAGCTAGTGGTAAATAAATATTGAATTGTGTAAAGCACTAGACTTTTACCATTCTGAAATACAAGAGGAAAGGGTCACAGGTCTGATAAGCAACGTATTGGCAACTTGCCAACAGCGGCAACGCGATGAAATCAACTTTTAAATCCATTCAATTAATATGTCTGCCTAGTAGGTCTAGTGGTCGCAAACGCTACTGCTGAGCATAAGGTCCTGGGTTCGATTCCCGGGTCGGGCATCGAACGGTGATTGGATTTTTCCAACTGGAATTTCTTAGTAGCAGCCCGGAGACTGCGAATTGTGCCCGGTTGATGGCAATAGGCTCGCCCTTACCGGGAGTTAAACATAACTAGCTAAATATACTATACATAGGTATAGGTATAAAAAAACTATAGGTACACCTCTGCTTAATCCTTCGCGGAATACAGGCGTGATGTTATGTAAATTTGTTAATAGCGTTTATCCAAAAAGTTGGCAACGTCGCAAATAGCTATCAAATATTTACCTTTTTCATTAATTTGGCAATATTACTGTATGGAAATAAGAAATATGGCTATGTAGTGAACTAGAATATAATTGCAATTAAAACACTGAATTTGATGATGTTACCGTTTGAGGTGTAAAAAAGTCATTTGGAAAGTTTCCAAATACTTTTTTTACATTTATAACTAAATATTCATTGTTACGATACTAATTAATTATTGCATTAAATAATCAATATTTTAGTTCACTAGTTAGCCATATTTCCATACAGTAATATCGTCAAATTAATTAAAACAGCGAAATATTTGACAGCTATTTGCGACGTTCCCCACTTTCTGTAAACGCTCTTAAGTGTGTCAAGCATTTTTCGAGTAACGCCACATAGTAAAATACTTTGACTCACAAGACCAGTAAGATTGTGGTCTTAATGCTTTTGAACTCAGCTTAAATGCGCTTAAGTTTTAATTAATTATATATTACCAACGGCTGCTCACAATTATTGTAAAATTTTACTGTGAGAAAATAAATATTTCACCAGCGCACTAATTTAATTCGTTTTTATCTAGTTATTTACTAAAAATTTTGTAACAACATTGGTCTTATTTTGAAATTCATTTATTAATCTGAATAATTGTTAATTCATATTACAAAATGAGTATTTCAATTACGCGTTAATTTTTCAGGATTTAACATAATCTTATTTTGGAATAATCATAATTCGAACCTTTACGACATAAATAACTCGTAGCCTTTTATCATATTCTCAAATTTTAATTACTGTGGGATACAATCGAGATATTATATTTTTTGTAAGTTTTAGTAGGTACTTGAATATATTTTTTTAATGTGAATAAAGCCTATATTAAAATCAAGATCACAAATGACAGTGTACAAAGCTAAATGACAAAAAAATCTAAGTATTACCATTTTTTTAAAGCACAAGGCAGCTAATTAATCAATCTGAAATATGATTAAGATTCGATAAAATTTAAATTTTTAGGAAAACGTTAACAATAATCTAAAATTTACCGGAAGCGATAACACCCAAATGTTTAATCAAACACATAAAACTCCGCCATTCCTAGTACAAATAAATAGCTTTGGAATGGCTAGTTAACATGAATATTTCCCTAACGAGCAACACACAATGCTCGTATTCCGTTTGAAAAATCAACTAAGGCACCTGCACACAGGCGCGACGACGGTGCGTCGCGAAACTGGGAGAACAAATATATCCATGAAGTTTTCATAGAAATTGTTCTACTAGAGTCACGCCGCGCTTGTCTGCCGGTGCCTTAAATGGTGCATTTCTATTCCAGTATTCTAAAATTCAGGTGGCGACATCTGGGGGTGTGGGCGGTTCCTATGTTTCTATTGTAAAAGCGGTAATTACGAAACGGGCGGCCGTCTTATCGATAAATATTGTATGTGGCGTGTGTTCGCTTCGCCTTTTGTGTTAGCCAAATTACAATTACTGGGCTGCGATTTTTTATACTACATATGCTTTTTATGTTATGAGAATTACTCTTGTACACACGGCTACACATCAAGCTTTACATTTCTAGTTTATGCTGATCTCGTATTGTATAGAATTTCCTTACAAGGCAAGGTCAGCTTATACTGGAAATGTATAGCTTGATGTGTAGCCGTGTGTACCCTCTTTAGAATGCATGCAGTATTATAGTATTATACATAGACGTTTGAGTTAGTACAGACGCCAGCACATCAGGCTACTACAATCTGTCAAATTTATTTAATAGATTTTCAACTTTATGTATGACGTTTAAGGTTCAAAGTTGATTGGGAAAATTTGACAGTTTCGGGTAGCTTGATGTGCTGGCGTCTGTACAATAAACTAAGTAGGTATTTTTAAAGGATATGAGTTACAACTAAAAGCAATATTATTTCAGCAATAAATAGTGATGAGATTATTAAAGTCTATGTACTCGTAAAAAGCAAACTTGTGTCACACTAATATTAACAGCTGTATGTAAATTGATGCATCTACAAAAGTGTCACGTCTGGCCTCTACATACATCTTGAGACCTTCCATAATATTTTACAACAGGTTTACAAGCCACCAAATTACCTGTACATACTTAATACAGGTATATTGTGTACATGTGTACCCGTCAAGTACCCGAAACACTTCTTCAAACATAGCAAATGTAGGGCTTTATATTCCGAGCCACGAAGCACGTGGTGCAAACAAAAAGAATGGCCGTACTGCCATACAAGTACACTGTGATAACACGGGTGAGCTACAGTGTAACGAAATCCGTGGTACAATGAGTGGAGGCGCCTGTGTAGACAGATTTATATTTAGCTTACGCTGCACCCTGAAAAGTTAGTCTGTGGCCTGTGCAGACTATCACAACGCGACTCTTAACAAAACAATTTCTAAGAAAACTTCACGGATTATCGGTGTTGCGTCGCACCAGTCTGCATGAGGCTTTATTTATGTTCAAGTTTAGAAAGATTCTGTTATGAAAATTGGATTAACTTCATCATGCTTAAGAATAAGAATAATATTTTTTTGCAAGTATATTAAGTTGGCAACAATTCATAGTAAGACTCCGTCATATTCTACCAGGTAGGTATCTGGTGCGCAAATCTTAAATGAAGGCAAAACACAAAAAACTTTAAAGACTAGAATAAAAAGTTGTATAAAAATCAAAAACGTCATTCATTATTAAAAAAATCCGACGATACAATACGCATGACAACAGCCAACCAGTTTGAGAATTATATTTTCGATATTAGTTTTAATCTTTTTTTTTTTTTGTTTCACGGGATTTTGGCTAATCAATTCCATATTTAGGTGAATAAAACTGAGTTTTATGTGAAATTCTACACACCAACTAAAAGCCATCTCTACTGAGTTGGTGTTCAATATCAAAACCTTAGGGAATTGACGTTCATAACCATTTTTTTATCGGCTGACTACGCAATAGTTACTAGGCAGGAAACACTTTTCTCATCATGGCCGCCTTTTCCCAGTGCAGAAATACAGAAAGAAAGGGAGTTACATACGTAAAGATGTATTATGAAATTCTCTCTTGGATATTCCATTGTCTTTACATTATTTATTTACTAAGTTAACTCACATAGAAATGCTTGAAACAATAACGGGTTTTATATGGAAACCATAATATTCTTACACAATCATCTATACATGTGCATCGTCTTAAACCTCTCATCGATTAATATGCCGTGTAAGAAAAGACCAATTATGGAAGTTCAGCTACCTACTGATAACTTACAAAGTTAGAGAAATAAATAAGACGGAAATAGTTTGAAATATGGCAACCCCTCATAGATCTCATAATGTAGCGTGAGCATTAGCCAAAAAAAAACACATCGAAATTACAAATGCAAATGCTTTTATAAATGCTTTAATTACGAAACCACCGTTATGTACCAAGCCAGTGGTCCTTTTCCTAAATTATTATTCACTGTTTACGGAGAACATAACGTGTGCTAAGGATGGCAATACTGCTACCTTAAAAGTACTGTATTTCTATTTTCTTAATGTCCCTCGGCAAACTTCGTGTTTCGTCAGTTGTCGGATTTCTATTCTACCCTTCGATCAACAATATGTTGATCGAAGATTCTACCAGTTGCCCTTTGCACTTGGTGCAGACCGAACGCTCTCAATCGACTTGGAAGTAAGTATACACCGTGAAATTTGAATCACAGTTTTGCTAGAACAAACGTTGTTCAGACCATGGTCTACTACCATCATACAGCATTCAATAAAAAAAAAACATTCTTGGTTTTGAAAAAACACAAAATGTCAAGATTATCTACAGCTTACTAATTTTCGTTTATGGAGGTAAATTTCCCTGTAGACAATGCTGTGTCCCGTGCGTGGTGTCTGTGTTGTAGGGAGTAACGATAATCTTGAAATTTTAAACTGTCTTTTTTGTGTTTTTTCAAAACCAATTATGTTTTTTTTTTATTGGATGCTGTAGAATGGTAGTAGACCATGGTCTGAACAACGTTTGTTCTAGCAAAACTGTGATTAAAATTTCACGTTGTATAGAGTTGTTAATACTCTTTTGACTTAATGTAATTTATTTAAAAAATGGGAGGAAAACCGCTAAAGTCGCAGGCACGACAGATAGGAAAATAGTTTTACAGCTCTATAGTTTACACGGAAATCAAAACAAAACAACAATAAAGTACTTAGTTCTGAATTCAAATGATTATACACGATAAATCTAATAATTGATGGACATGGAAATATGCATTCGTTTGTATTCGGAGATGCGATGATACCCGAAGGACATAAGAAAATAGAAATACTGTATGTAGCCTATGTTTACAGTGTTACCACTTTAACCACAGCGTATCTGTTCCCTGCCCATAACTGATAAAATAACAAAACAAACTGTTTGTTCAACACTTATTTATTTATTAGAGAAAGATGACAACTGAGCTCATTTCGAAGACAGATTTAAAGTAACTGTTCTTTATTATCTGCCCTTCAAAAAGGTCGAGAGAAATGAAAAAGAATGGGCCTGATAAGTGATAGATCACTGATAACGCACGAAATTAAAAAGTTATGTCAAAAAGATAAGGCGGCCTTAAAAGGGATTTGATAATGGACTCGGTTTAAAAAAACTTGAGAACTAACTTTACATAACTACTTTCCTGTCTCTGGCTTTTGAAAGATTTGGATATTATCTCTGCATTACTTTACGGTGTACTTACCCTATCTCAGTTCTTCTTGGCTATTGTAAAGGAACTTTGAACAATACGCCCAAGTAGCTTTGTTTAAAAACTGGTTAGCAAACGTGTTTCTGGTTTTTTGAGTCGCGTGCGGTTCCTGATGAACGCACGAGCAGTTCTTTTCAACACGACCCTGGCAATAAGCCAGAAACTTGCTAGGGTAAAGAAGATAAACTATGGATGCTTTGTGTCGTCACAACTTATGACCTTTCGGACAAACCGGAAACATCTTACATTACAGAAACAACTACAGCGAGCCTCAAGTCAGACTAAACTTGAATAAAGTAAACTTTAATTTTTTTTCTTTCATTACTAACCCTACATCGAGATCGAAAACTTACAATCCAGCTGCTAATCCACATGAAAACCCAAAAAAAAAACTGCTATAATAATTTCCACTCTCCCTCGAATTTCGAGCTCCGACGCCGAGCGCTAAATTCTCATACACGCCAACATCGAGGTTCGTTCAAATAACTACGGCCATAAATACGTGTGCTGTGTAAGTACTGATATCGTCTGAACGCGTTCATTCATTTTTCTGGCGAGTAAGGACCCACGGACGGCGGCGCGCGATAAGCCAGCGAATCCCGCCTACATTTCCTATAGCAACGCGATTTCATTGGAAATACAGTTTTGATGAAGACGAATTGAATATCACGGCGGAATTTGCTCCATTCATTTGAAACGGAGAATTTTCAGATTCCGGAACTGCAAATATCTCATATTTTAGATGAAGCTGTGAATTAAGGTCTTGATTGACCTGAGTGACATTACTTTTAAAAGTACCTGGGCGACCGAGCTATGCTCTGGTGAAAATAGAGAATGCTCATTTAATTTAATAGTATAGATAGTGCAATCCACGAAGACGCGCCCCACTCCGCGATTACTGTACTGTAAGCTGAACTCTAGTATGGCGCGGAGCGGAGTGGGGCGCGTCTTCGTAGATTGCACTATCTATAATAGGATAGTTCATCCTAATCCCATGTATAAGTGTACATACTAATTCCATGCTGCCATGTTATTATTCTAAAGTAGCCATCTTGTTCTAAACTTTGGGCGAAAATATGGAGAAAACGAATTTTCCCAGATATAAGACCGATTTTTCACCCCGTAAACCCCTATATTGCAACTTTTATCGAAACGAGAACGTGATTACAAATACATTATACAAATATTGCTCATTTAATAGTATAGGATATAGATTGTGTTTACTTCCTGGATCGATAAAATGATTTTAATCACGACTGACCTAACTATAAGCTGACGTGTGCGATCTCTATTTTAATATGAAAATACGCTAGTACAGAATTTGAAATGGCGTGCAAGCGGGCGTAGGCGTCATGGCGCCAAAACTTTCGTTTCCGCCCTGTAACTCGTCGCTCGCCTCCCTCCTACATCCCCGTTTAATGTCTCGCATTTAATAAATACGCCCCTTTTTCTGCCTACTGTTAGTATTAATTTACAATTTTCTAAAACGTTTCCTCTGAAATTCCAATCAAATGACGTCGAATTTAATCTGTAATTCATATTCTGATTGAAAGTGAAATATCCATAAACTTCTACCGACACTACCCCATGATATTGGTGTTACGCGAAAAAGGTCCTTCCTTTATCATAGTTATTGTCATCATTGTCAACTCAAAACTCAAACTCAAAGCATTTATTTCAAATAAACCAATTACAGGTATTTTTTAATTGTCAAGGGGTCGGTCAGTCAGAAAAATGAAGCTAGTAGTTGCCCATTCCAAAGCGTAGTAGGTACATATGGAGAAGAACGGGCAAGAAACTCCACGGACACTCTTTTAAATCAAAATATTGTTACATAATATTGGTTTCATCATTCATGTTGAAATTATACATGTGAGAACAATGTGCACGTTAGCGTCCGTAATAAAGTATAAAAACAAAAACAATTCAAAAATTAAAATAAACCGTGGCAGCTAAGAGATGACCAGTCCATACTGACGGCGCCCGTTCACGAACATGACGCATGGGTTGTCTACAGCACTTCACAAGTAATTCGTACCAAAGGACCATTTTTTTCACATTTGCGCAATCACATTTTTCTACGTACCAAACTGAAGGGTCTAAGAACACATCAGTGAGTGTTACAAGTTAGTACTAAGACATTACCTAAGACATCTTCCAAATAAAAGTCGTTATCGAGATGGGTGTTAGGGATGTTAGAAGAACGTGCGTATCTGAACAGATCCCGTTCAAAATGTAGCAGGCTATTTTCTAGGTCATATAAATCCACTAGGATTTGCTTCCCGTACCCTAGGGTTCTTCCCTACCTATTTTACTACCCGTGATAACATTCCTTCGTCGATGGACACGTTTTTGTGTATTTTATGAAGTTATACTATACAGGCGATGGATACAGTTTGCAGAGTTAGCTAGTTGAAGTGGGCGGGTCGTCTGGCGAAAGACCAATGGCCGTTGGAGCTAAGGAGTGCTAGTAAAAACGGCAACTTGACAAAAGTGAAGTGGATACTCCCTGAAGATACTCTATAGAGACCGATGACCTGAAGATGGTTTTGGTGGACTATATGAAAATAGCGGAGGTAGCAAGAGAAGGTTCGATAGCATTTGTCTTGTCACTTATGATTAGGTGTGCGCAGTTCTGGTTTTAGATGACCTTAATTTATTTTAACTTTTGAATTGTTCTTTGTTTTATCTTTTTATTACGGACGCTTCTAACGTGCACGTCTTTCTACATTGTTCTCACATGTATAATTTCAACATGAACGATGTAACCAATATTTTGTAACAACTTTTTTATTTAAAAGAGTGTCCGTGGAGTTTCTTGCCCGTTCTTCTCCATAGGTGCCTAGACCTACTACGCTTTGGAATGGGCAACTAGCTTCATATTTCTGACCGACCGACTCCTTGACAATTCAAAAATGCCTGTAAATGGTTTAATTGAAATAAATGCTTCAAGTTGAGTTTTTTTTTTGACTTATGGTTTCCTACGACCCAACTTTCACAAATGAAGATGATAACATCAAATTGCTGTTGCGATAATCTTAGAAGAATATAGGTAAATTACTCTCAGAAATCGCGGTAAAGCAATAAAATTTTACATTGGAAGTTAGTTGTGTCGAAGTTAAGCAATAATTCACAATGAACGGCTAAAAGCCCAGGCTGAATCTCGACGTTTCATTGAAATAAAACCAGCTTTTCTTATTCCATCGATAGGATTTTTTGCGTCCATTGTAAAGGAGAAATGGTTTGTGAATCGACAATAAGAAGGTACGTCTTTTATCTCTGGGTATTTGTGCATAAAGATGGAAGCATAAATAAAGGCTAGCGTAAGGATGGGAAGAGCCTTTCATTCAATTGGATATTCAAACGATGATGTGATGTATTTTTAGGGTTCCGTACGTCTGAATGAAAAACGGAACCCTTATAGGATCACTCGTGTATCTGTCTGTCTGTCCGTCTATCACAATCAATTTGCTCCGAATCTACTGGACCAATATCGTTGATTTTTTTTGTATAAGAGTATCAGAAACCTGTTTCCCCTATTTTGACATAATGTACGGTACAATTTTAAAAACCACTTAGTACTGCGGTTATTCTACTTGTCAATTAGACCGGCAAATCGTTGGCCACACTCAATAAATTGGTTTAGTCCCAATTGCAAAATGATCGATCGAAAATACGAATGAGATTGGTTTTGTGTGTAAAACTTGAAGTGCTCCTTAAAAGTAAGCAGCTGGTACTTGTAATAAAGTAAAGAGGTTAGTAATAATGATACAGAGAATAGGGAGGAGCCAATTTCCCGTGGGCGGTTTGAAGATCAGGTTGCAATATTTATAGCCCCAGTACTGAACAAATATAGCCATGCGGTACCCACATAAAATACTGGGCACACGCGAGCCGCCGCTTATCACACGAAACCTTTCGCTGTTAACCCCAAAATTTCGATAAATGATAAACTCGTTTAGAGTACGAAATATTAATCAACCATTTAAATATCCGTCACGTTACCCTTGTAGTTAAGTAAGCATTCATTTCTCACGGAAAACTTGTGATATTAATGTCAAAAGTTCAATGCCAGAGACCATTTATGCTCAGCGTAGTCATAATACGTACACATACAAAAAGTTAGCCACTTAAAAAGTGCAAACTGCAATCGAACACTCGCACTCTGTAAACGAACAAAATTAAAAAGTCATCAATCGAATGTGCCGAAAAGCGACGCAGACTAACCCAGTTATAAAAAATAAATAAAAACTGTTTTTAAAAGGGAAATTCCGTAAAACACGACCGAAAAGCGGTTTGAAAGCGAACCGGACTAGGAGTAAAACAATAAAAACAAAATGTATCGAGTGGGAGCCGGCAGGAAGTCCACGCGGGGAACTGTGTCAATGTCAGCGTATCGGGGACTTTTTACACGGTCTTGGTGAATTATTGTACTCCGAGCCCTGGCCAATGTCGAGCGTAAAGTACTGTCGAGTATGTAGGCGACACGACCGGGTCTCACGTAAGCGCACGACCTCAACAAAAAAGGCTGATGAAGCCGACCGAGCCCCAAGATTTCTAAAGGCAAAAACTTATGTAAAGAAACGATATTGTATTTCCAAATAACCACAGTAATTCCGACCTTATACCAATTGGGTTAAGGTAAGCTTAAATATCCGAACGGACCTACATGTTTTGGAGAAAATTGGAAATAAACAAATAACTTATAAAATTAAGGAGTTGTGGTAGGGTCTGAAGGGAATTTACATAAGATTCCACAATTCTAAAAAAAGATGATGCAGGAGCGGTCGAAAAACTGGGGAACGATGAGAAACGATGAGGTATTACGCAAAAAAAAAAGAGACGCACACCAAGGCCCTTTGCTGGGCCTGTGTTCTATTTTGGTGTTTAGTTATCTACAGTAAGTGTATGACTAACACAAATGCCAGTTTATATTTAGCTGTGTACTGTGGCACTCGAACCTGGGCACCGCCCGGAAGTCATTAGTACATCGATGCTTGACCTATTATGCAGGAATAATTTCTAGAAAACAATGAGCCTATCAATTTCGCCTGAGGTTGATCAATACTGCGGCCCTTTCATGCGAAACTGTTGTGTAGATTGGTTTTAATTACGAAATAAGTTGTAAGTAAATAAGGTACCGAGAGTGGGTTTTACTTATTAGTTCACGAAGGCTGTAATTGTGGACCACGTATTTACAAATTCTCGTTGACCAGGACAATAAAGTGTGATAAGTTGCTAAGTTCCGTGGCTTGTTGCTTTAGTTGAAATTCTGGTCCTTTAGTCCGCATTTCGTTATTTCAAGTCGAACGAAAACGGATGAAAAGTACGTTTACGTCGGGCGTTACCTCCGTCCGTATGTCAGCTCTAATGGGTGCGGAACTCAAACGCACGCCCTCGTCCCACCTCTACGTGGGGCTTCACGATTCGATTCGAACCGACGTACATTACGCACGTACCTGGGCTATAGCCCCTCTATATTTCTTCGTTTTATCCCTTATCCCAGGCCTCAGAAGGAAGCCGGTAAGTAGTGAGAACTGAGATAGAGTTCTATACTGCATAGCAACGCCAAGTCTCCAACACGTGTAATGTGTGATTGAATACCAATCAGGCAGGACGGGAATGTATCTGGTTACGACACAAAGTTACTTGATAGATTGGCACGTGTAAGCGGGACAATATGCGACCCTGCTTACGCCTAGACGTGATTTTCTTGTTCAAACAATAATTTAGTAACTCTAATGAAACCTTGAATCTTCTTTTCTTGTATTAATCCGACAGTTTTAATCAACGTCAATCAATATCCAAAGAATATTAATAGAGTAGTACGTTCAATTATAACCTTAGATATCGCAGATAAAGAGCGAGCAAAACTGCGAACAAAATTTAAAAACCGCTTGGATATAAAAGTTCTCCGAGAAACGTTTCCGCTGAGTACAGGCGGGGGTGGCAAAAACCAATCGACTAATCGCTACAATTATACTCCCCAGAAACCGCCTGTCTGTTGGTAATGGCTAATCTTGAGAGCCGAAAGTTACACGCCAACGTATAAGACGCTTAAGTGACGATACAGAGGGAAGACTGGGAGAGGATCCTTCGATGGCACGAATATGAGGCAAAGCTTATTATAATACCAACGGTAAATATGCTGTCTTGCACTTATATAATATTGGTACGAGAATATCGATAGAAGTATATGAATAAAAGTAACACTTAGTATTTTTCCTCTGCTAAATAGAACTCGTAATAGGAAAATGTTAGAAAAAGTGGGTGCTGCTATATTTTCATAATAAAGAAGGAAAGATAACACAGATGGAAATAGTAGTAAATGTAAAACGTGCAGAACTTATTATGGCTCTGTTAAATGATACTTGTGCTGCTACATCCTAACTAATATTATAAATACTACTACGCTTTGGAATGGGCAACTAGCTTCATTTTTCTGACTGACCGACCCCTTGACAATTCAAAAGTACCTGTAATTGGTTTATTTGAAATAAATGCTTTGAGTTTGAGTTTTGAGTTTGAGTTTGAAATGCAAAAGTGAGTTTGTTTGTTACGCTTTCACGCTAAAACGGCTGAACGGATTTAAACCTTTTTTTTATTGGGGGGGAAATTATCAAATAACTTCTTGATTGGATTTGGCATCTGGATTAGGACATAGGATTACCTATTGTGGTAGAGTAATTTTATTCTAAGTGCACGTCTTCACATATAATTATTTAACTATTGTACGTACTTATACAAACTATTGTAAAACATTTTTAAAAAGTAACGGTGGAGTTTCCTGCTCATTCTTCTCCATACGAAAACTACCTTTTGGAAGGGGCGACTAGAATCAATTTTATTATTTTGTAAATTTTGACGTTCAAAAGTCCTAAGTCCTATTTGAAATAAATAGGACTTAGGACTTGACTTTGATACTTTTTATCCCGGTAGTCCGTTCCTGTGGGATAATTTCCGACCTCCACGCAGACGAATATCGCACACTATATGGAATACAAGCAGGAATATAACTAATATTCATGTGAAATCCTCCACTGTAATCAAAATATCTTGGGCTAGAATTGCTAGAAATGGGTTCACCACAGCGACGATATAACTATATGTACCCATTTATGAGTTTCAAACGCTACGCCCCGGGCGGAGGTTGTCGCTTCACACTCATAAATCTCTTCGTATATTATGTAAATAGTAACAGAAGCCGCTGTAATTATAAAACAGGAGCTGTCAACTGTTTTATGTTAACAAACATTAGGATTTAATCCACGCTCGAGCTTGTTATCGTATGAAATGTCGCGGAAGACGAATGCAGAAACAAATTAGGAAGCCGGGATGGTAATTAAAAGTCTGACGATGGATTTAAAACGTTATCTCGCCGAATTTTATGCTTTTTAAAATTTTACTACAAATTAAAAGTGTGAAATGATTTGTTTTAGAAGGGGAACTTTCATCATTGTGAACCCGTTAACTTACTGCTGAAATGGGACCTCTTGTACACTGCCGGAAAAGTTTTATCCTATACTATTAAACGAGCAATATTTGTAAAACGGCTCTAACGATTTCGATGAAAGTTGCAATATAGGGGTTTACAGAGGCGAAAAATCGATCTAGCTAGGTCTCATATCTGGGAAAATTCAATTTCTCTATTTTCACAGCCTCGGGAATGTTATATTACTCGTAACTTGGTATACCTGGACGATATGTTTATCTACTTATTTCCACTCGAGCAGAGCTCATTCGATCAAGTACTTAAGCTAATTTACCTATGTGAAAAGGACCAAAATTATGTTTGTAAGGTTGGGGAGGGCTGTTGTAAATGTTTTCCGAATTCATGGTTACAAAAGACAGTCCAGCAAATTGTTACCTCAAACAATAAAAAGTTTTGGAGAATGGATCACGGGATCAGTTTTGGCAAAGACGAAAACGGGATGTAATTAACATCCAGATTTCAGACATTTATTATCGAAAACCGCTACATTAATTGCCGTTCAGACATTAATTAGGTGGCCAAAAATAAGTCAACCAAGTCACCGTATTTTCCTTCGATTCTTCGAACAATATTGTTGACTGCAGATCAGAAAGCGTGTGAAGATTCCGTAAGTATTTTACCGAAATACGTCCTTGATGATGACCCTGTGGTTAAGGCGCTTCTCATGCACGAAGTTTTAAGTTCAAATCCGGGGAAGTTCCAATGTGACTTTTCAATTCATATTATACCCCTACTTTCTAAGTTTATCTTGAACTTCACTGATATCAGCGAAGGAGAAAATCGTGAGGAAACCTGGACTTATCTTAATATATATAAATCTCGTGTCACAATGTTTGTCCTCAATGGACTCCTAAACCACTTAACCGATTATAATAAAATTTGCACACCATGTGCAGTTCGATCCAACTTGAGAGATAGGATAGGTAGGGTAGGTAGGGTAGGTAGGGTAGGTAGGGTAGGTAGGGTAGAAATACGCACATTCATTGACTGTTAGGCGGAACGAAGTTTGCTGGGTCAGCTAGTAGTTAATATAAATTTGAAATCGCCAACCCGTCTTGAGCTAACGTGGTGAACAAAGCTTGTGCCTTCTCGGTTTGAGAAGAAACCTTGGCCCTGTAGTGGAACAGTAACTATTTATATTATTTACGTTACTTTCAGTGTATAATCAAGCAGTACATGGGCGACCGAGCTCCGCTCTGGTGAAAATAGAGAATGCTCATTTAATAATAAAGGATAGTTCATAACTAATCCCATGTATAGTACCTACATACTAATTACATGCTGCCATGTCATTATTTTAATGTAATTTCTCATGTCATTATTCATTATCTTGTTGTAAACTTTGGGCGACCGAGCTCTGCTCGAGTGAAAATACGGAGAAAGCGAATTTTCCCAGATATGAGACCTAACTAGATCGATTTTTCGCCCGTGTAAACCCGTATATTGCAACTTTCATCGAAATCGTTAGAGCCGTTTTCAAGAACGTGATTACAAATATTTATATATAAATATATATGCAAATATTGCTCGTTTAATATTACAGAATAGCAGCAAGACATATCCTCGGTAAATACAATAAGAACAGCGTAATATCATCCAAGGAAAAGATCCGTTAATGGAGCTCGTTTCACATTTCTGAATGGCCACTAAACAAGAGAACTTGGTCTTTTGTGTTTCATCAATAACAATACTGTAATAAGAAATGGCCTTCTGTATTCGCCTCCAGGAATTTCTCACAGAACTGAAATATTTGGCGCTGATAAACGAAATTTCGCTGTAATCTGGGTATTAAGGGAGTGGCGGAGTTGTTTATCTTTTCCAACAAGATGTCAACTCAAAGAAATGGGTCACTTACTATAGTGTTGATAAGGTAGACTTATCACTACGTATGGGCAACTTTAAGTCGTGCAAATATAACACTAGGTATGAAAATAAGGACTTTAATTATTTTCATGACTATTTCATTTACATAACATAACATTCCGCCTTTCCCTGAAGGGTTGGGCAGAGGTGTCCCTGTAGCAGGTACACCCACATTTCACCAGTTATGTTTTAAGTACCATGTAATAGGGGCGAGCCTATTGCTATCAACCGGGCACAAATCCAGACTCCGGGCTGCTACAGAGAAATTCCAGATAGAAAAACCCAATAACACTTTGACCGACCCGGGAATCGAACCCAGGACCTCATGCTCAGCAATAGCGCTTGCGACCACTAGACCAACGAGGCAGTCATTTCATTTACATATTTCCAAAATACTCTAAGGACCAATATTTTCTCCATACAAAAGGACCAGCATTGTTCACATCCTTTGGCAATTCCAGTATATTGACCATCCACATATAGAACCCACAGTCCACACGTATGGGATTTACTTCCATGTTAACCTTGTATTAAATACAGGTATCATATAATAACTTTATGAATCCTCACGGTCCAGGAGTCAGCCAGAAACTTGATATGACGAGTGCGGTTACAACCGCCTTGCTAACTAAGGACGACTTCTACAGACTTATGTAGATAGATATACACGATATAGTCACCGGATTGGTAAAGGTCGAATGTCTTCGAATGTTTGGTTCTATGGCATACCGGTTTCCTCACGATGTTTTCGTTCACCGTTTTGAGAGCAGTGGTGATGAAATAACTCACACAAAGTAAAATGCCTGTTTGGGTTCGAAACTACGACCTACAAACTAAAGTCGCGGTCATTTCCACTGGGCTACCACTGCTCATGACATCTGGTGACCGCGTGGTGGATTACAGCCCACTGCCTCTTACAAAGAGGAGGCCTGTGTCCCAGCAGTGGGAACATTATAGTCTGATTATGATGATAGAGTCAGCCTCAGTCAGTGCTTATCGACAAGAATTCATTTTTCATAATACTGTAACAATGTGTAGCTAAAATTAAGTACCTAATGAGCAATATGTTTTGTGGCTAACCCTATCAATCTGCCTAGCTTTTTCCCAACTATGTTGGAGTGGGCTTCCAGTCCAACCGGATTCAGCTAAATATCAGTATTTTATATCAGCCCTCCATAACCTAGTTCCTGGGTAACACGACCCCCCTTGGTAAGACTGGTTGTCAGACTCAGACTTTCGGCCTTCTGACGACCCGTAAAGACTGTAAAAGATCCACGAATGACAGCCGGGACCAACGGCTTAACGTGCTTTCCGAGGAAAGGAGGAGTCTCTGTAAAGATGGTCAGCCATCCACGGAATGATGGAACAACCTGGCAAGCATAGCTTTACCTGATAAATCGACACGTGCGGCTGTTATTACTACAGTCACGAGCTTCTAAAAAAAAAAATTACTTGATTTGATTAAGTTAGTAATTAATTAGTCCTTAAGGTAAGTACAAATGTCAACAGAAATAAATATCACTCTAGGCAGTCTGACATTCAGTAGCAATATTGAATCCGAGGCAGTTAATTATGTTACACAATATTAATGTACCAATCCACATTGCGGTCGGCGTACTGTACTGGAAATACTTAATTAATTTAATTAAACATATTATTTAATTTGTAAAATTGGCAACAGCGCTTATCGGGCTAAAATAAATAGAAATGCATTAATGTGGAAAGTTACGACCAAGATTTATTAAAAGGCATCTGATGTCCCACTAAACGCACGATGACGTCACGGCAGGCCGAGACGAAGATGGCGGGACGAGCTTGACTTCTACCAAAAGGACTGGCCGATACTGGCAATGGAAAGAATTGTGTGGAAAAGGGAGAGGGAGGCCTTTGCCCTGCAGTGGGACACAGGCTAGTTAGATTCACATTGAATATGGTTTGAGATCAATTGGAAAAACACAGTTTCAATTGGAACATAAAACCAACATAACATCACATCACGACTAATCCCCGAAAGGTTAGGTTAGGTTAGGTTACGCCCACATTTCAACAGTTATATTCAAGTCCCATGTAATAGGGGGCGAGCCTATTGTCATCAACCGGGCACAAATCCAGATTCCGGGCTGGTACTGAGAAATTCCAGATGGAAAAACCCAATAACACTTTACCCGACCTGGGAATCTAACCCAGAATCATATGCTAAGCAGTAGCGCTTGCACTAGACCAACGAGGCACGAACTATGCATAGTTACCAAATCCTAGTTCTAAATCAAACGATAAAACAATAAATAATAAATGCGTATAGAACTACACAGAGCATTGAACGCCTCAATTGATTTTATTATGATTGACAAAGCTGTAGTGGGCAAGACGTACACGTCACAATGACGCCTGCGCCGGCGCACGCCTTCCCGACGTCACGCGCCCAGCTGATCGCACGTCGCACCTACTCGACCGGTGTAAACAAATCATAGTAACGCTCCCACGCTCGACTCGCGACTACATGAACACGGTACAGAATAGGTCGCATTAATATTTATTTAAACTTCGAACGCAAATCGACGCAGACTTCACACTGAATTAATCATTCTGATCTAGTTACCAATTATGTGGAAAGCCGGCAAACTTCTCGTGAAGTCGTGACATATTCCGCTCAATCAATTGTCACACACTTAGACATTTAATAACCGACTTGTGACATAACTTGTCGTCTCAACACAGTCGGTCGTTAACTTGTCATACATTTGTTTCGCGTGCGATTATTATCTAAGCGATAGGTTCTCAAACCGGTCATGGTCATTATATTCGGCTGGTAACAAAATATGTCGTCATTATGGTGATTAATAACGGGGTCAACAGCTACCGGGCGTCGACATTCGCGTCAGTGAGGTACGAACTAACTTATTGTTAGATATTTAGGTTAACCAGCTGGTTTGCATATGGCGGATAGATGGTTTAGATAAAACGTCTGCCAGGCAACATAATGGGAAACCTAAACATATTGTATAGCGTAGGTGTGTACTATTACACATTTCAAATTATTCAGCAAGCAAAAATGCTAACACGGTTCATTAATCTCTGAAAGCGATAGACTAATATTATTAATATCATGAATCTTGATATTCTAGAATGAATTAATTAAAAACATGTAATGTATTTGACAGCGTGTAATTAGTAGCTGGAACATGAAGCAAAGGTATTTAAAAATAGTAACGAGAAAGGCAATTTAATGGCGTACGAATCCGAAATCTGTTCACAAATTAGAACTGTTGCCGTGTTCGTCGAATAATATAACATTTTACTATTAAACATTGACTAAATAGCATTTCCATGTCGACGAGTTTACTGCAAGGTAAAAATCGATGTTACAATTACAACGTCGAACCATCATGGCCCATGGTAACGATACTGGCGATCCTCATCAAACCGCAGCGCGCGGACCGTGATATCCTCGAGCGGACGTTGCATTTGCATACAGACTGACGTGCTATTTCAGACTATTACGTACATAGAGTACATGCCGTACCTTAAAACAGAAAACTAACTATATAATAGTCTCATAAATCTCCATCCTCAAACGTCGACGACTATTCAAGTCACAATTAAATTACTTCTAAAGAAAGAATTCGGATATCTAATTAGCTAACATAATTTATTAACAGGGACGTCTTCGTTCACTCTAAGGCAATTTGTGCGTAAAAGTTCAGTCACCATTCGCGCACAAATTAGTTTAATTACACCAGAGTACCTACAGTGAATAACGAAGCTATAAAACAGTAGATAAGCGAATGGGCTAACATGAAACAACGAGAATTGAAAAATAAACAGAGCAAATAGTCGACGAGGACGAAGCGCACCTGCCGTTCTGGTCACAACACCCGCACACCTGCGAGCAGCGACCAACCTTCATAGTGTTGCTTTAGAAAAAAAACCAGCCAAATGCGAGTCGGACTCGCGCACGAAGGGTTTCGTACCATTATCTATAAAAACGGAAAAAAAATCACGTTTGTTGTATGGGAGCCCCCATAAAAATATTTATTTTATTCTAATTTTTAGTATTTGTTGTTGTAGCGGCAATAGAAATACATCATATTTTATGTGAAAATTTTAACTGTCTAACTATCATGGTTCATGAGATACAGCCTGGTGACAGACGGACAGACAGACGGACGGACAGCGGAGTCTTAGTAATAGGGTCCCGTTTTACCCTTTGGGTAAGGAACCCTAAAAACCATCAGTTACATGCTTAGCCAACTGGAAGTCACTGATATAATTACAAGCAAAAAAACGTGAAAAATGTTGTAGCATGAAATATTTAGCATCAAAAATTTCACACTACTCTCTGTAGCCGTAACGGCAAATAAATTGGTAAACGCCTATCTAGGGAATGTTGCCGTCGTATTTCATAATCCAAATCATATTTCAGCGGAGGCGGGCGTAGTGGCGACCGAAGGAGGCGAGGCGACACGCTCCGAAGAAATATATTGCTGGCTCGGCGGTGAAGCGGTAAGGCGGCGAGGCTGCGAACTACGCACAAGATATCTGCCATCTCCAAGCGAGGCTAGGCCTTGTGCGGTTTATCTCGCCCGGCTCGACGCCGTTTGGGAAATTGCGTACACAGCAAACAAAGAATTGCACATCGAGATAAGGAACCGGAGCGTATCGCGCTTATGAACGCCCCTCGACTCCATTCGCCCCGCCTGACTGTAATAATTTAACAAACAAACACCGTTATTCCCCCTTCGATACTCTTCATCAACGTAAAATACCATTGTTATTACAATGTCACAAACAAACATGACATTAATGCAAAAACAGAAGGCGTAAATTATAACATGTAATCGAATCTATCCCGCCATTCAGGTGTGTTACATAACGCGTGCGTGACAGTGGGCTTCAGTAAGAGATTTCACAATTTTATTAAATAAAACATTAACTTAATGGAAACCTACAGAACATTATCGGTTTTCCAAGACCTTGTATGGCGATGTACCTAAGTAATGCGGAAGGAAGCTCGATTTAAGTTTGATTATCCGCAAGCCGCTGCCCGTCAGAGATAGGGCAGTTTTCGACGAGGGTCGGGGTCCGCACGGACGCTCTCTGGCATTGGACGTTTCAAAAGGAGCTTAGGCCTAGTCGGCACAAAAGAATAGCCGAGTTTTGGGCCGACTAACAAGCTTAAAATTTAAACGGTAGCAATGTGGAGCATGCGCGCGCTGACCACGGTCATTCGATAACCACGCCGTCCGATCCAATGAGTACTTAACTAATATTTCAGCGTTTACACACGCAAACGTGCCCGAGCTGCCATTGTGTGTAAATCCAAGCACGTCGACCTAAACAGATTAATTCCAAACGTGCTGTATTTTATGTCAATCGTTCGATACCCAAGCGAATAAGTATTTAAATGATTTATAAAACACGAAATTGTAAAGAAAGTATAAAAGTTTCAGTGGCCACGCATTGCGAGTCGTCTGTATTTTCCAAGGGTAGAAATCCTCAAATAAAATAGCAGGAGTCGAATGTGATCTTTCATGGCAATCCCCTCTTTCGGAAATATCACTGTGTGAGGAATTTGGGGGCTTTGAGTGACATGACTGCCTTTTCGCTCGATGGCTATTAGGGTGACGCTCCGTAGGTAGGTAATTTAGGGTAAATGTGGTGCAGGCTTTTACTGTTCCTTGTTGCAAATAAAACGATATTAGACTCGTACAATTAGGAAACTTTGAAATACCAAAATCTCGCGTTTGAAAGGACTGTAACACTGTCTCGTTCAGCAAGTATTTCACTCATTATGAAATACTAAATACACATCGTTTCGAATAAATGTAAATAGACGCAAAATAAGATAGGAATTTATTACAATTCCCACATTCATCTTCTGCTTCCTTGATCCTGCAGCGAACTTGATGGAAGAGGATGTCGATATAAAAAACTTTTTACAAAAAAAAAACAACCGACTACAAAAAAAAAAACACTACAAAGTGAAAAATAACTTTAATTTCGGAAGTCGGTGTCTCTGGTTTTGAATTTTCGTTCTTTGTCACCGACTTCCGAAATTAAAGTTATTTTTCACTTTGTAGTGTTTTTTTTTTTGTAGTCGGTTGTTTTTTTTTGTAAAAAGTTTTTATTTTTCACTTTTTAGTTGTGGTACCTACCCCACACAAATTCGAATACCACTACCTGCTATGTAAATAACAATGACAAGAAGTTATCATATCATCTACATACTAAGTGGAAAAAAAAAAGGGATAATTGAAGCTAACTCAAAAACTACCCAAGCAAAGTTAATAAAATTTATATGGGACCACCTCTGAAGTATGATCTACCAAACAAAAAAAGAATCATCAAAATCTATTCATAATTGGCGGAGTAATCGCGTAACAAACATACAAAAAAAAAAAAAAAAAAAAAAAAAAAAACATACAGACGAATTGAGAACCTCCTCCTTTTGGAAGTCGGTTAAAAAATAACATAACAGGGGGAGATATTGAAAGTCTATGAGAAAAATACAGACCGCCTATAAAGTTACCGTTTTCTACTAACGGCTGCGTAACGTCGGAACCATGATCTTGTGTTTATGGGTAGAACACCAATGGAAGTGTTGGGAATAGTGGAACTACCTATAAGTTTGTGGTGCACGTATTCAGCCACCGCGCGTCTCGACTCACAAAGCGGAGTCAAGTTACCAACAGAAGAACACGTCGCGGTCGTCGGGCTCGCTGGGGAGTGCGGGGCAGGGTGTGGTGAAGGGGGGAGGGGTACACTCAGCGACGTGACATTTTCGCAAACAAGCCACGAGGAGCGAGGCAGGGGCGCCGTGAAATTTGCAACCTCGGCGCCAGCCGCCATCCTACCGGCCGCGACGCAACGCCGAGCTAATGGGGGAAATCGATGAATAAATTCGGTGATCCCGGTCTCACTACACTCGTTGTCCGAAAGTAGATTATCGTTAAAATGTGCACATAAACGAGAATTCGAATTTCCATGTAAAATGATGGGGAACGTCATTACAGCAGGATTAGCGGCAACCAAAATGAGGGAAGGGGCTACAATATTCGATCGGGTGTTGTGTTCATCACAAAGTTTTAAATCTGTTTTCTGAACTTTAAAAATACGTAATCCTTATGCAAGATAGGAGCAGGACAATTCAGTAGGCAAAAGTTAAAAGCTATATCAACTGTTTACATTGACGACATTTAATAATAAGACTTCATTATCTAATCTTAAGGCGACGATAACCGACTTTTAATGATTTTGTACTGAAGATCACGTCTAAACGAGTAATGTTAATGATTTGCAAAAAATATAATATGATAAATCAGAGAATTTTCTTAATAACTTAATATAGGAATATTTTAGATTATATTAAGTTTGATATATTAATAGTGAAATTTATTTATAAAGTTGTGTCTAACGCTGATAAAAAACAGAATCACGCAAAATCTATCGAGCGTATTTTACTGAAACCTTCACCATTTTAAAGATAATTTAACTATTGATCTTTTAGTATACGTGTGTTATTACGTTTGTTATTAAAATACCTGTTGTATTATGTATAATAAATTAATAATGCGTCTAATTTGGGACAGCGCTCCTTGATGGGCGACTCGCCCAGTAATCTGGGCGAGTCCTATTACTGGCTGGACGCACGACGCACAGTGGAACGAATGTATGGGAGCGGTTGGACGTAGACATTTCCGAAAAAAAAGAGTAAAATTATGCCAAACTAATGATGCCATCTTATTCGATTACTTAATGCCTTCATAACTTGTGGTGATGAATTTCTTCATAACTCCCATATTTCGGGAGTAATTTGAGAAAATGTGAAATTTTACTATGAAAATGAGTGTATCGAGCTCTCTCCCTCCTGATTCCGGGCTTGTTTCAAGTAGCGGTCTCTAATATCATAATGCTAATACTAAGAGCTATATTTAATACTAAGACACATAGTGCGCCAAATGTGCACTTTCTGGGATAAAAGGAAATGAAAATTTAAAAAAAAAAACGTTTTTTCCCCATTTGTATTTACTTTAAACCGCAGACAGACTTATTAAGAGGTCTATAAATATATTATATATATACAGAAATATATATTAACAAAAATATTCACAAGAACTGATGAGAGTATGACTTTTAAGTAAGTTGATAATAAATTACCTAGTTTCATTAAAAGTACAATAAATAATTAAGATGTAAGCTCTAATTTACTAAGTTACACATTTTAAAACAATAACATCATTTAATTATCTTCGTCATCATCATCATCATCAATTAATTCAAATTCAGAATCGATGTCCGCTAAATCATTTATGTTAACAAATTCGATATCACTTTTCTCAGAATCCGTAAGCTCATAAAATTCCTTAAAAGAAGATTTTTTTACAAACTTATTTCCTTTTGGACGGATACTTGTAACAAGTGGATCAGAAGACAGTAAAAGATTGTGCATAATATCTTCATTGCATGAGATACTGCTATGCTTTCGAGAATGCCCCTCTCTATATTTTCTAAAATCTTTATTTCTAGCCTCAGATGCCTCTTCGGATAGAAAACCAATGGGCACAATTGACATGTTCTGAACTATGTCTGGCCCATGCATTAAAATTTTATGAAGTGAAGAAGGCATATAATACCATGGGTATAACTCCACGTAAAGCTTAGCAGTATCAAAGCAGAACTCTCGGAATTTAGTTACGTTGATCTTCTCTCCTGATGAAATACACTGCAAGATCACACAGATTTTTCTTAAAAGCATAGCATCTATTCCGGTCAGTTCAGCAGATTTAGTGTAGTTTTCAAAAAATCTCCTTGCCGAGTTGCCATTGTTGGTGGATCCACTGCCTTGTTTCACAACATCGAGAAGTAAGCCCGTTTCTCTTCTTACAGCCTCTTGAACTCTTTTCTTCCTGTCATCAACTTGCCTTTTTGCTATATCACCCCTTACTTGCCATGATTTTATGTCTAATTTGTAGGAAATGTGTAATAAGCATTCCATTGAGCGAATCCAAGCGTGAAGGGTGCTTAAGCTATATTTATACATGTCCTCGTTTGCGTGTTTATCTTTGATTAACTCTAAATTATTCATTTCTTTAGGACAAGCCTTGCATATGTCACACACTGAAGCTGCTGTATTGGATATAATGGAATGAATTTTACCATCAATCATTGTCAACAGCAGTTGGTGTTTGACACTAATTCCATCAGTGATGGTGGATGGAGTTAAGGCTTCAATCTCTGCTTCGATTTCAGCCATCTCTCTCTGCACATTTTCTTTGGTTTCCTTTATAAACTTAAACAATATTGGCCGGCAAAATGAAGTGGAAGATGGTCGCTCGTTTTCCCAAATTGTTACACCTTTTGAGACGAGCCGCAGTGGTACAAGACTAATCATAAAATTACTAGCAAGATCGATTTGCTCATCTTCACTCGTCCTTTGATGATAAATGCTTTGGCTAGATGATCCGTCAAAACCCCATTTGCTGGTCAATACGAGCTGTTGATTGGGATCAACAGGGGTTTCTAACGACCTAATAAGTCTTCTTGAGGTTAAATCCATCAAGGCTTGTAATTTGATTTTTGCAGAGCTCTCTGTAACTGTGAGATCTTCTTTGGCCGGATAGCACTTAATTTTTTCTTTAACCAACATGTAGTAACTCGGGTATTGAAGAGCTCCTTCTTGAGTGTTGAAATCCCGAAGAGTGTTATAGCGCCATTTCGATAAGTTCATCGATACATAAAGAGCCAATGCCTTCAAAGGGGATATTTCCCGTACCTGAATTGATTTACCTTCAATGAAGGCTTTGATTTTTGAGGCCTCTTCTGGATTCTCCGTCAAGTATTTCATAACATAAGCTGTATCGCTTTGTCCTGCCTTTTGAAGCGCCCTTTCGGCCGAAAACATAATTTCAGCGCTGCTACTGCTGCATGAAAGACTATCTTCAGTGCGTCTTCTTTTTTGCCGGTTACTAAGGTCCTCAAAAGATTTACGAGGACTAGGATGTGTACAAGTTGAAGCATCAGATTTAGCAGGAGAAATTATGGGCTCGATGACGTCACTTATATTTTCTGTAGAAGGTTCCATATTTTCATTCTGTAATTCCGGCCATTGAATTGCAGCCTGTAGCCAAATCTCATGTTTCTTCCGAAACTTATCTGTGCTTCTTCCAGACTGTGTCCATTTTGCATAAATGCGGTAGCAAAATCGACGACACCAGTCTTTTAAACTTGTTTCAGCACTTTCACATAACTGAACACAACTGTTATCTTTTAAAACACTGAACAAATAGTTAAAGTCGCGTAAATCTTTATGTGCGCGTGCGCATAAAGCAACGTGAATATCAAGATTTGTATTAAAATTTGGAAAATACATTGCGAGATTAGCTTGGATACAACGAGGTGTAAATCAACACTGATTTTAAAGTTACTAATAGTGACCTATTTATATAAAATCCAGGTATCCCAGGTATCCTTTGTTAAATATTGCAAGGTAATTAGTTATTGTGATAATTAGTAAATGATGCATGCTAAATTAGTGTATTAAGAGCCATTTAGTAATTAAATAATAGCAATGTTCTTATCAGTAATCATTAGTGCATCAGTTTTATATGTAAACCTTAAGTCCCTAATTATATATCCTAATTAGCTTATATCTTCTCTAATTGGCTGCTCAGAAATGTTATTGTAATAAGGTAAACCTTTAGAAAAACGGTTTTAATCAACAAAATAAACAAAAAATAAAAAAATTGTGTTATAAAATAAACATCACTCTTTATCCCAGAAAGTGCACATTTGGCGCACTATGTGTCTTAGTATTAAATATAGCTCTTAGTATTAGCATTATGATATTAGAGACCGCTACTTGAAACAAGCCCGGAATCAGGAGGGAGAGAGCTCGATACACTCATTTTCATAGTAAAATTTCACATTTTCTCAAATTACTCCCGAAATATGGGAGTTATGAAGAAATTCATCACCACAAGTTATGAAGGCATTAAGTAATCGAATAAGATGGCATCATTAGTTTGGCATAATTTTACTCTTTTTTTTCGGAAATGTCTACGTCCAACCGCTCCCATACATTCGTTCCACTGTGCGACGCCTTGCGTGAGCTCAGTACATAACACGCAGGCTAACCACTCAAGGTCACTGACATATTTATATCTGCGTCTTAAGTTCTCAAAACCTACACTTACGCACATTTAATCTGTGCACACATAAATAAATATGTGTTATATGTTTCTGTTTATCTAGCAAATTAATTTATGGAAATGCACTAATCTACCCTCTTTCCCTTGCCAAAACTAGATTAGGTAGTCACTTAGGCATGGGAGATTACGACCTAACATTAAGTTAATAAGTAGAGCGTTGTTAAGACTCTCACAATGATATACAAAGAACACTATAAGGACAAACGTACGAGAAGGCAGTTTAAACGAGATAAAAAACCCTCCTTCAAAAACAAAATCGACTTGAACGGTTAAAACATATTTAACACCAGCTCAAAGGAATCCATCTTAATAACTTAATCGCAAGTCCGTGTAAAGGACAAAAATACAGCATAAAAGGGCCAATAAAACAATGGTATTTTCTCCTCCAACGCGAAATGTCCGCTTTTATCGTGAACGGCTTACGCGGCAAGGTACCAGGACGATATAAAAACAGAGCGATGTAATTAAGAGAAAAGATTAAGGGGCAAACCCACACCAGACACGCCTTAATTATTACAAGGGACTTTTATAAATACACAATTCTTTTACAAATTTTTCGCGTTTTGAGTTTTCGTTGTTGGTTCTAAGAGCTCGGAAATCAAAGAGGTTTTTCCTTTTATCATGAATTAACACAAGCAATTTTATTACATTAGTAAGTCAACCGGTATCTTAAAAGAGATGTTTCTCAGGTTCTTAATTGTTATATTACATCAGAGACGCCTACGGAGTGCGATTAATGCAAATGACTTCGAGGCTTATTTATTCATCTTAATGAACATCAACATTAAACTAGAGACAAGTTTATTTGATTTTATTAGCACTCAATGTCACATCATTTGGCTGAGTATTAAAAACATATCAATATACTAGCTTATGCCCGCGACTTGTCTGCGTGAAATTTACTTCTTCTTTTGCTTCGTTTTCGCTTTGCTACACGGCTGCCAACCGCGTCCCGACAGAGGTGATCTTGATTGTTTACAACCGTGTAGATGGTGGTTTACGACCAAATTTCAATCAGCTCTGTCTGTCGCCAACCAAGGTCACCTCTGTCGGGGACGCGCTTGGCAGCAGTGTACCAGGCACTTTAGCGTTCTTTTTGACGTTCTTTCTTTTTCTCGACTCTCAATGGACATCATGTTAATTACATTCTATTCCTCAACCTATCTTAAAAACAAACAATCCATTAGTTACGCTAGTTTATCATGAATTTAGCGTGTGTCCCGAATACATGCCTTCATTTATTTTTGCGTTGGCGTTAGAAGTTTGGATTATATCAATATGACGGGCAGCAGCACCTACATGTGCCTTAATTAGATACCTTCATTCAATTTACCAATCCCATTTCGAAGCCCTTAAAATTACGTGATCAAGAAGAGGAGTACAATTTCAATAGGGATGATGACTAAAAAAATATTTTTTGTCTGTCTTGTAGATTATTAAAAAATATTGGACACATATTTTAATTTTTTTTACGTTGTCAAAAGATTACGGCGATACATTGAGCTAAAATGTGCCGTGACGTCACTTGTATGTAGATTTTATACTTACTTATGACGTACCGACCCCCACTCCCCAAGTTTAATGCGTTTTATCTAAGTAATTTTTTATTAATATGATAAAGCAAAAAATACGTGTCTAATATTTTTTTATTATCTGACTGACGGACTAAATAGAATTTCTTTTTTTTTACCTAGGCATCATGCCTATTCTCCAGTTGAAGAAGTCTTGATTGTTATCAAAATGAAAGCTGTTATGATTAAAACAGTATGTATAGAAACCAAAAAGAGTACGACCAAAAAGAAATAAGTACTCAAGAATTGTTTTGCAAAACATTGGGCAATGTTTCACGTAAAAGTAGCCATTAATAAGATCGAGATACGAAATGTAATCGAACACTGAGCACATCTGTTCGGCTGGCTGGCGAAATCAATTAGTTATTAGATTCTACTGGTTATGCTGTAAATGTACTGAAATAGGCTCTTAATTACGGTATCTGACAATTTTGCAATGACAAAATATGGGAAACCGACTGCCTCCCGAGACAGAAGTAATAATTATCATTTATTAAGGGCCTATACTACCTCAAATGGCTTAGCATGATCCTCCGTTATATCGAAAATACTGCAGCATTAATTTTGAAATAAATATATGTTAAAGTTAAGGATTAATGTTAACTACTATGTTAGACGAAAATACGATTCCATAAAATATTCTCGATAGAAAAAAAATCCAAAGTTACCTCCAAACCGAACAATAAACCGCTGGAATTCAAAAAATACTTCAAATTAGATCTTTGCATAATAACTGAACTAACTATAAAGCAGCGACGATGTTTTTTATTTTTTTTAAATTATCATTATTTTCGCCGTAAAAAGCAATTACCTAAATTTATTATTGGTGCCTCGGAGCCGCTAGCGCCCCAGTCTGTCTCGCTCTCACTCAGTCCGCGAGCAGTATGGTGCGAGCAATATAAAAAGTGAATTTGAGCTGAGGTAGTATGGGCTCTTAACGGTCTGTGTTCCGTGAATTAATCACTTGTTGGGACAAAAACGATTCCCTATTCTGCTCGTATGTTTTGAATTTCATTTCAAGTTCAACTTTATTCAAAACTTGCTGACCTATAGCCTAATTGCGTAACTTATTTTCGTAAACGATTATGACTACTTAATTGGTTTCATTTTAACAGTTCAACAACATTCATTGCGTTATTTATGTTGTTGAGCAGATTTTTTTTCCAACTTATGAAGCAATGGATTAGCAATCCGTCATAAATCGAAACAAATTGTAATTGATCGGGCATTACGCAATTAGGGTAGACTGACGTTGCCCTGCCAAACTTTCAATTATTCATAAAATAAGGATGTTCAGTGTTTCCCAAATTTGAAGATTTTCCAGGAAACTTTTCCAATTTTTCTGTCCTTAAAAACCTGATTTGGACTATTACGAATATTTAAAACAGAATATAGCCAAATCGGTCCAGCCGTTATCAAGCGATGCGCTTACCAACAAACAGCATTTCATTTTTACTATAGATAGATTTTATAAACAGCCACAGATTTATCTACCTGCTATTATTATTTCGGTAACCAGGTAGTTTTATCTCAAGTCCATCTACTATTAGAGCGGTTTCGCACTACGTCCGAAGTCCGATCCGAATCCGAGAAATGTCGGTCCGAAGTAGCCATGATACTATTTGTATGAGGGGTTGTGCACTAGATCCGATCTTTGTCTGTCCAAATTTAGAACATTCCCAATTCGGATTCGGATCGGATGCAGTGCGAAAACGCTCTTATAGTTGCTCTAAACAAATTAGTACCGTTTCGCAAACCACGTAACGGCTCGGCGCCAATAAAATGCAGCAAAAAATTCACTGCGAATACTTCTTGCTGTCTTCACGTTTCTGGAGGTCATCGGAACTCGCCACATCGCCCGAACACTACGGTTTGATAATTGTTCCAATATCCGCGAACAAAGAATAACTTTTTATAGAACTTTTTAGAAGGCAGGTAAACCATTATAAAATTCGTCGAAAAAACTAAAGGCTAACTAAATGACTGCATCTTAAAAACACTAAGGAAATCTTTATAACCCTGACAGATCATTGGAATTTAATCGCTTCGGCTACTTTGCGGTTTCCTACTTCAAATCTCTCGGAATATCAAAATAGCAAGTTAGGTGGAAAATCGAAACTCTGTCACTTGGAAAATCGCACGAATTTAAAATTTTCCATTATATGCACAGCAAAAACGCCGCAGTGCGAAGACGGATCGTCAGTTACGGGTTCCATATACAGCGTGGGAGGGACATCGACGCGAAAACGTTTACCATGGATGAGGACGAAAAATTTCAACGCAGGGGGGTTCAGAATCATGTACTGAATCCATGGTAACAGTTTTCGCGTCGATGTCCCTGCCACCCTGTATATTATTTGATCAAACTTGACATTCCACAATAGTCATGAATGTGACTTCACATATCCATCCATAGATAATCTTCGAAGCGGGAACGTGTCCAGTAAACAAGGAACAGTATTATTACAAATATTCAACAAACGGAACATGTAACCCATCCACACTTACAATGACGCACGCATGATATACGTAGAATGTGTCACTTAACATTCAAACTTGGTAATAAATTGATATATTCACATATTCAGCCAAAACAATACCGAGCATTAAAATATATTTCGTAGCTGAAGTCTAAAACTTCAGTAATACAAACACTACTAGATAATAAACGAGTTTTATACCTTGATAGATTTGGTCCTTTTGGTCAGCTTGCTTGAAAATAGGCTAGTGGTCTATTATGAGTCAGGTTAACGGGCGGTTTATAGTTTCGGCGTGAGAATGAGTCACCAGACACTACAGTCGGCGTTCGTGCCTCGAGCGACATGGCACCAAATGGGGATTGCATTTCATGATAGGAAACTTGATGGGAACAAAATCGATAACATGTCTGGCAAAACTGTTGTCCCGCGCACTAAAAGTCCCATTAAAAAATGTCGTTAAATCCACCGAAAATTGAGTAACTTGTATAATGCGTTTGCAAAACGATCGCAATTCGCAATACCAATATTTTGACGATATGATATTTCCTCGGCACGCAAACCTGTACTTAAATAACACATTTCACTGGGGAAACTGTCGGTACCGCTACATGTCTACTTCATCCTTATTTGCTGATGATTGTTTAAATTGAGTCTTATCTTGGGTATCGTAAGTCATATATTGGATAAGACGGATCAAAGTAAATGGAACGCGGCCAAGAGGTATTGGAGGTAATGTAGGCAAATTCGCAAATCCCGATTGTGGTGTGGGTGGCCGTAAGCCTCCGTGTGAACAGCAAGTCAGATTATACTCTGTGAGATAGTCAGCATAGTGAAATAACTGTTTGTTAATAAATGTTAGCCGCGACCGGTTGTGAAATACTAATTTAACATTGATATTGACAAAGACATGAACGGATGTAATACAGTAGCTGAAATTGATAGTACAGTTAGTTCCGAACTAGAGCTGTTTGTTGATTAGAATAAACAGCTTCTTTCCATTGCAGATTTTACTAATATTTTTTTCTTCTATTCCGCTCATATAAAACAATCAAGCAAACAAGAAATTCCTAATTGAATTCCAAAACCCTTATAAATTTCGAAATATGCAACATAATTCAAGTTGATAACTGCCATAATAGGCATTTCCTTGGCAATAACAGATAATCGAGAAGGTACGTAGCACTATATTAAAACCATTAACAGCCGTATACATATAAACATAAAGTAGATAACATAAATGGTATACCATTAGACCTGCACAATAACACACATGATCGTAAGAATTTATATTGAACGCGGTACTAAATTCCATGATAATGCAAAAAGAATGTAAACTACGGTCTACGAGTAGGGTTCCGAAAGAGTATCGATACTTAAATATATTCAACTCGATTCTTCTCAAGCGATATTCCAGTAGTATCGAAACTTTATGCAAATACTCGATACTTTTAATGAACATTGTGACGTCACTTTAGATCAGAAGGTTGTTTCTTGTCAGCATGTTGAGAAAATGTTAATTATTCATGAGAACTGATAGATTAGTTAATCAGGATTAGAAGTTGGACAAACAAGTAGATGATCGACTTTTTTTACTGACAGATTATACAATGTAATACTCGATATGTAGGGTATCGATACTTTTGACTTGATACCCTATTCACGGGTTGTTCATCATCAGTAAATTGAAGCCCGTTTACAGGCAGCGGTTCGTTATTTTTGTTGGACTGTTAATTGCATGATGCGTTTTTGTTTGGGACGGGCGGCGGATGTTTGTTTGAGCACACTGATGACATAAGTTGACGCGTCGATTTCGCGTAAGTGGATTCAAAATTCGAACTCGAGAGAGAGCGAGAGAGAGAGAATGCAAAAGTACTAGCACCAATGAAAATTGATCAGGAAATAGACAGCTCTGGAAAATCGGAACGTTGCTGCGTTGCACATCCACATTGCAGTGTATACGATCCTTTGTCTTGTCTTTATGAGCTGTTTACGAAGTACGTTCTTTAAGGATTTTACCACCGGTATGTTAGCAGCTTCAACTTCTAACTTTTGTTCTAGGGTATGAAAGCGGAAATTCTTTAGCTAATTAATTGATTCAGGCGTGACCTTGCGGAAATCCATTATAAAATACAATAAATACAATAAGTTACTAAACATATCCACGTCTATTGTATTTTAATTCTTTAGCTTTAAAGTTTTGTATTTTAGAGCTAGTAACAGTACCTATCTATTCCGAAACGTAATTACTTAATTGTTTAGGAAGAGCCTTTAGAAGTACGACGCCATAAAAATGTCGGACCAAGAACATACCAAAGGCGGTACCTTGTCAGAACTTTATATTATAGTAATGTGAAATAAACAATTAAATTCCAAATTGATATGTATCGTAATGAAAGGTGAGAAAAAATACAAGCAGTTTTAAACGAGACATCGGCAAACATGCGACATTCCTTATAATGAAAACATTAACATTTATATACCGCTTTTATTTTGATAGAGTTATGAAGAATTGAAGATTAAGACTAGAATTACTTGTGCAAGGGCCATAACACACGTCTGTCCCGTTCAGCCGACAGGATATAAGTAATAACGATCCATAGAGCAGGCGGTGGCACTGTGGCAGATGGGCAGGTGTTCGCGTGCCAGCTGTCACGGCCATTTTCTCTTCCCTCACCACAGCACCTGTGGCCCGTCAAAGGAAACCAACCAGTATTTTACGTGCTCGATAATGTTTCTCGAATACATTAAACGCTATAAGAATATTTCTTAATTTTCACAATAAATTATCTTTTATACGTCAATAATAATTTAAAAAAAAACTAGATGAGGTCGGTGTTCTTATCCGACTAGAAACAAACTCAGGTCACAGTCTCCTTTAAAATCTAGACATAATAAGGAGTATACCATCTTAATACCTGATGTTGTATGTGTCAAGTATTGTGTATAGAGTTTGGCTACGCTAACTCTGCTTAAGTAAAAAAAATTGTGGAATTTGAAATCTATAAACGGCAACACCGTCTGTACTACGAAAAAAGAATTTGATACTTTGTTTGTTTTTGTTTTTGATAGGTTATTTTGTTTATATTCTGATTCTTTCCTTTACCAGGAAACAATCAGAATATAATATAATCTGGTCTTTAGCACGATGCAGTGTGGATTTAATATAGTTTTGTCTTCGCATGGAGGTAGAGCCTACCTATGTGCGACACGTACGTACCTATGTACGACATAATCTATTGTGCAAAAATCAAAAGGCAAAATATCAAAATCATTAGATCTACTTAAACGTCAACTTTTCGATATCTTGTAAACATTTGTCGTTCTTGGCTAAGGACGACATCGTGGTGTTCTTTCATATCTTGGAATTTACATATCATATTATATAATAACTCCCGCACTCTACTTTTAATAGGTTTAACCATTTTTCTAATCTATTTTGTGAAAACAACTTACAGCGTACCTAAGCAATCTGACAGCTCAAGTACCACGAAAGTGACTGATGTAAAAGTCTACTTTAAATAAAACTTTTTGGGGTTGCCCATTTTTTCCATTGCAGAGTTATCATGGCCAGACTCTACCTTTTGTTGGAGATCGTAAATAAATAAAATAATCTTGGTTAGATTATGTGAGCAATCAGCGTCAAGAATATCGGAGTTTGTAATAAAATCATTTGACTCAATTACACGGGGAATTTAACGCTGCGTTCGCAGATCTTGAGACTTGTTAATTAATCAGTTAATACATTTTCTACTAGATTAGAGGAGCTCGTGGCTAAGTACTAACAGCCGCTCGGGTCGATCTGTCAGGTTAAGCTACGCTTGCCGGGGTTGGTCCGTGGATGGGTGACCATTTCTACATACCGAGACTCCTCCGTGCCTCGGAAAGCACGTTAAGCCGTTGGTCCCGGCTGTCATTCGTGGATCTTTGACAGTCGTTACGGGTCGTCAGAAGCCCGAAAGTCTGACAACCAGTCTTACCAAGGGGTATCGTATTACCCAAAATACTGGTATTCAGCTCATCCGGTTAGACTGGAAGCCGACCCCAATATAGTTGGGAAGAGGCTAGGTAGAACAGAACATTTTCTACTAGATACGTGTCGTTGTACAATGTCCAATGAATCAATGAAATGATGCATAAATAATAAACGGTTTAGTGATGTGGATTAATAAGTGGGTAATTAAACTCACGACTTGGATGAAATGTGATCCAAAACGCGATCTTACCTGTAACAAAAAGGTAACAAAACATTAGATGACAGTAGCATTTTTTTTACTTAAACATTCTTCACAGAAATACGAGCGACATGAAGGAAGAACACGTTTGCGATACTTAACAAGCACTTAAAAGTAATCGACCAAAGATGAGCATAAGTTCCTGGGATCAATTCCCGGGTCGGGTAATGTTATTGGGTTTTTCATCTGGAATTTCTCAGTAGCAGCCCGGAATCTGGATTTGTGTACGGTTAGTGGCAATAGGCTCGCCCTCTGTTACATGGGACTTAAACATAACTGGCGAAGTGTGGGTGTATTAAAGGTACACTTCTGCCTAACCCTTCGGGGAATACAGGCGTGATGTTATGTTATAAAAAGTAATTATACAATATATAAAAAAAACCTGTCCGATACAAAAGGGGTACTGCAATAACATTACCTAAAAGATTTTTTTTATTGCATTTTTTGTATTTAAAAATCACATTTTTACTACCAAAATTACCCTAAATCCATAAAAAAATAGCAAATTTTCAACAAGGGTCATACTCATAAGTTATGACTTGGAGACACCCGCTAAACGATGGCCACCCGCGCTCATGTAAAACCCGGAAAAAATCCCCATTGATAAAAAATGAGGATTATTTTTCTTTTTTCCTGAATTACCACATAAATAGACTCTCAGTACGATACCTAACAACACCCTCACGGATCGAACAGAGTTTTTTTTTACATGTTGTATACTAAAATTCTTGATAAACCAATAAATAATGAACATTTCGGAAATATAGTCGGATGACAGGTGAAGTCTTGTAACACAGAGTAAAAAAACTAGCGCTGAAGTGTCAGTCTAAGGCAGCGTTTCGAGGTAGCTGAGCGGTACGAGTATGCGTAACGAAGCTGAGAAACGATGTGAGTGTTTCCACCAGAGATGTGCTAGGCCGCTGAGCGGTGCGAGGGTGCGTAGCGACGCTGTGAAACGGTGCGCAGATTAGTGCTGCGAGGATGTGTAGCGGGCTCTTTTCAGATACGATTTCTCACTCCATCCATCCCTAACACACATCCCTCGCACCCATCCCTCGCTTGTTTTGTACGTACAATAAAAAATAAAGTTTAATAAAAAACTGTAACCCGACTACGGAAAAATAAAAATGATCTAAAAAGTATGAAACAAGTAAATATTTCAGACAGAAATCAAGACATAGGTACAAAAATGGTCAAGGTAAAGCCGTCGTCGTATGCCATTATAATTTTGTAGGTAGGTGTTCCTGGCACCCACATGGCTACAGGCATGCGACGACGGCTTTACCTTGACCATTTTTGTACCTATGTCTTGATTTATGTCTGAAATATTTACTTGTTTCATACTTTTTAGATCATTTTTATTTTTCCGTTACGTAAACGTTACAACAACGTAAAGAAGTGTAATGTTATAGGTCAGTAACTAACCTATTTTAAATTCCAATAGCAGTGCATAGTGCTTTAGACGAAACCATAGCGCGATTTATTTCGACGCCAACACCATACTCAGAAAGTTTTGCGACTAACGATTTTTGTCTATGGGTACCTAACTGTCTAGTTTTGATGTCGATTAAAACTATGACTATTTATTTTAAAAAAAACACAATATTCCAAATTCGAAATTCCCTCCACATTTTTTTACGAGCAAAATCAAAATACTCTGTCTCATTGAAAATTGAATTTACAACGAGAAGATTTTCGCGCGATGATTTTGTATGATTTCAAATGTCGACTAAAACCAGAAGAATCATTTGAAAGACTTCGAATGGTGTTCATAGACAAAAGCCCTTCTAAAGCGACTGTTTTCCGCTGGTTCAACGAATTTAAGCGTGGTCAAGTAACTTTGGCGGACGAAGAAAGAAGTGCCGTCAGAGGGCTATGGCGACTGTTACATAAGAAAACTTGCTGGCTGTGAAAAATTAAATTTAAGAGAATAGGCGAATTACTTAAGAAGAGATTCAGCATATACTGCAGATTGGACCGAGAAGTGTGCATGAAATTCTACACGGGCATCTTCGGGTAAGGAAGATAGTTTCACGCTGGGTACCGCACAATCTAACGCAGGCTCAGAAGGAGGTTCGGGTAGAATGGTGCCGAGACATGATAGCAAAATTTGAAGCAGGCTCGTCTACGCGTGTAGGCGCGTTTACAATTTCATTACGGATGATGAGTCATGGATTTATCATTTTTGCTCCCCAAAATAAAAAATCAACTCAAGGGAAAACAGTTTTCATCACGGGAAGATACACTGGCTGCATTTGAGAAGGGGCTTAAAGAGGTGTCTGATGCGGACTGGAAAATGTGTTATGAAAATTGGTTTAGACGCCAATGGATAGTTATTTGAAAAGATTAAATAAAAAAAATATAATCTGTAGTATATTTTCTTTTGTAGTACCTATTGCAAAATTTTTTGAGTGCCCCATGTATATCGATATCGAGCTTCGAAGAAATCCAAAATATATATTTCGTTGTACACAGGGCTACACATCAAGCTATAAATTTTCCAGTTTATGCTGAACTCGCATTGTAAAGGATTATCGTACAATGCGAGGTCAGCTTATACTGGAAAACTATAGCTTGATGTGTAGCCGTGTGTACTTGTTTTTTTTTCATAAAAGTGGAATTACAAATCGTTACTATTTATTAACTACACGTTGGTATCATCTTGCGATAGTACATAGCGCAGTCTCACTTTTGCTTGTTTTTAACAATTTATACATATTTATTTACTTTGAAAGTACATGTTTATTTACATTAAATACATATTTGTAATGTCCTCGTCAAGACCTTTCTTTTGATACCAAACATGTCATGATCATCTCATTTTAATTTTTTTCGAGGTTAGAAATTTACGTGTGAAGTCCACCATATTAAATTTAGAGATAGTTTATGTAGCCTATGTCACCCGGACCATTATTACGAATCTATTGATACCTCATTATCAAAATCGATTCAGTAGTTTAGGCGCTACGGTGGAACACACGTAAAAGCAAACATACATACATACAAACATATAAACATACATACAAACATATAAACATACATACATAGACTGCTAAAATCATAACCCTCCTTTTGGCTTTGCCGTAGTCGGGTAAAAACCTCGCTCTGCTAAGCCGTTTTCACCGGAGCTGCGCTGAGTGGGGCTAGATAAATGAAGCGATTCTATTGGTTCTTAACAAACACATTCCTCGCTATGCATCCTTGCACATCTCTGGTGGAAACGCAGCCTTACAGTTAACATATTTGAAATTGAAAAGCGAACATGTAATGTTTTTTAGTCTGCTGCCATTCTGCAATCAGCAGCCTTGTGTTGGGTACATAGCATAGCAACATAATAAATATTCTGTGTTAGTTACAGTTAGCAGCTAAGTATTTATTTTTCACGAGAATTGTAGTAAACGTAGATAGTAATTCTTGTTGCTAAGTATAATAAGACTGGCAAGACCTTGATAAATATTGCGCAGAGGATTATGACGGCCGTCCATTAATTATTCCTGTCTTTCTTTACTGAAATGCATAGCTATTTCATAAACCGTGCTACAAAGACTGAAAATGATACGAAAATAACGCTACAGAGGTATGAGGAACAGAGTGCAAAAGTTCACTCATCCTCTATAGAAAATGGGAGGATCCACCGACCAGACGAGTGTTGTGTCTGGTGGGCAACTGCCCAACGATTGATGTCGGGATGTTATAGAGGGCAAGTTTTTAACCAGTGTGCGTGACTTTCCTCATCATTATGAACAACTTTTACTATGGGATAAAACCTGAAATCGCGAAAAAGATCAGCTGTTCCCTACATTTATGTTCGCATAACTCGTCAAAATGAAGAGAACAGCTGATTTTTTTTTCGCGATTTCTGGTTTGGTCCCATAGTAAAAGTTGTTCATAATGATGAGTAAAGTCACGTGTTTAAGTTTGCGCACTGGTTAAAAACCCTGTATATGCTAATCTGGCGGTAAACTCTGCTTGCGCGATGCAGGATTTCGCATTTCGCATGTGGCGATGTAAATGTCGCCACAGAGAAATAGATATTTTACATGCATCTGAAAAGACGAAAATAACTCTACAGAGGAACAAATATGTTACATACATCTGAAGAATATATGAAAGTGGTCCTTTTACCCCATGCTAACAAATGTCAAGAAAGACAAAGGTTAACGGATATTCTTTTGTATTTACACATCCCCTACGACGAGAGAGACAAAGTATTAAGGCAGACAGAAGCGAGGTTGGTTTCATCAACATTCATCCAAGTATGTTGAGGTCAGGCTCTTTCCAATCTAACAAAAGAGTCAGAGCTATACCGAATTTCAGCTGCATATTTACATATTAAACTTAAACTCAACTCAAAGCATTTATTTTACAGACACTTTTGAATTGTCAAGGAGTCGATCAGTCAGAAATATGAAGCTAGTTGCCCATTACAAAGCGTAGCAGGTACCTCTATGGAGAAGAACGGGCTAGAAACTCCATGGACACTATTTTAAATTATATTGTTACAAAAACATTTGTTGAGTTTATAATAACCGCAACACGTCACCCCTTCCGTGTACATACAGGGTGGCAGGGACATCGACGCGAAAACTGTTACCATGGATTCAGTACTTACATGATTTTGAACGCTCTTTTTTTCTTTTGGTTGGGAATTTATCAAATAACTTCTCCCGCTCTGGGCGGAGTGGGAGGGCGTGTCAGACTCTTACTGACTAAAACCCACCCGTGTTACTTCAGTTGCCACGTTGCCAGGGGCCACGGTATCCCTTTCGGACTTTTCCGCAACCCCGGCAATTCTGAAACCCCTGCGTTGAAAATTTTCGTCGGTAATTTTTTTTTGCTGCTGTTTTGCAAAATGTATGGAACAGCAGATTCGCACACACAAGACAAATAGACTGCCGGGATTTCCTTACGATTTAAAATTTTCCGAGGGCAAATTGCCCATCGTATGCTCAACACTTTATTCGACAACCAATTAGCCGATTTTTATTCATAGATGATCTCGGGAAATCTTTTAGCACAAGCGGAGCCGCGAACACAGCTAGTTATGCAAATGGCAGCCGAAAATTCAGACTGAACAAGTGTGCCAATCAATACAAGGTACGTATAACAGGTAAAACTCGGTAACCGAGTGTATTGGTTCGTTAATAAGGTAATTACGAGGTGGTTACAATGTCGGTCGGGTGGGGGTTCATCGCACCCGAGCGGAAACGGGCAGGGGGCTCGAGGGACGGTACCAGTAGCCCTTCCATTTGTGAACAAATAAAAACTTCCTCTCTAACAGCTATAGTTACATAGAAACAATCTCAAATAGGTCAAGTTTTAGCAGTGACAGTATAGTAGAATAATACAGCTACTTTTTTTTACAAATCATCTAAATTGACACAAAATTAATAAATTAAATTGAAGTGTCTGTTTATAATGCCAAAATAACAGCTTTTTACTAAATGCATATGAAACGGTACGGTACTTAAAAAAAAAAAAAAAATATTTTGTCTGTCTATTTGTTTGCCAGCCAATCTTCGAAACGCCTGGACCGATTTTGACAGAACTTTCACTGACAGATAGCTGATGTTATAAGGAGTAACTTAGGCTACTTTTATTTTAGAAAAATAATTAGGGTCCACGCGTGGCAGCAGCTAGTCATTTCACATGGTAATAGCTAAGAATTAATATCCTTTTAATTTTACTTCTGTTCTGGTTAAGTGTTAATGACTGGCTTTTCTCGCTGACTGTACAAAAGTATTCAAAGTTAAACACAAGGGGACGAAAAAATTGACCCACTGGTGTTTATCGACTACTCGATTCGCTAAAAGTCGATCAAGAAAGTCGTTTTTATCGAAAAGAAGTGACGACAGGTTGTACTGATACAGATCAAGCACTAAGGATATGATTTACCTTCGGAAGTGAAAATTATTTAATTTGCAATATACATTCATGGGTTTCAGTACCCAGATTAAAATGAACGACAATACTGGGGAAAGTACGAAAAAATAAAAGTAAGTAAATATCTTACATTTATTAATAGATATAGGTTTGGAAGTCGTAAAATATAACAGATAAGATAGTCAACTAAATGAATGAAATCAAATACGAGGTTTGATAAGATTGTCTGTTTGTCTGTCACTGATTGCAAGTTGTATTCAATTCAGCGTTGATTACGCGCTAAGTGCACTTCGGTTCGCGCTAACTGCTACACTTAAACGTTCAACGGACCACCTATTAGTATTTAAGTGGGCTATCAAAGTAATTATTATTTTATCAATAATGTGGAAAACAGGCCTATCACGCAATTTACCAATCACATTTTCTACTTTACAATCCTAACTAATATTATAAATGCAAAAGCGAGTTTTTTTGTTTCGCTTTCACGCTAAAACGGCTGAACGGATTTGGGTGAAATTTGGGACATGGGTAGACCATGACCTGGGTTAGGACATAGGATACTGTTTATCCCGATATTCCCACGGGATCGAGACTTATGCGGGTGAAACCGCGGGGCGCAGCTAATTCTTCAATATTTTAATGGATACTCAATCATTTGTGTCTAGTTTAGAGCGAGGAACAGGAAAAAAACTGTTAAAATAATTCTACTAAACCACGAGTTACATGTTACCCACGTAATACAATATTGTTGAAACAACAAAATATGTAGTTAAAACAGAACGCAAGCAGTGAAATGAAAATAATCTATGTTCGTCGTTAAAACGTAACAAAAAACCACAATAGTTAAACCCGGTCGTAAAATATTGTTATTAACAATCTACAAACTAAGTAAGCGAACCGTTTTTGAGTTATATTTAGCACTAATAAATACACACTAAATACATATATAATCAAGCTGCAGAACAGTTTAAACTTTGTACATTAAGTTGAATTTAACTGTACACTTCATCTGCGTGGCCTTTTCACAACTATGATGGGGTTGGCTTCCAGTCTAACCGGATGCAGCTGAATAACAGTATTTTACATGGAGCGACTGCCTATCTGACCTCCACAACCCAGTTACTGGGTAACACGATACCCCTTGGTAAAACAGGTTATCAGACTTTCGGGCTTCTGACGACCCTTTACGTCTGTCAAAGATTTACGAAAAGCAGCCGGGACTATCAACTTAACGTGGCATGACCGAGGCACGGAGGGGTCTCGGTATGTAAAGCTGGTCACCCATCCACGGACCGACCTTGGCAAGCGTAGCTTAACCTGGTCGATCGACTCGTGCAGCTGTTATTACTTAGCCACAAGCCTCTCCTCCCCAAGTTGAACGTAAGCATACTTAAGCAATACGCACACTTAACAAAATCTCGACCCGTTTCTCGTGAGAAACCAGCCGAGATTTTGTTAAGTGTGCGTGCGGCGACGCATAGATACTATGGCCCCACGTATACAAGCCGCGCGCGGTGCGTTTCTAAGAAGATAGCTTACTACCTCTCTTTACACTGACTTAAGTGTACTATAACCATAATATTAACAGAGGTTAAAAATATTTTTATTACTTAAGCATAAATAAAGGTTAACTTTTTAAAGGCTTCTTTGCACATAAATATACCTAACAATAATATTGTTACATTGCCCTACTTAGCTGTAATTTCTCACACAGCTAAATTTAGTATAGTAATAACAAGTTAAAGACGAAAAAAATTGTGTAAATCTTTTTACACAAACATTCAATTTATAATTAGCGTAGGCCTTGGAAGAAACTTAACTTAAACCAGATATGAAAATTACTGACATTGGTGTTAGTAAAATACATAAATTTTAATTAGTCACACCGTTCAATACTGAAAGTCTGATCAAGTAACAAGTTCCTGTTCAATAAACAAGTGTTATAATTTATTGACAAAAAGGACCAATCATAGTAATAATTGGTCTTTATGTAGTCAAAACATAACAATTGTCAAATCTGTAATGTAACGTTACAGAGTCGAGCATTCATCAGTGAGTGAGGCGAACCGAACAATTACAGCGCGCAACCTGTTATGATACAATTCGAGCATAAAGCCGTGTACGCACGTACGAACAAATTTGTTGCGTTGCATGATACGCAACAACTTGGTCCGCACGTGCGTACCACTAACGAACATCGAATACTCTGTTCGTCAAACATGTTTGCGGCGATCCTTTTAGTATGTTCGGTATGGACGGTGTTCGAAGAGCTTTACCACCACTTCCAACGGCGCCGTCATGGCTATTAAGATAGAGTTCACGGCTGTTGTGCGCGAACTCGACTCGAACTATGTTCGCATTCGTGTTCGAATATGCCGTCCATACGTACGAACCAAATGTTCAGATTTGATGTTTGTGTTCGCTATGTTCGTGTTCGTACGTGCGTACACCGGCTTTACATCAGTGAGGGAGGAGAACCGAGCATTACACTGCGCAATGTCTGTAATATTTTGATACAACTTTTAACATCAATGCGCACCACTCGTTACATTACAGGCGAATGCTCGTCAGTCAGAGAGGCAGTATTGCTCAAAATCGAATCTTTAACTTTACATTACAGACGAATGCTAGCACTTTAATGTGAACCCATTAGATTTGACATAATTACATCAATTAGAATACTTTTAAGTACCTAACAAAACATACAAGTGAATCTATTCTTTTACCTTTTTATTTTTAAACGTTGCTTTAAGTTAAAAGACGCTCAAACGTCAAAAATGTATCGTTAAACAGTCGCTAATCATTACTTAACTTTAAGCAACGTTTATAAATAAACCATTTCAAAATCATTCACGAAATTGAATAAAAAATATGTGTTTTTATTATTGACACATTATCAGTAGCTCAAGAAACAAAATAATAATATGAATCATATGGCACACTATCTTTACATGAAATATTGATAAAAAGATTCTCACGACACATTATTCTTTCAAGTAGGTATGTAGATATCAGACAAACATTGGTTGTGTCCAGAATCATGCCTATAACTTATTATTTATTAATATATTATTCTTGTAAAATAATAAATTTTGTGGCCGTTTTTCTGTACTTATCGAACGTACATTTATTTCAGGAAATTGTTTAATTATTTGTTTAGGCAGTCTTATAATTATTTGCCTCAAAAGTACCAAACTTCACAATCCTTATTTACCTTAGGAAACTATTCAGCTTAAATTGCAGACTTCCACGATTCCCTATTTCAGACTGTTCTGTGTTTTCTGTCGGTTTTTATGGCATCTCGTCCCACCCAGTCCAGTTTTAAAAAGCCGCGGAGGTGCACATGACAATTGACATTTAAGCAGATCGAGTGACTCAATTTCTTTGTCACACCGTTTATACGATTATTAAGGGGATAACCAGTACCCTAATTGCGTAATACACGATCAATCACAATTTGTTTCGATTTGAAACAGGTTGCTAATCCATTGCTTCGTAAGTTGGAACAAAAAAAATGCTCAACAACGTAAATAACGCAATGAATGTTGTTAAACTGTCAAAATTAAAAAAATTGGTCATAATCGTTTACGAAAATAAGTTACGCAATTAGGGTACAGTTTACTATATATTATTCGCGTTAATAATTACTTTAACTTTCACAACTACTTTAAATGCAATTACATTTTAAAACAACGCTATCAATGAGGTAATAATTTGTTGAGTTAGCTCTACAGTTTCCGAGTAATAACAATGATAATAATTCTATATTGGAGGCGGGTATTGGTAGCGCCCGCGGCTCTTGAGCGGTAAATAGTAATTTAAAGTCTATTGAGAGATCTGATTAGCGCAGCTGTTATTATGAAATGTATTATTATGATCAAATTCATATGTTTAGATAGTCCTTGGAAGTTGCATGTTGTTAAGACTCCATGGTCTGCGGCCGCCGCTATCAATCATCTCATCCCCTCGGTTCCGCCGCCCCGCGGTCCCTCCTCCCCCGCGCGGCGGCGCGGCCATGGCGATATTTTCACAAGATCCCTCCTATAGGGAATATGGCCGCTTATTTGCTATCTCGCGCAGCTGGTCGCTACGTTTAATTCGGTGGATATAGACTTAATTGGAGCTCACCAGGGAGCAATAAATAATACGAGAAAGTTATAATTCATATCATTGTTTCATTATGTAATCGGATTTGGTACTTAGCCTTAATTCCCATAATTAATTGCTGAAGGTCAGCATTGCTTTCAAAAATCAACAAAGCAATGCCTCAATTCAAATACATTACAAAGAGACTCTTTTTGAATCGCAAACTATTCTTGGAGCACTTAGTGGTTTCTGCAAAGTTGCTCGTGTTAACGGGGTAAAACTTTTATTTTTTCGAGACTGGGTTAATAACGTGTATTAAAGTGTAATGATCCGTTTACTGCGGCTCAATAAGTAGGAGTGCGGCAGGTAACTGGTAAGCATGTAATGGGTACAATTAAGTGTATAATGCTGGCGGACGATTAACCCAGAGACCTTTGTGTGCGGTATCGCGATCAGCTGAGCGGTGCTCTCGGCTACTTGGCAGCACTGCAGCACGTCACCCCGACCTACTTCACGATACGAACGCGATACCAAAAGACCGCCTACCGCCTAGCGGTCTAGCCACGCCGCGCCAGTCGCCAGTCGCCACATACCATTAGGTTTAAACTCAATCGCGTTACGTAAAACTCTCATATATTACACCAACAGTAAAACCGTCGACGTTATCGTCTGCTGTCATAAATAGAATATTAAAAAGTTGATTGAACGTTAAATCATCAGTTCCTGCTTTCGCAAATTCTTGCTGTTCAGCAAATTACACGGAAAAATCACATTCACTAACAGTTACTAGGTTAGAGAGCACTTTTTGCTATTAAATTGAGCTATCGGAACATTGGACAATTATAGGTGACAGCGTATTTCGAGTAGGTAAATAGATTTTTACAGCGATTCGAGCGAGTACCTAAATTATGCACTGTGAAATAAAATGGTAGTGATTCTCATTTCAAGTTTTATTGGGTTTTACCTTCGGGAATTTCTTAGGAGTCTGGATTTGTGCCCGGTTGATGGCAATAGCTCGCCCCCTATTACATGGGACTTAATACATAACTGGCGAAATGTGGGTGCACTATGGGTACACTTCTGCCTAAGGCCCGGACTCCACCAAAGCGGAGATGTGCGGAGATGTCTGAAGCGGAGACGAGAAGAGTTGTTTTTCAGCTAGGGTGTATCCACCGAAGCTGTGCGGAGATGCGAACTGGCTAGACTGGAGCGGAGATGTGTGCTGGCTAGAGTGGAGATGTGTGCTGGCTAGAGAGGAGATGTGTGCTGGCTAGAGAGGAACTGTTACGGCGCCGCTCACTGCACGCCGCTCACATCTCTTCTCGTCTCCGCTGCGCACTGTCGCCAGCTTGCGAGGCACAGCGCACATCTCCGTTTCGATCGCGCCATACAAATATGATACATCTCCGCTCAGTGGTCTCCGCTGAAGCTGAGAGGAGACGAGATGTGTCAATAACGAAATTCTATTGGTTGTTTAAAACACATCTCCTCTCCGCTTTGGTTTGGTGGAGTCCGGGCCTAACCCATCGGGGATTATAGGCGTGAGACCAAAGACCAAACATGATGTTCAAGTGTGTTCTTAATTTTCACTCCTATTAAAATTTTATTGTTGTCGTAAATGTTTAGTTGCTAAGCAAAGTAACAAAGAGTTGGTTAACTAAAGGAGCCGCGATGCAAAACATGCGGCTACATGCACAACATTGTAGTACCAGACGACCGTGCCAGCTTGCCGGGCAGCCGGCAGTTAACCTACATCGATTGCCAGCACCTAGTGCGGAAGTGATCGCGGACCGAGTCACCACTGTGCCTATTGATTAGCATAGATTTCAATTAGTTACAATTGAACGTAGAAAATATATCCATTAATTCAAATTGTCGGAAGCATGTGTGTCGGGGAAGCGGTTGAACTGTCTGTGACGATGACGCACAAATCAAAAGTAAATAAGATTAATGTCAAAATTTCATCGTAAGACGTCGTATTTTATCAGGTAGATAGTTGATGCAGCTTAGAATGTGCGTCTTCCTTTATAATAGTAATCGTATTTGGTTTGCAATAGCATCCGCGTTTGAACATCCTACCGTACATTTGGCAGATGAATCGCTGCAATATTTATTGTATGCAAAGTACTGCTTATGTGTTTCTGAGTATCCTTACGGTTACCACATACAAGATAAAACATAGATATACAAGTAAAATTTTAACAGTTAAAAGTTGGTAAAGGAGTTGCATATCCTGCAAATTCCAGTTGATGCTGCAGCATCAGTTCAATGTTACTATGTTCTTCTAATATCATTGAAGTAACAGAATACCAAAGTTCAAATCGATCAGACCTGTGGAAGATACTCACATCCATTCATCGACTAGAAAAGAGCTGATAACCTTCAAACGGCTGAACCGATTTTAACAAAACATGTCTAAGAACCATCGCTAGAAAACCTGCTTTCAAAAAAAAAACCGCATTCAAATCAGTTCACCCGTTTAAGAGCTACGGTGCCACAGACAGACACACATAGCGGTCAAACTTATATCACCCCTCTTTTTGCGTCGGGGGTTAAAAATTAAATAGTTACATTTCAGTTATTCCTAAAAATAGCGACCCGCCGCTATATAGTTTTTAACACTTGACAAACCATCGCGTTTTCTTAATACAAATAAACCTTCCGGAATAAATTCAGTGAAGAAAAACCACATCAAAATCCGCTGCGTAATTTAGAAGAACAACGCAGTCACATAGAGACAGTCACGAAAGATATAGATAATGTCAACAACAATAGTCTTTCTGTATGTTTTTTAAGTCCAAACAAAATATCTGTACAAACTTTTACAGGTCGTTATACTCATGAATATGAACAACTTTCACGACGGGAAAATTGAATTAATCAGAACTTTCTTACTTTAATTTCTTCAAAAGAATTGAAACTTTGTTGACGTTTATGTTAACAAATGGTTTTATTTACACAACACAGAAAAATGTGTTTTCACGATCGGCAAAAATATGAACGATTCGATTTTTTTTGACGTTGAAACATAGAACATAGGTAATTGAATTAAAACTTAAGTTAACTTTCTTTGATTTATTAACGTAATCAAATTGTATGAAAATCTTTCTATTTAACTCGAACTCTTTTAATTGGATTTGATTACGTAAAATATTTATATAAGACGAACATTAGGTTCTGCTCCTCTGGATTACTTACTACTATGCTAGTGATGGTAATTTCCCGTGAATATACTCCTTGCTCTTTTGTTTTGAGTTCGTCAAAATAATCTACTCCACGACTTTAATTCTCAAAAATTCTCTTAAATTTCGAAAAGTATTAATTTTAAATCAGGTTATGTAAGTATCTACATATTTACGAATAATCAATTTTAATAAAATGTATAAAAACATTATAGAAAAGGTAAATATATAATTAAAATAAAAAACGAACAATCACGATTTCTTTGGAGCAGACTGTGATTTTGTAATAATTAGCACGTTTTTGGTCGTTACTTGGTATTGGCAATTACGTTTATTGCTTTTTGTCCCATCAAAATTAGCAACTATGTACTTTTAAAATATTTCAATTTTAAATTCTCCAAGTTCCGGGAATATTCTCCATCGTTAAGAATATTGCAGAATATTCTCGATCAGAGAACATTGAGAGAATAATTATCTCGACCCATCACTACCTACTAGTCCTACTACACACTACACTACTACATAAGAAAATAATAATCAGGTTTAAACAACATTTGACTTTTTTTTAAACACTCGATCACTTAACAGGTATTAATCTACCTTGCATAATGATCCGTAATAAGTTCCATAATTAATTTCTCACGAATGACTAATGTTTAAATTATTCGCGCCCAATTTCAACAGGCAAGCATTTACTTAAGAAATATAAAGTTAGTTCGAAGTTATTGTGGATGAGGGTGACTCACTCCGAATATATTTTAATTGTTTGCCTGACCGGTTGCAGGTATGCCTCTCGTAAGATATTTGGTGCAACTTACAATGAGAAACGGGATTGCTGCTTAGAAGATAATTTTATCCGATGAAGCGAAAAACTTCAATTTCAAATAGTCTTTTCAAATAGCATTAGAAATCTTAAATGTTTAATTGGGTTAAAAATGTAATTTTATATTACATTTTTCGTTGATGTCATACCTTGACCTTTAATTAACAATGGAATTGAATAGGAATAACTTACCAATAATACATTTTAGACCTTAGTCACCTTTTTTCTTTTATTTTTGTGTAAATATTTTAAAATAAAAAAGGCAAAACAAAGTCTTAGCTTTATTTATTTTGAGTGCTTGATTGTACTTCGGCTATTTTGAGAAAATAATATTTAGCGAATAAAGGATCAGAAATCGCCAGATTGCTTTGCTCTTTAGTATGGGCTCTTGAGTTTTCCTCCTCCATGTCGTTCCCGCAGTAGTTTTCAAGTCGTCTTCCCATCATTTCAAACAAGACCACGTACCTGGTAATTACCGAAATCGTGTTTCGCATGATTGACATAAGGTATCACAAAGAAAATAAATATTTGATAAGTGTTTTGCTTCTCAGAATTTTAATGGTGCTTCAAAACGCGTTTTTTTTTAAGTGTATCACATCAAATGAACATAATATCAAGTGTGTGACATATCAAATGAAAGGGGTTGTTTCGAGGATATCAAATATATATTTTTTTAAATCATTTTAAAGTAAATACATTTAAAAATATAAAAGAAAATTAATGAAAATTGACAACCCTCGTCTCCAAAACTACTGAGCCTAATTTTTTTTAAAAATTACATAGAATGGTTCTTCACTCATAGATTACAGGAAAACCTATAAGAAGTCTATGGTCTTAAAATAACATGGCAAATCTCTCAATATTGTGTGTACAAAGTTACAAACTTACATTTGCAGTTGGAATACAACGTTAAGTTTGTATTTGGAATAAATTCATCCCAACTACGGAACCCTTCATTGTGCGTAGTTCCGGTTTGTTGCTCTTGGCCGGTTTTTTTTTTCTTTTTCTGATGGCAGGAAGTAAGAAGGAAGGAAATTCATTATTAAAATGCCTCTAAAGTCGAACTCGTGAAAAACTCGATGTTATCTTACAAAAGATACAGTTCTTCCGAACTGTCAAAAAGTTTTGTCACTCAAGCTAAAGTGTATCAAACGTATTATATCGGAGTATTTCGTGAACATTAAAACAATAAAGGTGTAATTTAATTTTTAATTTTTTGTGGGTAATTTTCACACCTTTGTCCTTCGGTCTTCAAGTAGTATTATTTAAAAAAAAAAACTTGGTATTAAAATAAACGCTAATGAATATGGCAACCTTGTTTTCACCTTGCTTCAAAAATATTTAAAATAAGTAAAACAGCAAAGTGTAACACAGCACAGCAGTGAGATAGAAAAGAGCCTTGAAAGCAGCCAAAGGATTCGCAGGCGAAGATTGACTGAGCCAATTGGCGGCAACGCCGACGTCGTAAAAATATGCCCAAAGAATTCAATTCAATTCAAAATATTTTATTTCACATAAACCTACATGGGCACTTACGAAACGTCAGAACCTAGGTGCACGGTTCCAATTGGTCGTTTCCTATGGAGAAGAGCCGGCAAGAAACTCCACGGTTACTCTTTTAAAAATAATTGGCTTTTACAATACTTTCAAATAACAGTGTTACTAGGTATGGGAGGACAGTGTAGGTCTTTCAATAAGTACTAATTACTTAACAAAATAGAAAATGGTCTAATTCTCTAAACCTACAGCGCTCTCACATTCACAAAACAGAAAAGAATCTATACAAAAAATAAATAAATTAATAAAAGTAAAAACCTATTTTAATAAGACGCAATTATATGATTGCTATTACAGTTGTAATCAATCTGAATAATTATCATGTCCACAAAAGTCACAAACAAAGAGTTGAAATGAAATCGTAGGTAGAGATAAATATCACCCATCTCTCCACTAGTCCATTGCCTACTCAAGGATGCATATCCGGTACGGCACTGAGGGCACGTCTTCCCTACCATTGCCGCGCCCCCCGGTCTACTCCCTGATATGCAATGGCCTCTGTAGCGCCATGAAACATGAGGCTCCAGGGGCTAATGCAAATCTTGGGGTTCATTCGATTTATCGAGTCTGGTTAAACCACGCTGAGTTCGGTGCATTTCATTCATTCATAAGTAAAAACAACTTGTTAATTGAAAATTCTAAGTAATAACACCTCACATCCATAAAAATAAGATTGTACTAAATAATCTTTGACACATAGTCAGCCTGCGTCGCCTCGTATGAATTACTAACTACGGAAGATTAACTTTATGTTCTATGAATATTAAAACCAAGTGTACACACGTTCCGGTACATAAATCACTTTAATTACAGACAAAGTAATTAAGTAATAAACAAACATAGTAAGAAAAAAACCTTCAGGTACTACGGATTGCGTAATCGCGTGATTTTATCGATTATCGCGATAGATAAATCGATTTGAATTTTGAATCGATTGTGGATTTCCCACCAGGCGCGACCATAGAAATATAAAAAACAGGAGAAGTGGCATGGGGGCGTGTCTGTGTCCGCGCGTAATGATCAAAGTGCTCATTGCATACGAAAATGGCCGTCTCCGCGAACTAGTGTGCTTTCGGCTGTGATCGGGAGAATTTATAAGAATGCCGTGTTGTTCAGTGGTTTCTTGTAAAAACTGAAGTCAAAACAAAAACTTTGTGAATCATGGAATCACTTACCATATGTAATTACAAGTATTTTACTATATTTGTCTTTAAAATAATGAAAAACAACAAATCGTAAAATATTTCTTGCTTTTACTACGTTATTTTTGTTTCCAAATATCACAGCGACTGTACTATTTTTGCACTACATACATTGCTCGTTAACCACTACCTAAATATGTCGCTCAGTGACTCAACAAGCAATGTAAAAATCACAAAACGATACTGTGGACTGCGGATGCATCGCGCAGTACGGCCGCTGTGTCTGGCGACGAGCTAGTGATGTAGTTGTGCAGATCCACTAACGTAGGCTATCGACAACAATATCGTTTGGCGAATGAATTTATTGCTATTATACTTTATTCTTCAATTTGTCAACTGTTTTACCCAGGTGGAAGATCGATGTGAAATAATGTGTTTTACTTATTTTGATTATTTTACAGCGTGGTAGAGAAATGCGTAACCAACGGTCGTAAAGTAAGTTAATAAAATTTGAGGTGGAGTGTTTTGGGTTTGAATTATAGGATTAGATCTCTTTGATAATATTAAGTTTCACCAATTTGAGCAGTCTCCGATGAATAATCACATAATATTTCTAATTAAAGCAGTCATGGAAAAATGTATTAATTTAAGATTACACTATTTGACAAAAAATGCCACTCCAGTAGTATTAAAGCGTCAAGTGCTGCACAAATACCTCCACTTTACAGGACAGTGAGTAAACATCATAGCAGGGTTCAACAATACCTACTGTTTCAATAAACTATGACGGGTTAAACCAACGTAACTGGATTTTTTAATTGTTTGAATTTTTTGCTTATTATTTATTTTTATTATAATATTTTCTGGACTTATCGTTTTTATTTATTTTATTTTCAGGACACCAAATTTTTTAAAGTATAACGACGGTGAAGTATCAATATCTAATAACTACAAAAACATGGTTTTACAGGAGGAGAAAAAAACGTTTAATTTCCATAGTTTTTGATCATTTGAAGTAAACATTAAACTCAAACTCAAAGCATTTATTTCAATTAAACCATTTACAGGCACTTTTGAATTGTCAAGGAATCGGTCAGTCAGAAATAGGTATGAAGCTAGTTGCCCATTTCAAAGCGTAGTAGGTACCTATGGAGAAGACGGGGAAAGAAACTCCACGGACACTCTTTTAAATAAAAAATTGTTACAAAATATTGGTTACATCATTCATGTTGAAATTATACATGTGAGAACAATGTAGAAAGACGTGCACGTTAGAAGCGTCCGTAATAAAAAGATAAAACAAAGAACAATTCAAAAAATTAAAATAAGCCCTAATAATTAGTAAGTGAAAACCGCCAAAATGTTAGTTATTAGATATTGATACTTCACCGTCGTTAAATGGAAGAATCGATACCTTTCCGATTTGGTCAATCACTAGCGTATATGTAAAATAAATTGTTTCTGTACAGCACAACGATAGAAATGATGTTTTCGTGTGAGTGAGTTGTACGGTGCATGGTAAATGCACGCTGTGTATGATGGGATAAGGTTTATAATTGATTGTGTAGTACGTTCTGATTTATGAATTGCAAGAGTGAGCGCAGCCTCATATCTATTTCTGCATGTGTAGTTGTGGCGAGGTAGTGGGGACAAAGTGGAGACATTGGGTTTCGATACATTTTCAACTACCGGGCATATCTCCTTCTTTCTTATATCTATGGGCGCGACGCAACGGCGCACCGCGACGCCCGGTAGAACAATTTCTGTGAAGTTTTTATAGAAACTGTTCCACCATAGTCGCGTCGCGCTTGTCTACGGCAGCCTTTACGAGTTTCATCTTACGACAGATTCGAGAATACGTAAATCAAATCGATTTATTTATTTTCGATTAGGATGTACAGTCATATAGTGTGATGCTGCTCCTTAACTGTTCAAAGTCCATGACAAAAGAGTTGGAGGTATAGTTTCTAATAAATATGGACCACAATTCATTCATAATATATCTACAATGGCAGGTGAATCAGCGATCCTTTATTATGTGTAATACCTAGGCACCTATTCTGTGAATTTCAGTCGAGAACGTGTTTGAACCGCCTCGACTCGAAAGGTGTTCCCTCATCGGGAGCATTCGCCTGTAATGTAACGTTACAGAGTCGAGCTTTCATCAGTGAGTGAGACGAACCGAACATTACAGTGTGCAACCTGTTAGGTATGATACAATTCGAGCATTACATCAGTGAGGGAGGAGAACCGAGCATTACAGTGCGCAATGTCTGTAATATTTTGATACAACTTGTAACATCAATGCGCACCACTAGTTACATTACAGGCGAATGCTCGTCAGTCAGAGAGGCAGTATTGTAACGTTATGCTCAAAATCGAATCTATAACGTTACATTACAGGCGAATGCTCCCGGTGATGGGAGCACCTAAATGTTTTACTAATTCAGCTAATGCCTATTTGAACAAGATATAATGGCTCGTGCAGACTAGCGCGACTTATCGCGCGACGTGACACCGGTAATTGTTCTACCGTTTTATTAGAGTCGCGTCGCACCAGTCTGCACGAGGCTTTATACTTACGATTAAATAATAAAAGACATGCACGAAGCTTATTTAATACAATTCTAAGTAATATTTAGTCAGCTTAATTAAACATGTAATGAGCCTTGAATTAAATGTTGAATTTTCTTTGAAAAAATATTTTTTGAATCGGCTAGTATAAAAGGGCAGGTCATTAAATTGGTGCTCAAAGCATTTCAACGTTTGGTAAACATCTGTCCTTGGTTCCATTCTTACTGAAAGGTCGCGAAAACTTGAAGGGCGCAGTTACCGATGAATGAGCAGGGTCCTAAAGGCCCGGGCGGGGGGCGTAGGGGCGCGCGGGGGAACCTACGCTCACACCCCACTTCTCAGATCAACAACCCCGAAACCTTAATCAAGATAAGCTGAGCGGACGCCGAGAAAGGTTTTAAGAGAACAATTTTAATTAGCAAATGTACACTGAGCAAATGATGCTCCAGTTTGAGTTGTCATCGCCGTTAACGACGCCGTCAAGGACCGTGACAGTAAACCTCGCTTCCGCTCTCGAAGCATAAAATTCATCCGCCGACTCAGCCGTACGTCTACCTTTATTAATTACGAGACCATCGCCCGAATAAAACACAACCGGACGCGCCGGTTCGTCATCATTTTAGAGTTAATTTATTCTAATGTGCCTTTTTCGCAGCAAGGCGCATGGACGGAGCTCAGCTTTATTTTACAGACTGGGTTCATCGCATCGCTTTACCTGAAGCGGTTTCCGGCGGGCATTCCAATCACTCCTCGTGACTGCCGAACCTCGAAATGGGATCGCATCATAGATTTTAAATTTAGAAGCCCTAAAAAAAAAAATGAAACATACTGTCTATAGAGATACCAAGTTTATTTGCCAAAAAAAGTGGTAAGTTCATTAAAGAAACTAATGAACACAAAAGGCGAAACAGCACCGTAAAGCATAATTTCCTTCATAGTCTTAGTGCACTTTACTTGTGTAAAGGGCCGTTAAATCGTCAGAGGGGCCGGTGAGAAGCAATTTACGAGCGAGCACGAAAGTTATTAAACAAACCTAGCCTTTGAAGATCCGATGGGCGAGTTTTATAGTATCAGTATGGCGCTTTTCGGAAATTACAAAATACTTCCCATAAGCGTTCCCCTTGGAATAAGAGTTACGACATTATCTTCTTCCAGACTTTTGTCAGTACACAAGTTCGTATGTTAAGTTGTAAAGTACTTAACTCGTATGTTGTTCGCGAAGCTGAATGTCGCCGGTCCCCAGCGTCATGCATAAATTAAGTGAGTTTACTTTGCAATATGGTTCAAGGAAAGAATAATAATTCGATATAAAAATGAAACTGACAATAATATACTCTGGATAGCAGACGTGACTCGTGGGACACGATCACACGACATGGTATATCGATTCCCTTCGTACTTATAAAATAGGGGACTGTGAGCGGATAAATAAGTCCTTATTTGTGATTTTCGGGTCCCACAACCAGTCCTAGGTACAATTTGTTAGAGCTCAATCTTAACCCTCAAAAGGAAACCCGAAAAATTCTAATCTTATTTATTCGCCAGGACGAACTTTTCTGAGAGTTTCTTACAAAGCCCGACTCGATACCAGCACGTTATTATTACCTCCAGTCTCCAGTACAATACTTCAGGATCAAGGTCTCCTTTGTGCCAGGGTGATACGCGACCGGAATGCGCCTTTGTCAAAGGACCATCCTACGGTGTCGAAATTCGGGTTTGGGTTTTGTCTACGACATAATTTTTAGCCGTGTACCTGTAACAAACCAGTTTGTAGTCAGTCTGTTCGGAGAAGCTCTCGACATCGGTAGTTGACTCGCTTATCTCAGTCCCTCCACAATTACCTCTGTTCGCCGCGGCCACACTAAAATTACGAAGATTAAACTAATCACATCAAATTAAAATACATGAAAGCCTTCACACCTCCGCCCCGCCGATCCGGTATCGGCTCATATCAATGAGTAAGCAATTTTAGGAATTATTTTGTTGCACGCAACATTTATTGAAAATGAAACTTAGCGTCTGGCCGCTCTGGCGTGACGGAACTCACTTAGACCATAAATACTATGAACAGAAACCACAATGTTATCGATAAATGGATACTGTATAACACGTAGACTGTGGGAAAATGTAAGTGGAAACGGTTTCCCAGCAGCCAGCCACTTCGGAGCGGAACTATAAATTCGTTTTAATAGCAATTGTTTTGTTGAGTTCAGGGCGCCGAAAAAAAATCAATACAACCCCGTGACGATTATGATAGGGTAAGTGTGGTGCTCGAGAGTTGTGACGTTGGAAGTATTGTGGGGCTTTATTTTTATTATTAAATGAAAACGAGCTCTGGTAGGTGGGTCTTTGTACGGAGTTGGCCTGGGGCCGGGCATCGATCGCGTGGCTGCGGTGAACGCACCCCAAACCCGGAGCAGCGCACCCGGCGAGCAGAGCGGCAGCGTAGGGGCACGTTATTCACATCGCAAAAACCCTCGCCCAACTAATGATAAAGTATCTCCGCTTTAGCAACGAAACATAGTTGCGCTCTCTCAAAACCTTTGAGACGCGTTTTTGTTTTTAATATTTCACAGGCTTTACCACGTTCGTCATAATTTAAGAACGAAGTTTTCGAGTGGTTTAGGGCAAGCATGCGGGTATGCGTGTATAGTTAATGGTCGTGCGACAGACAAAGTCCCTGTCCCTGTGGAACTAATGACCACTTAAAACGAGAAAATTACGCCACGCCGTCGAACCGCATAGACCGGGCAAGTCACGAAGTGCCCGTTCAGTGAAGATAAAAGAAAAAAAATATCTTGAATTTTAAATTCGTAACGCATTAGGCGGCGATATAAAAATGAAATGTTTCGAGTTTCGAGATATATTTGAGCTGGGTATGTGATCGGATCTTTTTCTATGGAAGACGTTATCTTAGTAGTGTTTCGTTTCGTTCCTAGACGGTGGAGTCCGGGAGCACAAAAACTCGCGTCGGGCTTAATATCCAGCTGCGTTGGTCCCGAGTGCGGTGACCTCCGCCGCATCTGCCGCCTCGCTGCCTGGCTTCACTTCACACGTATCAAACACAAATCTACCCCGCTTATTGCTCCGAGTATTTTATTATAATATTTTATTTATAGTAAAATTAGCCTCTAGTTTCGATGTATAAACAAACAAGGAAAACTGTAACAGTTTCAGCAGCTGTGACGTAAACAGGGAAACGTGTATTGTTGTATCGTCAAGTTCAGTATTTAGCTGAACCAAATCGATAAACAGACTTTAATCCTATTAGATTCTATTCTAAAACTGATTCAGCAAACATTCGAACATGTGTCTAATAAAATAATAACTTTACAGTAATCTATCAGCGAGTTTTATAAACCTGCTAAGGGGTAGAATCCCTAAGGAGCCTAGTTATGATAACTTTCGATCATACTTTTAGGGTAAAAGGACCAATAAAATCGACTCATCCCGAAGCTCTTGAGCGCATCGTGCTTCGCTTCAATCAATCAAACGCAGTGGCCAGTGCAGTGCCTGCTCGACTATTATTGTTATAAATGGTTCGTCAGCCGGTGCTTCCTTTGTACCCATGGAAGGACGTCACGGTTTTGACAATAAAAATCTTTCAATAGAAGCATAACGAATACATATCGTTCTGGTTTGAGGCAGAAGATGTACTAAAGATATTATTTTTCGCGAACGGACCGTTTTGTGGATAGATTGTCATAGAATGAAATTTACTAAGATTCAGAATCAGATTGAGTTAATATCTGATCTCTAAAGTTCATCTAATCTAGTTTATTAAGTACTTTGTAGTTACAGCGACGGCGACGTGATCAAGTAGGTAATTAAGTTATTGTTAGTAGGTATAGACAAGACATTGTTTTGCTAGGCCACTGTGCTTTAACTTTTTAATCAAATATATCAAGTTTGTTTGCTTGCTTAATTTAATTAAAATAATATTATTTAATACTATCTTCTTTGAAAATATCCCACATGGTTTAATTCTGATAATTGGGCAAGAAATTAGAACTTTGTTGTCAGGAATAACTTTCAAAATTAGTTTTAGTTGTCAGTTTACGTCGTAAAATGGCCGTTAATGTAGTCATAAAAGGCGCCCGCAGCCGTTTTCAGTATCATGGTCCACGACTCCACATTCTAGTGTAAGTTACGTCGAGTAGAACTTGATTGTGAGAATTTTCATTGTGTGAGAGACGCGCCGCAGCGACACGGAAACTTTACACCCAGTAACTAGATATCAACGTACATAGATCTGGAATTGATCACCAGAGCCGGTTACAATTCTTCAGAACAGGATCCCGTTTTACCAGCTATTCAACACTTTAATATACACCCTGTATTTTATTCTACTTTCTAAAGGACACCTTTTATATTCGGAAGACGAAACAAATGATTAATTAACACCTGCACGACTATTAAATTCGAGTTAGTGAGGGTTTTGTTCCTAACGCTTTGAACAATAAAAAGTAATAAAACGTGATCAGTAATTATTTCAATCACGTTCTCGAGATGCGTTGAGTTTTTCAAAAGGACTGCAGGCGACCGAGATTTAACACAACGCTTAAAAAACATTGTTAAATAAAAAATAAAACGTGTATTCTCTGCGACGTAAACGCGACTGAACGGCGTATTTTTTTAATACCTGTAACTGTTCGACTTTCATCGCTTTAAAAAATGATTTTACATTTCGGAATATATGAAATCGGATTTCGAATTATGAGTTGGCGCATTGTGAAACCAATTAATTTTGATTTGATCGTCAATAAACTTTTAGAAATCACTTACTTTTATTCTTATGATATACACTCGCATGGCTACAATATTGATCATGGATGCTTACCTGAAACAATAAAAGAACAACATTAGCACAGAACCAAAAGACCAAATATTTTACATTCCAAAGCAAAACACATAAGTTTGAATTAACATAACACTAAGGTCCTATCTAGACCTTTCCATAAAAGCTAGCTTAAGCGAGAGACAGGACACAAAATCTATGGGGCCGCGCACCACATCAGGCGACGTAAGACGCGACATTAATTTAGAGTCACGAAGCGGGTGCGAATGCAATCACAGGCGGGAAGCTCATTCCGCCTGCATCTCCGGCAGTGCCTGCATCGAGAGCAGTTAAATTAAGGATTCCGAACGAACCGAGGCGACGACGCATTGGAACGCGCCCGCCATGTCATCGCGCGAATTTACAACGCGAGACGTATATGGGCGTTACATCCGTTTCAGAACTAGCTCGCTTGGCAGTGTGATACTGTCACGGTATGGGAGATGGGACTCTTTAAATTGTTTGAATAATTTAAGTAATTTTTGCAAGTTAAAATGTGAAGCATGCTCGAATTGAATTAAAACGACTTAACTGCTTTTGGGTTTGGTGTTTCGCATTTTAAAGGACAATGGCTTTAAAAGGGCAATGTGCTATGATCAGTGACACTTTCAGAGGTGTTTTAGGAAACGTTCATATGAAAATCGTTTTGTCAAAATATGAAACACGAACACATAAAGCGTAAAATGGTAGCTAGATGGATCTTCGTTGAATGTGTTTGGCGCCGCCTCAAAATTTGTTACTTAAATTCGTGTAGGAGCGAGAGTTTTAGTTACACTAAAAGGCAATTTAAATTTTTTCGCTTTTCAGTTTTTTTTACGTCGGTTTAATTTTTTGTAAAAAAGTTTTTACTTTTCGCTTTTGAGTTACCATTTATTGTTTTTCTCAAGTAAGGTATTATCTCAACAGCCTTCCGTCTCCATCGTCAGACCCTCGATGACAGTCATACCCAGCTAAGTCTAAAGTTCTCATCAAGGTGAATGAAATAAGCCCAAACACGATGTAGCTGCTGTAAACTGCTGAGGAGCTCTCGCGACTGTCTGCCGTCTCCATCATCAGAACTACTTATGTGTGCGAAATTACAACGGAATTGGTTCACATTTGAAAATTCGGTAAATGAAAAATCAATTGACCCCATTTTTACGTTTTGGGGTGGATTTGAGTTTTAAATTTCACATGGGACCAACTTCGAGGTATATATACCCTCTCCAATAAAACAAGAATCGTTAAAAATCTGACTACTCAGTAAAAAGTTATGCGTGTCGACTTGAGAACCTCCTCCTTTTTTTCGTCGGTTAAAAACACCTAGCTTGTATAACTAGTATGACATGAAATGCAGAACTTGACTAATTGCATAAAGCATAGAAACCAGACGCCGCTAAATCCGGATAAAGTCGCTTTTAAAGTCGGTGCAGAAGAGGAAAAGAGATCAGTGTCGCGCATGGAATATTCAATCAACAACTGAGCTCCTCTGTGGGGAATTAGAATGAGACCTATTCCGCAAGAAACCCACGACAGGGGGACATGATGCAAATATATTTAGAATACAATAATACAAGCTGAATATAATCCGGTACTTAATACAGTACACAAACGTATAAAATCGAGCGGTAGAGACATTCGGACAGTGCAATTTTTTGCTGTCAGAAGCTCAAATTGAAACAGAATTCTTAATAATAACATGCATTACGCTAAATTTGCTCAGCGAACTCTGGGAGGTAAGTAATGTGTGTCAATGACCTAATGACTACAATTTGGTGGGAAGCATGAGTGACGTCATCGTATTAATATCGCAGTGACCAACTGTATCCGGCTGTCTAACGGTCCTAGAGTTATGAGGGAAACATATTAACAATACACACTTAAACATTACGTTATAAGCTCAGTGTGGATTATTAAAGTTGTTAAATTTTATGAGCTAAGCTTAGAAGTAATGGAAATCCATGGTTTTACGTTCCAAGGAAAATTGTTTCCAGTTATCTTTGTAGCAAGCCAGTCCAGCAAGCCTTTACAGTTACACAATTTGCAATGTGTTGTACACAAAGGTTTAACTGAAAATTTATGGTATTTCAAATTGACTAATCATCCGGTATAATTATAACGAGCAAAACCGCACAATTTATTGTGTACATTACGAAATGCTAGATACTCCTTTGTTTTCAGCAAATACGGTGTAACAATACGCCAATTGACACAAAACCATATGAATTCCTCATTTGCCAGCTCGCGTACTAACAAATGGGAAATTTCACAATTACCGAAGACAAAAACTTTGAACAATGAGCAGTCAGATACAGTTATCGTTGATATTAACATCGGGCATTCGTCGACAATGCCCGGCCCCGCAGGAAGGCCGTGTTTTGCAAGCGGCCAGGTAGGCAATTTGACATTGTGTAAACGTTTTCACATGGGGGCCGAAAACGGAAACTTGGGTCACGCTCCTTGCATACAAAACGCGCTAGAACAGTCCTCGGCCAAAGAATATGATTAAAACTGCGGACTCCACTCTCCAGGGCTGCGACATTACCAACTTAGTTAATTTAGAAACAGAAATGAGCAGCAAGCCTTGTTTAATTCATGACTGTCTAACTTTTTAATTCAAAAACATGTTTACGAATATTAATGTTTGTAAGCAGAATACAAAATTTCAGCATTCCCATTATAGTGAAAAAACAAAGAAGTGATTAAATTGTGTCCTTTGATTACCGAGGTATAACCGCACACATTCCGTGTCCTGTAAAAGCGACTGAACATTACTGAACAAACAAAATTAACGAGCTGTTGCCTCATTAGCAGTCTCTTTTGAATTACATAATACTAACACGCATTGGAAATAGTTTCGTTGAAGTCACGTAGGATTTGACTTTATATGAGGTCAGGTCAACTCCATGCGATCCAGTTATAAACATAACATGGTAAGCCTTAGAAATACACCCCGGGATATTTGAAGCCAATGATGTAATAATAATATGTGAGGTCAACACCATGTCCCAGAGTTAGTTATATTACGACACGACATTACAAACTTTAGAAGTGGTGGAAAACACGACCTTGTTAATGAATTGTAGCATCTCTAAATAGACGATAGTGAGTCGTCAGTGTAAATACCAAGGCAACAGGACATGGCAGTGTTCAAACGTTCATAAATTCGATTAGGAAGTGATTGATGTACAGGCAGAGGCAGGGGCTGGAACGCCGTGTGCGGTCCCCGTGCGTCACACGCACAATGAGCTCCGGGAGGAAACTAGCGACTTGCGTCGAACCACATGTGTGATCGATATCACGCAGCTGAAAAATTTAAATTTCATGTTGGCCTTTTCGCAGTTTTACGTCAAATGCTTGTCTCTTTTTGCACACATGTCAGTTACTTGTGTGACACATTAAACACGGAAATCTGCGAAAATAATCGGCATGTGGGAAAAACCAGCAGCGGTGTCATGTAAGCTATATAGATTTTTGGGAATTGGAAAAGAGCCTGGTAAAAACATTGCGTTTACCTCTTATCACGCATTTAACATGCAACCATAACGACCCTAAACAGAGGAAAATTTATTATTCAAAGTCACCGAAAGCGACCAAAGTAGGAACGTGGTAGTAGGTGCGGCAGTTTCTAAAGCCCCCGGGGTGAAACTGGATACAATAAAATATCCAGTAGACTCCCATCCCATCGCCCGCGTATAACTTCCACCTAGATGGAGGCAGGAGGGTAATTTGCAACCCGTGAACGAAATGAAACGTAATGACGGTTTAATTGTTGACGATATTTTCCAAATTTCCCCTTTCTGGCGAACGCCCGGGGCCGGGGGCTACTGAAACTATTGTAAGGAAAATCTATCCTAAAAAGTTAAATTATGCTTAATTGTTGTTAGTCTCACGTTATTCTTAGTACAGTTTTGTATTACGGAATAGGCAAAAGTCCAATTTCTTGACATTTAAGTCACGGCCTTGAGTGTAAACTGCGATGACACAAGAGACTAATGATTTAATAAGGTTAATTGTGCATTCTTTCAGCTAACACTTAATAGTAATTGAACTACGCAAGATGATTTTAAATTGGCAAATAAATTATGATTTGCAGCTTTAATATTTACCGGCCGTTTTCATTGGATATTGAATGGTAACAAATATTGAAGTCGATAACCCGAAATGCTATCATTAAAACTATTTATATTATCGTAGTAAATCTAAATGAGAGCGACGAATAAAACATTTTTTAGGGCTTCTGCCGAAAGTGATCAAACATTTTAGGCATTTTATGGAGCAATAAAGCAGTAACTAGCGCAGAACGCATGATATATTCTATCGACAGTTCCAGCTAAAAAGCCTCGTGCAGACTGGTGCGTCACGACTCTTAACTAAACAATTTCTAAGAAAACTTCACGGTAGAACAATTACCGTTGTCGCGTCGTGCCAGTCTGCATGAGGCTTAAATCCGGACTGCGCACTTACTCGCTAATTGAACCCACGATAAAAATAAAGTCCCCCTGTATTGTCGGGGAAATAATAAAATAGCGTGTGCTATTTCCGATGCAAAACAGAGTCCGAACCGTATGTCAATGGCACGTAAACGGCGTGCACGCACCGCCGAATGTTCACAATCTCTGATAAACACCGCGAGGTTGAGTGACCTGCGTGAACCGCGGAACCATGGGGAAGCCGTGTCCGGTAAACTGTTGCCAATTAATTGCACTGCGAAGACTATTGAGACCGTGCGATACGCAGTACCACCGTTTTGACGTGAAGCCAAATCATAGGCATTCTGGTTTCGCCTTTCCAGATTTTCCTTAAACGTGTTCTAGATTATTTTCATTGAACTACTTCCAAAATTACCTGTAATATACCGTACGATTACAGTTCTAGAAACAGATAAGATTTAAGAAAAACCGGCCAAATGCGTGTCGGACTACGCACAATGAAGGGTTCCGTAGTTGGGATGAATATATCCCAAATTTAAACTTAACATTGTAGTTGAAAAACATGTTCCCCCATACATTCCAACTGCAAATGTTAGTTTGTACGCACATTATTGAGAGATTTACAATGTTATTTTAAGACCAGAGACTTCTTATAGGTTTTCCTATCGCTTCTTTGCTTCAATAACGTGATAAGTCCGACAATATTGTTGGACTTATCACGTTATTGAAGCAAAGAGGCGCTATAATCTATGGGTAAAGAACCATTCCCTGTATTTCTTTTTCGGAGATAAGGAGGACTGGTAAATGTTCATCTATTTTCTTAAATATCTTTAAATGTATTTATTTTAAAATTATAAATAAAATATATTTGAGATCTTCGCAGTAAGCCCTTTCATTTGATATGTCACACGGTATAGTTAGCAAAACTTTTTTTTTTCTTATTTGCCCCCAAAAGTGACCCCCACATTTAAAATTAATTTATTTACGTTAGACGTCCGTGTTTGGGTCACAGAAATACATATGTCTTGTAGCAAATTTCAACTTAATCGGTTCATTAGATTCGGAGCAAATTGGCTGAGACAGACAGACACACGAGTGATCCTATAAGGGTTCCGTTTTTTCCTTTTGAGGTACGGAACCATAAAAAGCAGGTATTACTACTGCCTGCTCGGAATATAATTACAATTTGTAGAGGTATTAACCTGACAGTACAATTATGGAACAAACACAAAACAGTCGGTTTTGTCAGTCGTTGTCTGTCGTTATAAGTTGAAACTTGTACAAAGAAGCGTAAACTTGTGAAATAGCCTGACATAGCTCAACATTAGAGGCAATAAGACTACATTTGGCTTTCAATTGTTGTTTTGTTCTGTTTGAAGTAAATGCTGGTTCATTTACTTGATTACTGTAGATTTGAGTGATGGCTTCTGAAGTTCGGTTGACGACAACGATCTAATTTGGTGGTAGACCATGCTATCAAATATGGCTTCGAGGGCGTGAGAAAAATTCGTAAATATACGTACGAAGATACAGATAGTGCAATCCACGAAGACGCGCCCCACTCCGCGATTACTGTACTGTAAGCTGTATTTTAGTACGGAACGGAGCGGAGTGGGGCGCGTCTTCGTGGCTTGCACTATCTTTTGTGACGATACACGTGCCCGTCAAATTAAGGACGTAATAAAAACGCAGCGATTTTTTTTCTTGCACTGGATTTTCAACGCTCTGCTAAGCGCCAAGAGTTGAAAATCCAACAGTGTGTTTTTTCAACGCGCTGGGACGAGAGTGTGTCCCACCGCGTTGGATTCTCAATGCTCGGCTTAACACCGAGAGTTAAAAATCAAGTGCGCGATAAAATCCAAAATCCCGCCGCGATTTTATTACGTCCGTGCGAACGTGGGCTTAGAGTGCCAATAGAAACTTCACCGCTTGTTTTTTTATAAATGAAGAAGTAATGGCCGCCTCGCCTTTGTTCCTAAAAAAAGATCCAAGGCGACTATTTTGTACCCCCATAATTTTCTAGGTACCAATCCTTGTTGCTATGTGCTGTGTCAATAGATGATTCGATAGTCAGAATTAAGTAAAGTGACATCAAACCTGACAATAATAACACGATTGTCCTGACTTAGAAATTAGATGCTATGATTTGGCAATTCACATAGTCATATTGGCTACTGTTCAACGTCCATTGCTTCATTTGTATGGACGATCATAATATACCAATCGTTGTTGAAATGTGGCCTGAATCGGTCCTTAGTAGGAGCTACTAGCGAAATTCAGGTTAATGCCTCTCAACATTCTCTGAAACGCCCTTTTATCGGCAAATAAACCTAAATTCTGTAATGGTAACATGTGCCAGTGTTTTCAATAATAAAATATTTTCAATGGACTTTTTACCAATCTCTATTGCCAAAACAGGCTTATCAAACAACGTAGTAAAGATAGCTGGAAACAAACTTGTTATGCGAACAGCGTGAATCGTGACGTCATTGCGTACCACGCGCTCTGGATTAGGGGTAGAGATAAGGAAAACTGGGTTTCATAAAGTTGGAATTTGTACGGTGTAACGTTAAATGGAATATACAGGAGCTCCGTGAAGGTATCTCGCTGCAATTTAAAAAAAAACAAGGATGTCGTTCACTGAAGCTCCTTATAGATATACTGCCGTAATTACCGAGCTTGGAAGATGGAATGCTAAATTTAGCATGTTTTAAGAGAAAAGGAGGATGCCACCATCCTTTTGACACAATTCCTTACTCGATTTTCATCAACACCAGCGGCTCGAAGGGGGTGGACTTTTGTACATCGTCAACAAGGATAGTCTAGATCTTGGCAACTAGAAATAACGTGATTAGGCGAAATATAAATGTTCTAGATACGGCAGTTACTGAACATACAATTGTGAAATCGATGTTACTTTAATCTATTTGGGACACAGTTATTGATATTTATTCAATTTATCCAACAGGTGATTAGCCTGCTATGACCTGACACTGAGGCTCCAATTCAGAATATTCCAATATCTTTATCAGAGTCAGCTTAAAATCTTAATCCAATATCAGTCAATCTCAGCTCCTTTCTCACGACACCAATTATCGCTCGACGGTGATGGAGCAAAAAACCTCTGTGGTTTAATGGCTGACTTGCAACTAAGTGGTATCTCAGGTCACATAACGCGGGGAGTCTCGAGAGCTTCAATGTTCAAGTGTGACTTTGAACAGTAATCGAAGAAAGACGAATTTAGAAGACCTAAATTAAGTTTTAACTGGAGTAGCATAGTATTTATATATTTATGTAGATAGTTGTGAGCGATCTCACAAAGTCTAGATCTGAATATCAATAAAACTTGCTCTTCAGCGCGAAGTTGTTTTTCAGAACTTCAAAACTGCAAAAGAAGTGCACGTCGAAAAGTCGTCTCTGTTGCTTTAAAATCTCGAAGAACTTCACAACTTGGTTGATATTTTTGCACCCATTAATCCTGCAGTCTACGAGTGCATCTAAGCTGGAAATCTTACAATAGAATTATGTCACGTCACTTAATATACGCACGATAGCTGGCAAGCGGACTATAAGTTCCCCGTGACCTGGTTAAGCAGTAAGCAGGCCAGTTCGCTGCCGGTACTCGCGTCGCGATGCCGCCGTTATCTCGTCTACTTCACACATCTGTATATTACTCAAAGGTTCCATCGATATATCGAACGACCAAAACTTTAGTTGGTGCCAGGGCTCGCATATTATGCTCCACTTAAGAATTTTTAAACGTACTTGTCTCTGCCAGTTCGAACACAAGTCGCACTAAATCGCAAATGATCGTGTTTGACGATTTTGGACGATGATCCATAAAGTTGTATCGTACTATAATCTCATATGCTGCTAATTCCTTCAGATTGGAAACTAACTTAAGTGCCGATAATCGGACAATCCCTAGTTTATCAGATCTCCTTGCCAAGCGTGTTGTAACGAGATTAGCAAAAATGGATTCTATTGTGTTCAGCAGCAAAAGGTTTCTAAGTTATTACTTCTTTTGTCTAGCGTTACGAATTATGGACTCGTTTTTATACAAAGAAGCATGTGGCAGTGAAATGGGTTAGGATTTCGGGATGAGTACAGTTATTAGGAATTACGTGGGGTCACTACGTAATTGCTTACTGCTTTGTTCTATTTTCATTTTGGGAAATTAGTATCATAATGAGCTAAAGACTACGAGCAAAACAATGGTACGTGCATGAGCGTATGATCGAATTAAGCCGAAAGAAACTCGACGGCTTTTCAACGAAAATCAACACAAATAAAAAGTGTCGTAATAATCTCGATTCGGCATGATATCCGTTCGTTTCTGTCATGCTTTCTTGACCTAGGTAACTGCACGTAAGAGTACATTCAAACAAACCCAATTTATTTGAGAGAACCACTAGTTTCTAAACCACTTTTTGTGAACTGACAGTCGACTTCGAATTCTCAAGAATTAATACTCGAACTTCCAAAAGTATTGAGATCTGACTTAGGCAGGTAGTCGAATCATCATTCATGCGATCAGTAGCAGGTAAAGAACCCTTATGAAATCGCCATCGCCAATAAGAAAACTTTTGATGCTGAAAACATGAAAAGGTTCCCTTTTTACACGATAATAATAACTAAGATGCATTTGAGCGAAATCAAAATATCCTCGCCCAACAATAACAACAACTACGATTTCTACAACAACACACAACTTGCTCTTATTATAAAGGCACGGAGAGAATACAATTGGTGTTCAATATCAAGAGCGCACTTTGAATAGTGTTCGACAAACAAAACTCCATTCGAGAGCGAGTTTGCAATAAAGGCGGATGGATCAAGTTTTTCAACTGGCTCGAAGCAATTAGCCACGGTCAGCAGGGTGGAGACGAAGGCGCGACCCGAGGCGCGGCGGACCCCGCGCAGCCCGATCAATCAGCCCGCACGCTTGTGGTAATTAATTTACTATAGGCCGTGCCCATCCTATTTGTCCGGGCCTATAGGTTCCTCACCTTGAATTGTCGGGTGTCCTCAATTGGCATGCAGGTAGTGCGAGCACCGAATGTTATCGTCTGATATTGCTAGATATTAAATTACATGTGAACGTGTATGCAAGGATGCAATGCTTTGTTTTCTCTTTGTGTAGATAGATACCGATGTGTATACCTGTATTGTGTATTCTCTTGAGACGACTGATTTCTGTTTTCTATGAGTTAGCAGTTTGCTAACATTATTTGTGTATCAACAGATAAGTAGGTATGTCTGTTTACGTTTTAACACATTCGCAAATGATTTCACTCTTTAGTGATCTTGACATTCGAAGACACCACAGGTAAAGTATAGTTGGCATTTACAGTGTCAGGTTCTTAATATGGGCACTTATTTAACGATTTCAGGTCAACAGAAAATTAAACAACTCGTGCGCATTGACCGGTTGCAGAATTCTTTTTATTGCGGCTTTCTACTGCGTATGCTGTTATTCTTAGGCACAAGTTGTTATGACAGCGCGCTATCGTGAATTCGTGATTGTCTTGTCACCGCCGAGCAATGACGAAACGGACTCGTGACATGCGAAGATGAGCATAACGAGAGTAATACTGCATTGTTTCACAAAAAGAAAATAATATCTAGTCTAGCTGGCGTATTATTTAGTAGATGAACACAAAGATATCTAAATGCAGAAGCCAGCACCAGAATAAATTAAAACACTCAGAAAGGAGAGAAAATAACTAAAATGTTAATGTTAAGGAGTCCCTATTTGCATTCAACGGGCGAGTACAAGGAAGGAGGGATAGGAGCAGAGCAGAGTCGGGTTTTAGGGCTCTCGACCGGCGATCGACGCGGGCTCGGAATAATCAGGCGTGCCTCCCCTCGTCGCGGTCGTTCACACACAATCGACGCGGCAAGCGCCATGAGGGACCTACCTACGCACGACGAGTCGACACAAAGCATCCACCCATACCTAACAACCGCTACCCCCGATGCACGAACGTTGCACTACTTCAGGGCGCTCCCACTGTGCTCGTGTTCGAACTCGTATCTACAACCATCGACTTAAGGGCGAATGTCGCTTACAAGCGGGAACTTACTCAGTTCCAATAACAGATATCGAAGCCATTAATTCAAAAGCTAGCTAAAGATGTGAGCAATAAAGCACAGTTTCATTTGAGGAGTGACTTCGGTCGTCAGACGCAATGTGCATTCGATTGCGGGCAACATGAATATTGAAAACCGCTCTTATGTCGTTCGTGCTGAATCGAATGCCCGTCGCCGGCCGGTAGAAACTCCACGTGTTTACAGAAGGCAACTGGTGCAGATTAGACTGGTGAACTGCCTAACTTCTGTGCAATGTAAACTTTTGAGAAACTTTCAAAACTTGTTTAGTTCGACAACTAAATGTAAATAAAGACATTTAGGTTGAGTCATAAAGCGGTCCTACTCGTTAAAAATGGAAGATTCGAAATGGAATCGTAGTTTTCTAGGTTTAACGGTTGCATCGTGTTCAAAGGTAGTAAAACGAACGTTGGTCGTAGAGACTAGTAATAATTGCTTAGTGCGCTTTACTTATCGACGAGTCGAGTAGCACTTAGGTAGCAACTACACGATGCTGGGGATAACGGTAGTCTTTGTTTCTTTAAATTGCTTCGGGACTTGTAAGACTAGGAACATGGAGATTGGTGCCGTTTGTTCATAGTTACGAACGTGAGAATACGCCCCATACTTTACGATGCCAGAAATTGTAACCACTTGAGGTTTTTGTAGCCAAAAAACAATGTTAGCGAACATTGGGCAGCACTTACGTTCTAAACTCCCGTGTGTTACATTCGCTCTTAGATTTATGGGAATGTCACATAAAACTTTTGAGTGTGGCAGAGCTGTAGCTCGTAAAATCGGAGTCGATAAGACTGACAATGTAAGAATTCAGTTTGTAAAATATGGTGCATGTATGCCACTCTCCCAGCTGCTAGAATGTGATTGTTCTTGGGAGCATACACTATACTATTTCAAACCAACAATTAATCGAGCAAAATATTTAAAAAACTCTGAATAGGTGAACATTTATAAGAATCTAACTTTTATCTCTTACTTGAAATGCTGAAAAGCAAATTATTATAATAATTTTCAGTAAATTTTGATGAAATTATGCTAAAGTAACAATGCAGTATTATTTGAATTCCATTGCTGAATGTACCTCATGAAGCTATTTTCCAGCTGCCATTGCTTCCTTCTTATTTTCTACATTCCACATGAGTTCATTAAACTAATAGCTATTATTATAGATAAGTAGGTATGGTGGTAGCAATTAATGGATGGAGAGGGAAAGGAAAGCCAAAGAAAGGATGCATTGTGTGAGGAATGATATGAAAGAAAAGGGAGTGAATTATAGCATGACGGTTGTCAGGGGAGAATGGAAGGAAAAATGTACTGCGCGTACCACATTTTTAACAAGGGGCTTGGGTAATAGGGTACAACAGGGCTAATATGAGACAAGGGCCAGCAGATGATAAGGAGGTATGGTGGTATGGTAGCTACCATCTTTTTAAGCAAAATACAAATATAAAAAAAACAAACATACATGGTCACTTATGAAATGTCAGAAGCTAGGTGCATGGTTCCAATCGGTTGTTCCCTATGGAGAAGAGCCAGCAAGAAACTCCACTGTTACTCTTTTAAAAATAATTGGCTTTTACAATATTTTCAAATAACGGTGATAGTAGGTATGGGAGGACAGTGTAGGTCTTTCAACAAGTACCAGGTACTTAATAAAATAGAAAATGGTCAAAAAATCTACAGTCCTCTAAGCGTACAGCGTTCTCACATTACATACTAAGTTCTTTATCCCTAGTTTAACACTCTGAAGGAGAGTACACGAGACACAATTGAAGTTTTATTGTTATGACACCTATGAGGATTTAGTGTCCTTCAAAGTGTTAAGCTTTTATTTGGATATTTCATTTTATTTAAAAAAATACATACACTCTAGTAAAAAGGAAATGTGCTTGTCTTTTTGATCAGGGTTGGTTGATAGAGATGGTTGCAAGAAATGTAAAATCCATCTTATTCAAACCAAAGTACCTAGGTACTTGGTTCTTTATAGCTAAGCCTGCAGTGGGACCACATAATATAGAAAAAAAAAATTTGGTAAGCAGCTTGTGTTTTTTTATCGGGGTTGGTTTATACAAAGGTATGTATAACATTTAAGTTTTATTTATGATTACAAAAGTCGAGTTCACCAAAATGTTAATTTATTATTGTACTATTGTTTATAGTAAAAACAATAATTTACAATTCCTAAATGTATTATAGGTACCTACAACCCTACCTAGGTTTAGTATAATTGTTAGTAAATTATGTTCTTAGGCACATAATTTCCTAATTAATACAATCAGGGTAATCAACTTTTTTATCTATTTAAATAATCACCACAAAGTTAAAAAGTACAATGGCAACACAAGTTCTATGGGTACCTGGCCTTACTTAGGTTTCTGGATCTATTGTGTACTGTGTGAACATAACTGAACATACACAGTAACCAAAGATCAACTATCAATCACAATGCGTTTAGATAAAAACGAAAAATCCGTGAGCCGAATAAAATGGGATTGGTTCTTCCTGGACAAAGCCTCAAAACCTAAAAGATTGTTCACAGTGCAATCACAGATTAGTAAGTGACGTATGCTTAAAAGTTAGCACCACGAACAGAATATATAGACACTTCATCAATTAGTTTTGAATGTGACGCGGGCAATTTGAAAATATAAACAACAACAAAATTGACTCACCATACAACACCGAAGGCGCCGTAGCCGATCGGGCGGTCGGGCTGCACGTCCGTGGGGATGGCCGGCGTCTGGTAGTAGGGCGCCGCTGCCGCCAGGATGGCGCCCTGCGGCGCGCTCTGCGTACCGCCCTGCATCAGCGACATGGACACACTCATGGAGACGCGAGAGTGCCGCGCGGGGCCGCTTACAGCCGCCATCCAACCGCTCAGCGGCGAGCCGTCACCGCAGACTCATCACACGCCGAACCCTACGACCTCGACACTGCGCTCGATCACCAGACCTCGCCTCCCAGGGGACACACAACTATATCACCGGTTACTTCTTTATTATTCATGCTCGATTGACTATGCGGGAATCACTAAACAACACACGGAAAGACGATACACCTGTAGATTACACCAGTTATTTCACGTTTGAGATGGGAGTTTCAGTTGTGGTTGCGAGTTGTTGTGGAGTTCGCTTCTTCCTGGACAAAGGATGAGACCGAGATATTTTAGTCCACGCCGCGCACAGACGTCCACGCGGCACGAAAATCGAGCGAAACTGGTTGAAGGGAAGAAGGGGCGAGGGGAGCCGCGAGGACGCGGGCTAAAACGAGACAGAAAATAACAATGGCGTCGACGCGCGGTAAACAGCTGTGCTTGAGAACCAACCTGAATAATATTCCAGGCACGACTGTATTTTATTACTTTTGATAAAAACAGAATTTTATTTTATTACTATCTCTAATATTATTGCAACTAAGAAACGTATTTTGAACAACTTCAAAACATAACATTTTGTTTTTTTTGTGGCGTTAAGTTTTGTTATTGACATTGACAGAGGAGGCCAGTGTCAGTGCAGTGTTGCCGGTTTAGAAAGTTAGAAACAAACTTTTTACAATATTTAGTACATTTATGATGTTATTATTTACTTGTTTTTTTTTTATGAAGTGAGTAAAGTTATTAATTAAATATGATAACATTGGTAATTAAAATTGGGTTCTTTCTTTCTTTTTATTAGCGTTTGTCTATCCGCTCACGCAAAGCAGGTCGACATTGCCCCTGAACAAGATGCAGCCCCGGATCTAGAGGACGGGGGGGGCAAACCGGTGCACAAGCCTCGGGCGCCAACTTTAGGAGGCGGCAAATTCAAGCGTAGCAGACAAGTGCATCATCCAGCACACCGCAACTTTGCAATAAATGAGACACGCAACACATATTATCATAATATATTTTTTTCTTTTTTACAACTATTTTGGCGCCCCTGTTGGATTGGCGCATTATCGATCGATAAAATTTTGATTAACATGTAGCTGGCAAAATTTTCATTTTGAGAAAATTTTAATTTTGCGGGCTTACTTAGCGCATCCCCATAAAAAATTGGTGGAGAGTGACAGAAAACAGCATTTGCCCCGCCTCAAAAAAATCTAGATTGGGGCTAACAAGACAGTCGTGTCGAATTATATCGGGATGCCTAAAACCAACTCCGCTCTACCCGTTGGCCGGTATCGCTCCAACTGTCGTACAAAGAGAAGTCGCATGCGCCATTGAAAAATAAAAACAAGAAGCAGATTTCCGACATCCCCTCTACGAATACACAACAACCTCGGGCAGACTTTAACAGCCGTTTATTTTAAAAGCAACTTTCCAAGGAATGCCGGCGATTTATGCTGATATTGTAACCCTTATAAAATAAAAACTATTTGTGATACATCTATAATTTTTTTTATTTATGCATTGGTCTTATATATTTTTAGGATAGGAATAAAAAACATATGTAAATTATTTATTTTTATTTCAAAATCTCAATTAAAAAATGATGTTACAGTGAAAAATAAAAACCTCTGACGTGTACTTTTTATCATTATGAATGTTTTGACTGTACTTTTTATTTTGGTTTTTTCAAAAAAAAAATGTGCGACGAAAATATTCAAACAAAAATAGACGTATTCTCGCGTTATCAGCGTGGGAGCGAGTGTGCCGCGGAACGTTTGTCGTTTAACGACACGTACTGAGTACGTGATCGTTAAAACGTTTCAGGCTGTTAAACTGTTAGAGCAAGCTGCTCTTTCGACTATCCAAGACCAACCGCTTAAGGTGAGAAGAGTTCTGTGGCAAAAACATCACCTGCCATCACCCGACTTCATTCAGCCCCAGGAGCACCCACAGAACATTAATACTCGACAGGGAGCACCTCCAGACGTGACCTGCAGTGGCCCATATGGAAAGCAATCAATCGACTGCCGAGTCCAACTCAATTAATAATTTACCATTGGCTCGAAAAGAAGAAGAAAAACCATAGATGGTCGCTGTGAACTTTGAAGTTGATGTAGGTAGTATTTCCTGCACCACATAAGGGGTTTTATTTACAGACGTGGCTACCTATTCTTAAGATCTCATCCTTAAAATGTTTACTTACGCGAATTCAGGTATTCGGGCTAGTTGCGACGCTAAATTTTCAGATACTATCTGTTCACTCCTCGCATCATGATCACAGACTGATGCTCTGTGCTGCTCACCATCTCCTCCATAGCAATATTTCTTCTCCATAGCTTTATCAGACTTTCTAAATGGAGGAAGATTTCAAAACGATCTTTACGATTTGATTGTAGGTAACTGCATTTTCGGCGATCTCAGCACAAAAATAACATTGTAATATTGTATTTGATGCATTCCTTAAAAGGGGTTATACCAGAACTAGTTTGCAACGTAAAAACACGAGGCAGGCCCGGACTCCACCAAAACGGAGATGTCCGAAGCGGAGACAAGATTTTTTTTTTTCTAGGGTGTTTCCACCGAAGCTGCGTCGAGATGCGTACTGGCTAGACCGGAGTGGAGAAGTGTGCTGGCTATAGCGAAGATGTTTGCTGGCTAGAGCGGAACTGAGCTGCGTGCGGCGAGCATTGGATGTTGAGATGAACGCACATCTCTTCTCGCCTCCGTTGCGCGCCGACGCGCCGCGTCGCCAGCTTGCGAGGCACAGTTCACATTTCCGCTTTGTACCGCCGCACGGTGGGCTGAAAATCGGCTTTCATAGACTAAGGGATTTCAATTTGCAAGTGCCGGATTTTTTTGCCGGATATCGCTTCTATTAATTATTATATAGTATATACAAAAATGACACCCGAGTTAATTCTGCACAAAAACGAAAGAATTATAATTTTTTTACGAAAAATTTGTATGAAGCTAGTATGAAAAATCTAATTATCTCTTAAACGGCAAGGTAAACCGTAATATCCTTACAGGTGGTTATAGTACTAATTATTCATGATTTTTTGTCATACTCAACTTATCGGTTATCGCTGCTGATTTTGTTTTTTTAATCATCAAAATATTTTTATTTATTTTTGCATTTGAAACGGTTCCTTTTAGTGTTTAAGTTGAGGAACACAGACTTTTAACAACATATAACATAAAATAGCATCATCCCTATATCCCCGAAGAAGTAGGCAGAGGTTAATAGTACACCCACACTTAGACAACTATGTTTGAGCTAGTTATTTAACAACACAAAATGTGTTTAAAACTTTGCATACAACCAAAATACCAAATAACAAAACCACTTCTAATGAGTCTGAAAACAAGTGATTAAGTAATTACAATGATTTAGTCTTCGAATAAGTCTGAATAGGTGATTAATTGATTTGCAATCTTGCCCAACAATGCCAAACATGGACTACATTCACATTTTTCCGAAACCATTCGAAGATCTGGGAAGTAAACAGAAAAAGAAAAGATCTGATGATCATACAGGCGAAGATTCCAATAAATTGGTATATACAGCCGCAGCACGTTTAAAAGAAGAAGGGCATGAGGATATAGCATCTGTGATCGAATATATGATGAAAAAGCCTAAAGCAGCCGTTACAAATGAATGAAACACTTAAGAAACCAGTGGAAACAGTCATATTTACATCAGAGAATGCGCTTGGATTGCTTCTTTCACTAAAACTGTCAAAGTGGCAAAGTGGCAAATCGCACTGGATTTTCAACTCTCGGTGCTAAGCCGAGCGTTGAGAATCCAATGCACGAAAAAAATCGCCGCGATTTTATTACGTCTGTGCGGACGTCGGCTAATAGGTATAAATAAAACTTCTCAATAATAAATATCAATTATTTTATCACAGAGAATCACATTGTGTTATACAACATATTTACGTGGCTAGTACAAAATATCCCTTACAATGATCCTTGTTTATGCATATATTAGTAAATACTTAAAAGTTTTCAATTAAAAAGGGAAATACTACTACAAAATACTATCTTCGCTCAACAGTTACTGCAGAAAAGTTAAATGACAAATGTAATGTTTCAATACCTTTTTTATTCGACTGCGGCGAAGCCCAAAAGGAGGGTAATGTTTTTGACATTGCATGTGCCATTCTCAATAAACAAATAACTTTTCAGCAGTCAACTTTTCTTGTATACAATGTTAATAAAAAATGTTTGAAAGTAATTGCACTAAATTAACAACGAAATATAAATTTTATGCAATAAAATATGCTGTTATTATAGACTAGAGACAAATAATTACAACACGTAGGGACACAAAATCTATGTTAATATTGCAAAGTATAACTATTGAAGACCTTAATTGTAAAAATATGGTGTTATAAAACATTATAGTGCAATACTTACTAAAGTTTAGATTACATTAACACAAAATAAAGCCTCGTATTCATCTTAAATATATAAAAATCAATTGCCGTGCGTTAGCAAAATCTCGAAAATGGGTCGAAACATTTTTTTTTTTTTTTGTCTGCCTCGATACTGGGGGGTGGTTTAGGAAATAAAGAAAATTAGGAAAACCCCAAAGGATTGAAATTTTGCCAGGACAGCGTCTGACGGGTTGGCTAGTGGTAAATAAAAGTTGCACAACAATATATTTGCAGAATTTTTTGTGGAAAAATGTTGCCAGTAACATGAATAATTGCAGTGTTCCTAAACTTTTTTTTTACATGAATACGAGGCTTAAAAGTCACATCTAAATTGTTTCCTAACAATAAAAAACATTGTACAGTCCTGTCCAATAATATGCTTCTACACAATTAAATTGAAAAAGATCTTTTTTCCTAAACTATACAAGGAAATTCAGAAAAACTAAAAATGTAATAGATGAGGTTGAAGATTGTAATTATGTACATATTATTACAAATGACCTTATTAAGTTTCCCATGTGTCTTAATTGTTTCATTATCTCAATACCTTAGTTTTGATTGCATTATTTCGTACACGGCTCCACATCAAGCTATACATTTCCAATATAAGCTGACCTCGCGCTGTCCGGAAATCCTATACAATGCGAGATCAGCATAAACTGGAATTGTATAGCTTGATGTGTAGCAGAGTGTAAGAATAAAAAATAAAAAAATACCTCTTAAAAATGTGATCCAGAATATGAATTTTGACTTCAAAATGCCAATAAAGATATATACTGTACATAAATAGGTAATTAAAATAACATTAAACATTAGTACAATATTCTAATACGTTATTGTCTATGTACAAACAATACACCTAATTATACATTGGACTGGATTATTTAGAATTCACTTTTAGATACCGATTTACACCGTGAATTATACAGTCTATGGGTATATGACGAGATCTGGGTTACAAACGTACATTCGTTCTACATATTTATAATGTTATAAATAATTCGTATCAGTAATGTAGGCTTCGAATTAACTCGTATAGTAAGTTCTTTGTTAGGCCTAATCTGCCTTAGGGGGTATTACACTATCATATACATAGGATCCTATCTCTTATCCTACTTATACAACCCCTAGGATCATATCTGTGTATTACATTATCATATATCTAGGATCCATTTTTTGACATTATGTGGTTGCAATCGTCTATTAAAACCAAATTCTGAAGCTTTTCGGCATACAATATAACAAAATAGAACTCTAGAGAACACCAATGAAGCCAAAACAATGTGTCCCGGCCGCCCGGCAGCAGTTTGCTTTTTTTTAGTACAGCAGTGTTGCCAACAATCATTTTAGAATTCCACTAAGCATATTGTGAACGTACTCCAAAATTTCGTTGTACTTACTTTTTATCCGTCAATAAAACCGTCAATTTAGAATATGGCAGTAGCAAAAGTGAAAAGGCAAAATCACATAATTTTATGGACGCATTTTGTATCAGGAAATTATGAAATAAATGTGATAACTCAATATATAATATTCAATATGGCAAGACACAGGTCTTGCCATATAGAATATTATATATTGAGTTATCACATTTATTTTGATTGTTGAGATTGTTGTTAGATAGGATCATAGAAACAGTTCTATGATCCTATCTAACAACAATCTGTGAAATGTCAAAATTCTGCGATCAAAGACGATTTGAGTCATATGTTTGTATTACATTTTCATATAAATATGACTCAGAGATCTATGATCCTAGATATGTTATAGTGTAATACCCACCTTACAGGTAAATATAAGACTCGAAACAAACTGGCCTCACCACTTTTCGATTCGGTTTTATCTATGAAATATTACAAAAATCTAAAACATTTAATAGATGCTAGTAAAATTAAGTTACTGGCCTATAAAAGGTAAAGAAATTGCATTTAAATGGTGCAGCAGTCACACGCAATTTTTGAAAAGCTTAACCTATGAATATGCAACATAATTTCACACATTACACACTATAAAAACTTCAATTTTCTTAGTCTTTTCAATGTACTCCTTTTTGCATTTGCCGGTGTTTTCTCAAAGGCAAATACTGTTTTGAGATCGTCGTTCAAATATTAGAACCAGGTGTTTCTGAGCAGCTTATGAAGAATCAGTTCTGCTGCCTCACAATTATAGTGCAATACTGCCGTGGCCTACAAAAGGGGCATTGATGAGCGAATGTGAAAATGTGGGTCGAGGCGAAGCCGAGGCACACATACGCGAGTCCATCAATGCCTGGTTGCGGACAAGGCTTGTATAGTACTTTTCTCAAATAATGCGCGGAAATTAAATAAATTTTAATTCCAGAATCAATGACGAACAACGATAACTTTTCATGCCTCAATATGTTCATTTGTTTCTTTTTTTACAGCTCCATTTGCGAGCCAAATTAAAATTTAAATAAAATATTTTATAAGTTACCTCGTTGCTTGCCATGTGTTGAAGTGAAAAGTTCGTTCCATTTTTAAATTACGTCGTGTAATTTAAAAATGGAACGAACTTATGATATGAGTTTTAATAGTAATTTATTCGGCCACTGAATAGGACTGATATGGATTTTCATACAAACATTGCCGGCCGCCTGCTCGCATTTATTTGCCCAGTACAGCATTTTCGATTTATCTCGAATAAGGTTGTCAAAATAATGATCGAATTTCCAAGCATGTTTGAAAAAAGTCATTTTAATTTACATCATTAAATCCAAAGGATTACGTGACCACATTTTTATGCTCAACATACCTATTTTGTCTGAAGCGAGCGTTACATTCTTTGGTTAATTTTATTTATTTGTGAACGAACAGTAAAGCAAGCTGTCCCCCGCCAGTTAAACTAACTTTTAACTAACTTACTGTATTTCTATTTTCATAAGTGCCTCGGGAATCATCGCATTTCCGAATTGAAACGAATGCTAATTTCCATGTCCATCAATTATTAGATTTATTTTGTATAATAATTTGAATTCAGAACTAAGTACTTTATTGTTGTTTGTTTGTTTTCAGATAGGAAAATAGTTTCACACGAAAGTGTGAAACTATTTTCCTATCTGTCGTGCCTACGTCTTTAGCAGCTCTCCTACCATTTTTAAAATAAATTACATTAAGTTAAAAGATTATTAACAACTCTATATACTTCCAAGTCGATTGAGAGCGTCTGGTCTGCACCAAGTGCAAAGGGCAACTGATAGAAATCCGACGACTGACGAAACACGAGGTTTGCCGAGGGACATTAAGAACATAGTTGTACTGTAGTTTAGCTGGCGGTGGACGGCTCGCTTGTACACGGCCGTAAATATGGCGCACTGAGTTTTAGAAATAACGTTTTAGAGCGTCGTTTCTGTCATCAGTGCGACCGTTTCTTCCTCAACCTCGATTTCTCTCATATTGACACCTGGGTACTGTACGCAATTTACAAACCTGTAACTTCGTGCATTTGAGCACACATTTAAGTTTATACGAAATTATGTAAAATCTTACCATGGCTGGCACTTGAAAATATGATTAAAAACGTGAAAATAGTGCAGTGCATCCACATTGAAAACTTAAGTGTGACGTAAGATTAAAATGTCGTTTAAAATTGCCACAAATCCGTGCTTTATTAAAAACGGTATGAGTATTTAATCATTAATTGTACCTGATAAAAATGTTGCCATGTTGCTCGAGGGTTCACTTTAGTGCAAACGTAATGCCAGCGATCCCCCTGGAGAGTCCACCATATATGGCGTACATGTATGGCAGCATGTCATATGAGCTCTATTAAAAGTAGGTGGACTCGAATGTGTTAAGGATACCAGTTTCATTATTTTTTAGTGAATAAAAGGAAACGCACATTATATTCGTTATTACTGGCCTCGTCAAGGTCGAGTCTTTGCGAATAAAATTTCTCCTACCCTGCGATTTGGTTCAGTCAATGACTATTGTCATTAAGGCTGTGCTCACACCTCGACAAAGGAGTATTAAAACTGTTTTGTCTATTGTCGACAATATTTTTTTTTTGTTTTCTCGCCTTACCTATAATTTTATTGTTTTGATAGTGCAATAGACTTTTGTCTAGGTTTACACACAGCTCCAAGCTTTGGTTTCCTTTGAAAGCGATTCCGTCATATCAAACGGTCATAAAAATCTGTAATTTTCATCAGTATTTGACATTAAAGTGTCAAAAACCGTTCTGTATTTGGACAGTCGTTAGAGCCTGTGCACACGACACAAAACGCGTAAATTGTCATCTATCAAACATGTGTTTTTGACAATCCACAAACAACAGGTGCCGCTTCAGTGTCGCAAGGCGTACACCCCTCCCCGCCTCGTACCGCGGGCGGCCCGTCGTGCGGGGCGAGGCCGGCCGCACCGTGGATATTTGTATATAGGACGCCACAGCGACACCGCGCCGCCGCCGCAACGCATCGTGTGCACAGGCTCTCATTTTGTGACCTTTCATCGCTTTCTAAACAATCCAAAGCTCAAGGACACAATCCTTTTAAATTTGGAACATCCAATAACCATTCAGACTTGACCACATTGTTCGTAAAATATTGATTTCCGATAGTTTTTATTCTCCGTTTAAGATAGTTCAAAGCCAGTGTTGCTGTTGACTGCGTATCGTAATTTATCGCGTAATGTGCTTCGCTTCTGGTAGTTTGGCAGCTTGAGGAGGTTGAAACAGGTGGAGGATGTGGGCAGACGGTTCAGGGGATCCTTCTTTCGAATTGTGAAGAAGCCTCGGATTACGCTGCCTGTAGAGAGAAAATGTTTGTATGAAATTATTAATTTCGAATTTGCGATGCTGACTCATAACCAGTGATCGGAGTAGGTAGATTAATTTGGGGTCAATAAACTGGCACGTATATATTAGTATGGATATGCCTCCGGGATTCCGGGATTTTGAAATTATTAAGATATTTTTATGGAATTTCAAATGTTGTATTTTTAATAGTAGGTATATAGGTGATCGGCCTTCTATAGTAAAAAAACTATGGTATGGCTAAACTTGAGTAAAAAGTAGCAACCGTAAAGTGGGAATCTATTAATAATAGTTACTGTGGTGCGCGCGACGAAAGATGGGACTTACCTCTCCGCTATCCTACTGACGCATGGTTGTCGAAATTTGTAATGTATTAGTTTAAAAATCCTTACTTTTACAACATTTGATTCAATCCCGTAAGTACCAAAATGAAATCCCGACAAAAAGGCTTATCCATGTTATGATTTCTATGACTATTCATGATGCGAGTACGTAAAATCAATCTACCTACTCCGATCACGGCTCATGACAATGTTTATTTTATTGGAAAAAGTTATTTAACGCGGTTTGAGGTAGAAGTAAACTGGCAGAAATCGTCACGTAACGAAAAAGCGTTATGCAAGCTAAAAACTTATACTAGATGGCTTTGTATTAAAAAAAATAAACTTTTGACACATGAAACTCGTTATACTTCGAAATATCACTCAAAAGGAAAATGGCAAAAATTGTGCGTAGAAATTTAGAAAAGTGTGATGCATATGTCGTAAAAAATTGCCTCAATTAATATGAAGCTTTAAGTAAATAACATGAGGCTTTTTCGTCAACTAACCTATTGTATCACCAGTGTCTTCATCGTCGCCTACTTCAACGCATCGGATAGAGAACGGCGGCTTGAGATGAGCAAACCCAAGAACTGGCGGCTTCGAGCACGACGTCACGAACTGGAAACGAGATACACATTATATTCGGTAATATTGTTTTTTTTCGGGATTCTTCATGAATCAACTCGATCATATAATACTGAAATAGGAATAAATGGATTCTCGACATTGCCGGATATTGAACGTATTAAACCGTTGCCGTCTATCTATATCTATACTCCACATATTTGCGGAAGACGTTTTACGTCGCGGAACCCGCCGTAGTAAAAGTACTACGGCGGGTTCCGTGACGTTAAACGTTCATATATCAACGTACATACGAGTACGTAGTAATGTGATATACACAGGTATATCACATTACTACCAGAGATGAGCCGACTATGACTTTGACCGACTAGTCGGCCAAGCCGATCATTGCTTTCGGTTGAGTTCGGGTGACATCGGCAATGTTCGTGAATACGCTTTCGGCGCGCAGCGCTTGGCGACCAGGCGGACTTAATTAATGGACCAAACGAAGGGTTCCTATTCCTTCCTATCCTAATTTCCTATACTGTAAAACTGATACTATAATAAAAAAAAAAAATAACCGTAAAGATTTCAATTTAATTTCAATCACAGTCTTTAAATTTTTAAGCATATTATTACAAGTAAAAATGGGCCGACTAGTCGGTGGTTTTAGCCGCCTAGTCGCAGACTACAAATATGGTCCACTAGTCGGTACCTCACTAATTACTACGTAGTCCGCTACTAGCGGTCGTTGACCCCAAAAAAGAACATCGAATATATTAAATCTTGTTGTTTTATCACGTTCAGATATCGATACCCATCACATCTAGTTTTGCTAGGTAATTTAATTTGAATTTATACAGTGCGTCACCTTGAGGAACATGCCGCGCTCGTGCTCGGAGAAGTCCCGCTGCAGCACGTCCCACAGCCAGCACACCACGCGGTGCGAGTCGTGGAACCCGCCGTAGTACTGCGTGTGGCGGCGCAGGTCGCGCAGGTCTAGGGGCACGTTGTCGCCGCTTATCAGACGTTGGAGCTGCGGAAGAAACATATAAATACATCATTAAAAGTGTATATTTTTTACAAAAGAAAGCTTCTGATAAATCTACGCGACAGAAGAACTTCGAAGTGAGGCTGTTGCGAGAGCATTGGTAGCGCGATAGTTGCTACGTGTACGATGTCTTTGTTTTGAATGTACATAAGCGTGCAATACGTGCCTTAAATGCAGCAGGAGCAGAGCGGAATGTACGGCGTTCTCACGATACAATTTTCGTAGATCAACTTAAATCGGTTAACAGAGGAACAACAAAAAGTTGAATCGCTGACAACTTTTGGCGTGCGAGTCGCTTTAATTCCATGTTTCACAATACAATATGTCGCACGTAAAGTACGTTCGCAATAAAAAAAAATAGTCGTAAGTCAAATTAATGGACCGTAATTAAAAAAAAAATTGAAAGAACTATACTAACCTCTGGTGTAGAAAATAGTGACAGCCATTCTGGGTTTATGATGGTTCTGAATCCTTTGATAAAGGCGTTTGTTTGGTCTTTGATCTGCGTGTGCATTCTGAAGTGGGCCATCAAGTGGATGTAGTTTATTCTGAAACATTCAAATCATACAATATAATAAATGAATTGCAAAATAAAATTTTGAGATGACTTTTTTTTTGCCCTGAAATATATTTTGCATAGAAACAATGAATTTCACAAATTGTTTCGATTGATTCTGTCAATTTGGCCTTCATTATTTAAGTAATAAATAAAAAATAATCATTTGTTTCTTACTGCAGTCATTGTAGCACTTACTTGTTTTCGTTAGTAACTGGAACAGCTTTGCCGCCCGGCACAAGCTCGTGGGTTACTATTTCTCCTAACCTCTCTTCGTCCACCGAAAACGTAAGCTCTAACGAAGATATATCGCCCTGGAACAGACAAAAATTATCATAACCCTATCCGAAATACAGTATTTCTATTTTCTTAATGTCCCTCGGGAATCATAGCATTTCCGAATACAAACGAATGCTAATTTCCATGACCATCAATATTAGATTTATCGTGTATAATCATTTGAATTCAGAACTAATTACTTTATTGTTGTTTTGATTTCCGTGTGAACTATATAAAGCTGTAAAACTATTTTCCTATCCGTCGTGTCTGCGACTTTAGCAGCTTTCCTCCCATTTTTCAAATAAATTACATGAGTGTTAACAACTCTATATACTTCCAAGTCGATTGAGAGCGTCCGGTTTGCACCAAGTGCAAAGGGCAACTAATAGAAATCCGACGAGTGGTTTGCCGAGGGACATTAAGAAAATAGAAATACTATACTTTATTTTGTCCTATAGAAGGCACATAAAACTTGAAGGATGAAGGAACAAAAGCAAAATTAAGCAGGTCAAACTGAGGTCTGGCCGATTATACCAGTGTTCAACTGTTTACGTATGGTCCGGCTTCCTCAGCTGCTGGATCAATTACACTGTGGTTTAGGTATCTTGATGCTGCCTAAAGCGACTAAAAAAGAGGTAAAACTTATGATGATAAAAGGGGAGATACACCACGGACGTTTTGTGTAATCTCGACAGATTCAAGAAGCACGATCATGGGCGTACCCACGGTGGGGCAAGATGGGGCATCTGTCCCACCCCGGTCCCTGACTCAAAGCAAATAATTTGGTTTATTAAGTAACAAAATTAATCATTCAGTTGGTAAAATTCAAAATTTACCGCGCGAAACAGTGCAGTATCGATGAATCGAACGCGCATCCGTAGTTTTAGAGTTTTATCAAGAGAATTTCCTACTACTTTTCGAGTTTATTTACTTCTGCCCCAACCATAAAAAAATGCTGGGTACGCCCATGAGCACGATGATGTATTTTCTAAAGCGATCGTTGCGCGAGTACGCGATTTTTTTTGTTTTTATAGTTGTTATAAATACCTGAAAATGTTTGATATACGTGAGACTCCGGTAGAGGTCGCGGTCGAGTGAGGGCAGCTCGTCGATCCAGCTGTATAGCGCCTGTTGGGTTTGTCCCAGTACTTGACTGAGGAAGAACGACGCGAACGGCACGTCCACCACTATGCCCTGTAGGAACGAATAATATAATATGTGAATGAAGAAATGAACCGGTTTATATTTAATTTTATTTGAGATGAAATGGTATTGAGAAATAATTATTGATCTTAATGGTTTTTTCTCAAACACTTGGAAATTCGAGCATCATTTTGACAAGCTTCTTCGAGATAAATCTAAAATGTTGTACTGGTCAAATATATGCGAGTAGGCGGCCGAAAATGTTATTATGAAAACTTATATCTGTCGTGTAATTTAAAAATGGAACGAACCAACGAGTTCGCACTATCTACTACACACACAGTAATGGTCTGCGCAGACTGAATGACGGGACGGCAGATTTTAAATTTATCAATTGAATTTAGTACTTAACCAATTGAAATAAGGTATATATTTCAATGCTCGGTGATCGAGCTTGGAGCATCGCAGCGCAGTTTTCCGTCGATCACCGAGCATTGAATTATATACCTTATTTCGATTGGCTTCGTATTAAATTCAATTGATAAATTTTAAATCTTATGCCGTCCCGTCCACCAGTCTGACGCAGACCTTGGCGTTAAAATGTAAAACCAAGATGGCAGCTTCGAAAATTTTATTTTAAATCTTACGTGAGAAGGAAGTTCGTTCCTGACGGTGGTCCTTCAACCGCACACTTTTTTTTTTATTCCTTGGTTTCATATTATGTTACACGTTATTTTGGGGCGCTCTGTATACAAGCTGTAGAAAAGGAGTATCCAGAACACTAACCTCATAAACAGCTTTGCCCAGCATCCGTCCAATAAACTCGAACAGCTGCAGATGATTCTCTTGAAGACAGGACGTAGGTGACGGGTACAAGCGTTCCTCACTCGTCACACGGAACAAGTTTAGTGACGGGTCGAACACGCGCTTTATTGTTTCTTCCAGAAATTCTAGAACAAAAAATTATATTAAGTTTACATCTTTGAAGATGGAAAGCCAATATAATAATAATACTAGCCTATTAATGTCCCACTGCAGGGCAAAGGCCTCTTCTCATACAGAGAAGGCACGAGCATTGATCACCACGCTTGCTCACGACGGGTTTCAGACTTATAGTAACTAAAGTCCAGTACCCTAATTGCGTAATATAACACAATCACAATTTGTTTCGATTTTAAATAGATAGCTAATTCATTGCTTCATAAGTTGAAAAAAAAATTTGCTCAACAACGTAAATAAAGCAATAAATGTTGTTGAACTCTCAAAATGAAACAAATTAGGCAAAATTGTTTACGAAAATAAGTTACCCAATTAGGGTATGGGTTTCCTCACGATGTTTTCCTTCACCATGTTAGTAAAAGCCAATATAGTCAATCTAATTTCAATAAAAGGGGTTACCCCATTTATCAAATTATGAGGCATTATGATTATGTGAACTTTAAGCTATTTAGGATTATTTTTCTAGTAAAAATCTGACCAAAAAAGGCATAGAATTATAAAGAAATGACGTTGTCAGTTTCATCGCGTGTTACTAAGTAAATTTTTCAGTCTAGACATTTTAGTTAGTTTGGTACCACTTCCTGAAGGAAGTGTACAGTAGATTAGAGGACGATATATGTTAAAGAAAATACTAATATAGGTTTATAGTGGAGTTTTCTTTTTCGATCTTTCGCCGCTCGACTAGACTCTATCGTGTAGTGTTTGGCGTACCTTTGAACACGCCATCCTGGTCGATGCCAGCCTCATCCAGCCCCTGCTCGTTGATGAACCGCACGCGCACGCAGCCCTTGAGCGCGCGCGACGGCAGCGCGGCCAGCTGCCGGTAGCCGTCCTCCACCAGGCGCGCGCGCCGCACCGTCACCAGCGTGGAGCGGCCGCCGCACGCGCGCTCCGTCAGCCCCAGCACCACCTGCCACCACCCATATGGAAATTAATTCTAACACAATCGAAACTGGATAAGCGAGAGTTCAAAGGACCGCGATCTCTTTTTCGCTTATAGGACTTTCTCACGAGCTCGAGTTTCTAGCTTATAGAGGAACATGAGTGGCCTTTCTCACTTATGGAGGTAGAGGGTGGTCGGGAAAGGTTGAGAGGAAAAAAAACAATGTTAGTTCCATGATATTTAAGAATAAGTGATATAGTCGACTGTCGCTTATAGAGGTACAGGCAAGTAGCAGTTATAGAAGTCTACGAGTGAAAATCTACTTTCTCTTATAGAGGTTTCTGTTTCTCACTTATCCTTAGAGTGAAAACCTCGTAAGTGTAAAAGAAGTAACTTTTCAGGAGGAAGAAAAAACTGCGTGCCGTAAATTTTTCGCAGTTCTGGATATAAAAGCGGGTTAAATTTCCATATTAATTAATAAAAAAACATAAAAGACGCCGTACAAAATTTTTACAGCACGCTGTTTTTTCTTCCACCAAAGAAAAGTTACTTCTTTTACACTTACGAGGTTTTCACTCTAAGGCGACGTTATAGAGGTTTAGAAGGGTTAAAATGACAGGACCATTTTCTCGCTTACCCAGTTCTCACTTACCCAAGTTTGACTGTATACCACTCGGAAACTTAAAATAAAGTATTGAGTATTGAATACTGAAAGTGGAAATTTGATCGTCCCTACGTTTCATCTATTAATCAAAATGGTATAGAAAACTTCATTCTAGTAGCCAGTAGATAATGTCTCAATTACCAATTTACATTTTTATAATGTTGCATTCTAAATCGCTTACCTTTTCATCGGCGACGGCGCGTCGGAATAATCTGACGCGTTCTCCGTGCGCTATCATGTGCGGTGTTTTTTGTACTAGCACCTGAAAATAATAAAAATACAGTGTGTAGATTAAGACATTAATTTAAGCATTTTGCAACAGTAACGCTAAGCGTATGCTGAGACGCAGATCTACGCAGCGCAGGGCAGAGCAGATTTTGTTAATGCATGAACGTACTGTCAGCTGTATATGCTGCAGCGTAGGCACGTGCGACGTAGACATGTGTCTGACCTGCTCTGCGTCTCGTTGTAGAGCCGGCACAGATTTCAGCGCGACACGTGCAGGTCGTCACTTGTTTTTTTACAACTTCTTTGTACTAGCTAGAACGCGAATGTGTCTGTATAGCTGCGTCGCAGCATGCGCTCGCGGATGTCTGCCTCGCCTGCCCTACCCTGCACAATCTGTACTGTGCTGTGCTGTGTCACCTGCGTCTCAGCATACGGTTAGCCTGACAGTTGTCAAGATTTAAAAAGCAACATTTAAAGAATGATATAAGTGTAACTTGAAAATGCTGCATGTACAATTTTCATATCTTAAATAATTTTCTTGTCGTCACGACATTGTAAAATATTTACTTACTTGCTGAGCCTTCTTGCCCTTCTCGAGGTCAGCCATGAACTGTCCCTCGCGTATCTCCCTCAGGAGCTAGTGGTTAGCGACAGTCGCAACGGTATAGTACTAGCAGCTAGTGACAGTGTAACAACTATCATCACTTACTTGCTGAGGCTTCTTGCCCTTCTCGAGGTCGGCCATGAACTGTCCCTCGCGTAACTCCCTCACGAGCCAGTGGTTACCGACAGTCGCGACGGTATAGTACTAGCAGCTAGTGACAGTGTAACGATTATCATCACTTACTTGCTGAGTCTTCTTGCCCTTCTCGAGGTCGGCCATGAACTGTCCCTCGCGTAACTCCCTCACGAGCCAGTGGTTACCGACAGTCGCGACGGTATAGTACTAGCAGCTAGTGACAATGTAACAACTATCATCACTTACTTGCTGAGTCTTCTTGCCCTTCTCGAGGTCGGCCATGAACTGTCCCTCGCGTATCTCCCTCACGAGCTAGTAGTTAGCTACAGTTACGACGGTATAGTACTAGCAGCTAGTGACAGTGCAACGACTATCATCACTTACTTGCTGAGGCTTCTTGCCCTTCTCGAGGTCGGCCATGAACTGTCCCTCGCGTATCTCCTTCACGAGCCAGTGATTTGCGGGCGTGTATGAGCGTCGACAGTCGCGACGGTACAGCACTAGTAAGAGAGTGTGGAGTGCGTTGAAGAGCTCGTTGCTTTGGATTGTTTTGAGATCTGCGAATGACGGAACAGTTTTTACAACATGTACACTTTACGAAACCAAAGGTTAAGCGGAGAGTCCCTAAATTGTACGTTAATTTTAATTAATATTCTGAAACAGTCGCGCATACAATCCAAATGGAACTTTAGTATGTGATTTATTGGATCTTTTCTTTCCATGTACAAGACAGTAACGTAATTGTAACATTTTCGCTCGATTAATTTTTTATTCGAAAATCATGTCTTTTTTTAAATGATTTAAATAAAATCAAGATTACTCGGCTTTTCTGTCTAAAATAAGTATTCACAGTAAGAAAATATACTCTATTATCTAGCCACAAGATATTTTTTCTCTAGAAATAAATCGAAATAAGAAGTGAGACTTATGACATTTAGTTCCATACTCGAACACGATCAAAGAGCGCACGCGATATTCAACTTTATTACTAATGAGTTAGCGTTTACCACATAGTGGAGTGGTGGAGTGCATGGGGGGCGGAGCTTGCGTAGTAATTGTCTTTAGAGTGCCTGATCTTAACAGCAAATATCAAATACATTTCAATCCCGCGTAGCGGTCACATTTTCTATAGTAATACTAGCATAACGTAGCCGGAAAAATAATGTCTCACGCATGGTGTAGGTAAAAATTGCCCTAAAAGTGTTTAAAGTTTTCATTCCGCGATTGTGGATTGATTATAATAAATTGTATGTATTTTCGTAAGTAAATCATGTTGATTATATAACTAGATGTTGTTACTTACCAAATAACTGTCCCATAATGGACTTGTAGACGAACATGTTGAGGAACTGCGACATGTTAATAAAGTCTTGTAACTTGAACGGATTCTGTTGCTCGTACATCTCCATATCATCTAATATACTGAAAAAAAAAAAGAAGAATCATTACATTTAAGCATAAAATATGTTTTGGTGAAGAAAAATGGTAGAATAACTTTTGTATAATTTTTTCGTAAACCATTTTATTCGATAACTAAGAAAATGAATGAATGAAATGGGTCGTTTAACCAGACTCGATAAATCGAATGAACCCCAAGATTTGAACTAGCCCCTGGAGCCTCATGTTGATTGGGGCTACATAGGCCATTGCATATCAGGGAGTAGACCGGGGGGCGCGGTAATGGTAGGGAAGACGTGCCCTCAGGATACGGAAGGATTTGCGAGAGAAAAAAAGCACTACTTCATTTATTTTACTTGCGTATTTCAGAATTAGAAAAAAAAAATAATTGGCCAAGAAAATTACCATTGAAGATTTTTTTTTTGTGTGGTCTTTTTCCAGAATATTAAAGTAAATAAAGGAGAAACATCTACTACTCACGTAACATAATGCGTCATGCAGTCTGCGAACAGTATCAACATTTGGAACTCCGGCGCAGACGTCTTCGTGTTAACAGCTAAGACATCGAGGAAGGATTTCAACCCACAGTTTGGTCCCAACGTGCACAAGAATTGCCATAACGAGTATAATATTTCATCTTGATTACATAACCCTGGAAAGAGACAAGAAATATAATACTTGTTTGTTTTTGATAACATAAAAATTTATTTATTTGTTTAAAGCTTTATGCACATGTAAAAATACCTTAGGCATTATCTACCAGGTGTTTTCTACATCTGTCGTTTCTCAAATGCGTCAAAAGAATCAGAATATATTGCGAACGAAACACAACATGCCACAGAAGAGTGAACATAAAGAGCCATTCATTAACACATAAATATAAATCCTATTTCTGTACGCCAAGAGACCACTTTGATCTACCACAAATTTTCTGAAGAGGCAATATTTCTATGACATAAGTGAAGTAAAATAAATAAATAAGTAGAACTTACCTGTAAGTATATCAAGTTTGACTTGCGTCATAGTCTGCAGCGCCGTGTGGTACATGGAGCATATGAGAGCCGTTTTGGTACAGTCAGGGGAACCTAACTTTCTGTAGTGTTTGTTCGCGTTGGATCTGAAGAGACAACAATTTACGTACTTGAATGTCTATAAACATCTCTAGTTATCGATTTTGTCGAATATGCTTATATACTTGTGGATAAGCACCTACCCAAGCCCCCTAAGTACCTACTTTCTGTGCAAATAAAGAACTATTCTATCGTTAGAGACGATCAAGGGGTTATGCCAAGAGGACAACAGTAACATTTCTGAAGCTCATTGAAATTGTGATCACTAGTGACTTTGCCAAGTGTGCTGATTATGGCAATGTCTTTAAGGACCAGCCATTTTTCAAAGATTCATCATTGTTATTGACGTGTTGGAGCGGTGTATTGAAAACTATTTTTACCTAAAATAAACTTAAAAGCGGTGGCACTCCGGGAGTACCGACAAAATCAAAAAATGAACAAGATCGCCTTGGTGGAAGTAAAATACTTGTATAGAACATTGGTCCGTAACCTTATCTAAATAAAGAGTACAATCGCGTTTACAAAAAAATAATACTTCCGAAACCTTTAAAGTAAAAATACTTGCATAGAACATTGATCCGTATCATACTATAAATAAAGAGCACAATCGCGTTTACAAAACCTTTAAAGTAAAAATACTTGCATAGAAGATTGACCCGTAACGTAATATAAATAAAGAGCACAATCGCGTTTACAAAAATGAGGTGTCGTCATGGTGTCGCGAAATCAATGGTTTAGTCCCATCTCAATGCCCAACGCGCTTAAAGAAGTTTTCACTTCAACAAAACTCACTCACCTATTAGTCCTAGCCTCAATAGCCCTCCTAATAATAGCAGCAGGATTATTGCTCTGTACCGGAGTGGAGGGCTGCGAGGGTCCCGCCCCCTCCTCTCCCGTAACCCCTGCGTCTATCATCTCCTTCAAAGGAGTCGCCAACACTTTTTTCAACATCGGCGCGCCCCACAGCAATGACAGCTGTGTCCGAAGGTTGCCCATCGCTGGAGGTAGGTAGCTGTCAAAGCTTTGAGAAAACCAGCCCAGGATTGGGTGCCAGTTGCTAAGGTTCCCCTTTTTGCAAACCACGTATTGTTGGCAGCAGTCTAGGAAGCGTGTTACCACCAGCTGTAGAAAATAATATGAAATTTAGGAATTAGATCCCGCGACTACTTTTTAGGCAAAATTAAAGGAAACAAACATCATTGTGTCCTAAACGGCCCAAATTGATCCAGTAATCAATTTTAAATTTTTTTAAGAACAAAACCCAAGTTATCAATCAGCAAATTAGTATAACACTGAATCAAGCTGCTAGGCGGTAGAAACAGGAGTCATGGGGAACCTCTTTGCTAAGTAGCTCTACAATGATACTTATGAAAATCTTCTCACCACAAACGTCGGATGGTAGGACTCGATTTGCGCGTAGTCTCGCTCGGAGTGCGCTAGTTGGACCAGGTTGGCTAGGAGGCACAGTGCGTAGTTGCCTTCCAGCGTGTTGAACACTATGCGCATGTTCTGGTCTGTGCTCAGGAACTCGAGGCATTTGTCGAACATCGAGTAGGAGCGGAATGAGGATATCGACTGTGGACAAGGCATTATTATGCTTAAGAGGGTTTATTCTAAAAGTTGGCAAAGTCGTAAATAGCTGTCAAATATTTACCTGTTTTGATTAATTTCGCAATATTACTGTATGGAATTAAGAAATGTGGCTAACTAGGGAACTAAAATATTGATTATGAAATGCAATAATTAAAATCGTAATACCGAATATTTAGTTTTTGATTTAAAAAAATATATTTGGAAACTTTCCAAATGACTTTTTTACACCTAAGATTGTTACAACATCAAATTCAGTGTTATAATTGCAATTCATTATTAACATTCTAGGGAACTAGTTAGCTACATTTCTTATTTGCATACAGTAATATTGCCAAATTAATCAAAACAGCGAAATATTTGACATCTGTTTGCGACGTTGCCCACTTTCAGCCACCTAGTAAATTCTTGAAAAAGTTTGGGAATTCTGTCAGCCTGCTGCATTCACCTCCATTTTTATTTTGAGCTTATTCAAATAGCATTCATGAACATGATAGTCGTGGCGATACCTTGCGCAACCAAGCATGCTACCACCGTTCTAAATGGCAAATACTTTTACCACATCAGCTTTTCTTAAGAGGCCTGCGAACACGGCTCGCAACTACAAATCGAGATGTTTGCAAAATTCAATTCCAAGCACGTTGCGCTAGTGTGAGTGCCTGTCGGAGCGATATATACCTACAGTGAGCAATACTACCACGCACACATTGACAATTATTGCTTGACGCGATAGCACTACTAGCTTTCGAAAATTTATGATAAATTTGGAACACATGGATGTGTTCCAAATTTATCATAAATATAATACCAAAAATGATGAATGAAAACTTAATATTTTTCAATTCTTTTTTCGATAGTTTGTAACTTGATAATATAAGCTATGCTTCTGCAGAAACAATATTATAAATACTGTTGTTTATAATACAGAAATAACAATATGAAGACATGTCATTAAAGCTGTAAAAATGTGCGAAATTAAATTCGTTTAAACTTCATTTTAGAAAAGTTTTTTGGAAAAAAATAGATGTAGGAGCCTAGATAAACACTGTCTAAATCCGAATAACAACATAATATGGTGGAAATAAGCCCAAATTGCAAATGATTTAGGTATTACGTTTGTATGGACAATTCATGCGTCGCCGCGTTCTTAAACAGTCTGTGCTGATACGACAGAGGAAAAGAAGTAGACTCACCTCAGGAGATATCTGCTGCATATGGAACACTAAAGTTGGTACCGACAGGATCTGTATGATATACATGGTGAGCAGTTTCTCTGAGAACTGCGCGGACACCAGCGGTCGCAGCGACAGCGTCACTATAGCGGTCAACGAGATGTTCTTCAGGTAAATCTTCTCGCGACACAGTCCGCGGAGTAGGAGGGACTGGAATGAAAAATTAAAGGTGTTATATTATTGTATTTATTATCATTATGACAGTCGAAAGATGTCCACTGCTGGACTTAGGCTTCGAGAAAGCATCGCCATGCCACAATAACCGGTAAATTAAAATAATTATGGGCTGTATTTGTTCCACTGCAGGGATAAACACTTTTCTGAAACTTTCTAGTATAAGAAAAGTAATAAAACGTATTGGTGACCATGCTTGCTTATTATAATAACCCTAATAATTAATATATTTAATAAAGCAGTGATAACCTAGTGGTGTAACCGACAGACTGCCAAGTCATAGGTCTCGAGTTCGAACCCAAGGCACGCACCTCTGACTTTTCGGATTCATGTGCGTATTGTATAATTATCATTTGCTTCAAAAATGGTGAAGGAAAACATCGTGAGGAAAAATGCCTGAGAGATATTTCTCGACGGCATGTGAAGCCAAGTCAGAGGCTTATGGGCGGCATAAAAACTTTGACACCAGGTTATAAGTTATTTGGAAAGTATTTAAAAAGAAATCGTGAATAAGTGCTAATTATTAGTTTTTTTTTAATTTAAGCATATTTCTAACATAATTTGTTTTTGACTCTCATACCATAGATAACATTAATGAATGCATAAATTAATAACAGAAAACATTCATAGATAAGATGATCTCTTAGTAATTGCACAACCAATTACATGTACAACTATTAATTAGTAACAAATCAGCTTCTTCATTAGAAAACAGTAGCAGATAAAACTTGCACAAATAATCATGTAACATTGTGTACTGAACTACTGACTATCTATATATATATATACAAATAAATAAAATCGAAGTGTCTGTTTGTAACGTCAAAATAACAGCTTTTTACTAAATGTATAAGAAAGTATATACGGCAAATAATAAAAATAAAAATAAAAAATTCTTTCTGTCTGTTTGTTCCGGCTAATCTCCGAAAAGACTGGACCGATCATGACGGGACTTTTACTGGCAGATAGCTGTTCTTATAAGCAATGACCTTTTTAGAAAAAGATTTAGGGTCCACGTGGGCGAAGCCGGGGGCAGTAGCTAGTCATAAATAAATTGGATTATGCGAGCGCTTTTATGTCGTGGCAGTAAGGAAGATTATTTTATTATATGTGCACTGAGACATACAGTTGACTGATATACAGAATCAATTGCATGGTTACTCGTTTAAATTGACGACATGCAACCATCAATTGACACGAAATGATCGCGACACAAGCAATTGCTTAGTTTTAATTGATTTGATGCAGTCTGACGAACTTACAAGAAACATATTTTACATAGACTGGCTCTGTAAGAACCACCTTTTGGGTTTGGATATGAGAAACATTGTGGGCTTTTAAAATATGTACCGTCACGATATTATCGTGAACGTTCACGTCCATGAAATGTATGGAAATATGGTAACTTATAACGTTAGAAATTATAAAAGCGTACATTAGTTAGGGCATTCGATTTTATATGCAAAAGTGTCTATATTAATTTAATCTCCGAGTTCTCTTTACATCTTTCACGGGGGTGCTAATTATTTCGATCATCAGAACTACATTTTAAAACATTGGCTCCTATTAATGAAGTTCTATTTACTTACGAAATTAGAAGCAGTAGAGAAACATGTATGTGTGTCATGCAAATTATCCAATTAGAGTAAGTGACACAGTTCCATCAGGGGATTAGAGTTAATTAAGCGTATGGCACTCTTGAAAATAGGTTTAAACTATAGCTATTAATGTTATTTGGCGTTTGTTTATAATTGCGAATCCAGAATGTGGCCCAGGACAATACACTACTTGTTTGGAAATTACATTAACTACTGACTTACAAATTCATACCATGACCTCAGATTCGACCTAATCTAGTTTTTAAAATATTATTGATGTGTTAAAGTGTTTGTATAAACCTACTTACAGCAATAATCATCATTTATCAGGAAATAGTAGGATTTTGATTAAATGATTTACCGTTTAATGCATTTTAACATAAGTAAAACAGCTTAAAAGATTTTTTTCTCAATTGCTTATCATATTATTGTTAACTCACCTTCAAAGTCAAATAATATCCCTTATGAAACAGCGAGCCCATGACATTAGCACACAACTGAGTCATGCCTCCTCGGAGTTTCTCAAAGTTCTTCAGTCGCGTGAGAGCCCATGTGTTGTTGGCAGTGAATGCTACCAACGTATGAAGGTGGACCAGGATGCTCTGCATGTCTACGGGAGACTCCGGCTTCAGCTCTTCTAGGTATAAGCAGCATTTGTATAAGAGATCCTTGATGTGAGCTATCCAACGAAGACTGGAAATATTTATAAGATGTAAAAATAATTGTCTTAGTGAACTAAATTAATAAAGAGTAAAGACAAAACAGAAAAAGAGGAAAATAAGCCACTTTTCTGCAAGAAATTATTCATAATCAGATTATAATATTCCCACTGCTGTGATATAGGCATCCTCTCTGTGAGAGAGAGTGGGCCATAATCCACCACTCTGGCTCAGTGCGGGTTGGTAGATGTCACATGTCTTAGAATTTTTGGTTTTAGGACATGCCGGTTTCCTCACGATGTTTCCCTTCTCCGTTTTAAGAGCAGTGGTGATGAAATTAAAGAGTTGGGGCCGATTCCACAGGGCTGCCACTGCTCTAAAAGAAATTATGAATGGGTTTGATTTCATGCTTTTCGTAAGTAGTGATGAATGTTACTTTGTACAGGTCATTCTAGTCTGTTAACATTGTTAAGTAGACCTCAGATGACCTTGTCGATCTAAAAGTCAATGATTCAATTCTTGCAAAAAATACAGTCATCAGTAATAAAGACCAATTGGCAAATAAACATTACATTATCCTTATATTAATATCTTACACACACATTCAAAATATGTGCTAAATAAATTGAAAAGTCTGTGACACATTTCTGTGAATGAGCCAATTTTAACTAATCACATAGAAGTCAATTAAAAGTTGGCAATTTTATACTGCCTGTTAACTATAGAACAAATATTTTAATTATTGTATCATTTAGAATTTTTATTATTTTTAATCAATATTTATAGTGTTTATAATTTCACAAATATCACAGCTTTTAGGGTATTCTTATAAATATTACTTATTTCAGCAATATTTGCTGTCGTCTTTTGGCTGATAATATGATATGACAAATATTTACACTGAATAAATGTATTTCTAATCAATCAGTGAATTTTCCACATCTATTTGAAAAAACATTGCATAAGCTTAGTTAACTTAGCTAAGTAAATAACAAGTTGTATAACAGACATTATTAAATACATTTTGTTGTCAAACAAAACACAATTATGAGCCTAATACATTGCACTGCTAGCCTCTCTGTTAAATTAATTAAAAATACTTGCATAACATGAACAATAGGTATATTGGTTTTCTAAAAGAAGTATACATACCTGTATTCTTTATTTAAGAAGACACCAACATAAGACATTTTAACAGACTCTGAGTGCAAGCTCTGAACGATGTACTTGCACAGTTTCTCAAACCGTTTGCGGTCCCTTTGTTGTTTGAAGACTAGGAACAGTCTACATGTTACTTTGTAGACTTCTAATGCTGGAATCAGTTCTAATGGCTGCGGCAGTTCTTCCTGAGGAGTTGCTGGCTCTGGCAGAAGCTGATCGAAATCATTTCTATAAACAAAATGTATGGGTCAATAGTCTGCACAACATCAATTACATTTGAGACATAATATTTTTATTTTCAATGGATTTAGACAGTGTTTAGTTTTGGTAATAAGATATTTTATTACATTTAGGAGGAAGATAGTGTGTGAGAAACGCACGTTATTATTATTTATGATAGGTGTTATCTTTTATTGATGATAACAGTTGAAATTACGAAATTCTGGAGCAATATTCTTTTTGAATGGCTATTATTTTATTTTTATATAATTAAATCGAGTACTATGAACACAGAACTCACAAAATACGTTTGAGGAATCTCTGTCTTGCGAGCCATCCCCTTATGACGGCCTGGACTGTAACGGCGTATTGTTCCCGTTTCTTCTCAAGCGCACGCTCCTCGCGAGCCGCCTTCGTCTGCTCCAGGAACGAGTCCTTAGTCGTCACAGACTTGGAGAACATCTTCAACCGATCCTATCGTACACAACACAAATAATTCACTTTGTTTCCCTTTTCAGAATACCTGTCAGGACATCAAGCTGCACCAACGCATCGTTTTAAGCAAAGCTATCGCACGGTAAGCATTGTTGTTGACTGTAAAGCACTCATAATCGACTTTTTAAATCATATTTGCAAAATAACAATTGATTTTAATAGATTGAAAGGTTTATTTTAGAGAAGCCCTTCGGGTATAAATTTGTTATTTTGACATTTTATCACGGTGTTGCCGTTGGCGTGATATTTTTCCCAGAACTTGTATAATTCATTGTTAAATGTAAAAACATCAAAATATTCATTAATAAATTAAGGAATCATTCCTACTTATCAATACTAGCAAATTAATTAATCGAAATCCCTTATAATTATGTATTTCTATTGTTGTGTAATTAATAAAAATGTTCGATATTTGTCAATAGCAACATTGTATCAATTTGGTGTAGCAAGCTGATTTTTGAATTTTTGCCGAGTCTGTTCGAAGAGTATTTGAGGAAAATGTTAACAAATGGATCAGAAAAAGTGTGGCTTTAATAGTGAAAACAAGGCCAAGTGCGAGTTGGACTTGCACACGAAGAATTCCGTGGAGCAAAAAACGCCGAAAAAAATACGTTTCTTGTATGGCTCCCTTTCATTATTATCCCTTTAATTATTACCTTTATTATTTTTTTTTGTTGTTTAAGCGGCAATAGAAATACACAATCAATGAAAATTTCAACTGTCCACTCATTACGGTTCATGAGATACAGCCCGCTGACAGACAGACGGACGGTCGGACAGTGGAGGCTTAGTAATAGGGTTCCGTTTGTCACCCTTGGGGTACGGAACCCTAAAAATCAAGTGCTTTGGTTTGATTTTGAATAGCTTAACCCGAAAGTCTAATATAAAAAAATCACATCATGATGTTTTTCACAATTGAGGTTTGTTTTATAACCTCAATTTTCGTCGATGATTTTTCAATTACAAAGCTTCATATTGTTATTCAAACAAACAATGTTGTGAAAAGTGGTGAGATATAAAGTTGAAACCTTCTAAATAAGAATAAGAAGATGAATGAGTGTTACGAATTCCCTTTAGTCTTTAGTGAATGACTGCTTAACAATAAAAACCTGAACAGGGTTTGTTTACACTTTCATTAGATACTTTTGGAACAGATATTTACTATATTTTATTGAACAACTACCTATTACTAACTTGCCATGCTTAAAAAATCTGGTTAAAGTGGGTACCTACTAGAAGATTATCAGTAAGTTCAAGCATCTATACTTATGAATTTGAAGAAAAATAAAAGTGCTTCAAAGCTCTAACTATTGGCCATTAATCCCTTTCAACTGGGAGTTTTTGTTAGGCTGGCAATGATAAAAATATAGTTTTTATTTTTGTAAAAGTATTCTGTATGCTGCCAGAATTTTTTGTGAACAAAACATAAAAAAATGACAGCACAGAGACCGCCGTGATGTATTGTTGTATTGTATATTTGTATAACTTCATTGGCCGTGATACAACAATAAAATGATCAGGAGGAAAACAGTTTAGCTCAGTTGCACAGCACACTTTACGTACTTACTACTTTATTATTCTACTTACCTACATTCGGCAATCGAATGAGTAGGAACTAGTGGTTAGGAAGGTGGGAATAGCCCGGCCTGAATAATTATCACATTTAAAGAAGATTCTTTAGTGATAATTTATTCAGGCCGGGCTATTCCCGGCCGGGCTGTCTAAATAGACAGGAAGTACTTATCTACCTACCCTTTGCATACATTTTCATACTTGTTTAGTTCCAAATACGCTTACATGGCGCTTCAAGATTAAATGCATAAGTAATTTTCAGAGGCCATCAAGGTAGGTACTTATTGACACTGTCTTGTACAGACGCCAGCACTTCAAGCTACTACAATCTGTCAAATTTATTTAATAGATTTTCAACTTTACAGCTCAAAATTAAGGTTCAAAGTTGATTGGGAAAATTTGACAGTTTCGGGTAGCTCGATGTGCTGGCGTCTGTACTTCGCAGTTTTTGCATAGGTACCTACTTACCTACTCGGAACATTGCTAAGTCTAGAGTCCGTGCCACCACTGAAGCACAACTGAAGTCCATTTGACGCGGCGCTAGTGTCTATGTCATTGCGTAACATTGCATAAAAATAGGCATTCAACAAATTTTTTTTTTTCTTGTTCGCCTTCTTTCGTGGCGCGCACTTTATTATGTTTACCTACGGATCTAAGGGGTATCCTACACTCCAGTGGCTAATACTTACCCGTTTTCACTAACGGTTCACCGTCGAGAGCTGGAAATACATTATATATAACAGTGCGCTTTAATTAGGCACTAGCTGACCCGACAGACTTTGTCCAGTTCAAACCATAGTTCATAAAAAAATCCTATAGAAAAAAGGACTTTTCGGTTTTCTATTTTCCAATTTTACGAGTACCTACCGTTTTCGATTTGGTTTTCTTAAAAATCTTATCGGACTATTACGAATATTTTAAAACAAAAAGTAGCCAAATTGGCCCAGCCATCCTCACGTGATGCGTACCAACGAACACCATTTAATTTTTAGGGTTCCGTACCTCAAAATGAAAAAGAATAACCCAGGATCATTCGTTGTCTGTCCGTCCGTCTGTTTGTCAAGATCCTTTTTGCCAGGAACGAATGAAGATATCAAGTTGAAATTAATAGTAAATACGTAGATAGGTCTAGCGGTAATAGCTCAAAAAAATTAAGCTTCTAAGTCAACGCAATAAAAAAATACGGCCATTTATGTGACATATTTTGATATTCGCAAATAAATCAGAACCTATAGCTATATAGGGTATCTACTTCCCGTTGACCTAGAATTTGGGAAGAGGCAATAAGGTCTCACAGTACAAGAAAAGGAAAAAGTCTGAAAAGTTGAGTTTGAGTTTCTTAGTAAACAAGCGATGAAAAAAAAAATGCACGTATGCGTGTGCGGGTACTGTTGGATCTAAAAAGATTATTTATGATGTTTCTAAGAATTCTAAGAGACTTCAATCATTTTGAGATAATATGAGATATTTTCGGTTACAATCGCAAAAATAATTTTGTTTTGCATAGGTTTTTTCGAGAAATAGGTACTGTAAAATACAATCTTATTTTTGTGGTCGATAGAATCAATACTGTGCATGCGTAAATATTCCTCCCAGCTACAGAACCCTTTACTGAGCGTGGTCCGACACGCACTAGGCCGGTTTTTTTGGTTTCACGGGGGCACAACCGTTTGCCCAAGACGAAACCGAGTTCGATTCCCGAAACCCAAAAATGCGTATATTTTTTTTAAATCTTTGAATGCAGTTTCACGAAATGGTTCCTTAAAACTTTCTCATAGGACCCATCTCAACGGATCACCCATACCATAAAGTACCTACCATACAATTAGGTGCAACATCCACTGAATTTATTCTCAAATAAGACGCCTAATGACAATAAACTCCTAATGACGTAACATAATCCCTTCATTCCACTTTAATGAAAGTGTGGGAACCAATCAGTGACCTACCTATCCTATCCTAAAATTTAAAATATTATAAACGCGAAAATTTGTGAGGATGGATGAATGTTTGTTACTCTTTCACGCAAAAACTACTGAACGGATTTTGATGAAATTTGGAACACAGATAATTTATAATCTGGATTAACACATAGGATACTTTTTATCCCGATATTCCCACGGGTTCGAGACTTATGTGAGTGAAACCACGGGGCGCTGCTAGCAGGTAATAATTTCTCACATACACTGAGCTTAGGTAGTTAGGAGTACCTACCTATTAACTTAGTCACAACGTTCCTCAAAACTCATTATCTGTTCTGCAATCCAGTGATTAACGTCCGGTGATTAGCGGTGAGTAATCGAATACCAGCCATTGTGGCCGGTGATAGGGACAATGCTTGCACAATCTGATAAGGTGTTGGCATGTAGGACTTCTAAGCTTTGTACTTAGAAATGATAAAGGCGTTTCCTTTAGTTGAGGTGTAGTCATAGGAAGAAGCTCGACTTTAGTTTTGGCTTATCTTAAAATGGCGAGTTTATTTAAGTAGATTATTTTCGTTATTATAACTTTATGCACAAGTAAAAAAACTGAAGTAAAAAAATTGAGTTAGCTTCAATAATACGTACCTACTTTTTCCCACATAGTATGTGGATGATATGATAAGTTCCTGACACTGTTATTTACATAGCAGGTACTGGTTTTCGAATTTGTGTGGGGTAGGTACCACAACTAAAAAGTGAAAAATATTTTTTTTTTTTTGTAAAACGTTTTTATTTTTCACTTTTTAGTTGTGGTAGGTACCTACCCCACACAAATTCGAAAACCAGTACCTGCTATGTAAATAACAGTGTCAGGAACTTATCATATCATCCACATACCAAGTGGGAAAAAGTACGTATTATTGAAGCTAACTCAAAAACTACCAAATCAAAGTTATTAAAATTTATATGGGACCACCTCGAGAGCATACCCTTTCAAACAAAAAAAGAATTTTCAAAATTGGTCCACAATTGACGGAGAAATCGGTGGATACAAAAAAAAAAAAAAACATACGTGACGAACATATAACCTCCTCCTTTTTGGAAGTCGGTTAAAAATACTGTACAAAGGCGGACTTAATGCCTGGGGCATTTTTTACCTATCAACCTTAAGGCGTGTACGCACGAATGAACAAAACATAGTGAACACGAGCACGGAACATTTGGTTCATAGTTACGTGTGGACGTAAATTAGAAAAGCGAACACGAATTCCATACGAATACAGTTCGCGCTCAAGCGCTCCCGCTCTCTTTAGTAACTATGGATTCGAAATTGGATCGCCACGAACACTTTTGACGAACAAAATGTTCGATGTTCGTGTTCACCATGTTCTTGTTCGTTCGTGCGTACACGACTTTAGAGTGATGCAGAGAGAAAACATGGAGTGCAACTTAAGGGTTAGAAAACTCGAAAAATAAAAAATAAATACTAATACGTAGATACTGGAGAAATAACGATTGGTAGAGGAGAAAAGAAACACAGCGCTGCCGCGCTGGGATGACACACAGTTTAACGAGTGGAGTTAAGAAATATGGTAGGTGTGCTAATGTGTGGTGACTATTACTCTCTCACGGTGAATAGATATTATGTATTTATTTGCATTAATTTATTTGTATTTATTTGTAGGCTCGCCCCCTATTACATGGGACTTAAACATAATTGGCGAAATGTGGGTGTACCTACTACAAGTACACCTCTGCCCAACCCTTCGGGGAAACAAGGCGTGATGTTATGTGTTATTTGAAACATGGTACATTATGGTCTTAATTATAGGGTTACCGTTAAAAATGGAACCCGTCACCAGAATAATCCAAAAATTTGCTGAGGCCCATGAACACCGACTCCACCGACATGTGAACATCGAGGCAATTCAGCTGCTAGACCAAACAAATATAGTGCGAAGACTAAAACGAACAAAACCTTTTGAGTTAGTGTAGTGTAAAAAGTGTAGAAATAATAGTGCCAATGACACACATATAACACATGAACAAAGTGTTTATATTAAAATATCAGAGTATCAGACTATAAGAAACTGGAACGAACTTGTGTAAAGTACAATCAACACTATTCTATTTTTTCAAAATAATCATTACGTAAAAATTAAGTAAGATTAAAATTGGTTATTAGTCTTATAGGCTAGATTGTAATAATTATTAAGAACCAATTTCTTTTTAATAAAGGATAAAAAAAAAAACCTATTTGATCTACATGTCTCATCATGGACTGGCATACAAATATTTTAAAGGAAACAAGTTCCTTATATGTACGCACCTAGCATGAATAATTTATACCTAGTATTTTTTTACAAAGTTTTAAATCTAAGTACTTATTTCTATTAGTTTTAAATTTAAGCAGTACCTAAATAATCAGTAACAATATTTATCACTTTTTTCTCAAATAATTCTTTTACACTATAAAAAGTATATATATTTATTTTTTTGTTAGGTAGGGCATCTCGTAGTTGACCTCTGAGATCATGACTACTTAACCCGGCTTTCCTGTGGGTGCCTTAAGCTACTACACATAAAACCTTCAGCCAGGGGTTATTTAAATATGCTAATTAAAACTAGGTGAACGCTCGCTAAGGGCACTAAAAAATACTGTTAGGGCTACCCCTGAATCGCCGCAACATCGATGCACACCGCTTGCGCATGATGACATGAAAGTCATCTATTCGCGCTTCCGCAAACATTCCCGATGCACTGCAAAACCAAGGCAGCCCCAATAATATCCTCAGCGCATTATTATACTGCACGCGCACTACTAAGCCGTTTTGAGTATTGTGTTTTCAGCCAATGTCAATAATTGCAGCCCGGTTTATGACGTCTTCTGATAAACCCACAATGAGTAGGTAGCTCTAATTGAATCAACAAAATTATTTAGTTTTTTACTTAACTAAGTGTTCAGAAAACGCGATCATCACCGTGCTCCTGTCCTTATTCAAATTTATTTATGTCTAGTTTCTGCCCGCGACTTCGTCCGTGAACTTATAACCTTCCTCAAGAATTGGGCTATACAATGCAAAAATATTTTTTCAATTCCGTCTGGTAGTTCCGGAGATTACCCCCTACATACAAACTTACAAACAAACAAACAAATTTTACCTCTTTATAATATTAAGTAGATGAAGATGATGATATCAAATACTTACCTAGATAATACCTCAGGAAGTACGCTTTTTTGAAGTGAAAACTTCTTTAGGCACGTAGGGCATTTTTGAGATGGGAAAAAACAACTGAACTCGCGACACCGTTACCGACACCTCATTTTTATAAACGCAATTGTGCTCTTTATTTATATTACGTTACGGATCAATGTTCTATGCATGTATTTTTACTTTAAAGGTTTTGGAAGTATTTTTTAAATTGTTCAAGTTTTTACTTCTGTCGGCACTCCCGGGGTGCCACTGTTTTTTTTTCAGAAGACAACGTGAATATTAATTTATTCGAGGAAAGTAATGTTAAGCTTGGTCGGGCAATGGAAGGTAGAAAGATTCATGAGTATGGACAAAGCGAAAGGGGCGTGTGTAAGGATCGTAACGTAGCCAATTGTGGGTGCTAAGAACGAAGAGCTTTGTATTCAGGGATAATGGAATTTACCACATAACTCACTTAATATGGTTTTACGTATGATATATTAAAATGCTAACCCACAAGGTTAGTATTTTAATATTCTCCCATGCGATATCTGTAAGCAGTCTTAAAAAATATATCTTTAGCAAATAGCAAAACCATTCCCATCCCACATCAGAGTTCCGTAGTTATACCAAGGAACCCTTATAGTTTCGCCATGTCCGTCTATCTGTCTGTCCGCGGCTTAGCTCAGAGACTCTTAGTACTAGAAAGCTGTAATCACGCCGACAAATTGGTAAAATAAAATCATGTTTTTTTTAGGGTACCTCTCCTAAGCTTAAAGGGGGGCGGTTTTTTTTTTCTCGTTGCTCCCGTGGTGTGGCGTGTCGTTGGAAAGGTCGTTCAAAAATATTGTGTGAAAACCATTTTTGGATTCATGTTAGAGTCAAATGTCCCCCCCCTCCCCGCCAACTAAAAGGTTGTTTAGGGATATGTGAAAAAAATCACGCCAGTAGTATATATAACGAAGTTAAAATGAATACTATCTCAGCTAAGTAGGCTCTACAAGTTAACGAGTAATAAAATAATCGACCAACTGTTAAAAAGAACATGACATGTTTTTCAACTACAATGTTAACTTTGTTCTTGGGATAAATTCATCCCAACTACGAACCTTTTAGTGTGCGTGATCCGACACACACTTTGCCCGTTTTTTTAATTAAACCATATGGTTTAATCACCACATATGACTATAACGCCTGTGAATCGAAGCGCGATGGAGAAATAAAATAGCAGGTGCTTTTTTTACCTTAGGTAGAGTAATGGTGTTAATGTCGAATGGACCATTCTGTATTCATATTCATTAATTCTATACTGTAGGTACTCAATTAATAATATCTAGTAGGGAGAACATGATAGCCTAGACTTTAGCCACTCAGGCAGTCGGTAGTCATAGACTTTATCCTAAACTATTAATCAATAAATTTTATACATACATATATCCTATATATATACACTAATTCCATGTTGCCATGATAGTTCATGGTAACATGGAATTAGTATGTACTATGCATGGAATTGGTACTCAGACTAAAATGGAGGCGGGCTGGACACATCACACGGTACACACATAAAAGGTGGACCATAGAAACTACACGATGGAAAGGTCCACAGGGAAAAGGAATGCTGGTAGACCTATAAGACGGTGGGCTGATGACATTATCCAAGTGTCAGGAAACGACTGGATAACTGCAGGCAAGGACAGGGATTTGTGGAAAAAGCTAGAGGAGGCCTTTACCCAAAAAGGGGTCCATATTTCAACAAAAGAAGACTAACCATAGTAAAAGTATACAATAAGTAAATTTACTAATACCCTACTAACAGCATCTGAAATGGAACGCAGAAATATGGAATAAATGACTTTATTTTTAGTATAACTATGTGCATTTTCTATTTTCACCCGAACAGAGCTCGTCCATCGAGCTCTGTTCGGGTGAAAATAGAGCTACAGGTACTTACTATTTATCTGAAATTGTCTTCTAATTCGATACGTAGCAAGTATCTACCTGCTATATCTTATGTTTTAGTATCATTATCATAGGCTATATTCTTATGTCTTATTATGAAATTTTGTATCAGTATTTATAACATAATATTTCTATAGATGAGGTGACCTACAGGATATGCACCAAGGTACTTCACTTTCTTAAACGTAATTTCGTTTAAAATGACACAGATCTAAAATACCAGTAAATGATCAAAGTCGGAGCAATCCGAATCGAATCAAGAAAGTCAATAAATAAAACGGTTTGGTCACGGCACGTTTGCTTTCTCCATTTTTTTGTCGATCTTTCTTTTTGCGAAGCCGAGGATGAGGAAAACAAAAGACGTCGATTAGTCGCCTGTCTTTTCGTACAAGCTGTTAATGTCAACTATAGAGAATGGGTTGTTTATTTAGTTTTTTGTTCACGTTATGTTTTCTGAATTACTTACGTGTTCTTAATTTTTTTCTATACCTTATTGAAAATGGCCTAATTGTTTATCTACCAGTGAATGCTTTCTGATGCCAATAAGTAGATAATACAAAATGACAGAACCTACCACTTATTTCTTAACAAAAAATAAATTGACAAGTAATATATGTCTCCTGAAAAAGTTTATTCGGTTTATATGTATGTATTTATGTATTTTCAAGTTATCTGTCATTTATGTTGCATCTGCCATGTTTTGTCTCTGCATCACCCTAAGGTTGACTGGTAGAAAATACCTTAGGCATTAAGTCCGCCTTTGTACAGTATTTTTTTACTTATGCATAAAGTTTTAATAAATAAATAATATAAAAAAGTCATGAAAAAATTCTAAATATCACCAAAACCACACAGTTAGCTACATGAAGAAAAAAAAAATTTTGGAAACAGTTTTATAGGTGTTTTTATTTGCATGTTGCTTTTTACTTCAAGAAGCTATCTTGCGTGGTTTCGGAAATATTTCATTATAAGTAAGTGGCTTTTTATATTGCTCGTCAGTGTAGAATGTTACAATTTTTCTCAATAAAATGAATTTAAAACTTTACCAAGGTAATTTTTTTAAAGCTCTATTACCTATATATAAAAGTTTATGCAAACAAACATTGTTCATCGTTACAGTTTACGATAATTTTCAGTAGGTAAGTTTTTTGGTATTCAGTAGCCGAGAAAAGGGTAAACTCTTCACATCTTAAGAATTTTCAGACTTCAGGACCCATCTGGAGTCTGAATAATCTGATGTCTAATAAAACACCTTACCAAGGATTGACTGATGTTTATTTAACACAATCATAAAATGTTCTACGTTTAATGCATCTTCAAAGTCACTTTCTTACAACGGAAGGTGGGTACACCTGTCGGCACCCTGCCCTGCCCCAACATGGCTTGCTAATTATACTACCTCAAAATATTATACACCGTTATGTTAATAAACGGTTCTGTCATACAGTTTGAAGGGTAACGTTTTAAAGACGGGTTATGTGCAGGACGTTTTCTGAAGAAGACTGATTGTCTTTTATTCATCGTTATTTTACTTCTTTCTTTTTTCATAAATTTCCGACCACTAAGAAGTTTACCCACCTATCTCTCACATACAATCCACAATCCCGGTAAACTTTTGACAGAAAAACTTTCTAGGATCAAATATTGTTCAGCGTTAGTTTACCATTAACTTCTTTATACTTTTTATTCTCCGTTTTGTTTTCTTCACAAAAGTTTCAGTACACTAATATTTTTTCCTATCCATCTCTCTCATACTAAAACACAGCCCCAGAAAAACTATTTGCAGAAAAACGATCTACTTGCAAAAATGTTGTTCAGAGTGGAAAAAAAACAACCCAGGTCCTGGAGTGAAACCAATCGGTCAGCCACTGCGTTAACTGTGGCCTTCATATTCTAAATGCCTTAGCGGAAAAACTTGGAGCGCGGCCCATTGAAAATCAGGATAGGTTCAAAGGAATGCTATCCGTAATTTCCTGTCCTGGAATACGTATATGTTTGAATGATACTTGTGTTATAAATGCAACAAACATGTCATGCCGTTAATTCGTGATGGGATAGGCTTGACTTGAAGAGTTGTAGGTGTGTACTGTAGAGGTTTTGTTTCCATGGCTTTGCCAACCAACCTCCACGAACGTTTTATGTTAATGGCATAATATTATGAGTTTTTTTTTTTTAACTTTGCCTCACGCTAGGAATTTCTCCTGTATTGTGGGTGCGTTTACAAACATTTAAACTCACATACACAAACAGCCAGACCCGGAACAACTACTTGAAGGTCATACAAATATTTGTTCCGTGCGGGAATCAAACACGCGACACGCAAGCGCAGCAGTCAATCGCTTAACCACTGCGCCAACCGTGCAGTTAAACACTATTTCTCAAACATGCTTGGTAATTTGAAAAAAAAAATTGACAACCTTCTTCGAGATAAATCGAAATTAGCGGCCAAATAAATTACTATGAAAACTCATATCTGTCGTGTTATTTAAAAATGGAACAAACTTTATACTTCAACCCATGGCAATCAAGGAGGTAACTTAACAAAGATTTTATTTAAATTTCGAACTGGCTTAGCAAATAGAGCTGTTTTAAGCATAGACATATCTATTTCAAGGGTTTAAAGTAAAGAAGAAACAAATGACCATATTGGCGCATGAAAATTTTTCTTTTTTCATCATTGATTTGATTCTGGAATTTATAATTAATTTACTTAGTTTGAATTTCCGCGTATTGTTTGAGAAAAGTACTATACAAGCCTTGACCGCAATCAGGCATTGATGGACCCACGTATGTGTGTAATATACTATTTCGTATTTAGAAGAATAGTAAAAAAGAGTTGTGAGTCAACTCAGAGAACTGGATGTATGTGAGTAATAAAAATTCATTTATTTAGGGATAATTATCTTAGCATCTCTACAAAGAAATTTAAAATACTATTTAAATGTCTCTCCAAATAGGTATGTGTTACATTCTAGTAGCTTAGAGCTTACGATTCTTATAGTACTTACCTACTTAGTAGATTCAACATTGCCGATCAGTAATCAGCATAGGTACCTACTGGTAATTTTCAAGTAGAAAATATTGTTATTTAGGTTAGTGTAAGTAGGTATGTAGATGACCGTTAAAACGACTTCTTTACTTCATATTCCTTCATTGAATTTAATTGTTACCATGTAACAGTAAAACATCTATGTTCTGTTACGAGGTTTGGTTTCCGCACTTAGTCCGTCAGGTGGACCCTTGTGCGTGGGCCATGGCAGCCGTTTGGTGGTTATTCCAACCAGCCCACCTCCCTCCAGAAGTTAATTTAAATTCCTGGTCTGTTCAGAACATCAGTGAAAGATCTGGGTGACCCGAGGGTTTCTGCTCTAATCTGGGTGACGCCTGTGCATTCAAAGAGCACATGCGCGACGGTTTCCTCAGCCTCCATGCACGCCCTGCACAGAGGACTGTTCGTTATGCCTATTGTGGGGAAGTGTTTGTTTAGCGAGTAGTGCTCCGTGATGGTCCACGTCACCAGGCGTATGCTGTTCATGTCCAGGCGTAATAAACGCCTGGTTAGCCTGCTATCCAAGGATGCCATAGCTTCCTTGGACTACTTGCAGCCCGGTGTCGAGGTCCACCAGTTCTCCGCTTGTGTGTGGGTGAACTCCTGTAGCCACCTGCATATTGAGTTGATGGGGATTGGCACGATAGGCTCGGGGTAGTAAAACATAAAAAAATTACTGGCCAATTAAAAATATATTTTACTTGTAAGAATGTAAATTTAATTGAAACAAAATTCATTGTAAACTACACAAAAACTGACAGTGTTAAATGACAGCTGTTTATTTTAGTTGAAGAGATATTTGTCGACACGTGCGTATGTACACAAAGGAGGGAATAATGATAGGTACATACCTAAATACTTAGGTGCTTTTATATAAGTAGGTAACTTTTACTCCTGCACTTTTTTTTCAGTTATAACCTACGGGAACAGGACTTGGATTATATTATAAAAATATAAAGTTTGATATGACCTAATTAACATAGAATAAGCTATCTTTACTTAGTGGCTAATTAATAACAGCCGCGAAAGTCGATCCATCAGGTTAAGCTACGCTTGCCGGGGTTGGTCCGTGAATGGGAGACCATCTTTACATACTGATACTCCTCCGTGCCTCGGCAAGCACGTTAAGCCGTTGGTCCCGGCAGTCATTCGTGAATATTTGACAGTCATTACGGGTCGTCAGAAGCCCGAAAGTGTAACAACCAGTCTTACCCAGTTACTGGGTTGTGGAGGTCAGATAGGCAGTCGCTACATGTAAAATACTGGTATTCAGCTGCATCCGGTTAGACTGCAAGTCGACCCCAGCATAGTTGGGAGAAGGCTAGGCAGATTGAAGCTATCCTTTTTCTACACATTTTGCTCTTTTTCTGTAGTTTTAAAATCTATTTAATACTAGCTATTGTCTGTGACTTCGTATGTGATCCAGGCTGAAAATCTAGCTATGTTCTTACCGAGGTCATGGTCTATCTTTGTGCCAAATGTCATCTAAATCCGTTCAGCCGTTTTTGCGTGATTTAGTAACGAACATACAAACTTTCACATTTAGAGTATTAAGTAGGATTCAAGGTAAACTTATTGATTGACTCGTTTTTCAAGATCAGTCAATCAATAGTCAGTTTCAATATCAGCAGTAAAAGTCAACTGTTAGTCACAGTTATATTAGTTACGAACATTCTTTGGGCTATCTGCTAAGTTGCCGCAAAAGAATTTCAGATAAAATTCTTTAAAGAAACTGGGTGGCTCACTAACCAACACACCAACCCGCTAAAATGCTTTAAGAGGAAATATTAATTAATTTAATTAACAAATACAGGTGACATGGTTTAAAACCTGTTGCCGGTTCCTAGATCTAGCCTGAAGTAACTAAGTAATTACATATGTGACACGAAATTGTTGTCTAGGAATCGGAATTTACTTCATCATTTAGTGGGAGGAATGCTATAAGAAGATGAATTATCGATTAATAAGAATTGATTTACACCTGCAGGAGAAAAATGTTAAATGTTAGTTCTGTGAGTTCTGCAAATAAAATAAAATAAAATAATTATACGCTTAGCATATCGTTGTAGCTTAGGTATACTTAGGTAGATATATATTTGTGTTTCATATAATCATGTTATTCAAACAATAATATAACTTTACAGTTTTTAATTTTAATTTAATTTAATATTTTTATTTCAGACGTACAATACAGTCCATATTTTCTACAAAGCTAGTGTTAGTAAGGGTTGTTAGTAGTACACAAAAAATACAAATAAAAGGTGTTAGTAATTTGTTAGTAAACAAGACAAGTTACACAGTAATCCTACTTCCTATTTTTGTGCAGGTGTACACCAGCCCAGTAAACATTAAAAGGACTGTCTATCTTGCACGCTAACATTCTGAGGACAGTTTTTAACACAACTAAATAGTTAGTTGTGTTAAAAACTGTAAAAGTGTAAAGTACACTAGGTACTAAATTAAAGGACTAACTATCTGTTTCATATATAGGTACAACAACAATACGATTTTTTTTTTCTAAACGAAGTTTTACAAACCAAAAAAAAAGATTTTTCTCGCTTGAAAATAATCATAGTGAAAAACCTTTCCCTTCGTAAAACCCAGCAGTTTTATTAGACGTACTTTACAAAACCACCTACCTATTATAATCATTAGGTATCGTCAGTTTCTCACGAAATTTATACGGGACCACCTGGAGAGTGGCGCCTTGTAGGCACCCCCAAAGTCGTTCAACACACATATAAATATTGTGAAAACAACCTTTATTGAAGTCGGTCAACTATAAAGTAACTTAGGTTATTATAACTGAGTCATATTGTGGAATTTAAATATGAAACTTAGTTTAAGATTAACAGGTGTTTTTCATCAAGTTTCTTATCTTCAAAAATGACCAAAGAAGACCAATAAAGGCGTTATGTAAATCCCACTCAATATAATATAAAACATCTCACACGCATGTATTCAAGTCAGATCTATTCAGAGCAACAATAGGCCTTCATCGATACTGCGCCTACGCATCGAATTCGAATGTCAATCGTAACAATCGAGCACGATTACCTGTCAGATAAAGGCGGGCGGAAAGCTCGAGGAAAGCGCCACAAGGCAATTCGAGCCGCGAAGGCTTTGACGGCCGCCGCCATTAGTCCGCGCTCCGCCAATCAGGCGAAAGGGGCGGGGCCTTGCGCACGCGCCGCCCGCTACGCAAAACCGATTCAGTGTAAACGCAGCTGTCGTTCCGTAGCCACGTATATTCGTCCTCGTTTCCCTACTTCGTTTGTTTTTAATTATGAACTTTTTGTAAGACTCGGGTGTGTATTTGTGTTGTATTTCCGAACTTTGTAAGGAAGCCTTATGTATTTTTAAAGACTGATCTGATGATGTTATTGTGAAGTGACTGCCGCAGTGACTTATTCGGTGTTTGTTGTTGTAATTGCAAGATGATGATGGATCAGGCTCACTTCGGGGAGTATTTGCTGAGGCAGCAAATGTTGCATGCTGCGTCGCTTAGCGGTTTGCGTAAGTTGCATTTTTTTTGTCGTCATTTACTTGGATTTTTGATTGAAGAGCAACTAATTGACTTTATTATACTTAAACCAACGTATCATTTAAGCCTTCCGAAGGAATGATAAGACTCTCAAATGAATAAGGTAAAAACACTGATTATTTTACTTACGAAACCTAATCTATCATTAAAATGATAGAGACATATCACATATTTGTAGCACAGACAGGTCACTATGTCGTCACACTCGACACATTCTGAGGAACTCGTTTCTTTAAACTATAATCGCCTAAGTTTGCCGTCAGCATGAATAATATCATAACCATGTATAATTTTGATCACAGTTTGCGATAAACAAATTGTATGAATATAATCACATGCAAATAGGTATCTACTTTTTGAAAGTTGTTCTTGTTTGTTATGGCAGAGAATAAACAATAATTATGTTTTATACTATGTTTGTCTTTTTAAAACAGAAGAAAAATTTATGAAAATCAACTTGGTAAAGTAAAAGTCAAAAGTCAATGTAATTTATTTGTTAGAATAAAGCTTGTAAAAACGGAAGCAGTTATCTATAGGATGTCACATATTTAAAATTGGATTAAATTATAGATTATATCTACCTACTCTAACTTATTTAGGAAGCTTTCCAAGTTTTCTATTTTACACTGTTATGTTTTTCTATGACCCAGAAGTTGAACCTTCCAATTTCTTCCTCATATAAAATTAATTAACCTTTTTATAACTTGCATTGAACTCATCACTTCATTTTGTAAGAAATTTATAATCTCTAAAACAGTTGTAAAAATATATTATTCATATTCATATGTTAATTTTTTATTTACACATGTATTTACATCATTTAAAAACTATCAGACTTAATATAATTATATGTACAAGTATATAAAAAAGGTGGAGGAATAATCATAGGGCATCAAAAAATTCGTTCGCATCGCTGTCAATAGGAAAAGTGCCCAAAAGGCTGGCAGCATTGCCACATTGTATGGCAATGCTGATTATTTGGCCAAAGAATAGGCCAGCCCTCTGGTCACGTGAAGAGTCGACCAGCCGCTTGGTGATGTCTTGAAAAACTATTCATATTCATTTATTTGCGTTCCACAAGGTAAAAACAAGATGTTAAAAAAGGCTTCAAGCTAAGAGCCGTTGTAGACCCTGTCAGGGCACAGCAAAAATTATTACTAGATTTGGATACATAGCTATTAATACAAGTCGCAGAAAACTAAAAATTAAAACAAAACTACACATGAAAACTGAATTATCACATTCGCATAAAGTTAATAACATAAATAAATAATTTTATTTTTGGTAAGTAGGAAGCTATTTTCTTAAAATACTATTATTGCATTTATATAAAGTTATATTTACTTAGGTAATATTATTACAAACACTTATTTAATGAGAGATCATATTTTAAGGTTACAATTATAAGGTTACAATAAAGAGATAAGTTTTACTTTTATCACAATTTGAGACAATTTATAGATTCATTCATTTTATAATTCAGTCATTGTGCGTTCAGTAGTAATGTTATGTTTAATTAAATAATCTAAATAATCTTCTTGATAAATATAGGTACACATGTAGATTATAGTCTTTCATTTAAATATTCATTCACATTATAATAGCTTTTGTTTAGTAGAAATAATTTTAATTTAGAAATATTGCGATAATGAGGTATTAACTAATTAACGAAACGCTAGAATATGTTAATTAATCGCCAATTAAAACAAAGTGTCAGTCGTTAACACACAAAATTATGATTATCATATATATAAGTCGTGTTTTATTATTTCTTTAAAATTCTATTGGTCTTGTCATTCCATCTTTTGCATTTATTATTTTAAAAAAATTATAAGTTAATAAAATATGTATGCGTTATTATGAGTTATAGATTGACTTATAATGTCGCGATATCCTCGATTTATGATTTGGTTAGACTAGTCAAATATTTTATAAGATAATATTCCAGGATGTCTACTAGTGACGCTATGAAGCTTGTTATCAGAATGATACTTAGGAAATAACTTTAGGTAAATGAAACCCATTTAGCCATTTAGCAAACGCATACGAAGAAACACAACTATACCGACTTATGCATCCTATTTTGACATAAGATATAATTTAAAATATTCCATGCCCACCAACTTAAAATTCTTTCCAACCCGTAAAAGAAAACAAGTTCGCAGGAAAAGAAAAAGGAATCTTATCTTTATTAGTAAAAGAAACATGATGAGAACAACAAATACGCCTAGCTCGCGGTGGTCTGTGTATCAGAATTGGGGTCTATTTCAATGGTGTACGCTAAACAAATTATTTGATTAACGCCATACAATAACAAAACGTTTGGTTAACAGCTTTATTTCGAGTTGCCGGAAACAATGGACGTATTCGTTTTTGACGGAAAAGAAATAAAAAAGTTTTTCCGATAAAAATCAATCATGTGTGTAAATTATTTTATCAAAATGTTACGTAGCTATACATAGCTATTTTAAATCTTGTTGCAAACTAATTTAAAACGTTGAACAATATTTATTTCCAAGAAAAAAAGCATACGCCTAGTTTATAAAGCAGTCATCTAGTGATATAAATCATAAATTAATCTAAGATGCGCGAAAAATAGAAACCTTTTATCAATTGAAAATAAATTATATAATTAAAATAATAATTTAAAAAAAAATATTGGATTTCTAAAATTATGTAAACCATTATGTAATATTATTGTTATAATATAAAAGAACAGATACAAGGCACAATGTTTTATTAGATTGAAAAAAAAAAACAAAATAATAAAAGCTACAGCAGAAAAAAAGAGATGACTTTTGTTGGAACGCGTTGAAGTCTTTTCTATGGGTGCGGTAAAGAGTACGGCGCGGCGGGCGGCGGTTTAACCGCGTAGATTAGAACTTTCTTCATAAAAACTTAGGGGTTCATTTATAAACGTTGCTTAAAGTTAAGTGACGTTCAAACGTCAAAAATGTATGGTTAAACAGTCGCTAATCATTACTTAACTTTAAGCAACGTTTATAAATAAACGGGATATTATAAATTGCATATCAAATAAATAATCGCCTATCAATACATACTCATTATTTATATTCTTTTTTACATCAAATAACTTACTTCACAAAACTCAAACTGCAGATAATTCGAAATTATACATCAATATAACATTACTTTTTCCTCATAATGCAATACAGTTAAATTTATTTTTGTACAAAAATACTACATACATAGCATAAATACTGACTGCACAGCAAATTAATAATATAAAATATAAAAAAATAAAAGTGGTTGTTCTATGGCTGAATGGTAGGTTAGGTTAGGTTAGAACTGTGAGCACATAATATACCGCACGAGCCGAGCGAGCGAAGCGAGCGGTGCCGCGGCAGCGGCCGGCGAGTGCCAGTGCGAACACCGTGTTTTCGAGTGCAGTTTACCAAGATATTTCCCCATAGAACAACCAGTTGAACCATGGGTAAATTTACTTCTCCGTAGTACAACCAGTTGGACATCGCAGTTACTATCGCTAGTATCACCGGTGGTTCAGTTCGGTAGTACTAGTGGGAACAAAGGTTGGAAACAAACAGTCTCACTAGAAAACTGCTGTACATAATATAAAAATAGAAGCTATATTTAAAAGAAAAAGAGTTAACATGTATAATGTGCATTAAGATTATTAGCTGTGCATTGATGAAAAAGCTTTTGCTTTAGGAAAAATCGCTGTACGCTGCGAAAATAAATTGTAGTGTGTTGAGTGATATTTTGAGTTGAATATTTTGCTGTGAAATCAGTAATTTTGATGGGAATTCGGAAACTTATTGCATAGAAAAAGGATATTTTTTGATTTGCGTTTAAATACTACCCTAAATAAACAACTATAATGTGTTGATGTTTTAAATATGCAATTTTTTTTAGGAAAATATCATATTTTTCATTTTAAATTGGTCTGTACTATGTATGTAATTACATAACATAACATCACGCCTGTATTCTCCGAAGGCTTAGGCAGAGGTGTAAGTTTAAGTCCCATGTAATAGAGGGCGAGCCTATTACCATCAACCGGGCACAGATCCAGACTCCGAGCTGCTACTGAGATATTCCAGGTGGAAAAACCCAATTACACTTTATACGACCCGGGAATCGAACCCGGGACCTCGTACTCAGCAGTAGTCATTATGTGCAGTATATCTCCAAAGTTGACTTACTTACAAAAAAACTTAATTAAACGGAAAATATTTAACCTCGTTGGTCTAGTGGTCGCAAGCGCTACTGCTGAGCATGAGGTCCTGGGTTCGATTCCCAGGTCGGGCAAAGTGTTATTGGGTTTTTCTATCAGGAATTTCTCAATAGCAGCACGGAGTCTGGATTTGTGCCCGGTTGATGGCAATAGGCTCGCCCCCTTTTACATGGGACTTAAACATAACTGGCGAAATGTGGGGGTACCTACTACAGGTACACTTCTGCCCAACCCTTTGGGGAAACACGGCGTGATGTTATGTTATTTTCCAAATCCCACATCTCTACAGTATCTTTTCTTTACGAATATTGACAAAAAAAAAAAAACGTCTTGAAAATTTATCGTCATTTTAAAAAAATTCACCGTTTTCGTTTTTCCTCTCTCTCTCTCTCTCTCTCTTTCTCTCGGTAAACCTGCGATAACCCTTTCAAAATCGTTATGTAACAACAAAAATACCTGCACACACCACAAAGGAAACGCATTAAATAGGTGCCGAAGTACACATGACAACAAACACTCGATAATACACATAATGATCCCCTCTCACCGTGCAGGCATGTACTCATTCATAATGTTTTTACTCCATTGTTTGAGCCATGGATTAAATACAACGGTTTTTCTGCATTTAACCTATAGGGTGAAAGGTGTATTTCATGTCTGTTACGAATTACGACTACAGTTGGTTTTTTGCAATAAATATTACGTGAATGACGGCACGAAGGGTTGTTGTATGGTGAGAATTATAATTTATTCAAAATGGTCTAAAACGCAATAAATTTCACTACAGACCCATAGGCCCTAGAGCTAATCGAACTAACCTATGACTGCTTCCTACTGTTTTTGAAGTGAAAACTTCTGAAGATGGGAAAAACAATTGAACTCGCGACACTGTTACCGACACCATTTTTGACCATTAAAAGATATCAACGCGCGATAAATTTTCTTTGGGATTAATGACATTCCAAACATTTAGATATGACAACAACATGATTGACATTTCCCTTTTTTTACCGACTTCAAAAAAGAAAAGTATTTCCTGCACAGTAAAATTGTTCAAGTTTTCACTTCTGTTGGCACTCTTGTTCTTTCCATATTTTCAGAATGTTTTATTTACCAATAAGTATGTCAAAAGCTTGAGTAGTTCTGGAATATGCTTCTTCTTCTTTTCGTGTGGTTAGTGACTGACCTGGTGTCAGAGTTTTAAAGTCGCCCATGGGCCTCTGATTTGGCTTCACATACCGTCGAGAAAGAAGCAAGTGATAATTATACAATACGCACATGAATCCGAAAAGTGAGAGGTGCGTGCCTTGGGTTCGAATTCGAGACCGAGACTTGACAGTCTGACGGTCACACCACTTGGTTATCACTGCTATATTCTGGAATATGCTGAACTTTGTACACTGACAATTAATCGACAACGTATATATCTCACCTAATTTATATAGCGCTACAAGGTTCTTTTGCCGTGTGGTCAAAATCGGAACTAACGCGGCCATCTTGTTTTTTTTAACAAATTTCAGAAAACAATTTTTCTCAAATATTTACCAACAGCGCGGGCCGCTGTCAGCGTCATTTAGATTAAATTTAAATTCATATATTTCGGACAACAGTAATTCAGATTGTGTTAGTAGTACTGATAATATTATTATCATATTTATAATAATGCACACTCCACGCAGAGGATGATCAGACAAGAACACATTGCTCTTCGCCACAGCTCTCAGGATATAGTTGCGGCTACTTCGCACTCTGCTCAGCAGCGATGCGGTTTTTTTGCGAATTATGGTTTGAAAGTCATTGGCGTGTCTTTGTAAACATTTCCGAGGCGCTGCAGAAAAAGGGCAGTCGCAACAACATCCTGAAGGCATTATTACATAGTACGCGCAGGGTATCCAGCGATCTCTTGGTGTAGTTGACCCATAGATTGCTCGTACGTATAAAAGCTCTGATAGTAGGTCTTGAAAAGAGTCATTTTTACTTGGTCAGAGCACCGAGCAAATCTATTTGAGCGCCAAAACATTCTTGAATCAATGTCATTGGCCGGCAAACACATACACAACTGTGCAATCTTATCGTCCCAATCCGTTCAATATTGTAGCGGTCTATTTTTAGAATATATAGACTTATGTTACCTAGACGTTCGTCTGCAAAAGAACTTTTTGCGCTCTTGTGCCTTAGTTCTGTCAGTCAAACCTTAGTTTGTTTATCTTTTTTTCCTACTATTGGGAAAATAATTTCCCCATTGCCTTCCACATCTACATATATCACTTTTTTCCGAAATGGCACCAAATCCTAGACCAAGAAGTAAGCTGTCATATCCAATTGATTAATGATTATGACTTCAACTAAAATAGGCACTTATTTCTAAGTTACACTAGTAGATACCTACACCTAGAATACCTACTTTGTGTGCCCCTTCAAAGACTACAACATATTTCTACCTATTAAGGTGTAAAGGGCGTCCATTAATTATTTGTGAGAAATAAATTAGGTTCCAATAAATGGCGAGTTCTGGCTAATCGACCGGTTCGTCACATTGAAACAATAGGTTTTCTACTTTAAAATTATAATACAATAAGGTGTTTAATCGTTTGACATATCCAATATGTAGCACAATACCTAGAAAATGGAAGCGCACCTGTTGCAAAATTACAAATGATATAAGACCGTATGCTCTAGGTTTTACAGATTAAAATTTAATGGTGGTATTTTACATAGGTGGCAGATTTTTTTTATGGAAAAGTAGGTAAATATGTACATGTTTAGCTCCTTTCAATACGTAATTTAATCAAGTTGCATAATGTCACCTGTATTTGTCTAACTTGCGCCTGTTGTTAACTTGTTGACTCACCTACGCACTTAACTCAAGATAGGCTATTTAACACTATTGACCTTATCTTCTGATTAAATACGTGTCGTAATCATACATAACATGACTATGATTACTTAAAAACAAATTATAATTAGCTTATAGCAAATAATTATGATGTTGTAAATGTTACAATAATTGCTGTTCAAAGTTTTTTTTTGCTGGATAAAAGACCTTGTCAACTAGGTTTAAGGTCTGTAATTATACAGTGTGAGTCTTTATAATATGCACACAAAAAAAATACAATAGACGTGGATATATTTAGTAACTTGTTCCGCTTAGCTATTTCTAAAGAGCCATAAAAAACTCCTGAAAGAAATCGACACGTGTTTCACCTCTCAACGAGGCATCCTCAGGATGACGATGGACTTGTTGCGAACTCGAACACGGCGTGTTGCCACACCAAGCGCTGAGTGCAGACTGAGCCTTATCGCCCGTGAAACCCACTTATATAGTGTCGCCGTTATCAGTGCGACCGTTATCAGCGTGATAAGGGGCGAACAATCGCAGCAAAGGTGACCTTGGCATACTCGTATTTAATTCGTTTAACAGTGTAATGTTTCCGGTATTATTTTTGACAATTTCTAAACTCTCTAGTACTGACATTCTGAAACCTTGAAATGAGGGAATCTATGCTTAATTTTACTGACGGAAAAATATTTAAAAATCTAATTTTTTTTTAATGTAATTTTAGTTTTTTTTTATTGTGTAGGTAACAAAACGGTGTCACTTTTAAACTAAATGATCTATCGCGATGAGACAAACTCCATAATGATTGGAAGTAATTAGGCGTCCTTATAAAATGAAAATTGTTGAAAAAAAAACCACCTTCAAATTCAATTGAAAAATATTGTAAAATGTGTGATATGCATGAAAGCAAATAAATAATAATGTTTTTTTAAATAAATTTTTACAATAATCGTAAAATTTCTCAGTAAGATGCCAAACAAGACAAAAAAAAGTTGTAGATATGAAATATGATGATGATATATGGAATATGTTTGTTTAGATTTTTTTAAATATTTTTCAGTCGATAAAATTAAGATCAAAGACAAATTTTATTATTTCTATTTACAACAACTTTCTTATATTCTACAATATTTCCAAAGGACCGAAATCCGGTGCATATGTACAATAACAGTTCATTGAGCCTCAATCCATTCAGCACGAGTCGAGATGATCGCTCCAGCCTCAACTCAAAGATAATTGCTTGTTAAAGCGGCTCAGAGTTACTGTCATTTGGAACCATCAATGTCGCGTCATCAAATTATATCGCAGCCTCGTATGTTATCTTTTTGTTCGAGCTCAGGATATTTATTGACGTTGATGCACTGTTTTTGTATACTGCGGATGAAGCCGGATTAAAAATATTTTGTAACTTTTATAATGATTCTGCTTACATTTTAAATATTATGTTAATAATATTCTCATCTACGCAAAAGAAAAAAATTTAAGGAAATTTTATGTACTTTACCTACATGGAATTAAAACACTTGCTCGGATGAACGGAGAAAACTTCCATATTGACCAGTTGCAATATCATATTATCGACAAATTAGGTACAAAGCATATCATGCATGGTGGGCTTAACAGTCATTAGAATTATATTATTAATTTATGCTTAGACATAAATAAATATTGCATTCAAATATGTCCATAAACTCCAGTATTTAAAACTCACAACGCCGACACAAGCAACGCATACAATAATTTTACATCGGCGCTTTGATCCGCGCAGCGCAAGGCGCCCGTCGCCAAAACTTCAATAAAAAAACAATATTAAACATCATCAAATGTAAAGAAGAACTTACACCATCATGCCAACCACCAAGTACACTTGAATGTGGACTTTATCAACCTTAGAATAAGATATAAAAACAAATGTAACAGTTAGAGATCGTATCTCTGGTCTTTCGAGCATTTTCGTCATATTACCTCATTAGATGTTTCCATAGAGTACCGTCGGTTATACGACCGTGTCGGGATGCTGAACTAACGAGTGTGTATTAATTAATAAAGTCATGAATGATTGCAGTGTCACGGACAGTTACATACCTCAGTTTATTGAATATCTTTGTAACGGTTATTCTGGATAGATGTGTGCAGTTTTGTCTTAATTTGTCTGTATTAGTCAGTGTTTGAGTAATCTATATTATTAACCAAATAATTGCTTACATTTCACAGTGGTATTTTAAAGGAACAGACAGTCCCACACACTTATTTTCCTGTATATCATAATCATAACGAAGCGTAAGGCAGTACCCACATTTCTCCAGTTATATTTAAGTCCCATGTAACAGGGGGCGAGGCTCTTGCATATAGCCTTCATATTATTCTGTATATAGATGCGTATTTAGGTCCTAGCTAAGTGTTTTATTTCATCGTTACAAAATTGCAATTGTCACATGGTTTAGACTTTAGAACCAAGATTTTTATGAGACAGGAAATCATTTCCAAAAATTTTACGGATCTGTCAATCAAATTTTACCGACATTTATGATATTAAAGCTCATTTTGAAATAGATAAAATCATCCGTTCCTAAAAGACCTGAACAAAACTCAAACAGTACCTACATCCTTGTTAGTTCAACATCACTTACAATCAGAAATGTTTTAATTGATGAAACGAATCCTACATTTGTCGGCAATCAAAGAGAAAGGAATAATAATCTTGTAACTCCTCAGATTATAACAAGCATTAGTTAAGCTTCTTACATTTGGTCCTTTTGATTTCAAAGTTGGTCTTATGGTAAGTAGGTTTAATATTCATGACACTTTTGGATATAAAACTGCAATGATTTCAATATTGTGCTCCGTAGAAACATTTCTTATAAAAAGTTATTAATTTAAACTAGGCTTTTGAACATCAAAATTACATAAGACAGTCCCCCAAAACGCCCACCCTTCACCACTTCCTAGTGCCTTTAGCTGGGAAGAAGAAGTGGCACAATAAACTCCCCAGCATTACTACAGGGTTATTGAAACATATAATTTAAAATGAATGAAATAAAAATATAAAATGTCAAATGACTCAAAAATTGTTGACATTTACATAGGAGTTACAAGGGATAATTTGGTTGTAAATGACCTCGCATACATCTCCTTAATGGATTTTCGACAAATGACCAATAACCCTGTATTCAATATGCTTCACATGACACTTATATTCTTAGTGTGTTGCAATCGTTAGCAGTCGTTCAGGCAAACCATAACTTGAGACTTTCCTGAACCCATGTCAGCAACATAAAAATATTATATACTACATATACCTACCATATATTGCAAGGTACATCAAAGGAACCGCCCACGCTATCATAAATTACAATTTAAGTTTATGAATGAATATTTTTCGCAGTATTATACTCGGGATGAAGTCTTGATTACTTGAAATGTCGTATACCGTGTCATCCATTTATAATTAAAGATGAACGGATATTATTTTGACGGTATTAAATCTGAAATATTGATGAAGGAAATGGTTTTTGGATCAGATCGGTGATATGTTGAGAACAACCTCGGATGTCATGCAAAATTTGTTTAATGTCAATTGGTTTGACCATTAATCTCTGAAATACCTACTCTTATTTTCTGTGTATTGTACGCTTTTATTAGTTCTAACGTGATGATATTATCGTGGACGTCCACGTCACGGCGTCACGATAACATAGGGAAGTAAAATGTATGAAAATATAATATACAATATATTTTATTTCAGACCATATTACACGATCCATAAGTTGTTAGTAAAGGTCTTAATCTAATGTTAGTAAAAACCACACTATAAGACAGACACCTACGTGTGCAGCCGTATCCAGTGAGCCAGCATTGGGCTATCCCACTTACCACACAATACACTCAGGATGCTGTGGGAGCTAGCACGTATTCTACCGAGAATACCGTTTCCGTATAATGGCATGAAAACCATCAACCCTGGCGTCGGTGAATATCCCGGAAGCGCTACAAAAGCGTGGTAGACCCAACAGCATCCTAAATACATTGTTATATTGGACACGCAGGGCGTTGTATGCCCTCAGCGTATACCTGACCCACAGACTGCACGTGTAAAAAGACTGGCAGTATGCTCTGAAAAGGGTTATTTTGACTTGAGTCGTGCAACGTGTCAAATCTGCAACACACACACATAATGAAAACACTTTTAAATTTTCGTCTACGATAACGTTATAACGTGCACATATTTCCATACGTTTTATGGACGTGAACGTCGACGTCCACGATAATATCGTCATGTTAGAAATGACAAAAGCGCACATTTGATGGGTTGTAGAAATTCAATTATTACGTTCCATATTTAATTGTGTATTTAATTATTATAACATTTATTTTACGTTCTGTGATTACTTGAACTCACACACTGACTTATTAGTAATACTTGTATTTTTTTAGGAATATCGTATAGGTACGTACTTTTACAATGCTTGTAAATATGTGAACACCATGTATCTCATAATTATGTACTTACATAATTATTTTTACTGTCGTTGCTTCATTTTTAATTATTTTTACCTATTGTGGTATAGTTAATCTTATTCCAGGTGCATCGTCTTCACATATAATTTTATAATTAATGTATACAAAATATTGTAATACATTTTAAAAGAGTAACGGTGGAGTTTTTTGCCCATTCTTCTCCATACTAAAACTACCTTTTGGAAGGGGCGACTAGAAACAATTGTATTTTTTGTAAATTTTGACGTTCAAAAGTGCCTTTTTGTGCCTAATTGAAATATATTATTTGACTTTGACCATAAAACACTAAAATCCATGGGGAAAAGTCTGCCATAATACTTATCGATAAAAAATATTTTACAATAATTGACATGTACAGACGCCAGCACATCAAGCTACTACAATCTGTCAAATTTATATAATAGATTTTTAACTTTATCGCTGACTCGTAAGGTTCAAAGTTGATTGGGAAAATTTTACAGTTTCGGGTAGCTTGATGTGCTGGCGTCTGTACTTTAAAGTTGTAGCACGAGGATAAGTAAATGAATATTTTCATGGTTATTCTTATCTCAACAGCCTTCCCCATCGAAAATTGATATTTCCTGCATGCATTACCATTTTGTCATACAAATTAAAATTAAATGTATGAACATTTTATCTTGTATCTTAATTATCTAAAGATAATATACAATTCAATTATGTACAATTATCTTTTATATTTACACCGTGTCAGTGTCTCTGCTTATTATGACTGTGACAGGACATTATAGATTTTTAAGAACCAATAATAGTTTCAATGTAATATTTGTATGTACTTAACAACTTCATTGTTTAAAATAATTAAATTACTATTTGTATGAAATACAGAATAGGGATGATGCCTGGGTAAAAAAAAAGAAAATCTGTAAAAAATATATCAGACACTTATTTTTTGCTTTATCATATTAATGAAAAATTACTTAAATTAAACGAATTAAAGTTGGGGAGTGGGGGTCGCTACGTCACAAGTAAGTATAAAATCTATTTATATTCCTGACTTCAGGCTACATTTTAACTCAATGTATCGCCGTAATCTTTTGATTAAGTAAAAAAAAAAAAAAATACGTTTCCAATATTTTTTAATAAACATGACGGACAAAAAAAAAATAGTAATCTTCCCTATTTAAAATTAATTACAGTTTGACTTTATAATCACCAAATAACAGCAATATCGTTAGGTGGCTCCCAGACTCCTAGTCCAACTTAATGTGATTAAATCGCTGTCCCCGGCGAATAAAACGGTAATGTACTCTTACGATAGTTTTAAATTTATTGCATATTCGATATTTAGAGGTTCGATTACACTAAATTTTTTTCTTTTTTTTTCACTCTATTTTGTTCATTCATTTCCTACGGTTATTTCAGAAATTACGAGATTTTAAGGTGTATTATAATGAATGTAAAAAATCACTTTTCTTTTGGTATTTGAACAATTCCGCTATGTATGTGTTAATAAGATATTCACAAAACCGTTCTTTATTTATCCTGTAAAATTTGGTTTTTACGATTACAATTTTATTCGCCGGGGACAGCGAAATATTTTACAGCATAATGCATTAGCATAGCACAATTAGGCTATAATATTCCCACTGCTGGGACACAAACCTCCTCTCTTTGAAAGAGAAAGGGCTATAATCTACCACGCGGGCCCAGTGCAGGTTGTTAGACGTCACACGTCTTTGAAATTTTGGTTCTAGGACATGCCGGTTTCCTTATGATGTTTTTCTTCACCGTTTTGAGAGCAGTGGTGATGAAATTATTTACACAAAGTAAAGCGCCTGCCTAGGTTCGAACCCACGAACTCGTAAACCGGAGCTGTCACCACTGAGCCACCATTGCTCTTTAAACATTTACAGTGCAATTTACATACCACAAAAAAATAAATCTCTATAAGTCACGACTAAGTACTAGAGGTTTCTTTCTCTATCTCTACTAAGTTACAGATAACTCAATCTGCCTAGCCTTTTCCCAACTATGTTGGGGTCGGCTTCCATACTTACCGGATGCAGCTGAATACCAGTATTTTACATGGAGCGACTGCCTATTTGACCTCCACAGCCCAGTTACTGGGTAACACGATACCCCTTGGTAAATAAGTATCGTTTGAAATAAACATTAAGTCCAACAACATTTAAGAAAAAAAAATAGTAGCACTCTGGGAGTGCTGACAGAAGTGAAAACTTAGAAAAAAATCGGCACCGCGGTAATCAACGCGTTGATGTCTTTTTAATGGTCAAAAGCTGGTGTCGTCACAGTGTCGCGAAATCAATGGTAAAATCTTTAGGCGCGTTGGGCATTTGTGAGATGGGACATCTCTTAAATGCCCAAAGCGCCTAAAGAAGCTTCACTTAAAAAAAAAATTGAGAGAAAAGTTTATTAAATATTGTAAGTTTTCGAAATGAATAAAAAAATAAATCTGTTAACCGCTTATCTTTAAATATGTCAGAAATAAACGTCTTCGAATTTATTATGTATCCAGTTTTATTTATAAATTGTACATAACTGGAGATGTCCACAGAGTCGTGGTGACTTAGCCCGTCAAGTTAGTATAAATGCAAATAATGTTGTAATTTATTCAGTATTTTAGTTGATAATAATTTGCTACTGATTTAGCTATTAACTTATCTTATCTCAACATCTTTTAACGAGTTTTTGCCGTAAAATAAAGTTTGCTAAAACTGTATTTTTAACCCCCGACGCAAAAAAAGGGGGTGTCATAAATTTGACAGCTATATATATGTGTGTGTCTGTGGCACCGTAGCTCTTAAACGGGTGAATCGATTTGAATGCGATTTAAAAAAAATTTAAAGCAGGTTTTCTAGCAGTGGTTCTTAGACATGTTTTATCAAAATTGGTTCGGCCGTTTGAAGATTATCAGCTCTTTTCTAGTTGATGAATGGATATGTGTATATCGTCGCCGTGCAGTGAAAACCTCGTGATTGCAATAAACGTTATTTTACAAGAGAAAATAAAAACTGTCTGAAAAATGGCCGCCATTGACGTTCTCCGAGGTTCTCATTATCATAAATAGACGGCATTAAAACCATCTTAGAGCTGTGCACGTTCGTTCTAAACTAAATTATGCATTACGAGGTTTTCTACCCAACAAATAAATTAAAAGAAAATACAACAAAAAAAAACTTTACAAGGTTTTCACTGCACGGCGACGATATTCGGAATAGGTCTAATCGATTTGAAATTTGGTGTTCCGTTACTTCAATGATATTAGACGAACATAGTAACCTTGATCTGATGCTGCAGCATCACCTGGAATTTACAAGATATCCAACTCCCTTACCAACTTACAGCATAGGTATCGTGTTTCGACTCATTGGAATGGTCTCAATGAATAGGTTATAGATAGATGAACAGGGTCTGGTGATGGTGTAGGAAAGAGAATGAGGAAATGTTTGTGTAGGGGTTTTTTTTACTGTTAAAATTGTACTTGTGTGTTAATTAAATTATGTGCTTTTACGAAAGTTGAAATGACTTGTTAAAATGTTTCTCTGTACAGTATGCCCATGGTAAATAAAATAAATATTTGTGTGCAATGCTATACACACCTTAATTGACACTATTTTTTAGTTTTACAACTGAATTAAGTTTCAAGTGCGATTTCATGAGTAGTAGGTACTTTAATTAACTGACCTTATAGTTCACTATATTTTCGAGCCGATTGGGGTTGAAACCCTAGGGCCGAGTGCTCACGGTCTGTTCAATGAAATCTCCAAACGACTGGTTGACACTTCCCGTGACCCAAGCGCTGGCTTTTACCTTGGCCAGAGGCTAAGCATTGCCATACAACGTGGCAATGCGGCCAGTCTCTTGGGTACATTACCAGTCGACAGCGATGCGGAGGAATTTTTCGACGCCATATTTTAGTTTGCTAATAGTTTTAGGTAGGTTAGGATATTATATTTTTAGTTTTGTTAAATGGAAAATATATTAATAAAAATTGTCTTAAATCATAAAAAAAAACGAAGTAACCATCACAGAATACATTTAACTCTTCAGTGGCAATACATTTTTATGAGTATATGATTTTCTCATAATAATGTATACCTAGACGGCAAAATGTGCCGTTTTAGTTTTTAACATAACTTTCGTAATCCATAATATAAGGGTTGGGAGGTTTTTGGGAGGCCTTTGCGGAAACGCAAAACAGTCGCGATACCGGTGTCAAATAATGATTATTTAAGTTTAATTAGTTACTTAATACTGTAGTTTAGTTTACTTTCAAAGGCTATTATTATTATAATTTAATGCTACGTTCTTTATTTTTGGCAATAATTGCATTTGCTTGACCGTAAAATGTATCCTAATAAAGATTTAGAAACATAATTTCATAATAATGTTCAAATGCATACATATTTAAATAAAAATGTATTAACCAACTCGAAAAAAACAATACGCTTTGATCAGCTAGGTGCACTTACAAAAGAAGTAGTTCAAAACTACATAATATCCAGTGTTTTTTTATGGCAAATTAAAACTGTGTAGTACTATTGACACACATAACAACGTCCATGTTATGTTTGCAGAGCACCGCGTGGGCGCGGACGCCGAGCCGCCGGCTTGCGAGGCGCGCCTGCTCAACGGCGACCTCTGGCGGCGCTTCCACGACATCGGTACTGAAATGATCATCACCAAGGGTGGCCGGTAAGTCAATAAATATATCTACAATAGCTTATTATGGAACCAGCAGATTTATTCTGTAAAAATCTCCGTGAAAACTCCGACTAAAACTCAAAGAGTTAGTTTCAAATAAACTAATTACAGGCACTTTTGAATTGTCAAGGGGTCGGTCCGTCAGAATGATGAAGCTAGTTGCCCATTCCAAAGCGTAGTACTGTATTTCTATTTTCTTAATGTCTCTCGGAAAACTTCGTATTTCGTCAGTTGTCGGATTTTTATCAGTTGCCCTTTGCACTTGGTGCAGACCGGACGCTATCAATCGATTTGGAAGTATATGGAGTTGCTAATACTCTTTTAAGTTAATGTAATTTATTTAGAAAATGGGAGGAAAGTCGCAGGCACGATACATAGGAAAGTAGTTTTACAGCTCTATACATATAGTTCACATGGAAATCAAAACAAAACAACAAAGAAGTACTTAGTTCTGAATTCAAATTAGTATACACGATAAATCTAATAATTGATGGACATGGAAATTAGTATTCATTTGTATTCGGAAATGCGATGATACCCGACGGACATTAAGAAAATAGAAATACTGTACGTTCTTATAAAAAAGAACGGGCAAGAAACTCCACGGATACTTAGGTAAAGTGAGCTGTTAATAGTCTCAATCCCTAGAATCAGTTAGGATGATAGTTCTTTTCAAGCTAACTTTTCACGGTCAGATTTTTACAGAATAAACTGACTGAAGCTTTCCTTGAAAAACCACGTAGCGTATTTTTCCAACTTTCCTGACAAAACGTAGCGTTAGAGAACGTAGGAAAACTATAAGTAGATTATTATGAAAATAAATATTTAAATGTGATCGAGTATTTTATGGGTTATAAAAAGACAACTTGGAAAACCTCATGCAGAATATAAGACGGCAAGGAAAATTAAAACCATCGAAACCATAATACCTTTATTTTCATTAAACCCGTATAGGACCAAAAAAAAGGTCGCCCTCTCGAATGTACAGGTGATAAAGATGACAGTTTAGGGAAAATTTTATGTTCTCCATATATGTATGTAGTATATACATAGTTGTAGTGAACTGGAAAATGTGTTTTTTTTTCTAAACCTCATCGAAGGACCAAAAAATATGAAGGACGAGTTTGTAGGTCTTACGCATCAGGTAGCGATACCATACCTAAAGTACATTATTAAAGTTTTGATTTGAATGATAAATATGATTGATTGGTTTGTGAGTATTGAAGAAAATCAGTCAGTTTTTCTTAAATAATCATTGATATCGGTGAAGGAAAACATCGTTTGGAAACCTGGACTTACAATTAATCATCATCTATCTAGCCTTTTTACAACTATGTTGGGGTTCAGTCGCGTAACTTCAGATCAGAAGCCAGGTGCAAACTGGAAATTGGGCCCCTGTCACCCATCTCCCCAGCAGGTTGTTTTTTTCCAATTCTATTAGTCAACCTTTGTTGTTTTCCTCGGATAGTATTAATAATTATTACTATCGGATAGTATTATTAATTAATTATTTGACTTTGACTTTGAATTAAATGGAAGTTTTGTATGAAATTTTCAATTGATAATCGCGAAACACAAGTGTTGTGCGAAAACTGTAGCACTCCGCCTCGGATAGGTTAGATTTTCTTTCGACCATTCATACACAAATAGGATTACTCTGTCGCTTTACGGATAACAGTTTAAGAATTAAGGCAACCTGGGGTGTAAGAGCGAGCGAAGCGAGCGCGAAACTTTTAGTACCCCGACTCGGATTGGTTAGATTTGACCTTATCGGAACAGAAGGAGAAGCTCGTGGCTAAGTAATAGCAGCCGCACGGGTCGATCCACCAGGTTAAGCTACGCTTGCCGGGGTTGGTCCATGGGTGGGTGACCATCTTTCCATACCGAGACTCCTCCGTGCCTCGGAAAGCACATTAAACCGTTGGTCCGTTGGTAAAATATGGTAATTTTCGGTAAAACACGTTTTAAACGTACTCATACAGTCATACCCACTAAAACACTACAAATGCGGAAGTGGGTCTGATTGTGTGTATCATGTGTATGTCACTAACTCACTATTAACGGATAAAAAATGGATTTGAATGAAATTTGCCAGAGATATAAGCAGTATTGGAACTTAAAAAAACACAAAACTGGGCTCGTGCGACTCATCCTACTCTAAAACTTAATCCTCAAATCAAGAATTCAAGGTATAAATCACACCATGTCATGGATTATAATAAAATCAACTATGTGCAGAGGCAGAGCAGAGGACAGCACAAATAAAAATTTAAAACATCATCAGTCACCGATAATTTTAACGTAGTTTATATAAATGACCGTAAAATACCCGTATTTTACCAACGTTTTCCGTAAAATTACGTAATTTTGCAAACCTATCGGCTTCCAGTCAATCCGGATGCACAATCAATATAAGTCTGAAATCGCTAATCTGCCGTCAGCTCAGCGTAAATGCTCATGCCCTTTTCGTGTGAGAAACCTTTGCCCTGCAGTGGGAAAATAATTAGGCTGGTAATTTTTATATTTATTTTTATTTTATAAGCAATAATTTATTATCACATCGCAACGTCACGATGGACCACAATTTAAGCAACGTTAGTCAAGTTGTGTGGTACTAAAATTAGAGACAATCGTTTATAAGTAATAATTCGTTCACTTTATATGCCAAACGTGAAAGACCACTTAACTATGTGAAAGGGGCTTTTTACACCACACGTAGAGCCGCGGGCAAAAAGAGATTATTAAAACATAAATTCTTCGAAATTAAGTGAATTGTATGGTGGGTCTGTAATAGTTTCTGTTTCGGTTAGCTTGCAGCAATAAGTTTAATTAAATCGAGGGATTCTAAATTATTATTTTATGTTTTAAATAACGTCTCTACCAACAACGTTTTTGTCCGCGCAATTACTCTTTATGTCAAATATGTCAATACAAATAAATACTGTGTGGTATTTAAAGTTTCCTAGCATTTTAATTTCCACAAAACATCGTACAATTCTTGATATTTGTTTGCCATATAATTGGCGAATAATAATGTTTGTAATTGTTTTCCATGTATAAATACTTGATAAAGATATTTAATTGAGAGATATTTCATAATTTGCACCTGTCCGTGCTATTATCGGCGTTTCGTGGGAAGGCGCGCGCCGCCCTCCGCCCGCCCTGCGCGTGCGCCAGTGACGACGCGACAACGCGACCTCGTCGCCCGCGACGTTTAGAATTCATTGAAAAAACAACTTACGCCTTACTATCGACTCAATTAAACGACGCAGCTGTCGGAATCCAAGAATCGAATACACAAAAACATATAACTTGTAATAAATTACAAAATAATAACAAAAACTTAACGAAAACCCATTAGGACTGCTGAATCTGACGCGAGGCTTGTTAACGGATAATTTGGGAGACGGGGCCGGACCTCCATCATAGACAAAACAAACAGCTGCCCCGGCAATTTGTGCATTTCTCTAAATGGCCGAGCACAAATTACACCTTATTATAAGCTTGTTTGCTTTACGACGGTACCCCTACAATTATATTTTTTTCGTGATCGATAATGTGGGTGCGAGCAGTGAAGAAATTACACAGTCGTCGCGATCTCGGCGCCTCCGCCCTTCCTGCGAGCGAGAGCCGCGACCCACCACGAGGCGCGCACCGCTCCGCACCGACCCGCACCGCGCAGCGCTCATTACGCGCCGCATCTCGTTATTAGCAGATGGCAGCCTCGGGGGCGACTCGTACTCAGCCAGCGACTCGGGACCGGAACATTACACGTAATAGTTACAACGGTCTAAGTTTCTCACAATCAACCGCAGATTGACTCGTTAGATATTAATAATATTTTTGGATACGTAATTGTTTCACGGTAAAGAACGGAGGCCGACCACCATAGCCGCGCGCCGCCAAAAGAAAGTTCGATCAATAATGAGCATCACGTCCGTTCGACTTCTGACGGAATTAAAAATGAAAATATTCCGTAATTAATGGCGTGTAATTAGCGTTCGGGGACCGCATCGCGTCGTCGACCACTCTCTTATTAAAATGACCGGTAAAAACTAGACGCTGGTCGCAAACGAATAGCTATCGTGCGCGATGGCTGTCGCGGCGCGCCTGCGCACTGTCCTGGTTTTTGCTCGGCCGGTAATTAGCCGGGTTCATCTGTGCTCCTGTCATCTCCTACACGTTTTTTTGGCGCGGCCGCCGGCGCAGACCACCGCGCGCCGCCGCCCGGCTAACATTCCGATAATTTACCGCTTTATCCAGCGGTTGGTGAATCTCGTTAGCTTAGCTGGCCGCGCCCGTCTAGAGGTCACTTTTGTTTGTTTTGTATTAACGATGCCGCGTGAGAGAGGCCGGGGGCGCGCCGGCGCCGACCCTGGCGCCATACGAATCGAAATGGGTCAAAAATATTTCATGCATTTCTCGTACCTATTGAGCACTAGTCGAGGCGGTGCGTGCGCGCAGTAATTGAGTTATTCTATGAGCGACCATCGGTGCTGGGAACTGGTAACATTGGGAGAGTGTAACTTGATGCTTTTAGTTGTTGTTCAAACAGTGTTAAAAGCTGTTCTTTCTGTTCTTTATCTGGTTTGGTTCGCGGAGTGGGGCTGGGTTTGGTGGGTTAATTGGTTGCGCAAACAGTGGATTTGGGCGGTTCGTTTGTGCAAGCGGGCCAGGCGGCGTGTGTAGTCAGAGTTAACACCTGCCACGCTCGGCGGCCATGCAACAGCTTTATGTGTTAACTTCGGATCTGTAGGAACAGCCATCTCAATTTTACCACCTGTGAGGAACTGTAAATTGTTTGGTATATAAGAAGGCTAAGCGGCAGCATGTATTCTTTGTTTGCTTTTCGACAGGTTTATCCAGTGTTCTCATCTATCAGTTTTAGGCCTAAAATAGCGTCAGGACTTTCTCAAATTATTTGAACGTTTGACCACCAACATTTTGAAACAAATGCATTTTTTTTGCATAAGAATTGTCTATAGTAAACCATATTTTGATGTACATAATACGTAATTATGAAATGACATCAGCTATTAAAAAACAATAATCATATTGTCAGCAACTGTAGGCCCACATGCAGCTGGTCGCGCGCGCAGTACAATAATAAACTGGCTAGATATGCTGTCGGCGACACGTCCCATCTGTTCCACTGCATGTTCAGAGATAATACTTAACCCTCAATAATCGGTGTACAAACAAACACTGGTCGGAATAGAGTAGGTTATTTATTTTTTCTCAAAACCGAAATATGACAAATGGGCGAGTCAGCCGCGGCCGCCGGCGGCCGGCGCGCATCGCTCGCGTGTCGTCGCGCGGACCTCCCGCCATTTTAAAAACAAACACACAACACAAAAACTCGTTATTTATTCTTGTGTTATTCGTCGGGAAGGGCGCGCCCGAATTCGCTTGAAAAAATCATAAGTTATAATTAAAAACGTCTGCTCACTCTCGGGTACTAGCGCCACGCTCTCGCCCTGTCAGAGCTCATCGTTATGGACTCACATCGCTCACAGTCGATTCGTGAACGTGAATTACGCCAGTAATTGACGTTTACCGCCGACTTTTACGAGATAAAGTCTAATCACATCTCAAATCTACGTCCAGAAATCATATCGAACAAACGAGCGTAAGCTCATTCCGTCGCTTGTTTTAACAGAAATACCGATTAATTGATTCGATCTGTGTCGTAATTAAAATGGGTGATTAGGTTGCGCGGGGAGCGGCGCCGGCGCCTCAAAGCGTCGCCGGCAACATTCCTTTTGTTTTACCACGGGTCGTTTGTCGCCTGCGCGCGCGTCCCTGTGGGCGCGGGCGGTGCGCGAGCGGGACGTGCGCGGGCGCCGACCGCCTGCGGCGCGCCGGCCGCCCGCCGCGCGCCCCGCCCCAACCACGCACCAGTAATAATCAGATTATGACAGTCGCCGTCTTCCGACGATCTCCTCGCCACTCGTCACTCCTCCAGCTCTCGCCACCGCCTGACGTTAGAAACTCTCCTAACTGCTCCGACGTGCAAGATTGAGAGATATCGCAACTGCTAGCGCTGCATTGCTATGAAATTGACATAATGCCACTTTGTTTTAGACTCTGATAGCAGCGGGAGGTTACTGGATGCCAGTGGGGAATTAATGAAGGTCCGACCAGTTAGCTCGAAATTTGTTAAACCTTTGCCCCTACCTGCAGGTTCTGTTGACACATATTCTGTTTATTAATTAAGCACACATGTCTCTTTTGTGTGTGCCCATGCAGTTATTGGTTTTTGCTCTACTTCATGTATGATCAGGTTCAGCTTTCACGAAACATCATCACTGCCATCTGCTACGACCCTTTCCCCAAAAAGAGGCAGTCCTAAAAATATTCTGAACTAACAACCATTTATTAACAGGTAAACAAAAACTATAATTTGAACCAGCTTAGTAATTTTGTTAGAGTGCCCAGGTGTCGATTAAAAGTTCCTAAACGTCAAAACGATTACCTACAGTTGTAAAGTGAAATGCAATTACGGTAAACATTAGAACCCTTTAACTCATAGAATGACTTGTTTGTACAATTTTAAGTTGATAGAAAACGTTTACAGTAATGAAGGCTTAGATGAAACCTTTAGAAAAAATTGTCGCTGTAAAAACGTTATGTCATTGTATGTAATGGGTAATTCCGGATAGAAGGACCAGGAATCTGAAGCACGCGCCGAATAGTCGCGCCGCCTTCGAGCGATCATATCGCAATATCTCCTGGGAACAAACCATACACCATTCCTGACATTTTTTTTAAACGAGCTATCCATCGCTGGCATCAGGTGTGTGTTCGTGGCGAGGTTTCCTGTTGAACCATCGTTGTGTCTCGCGCATTGAGAGAAATCCATCATCGTTCCTCAAGCCCAAAGTTGAGCGATCAAGAGAATGGCACAGTCATCGCCGGCTCCCGCGCCTTTTTGTCCCGACACAACCTAAAACAATCGACGATCGAGGTAAAAAACAAACAAGAAAACGATAATTCGAATTTAGAATATAAAAAATATGCGTCCGGGCATCATCGTGGAGCGGCGCATGATTCGTTTTTTGCCGGACGACAGACAGCGGCTCTGATGATAATTTCTCATTAGGTTATAACATTTTTGTCGGTTGAAACGTCGTAAATTCCACGAATAATTTAGGGAAGAAAGTGGTCGTGTTGAAGATGTTTTGTTTTTATGGCGCCAACGAGCAGCTCGGGTTAGATCGGTATCTCTCGATACAAGCGTTTAACCCATGTTACTCGGAACTCGGGAATTATTCTCACGGAGTCCGACTGGCTTCGCTACCCAACAAATTGTAATGTGAGCGAATGAGACAACTCGCATTCTTTTAGATGACTTCTTTGATGCAGAAAAAAGTAATCATGTGTTCCGATACGCCATTACTTTTTTATGGGTTCAAGCTTCGGGCTTGTTCTTTTGATCTAAAACAAACAGTTGTTTGCGTGTCCTTGATCTGATACAAGGGTTGTGTGTTCACCTACTATCAATAGACACCAGGTTACGTTGTTTGAGATGACATCTGACATTGGAGGACATGAAAGCATTCAGTGTGTAACTTGTTTGGTCCTACGTGTTCATAATGCGTCTCCCAGAACCCGTGGTGATTATGGCCCGACAGTTGTTGAGGGTGCGTCGTTTATCATAACGTGCTCGTAAAAACATGGGAACCCACCATCCACGTACCAATGGTAGCGGTCAGAAAAAATATTGTGATGTATATGAATTTGTTACATTTCACGCAAAATTTGTCGCCAACGAGCCGTGTGATTTGTTTTTTAGAATATTTGATTTACAATACTGTAAAGTATTGCGTGTTTTGGAGCTATTTGCTGTTCGGCTAGATATTATCATAATGCGTGTGCCATGCAACGGTTTGGTTAGAGATTTCATGATTTCATTGCGTCTCTATGAATCTATTACTTAGCAAGAGTACCTAGATTACTCCTTAAGTTTTTACATAGAAAGCTCGTCTTTAAATGTCAGTAACTCGATAGTTGTTACAAAAAGGTTGCACCGTGGTGACAATGACGTGCGACGTTGTGAAGTGACCGAGACTGAGAGGACGAAGGGAGGGATTCCGGGAGGGAGGGATGCGAGCCACCCGCGCTCGTGCGCCGATAGCATCGGGCGGCCGCGCCCGCGCATCGCGACATCACGCGCCGATGTGTATCGCTCACGGCCACCGCTACCGAAACCTCAGATAAGCGCAATGGGCGACTCTGGGTGCAGACAGACGCACGATTCTCGAATAAATGTGTCGCTTCGGCGTCTAAGTGTACGCTGTGAGAACATGACTGATTTGGACATGAATGTTGACGAGAATTCATAATGGCGTCGAGATCCTCACAGATAGTTTGGTCAGAACAATAAAGTAGAATGCTTGTTACATTATATTTCCTAACGCAAACAGCGCTAGCGTAATTCTGTAACTGCATGTTCAAAATTTGGTCCTTGTGGCTTCATGTCTTCTACTCTCAAGTTTCTACCACTTGCAATTAAACTTTTGCTCAATTGTCATTTACGTTACAATAGAGAAAATACCTATCTAACTACAGCATCATTGATACCAATCATAGGCTTCGCAGAAAAATGCCAGTGCATGATACCGTACATGAGAATTGAAAGACTACTGCATGCGCTGCAATTAGTGGCGAGCTATGCGTTCGAGATTAAAGTCCACACATATTAGTTGAGACGTGACGATGAGGCGACATCAAAACACATTTCTGTGAAATATGTAACAAGGGTTCAATGTCAATAGTGTGCTGGATGTCGCAACGCCCACTAATTGCGTTGATGACGCGGCCGCGGCGCGTTTGAACCCGACACATTACGCCAGCCTTGGCGCGATTCCCAGTACCTACATGACTGTCATGTGGATCTTGTGGGAGCGATTAGCGACAGTGGCACAAAAGGACCAATCGCGCGACATTAGAGTTGACTTGTTGCAATGCGGACCAAGTATGGAATCGTAGCGGGCTTAATGATGGTCCCGGTTCTCGATAAGTATAGCAAGCTGCTTCGTGAATATTTTAAGATAAGCAATGTATGATTAAATACGTTGAGAGACAGTATTTCTTTAGAAGGTACAGTTATGGAAATAATGAAAACTTTTTGTCATGATTCGGTCGATCATTAATCAAGTCGAAATAATAGCATCTGGTGACGTCACGCTCAATCAAAAGCGTCTATAGAAGATAATGGCGTAGATTCGCGAACAGTTACAAAAATAATGGCTCGGACTAATACGCGAGCCGTTCCCTGCTTGTACCATCCACACAGAATTAATATCAATTAACACACGCGGGCTTAATTGTGAATCGGGCAGCTCGCGTGCGGCGGTGCCTTTGTCGGCGCTAGTGATCCCCCCTCTGCGCCTCCGTGCGTGTGCGCAACTTTAATTCGCAGCCTAACCCTTTCGCTTCTTCGAAAATCCTAAAATACTGGCGCCATTCTCTGCGACATCCGTTAAAGAATAATGAACTCTAGTACTATGAAATACGGTTGTGATTAAGGATGATGGTGGTTCTAGGGATTGCGGCATCACGGTACGATGAGCGGAGATCCTGTGCTTGATTGATCGCTGCTCGTTTGACTGCCACTACCGTGTTCGCTTATTGTACTTGTGGTTAATGGTTCTTGTTATTCTTGCTAACTACTGCAAATTAGTTGCAACGTATAGAGCTTGGCGGGCGATCTAAGTCCCAATAAAAAGAATGGGAAATGAAGCAGCCTATAGAAGATTTACTTTCAGTACGTAATCAATGTGTAGAAGTCTCTTTCGCATGCGGCTTTCTTCTGAACGGCTCTGCATACAGTAATATATTTCAATAATTGACATCCAGGATCTTTGCTAAACGGCATCCGAAGCAAATTAACAACATAAAATGATGGTAGTTTTACGAGCTTTCGAGGCAGGGGTTTACTACGACACGAACAAATAAAAAAATATGACAAATATTAAAATTCAACAGCTACTATCAACAGATCGCTATTATCTTAGATAAAATCACCGCGTTTGTGGCGATCATCAATTCTTTGCTTATATCACAACTTTGACAGGATTATAATTAGAAACTGTCCGTTCTTTTGGGTTGTCCTTTTTAATGTCGCTAGTCGGGTCCCATACTGCGCTCGCATTTCATTAACTCAAAATGTTAAAAAATTGGGAGTTCTCATAAAACGGTGTGATTTATGCCGGCTCGGGAGCTAACGAGCGATCGCCACTGGACTGGGGGCGCGCATCACGACCGACATGACTCCAATGGAACTTGAACTGCATTCCGCGGACATAAGGACCAGATTTGAAACAGATCCTGCGACTCAACCCAAGAATTGTTGATCGGACAATTAAGTTCCACGTGTAATGCAATCGAATGGTTCTCATTAATACTCGAATTGGTTTTGTTTCCGTTTGATGACTAGCTCACTTTGTTATACGAATCCAAATTAGCACTTGATTTTGGTAAGGAAAAAGCAATGGACAATAACGAATCGTTCATCAATGCCACGCTCCGTCGACGAAGTTATTCGTACAGTTTTTTGGGCCGGTATTATATCTCTAATTAATTTTTAATTGTCGGCGAATTCTTTAATCGTTTACTCGGCATGAATTACCGAACTCTGTATTTGCGAACGTAATCTTAACGATCTGTTGTGTTGAGTTCGGCGTCAGGCTCATAATAGGCTCTAGATGCGGCGGGTAGATAAGCTTTGTATAGGGGCCGCGCTGCGCGGCGGTCGGCCCGTTCTCGCTGGTTGTCGGTCGCCAGCTCTGGTACCCACTGTCAACTAAATTACTGCGCGTTTGTCGGTCCTTCCATTCGCAATTTACGAGCAACAAGCTTTGTGCCACGCGTGAATGCCGCGGCGCCGGCGCCCAAAAAGGTGCTGAATTAATTCTGTACTTTCACCGCAACGACATCCATATTCATTTGAAATTTGAGCTTTTTTACGTAAGCCCCCATACTACGAGGTGTTTATACAACGATCGTGTTCAAATGTCGTGTTCATTTGTCCCCTTTTATTTAATTAAGCTAAAAATTTACATGGATTTCTTCGTAGAGTTCCATAAATATCCACTTTAAATTATATAGCATTTCAAGTATTGGAATTTGAAATCGACATTCTGTTTCAAAACTTTTATGTTTACGTAGGTACTAAAGTTTTCTACGTGTAACGTCAGATTTTTAATTTAAGAGTAATGACTTTAATTAAGATTATATCAAACCGCCTGATATCAAGTAGGTAGTATTCAAGTAATGAAGCTTACATGACTCTGTATGATAAAGTTCCAAAGCAGAACTGCAGCGAAAATTGATACTGCAGCATTATCAATGTATAAATAAACACACTGAGATAAAACAGTCTGCAAATTCATTTACTTATGCGGTAATAAAACCAATCGTCGACTGGCGTAAGATCGGATATTAATTGAGGCGGTACCCTTTAGAGATACGTTTACAATCTGCGAACGGTGCAGTAAAGCGAACTGGGTGCAATTGAAACTATGCTGGACGACAACTCATTGGCTAAAAGGGTGCCGATGTGGTGATTAAACATTTCCAATTTCCGCAAGAGCGGCGTTCTTGTTCAGGGCGGTTGTAAATTTGGCGACGAGATGCGCATAAACATGTCGCGCAGGTGCGCGCGCGCCGCGGGCGTGCTTTGTGCGCGCCGTCCCGCCCCGCTACCTCCGCATCCTAGGACCAATTGAAATATTGCTAGCATCACTACACATACCAATAACGCGGATCATTATCAAGCACTTGTCGCAATAAATGATGACGTAAGCTTCCATACATCATGCGCTAACTCATTCAACTTCATTCTGTTACGAAAGTCAAGATTGTATAATTTTCAAATTAGGTATTGACGGAGCACGAAATCGATAACTATTATAACGGCGAGACAGTCAAGGGGCTTAATCAATTTTGTTATAAAACAAGGGTTGTTGAGGGTAGAAGGAACAAGGTAGCCGGTGCAATATTTTTTGCTACCACCTGCAGCCGTCCGGCAAAAACTAGTCAATAAAATAAATCTTCTTTTGAACGCGATCGTTATGAACTTATGATTGAAGGTGCTGTCGCTGATTTTAAACAAAGGACGACAGATAGAGGTAGCCATCAATATGCTAATACGTCGTTACATATCCCGAGATGATTCCGTGGCTTTTTTGTGGTCGTGCCCAAATTGGTTTATTTGTTTTGTTACCAGTGTATTTCTTTATAAGTGTAGTTTGTTTGGTTTGCTGAGGCGAGTTCTTGTAGCATATGGGACTGGTGCGGGAATATTTTTTTTGTTATGACATTGAAAATATTTGTGAATTTTAGAGCAAACAACAGAATGGTCTGAATTTTGTCGACAGGATACTTTCCGGTCGGAATCTATAATGTGCATTAGCAGCTACATCCTGACCGCCTCTAATGTGTTATCGTTGTGCGTTATTGCTGATTCATGAAGTTCGGTGCTGTCTTAACTGCCCACTTAAGTGGGATAACAATGAGCGTGCGGTGCGCATGCGCGTGGCCATCAATTGGTTGCGCAAGAGTGTCGCTCGCGAGTGCCCAGAGTCGTGTTTGTTCGAACACACACACCGCTCATTACGGCGATGCGTCGATTGCGTCGTAAGCAGCCGTTTACGCGTTTATAATCACATTAATCACGCAGTAAAAGGTTTTTAGCAGTCGTAGCACATTATCTGCGCGCACGTCAACCGCCTATCGCGATGCCGAACCATTAAGATAATTTACATATAATTATGTAGTCATACGAACGTAAATTACATTCATAGGTTTCAGAAATATTACGCACAGACTAAAATAAAAAACACAGTCTGTTCATTTTATTAGTTCTCAGAAGATTATGTTTTTATAAAAAACAACCTTGTACACTAACTTGACCATTTAACTATAATTTAGTTGCAGATTGTAGATAATCGTGATTTGATGATTTAGGAGCAGGATAAAGAACGTTGAACACAAATGTTTGTGTACATATTATGCAGCGGGCAAGCGAGTCCGAGCACGAGAGATTAACACGGGCCGCTCTCACAGTCGGAGTGAACAATTTGACACTTCCAGGTGTATGATTTTTTATGTGTCCAGACAATGGCGGGGATGTTTACCCAGGCCCACATCTGGACACACGAAAAAACCGGCCGGACTTCTCATAAGAGCGTTAATAAGCGCGGGTTAGGCGCTGGATACACAGCCCGAGTATTGTACACTCGAAAGTTGTTTATCCTTCGAGTTACTCCGAAGTGAAACGCAGATGTCTTGAACAACGTGTCGTTTGTGCGTTAACGACTGTCTCCCGCTCCTTAACATTGAACTTGACGATAAAAAACTAATGAAATTAGCAGTAAAGATAACTGCCAGGCGAGAGGGGTAGGTTAGTGACTACGACGTTTAACAGTGATCAGGGACATTAAATTTTACAGACGATGTCTGTCAGCTGACGTGTGTGAGCTAGTAAACTTATCGTCAGGAACGTTCAGTATATCATGTTGTGTTGGTACACAAGTGTCCTTGTCGTCCCGTCAGAGTGTGAGCGGTCGCGCTATACATACACAATCCGCAACGAATCGGTCGATTCCAACACTTCGAGTGCGGATGCTAGAGCGGATATGACAGTTTCTTTGACCGTTGTTAGCGCCTCCGTGCGGCAATTGGCAAGTTGTTACCGATTTACGACCCACTCTAAAGTTTATTCAACGCGATTCTGGTGGTCCCATTGTGTTCCCTAAGTCCCTTCCCACCGCCGAAGCCGCGGCTTAGCGCGAGAGGCCTTTTATGGCCGCCCCGTTTTTATAGTATCTTTATTTCATTTGCATTCTCGTTTAAACTGTATCGTAAACAAAATTCCATAACATAAAACACTTAAAATAAAAGGGATGTCAGGAATCCTGATTTAATTCGTCATCACAATTATTAAATGTTAAATGATCCGGAATCGCGTTGTAGTAGGGTGTATCGCTTAGTTGTGGAAGTTACGATTGTGATAGTGCATTCAGGCGGCAAATTTTTCATGATATTTTGCGCGTGGATCGTCACCTCTTTGTCGGCACGCGGAGCTTTCAAACGGCTCGATAAGTGGACGGCGGCTGATAAGAGGCATCTTACGAATGAACGGTAGCCGAGTGAAGGGATTTGTCAACGTACGGTCAACACGCAACGTCGATACCCAACAACATTGTGAACAAATATTTGTGTTTGGTCTGTCTTGTCTCGCCATGTTTGACGACATAAGGACAGATGTAAACATGGGACGAGTGCCTCAAACCTTACCTGCAGCAACAGTTGTTTGAAAAATAACAGCTAATCTGTCCAGTTAAACATTTTTAATGACAATAATAATTCACGTATGTTGAAGAAAGTAATAAATTAGCGAACAAAGTTGCCTATTAATCAACCGCTAAGAATGTAATCGTGGAGAAGATCTCAATACCGCGTGATGAGCGCGCGCGCATCAAAACTGGATGATTTACAGATATTTCATGTGGCGGTGACGTTTAGACGCTGTGTGGGCAGATGCGTTGGTGGACGAACCACTTACAATATCCGACACACATTATATGTAAAATTTACGTTGTTCCAAACTTATTATAACTATAATAATGAGACATGTTTATATTTCAAGAGGTAGATCGTTTCTTAAAGCGGAAACTGAGCATTAAATACCGTTTAGAACTTAAATAGTGTAGTGGATAAAACATACAGGAACACAAATTTTAGTTGTTAAAGTTACAGTAATTTGTTTCTTTAGGTACTTTTGTGTTACAGCGCTTTTCATTCCGGAAATATACTTAACACTTTTCCTTTCAGTATTAGTTAAATCTCTATTTTATACATAAGTCATGCTTTACCTTACAAGTTACCTATCTATTGTTACGTTTTAGTCATATTATTGCTGTTACATACATTCTCGCTTGGTTTCTATAGATTTAATCGATATTACCATACAAAGTATTTGTCGTCCTGTCTTTCTGTCGGTACTAGGGCACTACTCACGTAAGGCAGTAGCGGCGATCGTAAACTTTAAATGGAGGCTAATTTAGTTTGTTGTTAATTGAGCTTCTGTCGGCGCGTTATCTGCGGCTGCATTAGTGCCTCCGGCCGGCGCGGGCGCAGCGCCCTCGCCGCCACTGATAACAATGCTGTTATGACTGATGGCATGCCTATGTGATGTGATACGCGAATAAGGCTGGCTTGTTTGTTTTGTCTGTGGTTGATGGAAATGGTCAGTAAGTTTTTTGTGAGCGACGATTATGTAGAACGGTACTTGCAAGTACCGTAAAAATAAGGCAATCTACGTACCTATGGATTTGTTTATTTTAGCAGTAAATCTTGCTGACTCTCATCTGCCTATGCTTTTCCCAACTATGTTGGGATTGGCTTCCAGTCTAACCGGATGCAGCTGAATACCAGTATTTTACGTGGAGCGACTGCCTATATCTCCACAACCCAGTTAGGTATTGGGTAACACGATACCTGTTGGTAAGACTGATTGTCAGACTTTCGGGCTTCTGAAAGCCTTGAAAGGCTGACTCTAACTGGTTGAAACTGTTTTTTGGGGGGCGTCAAAGTTTTATAAAACCTTTGGCTTCTGATTGCAATTAAACATCGTAAGCTTCAATTTCATTATTAATCTCTTTTTAAAATACAATAGACGTGGATGTGTTGCACTCAGCGCTTGGTGTGGCAACACGCCGTGTTCGAGTTCGCAACAAGTCCATCGTCATCCTGAGGATGCCTCGTTGAGAGGTGAAACACGTGTCGATTTCTTTCAGGAGTTTTTTTATGGCTCTTTAGAAATAGCTAAGCGGAACAAGTTACTAAATATATCCACGTCTATTGTATTTTATAATGGATTTCCGCAAGGTCACGCCTGAATCAATTAATAATCTCTTTTTATTAATATCTTCAGTTTACTTGGGGTCTTTGCCACATAACTTCTACCATACTTCTCTATTATATACAAAATAGTGTAAAACATTTTAAAAGAGTAACGGTGGACTTTCTTGCCCATTCTTCTCCATACCAAAACTACCTTTTGGAAGGGGCGACTAGAATCAATTATTTTTTTGTAAATTTTGACGTTCAAAAGTGCCTTTCATGTGCCTAATTGTAATAAATTATTTGACTTTGACTTTATTTGTCGTCGTCTCAGTAGTCAATTTCATGCGATTGTCGCAACCCAGCGCTGGGCACGCCACAATTGCGGCGATAAGACCCCTCTTTGAGGAGTGGCTAGAGAGGCGCCACGGCGTCCTCACCTTCCGCCTGACGCAGGTACTCACCGGACACGGCTGTTTCGGGAGGTACCTGTTCAGGATAAAGCGGGAGGAAACGCCCGGGTGTCGTCACTGTGTGGATCGCCCGGAGGACACGGTGGAGCATACGGTGGAGGTCTGCCCGGCTTGGGCAGGGCATCGCCGTGTCCTCGTGGTTGCGATCGGCGGCGGTGATCTCTCGCGTCCGGCCCTGATTCGGGCCATGCTACGGAGCGAGAGGAAATGGGAGGCCGTCACCTCTTTCTGCGAAGCAGTAATGCTTGCGAAGGAGGAGACGGAGCGCGTGAGGGAGAGGCAAATTTCGCGCCCTCGCGCCCCTAACCGCCGCAGCAGGAGACGCCCTGGGCGTCGGGAATCGCAGGAAGATTTCCGGCCATCGTAGGCGCGGGCTTGCGGACGGTGAGCAATGGGTAGCTCGCCGTCCGATAAGGACCAAGCCCGGGTCGACGGCGCGTTGTGTTCCACGCGCGCCTCAAATAGATGTCAGCAGAATTGACGGGGTCCGCTAGGGCCAATGCCTGCCGGGGGTTCGAAGAAAACCGATGGGGAAATCGTGGCCCCCGGCAATATGGCATAGGAAGGAACACGGGTGGGTTTTAGTCAGTAAGAGTCTGACACGCCCTCCCGCTCCACCCAGAGCGGGAGAAGTTATTTGATAATTTCCCACCCAACAAAAAAAAAAAAAAAAAATAGAAGTCAATTTCATAATGCATGCAATTAACATTAAAATGATCACTTTCTTCCACTGCCGTGCAAGTAGAAACACACAATCCAAGCACAATTTACACTTCTATCCAAATTAACCGCCCATTATTCCGAACGCATCTGACACAGATTAGCCACCGCCGCGGTAGGCACACATAGTTCCACAGTCCACATAATTACATCAAGGTATAAATCGAGGGACCCACGGCGACCACCGATATAGACGGCGCCACCAATATCTCTCTTTATGACACTCTTTATGGTCGAAACAAACGGGTGCCAAAAGCCCTCGTTGGTAACACATTTACCCCTATCACATTTTATAAACCTGATAACATTTGAGTAGGAATGTGTACTTATATGAGTGCTACCGCCCGTCACACGTTGACTTGTAATTCTGTTATCACCTCCGTTCGAACGGGTTGATGAAATGTTTTAAAGGTAGAAACTGTGCCGCTGGTTAATTGTCTAGTCTGTTTAATTGATTGCGAAATGTTCGATTATTTTGATTAATGTTTGATGTTAAGTTTCCGACATTTTGCTTGGAAGGGGTGACGTGACTTATTGGGTGCTTTAGGATTGTAACAGTAGTTGGGCATTGTAATATAATGTTATCATGTATGTAGGGAAATACGGACGAGACTAATAAACTTAATTAATTCCGAAACGTAATAATAACATACGAATGATAACTTAGATAGATAGATAGAAGATAGAATTAGTTAGTTAGTTATAGGTATAGACATTTCTCAGAGCTAATTAAATTTATTTAACTTATTGTAAACTTGGAAACACTACATAAGTTTTTGAAGTACGAAAGATACTGAATTGGTCATCTTTCTATTAGTCGTAAGGGCATTGATTCTATATTCTAGTTTTAGGTGGCCATCCCCAAGCCATCATATACAAGAGAATATTTCAGACAGAAGTCAAGACATAGGTACAAAAATGATCAAGGTAAAGCCGTGGTTGCATGCTTGTACACCTACAAAATTATTATGGCATGCGACCACGGCTTTACCTTGATCATTTTTGTACCTATGTCTTGACTTCTGTCTGAAATATTCTCTTGTTTCATACCTTTTAGTTGGGTTTTAGTTTTTGAACTTACTTTTATTTAAATTATTTTGGGGTTATAGTTTCGTGATAAAGTATTTGCAGAGCAGCTTATTTTTTTTATTGGGTTATATGGTATAACAATACCAGCCTATTATTGTCTCTCTGCTGGGACAAGGCCTCTTCTCATACAGAGAAGGCACGAGCATTGATCACCACGCGCGCTCAAGACGTGTTGGCGATTTCAGACTTATATATATTAACTATAAGTCCAGTACCTACCCTAATTTCGTTACTTATTTTCGTAAACAATTTTGCCTAATTTGTTTCATTTTGACAGTTCAACAACATTCATTGCGTTAATTACGTTAGTACTTAATGTCCAAGATAAACTCAGAAAGTACATTTGAATTGAAAAAGTCACATTGGTACCTGCCCGGATTTGAATCCAATGAGAGGCGAGGCCTTAACCACTGGACCATCACGGCATTTATGGTAAAATAGGTATTAATTTTACAGCCGCGCCGTACGTAGCACAGTCTCACTTTTGCTTGTTTTTAACAATTTAAACATATTTGTTTACTTGGACAATATGATATTATACATATTTGTAATGTGCTCGTCAAGCCCTTTCATTTGATACCCAACATGGCACAATTCAAATATTTTTATTTTTTATTTCGTAACTTTATGTCCTCTAGAGGGCGCCATATTGCATTTAATGTGACGTCACATAACCTATAACCAGCCGACAATCAAAACGCTTCCAATGATACCTCATTTGTCAAATTATGATCGGCAGTTTAGAAGTTATGAGGTAACAGATGAACATACATACATACATACATACATACATACATACATACATACCGGTCAAAATCATAACCCTCCTTTTTGCTTCGCTGTAGTCGGGTAAAAATTTGCTAAGTCCGTGTTTTAATAATTATTAGACCTCCATTTAGACCTGTTTTTGTTATTTTTAAAACACCAAACTTGACTTAAAATTATGCTTTCTTGCTTGAATAGTCAACAAAACTTTAAAATCTTCAGATCACAAAAGAGACACTAACAATACCACATAAAACAATTCTAATCCTCATCTTCTTTCCAGGCGCATGTTCCCATCCCTCCGCATATCGCTGGGAGGGCTGGACCCTCGCGAGGAGTACTGCGTCCTGCTGGAACTGTCGCTAGTAGGGCGGCGGCGCTGGCGCTGGGCGGGTGGTGCTTGGGCGGCTGCGGGTGGCGCAGAACCTCAGTCCCCGAGGCGACTGATGCTGCACCCTGACTCTCCCGCACCTGGTCATCATTGGACTGCGAATCCCGTGTCGTTCAGTAAATTGAAGCTGACGAACAATACAATGGATGCACAGGGGCATGTAAGTGTTTTCAAATGTATTTTTCTTCAAGGATTTTTGCCTCGCCTTAGTTTTAAGCATTACTAATAAGTTATTAGATGTACCAATATAGATGATGGAAGGCCTATATCCAGCACTGAACGACTGGCTGAAATAATGATGATCGCTCATATGCTGTACTAGTAATTAAGACTTTCGGAAAATGATAAATGATTTTATTTCTGTAATGTTTGTACAAACACTTTTATAAGTCAATCATATTTTAAATAAAAAATAAGTTCAAAAACTAAAACCCGACTAAAAGGTATGAAACAAGAAAATATTTCAGACAGAAGTCAAGACATACGTACAAAAATGATCAAGGTAAAGCCGTGGTCGCATGCCATTATAATTTTATAGGTGTACAAGCATGCGACCACGGCTTTACCTTGATCATTTTTGTACGTATGTCTTGACTTCTGTCTGAAATATTTTCTTGTTTCATACCTTTTAGTCGGGTTTTAGTTTTTGAACTTATTTTTTATTTAAATTATTTTGGGGTTATAGTTTCGCGATAAAGTATTTGCAGAGCAGCTTATTTTTTTTTTTGGGTTGTATGGTATTTTAATACCAGCCTATTATTGTCCCTCTGCTGGGAAAACGCCTCTTCTCATACAGAGAAGGCACGAGCATTGATCACCACGCGCGCTCAAGACGTGTTGGCGATTTCAGACTTATATATGTCACCGTATAATTATGAACTTCGTTAGTTTATAATCTATCGGTATTATTTCCGTTAAATTATAAACTGTCGAAGAGTTGTGAACTGCAACGAACCATTTACAATTTAACGCATTATTTTTCGCTAGTTTATAATCTTTCCATGGGAAACCGAAAAATTGTGAACTGGTATCAAACTTGCTTGCAACATAACGCACCTTGCGCTAATATTAAATAGCCTGCCTGGCTGCGAGCAACTTGGAAGTAGCGCTCGCCGGCCGCTACCGCGGCACCGCTCGCTTCGCTCGCTCGGCTCGCGCGCGGTTGGTCACAGTTCTAAGCTAACCTAACCCATTTCACCCAGTTCACAATTTTTCGATAGTTTATAATCTAACGGAAATAATTCCAACAGATTATAAACTGACGGTTCTCACAATCTTACGGTGACATATATACCTATATTAACTATAAGTCCAGTACCTACCCTAATTGCGTAACTTATTTTCGTAAACAATTTTGCCTATGTTATTTCATTTTGACAGTTCAACAACATTCATTGCGTTATTTACGTTGTTGAGCAGATTTTTTTTTCTAACTTATGAAGCAATGGATTAGCAATCTGTTTCAATTCGAAACAGATTGTGGTTGTGTTGTATTACGCAATTAGGGTACAGGTTTCCTCACGACGTTTTTCCTTCACCGATGTTAGAAATATCCAAGATAAACTCAGAAAGTACATTTGAATTGAAAAAGTCACTTTGGTACCTGCCCGGATTTGAATCCACAACCTCGTGCATGAGAGGCGAGGCCTTAACCACTGAACCATCACGGCATTTATGGTAAAATAGGTATTAATTTTACAACCGCGCCGTACGTAGCAGTCTCCCTTTTGCTAGTTTTTAACAATTTAAACATATTTATTTACTTGGACAATATGATATATACATATTTGTAATGTGCTCGTCAAGTCCTTCCATTTGATACCCAACATGGCACAATTCAATTATTTTTTATTTCGTTACTTTATGTCCTCCCGAGGGCGCCATATTGCATTTAATGTGACGTCACATAGCCTATAACCAGCGGACAATCAAAACGCTTCCAATGATACTTCATTTGTCAAATTATGATCGGCAGTTTAGAAGTTATGAGGTAACAGATGAACATACATACATACATACATACATATATACATACATACATACATACATACATACATACATACCGGTCAAAATCATAACCCTCCTTTTTGCTTTGCCGTAGTCGGTAAAAACTAGATGAGGTTGGCGTTTCCTATCTGACTACTCTGAGAAGAAAGGCCGAAACAAACTCGGAGTCTCTTTTAAAGTTCAGAAATAATGTTGGTTAGAAAATGTGAAGACCATTTCAGACAACAATCTATGTAGATTGGTGTCTGCAAAGATTGGTCTTGGTCTTTTGAGGAAAAACACACACAGATTGAGTGGAGCTCGTACAGCTCAACTCAGAACTTAAGGAGCTCAACTCGACGAACAATATCAAAGAAAGGACATTTGGGCAGGCCGCATAAATTACTCAAACTGCCAGACCATGATTAAAAAAAACTTAGAAAAGGAAAAAGTCCTCACATAAATATATGTCACGTAAATCAATAAAAAAGTTGTGGCACTCCGGGAGTGCCGACAGAAGTGAAAACTTGAAAAAAATCGGCACCGCGGTAATCAAGGCGTTGATGTCTTTTACTCCACGCACCGCGGTAATTAACGCGTTAAAGTCTTACTCCACGATGGCGGTAAATTGCGTTACAGTGTCGCGAAATCAATGGTTTAGTCCCATCTCAAAAATGCCCAACCCGCCTAAAGAAGTTTTCACTTCAAAAATCTCTTTCTCGCCCAATGAGTTCTGATTTTGATAATATTATGGCAAATAGGATAGTATGCTAACAACATGCTTCGTGGAGAACAAAATTTATTCGGAGCTCTCTTGATATTAAATTACCATTAGTTAATAACGCGAGACTATCAACAGAAAATATCATCGAGTCGTATAAAGAATATCTAAGCCGTAACATATCAAAAAGACCGCTTCTACGATTCTCAGACCTCAAGGAAAATCATACATGAGTTTAATATCCATAGCAAAAACGGTTAAAAACATATTATAATCCTCTCTAATCGTGGGAAATCAATACTAGACTAATCAATTATCTATTGTATTGCAAAAGAACATGACTTTCCTGCGTAATTAGTTTACAACAGCCATGCTCCGAAGAAGTTGGTAATTTGTCAAAGAAACCGCGTTTAATGTTGCAATGTTCGTGTGCGTTATAATTCAAATCGGTTTACAAGTCTAGTTTAACGGACTTGTGTTAACATAGAGGCAATAAATTGTGCAGCAATACGACTTATGAAATGGTTAAGAAATTAACTTCCATCATTTGTATAATCGATTGTAAAGTTAAAGTAAAAGAACCTTCGTTATTAGAGATTTTCTTGCTTGTTGTCTTGGTACGGTAGATGTTACCGTACCAAGACAACAAGCAAGAAAATCTCTAATAACGAAGGTTATTTTACCTTAACTTTAAATAAAATTATAATGTACTATTTCAAAACAATCTAGGAGTACGTTCGCACTGGGAACGGTTTGACCAGACCGTATACAACGTGTAGAAACCGCGTAGTAAACGCGTAGCGGCGTAGACTCCGCGTAGCAGCTAAAACGCCGCGCGAATGCCAATAGTTTTGATCGATACAACTACACTGACGGGCAATATAAAAAAGCCATTTGGTGCCAAAAACATCTAAATATCTCCTAAACCTACTAGTTAGCTACTTGAAAACCCATAAAACTGTTTTCAAGATTTTTTAAGAAACATAAAAAACCATTTTACGTAAAAATAATGCCCATTTCACTAAAAATCCATAGCTATGACTAGCTGCACGTATTCACAAAAACATACCCATTATCACCTAAATAGTTTACCAAAAACGTTGTGAACAAAAATAGCACATACTTCACATGTTTTAAAAGCGATAACTTTGAGACACAGGCTGCAATTTGTCAGTAGCACCGTGACACGCCATTATCATGGTGTGACGTCACACGTCAGAGTCACCCCTACAGATAAGGGGAGTGATGATTTGCAACATTGGCATCCAGGAATGTGTGGTAGGTAATTACCAAAAGATACTATTGTTTTGAAATATTTTTGAGTCATTAGCAGATATGTCTGGTCCCAAATTATAGGGCACTTAACTTTCCCTACTTACTTTTTGCTAAAGTTTTGCGCAAGAGCTTAGTGTGTAGTTTCTTTGAATTTGTCATTTATAAATAGGTATGTGTCGTGTTGTCCGTACTAAATTATTAATATAAAATAATAATCATGGCCATCTCAAAGAAAATCTATTTCACGAAGCAATTGAAAGCATTAATTGAAAGTCCGTAAATAAAAAACTGTTCAAACTAATAAAAGAATGACGCAAACGGCAAACATTGGCTCTATTGTAACAAAAAGTTTCAATATTGGATACAGTTACAAGTACAGCCTTCGCCGAGCATTCCCGCGCTCGTGACTCTGCCTCATATATCGCGTTTTTGAAAGGAAACGCCTCTCGCGCAACCACGCCAACCACTTCCCATAAAAAGTTCAATAAAAACTGAATTCAACCTTATGTTTGTTGTTATAAGATTCGAATGCAAACAACTCGTTTTGCGATGACGTAAAAAAGATAGTTCTTCGCGATTTCTCATTCGAATTTAGATCTTAAGATGCCGTTATAAAGCTGAGTGTACAATATCGGGAGCTAGTTCATACGCGCCGCGGGAGCCTGCGTACAAAGACGTCTATAAGCATTTCGTCACTTGAACAAATACGCTGAAAGGCATTGTATGATGTTTTTGAAGCGGCAACTAACTGTATTCCTTTATCCGGGCGGTGTGTTTAGACAGAGCGGTTGACGCCTCGATTAATGACGACTGTGATGCTTTACCCTGTGTTTCATAATTTTTATACAATGTTTGCACTGACTGTTTGTAGAAACTGCCTCGGAGTGACAGTTTACGACTGCTCTGGATGCATGTTTGACTGTTTAAATAATATAGCCGTAATTCCAGAGCGATAAGATTTTTTACAATGTGTACAAAGATGTTCAGCTATAAACTGGTTTTGTCAGCTAAAAGAATGTAATAAGAATATAAAGGAATTACAAAAAAGCGAAAACCTTCAAGTAAACATTTCAATTAACCTGACCTACCTACATAAAAGCTGGTTGTCTATCAAAACAAACATCGTTCATGGCTATCAGTCACAAAGCATCATAACACACATTATTATGACGGGTAGGGACAGCAAAAACTGTAGGCGGGTACGCCTCAGTGCGTGCGTACGCTTCGCTGAGGCACCGGGACCCGGGATCGCGGGAGAGCGGCGCGGCATCTTTGTGCACCTACCCCAACAATGCACCAGCTACTGAGCGACGAGGAGCGAATCGATTCGCGTGGAAAATATCCTCGTGTACTGTGCACTTGAGGACTTACCACCTGTGATAAAGGAGCCACCTTTATACATTGTGTCCGCACCCTTTGTTGATTATTTTTTTGCAAAAACTTCAGAAGGTCGCCGTGTGAAAGACTACGGGCTCACAGCGGATTAATGCTTAAAAAGACTGTTACATTGAAAGGATTAAATATCTAGCTATTTCTAAACTAGTTAATTATGAAAATCGTTAAGAACTAGGGATTATAGAGAGATTATTCTCACGCAATTAGGAATAGATTAATTTTGATTCTAAGAACCAGTCGTGGTAGAAAATTGGAGTAATAAGGTGATTAAATTGGTAGATATTTTATAACCAAATAAAATTAAGATTCGTAGATATCGTGTCCGACAGACAGCTATTTCTCCTATATAAAGATCGAAAGATATAAAATAATAAAAAGATCATGTTATTTTTACGGTTTGTTACCGTCCTTAGCTCTGTCGTATAGATATTTTCCGTTCCTGTCGAGGAAAATCGTCGGGAAAGCGCTGGACTGCAATTGCTATTGGCGTTTTAACGAAAACTCAAAAACAATATATAGAATCGAAGCCGTCGGTTTTTGTAAAGCTCGAGTCACAACATACGCGCTTTTCAGATTTTTTTTACTATAAGTTTTTTTCTAAAACAGAAAATACACATTAATAGCAATAAATTTTACAACAAAAACAGCTAAACATCAACTTTTGTGGCGCATTAAGTTTATCAGTACAAGCGATCGGGTTAGCGAGGCGGAAGGCCGGGGGTTCGAGCCCCGAGTCTTGCGGAAACCTACCCCTTATCTATAGCGTGACACGATTGTGGCACTAATTAGTGATAGACACGTGTTTCGAAGAGATTGGAGATAAAAGATGATGTACGTTGAGATTTCACATGTCTGATCGACTGGAAAGACAAATACTCGATTGCACTAACAGTAGGCGACACCTAAATGGACAAAAGTTACATTAAAATATTGAAATTAAGCAAATCCTATTTGCTTAATACTTATATGTATTTAAAATAGAGAATGTAGAGGTTAAAAAGACAATTCATTTAATGTTTATAGTTAGTAAGTTGCTAGAGGTTTTCCTTTACATCTGTTTTTCCTGAAATTTATTTAAAAGCAAAATGGTTTATATAATATACAGATAATCGTGCCGTAATTCACCGTAAATGCTTGGTAATTAAAATGGTTATGAATCACTACTTTTAATTATAATTTAATTGTTCACCACAAATCACTAAATAGTTCTGTTTCTGCCAATTGTTTAAAGATGAGAGAGACAGAGTGATGTTTTCAATATTATGTGTAGCATAATCAGCCTATAATGTTCCCACTGCTGGGACACACGCGTCCTCTCTTCGAGAGGGAGTTGGCTGTAAGCTATAATCTAAGCTACCACGTGGACCCAGTGCGGGTTGATAGATGTCACACGTCTTCGAATTTTTGGTTCTAGGACATGCCGGTTTCCTCACGATGTTTTCCTTCACCGTTTTGAGAGCAGTGGTGAAGAAATCATTTACACAAAGTACAGCCTTTTTTTTCGGGTGGTAAATTATCCAATACTCCCGCTCTGGATGGAGCGGGAGGGCGTGTCAGATTCTTACTGACTAAAACCAACCCGTGTTCCTTCAGTTGCCTGTATTGCTAGGAGCCACGGTAACCCTTTCGGACTAAACCGCAACCCCGACAGGCATCGGCCCTATCGGACCCCGTCAGTTCTGCTGACATCTCTTTGAGGCGCGCGTGGAACACAACGCGCCGTTGACCCTATTGCCCACCGTCCGCAAGCCCACGCCTACGGTGGCAAGGAATCGGCCTGCGACTCCCGACGCCCAGGGCGTCTCTTGCGGCGGTTAGGGGCGTGAGGGCGCGAAATTTGCCTATCCCTCAGGCGTTCCGCTTCCTCCTTTGCGAGCATTACTGCTTCGCAGGAGGTGACGGCCTCCCATGCCCTCTCGCTCCGTACCATGGCCTGGACCAGGGCTGGACGCGAGAGATCACCGCCGCCGATCGTCTCCACGAGGACACGGCGATGCTCCGCCCAAGCCGGGCAAACCTCCACCGTATGCTCCACCGTGTTCTCCGGGCGATCCACACAATGGTGACAACCGGGCGTTTCCTCCCGCCTTATCCTGAACAGAAACCTCCCGAAACAACCGTGTCCGGTGAGGACCTGTGTCAGGCGGAAGGTGAGGACGCCGTGGCGCCTCTCTAGCCACTCCTCAAAGAGGGGACTTATCGCCGCAATTGTGGCGTGCCCACACAAAGTACAGCCTGGGTTCGAACCCACGACTTGCACCTCGTAAGTCGGGGCCGTTACCACTGGGCCACCACTGCTCTATATTTTGCTTAGCGCTAAACGCATTTAGTGATAATTTTATTATTTTTTTTTTTATCCGTTTATTAAGGACGCTTTTAACGTGCACGTCTTTCTACATTGTTCTCACTTGTATATTTTCAACATGAATGATGTAACCAATATTTTGATTTAAAAGAGTGTCCGTGGAGTTTCTTGCCCGTTCTTCTCCATAGGAACCTACTACGCTTTGGAATGGGGAACTAGCTTCATCTTTCTGACTGACCGACCCCTTGAAAATTCAAAAGTACTTACCTGTAATTGGTTTGTTTGAAATATATGCTTTGAGTTTGAGTGATTTGTGGTGCAGGTAGAAGTCGTAGTTGGTAGGTCTGCATGTACAAATAAGTATGTAGAAAACGTTTATATCACAGAATTATTTATCGTTCTCTAAAATGATATCTTACTCGAATTCAGTAATTTATAGATGGTGTTTATCCACATTATTGCCCCCAGCGTTATTTAAAATGTTTATTCGTGAATCAATAATGTTCCTCGCGCCGCCCATAGATTTAATCACTGGTGGTTAACTTTATCGAATCTCTGAGTATAACTGTGTGTGGTTTAGAATGCGCCATTTTGAATAGAAACAGTATTTATTAGAACTAGTTTTTATTTATGACTAAATAAAGCTCTGCTCAAAGGTGGTCTTATAATTGTACGCAAAAAACAATAATTTTGCAGTTTCCGAATCATAACAATAATTTTTAACCAACTCTCTTACTTTCAGCATTTCTTGATTTATAGCTAAAGTAGGCCATGTTCAGAGGTCTTAGGTATAATTGTAGGTAAACAAGAATTTCCGAATCCTACCAATTTCATAACTGATAATTTGTCTTGATTAATTACTAGTTAGTTTTACTCAAAGGTGGTCTACCAATACTGTAGCGGTGTAGGTGAAAATGAATACTACAATCTTATATCCCTACCAATATAGATAGTGTAATCCACGAAGACGCGCCCCACTCCGCGATTACTGTACTGTAAGCTGTACTTTAGTACGGAGCGGAGCGGAGTTGGGCGCGTCTTCGTGGATTGCACTATCTATAATTTCTAACTATCTGGCTTCCTACATTCCTTTCTTAACTTAAATGACAAGTAATTTTTCAAACAAAACATGTTTTTCCCGAAGGGTTAAGCAGAGATGTATCTACAAAACATGCAGACCGAGAAGACCCAGTAGTATTTCTGAGTTCGCAAACGTGTATTATTTTTATGGACGCAATAAGATAGCGTCTTGAAGTGAAAACTTCTTTAGGCGCGTTGCACATTTTTGAGATGGGAAAAAACAATTGAACTCGTGACACTGTTACCGACACCAGCTTTTGACCTTTAAAAAGACATCAACGCGCGATACATTTTCTGCACAATAAAATTATTCAAGTTTTCACTTCTGTCGGCACTCCCGGAGTGCCACTGTTTTTTTTTTTTGTTTCTATTTACACCTAGTGAAAGAAAGAGCAAAAGGCTTTAAAAGAATAAAATACGAAATTCTAGGATAAAAAAAAATCGTGTATTTCTTGTTGTATTGATTCACCTGATATTGCCGAGCTTTACGAAGTAAGCCAAATGACGCGCGACAATTCACGATCTTCTGATTTTCGGCTTGGCTGCAGCTTCGGCTGGCTTATGGCCGAAAACGAAGCTTCGGTCGGTCACTAGAGCTCTTACAAAACACGAAGAGTGTAAACGAACAACACTTTTATCACTTTAATCAAAGCCTTATCAATTAACATGATCACTATCCTCCCGTACCTACGTCGCAAAAAAACTCCCAAGTTTCACCAGACAATCTGAAGGCTGTATCTTTTTGATTGAACACACCTCGCTATGATCGACGAGCTACCGAACGCGGCTGACTTTGTACTGTCTATCCGTCAATCTGTCCGGCACATCGGGACTTTGTGGGAATATTTCAAATATGAGGTCTCGTGTCAACTGTCAATGTAGTCCATGTGTGATGTAAGGCATTTCCGGGACTGACAACGGACGGCTAAAACCACTGAAGGCAGAAACGTCAATGCACATAAGTTCCCTACGTTTTGTTGCACCTAAAAAGCATTTTTCACATTTATTTCATTATCATAGACCTTTGCTTTATAGAGTGCAACTTATTTATTTTATGTCCTTAAAGGATTGTTTTGCTTTTTTGTTGAAACTTGTTGTTCTTATTAAGAACTTCTTACTATAATTATAAATGTGAAAGTTTGTGAGGATGGATGGATGTTTGTTACTCTTTCACGCAAAATCTACTGAACGGGTTTGGCTGAAATTTTGCACACATATAGTTTATAACCTGGATTAACACATAGGGTAATTTTTATCCCGAAATTCCCACGGGATCGAGACTTATGCGGGTGAAACCGCGGGGCGTAACTAGTAAAGCGCTTTGTAAAGCGTACTTTGCATTTTTTGCTGAAACTTATGTTATTTCTAAAAGTTTAAGAATAGACTGCATACTTGCAATTGTGTTAACAGTAACTTGCCATTGCTCTTTATTATAGAATACAACAATTGAGTTTAATAAAGTTAGCATTGTACTTGCATACTTCAGCATTGTTACTTGAACGCCGAACAATGGCACTCGAAAGTAACAAACAAAATATAGTAGCAACTTTTTAACATTATCACACTTTTACTTAAATCCTCTTTTAACATAAGATTAACCTTTCAAAAAATCCATAGACAATAGAGTGCGAACCCTTCTACGTTTGAAGTGGTTGCAACAGCGCCCGCGCAGGTAACGTTATTCGCGTCAAGTGGAAGATAAGGCCCCTTACACAAGAACGACCGACGGAACGACGCGACAGTCGTGTCGCCAGACACTGGCAGACCTTACTGTTTGCTCTTTGAGGATGAAGATTAGATTTGATGTTTTAGCAAGTCGAAGAATTCTCTTAGGTGTGTCAAAGTTTAGGGGCAGCTTTTTTCAGGAAGATTTCATAAGAGAACTTGATACTGTCCTGGCAACACACGGGCGATTGAAAACGCCACGTTTACGTTAACGTTTTGACTTTGACTTTGAAATTATAGTACCTATCTAATCTTAATAATTTTTGAGAAAATATCGGAATGATTATGAAACGCATGAAAATCCATCACGATTTTTTATGGCCAGGCGCGACCGTGAGATCAAGTAGCTAATTATATACCTATTAAGCCATGGTTTAGGTATTTTGTCTTGGTAACACTTCCTTCAACAGTTGGTCTTAATTAAAATAACTCACAACACCTAGAACAAAAACAAAATATTTTAGCACTCTTGAAAAGTGCATAAAGAAAATTGTGTTTCCGGCGTGAGAACTTAAAAACTCTTACAGAAAAAAATAAGGATCATAACGTAACTATAGCACTTGGGTTCACACCAATACCAAGCGCATAAAATAATCAGCCCATAATTTTCCCAGACTCAAGCCTCATCTTTGAAGGCCTTAATAAACGCGGGCCCAAGGTGGGTTGGTTAATGTAACTAACTGAAGATCTCTTGCTCGAGAGTTTTCCTCAGACCCGATGGGTTTGCTGGCTTTTTTGGGCACCAACTAATATCCTTCTTCTCTTCCAGATGGTCCTGACCTCCATGCACAAGTACCGTCCCCGGGTGCTAGTGGTGCGAGCTCGTGATGCCGCCGCGCTCGCCTGGGGTGCGCCTCACGCATCTTTCTCATTCCCCGAGACGGAGTTCATTGCTGTCACCGCTTACCAGGTTTGTACCACGTCCACTTATTTAGGTGACTCGGTTTCTGAAAGCTTATTTAATTTAGTCTTGTAGCCACCAATATTAGAATGTATTGGTAAATATCACTAAAGTTTTCAGAAACCCCAGGGTTTATGTATTTATTTTGTTAGAATTATCAGTATTACAGCTAAAACACTTTGCGGGAAGACAGACTAGCATTTTTTTTACTAGTTAGGTGATCTAAAATTATAAAATGTGACTTTAATAAAACTTTGGATTTGATTTAGGCTTATAAAAATGCGGACATTAACGTCATGTTTTATAAATAGTCGAAATCGTGTAATTTCCCTATTATGTTTAGTAATAGGACTCGCCCATTAAGGAGCGCTGTCCCAAATTAGACACATGATTAATTTATTATAAATAAAACAAAAGGTATTTTAATAAAAACGTATACTAAAAGACGAATAATGAAATTATCTTTAAAATGGTGAGTTTCAGAAAAATACGCTTGATAGATTTTGCGTGATTCTCAGTTTTATATCCACGTTACAAATTAATTTCGCTACGTAATATAAACATAATCTAAATTATTAATATATTAAGTTTTTTTAAAAACGCTCTAATTTGACATATATTTTTTCCAAATCATTAATACTACTCGTTTAGACGTGATCTTCAGTATAAAATCATCAAAAGTCGGTTATCGCCGCCTTAGCAAGATTACAACCCTCACTAAATCAATCATATTAAAACGTACTATCAGTAGGACATCAAGGGAATACCTCACATGATACAATCGCACCTCTAATTCTCAGAATACGTACTACGATTCTACGAACCCCGTCGATTCGCACATACGGACTGACGCCGGCATTTTTTTCGCTACACCAGGCGCCAAAGCTTTTACGAAAATCGAACATAAGTTGGTGCCAGTTACATCGACAAAAAACAAGATTGCGACGAACGGGCATTGTGTAAGGACTCTTAACGAAACAATACTGGCTAATTTGGTGTTTTTGTTCAAGCGGCGTTTGTGAAGCCTTGTGGGCCGTTCGGTAAATCTTGGAAGTGTATCAGGTTCACAACAGTTACTTTCTGCAGAAGCTGAACAGTGAATTCAAGCGGTAAATACGGTACCGAATAATATCATAGCTTTAAAGCAATGATATTATTCGGTACCGTATCGCTCAGTCTATTGTTTTCCTTAAGGAAAACAATAGACTGAGCGATGTAGTCCAGACGATCAAATTGCCTATTGTGATTAAAGTCACACGATTTGTACCTTCGTCGGGTTGCAGACAGAATGTGCGTTGAGTGACTAACTAAACTAACCAATAAATGAAAGAACATCTCCCTGCACCTGCCTTCTGCAATAAAGTTGCGGTACACTTTAATTCCATTTATTAAATCTGGCCCAAGGTTTTTATATGAGTACCAAGACAAAGCCCCCCGCTGTTTGTTATCCCAAACTAACTACTGGCTTTAGCGTTCATCGCAGCGTGGCCATCCCTTGCATAATCCCCGGTCGTAATTAAGCAGCGGCTTTCTTTGCCCCGCGGCGTCCTTCATGTTGACTGCAACGAGGCGCGAAAGTTTTCTCGCGTCCATTTCATCGGAAGCTTTGCAGGATTATCCGACAATTGTCCAGCTAACGGAACCCTCTCTCCGACAATGGTCGGCGGCGTATCATTGCGCATTATCCCCCGACAGGCGACCGCTCGACGGCCTCACTATTGTTGCGAATTATCAACGAATTACAAATCGTCTTTGGAAATGCCGCCCCTTTATTCGAGAGCGTAACTAGGTGGCACACCAGTTCAATTACACCAACACAATACTCTAATGTTGTGAATTCAATACAGCGCCGTCATCGTTCCAGCCTGTCATCGCGTGTTTGCTGGTCCAACCGTAAATTATGGTCCTATCTGCTAGATAAATAAACCAAATTTACTCAGACCCTAATTACACAGTTCTAAAAAACTGGCGACAGTCGCCAATATTATGTGAAATAGTCACGCAAAAAGTAAGAGCGACGGCAGGTTTGTGTGGTGACGTCACGGGCGACAGGGCGGGCCAGGGGCGGCGCCTGACTACTCTCAAGCATCACGTTTTGCTAACCGACCGACTTAAAAAGTGCACTTTGCTCTGCTAATAACAGGCTTTTAGCACTCTCCGGTGTTTCACCGGGTTGACGGTTATCTGGTGGAGCAGAGCAGGGCTCCCGCCGGCGCCGCCTTATCACCCCGGATAAACAATCGTTACAAGTGACTTCACGTATCTCGAACTCACTATTTGCGTTCAGGATTTCGCTAGATAATTTCGACTTTCGATTGCAAACACATTTTTGGGCGAGACGCGAAAAAAATCATTTAGAATTTCGTACGTCCTATTCAAAATATTGTATTCTACTGTCACCGTCACTTGCGGGAACCACATAGCTTCTTGTATCAGATTTCATGTTACGGTAATGTTTAGTGTTTTTGCCGCGTGTTGCAGGCGCCTAGTAGAGTAGTTCGCGCGTAACAGCTCCGCGACGGGCGGGCGACACGGCGACACGCGAACATGCCATGCTAATTGGCTTGTCGCCAAGTCCACGCCACATGTGCGACAATTATCCCTTACAAGCTATTAGCGACGCCGGGATGTATGCGGAAACGGATGTTTAAATTGCATTCTGTAAATGAGATAAGGAGATTTCCGTGTGACGACCACGAATATTTGATAGGGATAGATAACTGAGGAGTTGTGACTTGTGAGAGCAACACATTACCGCTTTAAAATGTGAATGATATTTATCAATCAGTGGCAATAATTCTCTACTTATAAAAAAATAAAAAAGAGAAACCCTTTTGCTCTAGGCACAGATTACATATACCTCTAGGTGCATTTTTTTGACACACAATTTTTTTTGTCTACAGAATGACCGCATAACAAAGTTGAAAATCGACAACAACCCCTTCGCCAAAGGCTTCCGAGCGTGTGGCCAGTCCAAGTGCAAGCGGAAGAACCCTGACTCCGGCAGCGAGGGTAACCCAGAACCAAATGCCGAGCCCAGCGACGCCAAGAGACCTTGTTCTGATGCTGCTTCCTCATGTTCAGAGGAGGGCAGCTTACGGTCTTCGTCACCTAGATCCCCGCCTTTAGTGGAGTCCCCCGCTCCACTTGTCACCCCGCCAGAAAACAGAACACCTCCACCACCTGCCTTCTATCCCCCAGAATTACCGTACCTACCCTTACACATGCCCATGCATCTAGGGCTCTGGCCCGGCAGCCCTATACCTAGCGGGTTCGCGTGGGGCCCCGCGCTTCCCCCGCCCCCGCCGCCGGCGCCTTCGCCCCCCGCCGCGCCGGCGCCCTGCCGACGGGTAAAAAGCTTCATGATCAGTGCCTTACTCGGCGAAGGCTGACGCACATATTTACACATTTCTTCTGGATATAAATGACTAGAATGTTAAGTGTTGACAAATATTATTTGTCCCTTCGCGAATGGATGTTACTTTTTGTATGTAACTTTACGCCATGTAGCTATTCTATAGAGTACTTAAATTAAAAATATTAATTAAGAATGTTAACGCGACAGGGATATTCGCAATACCTACTTACCATAAATTAATGTAAATAATTATAATTTCAACATAGTTTTATTTTAAATGTTTAATTGATAAAACTCTACTTTATACCTACCTCGTTAAAATAAGTAATGATTATTGTATTGTGATAGCGGTGCCTTAAGTTTGTATAAAATGCTTAAATAAATAATTAAATTAGTCATATCATAAGCATAGGTTACAACTCTACAGTAACATTAAGCGTAGGTACCCAAAATATGTGAAAATAATAATAAAATAGGTACCTATATATCAGATGTCTATCTAAATTACTTAGTTAATTCTAGAAATGATACTTTATATTAAAAATGTCTCTATGTAAACTATACATAATGTAAATAATATCAGTCAACAGTTAAGTAATTACAATATATTTTTTTATATGATTTAATATGGCATTTTATTTTATTTACCGTCATCCTATTAGCACAAAAGGACATTAACAAAGGTGTTAGATACCTAACTTTTTCACTAGGTTTATTTAAACGATATACGAAACGAACGTTTCGTATACCTATCGTTTAAAAACACAGGCCAGGTTACCTAGGTAGGTACAACTCGCACATAGCCTGTTTTTTTTTCTGGCTGGCAACAGGTTGAAAGGTTTATCTATGGTTCTTTTCCAAATATGTACATAGTTGAATAATTTACTTATTTTTGGACCAACATGTGCGTTTACCGCACAGCCATTTTCATACAATTTAGTTTTATTTAGAATCAGATAATATAAAGTAAGTAATCCCCGGACCTGGGTTCTTCGACCTTTTTTTACCACACACTCAATTTCGTCAGAACTGTGGGGAGCCAATACCTAAGTAGGTACCATTAAAGGTAGGCACTGCCAACACCATTCGGAATTCAGGATATCTGCAATGACAGTACTTTTTTTTTTTTGTGTGGGAAATTATCCAATAACTTCTCCCGCTCTGGGCGGAGCGGGGGCGTGTCAGACTCTTATTGACTAAAACCCACCCGTGTTCCTTCGGTTGCCCTGTTGCCGGGGGCCACGATTTCCCTATCGGTTTTCTTCGAACCCCCGGCAGGCATTGGCCCTAGCGGACCCCGTCAATTCTGCTGACATCTCTTTGAGGCGCGCGTGGAACACAACGCGCCGTCGATCCGGGCTTGGTCCTTGTTGGACGGCGAGCTACCCATTGCTCACCGTCCGCAAGCCCGCACCTACGGTGGCCGGAAATCGGCTCGCGATTCCCGACGCCCTGGGCGTCTCCTCCTGCGGCGGTTTGGGGCGTGAGGGCGCGAGATTTGCCTCTCCCTCACGCGTTCCGCCTCCTCCTTCGCGAGCATTACCGCTTCGCAGAAGGAGGTGACGGCCTGCCATTTCCTCTCGCTCCGTACCATGGCCTGAACCTGGCTGGACGCAAGAGATCAATACTCAATACTCAATTCTTTATCACCGCCGCCGAACGCCTCCACGAGGACACGGCGATGCTCCGCCCAAGCCGGGCAGACCTCCGCCGTATGCTCCACCGTGTCCTCCGGGCGATCCACACAATGGTGATACCCAGACGTTTCCTTCCGCCTTATCCTGAACAGGAACCTCCCGAAGCAGCAGTGTCCGGTGAGGACCTGCGTCAGGCGAAAGGTGAGGACGCCGTGGTGCCTCTCAAGCCACTCCTCAAAGAGGGGTCTTATCGCCGCAATTGTGGCGTGCCCAAATGACTGTACCCTAATTGCGTAACTTATTTTCGTAAACAATTATGCCTAATTTGTTTCATTTTGACAGTTCAACAACATTCATTGCGTTATTTACGTTGTTGAGCAGATTTTTGTTCCAACTTATGAAGCAACGGATTAGGAATCTGTTTCAAATCAAAACAAATTGTGATTGTGTTGTATTACGCAATTAGGGTACCGGTTCTTATGCTACAAATTTTGTTAAGACACCATCTCATTTAGAACTCCGTCGTGCAGTCTAGCGGGTATTGAGTTATACATATTATATAGTAGATACTTACCTAATAAGAGCTCAACTGTCTTTAATGAGACACAATAGAATTTTAATTTTTATCGGTCTCCAGGAGAGCTCGTGACAGTCAAGGGGTACGGACCGAATTTTGGGTATGACGGCCAAAATCGCTATAGTCAGCCAAAGTGCACTATTGTGTGTCAGTGTGTGCAAACATAGGTGCACTCTCTTCTTCTCTCACTCATAAAATAATATAGTCCGATAGGGCGGCATCCAACACAACTGGAGAAAGATCAAGCGCAAGAACAACTGCCTTTTTTTTTTGGGTGGGAAATTATCAAATAACTTCTCCCGCTCTGGGTGGAGCGGGAGGGCGTGTCAGACTCTTACTGACTAAAACCCACCCGTGTTCCTTCAGTTGCCTATATTGCCAGGGGCCACGTGAACCCTTTCAGACATCCCCGCACCTGACGGCAGTGTAACACCCCCGTACTTCGGAAAGTACGTTAAGTTAGCATTACTTGGTAAATAGCTAACTTAGAAATAGTTCTGTATGCAGCTCGACCACACAAGTCACAAACCCACGTGGGCACATCACATAACACTTTTCCAATCTTGCCAAAAAAGTAAGATACGCAGTTTCCCTTTTGTTAGTTAGATATCCATTTATCTATATTTTTTTTGTTATAGCTACCTGACCCGACAGACGTTGTCTTGTCCAAATTTCAATAGTTCATACAAAAATTCAATTTTACCAATTTCCCGGGAAAAATTTCCAATTTTTCTTTTCCCAAAACTTTATTCGGACTTTTACGAACATTTTAAAACAAAAAATATCCAAATCGGTACAGCCATTCTCAAGTGATGCGTGATACAGCATTTAATTTGTGGGGTTCCGTACGTCCGAATGAAAAAACGGAACCCGTAAGGGATTAAGGATCACTTATGTTTCTGTCTGTCTGCACAACCGATTTGCTCCGGATCTACTGAACCGATTAAGTACTAATTTGTAGGAAGTATGGAAGAACTCAGTAGGTCATACTTTAGTCAGAAAATTAAAAGAAATCCACGCGGATGAAGTAGTTAATGGGCCAAGTGCTAGTGTGACATAAAGCACCCTCCATTTGATTAATTTATTGGAAGTGTATAGAGTGCCGCAAACGGCATTATAGAATAAAGTGCCGCCAGTTTGCGGTAGTGTCGCTATCTAGACTGCCGTAAACGAGAAAATAACGTGACCGTTTAGACACTTTCACTTGTTTTTAGGATTCCGTACCTCAAAAGGAAAAAACGGAACCCTTATAGGATCACTCGTGTCTGTCTGTCTATCTGTCCCAGGCGCAGTCGCAGCCCAAGATTTTGTGGGTCACCATGGGTGCCGAGGAATATTTTTAGGGAGGCACATCTTGGTAATGGTCGCAACAAGCGCTATTCCCGGATAAAGTGTTATTGGGTTTTTCCATCAATAATGATTATAATATGCATATTCAGGAAAGCAGATTTTACATGCGGGCGGGGTGGTAGCGCGTAGTCCGATCGTAGTCGGACACGCCCTTGGCCGGTTTTTTTTTGGTTTGGCTTGATAAGGTTACACTGTCCTTCACATCCCGAAAGAAACTAAAAAGCGACGGATTAATAAGTGCAGTGGTTCCGGACAAACCAATAAACATTATCTTCGGTACTAAGTTATCTTACCGCTAAGTTCATATCACTGTCGTAGGTACCGCCTTTTTTATTTTTTTTTGGGAAATTATAAAATAACTGCTCCCGCTCTGGGCGGAGCGGGAGGGCGGGCGTGTCGAGGGGCCACGGTACCTATCCCTTTCGGACATTCCCGTGACCCCGGCAGGCATCGGCCTTAGCGGACCCCGTCAGTTTTGCGCGTGGAACACAACGCGGCGTCGCCGTCGACCCGGGCCTAGTCGTTATCGGACGGCCAGCTACCCATTGCTCACCGTCCGCAAGCCCTACTATGTTAGCCCTTGCGGCTTTTTAGAATGATGTACTATAGTAAGTACTATGCCTCTAGCTGACGGCACTTAAACCGATCGTACTATAATAGGTACCGCATGCGTCTTTTTAAAATGATGTACAAGTACGACGCCAACTGACAGCACTATAACCGATAGTGATAGAATACCGCTTGCGGCACTCTTTACACTGCCTAATTAATTTTTTGCATTTTTATTGAAGTGAAAAATAAGTCTATCGCGCGAGCCATCTGTCGGAAAAACTTCTTCGGCCGCGTAGTTTTGCTTTCCCATGTAGAGATGGGTAGTGGGTTAAAACCCATTCTTCCCATTTGGGTTAAAACTGGGTGATTTGGGTTTTAACCCGGTTTTAACCCATTTTCACCCGTTTTACTGGGTGAAAATGGGTATTGTTAATTATATAATAGTGGGAAGGAGAGTTCACTACTAGCTCGTCAAAAATAAAAGCCTGAATATAAAATCAGATACATTTATTATTTATTTGAATAATTACAACAGATCAGTAGGTCGTCAATCAATCATCATCATCACTTGAATCGGAAATACGGTTACAGTCAAAAAATTGAAAATTGTTGATGCCGGACGTAGATGGTTCAGGGCTATTTGTACGTGGTGGCGTGGTTTGCATATTATATCTCTGGGATTCCAGATGTGTTGATGGTGAATCAGGCACGCAGTCTTCAGTGTCATCACTTAAATCATCCACGTGCTTGTGCAACAAATTCCAATTGTATGTTACATATGTTAGTTTTGCTGCCCTTTCCGTAGTGAGTCTATTTCTTTTTTTACTGTGTATGTTACTATGAGCACTAAAAGACCGCTCTACAGCAGCAGAAGTGCATGGTGCTGTAAGAATACGGACAGCGACTTTGCTCAATGCAGTAGATCCACATATTCCTTTCCACCAGATTGATGCGCTTACATCGTTGATGTTAGCCCACAGAAATCTTCGACTCCAAAAACCATCTCTTGCTCTATAAGATGCCAAGTTTGTCATGACATTTAATCCGATACTTTGTCCTACTTCGCATATGTACTCCATAGCGTCGACTTCTTGACTTTCGTCAAGTTCAGATCCTTGGTCTGTGGGGTCTAATAAGTACGCTGCAAAGTGAATCGGTTTCAAACACATTTTGATTCTTTGGTCGACATTCATTAATATTTCATCTTTTTTGTCGTTTTCTATTATTGTGACATCCGGTAAACTAAAAAGTAACTTCGATTTCATATTTTTTAATGTCAAAAATACCTTATGAATATTTTTTTCATTTCCTTCTAATTGAAATATTGCATCAGAAATAGGTTCCATAATAAGTTTGCATTGCCGCATAATTTTCCAAAAATTGTCGTCCAACAGCGCTGATTTTTCTTCCGCAGGTAAAAGTGTTGCTTTTTCATGAACAGCTAAGGTCTGCAAGGCTACCTTAGTGTTTTCGATACTTTTAAAGCTGGTGTAATAACTGCCCCATCGGGTATCGCATGGCAACTTCAAAGTTTCACCAGCCTTTTTTTCCTTTACAATTTTTGCTAGTAAATATGTTAAAACTTGACTTTTTTTTATAGTTTTGACCATGTTAATTGCCATATTCTTACAAGCATTTATAACATCAATTCTGATAATATTTTTGCAAAGCAAATTTAAAGTGTGAGCAGCACAGTTTATATATGTTATGCTTGGATGAACGTCTTTTACGAGACGAAAAGCTTTCTGCATATTACTTGCATTATCTCCTATCATCGTAGCAAACTTATTTGTTCCATACTCAGATAATACATTTAAAATTTGTTCACATATGTAATCACTAGTATGACGATTTTCTGCCGTCGCAATACTTTTAATAAATACAGGTTCTGGTTTTGATATTATTATATTAATTATTCCTTCATTCCTACAATTTGACCAACCATCTAGCATTAAGTGCAAACATGTTTGCGATTTCATGTTTTCTTTTAATTCGTGATGCATTTCTCTATATGTTTTGTCCAAAATGGTTGTAGAAATAGTTTTTCTGGTAGGCAATTTGTACAATGGCTGGAGTTCATTGAAAAAATTTATCCAGAGGGGGTGTTCTACTATTGAAAGGGGTGTTCCCGATACATAAACAGCCTTAGCTAATAATGAATGTAAATGTTCTTTATTTACATTCGTTGTCAGACTCACTGAAGATGCACTGCCCTCAATCGACAAACTTAATTCAGACTCAGGTCTCTCATTTTCTTTATCCCTAGGTTGCAATATCGTGTTTCGGACCGCAGATACTGACGAACTATGCGATATATTGGTCCTCAACTGCTGTTTGCAGTTTTCAGGGCAATGAGGACATTTTTGTAAATGTCTAGCCATTTTTTGCAGATTGGCTACTTTGTATTTTGTTTCACAATACTTGCATGTAGCCGATTTGTTCTCACTTTCTCGAAAATGTTTCCATATCTGTTGGTTTTTTGGTCTCACCATGGTGCCCTAAAATAAGGAAGTTTAATAAGTTATTTATGTAAGGGTTTGGTAGACGGACATTACATATGGGTACATTACGTAAGTAAAGTCCATTTCATTTCAATTGTATTTTGTGTGATACGGATTTTTTTTGTCTACTAACTAAATTTAGTTTCTCATGCAACTGACAGGCAATGTAGGTACTAAAAGCACTTATTAACTCTTTTTAACTCTATTTCTCGTTATACTATAACATAAATTACGTAACGTTGGACTATCAATATCATAGCGCTAACAAAATGATTGAATAGTACATGTGTCTTTAATTTTACTGCTTTTTAAATCTAAATGATGCCAAATTAGTAAATAGATACCGTGCGAAGCCGGAGCGGCAAGTAGCAAATAATACATTAAAACTAAAATATTACATCGTTACTACTTACTACCACTTGAAGTACAAGAATAAAACAAATTACTGTAATATAGAATACATTCTTTTAGAATAAATTAAGGTTAGTAAACAATAATATTTCTTTTACTTACCGTAGATTCTTTTCTCGTGTTGATAAATCCAGTGCTTAAGCAAATCGTAGTCAATGTGTTCAAGCCAAGGTCATTCAGGTAAAAGCAGGATCAGATCTCAATATAACAGTTCGGGGTCGTAGGTACTTAAGTAAAAACACAAAATTCACTCAAAACGCGCGCACTCTAACCAGCGAGGTAAACTCGAGTGAGGGTTTGAGCGGGGAAAAGGGCGCGGGAGCTACCAGCGCGCGGTCCCTTCCCCCTCCCTCTCAGTCCTGCCACCCCGCGCACCTACCGTGGCGTGCTACATGTTTAAATATAATTTTTTTTAATATTTTGTTTTCACCCGGCCAAAACACCCAGTGGGTGGAATAAAACTGGTGATAACTGGGTTTTAACCCACTAGTAGGTTTTAACCCGGGTGGTTACCCATCTCTATTCCCATGTGTACAGTAACGCCATCTATGGAATTATGGTAGAAGTATTTTAGTCTCGACCTCTCTGCCTGGCCCTATGGTCACTTATTTTAGCTCGTCGTATTCAATCCAAACAGATATTTTTTGGGTAGGTACTACTCCTACTCCTTTACTAAAATATAGCAATATTTCACTATAATAATCACTGTGTGTAGTTTAATATTGATAATATTTTTAATGGGTTCATCATAATTATAAGTACAGTTATAGTATTTTGGATATCCATGTCTTGAGTATTATTCTGGGTCAAATAAACTAAGTTTACAATTTATAATTTTGATATATTTGACTTTATAAGATACATACACACAGAAGAGGGATTAACACAATTATGTACATCAAATGCATCTAACAATGTTTTAACCAGTAACAGTATTTCATATTAATTTGCCACTTGCAAAATTAAATAATAACAATTTGTGATTGTTTAGAAAAATATTGCACTCCTATTCTAATATAGAAGAATATTATTTGTGTCTGAGATAAAACACGTACCTACATTACAAGAAAATACATCCAGACATTAAAAGTGGAATTACTTTATTCTTATTTCGTTCTAGACACCAATCACGATGGCGAGTTTCACTCCTATCCAGCAACGAGGTTTTGAAGCTCTGAACTTAATTCATTGGCATCAATGTTGACTTTAGCATTGGAAGCAGCAGGTGCAGGTGCACTGGACTCTCTGTTGCAAGCCTTCTTGTGCACAAACCAGTGCAGGCGTTGGCACTCCCTGTCACAGTACTGCACAGATTTGCACTTGGAGCACTTTTTAGCAGGCTTCTCCTCCCCACAAGTGCTGCAGTAAGGAATGGCATCAACAAACCCTCGCTGACCATTGATTGTGCAGTTGATCACTGACAGTGCAGGTGGAGGGTCCTTACTGGTCAGAGACGACACCATCTGGTGGAAGGTTGTGCATTCTCTGAAAGGGAACTCCCGCACACAATCTTTAAGGAATGTATCCATCAAGTCCAGAGAAACTCCATCTTTGCCAGGCTTCAACAATTTCTTGGAGAATACTTCAACAACATCATGTTTCTTATCATCTTTATCAGTATTTGTTTTCTTATCTCTAATGTTGTGTATTTCTCTAAGAACATAAGCTAGGTAGTGGTATTTAAATGCCATCACTTCATTAGTATCCCCACCTCGTGTCATTTCCTTCTTACACAACAGCTCTAGTGTTTTAATAACTTTTTCAGCATTGTCGAGTAAAGTGGGTATGTGTTGAAGATTTAATGCCAGCCGCACAGGGTGGATGTTGACACCCAGGACAAACTTGTGAAGAGGGTCAACTAAGGCTGCAGGTAGGTATGGTTCTGTTTGTTGTCCTTGTATGGCACTGAAGTAGGCTATTTCGCTGCGAGGCACGTAGTTGTTGATGGTCGCGACGGTGTGGTGGTTCCCAACGAAGGCCGCCATCTGCGAGGCTGTACGCCCGACCGAGTTTGTGGCGATCGACTTCGCTCCGGCGTCTAGGAGCAGCTTGCACACTTCGGAGCTCCCTGACAGGGCGCCGAAGTGCAGAGCCGTGTAGTTGTACTCATGCTTGCCAGAGTTCACGTCGGCACCCTGAAAAGTGATTGATAAAACTAATTAGTCTCACGAAAACAAATGCGTCGTGCCAAAAATGTCAATGAAAGTTACGTACCCTATCGAGCAGCAATTGAACCATATCCTTGTTGCCCTTATAAGCGGCGTGTTGCAGCGCAGTCATTCCATTTTCATCAAAGAAATCGACGGTCCCTTTGTGTTGGGCCAAAATATTCTTGAATTCTGTCAAGTCATTTTGAGCTATGGCATCGAATACTGTTTTTTCAGCACCAGGTTTTTCTTCACTTTTCGCCTCCATATCGATTTTCTGATAACTTATTTTATCGAACGGAAAGATGCTACCAGAAGCAAACAACCTATAAAGTCGACTGTCAAAGTCAAAGTCAGCTTGACAGTTCTAGGGCTGTCGAGATAGAGAGATTTGCAGTGTTGCACTCAAGTCATAGTCGAGTTAATCAATTTAAAAATATTTATGGTATTCTTAGTACCTAATTGACTGTATAATGGTAGAGAGGAGGTTATCTGTACTTACGTCTACATGTTCATCGATATTTTCGTTAATAAGGTTAAAAACTGAAAGCTCAGAACAGATGGCTGCACAGTTGTACAGACGCCAGCACATTGAGCTACCCGAAACTGTCAATTTTTTCCAATCAATTTTAAACCTTATGTTACAACAATAAAGTTGAAAATCTATTAAATAAATTTGACAGATTGTAGTAGCTTGATGTGCTGGCGTCTGTACGTCTTTAAATCGCCATTGTAGTGTTTATGTTTACTTTTCTGTCGATCACAAATAATATGAAAACTAGATAAATATGTATGAGACTTGGAGTGTAGCACTATTAAAAGACGAGTTAAGGACAGGGGAAGCGTTTACCGCTGGTAAAAAAGCAGCTTTAGTAGAAAAGTCAATAACTAACGTTTTATATTTTATATGTTATTTTGTGTTTGTTGACTTTAAGTTCGTTTTTTTGTTAAAGACTGGAAGCATACGATAGAAATAACCTGATCAAAGCTGAAAACCAACTCGGGCATGATCTTCCTACCTGAAAAACCTCAGAGATAGCACTTTTAGGACTGATCTAATATGATAATATAAACACACACATACTTTACTATAATTTACATAATATTACATCACAAGTGCCTGTATGTAATGAAAACAGACTTAGTTCTCTTGGGAGCATCACCTATAAACCACTTTCTTCCATAAAAGGCGTAAAGGATAGCACATCGTGTCGACGAAATATCGGATTCCAATTTTTTTCGGAGAGCTTTCTCCCACAGTTTTCTTCTTATAACATCTTTGGAAAATACATGGGTCCCCGAATTTTAGCAGTAAACAGCTGCGCAACTGAGCTCAATAATTAATTATGCGTAAAAGAAGTCGCTTGTTTACAAAAAAGTATGGCTAGCTATCAAATTATAAGACGCTGGAGATCAGCGTCATCTGAAGTGAGCAAGTGGCAGTTCCTATCCCTATTGTGAAACGATATTGTTTTTGTGTTGTTTTTTCATTAGGAAGCTTGCACGGTGGTCCCAACTTTATTAAATTTGCTCGGGTAGTTTTTGAGTTAGCTTCGTAGTTCACTTTATGTTTATTGACGATGTTATATTACTTCTTGTCACTGTCGTTTAAATAACCATAATTAAAAAATGAAAAATTCACAACTTTTTAAGAACATTTCGTTATTAACTTGGCAAAATAGGGAACTTACTTAAATTAAATGTACTGGGTTTGACTGGTTTTTGTTATCTTCCTCACAGCTTCTTACACAAGCTCCACGTTCATTTATTTCTAGAGAGCTATGTCGAATTGTATTTCCTCAGTAAGTATAACTAAGCTCTATGCTTACCGATAGAATACAGTAATAACGCAACTTGGAATCGTCACGAATAGATTGGATGTCTTCTTAGTAGGTACAGAAAAAGACCTGTTAAACTGAAAAATACCTAGCTTTGTAGTTCTGATTCATTTTATAAGTCTGTTATTCAACTAATTAATTAATGCTTTGTGTTCGCGACGATGCGTCACCAACAATATGGTTTATATAGAATCAGTAATTTAACTTAGCTTAAGTATATAGGTGCCATAATGATGTGTCATCAACAATTAGTTTGTTTTAAAATCAATAATTTTAACTTAGCCTAAGTATGTAGGAGATATAATTTCCCCTCTGTAAATGTTTATTAACATAATAAATCATGTAATTCGATGATGTGCGCGCCAATGCGCCGTCAGAAATGAGTTTTTTTTTTTTTTTTTTTTTTTTTTTTTTTTTTTTTCTGTAGGGCATCTCACAGCTGGTTTTGAGAAACCTTCGCTGTTTAACCGGTCAATCCTGTGGCTGCCTCAAGCTACTACACTCAAAGCCTCCAGCCAGGGCACATATATAAAACTAAGCTAAAAAGCTTAGGATGAACGCGCGCTAAGGGCACCCCCTGCGGGGTTCGAGCCTCGGCTTAGGGCGTTATCCGGGGGGAGGACATCAAAAGATGGGACGGGCTGGATCAAAGGGTTTTGATCATTATTATTATTATACGGGGAATTTAAAGCTACGTGCACAGCTGCAACAACTGCTGGCACCTCGTTTTCGAGCAAGGGTCGGGGGGGAGTATCATTTACTCGGGGGCGCGGCGGTCGGGAACGCAAAGGACCTCGGCGGCGAGGTCGGAATGACGGGAGGCGTCTGTGTTTGTACACTGTGCTTGTTTCCCTATTGCTCTCCTGGAGGAGGGTTATGGGGTCATCGGGGTCTACTAGGATATGCCTTGGGCGGCGAACTTTACTTATTCTACTCGGGACATAACTGGCGGCCTCGACAACCAGAGGGTTGCGATGTTTGGCCGCGGACTCAAAGAAACGCTTTGAAAGGCGTTTTAGAAATTGGTGGATTGTGGGAATCTTTAGGTCGAGGTGGAGAGCCTCGTTCCTGACGAACCATGGCGAACCTGTCGCCCTACGAAGGAATCTATTCTGCACGGTTTGCAGCCTATGTATATGACGGGGTTTTGCATGAGCAAAGACGGCACCCGCATAGGTCATGATCGGTCGAATGCACGCCGTGTAAACGCGCAATTTGCACCTAAGTGACAATTTGCTACGTGCATTCACCAGGAAAAAGAGTCTACCGAGAGCGAAAGCGGCTCGCGAACGAACCATCTTTATGTGCTCTGCGAAGGTCAAATGATGATCGATAACGACACCGAGATATTTGGCTCGCTTCTCCCAAGGGATCGGCTTGCCGAACATGGTGATCGGTCGGGGGAGGGGGTATCTAAGCCTTTTACGCAGTTTCGTAAAGAGAACCGCTTGGCTTTTATCGGGGTTCACTTCTATTCGCCACTTTGTAAACCATGCCGCCAGTCTATCGACTGCGCGTTGGAGAGTGAGGCGAATAGAGTCGGGGGATCTAGATTTGCAGTAGATGGCAGTGTCGTCTGCGAACAGACCCAACTGCGAACTACGGCATCCTTTAGGGATGTCGCTAGTGTATAGCGTGAATATGAGGGGGGACACTACAGAGCCTTGAGGGACACCTGCACGGATGGGGTGGGGAGTGGATAACGCTCCTTCGATGCGATAGCGAAAGACGCGGTTCGACAAAAAGTCTCGTAAGATGAGCACGAGACGATCTGGCACACCGAGTTGGTACAGCTTGTATATTAAGCCGTTGTGCCAGACTTTATCGAACGCTTTCGCTACGTCGAAGAATACTGCACCGGTCATATAACCGTGCTGGAAACCAGCGCTTATGAATTCTACGATCCGGTGGGCCTGATGCACGCTAGAGTGCTCAGTTCGAAAGCCGAACTGTTCGTTGGGGATGAGGCCCTTGGTCTCGGCGAAGTCTCTGAGGCGCTTATAAATAAGCCTCTCATAGATTTTTCCGAGAACCTTGAGCAAACTAATGGGACGGTAACTGGTAGGCTCGGTTTTGGGCTTGCCGGGCTTAGGGATACCGATGACGGTGGCTTCTTTCCACGACTGTGGGAAGATATTGTTGCTTAAGGCACCATTGAAGATGGTGGTCAAAAGCATTATTAGGTGGGCGGGGAATAGTTGGATCACCCTATTGGTGATACCATCTGAACCGGGGGCTTTACGGGCTTTAAGACCTTTGATGATGTCGTGCACCTCGTCCGGGAGGACGGGGGGCAGCGGACAGTCAGGGTCATCGACGGGAGGGAGGGAGGCTCTACGTTCGACTTCCGCGTCGACCTTTGACAGGTGAGCTTGGTCTACTGGTAGGGAACTGGGAGTGCATTGGGCCTCGAGGCTGTCTGCGAGGCATTCAGCCTTTTCGGCATCGTCGAATGCGATGGTTTTATCGGGACGGGTCAGAGGGGGCATGCCGGAGGATTGGGGAGCCCTGAGTTTCCTCTGGAGCTCCCAGAAGGCCTGATGGTTTGGCTCTAGTTCGCCGAGTAACTTTCCCCAGCTCGCGTCCCGCAGCTCCGCTACACGTTTCTTTACAGATCTCTGTAAATAGCGCATATGGGCTTTGTTGGCGTTACAGGGAAAGCTATCGTACGCACGTATGGCCGCGTTCTTCTCAGTCAGTAATGCACGCACATCGTCCGGCAAGCGCCAGCGACGGTCGTCCGTCGCTGACACTTCCCTTGAACAATCGTTCAGGACGGTTTGTACATGATCAGTGAGTGAGTCGATCGCGGCCGTGGTGTCGGCGACAGAGTCAAAGAGATCGGGGATAGAGTCTAACTGAGGGGACGTGTTGGATTTCAGCTGTGTGCTTACTTTCTTCCAGTCCGTGATCCTCTTAGTGATAGGGGGGGCGTTCGGGTCAGGGAGACCTATGCGGGGGTATAGTCTCATGACTACCGGGCGGTGATCAGAGTCGAGCTCTTGTACCGTTTCTATTGACTCTAACTTTAGGTTGACGTTCTTAAGGAGCGCCACGTCTAAGATATCGGGGGTATGATTGGGATTTATGAGAGAGAAATGAGTGGGAGTCATCGGAGCGATGACGTCAAAAGTCAGGGAGTTTGAGAGGTCGAACAGGTGTTGACCTCTGGGGTTGGTTACCGAACTATTCCAAGAGGGATGTTTGGCATTTAGATCGCCCGCTATGATGAGCGAGTTACTCATAGCGAGTAGGATCGAGAGATCGTTTGAGAGGGATTGATAGTGCCCCGGGGCGTTATCGGGGGGATATGAGTTTTATTTGGAGAATTTCCTATTTACGTATGCGCACACGTTTTTTTGCACACAATTTTGCACAAAGTGTGACCCGCCTACGGATAGGAAATAATTTAATGTCGCAACAATGCGAAATAAAACAATACATAGTGCGTGCAGACACTATACTAACTCAAATATGTAAAAATTATAGCTATTGATAGTGTTATCTAGCAATTAAAACAAAATCAAAATGACAATTTTGATGAAAGTCGTGAACTCGACCATTGTACGCCTCGATTGGGTAGGTAAAATAGTAAAAAGGTAAAATCTTTTAATGTATCCAGGTCACCTAGACCGAGACCTAGCCCTGGACCTAACTTCCTGAAATCTAGCCCTTCAGGATACCTACCTAATCGAGTCTGAAAACCGCAAAGCGGATTTCGTAAAATAAAGGCTACCCAACCTGTATTCAGAGGCTCATAGCGGGCTGAAAAATCTAGATACAAAAAATAAAATACTAGATTTTTCTAGGGAAATAGACTAGCTTGAGGTTTCTTTTAGAATGGTAAAGATCGGTTCAGTACTTTACCCGTAAAATCACTTGCAAATAATTTAATATTTAATTAATTAAATAATTCCCGTTATAACTGAAATATCTTTTCAGCGGGAATAGCTAGAATCATGCACGAAACCTCATTAGAAAGGCCATAATTTTACAAATCCCGTGATATATAACACACCATGTAAAGTTATTAAAATAAGGGTGTTTAGTCATAAAACAAATAGAAACTTAAGTGATTTTTATCAAATAAAGATTGTAAAACGGGAGGCGATTCGCGGCTCTCAATAAGGTAAAGGTTCGCTACTACTTAAGCTAGCGCGCCACCTGCCAACTTTGTAGTCATCGATATGGAAACTAATTCCACCTAAATAGTAATGTAGTAGTACTGGAGAGTCCTGAAATCGCTTCCTGAATACTTATGAAGACTTATCAGTAAATATGGTATTTTATTCCCCCGTCAAAAACCCGTGTTCCTTCAAGAGATTTCGCAGTGAGTATTGAAGATACCCTGAACTATTGGTGCAGGACGTCAGCGCCGCTTGGACTGGGAAGCCTTACAAACTTCCCGTTATTGAGTCTGGCGATCACGCCCGTCCGGTAATCTGTTGGTCCTGTCGAGCCGGATATCTTCGAAGAAGGAATATTTCTGGAATCAGAAGACCAGTTCCGGAAGGATTATTTTCGAAATCCTGAAGACTTAACATTGAAGAATCACTTGAAGGGTTACCGAAGAAGGAATATTTCTGGAATAAGAGGACCTGTTCCTGAGGGATTATTTTCGAATCCTGAAGACTTATAGCTGAAGGATTATTTTCGAATCCCGAAGAATTATCACTGAAGAATTATTGTCGAATCCCGGAATCCTGAAGAATTATTTTGAATCCTGAAGACTTATGACTGAAGAGTTATTTTTCCTGAAGGATTATTTTGAAGACTGAAGAGTTATTTTTTCCTGAAGGATTACTTTGAAGACTGAAGAATTATTTTGAATCCTGAAGACTTATGACTGAAGAGTTATTTTTTCCTGAAGGATTATTTTGAAGACTGAAGAATTATTTTGGATCCTGAAAACTTTTTTACTGAAGAATTATTCTTGGATCCTGAAGAGTTATTTTTTCCTGAAGAATTATTTTTTGGACTTTGAAAAATTAACATTGAAGATAGAAGAAATACTTTGACGTTTGAATATTTGTTTTGAAGATTGAAGAAACATCTTGGAAGTTTGAAGATCTGTGTGAAGGATTGCAGCTAGTGCGTACATAGTGAAGTGCTGTCTCTGAATCTAAACCAACATGCCGATCACGAGGTCACAAGGCAAAGCACCTGAAGCATGGACGGTGGAGTTGGACAGAACGCGTACCTCTACAGCCATACGTCATGAGATACCTCCACGTTCGCCGTCCACTACGGAAGGGACCGAGCAGCCGCTGCCGCCGCCGCCCCCCCCTGCCCCGCACGGGGGTGAAGATGTACCTGCACCAACACAATCAAAGGAAACAGAACAAATAGAACAACCGACTACATTCAGGAAGGAAACCAGATTGGAAGGAACTTCAGATAAGACATTGAAACCTTCGGATAAATCAGTGAATCCGGATAAAGCAGTGAAGCACTCAACTGAGAGAAAGGATGGAAATTATAGAGGAATCATACCGATGACTACCCGGGGTGACGCCCGTAACGAACATAGAGGACCGCCGTCAACAAATAGGACGATACGGTCAAATAGAAAATTATCAAGAGCGCGTGAAGACTTATTGAAAATTAGGTTGGAACTTGCTCAAATAGCACTTCAAAGAGCCGAAGAAGAAGATTCTGACGGCTACATGGATGATCGAAATTCGAACAACGAGTACGTGCGATCGTGGCTGGAAGAGGCACCTGAGCCTGAGCCTGAGACAATGAAGGAGGACAATGCCGCCGAGGGGAACCGCAGTTTTTATAGAAGCCGTAAGGCCGTCGATACTCAACCGCCCCCGGAGGAAGATGCCGATGAAGGAAACCGGAGCAACCGAAGCCAAGGGGCCGTCGCTGCTCAACCCTTCGTGGAAGTCGGATCGATAGTGAACCTCCATCAACAACAGCAAGTACACATGTTACCTCATTCTATAGTTAACGAAGTGAAAAATATAGAACCATCGAAGGATCCGGGGGAAACACAACTCCGTCCATTCATAACGGAGTTGACGTCCGCTATAGCGTCGCTAGCCGACAAGAAAACAGAACAGTGGTCATCGAATAACCCCTCGGCGTCGAAGGTGATTATGACCCTACCAAATTACAGTGGGGCTCATACCGAATGGCTTTCGTTTCGCGCCATTTACGAAACAACTCGTCGATATTTCAACGATGTTGAGAACACAGCTAGGCTGAGAAGGAGCCTGCGCGGACGAGCATTGGAAACAGTGAGCTCAGAACTCATCGGACATGCAAGACCAGATGACATCATGAGAGAACTCGAGCTGCAGTTCGGCCGTCCAGACTCAATTGCTCAAGCTGAAACAGATAGACTCCGTGGGCTGCCGCGCTGCAGTGAATCACCAAAGGATATCTGCACGTTCGCAAGCCGAGTCAGAAGCGGCATAGTCACGCTACGTGCGTTGAAGAAAGAACACTACTTGATCAACGCTGAATTGATGCGACTACTGACTGAGAAGCTGCCAAATTCCCTCCGGGTACAATGGTATAGGACCTATACCGAGAAGTACCAATCGCTGCCAGACTTATCACTGTTCAGCGACTTTATCACCGAACAAGCCCGTTTCTGCAGTGCCTTCGCTCCACCCGAGAATATTAGTCCGGTCGAAGCTACAGCAACCAGACGTGTCACCCAAAGGACACATACAGCAACAGACAAGACGGCGTTGAAATGCCGTGTCTGTCAGAAAGAAGGGCATGAAGCTTATGACTGCAAGAAGTTCAAAGAAGCAACCAGGAATAAGAGATGGGAACTTGCAAAGAAACTAAGGTTGTGTTTCCGTTGTCTGCGAGTCCATCGTTCGGAACATAAATGTCCGAAAAAGAAGTGTGGCCACAAGGAGTGTCCAGCCACGCACCATCCGCTTCTTCATTATGACAAGAAGCCTGCTGCAGAGGATGCCGAGAAGCCTGATGCCCCAGACAAGAAGGAGCCTCAGGAAATAGTAGCAAGCTCGAGGTCAACATCAAACCAGACATACCTGAAGATCATACCGGTCCGGGTAATCGGACCGGCGGGAGAAGCATCAACATTTGCGCTGCTTGATGATGGATCAACCGTCTCACTGATAGATGAAGACATCGCAAAGGAAATCGGGGCAGAGGGCCGCATCGACCCTCTGAAGATAGGTGCGATCGGTGACACCACGATCGACACTCCTTGCTCGCGTCGAGTAACCGTCGACCTTGCAAGCCAGCTGAGAAGCAAAGTGCCATTCAGGGCGCGCACCATACCGAAGCTCAACCTCGCACCACAAACAGTCAGCGAAGAAGACATCGCACAATGCAAACATCTGGACGACCTGAAGCAACAGCTGACGTACAACATTGGCGCACCGAAGATACTCATCGGTCAAGATAACTGGCACCTATTATTGGCCAGTGAAATCCGCAGAGGTCCGAGACACCAGCCTATCGCATCACTCACCGTGATGGGCTGGACCTTACACGGCGCGCACACCAGAATCTTGGGTCAACAGGTGCATTACGTCAACCGACTGGCAACGAGCGATGAACAACTGAACGAGCAACTTCGTGAATTCTTCGCATTAGAGTCGCTGACTATCAATCCGAAGCGACCAAACTCCGATCCTGAAAAGAAAGCAGAAGACATCCTGAATAAGCACACTCAGCAGTTAGAAGATGGGCATATAGAAACCGCTATGCTTTGGAATAATGAAAGCATAGAAATGCCAGATAGTTATGGGACCGCACTCAATAGGCTGGTCTCAATCGAAAAGAAGCTCGACAGAAACCCTGTTCTTCGAGATAGATACACAGAACAAATGGACTCCCTCATGATGAAGGGATACGCAGAAAAGGCGCCCAAGACGAGCACACCGAGCAGAACGTGGTACCTACCACACTTCGACGTGTTCAACCCGATGAAGCCAGACAAGCTCCGCATAGTACATGACGCTGCGGCCAAATCAAGAGGAGTGTCACTCAACGACTTCCTTCTAACTGGACCAGACCTGCTACAGTCGCTGCCCGGCGTTATGATGAGGTTCCGTCGACACTGCATAGCCATTTCCGGCGATATAACGGAAATGTTTATGCAGGTCAAGGTGCGAGCTCAAGATCGAGACGCACTTCGATACCTGTGGAGAGGCGACAGAAGAGAGGGAGCGCCTGAAGAATACCGTATGACGTCCATTATATTCGGTGCGGCAAGTTCGCCGTGCACGGCCATATTCGCAAAGAATTGGAATGCGAAAAGGCACATAGAGGAGCATCCAGAAGCAGTGGAAGCTATCATCCATAATCATTATATGGATGATTACCTCGATAGTTACAAGACGGTCGAGGACGCAACGCGTATCGCAACGACGGTGAAAAACATACACCTGAAAGCGAAGTTCGAACTCAAGAAGTGGGTATCGAACAGTGCGCAAGTCATAGAAAACATAGAACCGTCACAGATCCGAACTGAAGTCGTCAGCATCGGAAATACAGAAGACACTGAAAAGATACTTGGCCTAATATGGAGACCGGGTGAAGACGCGCTGGGCTTCAATCTAACGCTCGCGCGCCTACCAAAAGGTGTATTAGAAAAGGAAGTACCTACAAAAAGAGAGGCACTGAAAATCGTAATGTCACTGTACGACCCGCTCGGACTCGCCTCACCAGTTACGATAAGAGCCAAGCAGATACTGCAAGAGGCATGGAGGCGAGGAGTCGACTGGGATCAGGCGCTAGATAAGGACCTGGCAACCCAGTGGAGAATTTGGATACAGCATTTGCAACAGCTCAAGAATATCAGCATACCAAGATGCTATCCGGGTTACAGCGACGCTGTAGAAACACAAATCCATGTGTTCACCGACGCAAGCGAAATGGCATACGCGACAGCAGTATACTGGCGGACCACATCAATAGAAGGCAAGCAGCAAGTCAGCCTCGTCATGGCAAAGGCGAAGGTGGCACCACTGAAGCTGCAATCGATACCGCGCCTCGAACTGCAGGCCGCGGTGATGGGAACCCGCGTGGCTGCAGCCGTGATGCAAGAACACAACATCAAACCCGCATCGGTGACATATTGGTCAGACAGCAAGACCGTCCTGACATGGATAAGAAGAGGAGCACGAGTGTACAAACCCTTTGTCGCTCACCGCATAGCTGCCATAGAAGAAAACAGCAAAGTCGAAGATTGGCGATGGGTACCAACGAAGATGAATATCGCAGACATCGCTACCCGTGACGTACCACAAAACTTCGACTCACAACATGCATGGTACTGCGGCCCTAGCTTCTTGTACGAAGAACCGTCGTCATGGCCATCAGAAAAACCCCCCATCAAAGAGGAGACGGGGGAAGAAAGGACCCTCGTAGCCGTCGAAGCAGCTGACACGCGAAAGCTATCAGAAGTCATACCAGATCCGGTTAGATTCTCAAGATGGGAACGGTTACTCCGTGCGACGGCAAGCGTCCTACGGTTCATAGCTCTCTGCAGAGAACGAAAAGAGAAAACGTTCTACAAAAGAACGAAAAAGAATGCAGAGAAAGATCCAGACTGGCGTAAACAGAAGAAGGCGACGCCAACTCCTCCAAAAAAGACAGCAAAGACGTCTGATATTCAAATCATGAAGCAAACAGTAGAAGCAGAGTATCTCCACGAAGCAGAGAGAATACTCATTCAAGTCGTGCAGCAGCAATCTTTCGCTCATGAAATAGCGAAGCTGCGTGAACAGAAGACATTAGAGAAAAATAGTCGACTGCGGCCACTACAGATAGAAGTAGTGGACAATGTTCTACGCTTGAGAAGCCGAATAGCCGCAACGGACGAAGTAACAGATGACGTGAAGCGTCCGCCGATATTGCACGGCGACCATCACGTCACCCAGTTATACATAGACTGGACACATCGCAGCCTACAACATAGTGGGGTAGAGCTCACTATCAACGAGGTGCGACAACACTATTGGGTTGTCAAGATGCGGCCAACTACGAAAATGGTGCTGGCCAGATGCCTGAAGTGTCGCATTCGCAAGGCACAACCACCCGTGCCTGCGACCGGCGACCACCCGAAGACGCGCCTCGCTCATCATCAGAGGCCGTTCACATACACAGGGTTGGACTATTTCGGCCCACTGTCCGTTACTGTCGGACGCCAACATCAAAAGAGGTATGTAGCACTATTCACCTGTCTAACCACCAGAGCCGTCCATCTCGAGATCGCCGCCAGCCTCAGCGCGGACTCCGCCATACTGGCGCTGCGCCGGTTCGCCGCTCGCAGAGGCTGCCCAACCGAGCTGCACTCCGACAACGGCACCAACATGCACGGTGCTGACAAGGAGCTCCGAGACGCCTTCCGAGAGGAGGCCAGTCGCCGAGGCATCGTGTGGCGCTTTATTACGCCATCGGCGCCATTCATGGGAGGCGCCTGGGAGCGTCTCGTGCGCTGCGTGAAGTCTGCATTGTACACTGTGCTACTTGAAAAACACCCACATGAAGAGGTGTTGTCCACACTATTGTGTGAGGCAGAGTACACAGTAAATAGTCGTCCATTGACACATGTTTCCGTGGACAGCGAAGACGACGAGTCGATGACACCGAACCACTTCCTACTTGGTGGCTCGGCCCGACTCCCATCACCCGGGGTATTCACCGAACAGGACATAGACAGCAAGAAATTATGGCGGCGCTCACAAATACTCGCTGACATGTTCTGGCGCCGCTGGGTGCGAGAGTACCTGCCGGAGTTACAAAACCGGCGGGAGCCGCATAGCCGCGGCCCAGGATTACAGGTGGGCGACCCTATTCTTATTGCTGACGGCCAACTGCCTCGCAACACATGGCCGCGAGGCCGCATAATAGCCGTGTTCCCAGGGGCTGATGGTGAAATCCGGACTGCTGAGGTGCGCACTGCTGGCGGCACCCTGAAGCGTCCGGTGAAGAAACTCGTCCCACTACCGAAGTAAAGAAGAGGCGTCGAGACGGCGGGCGTCGCGACGGCGAGCGTCGCGGCTACGGTCGTCGCTCACCGGTGCGATGCAGCGCCGTACCGACGTCGCTACGAGTCGCCACTGCGCTGCACGGCGGGAGAGATGTTCGCGACGATGCGTCACCAACAATATGGTTTATATAGAATCAGTAATTTAACTTAGCTTAAGTATATAGGTGCCATAATGATGTGTCATCAACAATTAGTTTGTTTTAAAATCAATAATTTTAACTTAGCCTAAGTATGTAGGAGATATAATTTCCCCTCTGTAAATGTTTATTAACATAATAAATCATGTAATTCGATGATGTGCGCGCCAATGCGCCGTCAGAAATGAGTTTTATTTGGAGAATTTCCTATTTACGTATGCGCACACGTTTTTTGCACACAATTTTGCACAAAGTGTGACCCGCCTACGGATAGGAAATAATTTAATGTCGCAACAATGCGAAATAAAACAATACATAGTGCGTGCAGACACTATACTAACTCAAATATGTAAAAATTATAGCTATTGATAGTGTTATCTAGCAATTAAAACAAAATCAAAATGACAATTTTGATGAAAGTCGTGAACTCGACCATTGTACGCCTCGATTGGGTAGGTAAAATAGTAAAAAGGTAAAATCTTTTAATGTATCCAGGTCACCTAGACCGAGACCTAGCCCTGGACCTAACTTCCTGAAATCTAGCCCTTCAGGATACCTACCTAATCGAGTCTGAAAACCGCAAAGCGGATTTCGTAAAATAAAGGCTACCCAACCTGTATTCAGAGGCTCATAGCGGGCTGAAAAATCTAGATACAAAAAATAAAATACTAGATTTTTCTAGGGAAATAGACTAGCTTGAGGTTTCTTTTGGAATGGTAAAGATCGGTTCAGTACTTTACCCGTAAAATCACTTGCAAATAATTTAATATTTAATTAATTAAATAATTCCCGTTATAACTGAAATATCTTTTCAGCGGGAATAGCTAGAATCATGCACGAAACCTCATTAGAAAGGCCATAATTTTACGAATCCCGTGATATATAACACACCATGTAAAGTTATTAAAATAAGGGTGTTTAGTCATAAAACAAATAGAAACTTAAGTGATTTTTATCAAATAAAGATTGTAAAACGGGAGGCGATTCGCGGCTCTCAATAAGGTAAAGGTTCGCTACTACTTAAGCTAGCGCGCCACCTGCCAACTTTGTAGTCATCGATATGGAAACTAATTCCACCTAAATAGTAATGTAGTAGTACTGGAGAGTCCTGAAATCGCTTCCTGAATACTTATGAAGACTTATCAGTAAATATGGTATTTTATTCCCCCCGTCAAAAACCCGTGTTCCTTCAAGAGATTTCGCAGTGAGTATTGAAGATACCCTGAACTATTGGTGCAGGACGTCAGCGCCGCTTGGACTGGGAAGCCTTACAAACTTCCCGTTATTGAGTCTGGCGATCACGCCCGTCCGGTATACTTTGCTTTAAACATAAGTACAATGTGCAGCGCACATAAGTACAAACTGCGGTTGCCTGGAAGATCTCAGATACCTAGCGATAATATCGCTATCTGAGATCTTCCAGGCAACCGCAGTTTGGATTTTTACATGGTCTGTTTTGGATTAAGTTCACTCTCATAGATAGGTACTTTAAACTTGTATACGTGTACATATCGTTACGTGTATGATATTTAAGATAAAATAAAACAGTGGCACTCCGGGAGTGCCGACAAAAGTGATAACTTGAACAATTGTATTGTGCAGGAAATACTTTTAATGAGGTGTCGGTAACGGTAACGGTAACAGTGTCGCGAGTTCAGTTGTTTTTTCCCCAAAGTTTTCACTTCAAAAATGCATTATTTCCCCTTTACATGGGGTGATCAGAAAAAAACAATATAATGCTTTGTAGAAACAAAAAAAGAGGTAGGTTTTTTGTAATAAAAGTCGAATGTAGTAAGTATAAATTTATTCTAACAATCAATAGTCATAATGGCTGGTATGACTATTGATATAACATCAACAGCTATAAATACGCGTTACATCTTTGATACATCAATACGATACTAACATACAGAATATTTTAAGCTAAAATTACTAAACAATTAATACCTACCTCATAAATTACACATGAGGTTACGCGAAACTTTACTGATTTGAATAAATATTCCCAACACTAATAATGTTAATCATAATTTGAAAGATCGAAAAATTATTATTTACTAACACCAAGAGAATGAAAGAGATAAAATTCTACACTACACATCAAGTAAGCTGAAGTGTAGCGCCTGTGGAGCGTGTCACATTCCTAAAGTAATGGAAGATCCATTGATATCCAATCATTTATTTCAAAATCGTTGCACAATTCATCAGTCCGCATTGCCCATGACGGAGTGATGAATAGTCATTTTAACTAAAGAGACAATAAAACATCTGAAACACATTTACAAAAAATGGAGCACATAAACATTGAATTAACCACAACATTTAGAGATGAAATTGGAGATAAACATGATGATTAGCAAGTGTATTTAGTTATTTAATTAGACATGATTATTATTAGCATTAATAGACACAGCTTACAGCCCTACAACCAAAGTAAACTATGTGGGTACATGAACTTTCAGTTCCAATACATTTATTAATTTAGATACTACGTTTGATTAAATTACTATTTTATTGTTTCTATTATCTACACAGCATTTCATTTTTCTTAATCCTAGTTTAATCGCTATTATTTTAATAATATCAATAAATGTTAAAAGGTTTGAATATATTTTTGCTACTTTCGTAGGTACTTTTTTGCGCCAAAATATATTGCGCTAGAACGACAGACTGTCTACTTATTCAAAATGATCTAAATCTTATCATATGTTATTTTTATATTCTTATTGTTAATTTAATAAACAGCCACATATTTTGCTTACAGCTACAAATATATTAAATCAAAATCCTACATTATTAATGCTACAATACACGTTTTGAATTTTAAATTTACACATTCATAATATTAATTAACTATACTGGGAAGGTGATACTTAGAAAATAATTTGAATTTTTAAGCTCATTCACAAAGGTAGTCGATTAGTAAGTTTAGTAACTTTTCTCAGCACTTAATAGTGTGATTCATTATTGCCAGTTTTTATAAGCAAATTACTACCATTTTAACATTATTCTGTTTTTTTTTTAATGCCAGCATTCAAATAAATTACAAAATGGGAATTTATCTAAACGAAGAACCATGAATATATGTTAATAAATTGTAAAACTAACATTGATTTCTCGAAGCGATCAAGAAGCATTTTCTTTCATAATAATAATTGTTCCAGCGTCAACCTTAATGCTTGATGGGTCTATATCTAAACTACAGCTAAAAACATCGACGGTTTGCTGAATTGTCGGTTAATCTTACAGGCGTGTTTAATTTACGCGCGAAAACTTAATTAGTCTAACTATTATTTAATCCTAAGAACATTTTAAAATACTTTAGTAAATAAGCATGGACACAAAAATATGAAAACTTTCTTCTAATTAAATACAACATGTTTTATTCGAATTTACGGAATATTATAAATTTTAGAAATGTTGAATTTGAAGCACTTACTTAACTATCTCATTATGTATGTTATGAGTGAAAAACCTTTTTGCTCAGTGACCTGCTCGACCTATCTCGCAAATTATAATTCCTTAGACAGAAAAATGCAACAATATATTTTGTGATCTATACTAAAAGAAAGCTATTTTAGACGTTGAGTATCATAATTTAATACAATTAGCCCTTCACTACTTACCCTTTCGACTCCGCCTTCAATGCTTACCACGCAACAATCTTACAACTAACATTTAATTCCAGTTAGGTACAGACGCCAGTACATCAGGCTACTACAATCTGTCAAATTTATTTAATAGATTTTCAACTTTATTTCTGAAATTTAAGGTTCAAAGTTGATTGGGAAAATTTGTCAGTTTCGGGTAGCTTGATGTGCTGGCGTCTGTACATCACAAATGCTCAAAGCTTGAAAATGGAACAAGCAAAATCATAGACTCGGGAGAGCCGTACTCGGAGTAACAAACCAATGGAGTGCTAAGGGTCGTCTGGCAGTCCCACGACGCCGACAGCATTTGTTCTACAGCCACGTCCAGACTTCGCGAGGCATTCGTCGTTGCGACGAATGCTCCCAGAGAGCACACCCCGTAGATTTGTGTTGCAAGCTATCCGACGTCTCGCGATGTCTGTACGCGGCTTAACTAATCCGTTTCCCACGACATCAGAAGTGAACTCTAGGGTGAAACAGCACTCCTTGTTTCTTCCTCATCTTTGGTACAGTGCCCGACTGTTGACGTGGCACACGGAGCTATAGAAAAAATTGCTTCAGCTTTGTAGAGCGCCGTCTCTGTCACTCATGTGTGACAGTCTATGTCAAAAGCTCCATGTGCCTTTTAAACAGGCGCGTAGTGTACGTCTAGACGTAGTAGACGTCGAAGGAGAGCTGAGCTCAGACGAGTGCGGGCGGTGGTGCGGCCTGCGGGGGGGTGTGCGGGGAGGCGGCGGGAGGGGGCGAGGTCGGCGTCACGACGGCGGATGCCAGGCGCACGCCGCCACTCTCTGAGACCACCATCCCGTTGTGAACGGTGCCGTTGCCTTCTGTGTCTGCGTATGGAGTTGTCAAAATGCGTAGACGCTGCAAAGAAGTTGATGAAGTTACTAAATTTCAAATACGAAGAAATTAAAGATTTACTTGGCTAGAGCCTGAAATCCATTAGCTAGAAGTAAGGTTTTGGGTAAAAGCTTGAACTCCTTATAGGTACCCAAAACTTTACTCTACACTTTATATTATGCCATAAACAACTGAGACCGGAGGTGGCAGATTGTAAACTATAGCGCTAGGTCCGCACCACCACTGAAGTTCATTTGACGCGGCGCTAGTGTCTATGTCATTGCATCACATTGTATAATAAAATATAGTTCACAATTTCCGCGGGCCGTCATTCGCGGCGCGCACTCTACAAAGTTATTTTTGCGCGTGGACATCATCGGAAATAACACCGCCATCTTGTTTATGGCATACATTTCACAAAACAATTTGCCCAAATGTTTACCAACAGCGCCCCTTTGTCACCATTTCTCGAGCGCCGAAAGTTCCTTGTACGTAAGTATAAATTTCTATGGAAGAAAAGTAGGTAAAAAATATTTAGGGAGCAGATCTTTAAAACAAACTCCTCAATTACTAAATGAGCGATATCATACCTCAACAAAAGATCCTTTCGTGGTAAGCAGCTTATAAATAGCCACGGTTGGAATACACATGACACTGGACCCAGCTATGGCCCAACCCAGCACATTAGCCCATACTGGGTAGATGTAATTCTCGTATCTTAACGGTTCATAGTCCAGGAGTCCGTAAGCGATGATGAAGAGGAGGAAGGCAGGGGCCGCGAAACGCCAGCAAACGCGCCAGTATAGACCGGGACGGAAACCTATCATGTCGCGGATGTCCTCGCAGAAACGTTCCGTACCTGGTGAAGAGAAATAAAGTACAATGTTTCAAGGAAGGTATTTGGGAACTCGGAGAAGTTAAAATGGGTTTTCTTTAGGTCTAAATTAAGGACACCTAAACACTTTTTTCGCTACAGTCGTTTTTTGCCACATTTAAGATAAAAATGATTCGGCTGTGGCAGTATAAAAAGACGCTTAACAAAGCCGAGGGTCACTTGTGCTGTCACTCTGATCCTATTTTTATATTGGACCATACCTGGGAACCTTCTGGTTTCGGACATATTGAAGTTCCAACTTCTTTTTACGAAATCAAGTTTTAAATGTTAAAACTTAAGTTTAAATACCCCTACAACTCCTGTACCTACCGTTGCATGCACCCATAAGCACATTGTTCGGCGAGTGTTACATTGCACGCTGCCGTAAATAGTGATTTTTCACACCAAAAATAAAAGTTGTTTCCAAGTAATAATTTATACTCAATGATACTTATTTTGATGCACAGAACGGAAAAACGGCTATTTGATTATTTTTACACCCTAGATACATGTAGAAAAGATGATGATTAAAAACGATTTAGGGAACCAAGGACCAAAACAAAGACCATCAGAACTAAAAAATCAACTCACCATATATCCAAGACACAGCAATAGCCTCAAAGAACACGGCAATTAAGATGGAATACCCTGCAGCATATCTGTCAAGCAGTTGGAAGAAGTAGAAGCCTCCCTTGGTGCAGGAAGCCAGGCCCACGAAGAAGTACAGAGTGAAGAGGCACGCCACGAAGATCTCGCGGTGACGACCGATGGGAGGAAACTCGTCGCTAAGCGCAGTTATTATTGCCTCGGAGCCGCCGAACTGAGTAGAAATAAAAAATTTTTAAGGAATTTATTTATTTTAATCCTTTGGTTGAGTAAGTTGTATATTTACGAGTTAATGGCGATATGTAATCTGGGTTTGAAAATATGAGATAGATAGAAAAATAAAAATTTAAAACACAGCTCTCATATCGATCAAAATTTCTCGTTAGTCTAGTAATCGCAAGCGCTAGTGCTGAGCATGAGGTCCTGAAATCGGACAAAGTGTTAAAGGGTTGTTCTATCTGGAATTTCTCAGTAGCAGCCCGGAGTCTGGATTTGTGCCCTTTTGAAGGCAATAGGCTCGCCCCCTATTACATTGGACTTGAACATAACTGGCGAAATGTGGGTGTACTATAGCTACACCCAAAATTCATACAAAAGTGAGCATTATACCTACTCGTATTTAAAATTTCTTTCACAAATTCTATATTTTCTTAAAAGAGGCAAAAATGTATTTGAAAAAATATCTACTATACATTGTCACAACAAATCAATTTTCACGACTCCATTAAAAATTTTGACTAATTAAAAAGTTATGCAGCAACTAGAAATTTCGCGGGTATTCTGGTAAATGATAATTATACAGAACAACAGTCAAGAACCACTTACAGAGCTATCCAACCCAAGTGTAAGAAGCATCATGAAGAATATCAAAGCCCAGAAGGTGGACCCCGGCATGGTCGCGATCGCAGCCGGATACACCACAAATACAAGGCCTGGTCCTTCGGTAGCCACGTCTTGCACATCCCTGCCTGAAGCGTGGGCCATGTACCCAAGCACGCTGAAGATCACGAAGCCAGCAATGAAAGAGGTCGCCGAGTTGATCACGCTCGTTAGAATGGCGTCCCTGAGAAAATGTATAGCGTATAGAAGGACCAGCTATTAATAAATTTGTATAAATGGTCTTAGATTGTGCACTCACTTGTACACGTTGTTGTGATACTTATTGTAAGACGCGTAAGCCAACAACACTCCGAATCCAGGTCCCAAAGAGAAGAACACTTGAGTCGCCGCATCCACCCATACCTTGGATCCAAAAAAAAATAAAATCAAACCATTATTTTCTTACAAACTATGCCTAGGATTAATACATTGGTTTCCATACCTGAGGTTGTGTGATAGCTTCGAAGTTAGGACTGAGGTAATACTGAATACCGGTGGCGGAGCCAGGGAGGGTGATGCCACGAACCAAAAGGATTAGGAGAACAGCGTAGGGAAAGAGAGCCGTGAACCAAACAACCTGGAAAAAGAGAAAGCATGAGTATTTCAAAAGAAAAAGAAAAAAGAAGAATAAAATAAAATTGAATTTTAGCTACTAGACGATTATGATACGGTAAACATTGGTTATACCTACGTCGTAATTTAGTTAGAATTGTACATACTTTTCCAGAAGTGCTGATGCCTTTCCACAGAGAGAAGTAGCAGATGATGTAGACCGCTAACAGACAGAGGGCCATGTCCCATTTTATGGCACCTAAGTCATGGAGACCTTCGCTCCCTTGCAGTTCCAAGATAGCCCGGCTAAAATCATATTGTGCATATGAAATAACAAAAAAACTGGAAGAATTTATTCGTTATCATAAACAAATCTTACTTGAAGTATTCAGAAGCAGCCGATGTAAACGGAGTTGTTTGCGGTGGGGGAAATAATCCTGAAGAGCTGTTGTACCGTACACGGGTTTTGTTGGAAGCTTCCCAAATTGCTTCGAACTACGGGAAAGTCAAAGATTATTTATATTAGTGTGGTTTAAATACATTGTAACTTAGTCTCAAAAAGTACTGCGCTGCCAGCAGTTAGTAAGCTGACTGATCGCGTCTGCTGCTGGCCTGCACGTGAAGAATGACCAATTCTATCTCTATACTCCACGAAAGTACAGACGCCAGCACATCAAGCTACCCGAAACTGTCAAATTTTCCCAATCAACTTTGAACCTTATGCTTCAGCGATAAAGTTAAAAATCTATTGAATAAATTTGACAGATTGTAGTAGCTTGAAGTGCGGCGTCTGTACATAATATATTTAACTAGCTTCTGCCAGCGGCTTCACTCGCATGATATCTTTATAAATTATAGCCTAAGTTACTCAGAGATAATATAGCATTCTACTGGTAAAAGAATTATTAAAATTGGTTTGCTAGTTTTGAGTTTATCCATCGTTATTTATTTTAGTATCAAAGGCAAAGTCAAATAATTTATTTCAATTAGGCACATAAAAGGCACTTTTGAACGTTTTGACGTTAAAAAAATAGAATTGATAGTCGCCTCTTCCAAAAGGTAGTTTTCGTATGGAGAAGAACGGGCAGGAAACTCATAGTGTAGGTAAATTATATGAAGACGCTGCTCCCCATCTTTGGGCGGGATAGGCTCATAGTAATTGCTTTTCTCTCTAGGGCGGGAAATAGAACAAATTTGGTTAAGTAGTCGGCTACGAAAAATGTTAAATATTTTAAGAAAAATATCGACAAAAAAAATCTGCGCACTTGTGAGTGTATAAACACAGCCAGTGTGAATTAAAATACTTCTACAGCGGGACGGCCCACGCGGTGTGTTCAATATTTAAAAAAAAATAGAAATTGTTCTAACTTCTCAATTAATTTTAAGTAGTAGTAGTAGTAAGTACCTACTTACTACTACTACTACTCATGTTATTATTATCAATAAACATTTTGGAAAAACTACTTTTTTTTTTTCTTATATTCGAAATGAAAAGTAGAGTATCTAACACGGGTGAAAGTCATCAATTCCTTTTGACCCTTGTATAACAATATACTATTTCTCAAACATGCCTTGATATTCGAGCATTATTTTGACAACCTTCTTCGAGATAAATTAAAATTGCTGTCCTGGCCGAATACATGCGAGCGCCCGACCAGCAATGTTTGTATGAAAATCCATATCTGTCGTGTTTAACGGCCAAATAAATTACTTTGAAAACTCATATCTCTGTCGTGTTATTTAAAAATGGAACGAACTTTTTATATCAACACTTGGCCACCAAGGAGGTAAATAAATACTTGACTTATCAAAGATTTTATTTAAATTTCGATTTGGTTTGCAAATAGAGCTGTTTAAAGTAAAGAAGGAGCAAATTAACATAATAGCACGTTAAAAAATATCGAAAAATTGTCTTTCGTCCTTCTGTTTTGACGGTAGTAATGCATGCTGCACGTGCTGATTAGAATACTTAGATATTAACCTATGTACATAAGACATATTGTCACGAAAATAACATAAATAATAAAATATTAGCACTTGAAGGATACATACAAAAGCCCGTGCTCAATAAAGACTCCAAATAAGAACAGTTAAAAAATAAATGTTTACGGTAAAAAACTCACAGGTCGGCAAGCAGGCGTATTCCATTCGTTATCGCAGTTGGTCCAGGGCAGCATGGTGGTGAAGGAGGCAAAGAAGAACCGCAGCGCCCACGCGATGATCACGTTGTAGTAGAAGTCCACGTAAAACGCTATCAGAACTACCGCGTACCCGATACCTGTGGTGATAAGGACTTGATTATAGTAAGAACTGCAGCTAGAATCGAATGGACACGGAAGACTGAAAAATATTGCGTCCTTGAAACTTGGAAGAAGGCTAAGTAAATGACCATGTGCAGCAGTGGATTGTACTAGATTCTTAAAAAAACATTAATTTGATTAAAATACATAGTGATGGTGGCCCTTCTATACACATTGAGATTGTTGAAAATTTTATACAATATTATATGATTACTTTGGAAAAAATTATATTATTTTAATTATTGTGAATGTGAGGAATATGTTAGGTTTTAATAATGGTCTGGCAGTTTGAGTAGTTTATGCGGCCTACCTAAATGTCCTTTATTTGTTGTTGTTCGTCGGGTTGAGCTCCTTAAGTTCTGAGTTGAGCTCCACAATTACTGACAAATGCTTGCACTGACTGGACAGATCCACTCAAATCTGTAATGTTATTTCCTCAAAAGACCATTTCGGATACTAATCTACATGGTCCTCATATGGCCTGACAAAGATTATGTCTGGACTTTTTAAAAGAGACTGTCTTTATTTTTTTATATGACCTTTATAGGTGATTCCGATGTACAATTTACAGAATAAACAATTTCATTTCATTTCTTGAATTGAACAATAAGTACCTCTGTCATTATTCTCATGCGATGATGAATAGTAAAGAAATATTAGATTGGTAAAGACCTATATATATTGCGTTCAATTGGTGACTCATTATCTACTAAGTATTTCTAAAGAGCTCTTTACAGACCTAAGGAATTACCTAGCTCTTAAATAAAAGCTTCAATAAAACCATTTCACCAAAACAATGATCTATCGCGCGAACGTACTCAATTCATTTCGTCAAAAAATACTTTCACTCAGAGCGGATTTCCACCACCTTTCCGGACCATTACCAATTTTATTTCTCTTCAAAAATCATATCTTGGTGGGAGCCACTCAGGGTGCGAGACGTGACAATCGCGTGAAATGAAATCAACGGGCATAAGCCGGGCTCGCAAATCTACCGGAGCCTTTTGAGACCGTATGGGACGAGCACTTAAGGGGAGCCCCGAGAATGGTGTCAATTATGGGTGTTAAGTGCGGGGGCGACGTCCGACAACACCGCGATCTTGTAAATGACGTATCCCATGTTTTGCATAAAAGTTTTGAAGTCGGGGGATTGTTTATTGGAGCGTGTGATTTTTTGGTCCTTGAGTCCGCGAGTAGTAAGTGTATAAAATACTACATATACAAAATAAATATACAATAATTCATTCGCGTGGAAGTCTATAAAATATAGCCTATGTTACTCGCTGATAATGTAACTTTCTATACGTGAAAGTATGTTTTAATTTGGTTAAGAAGAACAAACATACAAAAAATCAAATCTCTTTATAATACATATTAGTTTAGATCTAAAGGCATAAGTATTTCTTCTCTGAAACGATTCTAAAACTTTAACTGTATTATACGCCATGGAATAGCTGTAAAGTTAGTCATGTAGTTCAGAAGTTAGATGTCTGTTCAACGCCGAAATTGCTTAGGAAGTTGTAACCATTTTAAACTAGGTACACTATCGGATACAGTCTGACAAAACTATCCAGCTTTTTGACACAGAAAGAACAAGATAACTTTAGAGTTATGTTAATCAAACAGGTACAGTGCGACACAACTAAGATGTAGCATCGGCAAAATTGCATGAGTTCAAAGTCACCAATCTTCATTACTGCTTTAGGTAAAAATGATCTTCACGCAAACGCAATAACTTGTAAAGTCATACCAAATACATTCGAAAAATTTGACTGATTGAATACAAATTTTCTAATTAATGCTACATCTAAGTTGTATCGTATACTGCACAACCTCTTTTATTAATCACAGTGAACTAACGACTCAACTTTTTAATTCATAGCTTAAGCAGCTAGGCAGAAGAAGTCTGAAAACTCATTTAAATAATTGTTTTTTTATGATCTGTACCTTACTCCTTCGTTCTTTTAAACCGAACTCTATGTAGATACGACCCATATCTACAAAGCAGTCAGAAAGTTAAGTTAAGTGGTGGGCACTATAACTCTTGATCGCCAAATGCGGCTTCTACCATACCAATGACATTAGCTGGCGGGACGTGACCGAGCAATAAATCTGGCGTATGAGTCGCACGTGACCCCATAAAACTGAGCCAAGTAAAGAGAAATCGTGCCAATTTAAAATTAAACCCACTTAGACGCTAGTTTTGAATTATGTGATGTAACAAAAGTTATGTCCTACGTATAATTTATTTCAATAGAATAGTGAAGTGCAACATTTAGATACCATTACAATCAGCAGCAGAAAATACCTTCTTTAACTATGTTATGCATTTATGCAGTGTGGTATGTTTAAACAATGCGGGATATTGTTATTCGCTTATCATCTGTTTTACGACCTAAATAATAAGCATTCAAGAAAAAACGGTCCCTCAAATTAAATGAATAAAGACTTTCTTTAATACCGGAAACAAGGAGCAAAAATTTATCGACTGCCAGGATTAGCATCCTTATTGTGTTACACATTTTCAATCACAATCTGAGAGTTTTTAAGGATATTACTAATACATTGCTTAAGACGTAGATATAGGCTAGTGGTCTGGACTGGTTAGCTTGCGTATTCTGTACTGAGCTCACGCAACGCGTCGTACGTCCAGCCAGTAATAGGACTCGCCCATCAAGGAGCGCTGTCCCAGATTAGTCGATTAATTTAATAAACAACATAAAAAAGGTATTTTAGTAAAACGCGTATACTAAAAGATAAATAATTAAATTACCTTTAAAATGGTGAAGGTTTCAGAAAAATACGCTCGATAGTTATTGCGTGATTCTCGGTTTTTTATCCGCGTTTGACATAACTTAACAAATTAATTACACTATGTAATATAAATGTAATCTAAAATATTCACAGATTAAGTTATTAAAAAAATGCTCTAATTTAACATATATAATTTCCATATCATTAACACTACTCGTTTAGACGTGATCTTCAGTGTAAAATAATTAAAAGGCGAATTCGTCTGCTCAACAATGTAAATAACGCAATTAACGTGCGATCAATTGTCATTTCAAGTGTGTTACGCAATTGGGACACAAATCAGTATTGCTGAAAGTACATTCCTAAAATGAGTTAAACTGACACTTACCTTTAAAGAGTGGAACTAGTCTCCCCCAGCAGGTAATGGCCCCCTTCCGATGGAACTGCCCCAGTGCCAGCTCCATGTAGAACAGAGGGATCCCGCCCACCACCAGCATGATGCAGTATGGCACCAGAAAAGCGCCTGGGTAATAGAAATAAATATTAAGCTGTTAACATAATTTAATCTCTGTTCAAATGTGGGTTTCATACTAATCTCAACAAGAATTCATTTTTCATCGGAATTCATGACTATCGTTTTGCGATACGGGCGATCCACGGCCATTTATCAAATTTCGTTTCTGTAGAGAAAATCTTCGAAAACGACGAAGAAAAGATAAAATCTGGTCAGTTAATTATTTACAGTAAATGCGGTACAAAAGAAGGTACAGTACCGACCAAAAGTCCATGAGCAATCTCACAAAGCAATAGACTGACGCTTCGGTTTGACTTACGACCTTCTTCTATAAGTTTTTTTTTTTTTTTTTTTTTCCTCTTTGGCAACTGAGCCGATGTCGACTATTCTGCCAGCGTCATGTGGAGACGGCAATGAAGCAAGGTGAGCCGTCGAACTTTGTACTTGGTGGTAGTTGTTAGTAGTAATTTAGTTGTTAGCTGAAAGGACAAGACAAGTTTTGTTAGTTATGTTAGTCTATTTTTTTTTATTTTTTTTCTTACTATACTACAAAACGACACAGATATTTACAAAGATATATTTATTACACACCAGACTACATTTTAATATCATTGTCATTTAAAAATTTTGCTAGGACTTGGATCAGTTTAGGGGAAAAGTTAGTCAGGAGGGAATGGAAGTTAGTAGGAAGGGTGATTTTAATTTTGGGAAGCTTAAGGTACAAATCAAAAGATTGTGAATTTGAAGGACATGAAAAAAAGATATGGTCCAGAGTACCCTCATCAAGTCCGCATTCGCATAAGGAACTGTCACGAACGCGAATCTTATGAAGAAATACTGGGCTGCAGCAGTGACCGAGTCTAAGTCTACACAAGGATGAAACAGTTCTTTTAGATAATTTAGTGCATTTAAAAAACCAAGGTTTCTGTTGGATGTCGGGTTGGATACTGGCGTAGTACGCCCCCTTCAGCTTTGAACTTGCCTGCCATCCTGCTAACCACGAGTTATGCATTTTAAGTTTGGTGTCAGTCCGTAAGTCGTAACTATGGACGACATAATGTTTTTTGTCAACAGGGTTGGATGTTGCAAATTTAGCCAGTGAGTCGGCGCACTCGTTACCACCTATACCCGAGTGACTGGGAACCCAAGCTATTTCAATGTTCAAACCGTTGTTAGAGCAAATGAAGAGCAAATTTTGAATGTCTATTATGATTTTACTATGAATCTTTGATTTTAATTGGTTTTGACTTATGGCCTGAATGCTACTGCGAGAATCTGAAAAAATTACCGAATTTTTAATATTATGAGTTTTAATGAAATTAATTGCTTCGAAAATGCCAATACATTCTCCTGTAAATACCGAAACCTCTGGAGGGCACTGAAAGAGGAGGGCAATTCTGGAGTTCTGGAAGTATGTTGCAACTCCTGTGCATCCTGTTGGGGTAAATTTAGACGCATCTGTGTAGAATAAATTCCAACCCCTCCAGTACCTCTCAATGACCCGATCAAAGTCATCGTTTGTGTCCTCGGAACTCTTTGAAATACCAAGCTCCAGAACGACTTTTGGCCTAAAATGGACCACCTCGTATGCGGAAGAAAATACTGGTAGAGTGGGATACTGACAAACAGGTGAGGAGAGGTTTTTAAGCTCTCTGTACCTATTCATCAGCGGGGGAAACGACTTATGTTTCCAATAAGGACATGTTTCTAAAGATAGGTGAATTTGTTCTAAAATGGGGAGTAAGGGATGGGACGAAAGGGCGAAAACTTTTGACAGGAAGCGATCTGCTAAGTATTGTCTTCGAAGGTTAAGGGGAGGCTCTGCACATTCTACCTGGAGGGCATTTATAGGTGAGGATTTCATTGCTCCTACAACAATCCTAAGGCACTTGGCTTGAATGGCGTCCAGCTTACGAAGCGCCTCTTTATTACAAGGCTCAAGTAAGAAGCAGCAATAATCCATCACACTTCTGACCAGAGCATTGTACACCAATTTTAGGGTGTACGGGTGGGCTCCCCACCAGACTCCAGCCAACGCCTTTAGGACTGATACTGAGCGCTCACATTTTTTAACAACATTGTTGATGTGATCCACACCCGACATTTTGGAGTCCAGGGTAACTCCCAGAAACCTGGCCTTTTCCTTGATCGGGATAGCTTGACCATCTATGTTAATATGCACCTGTGGAATAAGACGTCTGCGAGTAAAAATAACTGCTGGACTCTTAGAAGCGCTCAAAGACAACCCGTGATCGAGTAGCCATTGGTTTAATGAAGATAAAGAGACATTCAGAGATTGAGCGGCATCCTCTATGGAAATGCCTGAGACCAATAATGCAATATCGTCAGCATATTGAAGGATTTTACAATTATAATTTAAGCATGAAGAGAGATCTGAAGTATAAATATTATAAAGTATTGGACTAATTACGGATCCCTGAGGTAAGCCTCGCCAGGTCACCCTCTGTTCAGAGTTTCCTGGAATCCTCAGCTGAAGAGTGCGGCTTGAAAGAATGGTGCAGATGATCTGAATAATCCTAGCCGGTATTCTCAGCTCATGCAGCTTTTGCCTGAGAACGGGGAGGAGGACAGAATCATAAGCAGCTGATATATCTAGAAAAACGGCTACCACAGACTCATCTCTACTAAGGGCCAGCCGGATCTCTGATGTGAGGATGCCCACACTATCAGTTGTACCCAGACTTTTCCTAAAGCCGAATTGAGTCGTTGGGAGCAGTCTTCTATTTTCAACTAACCATTCTAGACGGTTTTTAATTAGGTGTTCAAGAAGTTTAATAAGAATAGACGATAAGGCAATTGGTCGATAAGAGCAATGATCACTAGGATCCTTGCCGGGTTTTAATAGAGGAATAACCAGTTGAACCTTCCAGGCTGGAGGAATATACCCAGAGACAAAACAAAAATTGACCAAGTCCAGGTAATATTGGTGGCATTTTACACCAGCTTTTGCAATGAAAGAGTAAGGGAATCCATCCACACCAGGTGCAGAATCCTTAACATAATTAAGAACCGTTTTAAGTTCGTCAAGGGAAAATGGCTTATCAAGAGGATCATTTGAAGTTACAGAGCCTACAGAGTTTATTTCGTCTACACCAGGAACATAGACTGGGGCGACTTTAGTAAAGAACTGGTACCCTAAATCATCAGATAAGATGTTCGTGGGAGACGGTGTTAAACTGTTTCTAAAACTTTTCAGTCTCTGCCACACCACCGACGCTGGGGTGGATGGACTCAAGGAACTACAAAACGATATCCAGCCTGCTCTTTTCTTTTTTCTATTTAATTTCCTGGACTTAGCCAATATTTTATTGAAGGCGAGAAGGTTATCCAGGTTCATTTCAAGGTTAAAAGTCTCTTCCGCCTCATTCCTGGCCCTGATCATGGTAGTGCATTCCCTATCCCACCAAGGCGGAGAAGGGATTTTTCCTGTAGGTGACTTTTTAGGAGGGAAGCAATCATCAGCTGTAGCGGAAATGGTGTTGGAAAAGGACGCAAAACAATCTTGAGCATTATCAGAATTGATGGATGGAAGGGAGGAGATACGTAGGTCTAAAATTTTTGAGTAGAGATCCCAATCCACAGAGTTAAGCTGGTACTTTAGTAAGGGAGGGGAGGTTTTATTAGGAAGAGATTTAGAGGGAATTTCGACTGTGATGGGATAGTGATCACTCCCATAGGTCATATTCAAACGATTCCAAATAAAAAGGCTGGCTATGCCGGATGAGCAAAATGTCAGATCAACACAACTATTACTTTGCCCTAATCCAGACCTACGTGTGGCACTGCCATCATTAATAATACAAAGGTCAAGATCATCCAACATATCCACTAGGCCTACACCAGTACTATCGCAAGAATCCGATCCCCACCGGTAGTGATGGCAATTAAAATCACCCATGACAAGTATTGGGCCGTTTACATTACTTAGTAAATTTTTAATTAAAACAAGATCTTCTAAACGAGGGTGTGCAATATAAAAAGAAAAAATATTTATACCCTCAACCTTAACAGCTACAACATTTATGTTGTCGCCGACAAAGGGTAGAGGGATCTGGGAGAATGGTACTTTGTTATTGATAAACAAAGCACATCCTCCATATCCATCTGATCTGTCATGGCGAACACCCCCAAAACATGGGATCCTGAAATTACTTTCAGAACGAAGCCATGTCTCAGCGATGCCGCAGACCGATGGTTTAAATTTATTAATTAGAAAGAGTAGATCAGGTTTCCTGGGAGAAATGCTCCTCACGTTCCATTGCAGGAATGTCAGGGGATGGAACATTATTGATGTATTGGACTATTGAAGACAGTTTATTGGCAACGTGGTCAGGTAGAGATTGTGCAGGGTTAGCTAATACAGTTATTAGCATATTGGCTATAATATTTAGTACATGTTCGGGCTTATCAGGAGTACTAGCACCTTCTCTAGGGAAGGCACAACCGTTTTGTGAAGGAGAGAAGGAGTAATCCTGAGTAAGGGCTTGATGCACCTGCCTATCGTAGCTAGGTGACAGAGGGGCATGAGATTTAGGTTTGAGGAAGACCGTTTTACGGTATGATTTAGGTGTTTGGGGAGCTGGGCTGGGGTACTGAGGCGAACTGGTTGTTGGTTTGGGTTTTGGTGATATTCTTGATATTTCAGCATATGATCGTGAGACTGGAGGAAAAACCTGACTTGCTTCCGCATACGAAACAGATTTCTCGGCCATTAGAGCTTTTATGCCCTTCTGCCGACCTAATTCAGGACAAGCCTTATCATTGGCATAATGATTGCCAGAACAAGATACGCAAATGGCACAGTCAGCAGAAACTTGGCATCCATCACCTGGGTGGTCTTGACCACATTTGAAACAACGGGGTTGCGAGCGACATACTGTGCGCGTGTGACCGAAACGACAACAGTTAAAACACTGGATAGTAGGGTACATATATGTCTCGACCAAAAGGGCAGAATAAAAACAATAAACCCGCTTAGGTAAAATTTGCCCGTCAAAAGTCAGAACTACCGTTTGAGTGGGTTTCCACTCTGTAACACCCAGAGAGGTCACCTTTCGGTTCATTCTCCTTGCCTTTATAACAGGGCCGCAACCAACAGGAACCTTGATATTCTCAATTACCTCATCTTCTGACCATTCAGTTGGTACATCCCTAACAAGACCCAGACGTGTTATATTAAATTGGGGAATTGTTGCCACAAAATTGTTTTGAACTAATGTTTTACTTATCAAGAAGCTATTCGCATCCTGGTGCGACTTAAACTCAACTGACACCCGGTTCCTTCCTAGGCGTTTTACACTACCCAGGAGAATGTTACTGTAGTTATTTTTGGTTAAGAACATTCCAAATTTAACTGGGTGCAGTACAGTACCTGGGGTCTGGCCATCCTTCAAAGAAACGTGGACAACATAGGGTGGGTTATCCCTTATCGTGTAGGATTGTCTACCAAATTCTTTTTTGAGTATCTTAGGAGGATTTATTACAGTAGTCGGGGAGGAAGTAGCTAATCTTTTTCTACTTGCTGATTCGGAGTCCATTGCATTTTCTAGCATATTGTCATTGGGGAGGGAGACTGTTAACACCGGAGTGTATTCAAAGGGATCAGGAGGGTCAGGGGGTTTTTTGTTATCCATTATGTATATTGGATAAAATCTTAAAAATAAATAAAAACTTAGTTAAAACAAACCTTAGGCTAAACTACAAACACAAAGAATAGTCTCGATTACAGTTCACACTTGTAAAATTAACTAAAATCGAGAAAATTCGTAACACAAACAAAAGCACTTGTTATACCTTCACCACTCCTAAATAAAGTATTTCTATAAGTTGTTACAATACTGTAGACACGCACATTACACACACACACTCATTTTGTCTGCAACCAATGACTAGTTCAATAATCATCATTCGTTTTTAGTTTCATTCGTCTTGTTCACATAAATATTAAAGTTTAGCAGGTAGACCACAAAAAACTAAGTAAATTATTTCGATTTCTGTGGGGTAGATGCAGTTTGTTACGAGTATTTAATTAATAGAACTTTGTTGGTTCGTGGATAATATTGGTGACGAGTATTTAGCGCAGTGTTGTGGTTATTATTATCAAAAAGCAGGCATAAAATATATTGAAGAGATCAGATCAGATCAGAGAATATTATTGCGCTGCGTAAAAGTGAAGTGAATATCTAATGAAACCGGACCAAGTGTGAGTGTTATCATTTATATATTTCATATTTTACTAAACATAAATCTTAATCAAGGGTATTGTTGATAGAACAGAGGTATTGTTGAGACAGAAGATGCCTTTAAAGTTTTAAATTCATTGTGAGGTTTAATTCGATTAATGAATAATAAATAATAAGGTATTATGTGTAATAAAAACAATGTTTTTCTTTGTTCTAGAGAAATACTGTGAGGGTTAAGAGATATGAGGAAGGGGCTTATTATCGAGTAGCAGCGACGTCAAATGGTGAATGAAACAAATGGTTTCATACCAACGAGATATTTTGCTGAATTATTAAAAACACGTCATTATGAACCGTTCGCCGTGCACTCTGAAGGCTTGCATCACTGAAGACCAGCTAGAAAACCGTTTTTGACCTTAAAATATTGACCGTACCAACTTAATAAACAACAGATTCGTTATTGCATGAATTTATGGTAACGAATTTTTTAAGCACGTTTCAATAGGGTGTTTGTCGTATTTCTTGCAGATATACCGAAATTGTTTAATATTATTTTAGTAATAGTATTATTTTAGGATTAAAATTTGAGGTTTAGTTTCAATCTTCTTTTCGTAAAGAAAATGAATACTTAAGCTTTAACCTCAATAACAACCAATATTTACTAAAGTCAAATAAATTTAATGTAAAATAATTAATACAAATAAAACATAAACAAACTGCCCATATTTAACCTTAAAATTACCTATTCTGTAAGTAGTTTTTTACATTTTAAGTTGTCTAATATTCTTATTTAATACTTAATTACTTCGACCATGATCAAAGCTGAATATTTATGGTGAAAAAATCCATTAAAAATTTAAAATATTTCATAATTTAAATATGTCAAAATAATACAAACTGCTTCTAAGTTTCTTGACATCTATTTCACATCTTATTCAGCTGAAGTAATGATAAATAATTGTAGCAGTTTTTTAACTTATGTAAAATAAATATAACGAATAAACATATTTTTTTTAATTTTGTTATCATATATCACGCATTTTTTATTCTAAAACCTTTATTGCAGTAACAACATAAAAAGCAGCAATATTTAAAAAATATTATTATCGAAAACAAAAATAATAATATTTGCAAAAAACCGCACTGTGTTTTACGAGATTAGAACCTGAGGCAGTTTGAATTCCATACCAACGCTTAACGCTTTCTGCTATCTGCACTTGTTAAGTTACTATCGAATTTTAGCAATGCCATTAACTGGTCAAGTTCACGCGCATAGTGCGTGTGTGCTAGCATGTTTAAAGCGACGGAAATATATTGTTGTTTCGTGTAGTGCAAAACTGCGTTATCTGTGGTGTGTGTATCGTGTTGCTTACACATACAAATGTACGAGCTATACCGCGTGTTCACAGCAATACGACTCTTAGCGTGCTCATGCACTTTTGAGCGCTTACTGTACATACATACATGATAAGTTGATAACATGATGATACATTTCGTCTTAAATTGACATGCAAATATTAAAATAACAAGGTACTAATCTCGGTTGCATATTAAAAAATCAAAACTTTCTCGAGCAAATTTCAAAAGAACAATAAACGAAATAACAAAATTTAAATGACCAAATGTTTTATTTAGAAACAATTTAAAATCCCAATGTATGTGACAACAAATGAACGACTGATCAAAAGTTGCTAGATGTAATTTTAAAATATCAAATCATTACTAATCAAATTACATAATCACAAATGATGCCATAACATCATTTGCCATCGACATTGGGTGTGTAACGGTTGTTATATCAGGAGAAACTGGATGCAATCGGGACTTTAGGGCACCCCGACTCGGATAGGTTAGGTTAGAAGGGGATGGCGGGGTCGTGTGAGCGAGCGAAGCGAGCGAATAGACTCCGCCATCCCCTTCGTGGTTATTTTTTTATAAACCACACAGAAGTAGGAGCCCCGCGAAGCTGGGCTCCGTCGACCAAGCTCAATTGACTATTAAATTTAAAAAAATATTTTAGCAAACCAGTCATGTTGTGCAAAAGCTTTCTGTATCAGACAGGCGCTATTCGCTAATATTAATATTATTTTTACCTTTTTCAGTTAATCCATTTGATAATTAATCATTTATCCAGTAATCCATTTTGACCTTTAAACGATTTGGTCAATAGTGTAATAAATAATTTAAACATTGATATTCCAGACTTTGGTCAGCTGAACTTTTGATCAAATGACCATCGTTATTTTAAACTTTGTAGATTTGTACGTTGTTCTTTTGAAATTTGCTCGAGAAAGTTTTGATTTTCTAATATGCAACCCTAATCTCAATAAGCAAATCTCTAAACAAATACTTAATAAACACAATTTATTAAACATTAAATTTATTAATACTTAATATATTGTAGGTATAGATAATACCTATGGCTCCTGAGAATTTACATCCATCATGATCTGCCTAGCCTTTTCCCAACCATGTTGGGGTCGGCTTCCAGTCTAACCGGATGCAACCGAGTACCAATATTTTACTTAAAGCGACTGCCTATCTGACCTCCACAGCCCAGTTACTAGGTAAACCCTTTGGTATGACTGGTCGTCAGACTTTCGGGCTTCTGACGACCCATAACGACTGTCAAAGATCCACGAATGATAGCCGGGACCAACGGCTTAACGTGCTTTCCGAGGCACGGAGGGGTCTTGGTATGTAAAGAGTCACCCATCCACGGACCAATCGCGGCAAGCGTAGCTTAACCTAATCGATAGACCCGTGTGGCTGTAACTTTCAAGTTTCTTAGAATAAGTTTATAAATGAACGCAGCACTCAATTTTTGTCGATTATTTTTCAGCATCATGTTCATCATCACTATCGATACAACACTACAACTCCGAAACCAACTAGTTCTACTCATCTTAAAGTCTGATAGGGTTCGACAGCCGGGACCAACCGCTTAACATGCTTTCCGAGGCACCACGGACCACGGACCAACCGTTGCAAGCGTAGCTTAATCCGATTGATCGACCCGTGAAACACACAGACCCCTCATGAAACATTCATTCATTTTTTTTCACAAAATAAGCCCCAAAAGTAATAAATTCAACAAAAGTCCTATTGTTTTAGAAATCCCAACTAATATTTACGGTAATAACGTAAATTTTTCAGTCGATTTCCTCCAAGGAGTTCCATCGCAATCTCAGATCTGTGCTCGCAATAATTTCATATCGGCCCCGGGAGAGAGGGCGACGCAAATTGTCCTGTAATTGGCCTTTTAAGGCTTTTCCATTTGCTTCCAATACGCTTTTATGAAACTTGAGATGTTCAATGTTCGAGCTCGTCTATGTAGATTAATTATATACATAGGTATATGTTGGTAATATAATAAATTAGCTTTTGTAAAGCACTAAAATTGTTTCAATGACATCGGTATATTTTCGTACCTCAGAATTCAGGCAATTTCGTAAGACACTTAATTAAACAGGAAATATTTCGAACCCTTCATATTTTGTCTTCTAAACAATTTTTGCTTATCAATACCTAATAATATAAAGGAAGAAAATAATTTTATATCATTTAAGAATAGATTAAAGACTTCATTAATAAAGCCTATTATAGCGTTACTGATTATTTAAATGAAAAATGTAACTATTTTTTTTAAATAAGTGAGTAATAACAATAAAATTATATAATTAATGAATGTCATAAATACCCCAATAATAATATTTGCCATAGATAAATGTATGATTAATGTAAGATTTATTATTTTTTATTGTAATAGATATTTGCACACCTGTTAAGGTAGGATATGGTTTAAAGATCTTCTGTTGTATGTATCACCTCATGTACTTACCCATATTCAAGCAAATAAATTATTTGAATTTGAATAAATGAAAATCAAGTATGTTTAACTGAAGACATTTAAAAAAAACCGGCCAAGTGCGTGTCGGACTACGCACAATGAAGGGTTCCGTAGTTGAGATGAATTTATTTATCCCAAGAACAAACTTAACATTGTAGTTGAAAAACATGTTCTCCCATACATTCCAACTGCAAATCATCGCTCGGCATCCAATACCGCGACTGTGACATTTTTTTTTTAATTGCAGGGTCACTTATTTGAACGTGTAGAATGAAATAAAACAAAAATCAGATTTTCGTAAAAAAAATCACATTCGCAGTATTCATATAATAATAATACCTTTAAACGAGCAATTCTTGTATATACCTATGTATATATAATCTGAATCTCGAAAACGGCTCCAAGAATTTTTATTAAATTTAGTATGCAGGGGGTTTCAGGAGCGATAAATCGATCTAGCTAGGTTTCATTTTTAGAAAATGTCGTTCAAAAAAAATTGTAATCCAGATATTTTTCTTTATTCAAGTAACAAGGACTCATTGCGTTAGTAAACTTAAGAACTATGTTAACTTATTTTACGAGGTCACTTAGAAAGTTTTGCGACTAACAGTTTTTGTCTATAGAATACTGGCTGGTTTTGATGTCAATTAAAACGATGACTATTTATTACAAAAAAACATAACATTCCAAATTCGAAATTCCCTCCACATTTTTTTACGAGCAAAATCAAAATACTCTGTCTTACTGAAAACTGGATTTATAACGAGAACATTTTCGCGCGATGATTTTGTACGATTTCAAATGTCGACTAAAAAAGTGTCGAATGGTGTTCATAGAAAAAAGCCCTTCTAAAGAGACTGTTTTTCGCTGGTTCAACAAATTTATGGGTGGTCTAGTAATTTTGGCAGACAAAGAAAGAAGTGGCCGCCATATGACGGTTGTTGAAATAGTGCTGGCTGTGAAAAATTGAATTCAAGAGAATAGGCGAATTACATAAGAAGAGGTTCAGCATACACCGTGAAATTTGAATCACAGTTTTGCTAGAACAAACGTTGTTCAGACCATGGTCTACTACCATTCTACAGCATCCAATAAAAAAAAACATAATTGGTTTTTGAAATAACACAAAAAAAGCAAAGTTTAAAATGTCAAGATTATTGTTACTCCCTACAACACAGACACCACGTATACGTTTTTTCAAAAACCAATTTATGTTTTTTTTTTATTGGATTCTGTAGAATGGTAGTAGACCATGGTCTGAATAAAGTTTGTTCTAGCAAAACTGTGACTCAAATTTCACTGTGTATACTGCCGATTGGATCGGGAAGTGTGCATGAAATTCTACACAGGCATCTTCGGTCATGGAAGATAGTTTCACGCTGGTACCGTAAAATCTAACGCAGGGTCAGAAGGAGGTTCGGGTAGAATGGTGCCGAGACATGATAGCAAAATTGGTAGCAGGCTCGTCTCGGCGCGTTTAAGATATCATTACGGGTGATGAATCTTGGATTTATCAATATGATCCAGAAATTAAGCATCAGTCGACCGTGTGGCAGTTTAAAAATGAACCAACGCCTACCAAAGTGAAGCGAGCCAGAAGTGCAGGCAAAATGTTGATCGCAAGTTTTTTTTTTTTCTACCTGGTTATCTGGTGTCAATACCCTGACGAGATCAAAGAAGCATCAATGCTGAATGGTATGTTACCAAATGTTTGCCAGAAGTTTTTACTACTGCAAGCAGCAAGCGACCGAACACTGGCCTCCGTGGGTTACTGCTTCACCACGACAACGCGCTGGCTCACTCGGCGCTCAAAACAAGGGACTTTCTGGACAGCACACCGGTCAAATTTATAGGTCATCCTCCTTACAGTCCCGATTTGGCTCCGTGCGACTTTTTCTTGTTCCCCAAAATAAAAAATCAACTCAAAGGAAAACAGTTTTCATCACCTGAAGATGCACTGGGTGCATTTGAGAAGGAGATTGGAGAGGTGTCTGATGAAAATGTGTTATGAAAATTTGTTTAGACGTATAAAACTGTGTATGCCAATGGAGAGTTCTTTCAAAAGATATAATAAAAAAAATAATAACCTGTAGTATATTTTTTTCTAGTATCACAAAACTTTCTGAGTGCCCCACGTAATCTAGTTTAAATTTATTTCACCCCATGGGAGACGGCACTGCAGTGATTGATGTACATGCAATCCAGACTGCTAACGATATTGTTGGAGCTGGCCCGTACTCTGCGTACCAGGGATGCACACCTCATTCGCATCGTTGCGTAAAAGCAATTAATATGTGCGTCCGCGAATATTCCCGATGCGCTACAAAAACGGGGCAGCACCGACCTATTGGAGTTATACATCAAACCATGTGTTTTGGCATACTGCTTACATTTGGCGACCAATTACTTTCTGAGACCACAGATTGACGTGCTCAGAAGCACCATAGCATCTGCATAGCTAATATTATTTACACAAATACCATCTATATAGCAACCCACTCTGGTGCTGCTGAGCTCGCCAATCCTGCCTCACCCCGCATTCCAACCTGTATGGCTTGGAAAAAGTTCCAGCACATCGTACACCATTGATCTGGTTACCATACCACTATTTAAAGATGTTTATAAGCTCCGTTGGCAACCTATTCTTCTCCATCTTTCTCCACAATACGTCATAAGCAACCTGATCAGAAACCTTGAATAAATCGATGAACCTAGCATAAATCGGCGTCCCACGCTGTGTATAGTAAGTATGTGATAGTATGCTTAAGGCACAACACTGCACTTTCAGTTGACAAACCACGCTGAAACCCGAATTGGTTGTCATGAACATTTACAGTTTTATTTATTTGTGTATTAAGCAGACGGTCAAACACTTTTGATATTTTGATATTATAGTAGCTAGAGAGATGGGCCTTTTGGATGCCGAGCGACGAAATGTAAGTTTTTACGCACAATTTTGAGAGATTTACCATGTTATTTTAAGACCATAGACTTCTTATTGGTTTTCCTGTAATCTATGAGTAAAGAGCCATACTATGTATTTTTTTCAAAATTTTTGGTCCAGTAGTTTCGGAGATAAGGGGGGGGAATGGTCAATTTTCATTGAATTTATCAAATATCTTTAAAAGTATTTATTTTAAAATTATATAAAAATATATTTAAGTTCCTCGCAACAAGCCCTTTCATTTGATATGTCACACGGTACTGTTAGCAAAACTTTTTTTTTTAAATTTTCTTGTTTGCGCCCCAAAAGTGACACCTATATTCAAAATTAAATTATTTACGTTACACATTCGTGTTTGGGTCACAGAAATACACATGTGTACCAAATTTCAACTTAATCGGTCCATTAGATTCGGAGTAAATTGGCTGTGACAGACGGACAGACAGACAGACACACGAGTGATCCTATAAGGGTTCCGTTTTTTCCTTTTGAGGTACGGAACCCTAAAAAGTATTGTAAAGTCATGATCGTCGCTCGGTTAGTCTTTCAGTACCTACTCTTAGAATAAGTTTCATCATCATCTGCCTAGCCTATTTCCAAATATGTAAGGGTCGGCTTCCAGCCTAACCGGATGCAGCTAAATACCAGTATTTTACATGGAGCGACTGCCTATCTGACCTCCACAACCCAGTTACTGGGTAATACGATACCCCTAGATAAGACTGGTTGTCAGACTTTCGGGCTTCTGACGACCCATAACGACTGTCAAAGATTCACGAATGACAGCCGGGACCAACGGCTTAACGTGCTTTTCGAGGCACGGAGGGGTCTTGGTATATAAAGAGACACCCATGCACGCACCAACCGCGGTAAGCGTCGACCCGTGTGGCTGTAACTTTCAAGCCTCTTAGAATAAGTTTGTAAATGAACGCAACACTAAATTGTAGTCGTTTATTTTTCAGCATCATCCAGCATCATGTTCATCATCACTATCGATACAACACTACAACTCCGAAACCAACTAGTTCTACTCATCTTAAAGTCTGATAGGGTTCCTCGAAAGAGTGACTAAAACTAGGACAGTAAAAGGATTAAATAAACTGTCTGCTGCACGTGTCAACGAGTTCCAAGTAAACAGTAATGAACAACGATCACAATTGCTAAATGACGAACTTCCGTACACTATAATTGGGTAAGTATAATGCCCAAGGAACCCACACAATCTTTTGTCTTACAGGGCACTGCTTTAGATGCAGAAATGTAGTATTTGATGGGCTACAGGTTGAAAATTCAAAGTCAAAATCGAAATCAATTCATTTATCTCAAGTAAAAGGCACTTTTTAACGTCAATTTAACCGTTAAACCGTATTCAACCACACATATAAAAAATTCAAGTCCTTTTCCTATGATGGTAGGCAGAAAGTACAGTACTCCACCTGCTTTGATACTTGCCGATATACCTATTAAATATGTGTGCGTCTGATGACTGGACCAAGAGAGATTTTGGATGATTGAGCAATACCAAGTTTTTGTACCTATTTGGTACCAGTCATCAAATAATTGGTACCTCGCTGAAGAGGAAAACTATTACCAAGAAAGTGGCCAGTCATTCTGACTTCAGAACGACTGGACCAAGTCGGTTTCACCTTGTTGTAGGCGTTACAATTAATTCACATTTCTTTATTTGGTATCTCAACATATGTTTTTCTAAGATTTTTTCGATAAGCCAAAAAAAAGTTAGAATAAAAGAAGTTCTGCACGTAGTCTGGGCTACGTCGCGTCGGTTTAACCTAGTTGTAGGCGTTATAATTAGTTCATCTTTTCTTTGCAATTTAGTACTTCATTGGACCTCAACATATATCTTTTTTCATATTTTTTCAATAAACCAAAAAGTTATAGAATATGTTTTCCATATAATGTATATTTTTGTACGTGTCGCCTTTACGCGTGTACAGTGTTTCTTTTACGTATCAATTTAATATTTTTTGTGAATATTGTAGTATAATTGTACAAAAATACAACAGAACAAAAATACCACTAGGTTAAACCGACGTGGCACAGATTACATGCAAAACTTATTTTAGGTTTAATAACTTAAGTTTGGCTTATCAAAAAATCTAAGAAAAACATATGTTGAGGTACCAATAAGGTAGGTACTAAATTTTAACGAAACGATGAACTAGTAATAACGCCTACAACAAGGTTAAACAGACTTGATCCAGCCGTTCTGAAGTCAGAATGACTGGCCACTTTCTTGGTAATAGTTTTCCCTCTTTATCGAGGTACTTATTGGACCCAGTTATTTCATGTCTAGTACCAAATAGGTACAAAAACTTGGTATTGCTCAATCATCCAAAATCTCTCTAGGTCCTCTGTCATCTTGACGCACACATTAAATACTCATCACCAGCCACATAATTTAATATGTCAGCTGCGAGTGTCAAAAGTCAAGTATCAACTAATGTAGGCAATACCAAGAACTATTATTGAATGCACTGCAACAATTTCTACGTCAAAATCTGGCACCAACTAAATAATTCTGCTGAGTGCTGATGGTGCCTAAAAACTACAAAGCCAAAAATTCGACCTTAATTGTTCAGAACTTTGTAGAAAGCTGAAACAATTCTAGGCCGAAAACTACACATTATACATCTACAGAGCAATGCCTCTTAAAACCTCTTTGAGGGGAGGCAGGGAGAAATATGGCAAGGATTTACTTTATTGCCGGATGCAACAGGTCGCGGATAAGAGGGGAATGGAGGACATTCCGACCAACTTTCTGTAAGTCGACGACGGGGAGAAGTGACTTCGGAGAATCTTCGTGTCTCTTAAGTGAGGGGATAATGGGGCTTTATGGAATAGTGCGGCTTTTCGCCATGATAGGGTGATTTAATTTTAACTGTTGCGCTGCTAGTCTGTTGAAAGATGTTACTTACATTGTGCAAGTTTTAAAGTAAGTCCCTTTCAAACTGATGTAGATGGAAAGATACGTAGAGTAGAGATTTCAGGGTATTTGATTATTGTGAAAATGTTTTGAAATTGAATACCAATCATATTAAAGAAAGTAAGAAGAGGAAAATAACTTGTCTCTTTTTTTCAACCGACTTCAAAAAGGAGGAGGTTATTAATTCATCTGAATTTTTCCTGTTTTTGATGATTATAAATTATTTTCTTGTTTGCAAGAGTATTCTCCCGAGGTGGTCTCGTTTAAATTAGTGAAGATCTGAGGAAGACCTTCGGAGATAGACAATGGAACTCCTCAATAACACGTTATACACGTTATTGTTACACGTGTTGTGAATTGAATAAAAGCAATAAAACTTAGTAAACTTCTTCAGTACGATACCCTACAACCATTTGCAGACTTGAGAACTAATTTCCTTTTAAAATCGCTTCAAAAAAACCTAATCGGCTCACGATGATTTAATTTAGAGCTACATTTCTTCGAATCTATTACGAATGTTAGAATGGTAATCGAATCGCTTTAGTTCCGAGAGCCCGGGAGGTCCCCGCGGACCGAAGCCCGGATGATTGGGTATTACGAGATTACCGCCGATAGGGCTCCATTAAATCATCCACACCGTAAGGCCAGAATTGTTTCCAACTGAAATGTTTATGGAATTGTGATTTATAGGCAGCTGTGTTTTGATTTCAATTAACAGTGGCGAGTAACGAAATTGAATTAAGTAGATGTTGTTGATAACTTAACAGTAGGTGCTCATTGAGTATTTCGGGACATCGCCAAGCGGTTGGTCGACTCTTCACGTGACCAGAGGGCTGGCCAATTTTTTGGTCAAAGAATTCTTCCGCGCCACGTTGTATGGAAATGCTTATCAGCATTTTCATCCGTCGTGGCAACGCTGCCAGCCTTTTGGGCACTTTTCCCTCTGACAGCGATGCGGAAGAATTTTTTAAAGCCCAATGAGACCACATTGGGCTTTATATTTCCCTTTATTTTTTTCCTTTATATTCTTTTACATAATATATATTTTAGTATTACATTGTATTTATCAAGTATACCTAAATATTTATAGAAGGCTAATTTTTAATTTTCTTAATTTTCTGGCGTCTTTTCGTATCACAAGCTGGCGAATCATAACGGATGTATTCACTTTGGGTAGGTACTGTAGCACGGAACTGTAATTTTACGGATATTATCATCGTTGTCACACAAATTGCATCAAAGTACTTATGTATGCAGTTTAAAATTGACCAACGTCGTAATAAGCATGATAGATGGACTAAAATCGACCATAAGAATAACAGTATCTGTATTTATTTTAAGCAATTTATTCTGTTTAAAATTAAAAAAATATTCTATAGTCATTCTCATTCAACAAAATATTGTGTGATGTCTACTATCATTCCATCGAAAAGCTATTCTGACATTTTTTTTATTATTTTAACTACTGAAGACTTTCTAGATTTGATGGAGATTTCAAAGTAAAATTGCAAGCTTCATAACTGAAATTTATTGTTTATGCTTATTATAAAAAAAAAGCACTCAAATTAACATAATTAATTCTTATACCTTCTTATACCTATCCTCAAAACAATGCAATCAACACGGTAACCAAAACTGTCACAACACGAAATAATTACAGCTTCAATATCTTCATAATAGTGGTATAGCCTACGTTAGCAGTGATGGATGGCGAGGGTCACATGATGAAGTGGCGCCCCAATCAATTAGTACGGAACCACGGCTCTGACCGAACACGGCTATAAATCAGGGCCATTCGGAAGGGTTAGAAATGTCAGCCGAAACTATTGAATGTTGTAATAGGTAATCTAATATTTAATATTACTATTTTACGTTTGTTCGTTATGATATTATTATAATATAAAGGCAAAAGTGTTAGCACTCTTCCCAAAAAATTATAAACATATTTGTTGTGAAACTTCTAGATTGACGCAATAAATTGGCGTTCTTCGATTATTTATATGTCTAGATAGAGTGTCACGCTGCAAAAGAACTAAAACAAACAGGCCAATTGTTATGCTGGTGTGCGTGACAGCAACGTCTACACTCTACACTAGCGCCCCGTCATTGTGCTGTCATTGTGCTTTTCTAGTGTGCGTACATTTAGCGGCTAACAGTTAGACGCTATTTTTTCGAAGTTCACAGCTTTGACTGTCCATCTAGAATTCTAGACATATTTATATCTTTGCTAGTGTCGGTTACTTATAGAATGTAATTAAAACTGCATAACACTAGATATTAAAACCCTCATGTGTTTACTTACTAAGACAAAAATACATAAATCTCACTTGCAGCTCGACTTTAATAACCACTGATTTTCAACAGTTTCATAATTTACTATTTTTCTTTAATTACCTACATCACATCCAAAAAATATGTCACGACACGATCTATAAAGAAATACCTACGCCATACTTAATTGCTATTAGAAACTGAGAGATGCGAGTATTCAGGTTCTACACTAAGTAAATTACACAGAAGCGAAACGCCAGCACCCATTAACAGCATCTCATCGGCCGTTCTAAATAAATTTCCTCCTAGCTTGAACGGCTCAAAGACAAGATCACATTTCAACAGTTCCCGAGAATTGCCATTCAATTAGATCACGGACAGACGCGGCCCGATCGGCCTTTGCGTTTCCGAGAGAGGATGACCCCCTCTCCATTATCTTATTACTCGCTCCCATTATTGCGTTACTAATTTTCCTGCACATCGAGGAGCTAACTTAGTTTTCTCGACGTAAAGGGCGCGTTTTGATTGTCAATTACCGACTCTTGGACGCCAAAGGATGGTGCGACGGACGATCAAAGCAGCAGCAGCGGATGCAATTAAGTATGTGGCTCAAACTTTGTGAGCGCAAGTATTTTCAACATGTTTAGTCTTTTGTAATAAGGCCAGCATGTCTTTTATGTTTGTTTTTTGTACACAGGCTTTTTGAATCGATGATAATATATGTAATTATTTTGTTAAATTAGTCGAGCCCGGTAGGTGGCCACACCAGTCGTGGCAAAAGTTGAGTTTTAGGTCCTCAGAAGTACAGGTGTATGGACACTTAAATCACTGAGTTTTTTTTAAGTGAAAAATTCTTTAGGCGCGTTGGGCATTATTGAGATGGGGAAAAACTATTGAACTCGCGACACCGTTACCGACACCTCGTTTTTGTAAACGCGATTGTGCTTTTATTTATATTACGTTACGGATCAATTTTCTATGCAAGTATTTTTATTTTAAAGGTTTTGGAAGTTTTTTTTTTTTTTGTAAACGCGATTGTGTACTTTATTTAGATAAAGTTACGGACCAATTTTCTACACAAGTATTTTTCTTCCACCAAGACTATCTTGTTCAAGTTTTCACTTCTGTCGGCACTCCCGGAGTGCCACTGTTTTTTTAACGCATCTCCTTATTTTAATCGTATCAAAACTTTTTTCATAAATATTTTTACTGCACCAACAAATTGTCAGCGTCTGAAGAAAATTCCTGTAGCTTTCTGTGACTAAACTTTTGAATGTACTTCTTTGATTTGGAAAGTATAAAGTCGTATACCGAATCATAACATACGCGGTACCTACCTCGTCGTAAGCCTCGTAACATGAAAAGTTTGAAGAACTTTAATAAAAATGATTGTACTAAGTTTCCGGAAGATGAACTGCCGTATAATATTTAAACACCATGCAAACAATTCTCATTTAGTCGTTTCCGGGCCTTTGACCGACCATCCTCTAGCCTGAGGCACTTCATTTCCGTTTCAAAGACGCGTGGAGTCTGGCGATGGCTATTGCCATATCGCGCCTTGTCACTTGCCATGTTTTGTCTAAACTATGAGGAAATGGTGGCCAAGTTCTGTAGCTGTGGAATCCGAATTCTCATTTGTTCACACTCGCTACGCGAAAATAGTTCGAACGTGAAAATGTAGAATAATGTGAGAAGACTGCCTTGGAGGTTTATAAAAGGCATTTAACTTAGTTTTAAGGTTTTCTTTATCTTTTCTGGCATGCAAATCTGTCTAGTACATGTATATATCTTCATTTTGCATACTTTCAAGTATACTGTGTGTTGAGTGTATAACGCTATTACATGAGTACTTCACCGCACAGTGGGCGAATGTGAAGCTTCAATTAGCAAGCCGCAGGTGTAAGCGTAGTGCAGGCCACTCGAGGCGCTGCATGAGGAGAGGCGAGGCACAAGCCGCACAAGGCGTACGATTGTTAACCGCCTATTATGCCTCGAGTGCCCTACAGCCGGTGTTAGCGCGCACCACACAGTAGTCTTGAATGAATTCACGAATCATTTTCTCATATAGAATGGAATGAAATAGTTTCTAATTTATGGATATAGACGAATAATGGGAAAAATTGATTATCTAGGCTCTTCTCTCTACTTAGGTTAGGCTTCTCTCTAGGTTGGCGACTGAATCTAACGATGAACACAATCCGACGGCAACAAACTTAGTTCGGTTTTAAAGATATCCAGTCCAATTCGTCTTCCATAATATTTAAGTTTAAGTTTGTGAATAATATAAAGCACAAAGGAATCAAAAAGAAATTATTTTAAACTTAATTTCCGAACTACTAGTTCAAACAATATCGAAACACATCATCAAATGTGCCGTCTGAGCGTTTATGACGTGACGGAACACGTCGGCGAGACGCGAGGAGCACAATTAGCGACGCAAGAGGCACTTAGTGCCATTCAAGGCACAACCACGCCACTCTAGACACCGACACCGCGTTCTAGACCGTCTAGAATGCATCATTAGGTTAATTGATTATGGAACGAGCAAAATATGGCCGATTTGAGAGCTTTGTTGTTTGTGATGTGTTGGATTGACAACTTGGCATCCGGATGACGAGTTTGGTTGAAACTCATTTAACTTTTTGAAAATCTTTGATGCGACGAAGCAGAACATGGAAGATTTAGTTACATGGAAGACTAGTTCGTAGAAATACTTTTGCAAGACAGAACATGGAAGACTTAGTTCGTAGAAATACTTTTGCAAGTTTAAAGTAAGATTTTCGATTGTAAAATGAAATTAACGGCACACAATCATCACTCGCTGTGTCAAAACTAGATTTGAGGCGAAATTTGTGCAGTGATCTTTAAAAGAAGATTTAAGATTTCATTTTTTAATGTTCTTGCCTCTTACCAACTCATGCCAAACATTTACCTAATCGTAACTAATGTAAATTAGGAAGCTGAAGACAGTACAAGTTGACCAATTTATCGGTTGGGCCCGTGGGAGTACGTTGGTTTTCCCATCCCCATACAAGAACATTAAAAAAATATTTTATTAAAGCACTCACCGCCGCCATTCTTGTAGCAGAGGTAAGGGAAGCGCCACACGTTGGCGAGGTCGACGGCGAACCCGATGACCGACAGCAGGAAGTCCACCTTCTTGCCCCATGTCTCGCGCTCGCCGACGACCGGCGTAGGCGTCTTCAGCGCCATCCTACTGCCCGACCACAGGAAGCCGCCACACCCTGGGGAACAAGTAACAAAATTAAGTCAACATAAAGTTAATAAATTTGTTATAAAACTACTTCGCGGGCGTCTTCTGATGATTGAAAAAAGAATCACAAAAATCAGTGCAGTAATCACTGAGAAATCGAAGTAAATTCATGAAAAAGAAAACTCATCAATCCCTGAAGGAGGCATAAATGAGTTTTCTTTTTCATGAATTTTAAAGTCGGTAAAAAAAATTACGGTTCTGCAAAAGCTTGCCAGCTGTACCGACTGTAAATTGCGCCGCATACGGAGAGTATACAGTGGAGCATACGGTGGAGGTCTGCCCGGCTTGGGCGGGGTATTGCCGTGTCCTCGTGGAGGCGATCGGCGGCGGTGATCTCTCGCGTCCGGCCCTGATTCGGGCCATGGTACGGTGCGAGAGGAAATGGGAGGCCGTCACCTTCTTCTGCGAAGCAGTAATGCTCGCGAAGGAGGAGGCAGAATTCGCGCCCTCACGCTCCTAACCGCCGCAGGAGGAGACGCCCTGAGCGTCGGGAATCGCAGGCCAATTTCCGGCCACCGTAGGCGTGGGCTTGCGGACGGTGAGCAATGGGTAGCTCGCCGTCCGATAAGGACCAGGCCCGGGTCGACGGCGCGTTGTGTTCCACGCGCGCCTCAAAGAGATGTCAGCAGAATTGACGGGGTCCGCTAAGGCCGATGCCTGCCGGGGTTGGAATAAAACCGAAAGGGAGATCGTGGCCCCCGGCAACAGGGCAACCGAAGGAACACGGGTGGGTTTTAGTCAGTAAGAGTCTGACACGCCCTCCCGCTCCACCCAGAGCGGGAGAAGTTATTTGATAATTTGCCACCCAAAAAAAAAAAAGGGTAATGCCATATTTGGTTGTCGTTTGATCGCATTTTCCTTCATGTGTAGGTACTTGACTCTAGAGTCTTTGCTCAGTGTTCCTAAAATATTGAGCCTAAAGGCAGCTAGGGCCGCATCCTCTCGCACGTTGAGGTACACCTCTACCTACAGGTAGAGGTGGCAGTTCTAGCATTGCCTGTAGGGCAGCAGTGGCTGTAGTTAGGGACACGGTATCGCATAGAAAGTATCGATACTGTATTCATGAGTAGTATCGAAAAAAAACTTCGTAATCATAAAAGTATCGATACTTCAAGGTATCGAGTACTTTTGTTAGGGCCGCGCGCATAGAGCATAAGTCAATATCAGTAGTCAGTAAATAACGTCAGTTTAACTTCAGTAGGGCAGGACATGAAAAAACAAATGACAACGGTGAACGAGTGAATGAATGAGTGATTGATTAGTGTAGTAAATGAATGAAGGAAAGGTTAGGAATTTAAATGTGAACGGAAGGAACGATTTCGAGCAAAGATCGATATAATTTTTTAGAAGGTTTAGAACGAGTGAACTAGATGGCGTTGCCATAACCATAAACATAAGCCGAAAGGTCGCAAGTTTTAAATGGGTAATTTCTAATGTTACCCATTTAATACTTAGGTGAGTGGGGGCAAGATCGAACGGTTTTTTGATGAGATGAGTAGTGTTGTATTTGAAGTCTTGTAGAAAAGTACATATTAGTTTATGCAAAAAAAATCTTTGTAGTGAGTAAAGAGCAAAGAGTGTATGTTTCTATAACATTGATAACATCCTGCTAAATCTGTACAAAAGCAGAAAAAAAAATTGAATAAAATGTTCTTATCACGAAAATGAAAAAGGTGGAAGATGAAAGGGTGATGGGGAAAGATCGAAATAGTTTCTAAAAGCGTTCAAATGACTGTCCGACGTTGTTGGTGTTCACTAGTCTAAAGTTTGAAGTACCCTTAAAATTCTCAACTGTCTGTAGTGTCTGAATACCTTTAGTTAACAAAGATAAAACGATTTAAAAAATATATATATATCAATCTTACCCCACCGGGGGAACATTGAAAGTAGAGGTTCTCAAACTTTCCACTTTAATCGCATAAGGTTATACTGACAATAAAACATCAGTATCAATCAAATAAATCGTTTACCCTTTACTTTATCCTACTATCAAGATATTACAAAACAAAATTTTGCATCTCTCTTTCATCTTAGTCTTTTAAATGTTCATCTTACCCCGTCAAATATTGATGGGTAAAGACGGAAAATTGTAATAAATCCTAAAATACGAAAAATTGCCATATTTAGATGTAATAACACAGCTAAGAATTACAAATAATAAGTAGATATTCCAATAAAACACTCGTACCTACCACGTAATTAAAAATACAGGACACGGGGTAAGATTAAAAAACTCGATTAACTTGCGTAAAAGTCGATGTGCAGACATTTGCATTTTTCACACAAACCACTCGCTGAGGTGTGTGTGTGTGACTGAGGTGTGCGACGTAACAAAATAGCGGTCTCAACAATGTTGCCATCACTGCAAAAACTGCACTGAATCTGGCACTATGGACGACTTTTTGTGTTACCCCGTTTTTCGTCTTGCCCCCACTCACCTAATTTCTTATTCGATACGATACCTGCCAAAAAGTACTCATTGAGTAAAAGTATCAAATACAAAGTATCGAGTACAAAAGTATCGGTATCAAATGGAAATGTACTCGATACCACAAAGTATCGATACTTTTTTCGTGTCCCTAGTGTGTTTCGTGTTTCGTGTTCTCATACTGCTAGTGATTGCAACAGTTTTTCGAGATCTCTTTGGACTGTGCTCAGGTCTGTCCTGGGCCACGAGACTAGTGAGCCGTATGTGATAATTGGTCGTAGTTTGTATTACATCCGAAGTTTTTTTTGTCTAACGTGTAGGTATAGCTACTTTGGTGCTACGAATGGAACGATAAGTGCTATAACAGGTGCTATAGTTTTGTAACATAACTTATCAGGAATTAAAAGAAGAGAAAAAAAGAATCAATACAGAATTATGTTAGGATTTCTTCTGACATTTTGGTACCTACGAACATACACAACTAAGTTTTATGTATATCGCAAGGAAAATCAACGTCAATTTTGTAATTATTTTAATTCATCAATTTAGCCAAAATCGATGCACTTGTTCCAAGCCAAACATTTCAAATAACTCTTATTACATAAACATAACATCACGCCTGTAATCCCCGAAGGGTTAGGCAGAGGTGTACCTATAGTACACCCACATTTCGCCGTGCAACTCTTATTACGCCGTGCATAAACCCAACGCCAATTTAGATGTACCAGTTCAAAAGAAAACAAATCCTATTTTAACACGTTAAAACAACGCATCAACCAAACTACACCACTTGACCTTTTATCCGAGTGTTAATTAATTAACTGGAAGCAGAAATATCGCGAGTGGAGCCGTGGCCCTCCATTACGACACGACATAATGAAGTGACAATGTTATGACGCGCCGCGTGACAGAGGGCGCACACTTCACGCTCGCTGACCGCTGACCGCGCGGCTTTAACGCAGGGTTGACGCAGTTTTTAAAATTATTTTTAAGAATTTAATTTAAGGTTATGTTTATAAGACGCGTAACCCGTACAAGGGACAAAGTACATGCTGTCAATAATTCCGTTTCTTTTATCATATTGTTGTACAGAATGCTTTAATAACCACCACACTCTTGTTAAATGTGAAAAAATAAATTGATTTGTAATACCTACAGGCAGATGATTTGATTTCTTGGTGGAACCAGGCCAGGCGCACTTCACATTATAGGTATGAAGCTAAAGTACCTACGTGGCGGGCTCGACTTGTCGGGTTAATTCAGTGAGCATAAAGTAGTCAGAAGATATAAAAGTTACGCGAGAGAAAGAGAGGCAACTTCTAGGTGAATATAACTGTCGGTAATTAGCGCTGTGCGACCTGAATTGCACGTTATTCTGCAAGATTCTATATGCAAGAGTCTCTATTTATTTAAATGATTTTGCGAAGTGAGTATTCTGTACTTGTACTATTATGTATTCTGTGGTGGAACTAACTAACACGTTCACGGTTCACGAAGCAGACACATCATACAATCGTTTAACAATCGCTGTGAATCATACCTAATTCTTATTCATCGGGCAATTTGTTAAAGTGATTCCTTCAATGTAGTCCGCGAAGTACAAAATTTCTTACGTTTTTTGCTAATTGCGGAGCTATTTTACGCTGTAGGTTGATTAACTTAAATTAAATACAATACGTGGTAATTATGATAAAATAATTATTAAATTTGAATTATTTTAGACATCAATATAGCTTTTGCAATTAAATTTGCTGCAAATCGTCATATTTCCACAAAACAGTGTTATTTCCATCAAATATAATTTAAAAATATCAGTAAACAATTTGTTTATTTGTCCTGCATGGAGTCGTACAATTTCCGCTGTGCCAACCCTAGTGCAAGCTCTCTATCCGGTACGTCCGAGTGGCTGTCACGTCCAGCTAGCGGTCCGATTAACCGATGGTCGATTTAAGCGACGAAAAATCGTATGTCATCTCTACAGAGCGCACCACTATAGTCGACAAATTGAATTTCGAATACGACGCCACGGATATTTATTACGGAGTATTTGAGTGGAAGTCCGTGTGGTGCCGCTACTCTAAATCTGTGTTCGCTACTATAATACGAACCATATTAAGGACGCGATAGAGCGGAACAAGGGCTCCAAGGTTTCTTTTAAAGACATATTAGAACATGTCCCGACCAGTGGGTTCTACGAACCAACAAGTCACGACATGACGCAACATGCATACAAATTACATCAGCCACCTACACAAAACTACCTAAAAAACCCTTGAGGCAGTGAAATGCCAACGGAAACCACAACGGAAATGACAACGGCCAACGATCGAAGACAAAGAAACCACCAACGACCAACCGCCACCAGGCATGAACAGGTGCATAAACAGTATAAAACAGGGAACACAACCCCTAAGCAGACACTCGCCATGTACACAGCGTACCATATCATCACTTCGATCTTCCTAGACCCATTAATAGAACATCATGAACACGCCAGCGAAAGGACAAGAAGTTCTCTATGAGGAGTTGGTAGCCATCGAGGAAGAGATCAATCAACCGATGGAAGAAACGCAAACAACACCCCTTACACCAGAATCAATGAACAATCAAGACGAAGAAGAAGGATATCAGAGTCCAACGCCGGACCAAGTTCCTCCAATGCCGGATACGAGGGAACCCAAGAAACGCCAACTAGTGTTAGTTGGCGTTTCATTGAAACAAGCACCGACCAAGAGACAACTGATGGAAGCGAAAATAGAAGCGAAAATGAACGCACTCAAACAGCAGACGAAAACGACAACCAATGCCAACAGACATAAAATACAAAAGCAAACAAATGATCGAAAAATGCGTATTATACACAGCGAGCAACTATCCCAACCGTCGGTATCCTCAGATATGTCTTCATTGGCGTTAAGAGGGCCCTGATCCATTGGTCTTTGAATAGTGTTTCGTGTTGGGCTTTGTTCTCGAAATATATGATTTCGCCTTTGGGCACTTGTAGATCTATACGTGTTTTGTTTAGGATCAAGACCCAACGAATGAGCGACGCACATTGCCACTTTTTTTATCACGCTCGGTGAGAATCTGTTTAAATGTTGCACGGTCAATACCGGTAGTAATATACTCCAGAAGGCACTGAACACATGCAATATGAGTACATTTGTGTTCTTGTGATCTAATAGCTTTTCCAAGTTTACTATTATGCCCCCAGTTTTTAGCGGTGGAGATGTAAATGATATGATAATGGTTTCGTCTTGTTCCTGTATGTAGAGCGATGACTTTCCAAGGAGATGATTTAGTTCTGTTGGTGTAATGTTGTCCTTCGCCCATTGTGCAATCCAATGTGTTGTCGGGGTTGTCGTTTTCGTCTGCTGTTTGAGTGCGTTCGTTTTCGCTTCCATCTGTTGTCTCTTGGTCAGTGCTTGTTTCAATGATAGTTTTAGTTGGCGTTTCTTGGGTGCCCTCGTATCCGGCGTTGGAGGAACTTGGTCCGGCGTTGGACTCTGATATCCTTCTTCTTCGTCTTGATTGTTCATTGATTCTGGTGCAAGGGGTGTTGTTTGCGTTTCTTCCATCGGTTGATTGATCTCTTCCTCGATGGCTTCCAACTCCTCGTAGAAAAGAACTTCTTGTTCTTTCGCTAGCGTGTTCATGATATTAGTGGGTCTAGGAAGATCGAAGTGATGATATGGTTTGCTGAGAAATGCATTACGCATCCCCGCTCGTGGGGGACGAGTCGGGGTATGTCGGACTCCTGTCGGTAATGTCAGTATACCCACTAAAACTCGGCGTTGTTCCCACATCGCCGTGATGGGAGGGCCATGGGAAACTGGCTAAGCCTTTACTTCCACAACCCTCCCGGCGCATGCCCGCCTAGCTGGCGGGCTCCGCATGCCCCCCAGGCTCGGGGGCTACGGGAATGGCCGGGAACACCTGGCCATTCCCGTCCGACACTGGTGGAGGCCTGTGCAATATAGGCTGTTGTGATCTTTTGCCCAATATAACTTGACCTGTCCCCATATTTGAATTTTTACACTGATTTATTGTACTAATCGACGGCACGCCGTTGTCGGGAGCCTTCCAGTGTGTACCTACACACCTACCGACCTACCTGACCTAACCTGACCATAAGGGACGGGTGTTTAATGTAGTTGACCGTTGCAGGTCATCGCCTTCGCCGACCACATCTACGTCTGCCTTGCGGTCGGTTCGCATGTGGCGTCCGCCTCGGGCGTTGTCCCCTATCTCTACCCTGCCGCCGGCTCACCACCAACGAGTTTCTGCGAGCCCTAGGACGCCTGCCGTTCCTGACCTTGATCCGATTCACTCGGATACGACTGTTTTATTGTGAGTTATTTTTATCTTATTGTGAATCTTTAAGATCAGTATTCATCTTGTGTTATGCAGTGTGTGTTGTGTGTGTGAAATAATTGTCATTGGATTTTTATTGTAAGTTTCTTTATTTTAAATAAATGATTTTACATTTTTAATTATGTTTCACTGCCTACCTGGTTTTTGGGGTGGTCTCGGTCTGTATGGTTGAGTTGCTGGTGGTTGTGCTGGTCTGTATTATTGTGTAGGTTGATTCGCTGGTGGTTGTGCTGTTTGTGGAGATGCTGCTGGTACAACACATTTTGGTGATTTTTTCAACGTTAGCTAGTGCTGCTGCTGCTGACTCTGCCTTTCTCTTTAATTCTCCAATGGCAAGTATGTTTACCTAGGACAAACTGTCCAGCTAGGTAGGTTCAACTTTGAGAAAGAGGTCAATCGTCGAATCCGACTCGGCTGGGCAGCATTCGAGAAGCTACGCAATATCTTCTCGTCCCGCATACCACAGTGTCTCAAGACGAAAGTCTTTGACCAGTGCGTGTTGCCAGTGATGACCAATGGCACAGAACGTCACAATGGGCCTTATCAGAAGGCTACAAGTCACCCAAAGGGCAATGGAGAGGGCTATGCTTGGAGTTTCCCTACGTGATCGAATCAGAAATGAAGAGATTCACAGGAGAACCAAAGTAACCGACATAGCCCGTAGAATTGCCAAACTTAAGTGGCAATGGGTAGGGCACATTGCTCGCAGAACGAATGGCCCATGGGGCCGAAAGGTTCTGGAGTGGCGACCGCGTACCGGAAGACGTAGCGTTGGAAGGCCTCCCACAAGGTGGGCCGATGACCTTGCGAAAGCCGCAGGATTCCGCTGGATGCGGGAAGCACAGAATCGGTCGAAGTGGCGGTGCTTGAGGGAGACCTATTTCCAGCAGTGGACGTCTTTCGGCTGAAATTATGAGTGGAGATATGCAGTATGCTGCATTCGCATCGGAAAGAAAACGAAATTATTATCCTCATGTTTACCTACTTACTTTCTTTTTTACTAAATACTTATTTGTTATTCCTATTTTATTTCTGTCTTTTCTTATACCTATTACTACTTTCTTGGAATAGTTCTTGTACATAGTTTAGCTTTCTGTTTATCCAAGTTAGAATCGCTAGAATTATTTATTTATTTTATTTTTACTGTACACCCTAAGCTAGAAGTATGTTGTACAGATACTTTTTTTTTAAATTTTGTCTAACATTATTTGTTAAAGTATTAAATTCCCCGAAGGGGAACCTTATCATGTATGTTTTACATTCACATTTCGCCAGTGTATGTTTGTTTCGGTTGCGTATTCATACACACAGCTTCAACAACTAGGTACCCCAGCAAAATAATCGTAAGTTCAAATTCGCCAAAGCTGTACCTTATAACAGCTTTTGTATTCTTACAAAAACATTTTATTATTAATATATTTATTGCAAAAAAATCGCAAAAAAACTAATTAGCAAATAAAGTAAAAAAACCGCTTACCTACTAGTATTTTTTATTTATTGCTACATAATATCACAAACATAGTCAATTTGTTAACAAAGAACAACAATGTTTGTTCTTAGAATTAGAAATAACTTTAATAAAATAACTAAGAAATAAAAATTAAGAATTTGTTTTTTCATTAATTTGACTAATGTTTACTTTATAATTACCTACTTAAATCAATTAATAAAATGAATAACCCACAAATTATAACAACCATCAATTATAGACGGAGAGTGAATGATAAAGTAGAACGGACGACATTATATTAATAAAAATTCATCGCAATCGTAACAAGCTCGCTAGCTAGTTGGCCAAAGCGCGTATTGAATGGCGACGTTGGGCAATGCGTTGGTCCGCGTCAAACCAGACTCTTTTTGAATGTATTCTTTAGGATACTCCTAAAAAATCAGTTATAGCTGTATAATATTTTAAAACTTGAGGGGTCCACATAGGGACGCTGTGTTTACATCCCATTTCCGCTGTCGGTAGCTAATAAGTATTTGTTTTTAATCAAACCTAATCATAAGCACTTATTTAAAAAACTGCTAACCTACCGCATTAATTTTATTGTTTTTATGTGCGGTTTTGTAAGGGTTCCGCGGACATAAAAGAACCTCAACCAAACAGGCTGGCGTAAAATAACGTCAATTTTCTCAAATAAAATCAGTACGAAACTTAACTTTCTTTGTTAAAGTTAAGTTATTTTTATCTAGTAAAGTAAAAAAAAAACATATCTTTCAAGTGGCCGCCAGAATTGACGCTCAATAAGGAGGCACATAATAATAATATACGTGTATTAGTGAATTTTCATCGCTTTTCACAAAACTTCTGACGATAGATTTGCCACTGCACCTTTGCTGGTCTTTAACCATCGCCAAGGTGTTTGGCTTATTCGCAATAAACGAGTGTCTAAAAAGTCCGTAGTGTAATAATTGTGTGACTTTGCAACCACTGCAAATCACCAAAATGAGAATGCTTCGAGCGAGGGAAAATATAGGTACCATTTTGAGTGTCCTTGTAGTTTGTCGGCATGTATTTTACGTGTCTACTTCACAAATTATATCAAAGTAACAATGTCGTAAAACGCTTTTGAAAAAATTATCTTATTCCGATTTGGTAATTAATTGTGCGCCACCCATCGATCACTAATATAGTGATCGATGGCACCACCCTATAGTTTTCCCCATTCCATTTACACTGTATGAACGTTACAGCTTTTTAAAACGACGTATTGTATTAAGGAGAAGTCCCAAATATAGATAGAAAATGTGTACTCCATCTAGCTAATTTTTTGACTTGAAAAAGTAATTCCGATTTCCTATTTAGAATTTACTGAATAAATCATTCAATTTAATTTCGTACGATAACGAAATAGGGCTTCAAACGACTGTTTTTCCTAAACTGCTTTCCATTATCGTTCCGATAACCGCAAAAAAGGAGCAACAGCTCAAAGTGATGCCAATTGGTAGTGGCTATTCGTCTGCTGCAGAGAGAAAAATAACAGCTGCTCTTGAGAGAATATTAAATCTTTTTCTAAGAAAAATTCAAAGTAATTTTTATTAATTATAGTGGTTTAAGAGATTTAACGACAAAAAAGTATTCAAAATAAAATAAGGGACATAATTCTATTTTGTACCAAAATTATATTCAATTAAAGCAAACCACCCGCAGAAAATACTTTACAAGCTGAAGTAAGTAAAAAACATTCTCTGCGAAAAACGTAGATAAAAATTTGCTTCAAAAAGTCCAAGTCAAGTCATATCTTAAACTTATAATTTAATTTGACACCGTTTATCTTAATTTTGGGTTTTTTTTAGATTTTCACAATCTTATTTCAAGTTTCGCAAAGAAACTTTCTTGCGCGATTACAAACTTTTCACTTTGCAAGTTCGCTCTGAGAAAGACATGAAAACCTCTTCCACAAAGATTTAAAACTAAGTCAGTATTCAAATATTAAACAAAATAAAAGCATGAGATAGATAAAATGTAGTACAATGAAAAAAAAAACTTGAAATTACGACATAATTTCCAGAAAATTTTATCTATCCGAAACTTTTTACAAGAATCTTACTTACAAAATCTTTTGAAAATATTACAGAAGTTTTTTTTTGTAAAAGTCCTGGTTACTACTTAATAATAAAAAAAATATATAAGGCGTGTTACTCACTTGCGTGTCGGCGGTCGCATTGCCGGCGCCATGTCCGCTTGGCGCCGTGCCTGTGCCAGAGTGACGACGCCGCGGCGCGGTCGACTGGCGCTGGGCGTCATACGGGAACAATTAAGCCACGCCCAGGATACAGTCCTGCTCAGTATCCATAAACGAGACTTATCAAGCCTGAAAGTAGGGCAGCGAAGTTTATTGGAAGCCTTGGGTATTTGAAGCTTTATGAAAGCCGAGAATATTTTAAGGAAATTGAAAAAAATGTGTTATTCTTACAGATCACTATTATATTGCCACAATTAAGGTAGGAGAGAGAGTTTGTAGATATAGTACTCATTTTGTAAAATTGTTTCAATAATATGTAGGTACTACAATCCTATGTTTGAATAAATACATTTTTTTTTTTGAAGTCATCGCAATATTATTCGTTAAGAAACTTCGCTGTCGGGGATAGCCGCAGTTGGGACATACGGACATGTTTGAAGCTTATGTATACATGATAGAATCTTAGCTTGATGAAGAGTCATCAGATACTAATCATAGTTTAGTATTAAGTATAGACATTTTAATTTATTAATTCCAACCAATACCAACATTACCAACCCACTTAGGATGTTGATGTTGTACAAGAAAACTCCAATTACTCCACGAGTACCTAAAATAAGGAGCTAATCGGATAGGCTTTGATAGAATATAATACTTAATTATAGCCTATATCTTTATATAAAAGTAATCAATTAGTGGAGGGCGGGCGGGCCGCCCTACTTAGCGGTGGGCGGGGCTTTTGATGCCACGCCCCGCCACATTGCCGCCCACCTGTCTCAATCACGACTTGTCGCTTCACATGAACACTTCTAAGATTCCACTTAAAATGATTTGTCAATATGTATGAATGTATGGGTGCTTCTATTACAAATGATTTTCTTAAGTGGGAAAGTACTCTATCAAATATCAAAGCTAAGCTTCTAATATTCTCCTACAACGGCTACAGCAATCACAGAAGATATTGAGAAGAAGTAAGCTAACTAATAATTATGTCATAATTTTTTAGGTGAAAATAAGATAAGATTTTGTATCTCACTCACTCGAAGAGTCTCACCGTGAATCGTACTCACAGATCACAGGATTTCGTTTGGAATTGATTGTTCGTCTAGAAATACTGCGATAGTTTTGAAAAATAATTAAATCCAATACACACTCGTGGTGGACGTAGCTATCGGCTATGGCGTAGTACGCACAGTGAGAGTACGAGACGTAGCTGACTTCGCTACCGGCTACGGTGTAGTCCGACACCCAATTTGAGTCGTAGCAGAATACACTGTAGCCTACGGCGTAGTACATTGCGCAGTGAAACTCTACGAGTCGTAGCGGACTTCACCATCGGCTACGGCGTAGTACGATTCACGGTGAGACTCTACGAGTCGTAGCGGACTTCACCATCAGCTACGGGCATAGTACGATTCACGGTGAGACTACGAGTCGTAGCGGACTATACCATCGGCTACGGCGTAGTACGATTCACGATGAGACTCTACGAGTCGTAGCGGACTTCACCATCGGCTACGGCGTAGTTCGATTCACGGTGAGACTACGAGTCGTAGCGGACTATACCATCGGCTACGGCGTAGTCCGATTCACGATGAGACTCTACGAGTCGTAGCGGACTTCACCATCGGCTACGGCGTAGTTCGATTCACGATGAGACTACGAGTCGTAGCGGACTTCACCATCGGCTACGGCGTAGTTCGATTCACGGTGACTCTCTACGTGTCGTAGCGGACTACCTACGGCGGCGTATGATGAAGTGGAACTTTAGTAGTCAACCGTACCTTGAAGAAAAACGAAGATAGCACTAACCGAAATCAACATGTTGATGGGGTTCAAAAACGCAGCAGCTGTTGGGGTCCCTGAAGATTGTGAAGAACGCGTCAATCAGTCTCTCTAAGTGGTGCGTTCCCAACTTAACATTTTTAAATCTACGTAAATTTTAGATTTGTTTTATTTTCATGTGTCTTTGTGGATGGTATATTTGCAACCATAACTTTGTATCCGTGGTACGTTCCTACGTTAGTTATTAGTTTAAATCCTAGCGGCATATGTTTTAATTTGGAAATATTTTCTGTAACCAAGTTTTAGTAAATATTTGAGGCACAATAAGTAGGTAATTTACGTATATGAATCTAAGTATGTGACATAAGTATTTAAGCCTTTGTAGCCTGCGTGATTATAGCTTGGATAAATAAATAAATATATAATTATTTACTTAAACATAATATTATATTAAAATATTATATTATAAGTTTGTTTATTTGTTTGTAAGTTTGTATGTAGGGGTAATCTCCGGAACTACCTGTCGGATTTAATTTTTTTTTTTTGCATTGTATAGCCCAATTCTTGAAGAAGGTTATAGGCTCGCGGACGAAGTCGCGGGCATAAGCTAGCATTAGATAAAACTCTGTTTTCAAACAGTATTCCGTCTCCGTCAATATACATGTAGATTTCGAAAGAAGTAACTACATACTTCTATTGATGGTAGATAAAGATATGGCGCAGAATACCTACTTCAATTTACGATTACGTAGGTACAGACGCCAGCACATCAAGCTACCCGAAACTGTCAAATTTTCCCAATCAACTTTGAACCTTATACTTCAGCGATAAAGTTGAAAATCTATTAAATAAATTTGACAGATTGTAGTAGCCTGATGTGCTGGCGTCTGTACATATTCTATTTAGTGAGCGTGTAGTAGTAGGTACTTCGTGTTCATAAGGCAAAAGCGTAGCGAAATATCGCGAATTTCAAATTTGCTTACGTTTTTTTCAATTTGCATGTCAGTAGCAGGTTGTATGTTGATCTAAATATGATTTGCGGCCCCATCAAATATTTATTTATATTATTCTAATCATAAAATCATCAATACAACTCCTATAAGTTAGAAGTGGCCTCAATTGTCATCATTTCATGAAATAGACAACAATTTCTATGAATAGACTATTAAATTTCCACACTCAGAGACGTCACCCGAAAACCAATTATACTACCACCAACAATTTCACCACCTTTCAATCACGTGAGTGATTAACAAGTCACGAGTAATGACGTATCAGCTATCAGCCACGACATGTCGCCGCCCGCCGACCCTACTTTTCGAATGACTAAAATCACCTTAGCTATGACACAGATAATATCGACGGTTAAAAAGAAATAGGGTATAAGCGACAAAAACTGAAATGTTCAGGAGAGCCGTTCAAAGTTTTAAATTTTTGAAAAACTGACGGATTTTTACTGGCATAAACGCCAAAAAAAGTCATCGTAGAGCCATGGGAGTAAGCGCATTCGAAAGAGCGGAAAATTTTACGTAGGATGGCATATATCGTCGACCGTAGGTTCAATTGAGGTAAGGGACGAAATACGATTTTTCAGGAGAGGGCGACAAAGTTTTTTTTTCGGACTAAATCGCCCATAACTTTTTTCTCATTAACCTTTTTCGGGTCTGTTTTTTTTACGTTAGAATTTTTTCATATTCACCATTCGATAGAGCGAAAAATTCTGAACAAAACTGTATACTCAACTCATTTTGGGTATTTTGTCCCTTACCTCAATTGAACCTACGGTCGACGATATAACTAATTTTTGACCAAAATGTCGCTTATACTTCCTTTTTACCGTCGATATAATACTGCTATGATAATACTGATGTCGATAGTCCTTACGTGCAATTATTATTGTTTATTGTGTAACCATGCCATTTTAATTATTTTGTTAAATACCACTATTTAAATCTTTAATTATCTTTTTAACTTAATTGTATCATTTCGATTTTATTATTATTTGCTACACATATTTATTTATTCTAAATATTTACACACACTATAAAACTAATTTACATCCGTAAGACGTACTCGTAACATAAGGTTCAGTTGAAAACCAGCGTCAGGCACTAGTTGTCTGGCATTTATGCTGAACTGGGCCTATTTGTCGCAGCCGTGAGGCACACAATACTGTTTTAAACTTTCTTTGTTTTTTGTTTTTGAAAACTGTGTGCCTTAACCTGTGTCAAATAAATTTATTTTCTTTCTTTCTTTCTTTCTTTCAATTCCCTAAGTGGTAGTCCGTAATTTGTATGCTTTGTTGCGTTACCTTCACCTCACACTGTACTATCCTTTAAAGACGATATATGCTAGTGACCTTGAGTGGTTAGCTTGCGTGTTCTGTACTGAGCTCACGCAACGCGTCGTACGTCCAGCCAGTAATAGGACTCGCCCATCAAGGAGCGCTGTCCCAAATTAGACGCATTATTAATTTGTTATACGTAAAACAAAAGGTATTCTAATAAAACACGTACTTTTTTTTTTTTTTTTAATAGTGAAGGTTTCAGGTAAATAATCTTGATAGTTTTTGCGTGATTCTCAGTTTTTTATCCACGTTAGACATAACTTTACAAATTAATTACTTAAGTAGGTAATTTAAACATAATCTAAAATATTCCATTATTCACAGTAAGTTATTAAGATTTAACATATATTTTTTCCAAATCATTTATACTAATCATTTAGACGTGATCTTCTGTATAAAATCATTAAAAGTTGCTTAGTTTCGCCCCGGATTCACACGGTACTATTTTAGTTGAACAACTTTTGTTGTTTAACAAAAAATACTTTGAATTTGAAATTCAATTTGATTGAAAGTCTGTTTCAGACGGTTCAAATCGCTTTCGACTTAGCAGTTGATCAACTAAAACCGAATCGTGCGAACTCGGTTTAACAAAAACCAGTCGAAGTTGACAAATTAAACTTATCCACACATGAAATTACCAATATGTATGAAAATTTATTTAAATTTCTGCCGTACCTAGAAAAACAGTAGTGGCAGTTCAGTAATTTTACGTTGTAATTAGTAATATAATAACATGATATATACCAACACGTGTTTAAAACTATAAAGTGTTCTCCTGTACAATTTGACATTTGCACATACTTAGGGGATTATTCGTAGGGACCTAAATCTGTGGTAGGGACCATTGATGTTTATGTACAAAAGTCCCCACTCACCTAGCGACCATTCAAAATAATGGCTGTCCTTTCTGCTTGAAAGAATTCATCAATGTGCATACCGTGCTACTGCAGGTACCGCCACTCCATCCCAGCCATCCGCCCATACATCTGGGGGGGGGGGGGGGGGGGGGGGGCAAGCCGGGGCCCGTGCGTAGCAAACAAGTGCACCACCCAGCACACAGCAACTTTGCAATAAATGAGACGCGCAGCACATTTAGAATCTTTCTACTTTTTTCTTTCTTACAACAGTTTTGGCGCCCCTTTTGAATTGGCGCATTATCGATCGATACAATTTGATTAAGTTGCTGCCAAACTTTGCGGGGACTAACTTAGCGCATCCCCATAAAAGATTGGCGGGGGGCGGCAGACGGCAGTTTTTGCCCCGCCTCAAAAAAATTCTAGATCCGTGGCTGCTCCATCCACAGAAAACCACAGAAAACACATTCTTGACTGAAAGGTAGTAGGTATAGGGTATAGGTGCATTTATCTGAATCCTTTCGTGAACGTAGGTATTTATATTTAGGATTTTGAGCTAACTCTCAAAGTTCGATTCCTTTCTCTTCGGTGTAATTAATATCAAATAACATTTAGCTAATTATCTAACTTTTTCATTAGGCGTCAATAGTAGATTATACAACAAGTGAAAAAAAGGGAATTTAATTCGAGGGATACAAGGACCGATAAGAATTTGTTTTTCACGAGTTGTGTAGGTACTCTACTTTACCATTGATTGCGAGAAAATAAATTTTGGCGGCAACAAATTATCTACTATAATTGCTGCTTTAGAACGAAATGATTCCGGAGTCAGTGTCTCATTTTCGTCACTGGAAGAACCAATTTTATTATAATTATGGTAATAGATTTTCCAATGACATAAAACAACCATTCAATTCAATTCAATTTATTTGCCATAAGTGTTGGTACAATTTTAGTGTTAAAATAAATAATTATACAGATCCATAACACTTAGTCATAATAATGTGACATGCAGACAGACGGACGGACAACGAAGTGATCCTATAAGGGTTCCGTTTTTTCCATTTGAGATACGGAACCCTAAAAATAAATAAAACGTGCTGTTAGAACCTACTGGCTGGCTAAATGGAGCTATGCTATTGAGCTATGCAATTTTTTTTTTAATATCCCGCCAATTTTAGTTAAGTTCTTTTCTATCTGATAACATAGTTATTTTATGTCATTGGAAAATCTATTACCATAATTAAAATAAAATTGATTCTTCCAGTGACGCAAATGAGACACTGACCCGGAATCATTTTGTTCTATAGCAGCAATTATAGTAGATAATTTGTTGCCGTCAAAATTTATTTTCTCGCAATCAATGGTAAAAAGTAGAGTACACAACTCGTGAAAAAAGAATTTTTTCTCGGTCCTTGTATCCCTCACTCCGCTCAGGCTGGCTCGAAATGATGATTCAACAGCAAGTGATGTTTGAGAGTGATATGTCGGCGACTCCGGTACGATACGGTGAGTTAAAAATCTAACTTTATAACTTATCTTACATAATAGCTTTTCACAAAATCATGTTCTAATGAGGTTAAAAACTGAAAGCTTATAACAGGTGGCAGCACAGTTGTACGTCTTTAAACCACCATTGCAGGGCCGGATTTAAAGGCGTCGAGGCCCTGGTGCAACAAAGAAGTGGAGGCCCCGATTTTTTAAGCTATCGCATAGCTTTTATCGCGGGCTTTGAGCGCGGCGACCGAATCGAGAAATTCCGTAACGAAAATAAAACCTAACACCCCCTACTCCACTTACCATGGAATGACGGATAATGACATAAAACAAAAATTACGTTCCCATGACAACATCACGTTGTCATGGGAACTACGTTCCGTCATCATCCCAAGTGTAGCGTTGACAAATAGGAAGTATGGAGGTTACAAATGCTATGCAATAGCTTTACCGCGGCAGTCCCCGAGTGACAGGGGTTTTTTTTTTTTGAAAAACCCGAGTTTTGGTCACAGTCTTCAATCATTTATAAGCAGGGTGGATTTTTGATTTGAGGCGGGTAGTAAATAGGTACTTAACCGTTGTACCTACAGAAAAACCATCTAGGAGACTGCATAACTTTTTATGAAACTTTGATCTGCATTTAAAGATTTAAAAAAAATGTATACAGTCAGCAAGGAAATGGGCAATATTTACAAAATATTTTTTTCATGGCGGCCGTTTGGTGGTTATTCCAACCAGCCCACCTCCCTCCAGAATTTAATCAAAACTCCTGGTCTGTTCAGAACATCTGTGAAAGATTTGGGTGGCCCGAGGGTTTCTGTTCTAATCTGGGTGACGCCTGTGCATTCAAAGAGCACGTGCGCAACGGTTTCTTCAGCCTCCATGCACGCCCTGCACAGAGGGCTGTCCGTTATGCCTATTGTGTGGAAGTGTTTGTTTAGCGAGCAGTGTCCCGTGATAGTCCCCGTCACCAGGCGCAGGCCGTTCCTGTCCAGGCGTAATAAACGCCTGGTTAGCCTGCTATCCAGGGATGGCATAGCTTCCTTGGACTGCCTGCAGCCCGGTGTCGAGGTCCACCAGTACTCCGCTTGTGTGAGAGTTCTACTCCTGTAGCCACCTGCGTATTTGGTTGAAAGGGATTGGTACGAAAGGTTCGGGACCATAGACTGCCGTCGCCGTGCTAGATCCTCTTCTAGCAAGTTCGTCAGCTGCGTTGTTACCTAGCGATCCGCTGGGTCTTTAAAAGACGAGCTAAGGACTAGGGAAGCGTCTACCACTGGTAAAAAAGCAGCTATAGTGGAAAAGTCAATAAATTATGAAGTTTTATATTTTATATAGGTTATTTTGTGTTTGTTGACTTTAAGTTCAATTTTTGTTAAAGACTGGAGACGTACGATAGAAATAACCTGATCAGAGTTGAAAACCAACTCAGGCATGATCTTCCGGACTGAAAAACCTAAGAGATAGCACTCCTAGCACTGATCAAATATGAACACACACACATACTTTACTATAATTTACATAATATCACATTACAAGTGCTTGTATGTAATGAAAACAGACTTAGTTCTCTTGGGAGCATCACCTAAAAACCATTTTCTCCCATAAAATGCTTAAAGGATAGCACATCGTCTCGACGAAATATCGGATTCCAATTTTTTTCGGAGAGCTTTGTCCCATAGTTTTTTTTTACAACATCTTTGGCTAATACTTGGGTATCCGTATTTTTGCAGTAAACAGCTGCGCAACTGGGCTCAATAATTATTAACTATGCGTAAAAGAAGTCGTTTGTTTACAAAACAAAATGGCTAGCTGTCAAATTTTAAGACGCTGGAGATCAGCGCCATCTGAAGTGAGCAAGTGGCAGTTTTTATCCCCATTGAGTTTAAAATTCTACCATCTAAAGAAGTAATATAGCGTATGGCAACATTAAAAATTTAAAAGCTGTCAACCCTAATGTGTCTCGTCGTTGATTGGATGTTGCCACCCAAATATCTTTCGCCAACTACCAATCAAAAAGCTACAGGCACTCGTAGAAAAGATGTCGTCGCAAGTGTACTAAAGTGTTCGGAACTTCAACATTTTCCTATCATTTATCAAACCAAACGCAGTTGCATTCACTTTTAGTAACAATACCGACTTAACTTAGTGTTTTTAATTCTGCTAAGTAGTGCTGCAGGTACGCCCAAGAATTTTGTTTAACTTTCTCTTCTCGTTTCGTAGACCCATGACAGCTAATCCTTGTCCAGTGTTTTTTGTATTTGTAAATAAAAACAAAGATGTGGATTATTATTACTGAGTGGTTAATGCTTACGTCGATAGGAGGAAAAGTGTTATGTTGAACTGTTGACGTAATCACCTTGGGTATTTACTGTTTGCATGTCAGCTGATTATTGAAATTAGCGAGTTGAGATCAAATTGCGAGAAGGGAACTATTTTGACGACCGAGCGATTTCTAAGAGCTAATTTTTTGCTTAGATATGGCTGATGAAATGGATCCTTGCGAGTGCCTGTGGAACCATGAGATGGCGATGCGTCGGCTCATCTCTTTGGTGAGTTATTTACCCTTGGAAGTTGTATGATGAAATTTAATTAATGTGGGTGGATCGCCGTGTATGTAACGTCCACGTCTACATTACGCTCAAAATATTCCATATCTCATATTGTTTCTTTCTATGTTTACCAACACAGTTTTTTTATTTCATTGTTTGTTGGTAAATACTGATTGATGATTTGACCTATATACTTACTTGCCTGAAGAAATAAAATTTTCTTTTGTGTGTATTCAATAATTAGTTACTTAAATGAAGGCATTTCAAAGTTCCTTTTTATTTTCAAACTACTTCCATGGCCGTCTAGAACCACCCATATGGTTGAAAATATCTTAAAATTCTACAATCTTAAAATTATACATTGAGTTAAAACATTTATAGTAAGTAGATAGTTTACTACAATGAATTCTACTAGCTATTGTTGTAAAACAACCACATAGTTAATTCAAAACAATAATTGTATGTATTGTAAATATTTAAGAAGAAATATAAAACAAATTTCTTTGCTATTGGTAAAACAGCTGTGCACATAATTGTGCTAAGCCAACAAACTTCAAACTTAATATCCACACAATTACCCGGCTATTAGAAATGGTTTACTAGGTTCTACCATTAATTCATAACTTATATTTTAATCTGCATAAGCTCACGTTCATACGGACGTAAAAATATCGCGACGACATTTTATCGCACACTGGATTTTTTATTCTTAAGCCGAGCGTTGAGAATTCCACAGAGAGCATCTCAGCGCGTCGAAAAAACACACCGTTGGATTTTCAAATCCCGCCACGATATTTTTACGTCCGTGAGTACATGGGCTTAGTGTATGCTGAAAGGTTTCTGCCAAAAAAAAATGTGGTGCTGTAAAAGACAGCTGAGCCCTTGTTTATTTCATCTATGTTTGGTAATCGATCGGTAAACCAAGAACAACCTTTCATAAATCTGGATCTCACACAAACAATATAATTGAATAATCTTTTCAAAATTGAGACCAAGAGAACTAAAAAAAAAGTTTGATGGTATGCTTCCTTTCAGCCAAAGCTGTAGTCTATTTTGTAGTTTGGTGATATAAACCAACATTTTATTTGACCATCAACAATAATATAATTTATGTCCATGAGGAAGTCTTGTTTTCCTGAACTTGTAACAGGAATATTCATTAATATTCAACTCTGACTTATAATTACTGGTAAATAAATAACATTACAAAAATTATTATTACATTATTTATTTCTCAAATGGATCTTCCATTTGAAAAATAAATAATGTGTAGTAACTAAATAAATGTACCTATGCACATAAAATATTGATAAACAAGCCGCAGCAAGTGTGTCAGAAAGAGAAAATTTACCCTGTTTTCAAAACCACACAATTACGTAGGTATGTAGCAAACATCCTCTTAAAGTTTGTACTAAATTGATGATGGCTGTATAAAAACAATGGTTTATGACAAACCATTACCTCCTTCCCTTCTATGGATGTGGAAGAAATTAAAGGACCTGTTATTTTAGAAAACAGTAACAAAGAACATTAGCTTCCTTTTAATCAAAATAGTTTCTCTACCAAATGTAGAATTAAATTAAGTATATTTTTTAACCGACTTTCAACAGGAGGAGGTTCTCAATTTGACTGTTTTTTTTTGCATTTCTGTTACGCACTTACTCCGCTGCTCCGCCAATTATGAATTGATTTTGATGATTCTTTTTTTGTTTGGTAGGGCATACTTCAGAGGTGATCCCATATAAATTTTATTAACTTTACTTGGGTAGTTTTTGAGTTAGCTTCAATAATACGAATTTATCCCACTTAATATGTGGATGTTATGATAAGTTCCTGTCACTGTTGTGAATTTGTGTGGGGTAGGTACACACGGCTACACATCAAGCTATACATTTCCAGTGTAAGCTGACCTCGCATTGTACGGAAATCCTATACAATGCGAGATCAGCATAAACTGGAAATGTATAGCTTGATGTGTAGCCGTGTGTACCAGAACAAAAAAAATAATTAAAACTTTTTACAAAAAAAAAAACAACCAACTTCCAAAGAACACTACAAAGTGAAAAATAACTTTAATTTCGGAAGTCGGTGACAAAAAACGAAAATCCAAAACCAAGGACACCGACTTCCGAAATTAAGTTATTTTTCACTTTGCAATGTTTTTTGGAAGTCGGTTGTTTTTTTTTTTTTTTGTAAAAAGATTTGACTGAATTTATTTAAAAGAATATGTTCATAGTCATACCATTAGCCTAACTATAAGCATATAAATTATTGAAATCTATCTAGGTCGTATTTTACTTAAGTTTGAAAGTCAAAACATTGTACGTAACTGGTTAGTGTTTGAGCAGTTAGCATGTAAATCTATCATACAATTAAAGTGTTAACTGGGTCCCTTATCGCGTCTGATACCGCCATTTTCATGGTTGTAATTGAAAACGTTGTTTATAGCTACCTACACTCTCTGCGTCATTATTTTTCTATGCGGTTGAAGAATTTACGTAACCAACACATTAGAATTTTGGCCTGGCAGTGTACGGTAACGGTAACAAAACCAATAAGTTACCCTCTTAGTCTTGAAATGAAATGAAATTTTGTATTCTTTATATAGGATATCGGAATCACATTTACATGTCACATAAAAAATAAACTAGATGAGTTCGGCGTTTCCTATCTGACTACTCTGAGAAGAAAGGCCGAAACAAACTCAGAGGTCGCAGTCCTTTTAAAGTCCAGACATAATCTTGGTCAGGCCAAAAGAGGACCATGTATATTAGTGTCTGAAATGGTCTTTTGAGGAAAGAACCTCACAGATTTGAGTGGACCTGCCCAGTCAGTGCAAGCATTTGTCAGTAATCGTGGAGCTCAACTCAGAACTTAAGGAAACGCTGTACTACGCTAGGCTAGAATAAAGCCAAGTTTCCACTGCCGTGCGGGCTGCGGCCTATTATACTGGGAAGGCGCCATCTAGTTTTAATATCTTGACCAAAAAGTTTACGTGTCAAAGTGTCTAATATCTTCTTACAGAAATAAATATAATTTCATTTCATCACTGACTACGGCCTGGTTCCCAGTTCAACAATCGACCATTAAAAACTTTTTACAAAAAAAAAAAAAACAACAGACTTAAAAAAAAAAAACACTATAAAGTGAAAAATTACTTAATTTCGGAAGTCGGTGTCTTTGGTTTTGAATTTTCGTTCTTTGTCACCGACTTCCGAAATTAAAGTAATTTTTCACTTTATAGTGTTTTTTTTTTGAAGTCGGTTGTTTTTTTTTTTGTAAAAAGTTTTTATCTTTCACTTTTTAGTTGTGGTACCTACCCCACACAAATTCGATTACCACTACCTGCTATGTAAATAACAGTGACAAGAAGTTATCATATCATCTACATACTAAGTGGGAAAAAATACGTATAATTGAAGCTAACTCAAAAACTACCCAAGCAAAGTTAATAAAATTTATATGGGACCACCTCTGAAGTATGATCTACCAAACAAAAAAAGAATCATCAAAATCTATTCATAATTGGCGGAGTAATCGCGTAACAAACATACAAGAACCTCCTCCTTTTGGAAGTCGGTTAAAAAATTAGGTTTAAAAAAAAAGAATAATAATAAATCGGTCTGTTGGTTTTGTTACCGTACACTGCCAGGCCAAGATTTTAATGTTGGTTTTCTTCCGAACATTTTCGGGATCGGCTAACATTCTGGCCAGAATTACTTACAATTTAATTTGCAGTACACAGTTACTGAGGATACCGCTCTGTCGATGTCCTAATCTAAAGCATAGTTTATTCACAAATGACAATGAGATTTCTGTTACGTAGTTATCGGTCAGGTTTCGGTTCACATCTTGTGTTACGTAAAGCGACAAAACTTTCGACAAAATCGCCTAGGGTTTTAAATAAACTGGAAGTCTTTCTGCTATTTGCAGAACCCTGAATTCTCGCTATTTGCAATGATACAGACCCGTTTCGGTCTCTCAGACCTTTTTATAGGACATGACGTGGCCTGACGTTACTCGCTAGTGCATCAGTTGTTCTGACGAACTGATATCGATGACTTCGGATCTTCGATAACGTCGGTGTGCCCAACAACGCGTGTTCTAAAAGGCTAAATAATCCTCCAGCAGCTAGATCCTGGGATGCGAACCTGGGGGTAGTTACCCCCGCGGGGGTAAATCAGTTATTCTGTGGGGGTAACAAAGAACCTAATAGTTAAGACCTAATCTAATAAAGTACAGAGAAGAATTTCAAAATTATGATCTCAACTCATTTTGCCGAAAAGCTAGTGCCGAATATCCTGTAAAAGCTAAGAGTTTAAAAAACACTTATGTGAGAGTGGTTTTTCAACTTTGGGTACACTGAAAACAAAGGCCAGAAACCGTCTCAATTTGGAACATGACTTAAACCTAGCAAAAGAAAACTTGTAAATGCAAAACAATATCAACCATCACACTAACAATTTTTACTTAATTTATTGTTTATATAAGTCTAAACAAAATACGTTAAAATTGTAAGACTAATGTGCAATTTGTGATTAATAAAGAATTTTGTATTTGCTTGTATTGTTAGTATTGACAACATTTTAAAGTTGGGGTAAAATCAGTTTTCCTAATAGGTCACAGGGGTAACAATATTGAAAAGGTTAGGAACCACTGAGCTCGATGAAAACTTATAAATTCACCACAATTGTTTGTGGTGGTTGAAAAACACGCAAGAAGTTGTCTTCTTGTGTTTTTCAACATCCGTGATATAATGAAGCCAGAGCAGTCCTAAGAATGGGAACGTCATTAGTTAGATGAAGTTTAATGTAGTGTCGAATTTATGTCCCCACCCTGGGTATTGTAGATATCCTGTGCAGGAGCGATGACCTACAATGTATCTCCATCGAGAAGGCCCACACTTCAATCATAAGTATCTAACACCATTTTACCATGCCAACGTGAAGTTGTCGAACTTTTTTGGAAGGACTCCTGGAAGGGGTTGCAATTGTCCGTGGAAAAATCCTCTTCAAACATTAACATCAACACTGGGAAGAAGTTTATACTATAGATATTCCGGCGATGCCGTCCGTGCATTTAAAAAGCATCTCTATCGAAATATGGATTGGACTGTCGGTGGAATACATTGCAAGTTTGGGAGATCATAGGTTTCAAAAAGACCAACATTGGTCCTTTGTCCTGTCACGCTATCTTAGGCACATGACTTATTAAAGTATAAATAATTTGATTTTTAAACTATGCCGTTGACGTGTACAGAACTTCAGTATTTAGAGCGATATTATCTGGCTATGTTATGATAATGCGTCCGATAAGATTGTGTTGCAACTTGTAGCGTGTTCCAATTATGAGCACGCAATTGTATTAGAAGTACCTAACTACGCTTCTATCTAATGTGTTTAAACACATAGAATTGAAGGATCACTGCTGAACACTGGGACAACTACTTACGTTTTCTATACATTTTTTTAACATAATTCTTTTCTATCTTTTTTACATACCGTCTATAACTTTGTGTTACACTCGCTACATATTGAATAATAATAGGTAAATTTTTGTTACAAATATTTTATTTTAAGTACCTACATAAATTATATTTGGCATTGATTATTTTAAACACTTTTATCATTTGTATACGCTTTAAACAAGTAGGTAGACTAATTAATTTCTTCGCACTACTATAGCACGTGTAGACGGCCAATTTATGAATGTGTGTATTTCAGACACATACACACATGTAAACAACGCAGACAGCTGCAATGCACAAACAAAAAAATTCATGCGACGAAAATTCAAAATGACCTTGGATGATGCCTAAAATTGTACCTATACCTAAATAAGACAAAAGGACTTTGCTCTATTGGCAAAGCTGGTTTTATATAATGAATGGTCCTTGTGGACGACGTAAATCGACTCGGCATTTTTCTTTGCACTATGCACCACAATAGAGTGCCAAACGAATGAATGTTCTTCCGTTTCCCAAGCTTGGGGATTCTGCGATGGTATAGGTATTGCTGCGGAAACTGCTGACATTTATTTGTGCGTTTTTAGCAACAGCAGAAATGATAGATAATAGGAAATCTACTATATTTAGAAGATGCATGATCATTATGTTCCCCCTCAACTGCGCGAATTTGTCATTAAAATACGATAGCCCGACAAGCATGTTTCGATACGCACATAATCAATTTTCGTTTTACATTACATCTGCACTACGATGCAGAATAGGTTGAACTATGAAACCCACTTTAAATTCTAGAATTATAAACCCTGCATAATAATCAAGTAAAAAGAGGAAAGAAAAATATTCATTTTTGAAGTGATAACTTCTTCAGGCGCGTTGGGCGAATTTTGGTAGGGGGCAAACATGGATTCGCGTAGTGCTGGGTTACAGAATATAGATGGCGTTAATACCAGTTATTAAGTTTTGTAATACTATTGTTTCTTTTTTGTGGGATACAGGGCAATAGAATGATGATGATGTTGAATATTGTTTACCTATATCATACATATACCAGTTTTGTGTTTTCACTTCTGTCGGCATGACTGCCTATTTTTTTATTACGTAGGTACTTCAACTAGTTTTCGAGATTGATTCCTCCCACAAGTATTACGTCCGAACTTTATTTATATTTACAGTAATCGTAATGTTAACGGTCATTCATGCAATCCCAAGTTCAGTAATGTATAAACAGACCAAACGAAGAATAAATATTCCATGACACCAACAAATACCATTATGAACTTATTTACAAACAAACGCAGGAAATGGATTTGGCCGACAATGATTCTAAAATAATTAAACGTTAACGTAATGAATACTTATACGTAAATTTTTATTACTCTGATATAAGCTTGTAGCAATTTTAATTAGATTTTCTGTGACGGGCTATATACGCGTCGGTAGTTATGAGGTTTTTCAGTACCAATATACCTAGTCCCTATTTTTACTACGACTTGAAAAGAAAAGGAGGTTCTCGGCGAGTCTCTAAACTCGTATAGCCTATCGATTTTGCCTCGATAATAAGACATATTCACAAAAAAAAAAAAAAATGACGTGTAGGCTGTGCCCACAGTTAAACAATTTAGTATTATACAGATTAAGGAGCATATAAAATACTTCATAGTGTAGGTTCATTAATAGATTTCCACAAAACGGGTGTATACAACGAAGACACAAACATCAATGGCGTTTGCTACTACGCAGGGCCGTAGTGAAGGGGGGGTATTGTGGGGTAATGCCCTACTATTCTAAATATCAACTAATAATAAGAAAAGTACTGTGAAGCTAAGTTATGACATCTAAACAATTCCGAATTAACAACGGCATCTTACAATCACAATAAAATCATTCTTTATTCTGAATCTTATTTGAATTCAGTTGTTTTAAGGAAAGACTTTATACCTATTCAGTAGGTATGTTTGGACATGATTGGAGAAATAATAATGTATATCAGAATAAATTACTTCTTTTTATTTTTACCTATATATTACCTACCCTCGACAATTAAGTATTAACTGACACACACATTACAAATATCAGTCAAGAAAGCCAAAATCAATTGACCAGACCAGATCAACATTTTTACTTCCGTCCTACCTGTAACAACAGCTGCCCTACCTTAAATTCAAGTCTAGCTACGGTCCTGCTACTACGCCTACTTACTACATAAATGCCAGTTACTCTTTTTTCACAAACCTTTTTCTTTCACCCAGCTCCGTCAGGGCCAGTCGTACTGCACAGACAGTGAGTGCTTGGAAGCCATGCCTGGGCTCCCTCGGCCCGAGTCGTCTGCAAACAGCTTCATGGTAATGTTCCTCATGATGGCGCTTGCGCTTGCCATGTACGCCATGCGCCCGCGCCGCAACCAGATACAAGACGCTGCGAAGCCTACGCGCAATTCTCAGGTAAGGAGATTTAAGATTTCCTTTCTTATCCTTGTAAATATTGATGGAATTACCTATGATGTCTTAATTTTTGCCATTGTTTTGTTGTGTAGTTACACACGTACATAATACAATATTATGTTAACTAAGTTCCTAGCATTTAAATAGGTATTTAATACTGACTCACGCTCGCATCTTAGTTGTTTAACCTCTGCCCAAATGTCGTTCGGTAATGTCACCTCAAACAATACGTTCATGAAATCGAATGATGTCGAACACCTTTTGACTTTTCATTTCACCTGTAACAGATGATTTGGAATATAACGCTCTATTAACGTATCGAAAACAAATCAAATAATGTACCTATGCAATACTTATTTAGTAACCATCATTTTAAATATTTTTTTGGAAAGTATTTTTTTCTTACGACTGTTGTACTTGTTTATAACAAAACATGTTTTGCCAGATTTAAAAATATCCATGAATAAAAATATTTTATTATAAAGTGTCAAGTGTAGCAAGCAATCGTCCACCACTTATTTATACCAGGCAATTCGTGAATAGACCTTGAATGTACCGTACGCGACCATTGTGTTGAATAAAAGCGATACAGTATCGAGACGAAATGACTAAAATTGCCGACAGCGCAGAACAGAACCTATTATATATTTACAAAACAGTTTATGTTGTGCAGTGTGCTAGTACACAGACAGGTATTCGATCTGGGTCATGTCACCGGAAATGTTTATCTTCTTCTTAGCGTATCAATGGCAAAAACTTTCATGTTGGGTCCAAAATTCAGCTACACGAACTGCACTCACTGACGCAGTCATAAGGTCAGCAAGTGCACAAGTAACAGGGCATGCGGCGCAACATGGAAGGTGGGCTATTGTCTGTGGGGAAACGCCACATACGCACTTGACATCTGAGTCGTCCATGAACCCCCATCTATGGAGATTGTCTTTGCTCCGGTCGACTTGGGTTCGAAGTCTATTCAGAGATTTCCAAGTCGGCCATGGCAACGTGTGCCCTGGTGGAAGGCTCTCAGATGGTTCGATAAATTTGTCAGGGGTTTAAACAGCTCCCGCCAGAGATTGCATCTAGTTGTGGAAGCGTTGTTATTGACTGGACTTACTGGACCCACGCACCCAAGAAAGCTTTGACGGCTTTTTAGCCTCTGGGGTACTGGAGACGTAGTTGTGCATTGGGCGGCGTGAGTCAGCTTGTAGCTTCGCCCTCTAGATGCAGTTGGTAATGTTATATGGAATATTTTCGTACACGGTTATGCGGATTTCTATGGATAATGCGGTAGTGGGGCGGATCATTTCACAGTGGACAAGCTATACTTATTTACGGTTGTTGCTTGTTAGTCGCTAATGTTATGCTTTTCACACACAAAAGATCAGAACAAGGTAAATAACAGCTAAACGGAAGAACGGAGCAAATAATGGCTATTGTTATTTCCTGTTTAATCAGCCAACAAAATGCAAACAAACCGTGATATTTTTTTTTTTTTTGTTTGCAGTGCGTCTGATCCAACTCATTTTAAAATTGAAGAATTAAGATTTAATTATGTTTTAATATTATGCTATATTTATGTTCTACCTAAATTCGACTAGGAAAGACCAGAAAAAACTATTAAGATAAACTGAGAACATGATAAGTTAATTGATACACGTTCCGAAAATTAAACCTGATTGTTATCGAATGCCCTCGAGTTTTTCTAGAGTGACGGCATTTTTGGACGCTAACCATGAGCCTGACACAGTTTTGCAGTTTAATTAAAATTTTAAAGATCATACTGACCCACCGGCCACTGGGGTCAGCGTGTCCAGTGTTCAAATTTATCATCGCCTTGCGTTTGTGCCAATTTCATCTTTTAGAATAGGTCTTACAAAATAAAGTACACCTTTATCCAGAACACTGCCTGGTGAAGCTAATTTGTCAGTAAATCCTGCCTGCCTGCATCAATTAGTATTAAAATTGAAATACAAATATTGTACCGTCTACTGCTGGCTGTGAGTAAAATCCGATTATATTAGAGCAAGGCAAAAAACCAGTCCATGGCAAAAAAGAAAACGGGCAAGCACCTTTTTTGCGCTCACTTTTGAATGTGTGCAGTGTCTGTGAATACCACAAGCCTTTGCCACAGTATAATAAAATAACAGTATTATATCTCGGCAGTGACCTTGAAATAATTACCTACGGCCGCGGCGGTAGATAAACCTTCCGCGTCCGTGCAAAACTGCCGCACACTCGATACTGTTGCGTACTGGTATACACTGAGCTTACGAAGCGCGTTGTTTCGGCCGTTTTCTATGAAGACATAATACTGTGCTTTTGCGTTTGTGTCAAATAATTATTGTTAAGATAATGGGCTAGCAATGTTATTAGTAGCTGAATTCACTTGTTAGATCTATCACTGCAACAATGGCAAAGCCACAAGTCACATATTGACAATGTGCTAACCCTGAACGTAAAAGACTCGAAAAAGTAACATTCCACCATATAAAAGAGCAATAACATTATAATTATGAAATATCATAGACCAGGAACTAAACATCGACGATAAGCAACCCATATTATTGTTTTGTTTCGGTTGTTTCAGAATTAATATCATACATATTTAACACAAATAAATGTATAATCTCCTACGGCCATGCGAGTGTGGTCTCTGACCTTTGAAACGGTATTAACTTTGTAAAACTTGATTATTTAATTAAATACTTACACTACATCCACTTCATAAAGCGTTCAAAGTAAAAAAGATTGATTGAAACATAGGTATTTTTTTCTTTGATGTATGTCTACAGGTTAGTCCCCCTTGTATACGCGAAAAAACTAGACTGCATCGCTGATAAATTTTCTTTATAGACTGGAAATTGATATTAAAGTAGCTTCTTGGATTAGTCGCATAAGTCCAAAATACATTAATTTTGAAGTAACCTACTATATTTGTTGATTCTATTATTACCGGACGAAAACAAGTAGGAGATTCTCAAGTCGACCTATTTTTTTATACAGAGGTCTGTTTTCGACGATTCTTTTATTGTAAGACGTCTGGTGACCGGTAACACAAGTATTTTATTTATGCCTTTTACGGGTACCCTGGTTTATTAGATTAAGCACTTCTTGTCCACAACAACATTTGTAATGAAAAAATTAATTTAATAATTATTATAATTTGTCTCCAGGATCACGACGGCGCGCCTCCAACGCCTCCAAGAATATAAATAAGGAGTCCATCGTCAAAAGGTCACGCTAACAATGAATTCCAGTAATTGTATTATATAGTGAAATGTACCGCACCAAGTTGTGGACAGCGAGAACGTCATCACAACTTAAGGGTAGATGTATAAAATCTTGTATAGGTATTATGTACTGATAAGGTTATTATAAACGATTGAAGTTTCAATAAGGTAAACAATTTAGTTCCGCTGTTGCTGCCTTGCCTTTGAAATTAAATTTAGAATACATAGAAGGCGTCACAATAATTATTATTATAAACGTGGAATTTATGGCGGTTTAGGAATGAATTGGTCCATTGCTCCCTATTTTATTGTAAACTATGTATTTATTATTTTCTTTTTTTATATCATTTGGTGCTATATTTTTTCATCTACTTATAATAAGCCTACAACCGTATGAGTCTGTTCTAAAACAGTTGTTTCTTTGTTTAACATGTTCTATAAAAGATTGATATTTTAATCATTAACAATATGCACTTAAACAAATACTTATAATTACGGCACGAAAATATAGCACGGGAGCTATCGTTGCAATTTCTCTAGTGATATTATACCGACCGATTCGTAATAAATGAGCAGAAAAATAGGGGTCAGTTAGTGCACCCGTGATGGAGCTAAAGTAAAAAAAAGCTTGAACTTGTTAAAACTCTTTTCAAGCCAGTCCATAGTACAGAGTGAGACGTTTGGGGCAGTATTTAAACAAAAATAATCTTCAACTGCATAAGTTGTTGGATTATTTAAATTTTCATTCACATTGTTACTAATATCAGCTGGTTTAAAATGAGTTTCTCAAATTAACAGTAGCTCCTGTACTAATGTTATTAGCATCACAGTAAGTGCAATACTATTAAATCTCAAACTGTAATCAAGATCTGACTTATATAAAGTATTAATGATATTTTCGTATGGTTAGTGACTAACCTGGTGTCAGAATTTTAAAGCCGCCCATGGGCCAATGACTTGGCTTCACATGCCGTCGAGAAATATCTTTCAGGCATGCCGGTTTCCTCACGATGTTTTCCTTCACCGTTTTGCAAGTGATAATTATTATAATTATCAATAATAAATTAATTATTGACTATTAAAGTGTTGTCAAATTTACATTGAAAGTACCTGACGCGATGAAAGACATTAATTTATGGCATGAAACTGTTATCGAGAAAAAATGTTTTGTAGTCGCATTTACATTGTTTTGAGTTGCAATACGCTGCCCGCTATTGTTTGTTTGATTATATAATAACCCTCTTGGTTTGCGAATGCCAAACAGCAGCGCAGGCCATTTACTGAGCGAAAACAGTTGTCTGCGCCTGCGGCTATAAAAAGAGTTCATTTTACGAGATCGTAATAACTTATATTAATTGGGGAAATAAGATTTCTCCTCAATCGTGATAAAAACCTACAAAGTTGTTCATAACTTTGCCTCTGATGCAAGTAAGTATTAAGTATTTGCAATTTTCTTATTATTTTTGCTTGAGTTGCACTTAGTATAAATGTGAGGTGAGAAAAATAAAATATATACCACAAATGTACGTCATATCATATGAACATACAAGGAGATTATTTTTCCACGAAAAACTTGTTATTTTTCGGGTCTAACTAATACCATATTCCACTAGTTTTAGTTAATTCACTTGGGTTGGGTAATATTTTCAACCATATTTTATTTCTCAGTTCTGTATTGATTTATACATATTATGTATTCCTGTATTTTGACAAAACCGATCGAGATTATATTTATCGAGAGTAATAAATATAACTATGTAAAACAAATTGTTTTATTTCCTACAGTAAAACCCAAGATTCTTATACAAGGATCACCAAACTAGCTTACTACAGATCAACTAGCAGTTATGAGATTTTGCTAATAGGAACGTTGCCTATACACATATGTTCCTTCAGTCAAATAATATTAAAAATTGACACATATTTTTTGCTTTATCATATTACACGGGGAGTGGGGGTTCGATACGTGGGACTGACACTGACATGGCGACCATCAGGGATTTTAATTTTGATAACACAAAAATTTGTCGCAATTTTTTGCCAAGTCACAGATTTACTCGGGTCTTAGTTTAGAAGATGAGTTCAATTTTTAAGTATAGTCCAAGAGCTAGATCGAATTTTTCGCAAACTCTTCGATCTAGCTCTTGGACTCTCATACATCTCTGAACTCATTATGTCTTCTAGACTAAGATCCAACTAAATCTGTGACTTGGCGAAAAATTGCGACTCATTAGTGACAAAATTTGGGAAAAAACAGATCTTCGCGCTAGGTGCCCTAGCTTTTGAGATTCAATTGGGCCAAGCTGGGGAGATGCTCCTCAGGTCGGCCACCTATAAACCCTTATAACTTTTGAATCAGTGACCGACAAATTTCGACTAATTGGCGACAATTTTTTTGTGTTATTAAAATTAAAATCTCTGGTGGCCATGCCAGTGTCAGTCACACGCTCGCTACGACACAACTCAGTATACAATCTACCAAGGCGTGACGTCATGCCACATTTTAACTCTAATGTATCGCCGTAATCTTTTTTTGATTACTTAAAAAAAGAAAAATACGTGTCCAATATTTTTTAATAATCAACCTGACGGTTTTTTAGGGTTCCGTACCAAAATGGTAAAAAGGAACGCTTATAGTGCGTCTCAGTCTGTCTGTCCGTCTGTCACAGCTGGATATCTCAAGAACTACTAATGCTATCAACTTGAAATTTGGAATAGTTTTAGATGTTGTTTGCCCAACTATTTTGCAATTAAGAAAGAAATAAAAATACATAATTATGTCTTAAATACGCTACTGAGTTGACTAATCGGGACGCCAGCGCCACCTAGCGGCGTTCGACAGAGTCTGAACATAACGCTCGGACCGGCCGGACCGGAGCAGAGTTCATCGGCGGCGGTCAAGCAGTGAAGACGTTTAGAAACTGTCGCGCATTCCGAATAGTCGTGTCGTGTACCTAGTGTTTGAAATTTGCTATAGATAGTGCAATCCACGAAGACGCGCCCCACTCCGCTCCGCGCCATATTAGAGTTCAGCTTACAGTACAGTAATCGCGGAGTGGAGCGCGTCTTCGTGGATTGCACTATCTAGTGTGATTAATTTGATAGTAAATTATGTGATCTGAACTGCAAACGGTTTTTCTATTGCGCAATAACCAACACTACCCACAGTAGTTAAAATTAATATGGCTCACAATAACGAAAAAGTCACATACCTACCAGTCGCTGACAAATATATATTTTTTTGCAACAGGGACTGAACGGGGGTCTTAAAAATTGGTATAAGGGTATATGGTTATCATATGAAAGAGGGCTATTTGCAAATTCCCAATTTTTTTTTTATGTTTAGCCGGCATTGTTTTCTACTTATGACGAAAAAAAAATACCGTTCCGTACCTTATCTCCGAAGTTTGCATAGAGAATAATCTGAAATTTTTGTAAGTGATAGAAGTTTATGTAAAGATAACATGAAAAATAAAAACGATGTCTCTAAATAGCACACCTTTTCAGAACTTAAATTACGTTAGTTCCACTATCGGTCAAGAGATGTCGCTGACCCAAAACTGCAATATTCTACACGGCAGTGTGCAGTGTTAAAATTCTCTGACGAATAAAGGCCTCGCCGATGAAAATTTAAAATGGTACGGAACCTTCGGTGCGCGAGTCCGACTCGCTCTTGATCGGTTTTTTTTGTCATCATTCCTATTACATATTCGGTTATTTCATAGTCGGCTACAGTCCGTTCATTATAACTTGTCCCGTGACGCGATTGGTAGCACTGTTCTGTCACTCGTATTTTTTTTAATGGGTTTTGCAGGTTAACCTAGGAGATTGTCGGCTGCTTAACCGGACTTTCCTGTGGCTGCCTCAATAAATTAAGGCCTCCAGTCAGGGCATAAAACTTAGAAACTGGGCGACTACACGCTAAGGGCACCCCCTGTGGGGTACGGACCTCGGCTTAGGACATCGCTGATGGACAGCTAGGGACAGGCTGGATCGGATTAATATTATTATTAGGGGAATTTAAAGCTATAGGCTAAGCGGCGCGTGCTGGCTCGAGTAAGGGTCGGGGCAGGCTAACTGTTCTGTCAGCCGCCATGTTGAACTCTTAGTATCGAAACCATAGAAATATAAAAACAGGAGAAGTGGCATGGGGGCGTGTATGTGTCCGCGCGTCATGATCAAAATGCTCATGGTATAGGCAAATGGCCATCTCCGCGAACTAGTGCGGTTTCGACCGCGATCGTGACAACATTTAAGAATATCGTGTTCAGTGGTTTCTTGTAAAAATCGAAGGCAAACTAAAATCTTTATAAATCATGGAACCATTTATCATATAACAGGACAAGTATTATACTATGTTTGTTTTGAAAATCATGAAAAACTACAAATCGTAAAATATTTCTTGCCTATACTACGTTTTTTTGTTTTCATATATCACAGCGACTGTACTATTTTTGCAGCACATACATTGATTCTTAACCACTGCCTAAGTATGTCGCTTACTGACTGGACAAGCAATGTAAAAATCACAAAACGATACTTTAGTTATACTGTTGCATCGCGTAGTACGGCCGCTATATCTTGCAACGAGCTAGTGATGTGCTTGTGCAGATCCACTAACATAGGATATCGATAAAAATATCGATTGTCGTATGAATTTATATTAATTTTAAAGTTTATTCTTCAATTTGTCAACAGTTATAGCCTGGTTGGAAGACCGATGTGAAATATTGTTTTAGACTCATTTAGATTTTCTCATAATGTAGAAATTAATTGATTTACTTTTTTTTATTTATATCATCTTATTAAGCCCCAAATTATTAACTCCCAAAATTTTGAATACAATGTTTAATGGGAGAATCGATAAGTTTCCGATTTAGTCAATCACTAGCGTATATGTAAAATAAATGGCTTTTGTACAACATAACAATGTTTTCGTGTGAGTGAGTTGTACTGTACGGTGCATTGTAAATGCACGCTGTGTTTGGTGGCATAAGTTTATAATTGATTGTGTAGTACGTTCTGATTTATAAATTGCAAGTGTGAGCGAGGCTTCGTATCTATTAGGTTTACTGATTTGCATGTGTAGTTGTGGCGACGTGGTGGGGACAAATTGGAGACATTGGGTTTCGATACATTTTCAAGTACCGGGGCATATCTCCTTCTTTCTATGATTGAAACTAAGCTTGACAAGCAATGGTGCCAACATGACGGCAAGGGACAAGTTATAGTGAACAGTCTATAGTCAGAATCCAACGAATGACTATGTGCCACAGAAACTGAATAAAGTACGCAATAATATAAAAACTGTATGTATTTTGGTGATAAAAGAAAATGAACATTGCAAAATCCGAATTCTATCAAATGAACGTGAAAATTGTCTAGCTAAAACTTGGTTAAAATGTACTTACAACGGATTATGCTAAAACGCACCAGCGACTGGTAACTTAAAACGACTATGTAATCAAAACATATTTATAAAATATTGCTTCTCATCCAAAAATGGAGTTATTCTAATGAGTAGTATAAAAATACGTTACCTCAATTTACAATTACTCTCTAACATCATTTCCGTGCAAAAATCTTGCATTATAAAACTTAGAACAGTTCTGCCCCCTGCAGGGGTTTATGGCTATCATGAGTCCTGTATCCTGTCCACTTCACCTTTTACCTTTTTCAGTAATGCACTTATTTTCTTGTACTTTCCTGTGGAGTTTGGTAGATTTTCGAAATTGATGACGTCACAAATGTCTTTAGCGAATTTGTCGTCCGTGGGTAGTTTGAGGTATGAAGAAGCGATGTTCATGACTGGTGTTCCAAATAGCGTTCCCTTTACTTGGCCAGGTTTCGATTCAGGGGTGCCGAGGACCTCCGATACGCTGTCTTTTATTTTATCCTCGTTGTCATTATCTGCTGGAATGGTTGATGAAGATGTAGAAACTTCTTCATCAACTGCTTTAGAAGATTGTGGTTCAGGTGATGGTTCTGCTGTTGATTCGCTTGGAGCTTCTTCTGTACTTGTGGCTTCACTCTGAGTTTCTTTACTCGTGGCGTCAGGTTTAGGTTCGTCTTCCGTGATAACCATTTCACTGTTCTCAGGATGTGATGGACTACTTTCAGCGTCAGTTTTAAGATTTTCTTCTTTAATGTCAACTTCTTCATCTACAATCAGTTTTTCGTCCTCATTTAAAGTATCCATGATAATTTCAATATTGTTACTGGTCTTTTCTTCTATATTCTCCTCTGTGCTATCTAGTATACTGATAATGGATGTGTTTGGCGTACTGTCACCTTCTAATGCATTTAGTAGTAGTCGTTTCTTTTCTTCTAAATCGTCTAAGGTTGGACTACCGCGTCCACTGCTTTGGGATTTAACCTGAAAGATTTGTAAAAGTATTGTATGGAGGTTTGTCGGTTGGCGAAGACGCCCAATTACAACATAATATTTAGTTAATATAATTCACATTAAGAGTGTTTATTCTGAAAGTGGGCAACGTCGCAAATATATGTCAAATATTTCGCTGTTTTGATTAATTTGGCAATATTAATGTGTGGAAATAAGAAATGTGGCTAACTAGTTCCCTAGAATATTAATAATGAATTGCAATTATAACACTGAATTTGATGTTGCAACAATTTTAGGTGTAAAAAAGGCATTTGGAAAGTTTCTAAATACTTTTTTATATCTAAAACTAAATATTCGATATTACGATTAATTAATGCATTTCATAATCAATATTTTAGTTCCCCAGTTAGCCACATTTCTTAATTCCATACAGTTACAGTTATTGCTAAATTAATAAAAACAGGTTAATATTTGACAGCTATTTACGACGATGCCAACTTTTAGGATAAACTCTCTTAATATTTTATTAATTAAATAAACCACCAAACGTTTTCGTGTTTTAATTTTCAAACCTAAAGAAAAGGACCACCCAGTAGTGGACGTCGTACGGGTGCATGATGAATCAGAAAATACTCAAAAAAAATAATCAAGGAGAACACAAAACGAAATCTAGAATAACTTACATCATCCTCGTCAATAGTAATAAGATCGGTAACAGGAATGGGTATGTCCCCAATCTTGATGACCTCTACCACTTCGATTTCATCCCCCGAGCTCTCCGGCTTGTCCGCGGGGGGAGGGGGAGGGGGCGGCGGCATCTCCAGCGGGGGCGGCGGTAGCACGGGCGGGGGGGGCGGCGGGGGCGGGGCCTCGTCCGGCAGCGGGGGGTTCGACGGGAATTCTGCTACTTCTGAATTACAAACAAAGTCAAATCATTTATTTTATTAAAAACATTGCTACACACGCCTTCGCTGTATGAGAAGAGTCCTTTGCCTTGCAGAGGGTACAACAGTTAGCTGATATTATTATTACTAGAACATTCATAGGCACTTTTGAAAGAAAAAGAACCTTTAAAATTGCTCTCAGAGCTCTTTCAAGAGAAAGTTTTTGGTGCGCCACCCCATGAAGTGACGCAGTATTGAATTAGATTGACATAAGTCCAAATATAACTCGTGTGATTAACTTTGGATCTGCAAAAATCGCAATTTTTTTTAAAACATATATTAAATTGTTCACTCTTTTAACTACACTTTCAATATGTTTTCTGAAAGACGAAAAGAGATCTGAATAAACATCAACACACCTGTATGCCAGAGGTTTACCACATATTTCGGTTAAGTTAAAGTCCCATGTAATAGGGGGTGATCCTAAATTACCCTAGACTGATAAAATGTTCGTTCTCTCGTGATTTTGTTAATATTAGTGTTTAGGTCGGATTCCCCGTAAGGGGAAAGGGCCGCACTCAACCCCATACGGCCCTGTAGAGCTCATCTCCAAACTGGACACTCTCCCACCGATATAAGAAATGAATTCCCATAAACTAAACTTCCTAGTCCCCAGACTCCAGACGCGCCCTTCTACGCACGTTTTTTACGACTTCACAAAGCATCGGATTTTTTTTTAGGTTATTTTAATATTAATGTTTTATACACATTAACCTTCCGGAATAAATTCTCTAAATGATAGTAAAAACCGCATCAAAATCCGTTGCGGCGTTTAGAAGAACAACAAAATCACAGAGACATACAAAAAGCGACTTTAATTTGCAATATGTATAGATATAGATTCGCAACTCACCGTCTCCACTATCAAGTTCCATCTCTGCTTGTCCCTCGAGCGTGTTGTTAGCGGAGGCCGACGGGAAGAACGTAAGTTTTTTCCGCTTGTACGCCTTCATAGCGTTCGGTGCGAGGAACTGAAGCATCGTCATCTTGCTGTCCTGCTCTGCCATCGGCGGCAGACCAAATTCTTGGGATTCCTGAAAATTTTATTTTGTTGAAAATAATGTACCATCTAATTAAATCCATACCATAATGCGGAAGTAACTCCGTCTGTCTGACGTTTCAACACTTTAACGGCTGAACATATTCCTATGAAATTTGACACAGGTAAGTAGACCATGACCTGGGTTAGGTTAGGACATAGGATACTTTTTATCGCAATAGTACGTTCTAGTGCGATAATTTCCGATCGCCACACGGGAGAATCAGAGGGTATAAGCTTATTAACTAAATAAAACTAATATCATTTTATTGTGTTCTCATTTGCAATACAGAGCATGGCCTAATAAGCTTAGCCTAAAGGATTGTGCATGCTGTGGTCCAGACATAAACAGATTTTTGTACGACTATGATTTTTCAAATACATCTTTTGTTGGATTTTCCAATAAATAATTTCATTAGTTCTCTCGATATCTTACCTCTATATACCGCGAACTGGCTGGTACGTTGAACCCAGGGAAGTCAAGTATCTTTTTGATGTCGAACTTGTCTTTGGAGCCAGGCTCACTCACCTCACCCTCTTCCTCCTCAGGTTCTAATATCGCGTTACCCTGTAAATAATTTTACATAACATCAAGACTCTTTTTTGACTAATTGGCTGGAAAAGGCAGCAGACAAAGATGAATGGCGAAGTATGGAGGAGACCTTGCCCAACAGTGGGACAGTATAGGAAAAAAAAAAAACATCTCTTCCGTATTCTCCAAAGGGTAAGGCAGAGGTGTATTATAATACACCCACATTTCGCCAGTTATGTTTAAGTCCCATGTAACAGAGGGAAGCCTATTGCCATCAACCGTGCACAAATTCAGACACTGGGCTGCTACTGAAAAATTCCAGATGGAAAAACCCAATAACACTTTTCCCGACCAGGGAATCGAATCGACTTTATGCTCAGCAGTAGCGCTTGCGACCACTAGACCATCGAGGCAGTGAAACTAATTTTATCTGATTCATTTCATTTAAGATCATATTCTGTATGAATAGATGAGGATCGAGTTGATTGGCGTGAAATTGGAGAAGCCTATATGATATAAAACTCTCCAATCCACTGTTCACTGCTGGATATAGGCTACATCTAGCAGTGGACTGATGATGAAATTACTCAGGCTTTGCTCATAAAAAATATTATTATTTGGATTTATAGGCAAATTATTTGGATTTATAGCCAAAATTATTTTCAACTTTTAAGAATGATCTTGGGACCCAGCAGTTGGTAATAGGTGCAAGATCTATTAAACTGGCTAGGACATCTGTCAGGCTATTTATGTAAAGCATTGCCCTAGTATACGTATATCTCCTAGAACCAAAAATTCAAAGACATCTACCAACTGACACTTGGCTCGCATGGTGGATTACACCCCACTCCCTCACCGAGAGGAGACCTCTGTCCCAGCAGTGGGAACATTATAGGCTGATTATTATGCTTGTGATATTACTTTAATAAAATTTATTTACCGTTGAATCAAACATAGTGATGCCAGAATGGGATATTCTGGCTTCTTCAAGCCATCCTGGCGGGTATCCCAGTAACCGCATGCGATAAATATGAAGTGGCAACTCATGCCTCTTTAGTCCTAGAGCATGCCGCAGCTCTCCAGATATTCTACCAGGTATTAGATGCCCATATTTCTGTTCATCTTCTACATGGTATCGTCTGTAAAGGAGATACATAGACATAGTGAAATAAAATGTTATTTTGTAATTATTGCAACATATCTTCTCCGTCTTGTGTAAAATCGAATACGGACAGTGAAGATAAAAGTTTAAGGTGTGATATTCAAATATATATTACTCCTCCCTCTACTTTTTCCGTAAAAAATCTGAAAGATGCAGCAGCATGCTGCATGATGCTTTATCGTGTATGTAATAACATTTTCAAGATTTTTTACCATAATAAGCAATAAACTTGGAAGTTGACTGCTACTATTTAGTAAATTCTGTCATTGATAACCTACCCAACTCTTAGTGAGTTCATGGCCTTTCTTTTCTCTGCTATTCTAGCGTGATCTCTCGGCAAGGGGCACTCTCTGAGTTGATGACTGCCGTCACAGTTGAAGCAGCACGGCCCTCTCCGTAGCGGTGGAGGAGTTGCTTCCTTGTCAGGGACATTTGTTATGACTGTTGACGATGCCTGAAAAGAACAATTTGGCTTATTAAGTCAGAGTAATAGTTATTAGAATTAAGAAAATTAATTCATACACACTTTTTTAAATAAAATTTAAAAAACCATTTTATTTTGGTGGTTGTTTAATATTATTGTTTATTACGAAATACAATTACTTACAATCTAGTTTGATACATTGAATACAAAATAATAATGTTTTTAATTTTTAGAATGACTGGTCTTTATGACAGTGTGTGAGTGCAAGTAAATTAGCCATATCAAAACAATGAGTTTTACACTCACAACCCCAGTAGCGTGCAGCTCAGATTCAAAACATTACATGTGTGTAACTCACGTATTTACTAATAGATGTTTACGGTTTAAATAGTTATGTGCAAATTATTGTTCATGTACCATTATTTGCTTATTTATATATAATGTAGGTACATGAATAATATATAATAAGCAGTTATAAGTTTTATTTGAGTGATTAAAGTGTTCTAAAGCGAATGTGACTACCAATACAAACAATTTCTGGTTTAATGGTACAAAACAAACATGAACCTGTATTAAGACTTGCATAAAATTCAGTGTGTTTAATAATAAAATAAAGTCGTGTTTTACTAGGAACTACAAACAATAAGATACCAAAGCTTACCTGACTGTATCTAGGTACAATGTTGGGCCGGTCAGCGCACGGATCAGTGTCCACAAAGAACAAACTACTTTCTTCCTTAATTTCAACAATTTTTTCACTTAAGTCCGGTTCAATTAAATCTTCAGGCCAAATGTCAAGTTCTATATCTGTCTCAGAATCAGAGACCAAACAGTCTCCTTCATGAAGTTTGATCAAGTTTAACATAAATGCTTTTACTTGTTCCTTATAATTCCTAGCCATTTTACTATCTTTAAATCGTACTGTTACTAAGGGTGTCCTATTTTCGCAGCCCTCCACACCTAGATCGCTATTACCGGGAGAATCTATTACTATATCCTCGTTTAGTATAGTGGTTTTTGAACAGTCGCTACCAATTTTCTTGACGCAATCAACTTCGTCAACTGCCTGTTTAGAGCTGCTACCTTTTGGAGTATTTTCAATAGATACGTCGCTTAGCGTTTTCCCTCCATTATGCATCGTCTGTGGAGTCGTGTTATCACTGACGTCCTCGCTTGGCTTATCTACATCAGATACTTCTAAACTATTTTCTACATTACTTTCTTGGTCAGTTGAGGTAGCGTTTGTACTGTTTACCGTCTCCAAACGATTTATTTTGGGTTCTTTAACCTCATCTTCACTGCTGAGTACGATGTCCTCATTGTCCAATTCATAAATGATATCATTTACAGCTGCTTTCCTTTTGGCCATGATTAAAAGAGTAAGTCATCAAGACGTTATTTTACCCTCGAATTAAAATTTATTTACGTTTTCTTTTCATAAAATGGAGTAAAATAATTTACGCAAAACACAATATTATTTTGACTTTGACAAATATTTTGACAACTAGATTACCGGACCCACAGAATACATTTTCCGGATTACCCCATGGCCATGTAATGTACTGTACGGTATGTATGTACCACTACCAGGAGTATTTTTATTCTGTGTACAGCTTGGCAAGAAAGAGTAAAATGAAAATGAGGGCGCCGCTATCGCACTTAGGTCACTTCGAATGGGAAATGAGTGAACATATTGTTAAAAACACTGTTTGTGGGTGACTCAAAACCTACGAGCACTTCTCGACAAAGTAGTGCCATCATCATTCATCTCATAGATCTGCAATACATATGTAAAATATTTAGTTCCAAATGTCACTATGTCAGACCATAAAAGTATTATTTTCACTAGATCGACCGTACTGCTGTGTACACACAGTTAAAATAACCTTTTACGATGTTACTACTTCGCCAAAATACCAACACTTTGACCAACTTTGACCTCATTACTACCTAACTCAATGTCATCAGTTCAAATCAAAATTTTAGTACGACATGCGAGAATGAAAGTCAAATCCAAATCCAAAAGACTTGAATTCAAACTCAGTTACCAGATTACCAATCACAGAGAAAAGAAAAATAAAATAAACATTATTTTGTTAGGTTATGATCCAGAAAAGTTTCGTAAAAGATTAAAATGTCGCTTTTATTTAGAAAACTAGCACAAAACAATACTAGAAACATCATCACAGATGCGCAAATACTCGTTATATCATGCCGCAAATTGAGCATAGTTCCATCTATTTATGGTAAGTCCATTCACGTAACCATTAAATTGAACATAAATATAGCTCGAAAACTCGAAACAATTTCGTCTACTTCTCTATTTATATTTTTCTAGATGGAGAACAAGACCCAGCTCCAAAGTTCTTCTCATCAAATGTTCAAATTTTGTTGAAACGATTGACTCGACCTGACTACAATAAAGTATTTCGTAAAAGGACCAACCAAGGGCTAAGCATCCTAAAGACACCAACTTATAAATTCTTAACAAATGAGGAACTTGAAGAAGAAGTTGCTAAAGCCAATGAAAGGGCCGATAGATTGTTACAAATGCCTCCTATTGTAAAGGTTAGGAAAATAATTATTTTATTTACTTTGCTACATGCTATGCTATAACTTTAACTTTTTCAGACCTGCTGGTATTTATATTCATGTCTAATGCATATGAAGAATAAGATTACAAGATAATTTAACTGTCCTATTTTTCTATTTTTTTTTTACTGGTCTTCACTGTCCCTCTCCCGGGCAAAGGCGTCCCTCCACTCCATCCATCTTTTCTTCATTAATAAATTAGTAGAACCTCATAATTGTTCCTCCAAGTTTTACTTATCATTTTCAGATCCAACAACACATTGAAGACGTTCTGTCCAAAGACCCGGCTCTGGTGGGCTATGATACAGCAAAGTTCGTATTTACTGACATCACTTTTGGTGTGGCAAATGAACACAGATTTATTGTTGAACGGTAAGCTTCTTTCTCTTCAAAAATCAATTCCTGTTCTCATAATAACAAGCATAATCAGTTTAAAAAAAAAACACAATCAAACTTTAAACATATCAATTTGAATAATATTCTTATGGTATCCTTCATTATCTTAATAAAATGCACATTGTTAACAAACCAAATAATTTTTATGAATTTTTACAGTGATCCTGATGGCTTTCTTCGTAGCTGTGATCATGATGTCAGAAAAAGATTGAACCAGGTATGCAAAAATATTTATTTTTCTTACTAAAAAACCTGCATGAGTAGCATAACAACCATAGAAACAGGTTTTCTAAGGGGACTGATTGTCAATCAATCAATCAATCAATCACTTTATTTTCTCACCACAATATACATAAATTATTTTATATTGGTCAGATTCGACAAAGATACACAATTCAGATGGAGTATAATAATATATTGTGGGAGACTGGTGCCTAAGCTAGGCTCATGGCCTGTGTTTCAGGACACCAGGATCCCACCCCTTTACATTTTCATTTTATAAATTATGTACTAAGCTTGTTTATCAGTCATTTTGGCTATTCTTCCGTCAACAAAACCGTTTCTATTGTGATCATGCTAAGTGTGCTGAAAAGAACGACCAGGGAAACCATTAGGCCTTTTTATTTTAAACCGTTGCATTCCTAAAACTATTCAAATACAGTATAAGAACGAGAAGTTCTTGTACAGTAGTCAATGGGGCTAAAAAAAGGGTGCCGTACCATCTTTTGAACCCAAATATAAAATTTTGCAGTCTTGGAATACAGGGTGGCAGGGACATCGACGCGAAAACTATTACCATGAATTCAGTACATGATTCTGAACCCCCCTGTGTTGAAATTTTTCATTGGTTATTTTTTTTTTTAATCAGCTGTTCCATACATTTTGACCGCATAGGTATTGCACTTTTCTATAAAACAGCAAGTTTTCGCGCCAATGTATGCCACCCTGTATAATTTTTAGTACAACTTTTAATGAGTCAGTTTTACAGAATTTGTCACATAAAGTTTGAGCTCTGCCTCACCCAAAAAATTAAATTGGTCTTGTGTATATGATGATGATGAAGTTCTTACCCCACACTTCGTTACTTTCAGGTGTATTTCCCACTCCATGGTCGTAAATTAAGGGAACCAGTGATGTTCAGTGATGCAGACAAGTTCAACAGCCTACTGGATAGAGAGCAGTATGAGTTTGTGCTGGACCGTGCATGTGTACAATATGAACCTGATGAGCCTTCGTACCAGAAGGTGACCAGCATCACGTATCAGCATCTTGATAGCAAGAGCAAGTATGAGCTTTTGAGGTGAGGAATTATTTTCTAGAGTAGTATTTTTTGGAATACAACTTTCACTGAAAAATTGCAATTCTTCCCAAGATACCAACCGTCCCATCACCATTTTGATGTCAGAATAGTTGTCAATTCTATTTACGTACTTTTTTGCAGGATTTTTTAACTAAATTAATGTCTTGTTTATAATAGAAAATGTGGTTCTGAACCCGCCTTTCCAACTAACCAGGCCACCAATTTTGTAGATAGATAGATAGAATATTCTTTATTTATTAAATTAAACAATTGTTTGCTGCATTTACACCAAAGCATGCAGCAAGCCAAAAATGTAACATTTAAGGACGCGTTTACAAATCTGACCAAAATAAGCAGTTTTTCGGTACATTTTACGGCAGAACTGAACCAAACTAAATGCAAATAATAATTACCACAGATAGATTACGCCTTCATCTTTAAATTTTGGCAATTTTTTTTTTGAAAATTTTGTTTTATAATATTGTAAAAAATCATTTCCGGTGCCTCTTCACACAAAATTGACAATATCGTATTGAGTTTAGGAACATTTTTCTTCTATTTAATAACAGAAATGTATTTATTTAAAAATATTTAATGTAAGCAGACATGATCAAATCAAAAATGTGGTAGAAAAAACTACCAAAATGTTCTAAATAGTCTCCAAAAAAAAATCAAATCTATTTTAGTTTTTTAACAAATTTAGCTTTATCGCAGGCATCTTAACTGCTTGAATATAAGGGTTATTTTACTGGTCATTGTCGTGATTTATTGCACAAAAATTTGTAACGAAATATTAGTCTGCGCTCGGCCGCCGTCGTGAGTGGACACTGTGTCGCTTGTAACCACCAGCTCGTGTTGAAAAAGATCGCTGTACGAATACAAAATATTTGACATACCAAACTTGATACTTCACGTGTTTTGTGCGGACTACGGACAATCAAGGTTAGTTTTTTATATTTTTTCTTGAATTACCTACGGATTATAAATTTACATTTCGTTTCGGACTTGATGGAGTGACCTGAAGGTATACTTCGAAGACTGGAACTGGAATCAATAAACGAGTGGAGCTAGGTGTGCCGAGTTTGGGCTCGTTGTGTTAGTTATGATGAGACCTTACCTTAGGTCTTGATGGAGTGACCTGAAGGTGTACTTCGAAGACTGCTACTGGAACCAATAAATGAGTGGAGCTAGGAGTACTGAGTTTGGGGTCGTTGTGTTAGTTATGATGAGACCTTACCTAAGGTTTTGATGGAGTGACCTGAAGGTGTACTTCGAAGACTGCTACTGGAACCAATAAACGAGTAGAGCTAGGTGTACCGGGTTTGGGCTCGTTGTGTTAGTTATGATGAGACCTTACCTTAGGTCTTAATGGAGTAACCTGAAGGTGTACTTCGAAGACTGCTACTGGAACCAATAAACGAGTGGAGCTAGGTGTACCGAGTTTGGGCTCGTTGTGTTAGTTATGATGAGACCTTACCTCAGGACTTGATGGAGTGACCTGAAGGTGTACTTCAGTCACTACTAATGGATCTCCTCGACTACTAGAACTAGGTGTGCCGAGTTTGGGCTCGTTTTGTTAGTTATGATGAGACCTTACCTCCGGACTCGATGGAGTGACCTGAAGGTGTACTTCGGTGACTGCTAGTGGAACTCCCCGACGAGTAGAACTAGGTGTGCCGAGTTTGGGCTCGTTTTGTTGGTTATGATGAGACCTTACCTCCGGACCTGATGAAGTGACCTGAAAGTGTACTTCGGTGACTGCTACTGGATCTCTTAGACTACTAGAACAAGGTGTGCCGAGTTTGGGCTTGTTTTGTTAGTTATGATGAGACCTTACCTCCGGACTCGATGGAAGGACCTGAAGGTGTACTTCGGTGACTGCTAGTGGAACTCCCCGACGATTAGAACTATGTGTGCCGAGTTTGAGTTCTTTTTGTTAGTCATGATGAGACCTTACCTCCGGACCTGATGAAGTGACCTGAAAGTGTACTTTGGTGACTGCTACTGGATCTCCTAGACTGCTAGAACTAGGTGTGCCGAGTTTGGGCTCGTTTTGTTAGTTATGATGAGACCTTACCTCCGTACCTGATGAAGTGACCTGAAGGTGTACTTCGGTGACTACTAATGGATCTCCTCGACGAGTAGAACTAGGTGTGCCGAGTGTGGGCTCGTTTTGTTAGTTATAATGAGACCTTACCTCCGGACCTGATGAAGTGACCTGAAGGTGTACTTCGGTCACTACTAATGGATCTCCTCGACTACTAGAACAAGGTGTGCCGAGTTTGGGCTCGTTTTGTTAGTTATGATTACTTCGGTGACTGCTAGTGGAACTCCCCGACGAGTAAAACTAGGTGTGCCGAGTTTGGGCTCGTTTTGTTAGTTATGATGAGACCTTACCTCTGGACCTGATGAAGTGACCTGAAGGTGTACTTCGGTGACTACTAATTCATCAGGTCCGGAGGTAAGGTCTCATCATAAATAACAAAATGAGCCTAAACTCGGCACACCTAGTTCTAGTAGTCTAGGAGATCCAGTAGCAGTCACCGAAGTACACTTTCAGGTCACTTCATCAGGTCCGGAGGTAAGGTCTCATCATGACTAACAAAAAGAACCCAAACTCGGCACACCTAGTTCTAATCGTCGGGGAGTTCCACTAGCAGTCACCGAAGTACACCTTCAGGTCCTTCCATCGAGTCCAGAGGTAAGGACTCATCATAACTAACAAAACGAGCCCAAACTCGGCACACCTAGTTCTAGTAGTCTAAGAGATCCAGTAGCAGTCACCGAAGTACACTTTCAGGTCACTTCATCAGGTTCGGAGGTAAGGTCTCATTATAAGTAACAAAACGAGCCCAAACTCGGCACACCTAGTTCTACTCGTCGAGGAGATCCATTAGTAGTGACCGAAGTACACCTTCAGGTCACTTCATCAGGTCCGGAGGTAAGGTCTCATTATAAATAACAAAACGAGCCCAAACTCGGCACACCTAGTTCTAGTCGTTGGGGAGTTCCACTAGCAGTCACCGAAGTACACCTTCAGGTCACTCCATCAAGTCCGGAGGTAAGGTCTCATCATAACTAACAAAACGAGCCCAAACTCGGCACACCTAGTTCTAATCGTCGGGGAGTTCCACTAGCAGTCACCGAAGTACACCTTCAGGTCACTCTATCAGGTCCGGAGGTAAGGTCTCATCATAACTAACAAAACGAGCCCAAACTCGGCACACCTAGTTCTAGTAGTCTATGAGATCCAGTAGCAGTCACCGAAGTACACCTTCAGGTCACTCCACCAGGTCCGGAGGTAAGGTCTCATCATAACTAACAAAACGAGCCCAAACTCGGCAGACCTAGTTCTAGTAGTCTAGGAGATCCAGTAGCAGTCACCGAAGTACACCTTCAGGTCACTCCACCAGGTCCGGAGGTAAGGTCTCATCATAACTAACAAAACGAGCCCAAACTCGGCAGACCTAGTTCTAATCGTCGGGGAGTTCCACTAGCAGTCACCGAAGTACACCTTCAGGTCACTCTATCAGGTCCGGAGGTAAGGTCTCATCATAACTAACAAAACGAGCCCAAACTCGGCACACCTAGTTCTAGTAGTCTATGAGATCCAGTAGCAGTCACCGAAGTACACCTTCAGGTCACTCCACCAGGTCCGGAGGTAAGGTCTCATCATAACTAACAAAACGAGCCCAAACTCGGCAGACCTAGTTCTAGTAGTCTAGGAGATCCAGTAGCAGTCACCGAAGTACACCTTCAGGTCACTCTACCAGGTCCGGAGGTAAGGTCTCATCATAACTAACAAAACGAGCCCAAACTCGGCAGACCTAGTTCTAGTAGTCTAGGAGATCCAGTAGCAGTCACCGAAGTACACCTTCAGATCACTCCATCAGGTCCGGAGGTAAGGTCTCATCATAACTTACAAAACGAGCCCAAATATAATATAAACAGCAATACGGAATGTTTTTTGTAGGTTCTCATGTATTATAACATAAACAAATAAAAAATAAACTTTCAAATATCAAAATTTGTTCACTTGACTACTATTCCCGCAATTTACCGTGCTTACACTTGTATGTGTGACCTGTGTCAATGTAGTAGCTCGATTCTTTACCTATCAATTTTGTAAACGCGTCCTTAACTAAAAAACTTAATGTATATACAGTTGGTGGATTTTTTTAATGAGGCAGTTAGGACAGATACCATAACCGTTGTCGCTACAAGAAAACGGTCGTAGGAAACTGTCCTTAAAATTGTGGCGGCATCTACATCGCCATCCTGCATCGCGCAATTAGAATTCGATTAGTATCCAACATCAATCGTTGGGCAGTTGCCTGCCAGATACGACACCCGTCTGGTCGGAGGATCCTCACTTTTCTAATGAGGATGAGTGAACTTTGCACCCTGTTCCTCATGCCTCTAAAAGATCAAAATGTCTCAAAAAGTTAAGGTCAGTCTCCTAAGACCGTTTTCCTGTAGCTACAACGGTTAAGGTACCTGCCCTTACTGCCCGCCCAACCTAAAAATCCACCCTGTATATTACTGCTAATTCATAAATATGTCAACATCCAACTTCAGAGCAATCACTTACAAACCCACTGCTAATATTTTTGCAATTTTTAAACATCTTCATATTTTCCAGATCAACCCGCCACTTCGGTCCGCTAGTATTCTACTTGACCTGGCACCTGACCATGGACAAGTTAATGCTGGAACTACTGCAGAGCGGCACTGTCAGGGAGGCAGTACTTCTAACTGCGTTGAGACAGGATATACATGGCGATGTGGCTAACGGCGATGTAGCTCGAACTATCGCGCAGCAAGTGAGTGTGTTTTGCACAATTTATTTAGTTTTGACACACTCTCACTCAATTTCTGAAAGCTGAAAATCAAATAAACTCTTTACTACTGTTGGCTTACTGAAATAACAACAGGAAATCAATCACTTGCCGCGGGTTTAACTGTGGTGTCGATTCTCTTGTACACCGAACTAAACTATCACTAAAATTCTTTACTATGAGAATCTTAAAGCTATTTTGCAAAATAAATTCTCTTTTATTTAAAAATAATTTTGACAACTAAATCGAATTTGACAATCGCGACTCGACGTGGTACTTGTTTGTCTACCCCGTGATTTGTTTTTAGAGCTGGAGGCGTGCACGGGGGGGGGGGCAGCCTCGACGTGTTTTATACCTATGGAATTTTTCACCTTTTGTATGGATAATAAGAAAAAATTGTGTTAGGGGTTTAAGGGTCTTATTAAGGGGATCGAAATTTTCATTATTTTTGCGATTGGACACCGTTTTCGACATATAAGCAAAAGAAAAAAAAAATCAGTACCTACTGATTTTGCATCTGAAGTCGAGGTATTGATGTGAATTTAAAGTTCATGATAACCAATTATATTCCACACGTTTTTAGTCGCAATTAAAAATAATCAGATTTATTTAGAAAATCAAAATTTTAGGTGAAAAACGTCAAATTCAGAATAAAAAAATTGCCATTTTCACTAAAGTATTATCTCGGTACCATCTTAGTGCTGTCAAACTAAAATATAGTTAAGTTGTGTCACTTTAGTCTATTTCAGAATGGGAAATCGTCGTTTGACAGGAGGATAAACAAAATTTTGGTGATTTTTAGTCTAGTTTAGAGGTATTTGTGACAAGAGAATCGGCACCATAGTCAGATTTTGTTAGACAATCAAAATTTTAGGTGAAAAACGACAAATTCAGAATAGCAAAATTGTCATTTTCACTAAATGAATAGTGCCATCTTAGTGCTGTCAAACTACGGTGGAGCATACGGTGGAGGTCTGCCCGGCTTGGGCGGAGCAACGCCGTGTCCTCGTAGAGGCGATCGGCGGCGGTGATCTCTCGCGTCCGGCCCTGGTTCAGGCCATGGTACGGAGCGAGAGGAAATGGCAGGCCGTCACCTCCTTCTGCGAAGCGGTAATGCTCGCGAAGGAGGAGGCGGAACGCGTGAGGGAGAGGCAAATTTCGCGCCCTCACGCCCCTAACCGCCGCAGGAGGGGGCGACTCCTGCGGCGGGGCGGGAATCGCGAGCCGATTTCCGGCCACCGTAGGCGCGGGCTTGCGGACGATGAGCAATGGGTAGCTCGCCGTCCGATAAGGATCAAGCCCGGGTCGACGGCGCGTTGTGTTCCACGCGCGCCTCAAAGAGATGTCAGCAGAATTGACGGGGTCCGCTAGGGCCAATGCCTGCCGGGGGTTCGAAGAAAACCGATAGGGACATCGTGGCCCCCGGCAACAGGGCAACCGAAGGAACACGGGTGGGTTTTAGTCAGTAAGAGTCTGACACGCCCTCCCGCTCCACCCAGAGCGGGAGAAGTTATTTGATAATTTCCCACCCAAAAAAAAAAAAAGTGCTGTCAAACTAAAATATAGTTAAGTTGTGTTACTTTAGTCTATTTCAGAATAGGAAATGGGTGTTGATTTTTAGTCTAGTTTAGAGGCATTTGTGATAAGAAAATCGGCACCAGTGTACGCGCAAGCGCGGACTCCCGAAGAACTGTTTTCTATCTGCATCCAATTTAAAACGTTATGTCGCTGAAAATAAAGTTAATTATTCAATGTTGTCAAATAATCCTTTTATCTACATTGCTCTCGTTATCGGCGGAGCTTTAAGTAGTGTTTTATTAAACACTTGCTACTTTACAGATACTGCCCACACCAGTGCAGCTGACGAAACCCGAGACCCTCACTGAAGAAGACATCCAGCTCGACAGCAAATGTGTAGAATGTATAGAGAAGTACATCATAAGCAACTCTTCAATGAAAAGCCAGCAGGAATTGGCTCTGCAAGGATTCAGGGAGCATTATCAACAGCTGATTGACCTCAGCAGAGGCTTGCAGAAGGCACACGGCAAACAATAAAGCATTTATGTAGTGAACTAATGTATAATGTATGTAATTAAAGGAATAGTTAAGCTTGGATTTGTGTTTTGATTGTTAGTATTTTGGTTTTTGTTAGCGACTAAAGCCTAGAACAAAAATGCAAAAAAAAGTGACGAGCACTATTGGCCGCTCCTAGTCGCTTGGTGCGACCTCTGCTGGTCAAGTTTGCGACGACTAAAAAACCTCATTGATGGACGAAAATGTTAGCACAGGAAAAAACGGCGCTGTCAGTGTCATTTTTGAACACAATTACACACTCGATCTGTGCAAAGTATTTTAATGATATTTTTTACACTTTAGTTTTAAAACACAATGCCACATTATCACCATCCACGAAGTTTTACACCACTGTCGGTACTTGCTGACAGGAAAGCTATAAAGAATGGTCTTCGTCACGCTATCTTTACGTCGAGGTTCGACAGTTATGTTGGCGAATGGAAAAGCGATTTGAAGGAAGGTAAAATGGCATGGCATTCAGGTTTTTATCTCTGCCAAAGCCCATCTAAGTTTATAAAGAGGTCTCCACATTATCAGGGTCTGGGGCCTTTCGGGCGAAAGTGACTGTTCATGGCATCGCATCATTTATTCACTCTAGAAGAACGAAATTTTGCACAAGAGTTCCTTTTATAACAAAAGTGAGCACGGTAAGATTTTTTAAAATCCACCCCCTGAAGTGGTTAAATAGGGGGTGATGAAAGTTTGTATGGATGTTCGTAATTTTTGGTATTAAGGGAATGCCATCGAGCACATGGCTTATCACAATAGAAATGGTGACAGCCGGGGGCGAGAAGGCCCAGACTCGGCGTTTAGTGTGACCATCGCTACATAGTCGTCTACATACGCCCGAATCATTACCTACTAGCCCGTCGGTACTGAAGCTGATGATTTTTTCGTCCTTTTTCTCGTTTTAGGGTTCCGTAGTCAACAAGGAACCCTTATAGTTTCGTCATGGCCATCTGTCTGTCCGCGATCTATCTCCGAGACTCTTAGTACTAGACAGCTGTAATTTGGCATGGGATATATTAATTACGCCGACAAAATGGTAAAACAAAATAAAGAAAAAAAAATTTTTTAGGGTACCTACCTCCCCTACACGTAAAGTGGTGAAGTTTTTTTTTTCTTTCCCATTGTTTGAGGTATTTTTGGAAAGGGCCTTCAAAAACATTCTGAGTTTGTTAAAACCAATTTTGGATTCAGGGATCCGTTTGAGAAATATTAAGCTTCAAAGTGCTAATTTTTGTTAGAGTCGAGTGTCCCCCCCTCCTGCTAGCTAAATGATTGATTTTGGATGTGTGAAAAAAATAGTTTAAATAACGAAATTAAAAGGAAAACTATCACAGCTAAGTAGGCTCTACAAGTTAACGAGTAATAATCGACCAACTTATATGTTTTTCAACTACAAAGTTAAGTTCGTTTTTGGGATTCATCCCAAGTACGGAACCCTTCATTGTGCGTGGTCCGACACGCACTTGGCCGGTTTTTTTTACCTAAGTCTATTTATCTTAGAGCACTTTTGTCCTTTTTAAATTGAATGTGCACGATTATAAAACCAAATGTCCACAGGCAAAGGAAAGTTTACCACGATCAGCGGAATGTTATACGAAGGAGATTGGTATAAAGGATATAGGTAAGTGAATTTAATAGTACCATTTATAATACCTACAGCTGTTCTATGTTCAAATTGAAACGTGGTGCGATCAGTTCCCAATAATAACCATCTTCTGTATCTGAGAGAAAGACGATCAAGAGTTGATAGCGGCGCCCTCTTGAATCTGGTAAACGCTATGCAAGTATAACAACCTAGGTACTACTATTAGATACCATAAAGGCGCCTACAAACAGGCGCGACACCGCTCGAGCGGTGTCTTTGTGTTGCATCGCGTGTCGCGCCTGTTTGGAGCCTTTACGTTATCTGAGTGAGGTGTTTTGTTCTTGGAAAATTTTCCCTTCACAATTTTTTTTTTTAATGTTCTCATTTTTAGACAATCACAGGCCTCTTAAAATCTGTAAACACCCTAATAATCCAGCTGTTTTCCGTCATTAGACATGGTTTCAGCATAATCAGTAAATCTGCCACGCATAGTTAAACATTAATTTATTGGAAGGCCCCTCATTTGTAGTCCATCACAGGCCTCTTAAACTCAGATAACATCCTACTTATCCAGCTGTTTTCCATCATCAGACACGGTTCTGTTCTGCTCAGTAAATCTGTCATGCATGTTGTTTGTTTTGTTTCCTATCCTGCCCCCTGTGTCCTAAAACTTGCAGCCAAAGTGGCATTTGCGCTGCCACCGGCGACGCCGTGGAAGTGGCGACGTTTTGGGTCAAAAAGATCTGAAATAAGCCAGCGTCCAGCGCGGCAGCGTCACGAAGTGTTTGTTTCCTTTAAACATTCATTTATTGGAAGGCCCCTCATTTGTATACACAGGCCATCACAGGCCTCTTAACTCAACTAATCCAGCTGTTGTTCACCATCAGACACGGTTTTGGCCTGCTCAGTAAGCGTCTCCCGAATGACACGTATAAACTCGTGTACCGGGGGGAGTGGGTCCGAGGTAAGATGGAAGGCCCCGGCTGGATGTACTTTGAAAACGGAGATGTGTACTTAGGGTTCTTTAAAAGAAACAAAAAGTGTGGTTACGGAAATATGTGGTACGTGAACAAAACGTTTTACGGCGGCTATTGGAAGAATGATGCGAGAGACGGATTGGGCTTGTTTCTGCTAGGTGAGAGTACTCAAAACATACCGACTATTGACAACAAAAACTTTTTCAACACTTTGTAAATTCTAATGAACATAGCAACACATGAACATGTGAAATTCATCTCCTTTAGAGTCGGCAGAACACAAACAGGTAAGGTCCTCCATTTTATGCGCAAAAGAAACCCGAAACCTTCGACATTATCTTTAGGTTACTAAGTAGGGTACCTAACTTAGATTCCTACTAGCTTGTTCCATGCGGGAATCGAACCTGCGACACAGCGCAGTGCCAAATGAGAGCCGTCAAACAAGAGGTCTTCCGATTCCGTCGCCTGGGATATGAGTTATCTATGACCTATAATGAGAGGTACCCAGTCACACACCTACCGTTTATCAACCACGTGTCCCGAAGTCCTACGTAAACGCCTACTTACCTAGTTTAAAATTGCCTTCTTTTGACTCAGGCGCGGATACCAGGGCGGGGGAGGGGTAACGGGTGCAGTTGCCTCCCCCTGGGCCAAACTGAGTACGCACTGACGTAATAAAATCGCGACGGGATTTTATCGCGCACTGGATTTTCAACTCTCGGTATTAATAATAATAAATAATACCATTAATACCATATAAGCCGAGCGTTGAGAATCCAACGCGTTGGGACGCACTCTCGTCCCAGCGCGTTGAAAAAACACTGGGATTTTCAACTGTCGACGCTAAGCAGAGCGTACGACAATAAAGTGCATGAAAAAAAAAATCGCCGCGATTTTATTATGTCCTCCGTGCGAACGTGGGCGAAAACTCTAAATTACACTTGTATTTTTACTAAGATAGGTCGTTGTCATCCTTGAAAAGGGACATTATTGAGTTTACAGGAAGTAGGTGCCGATGTTTTTTTTAAAGGGATTTCACGGCTTGAGAAACCCCCCCTCCAACCCCCGTTTTCCCAGAGAGAAACATTTGCCCCTTTGGGTGAAAACCTGGATCCGCACCTGACTTGACTTGCAGCCAGATGAAAGCAACCGAGGACCGAGTTGATTGGCGTGCCATTAGAGTGGCCTATGTCCAGCAGAGAGGACATTTACTTATATAGGCACTCCGCAGTTCCGCACACACAAGTCGCAACATAGCGCACATCCTCTAAAAACTGTCGTAACACGCTGAAAACAAGTTTTGCGGAGGTCTTTGCGATTGATAGAAAATGAAAAACGTAATATGACTGTGTTTTTATCTGTGTTCTTACTTTTTTTTGTGTTATGACAGTTTTTTAGAGGATGTGCGATAGGTTACAAAATAGTTTAGGTAGGTATCTTCAATAATTAGTAGTACCTATGCAAATAAATACTTTGCACACTTCCCTTTTTCGTTGACCGTACACTTTAATACTTGTTTATTTTTCAACGACACTATCTGGCTGCAAACAGAAAACGGGTGCAGATACGAAGGCCATTGGGAGAAGGGCATCAAAAGCGGCATCGGTCGATTTTACCACATGAGTACTGGTCAGCTTCAGGAAGGATGCTGGATTGAAGATATTTGTGTCAAGTCTAGGATGTCGGACATTATTATAAGACAAGCCTGTGAGCTGCCTACACCGTATCCCATTCCACGGGTTAGTTACATCTCTGTAGGGTCAAATTAAATTACGTAGCGAAACTGCGTTGACGGTACCTATCATGTACCTATCAATAACTATCCCACTACCAGCGATCATTGACCTCAAAAAAGAACCGTCAAACCTTGTATATTTGTTACTGGCTGCGCCCCGCGGTTTCACCCGTATAAGTCTCAATCCCATGGGAACATCGGGATTAAACGTATCTTATGTGTAAATCCAGGTTATAAACTATCTGTGTGTCAAATTTCATCCAAATCCGTTCAGTCATTATTCCGTGAAAGAGTAACAAACATCCATCCAACCTCACAAAGTTTCGCGTTCATAATATTAGTAGGATAGCATGTTTAGATATCGAGAGTACCAATCACGTCTGAAATTTCGCTAGCTAATTTAGTTTGACCTTGTATAATACCTTCCTTGGTCACTTACGTAGGTACACTGGTACAGAGATATATGCCATAGTAAAAGGAGAGGAAGTACGCTATCTTCATACACGCACTGCGCGCAGCTTGTATGTGTGCGCCACAGTATCTATGCGTCGCCGCACGCACACTTAAACAAAATCTCGACCCGTTTCTCAGTGCGCCAGTCGGCTCGGGGCTAACGCCGCACAAGGTTCGCGCGTCACGGTTTTTCGGCACCGCTAAATGTATGAAAAATGAGTGATAATCGCAGGAGAAATTATTGCTGTGTTTGAGTGTCTAAATAATTCATCGATTCCAGAGTTGTCTCTGTTCAGATTACCTACTGAACAGGAAAGGTAACCAAGTCACTTATTCTAGAATATAATTTTTACTTGATGATGACATACCTACTTATTTTTTGTTGTATTAGTTATCTATCAGACAGACGAAGTAGGCAGGCCTACTTTACCACTAAAATGTATTAGGTACCTACTTTTGATCTGTCAATTGATATGCCGCTAATGTTTTGTTTACGTTTAGTCATGCCGATTTCTCAGTACTGTAGGTATAGTAAAGTAACTAAGTACTTACAGTTATAAAATATTAAAATTTAGCTAAAAGTGACAACCCTGAGACAGGCAAGTATGGTAGGCAATTATATCGCGGATTGGGCCGGAGATAGCCTACTAGGAACTCCTTATAACCCTTATACTATGGTTAAGCTATTCTGTGCCGGGAATGCCGGGATATCTTTTTTTTCTTGTGTGGAAGTCCTCTGCCTGTTTTGAAGTTTTGTAATACAACTACCTTTGCCCGCGGCTTCGCCCGCGCGGGTGTCAGAAAATTTCCCACGGGAACGTACTACCGAGATTTCATACCTAATATAATAACAGAGGAAAGGTCATTGGCTCCTACCGCTGCGCCTGCGTTACTACGCGTAATTTTGAAACTGTGATATCTTTTAAACTACCTATTCATTTAAATGATAGGAAAGGCATATTTTAATCTAAATTAAATGCCCAATTTAAATAACATATTTTTGGATAAGGATTAATAATATACCGGTCAAAAAAGCTTCGGAAATAACAATTAAATTTTTATCAAATTCTGAAAGATAAAAATATTTATTGTGGGTCATCCTTAGAAGATAGACATATGTCATTGCGGACTTTTTTGTTGAACTTTTTAAAATGAACAATACCGTAGAACATAAATTTTATGTATCTTTTTCGGTTAACGCAGCGCACGCCAGTAAAGCTTCCAGTCGGCATGATTTTTTCCGACTTCTTCAACAATAATCGTCAATTTTCAGCCAATTTACACAAAACCTTAATGAAATTATACACTAAAACCTTCCGCATGAATTACTCCGTCCATTGGTGAAAACCGTTTGAAAATCCGTTCGGTAGTTTTTGAGTTTATCGCGTTCAGACAGACAGACGCGGCGGAGGACTTTGTTTTTAACCGACTTCCAAAAGGAGGACGTTTAAATTTGACTGGATGCTTCTTTTTTTTTTGTATGTTACGCGATTACTCCGCCAATAATGAATTGATTTTGATGATTCTTTTTTTGTTTGGTAGATCATACTTCAAAGGTGGTCCCATATAAATTTTATTAATTTTACTTGGGTAGTTTTTGAGTTAGCGTCAAAATACGTATTTTTTCCCACTTAGTACGTGGATGATTATGATAACTTCCTGTCACTGTTATTTACACAGCAGTTAGTGGTATTCGAATTTATGTGGGGTAGGTACCACAACACTAAAAAGTGAAAAATAAAAAGTTTTTTGTAAGTAATATGTAATGCTACGTTTAGATACTCGGACGAATACTTCGGCAAATAACTCGCCGAACAATTCGTGCACGAGTAGGACCACGAAAGACCCGTTTAGATATTCGACTATATTCAGTAAACATCAAACTTTTCAACATAGACGACGTGCGACTTGCTGCTACGGCGTTGTCTCATCAATTTGTATCGGCTTATTACACAAGAAAAAAGGGAGAAAAAAACCGGACCACGCACAATGTAGGGTTCCGTAGTTGGGATGAATTTATCCCAAGAACAAACTTAACTTTGTAGTTGACAAAAAAAATCTTTCATACAGAATGTATGGGAGAACATGTTTTTACAACCGCAAATCTAAGTTGGTCGATTATTACTCGTAACTTGTAAAGCCTACTCAGCTGTGATAGTTTTCCTTTTAAATTCGTTATATAAGCTACTGCCGTGAATTTTTTCACATATCTAAAACTAACCATTTAGCTAGCAGGGGGGGGGGGGACACTTGACTCTAACAAAAATTTTCACTTTAAAGCTTAATATTTCGCAAACGGATCTCTGAATTCAAAAATGGTTTTAACACACTCACAATGTTTTTGAAAGATCTTTCCAACGATACCTCACACCAAGGGACAGAAAAAAAAATAAACATCCCCACTTTACGTGTAGGAGAGGTACCTACCCTAAAAATTTTTTTTTTCATTTTTCTGTTTCCCACTTTGTCGGCATGATTAATATGGATACCCGTGCCAAATCACAACGTTCAAGAGTACTCTAACAGTCTTGGAGCTAGACCGCGGACAGACAGACAGACAGACGAACATAACGAAACTATAAGGGTTCCTTGTTTACTACGGAACCCTAAAAACAGCGACAAATATGGTGGATGACACTAGTTTTACTACACTATCTTTCTTTTTTTTAAATTCTGCAACAGGTATTTTCACAACCGGTCATTATTCGTATCCAAGCATCGTTAATGGCTTTTTTAACTTTGTGGAAACGATGTTTATGACCCCATATTACGGGTTCCGCTTGATAAAGTTCTATTAATTTTAAAACATTTTCGTTTGTCCAATCCATCGCTAATCTGCTTGAAACGACCGCCTGCGACAAAGATCACAAATCAACTGAACAATAACGAATTATGTAAACACCGCGCACGAGTAGCGACGAATAAAGGCTTGTGCAGACCAGCACGACACGCGACGCGACACAAAGGCACCGCTCGTCGCGCGACGACGCGCGCCTTTGTGTCGCGTCGCGTGTCGCGCTGGTCTGCACAAGCCTTAATCCTTTGATTTGCGTCAAAAAACCGACACCGCGCCGAGAACGAACGAATATTCATGGTCAGTACCAAACATACCCGAATAAGGTGTTTACATATTCGTATTCGTGTCCATTCGTCTGTACTCGGCGAGTAGGTATCTAAACGTGGCATTAGGATAAGGATGTAAGGATAAGGATAATTATATTTTTTTATCTGAGAGGCGAACGCTACATCGTTAATTTTTGTTTTTTTTTTTTGGTAGGTCATCTCAAGATCATGACTACTTAACCGGGCTTTCCTGTGGGTGCCTTAAGCTAAAACACTTAAAACCTTCAGCCAGGGGTTATTCAACTATGCTAATTAAAACTAGGTGAACGCTCGCTAAGGGCACCCCCTGTGGGGTACGAACCTCGGCTTAGGGCGTCAACCGGAGGGAGGACATCAAGGATGGGACGGGCTGGATCAAGTTTTGATTATGATTATTAGTCGGGGAATTTAAAGCTACGTGCTCAGCTGCAACAACTGCTGGCACCTCGTTATCGAGCAAGGGTCGGGGGGGAGTACCTATCATTTACTCGGGGACGCGGTCGCGATCGCAAAGGACCTCGGCGGCGAGGTCGGAATGACGGGAGGCGTCTATTTTTTTTACACTGTGCTGGTTTCCCTACTGCTCTCCTGGAGGAGGGTAATGGGGTCGTCAGGATCGGTAAGGATTCGCTTAGGGCGTCGAGTTCGATTGATACTAGAGGGAGTGCAACTAGCTGCTTCGACAACCAGAGGGTTGCGATGTTTGGCGGCAGTTTCGAAGTAACGCTTGGAAGAGCGTTTGAGAAATTGGTGGATGGTGGGAATTATTAGGTCGAGATGTGGAGGATCTCATTCCTAACAAACCAGGGGCCCCGAAGCCTTCGGAAGGCAACGGTTCTGTAATGTCTGCATCTTATGGATGTGACTGGGTCTTGCTTGTGCAAAAATAGCACCCGCATAGGTCATGATTGGGCGAATGTACGTTGTGTAAATACGCAATTTGCACCGTAGTGACAATTTGCTACGTGCATTTAGGATAGAGTGGAGCCTTCCAAGAGCCCATGCGGCTCGCGCGCGGGCTTGGGTTATGTGCTCCTTAAAGGAGAGATGGTGGTCAAGGACTACACCTAGGTACTTGGCTCGCTTCTCCCAAGGGATAGGCTTGCCTAGCATGGTGATGGGTCAGGGGGAGACGGGGTTGGGTCTTTATAAACGGTTTCGAAAAGAGAATTTCGCTTGGCTTTTGGCGGGATTGATTTCAATCCTCCATTTCCTAAACCAGGCGCCGAGTTTATCGACTGCAATTTGGAGAACGGCGGCTATCGAGTCGGGGCCGAAGCCTCTGTACTAAATGGCCGTATCGTCTGCGAACAGAGCCAACTGCGCCTTTTTACTTATTGGGATATCACTGGTGAATAGCGTAAAAACTACATCGTCATAGCGGTTCATTTGTACTATGGATCGTTACGGCTGAACCCAGTAACCTACCTATCACCAGTCTTGGCACACTGGCGATAGCCTATCTATCTATGGTTTTAACGTACCAATACTCAGCCCTGGATCTAGAATTTTTTTGAGGCGGGGCAAAAACTGCCGTCTGCCGCCCCCCGCCAATCTTTTATGGGGATGCGCTAAGTCAGTCCCCGCGAAATTAAAATTTTCTCAAAATAAAAAGTTTGGCAGCAACATATTAATCAAAATGTATATATAAGTAGATCGATAATGCGCCAATTCAACAGGGGCGCCAAAATTTTTGTAAAAAGAAATAATAGAAAGATTAAAAATGTGCTGCGCGTCTCATTTATTGCAAAGTTGCTGTGTGCTGGGTGGTGCACTTGTCTGCTACGCTTGAATTTGTCGCCCCCCTGAAGTTAGCGCCCGGTGTACGGACCCCGGCTTGCCCACCCCTAAATCCGGGGCTGCCAATGATCTGTCAGAGAATATTAAGGACCTTATAGAATTATGGGACGACATTCAATGACAGCGAGCTGTCTTTTACTGAAAATAGGTTTTTGGGTTCGGCCGTTAGACCGATTGCTTGGCAAGAAGTGTCGATCACCTAAATATGAGCTACCTAGTTAGCATAGACGTACCCAGCATTTTTCTTGGGGTGGGGCAGAAGTAAATAAAGTCTATAATAGGAAGTCGGAATTTCTCTCGATAAAACTCTATAACTACGCATGCACGCTCGATTCATCGATACTGCATTGTTTCTCGCGGTAATTTAGATTTTTCTAAATGAATAATGTTAATTTTGTTACTTAATAAACCTAAATTTTGAGCTTCGAGTCAGGGACCAGGGTGGGGCAGACGCCCCACCTTGCCTCACCGTGGGTACGCCCATCCTAGTTAGAACATAAATATAAATTAACGTTTGACGCAAAATAGGGTAATATGGCGTAAACGGGATAGCTTATCTACCTATGCCTTGAAATGCTACCACATGTCTGCGAAAAAACCTGGAAGAATGTTAAGTGCTTTGTATGTTGTCAAAATGGGCTAATTTAGGTACAGACGCCAGCACATCAAGCTACCCGAAACTGTCAATTTTTCCCAATCAACTTTGAACCTTAAGGTTCAGGGATAAAGTTGAAAATCTATTAAATAAATTTGACAGATTGTAGTAGCCTGATGTGCTGGCGTCTGTACACAGGAATGGTATGCATTCATTACGTACCTACGTAACTCGCGAAAAGTGGTTGTAATGCATCTCTGCCCCCCTTCGAGGAGTATGGGTGTGAAGATATGATATATTTAGAACCTCCGGTTGATACAGAGGTGACTTTGAATCATAATGTGGCAGAGCGGTAACATTTCCTTGTTTGTTAACTGAACTGATGACATCATCCGAGCTCAGCGAAATCAAGTTTTGGCCTAAAACTTGATCAGAAGACCTATTGTATCTACAGATGTTTGTGACCGATAGATTTGGCCTAGAAAATCTTTTATTAACCGACTTCCAAAAAGAGGAGGTTCTCAATTCGACTGTTTTTTTAAGCGAAAATTTAAGGAAAAAAACACTACAAAGTGAAAAATAATTTTAATTTCGGAAGTCGGTGAAAAACGAAAATTCAAAACCAAAGAAAGACACCGACTTCCGAAATTAAAGTAATTTTTCACTTTGCAGTGTTTTTGGAAGTCGGTTGTTTTTTTTGTAAAAAGTTTTTATTTTTCACTTTTTAGCTGTGGTACCTACCCCACACAAATTTGAAAACCACTACCTGCTATGTAAATAACAGTGACAGGAACTTATCATATCATCCACATACTACACTTAATAATAATACGTACTTTTTCCCACTGGAAAAAGTACGTATTATTGAAGCTAACTCAAAAACTATCAAAGCAAAGTTAATAAAAAAAATATGGGACCATTTCGAGAGCATACCCTTTCAAACAAAAAAAGAACTTTTAAAATCGGTCCACTATTGACGGAGAAATCGGTGGACATACATAAAAAAAAAGAAAAAAAAACACGCGACGAACATATAACCTCCTCCTTTTTGGAAGTCGGTTAAAAACAATTGAACTCGCGACACCGTTACCGACACCTCATGTTTGTTAACGCGATTGTGCTCTTTATTTATATCTTGTTACGGACTAATGTGCTATACAAGTATTTTTCTTCCACCAAAGCGACCTTGTTCAAGTTTTCACTTCTGTCGGCAATGGGTGCCAGTTTAAAAAAAAAAATGTTATGCAATCGCGTAACAAATTTAGTAGCGGAGTACCTAATCACTGCGCCAATTATGAATTCAATTTGATGATTCTTTTTTGTTTGGTAGGTAATACTTCTGAGGTGGTCCCTTAAATTTTTTATTAACTTTGCTTGGGTAGTTTTTGAGTTAGCTTTAATAATACGTATTTTACCTACTTAATATATGGATGATAACAATAAGTTTCTATCACTGTTATTTACATAGCAGGTAGTGGTATTCGAATTTGTGTGAGGTAGGTACCACGACTAAAAAGTGAAAAATAACTTAAATTTCAGAATCTAGTGTCTTTGGTTTTGAATTTTCGTTTTTTGCCACCGACTTCCGAAAGTATTCGAATTTGTGTGAGGTAGGTACCACGACTAAAAAGTGAAAAATAACTTAAATTTCAGAATCTAGTGTCTTTGGTTTTGAATTTTCGTTTTTTGCCACCGACTTCCGAAATTAAAGTTATTTTTACCCGACTGCCCCAGAAGGAGGGTAATGTTTTTCGAGAGTTTGTATGTATGTATGTATGTATGTATCGTCGCCCAGCAGTGAAAACCTCGGGTGTCTCATTTCCTCAAAAAAAATTATATTTGTTCTTTGGATTGATAAACTCGGTAAGCACAGATTACTCTAGCAAACTTTCGAATCAGCTACTCCTAGCGCTATCTATGACGTGCTATGAGAACCTTGTATCAAAATAGGCTCCGCCATTTTCGTCTGAGAAACTCGCCAGTACGGTTGATAATAGCGTTATTCCGGATTAAAAATTGAAGAAAGTGAGAAGAAGTATTTAGGCACACGATATAGAAACAATGTGATACGTACCTAAGGAATGCATAAAATCTAAAAAAAACAAAAGGTAATATCTTCCCCACTCATACATTTTTTTTTCAGGAGACAGTTTTTTCTTCCTCCTGTAAAATTTAGTTATAAACACTTACGTGGTTTTCACTGCTGGGCGACGGTATGTATGTTTGTATGTATGTATGTATGTCTATTTCTTTGGCACGCTCTGTAGCCTAAACGGCTTGATGGATTTTAACGTATGAGGTGTCGTTAGGTTCGTCTTAATAGTAGGAGTGACATAGGCTATATAATATTTATATATTGCATCTGCAAATAAAAAAAAGGAGGGGTAGGTTTAAAAAAATACATTATTGGTATCAAATAAAAGTTAGTAATGAGTCAATTCCAAATACATATGTATAATCTAAATATATAAATGCGAAAGGTCACTCACTCACTTACGCGACTCACACTCACTGACTTCATCACGAAGTATCGAAAACCACTTGACGTAAAAAGATGAAATTTGGTAGGGAGGTAGTTTATACTTAGTAGACGTTCGCTAAGAACGGATTTTTGGAAATTCGCATATACAGGGTGGATTTTGAGATGGGGCAATAAGGGCAGGTACAAAACTGTAGTCGCTACAAGAAAACAGTCTTAGAAGACTGTCCTTAACTTTTTGAAACATTTTGGTTTGCATTCACAGATTTTGAAAAAATTGTACAGTCAGCAAGAAAATGGCCAATTTTCACAACAACTTTTTTGATACCGGTCGATCCTATTTCTTATTACTAAGGTCAAAAAACTATATTAGGCCAACTGAGGTTTGAGTACGAAAAAAGTCAGAAATTGCAAAAAAAACTTCCCATACATTTCGTAGGAAATGAGAAGAGATAGAACACAATATACCTTTGTATGTTGAAAAATCTTTTTAATGAGATTACCATTATTTAAATGAACACAATATACCACTATACAACAGTTGAATTATTCCAATACTTCACTGGGCTGGATAAGGAACGAATGTAGCAGATAGTTAAAGATTTAACCTTTTAAATAATTATCATCATGCTATACTTTTATAGAGCTAAGCAGTCAATCATCAATTCATCCATTCTAATATTATAAATTCGAAAGTAACTGTGCCTGTATGTTTGTTACCTTTTCACGGCTAAACCACTGAACAGATTTCGATAAAATTTGGTAAAGAGATAGATGGCATCCTGGAGATGGATATAGGGTACTTTTTGTCTCAAAAATAATCCTAAAGGGCATGAGATGAGAGATCCTACAGGGGATGACAGTTTGTATGGCAAATCCAGCATTTCTTAAGTTAGAGATATGAAAATTAAAATTTATGCTTTTGTTAAGAAATAAAGAAGTACACATTTCGGCGTTTTTTTTTAAATCATCCCCCAAACAGGTAAACCCCCTATTTTACCTGTTTGGGGGATGATTTTAAAATTCACATGTTAAATTGATTTTTTTTGTGTCTTCTTTTTAAGAGATTTAAGGAAATTGGAAATATAGCCATAGTCTGTATCTTGAATTATATAATTTTGTCTATATTTAATTAAAATCGGCCCACTCTGTCAAAGTTATCACAATTAGTCGTAAACTAACCTTTCTAACATGTGGGTTTTACTTCGGTTCAATGGCGGCACTAGAGTAGATATTACAAATTAATGGTGGTGATAATAGTAAAATGAATAATAATTAGTATTTTAAGTAAGGCATTTAGAATCATATAAACCTGTTTTATTTATGTTAAAAAGCCGGACAAATATGAGTAGGATTTACGCCCTAAAGGTTCCGTCTCAAAGCTGTGCTTGATTGGCTGCCTGAATTCGCAAATCAGGATTGAAGGACAAACTTAACTTTTCAATTGAAAAATAACTTTTAATAGAGTGGAGAGTACCGATTTGAATGAAATACGTACTAAATGTTACTTCAAGACACGGTCTATAATTTTTGATCCCGGATTGAAGAACAAACTTAACTTTGCAGTTCATAAATTTTCGGATTTTCCTCTTTACTTGACCTTGCTTCTCGCCAAACTTCATGCTGCTGGGCCAACGGAAATTACCAAATAGACTGGTTTATTTGCGAGTGTCAAAATATGCGGCATAAATTGTCGTTTTTTTATTGCGTTGACTTGGAAGTTTGATTTCGTTACAGATCCAAGAGACCGTAGATCTAAGTTTTTGATATCTATTTCAACTTGATGCCTCTTCGTTCCTGAGAAAAAAGGTCTTAACAGACAACGAAGTAGAAAAAAAATAAAATAAGTCATCATTTAAGGGTTAAAATTTTTCATTTTGTGATACGGAACCCTAAAATAGATTTATTATGTGCCTGTTACCTTTTCCTGCCGTAAGGGCTGAACGGATTTCTAAATGAAAGGCATAGGATAGGCCATGACCTAGATAGGTTAGGGCATAGGATACTCTGAATCCCGGTAGCACGTTCCTGTGGGTTATTTTCCGACATCCACGCGGGCGAAGCCGCGGGCAAAAGCTAGTTATTTATATATTAATAAAACTAAAAAGTTTGAAATAAAACAAATTATTAAAAAAAAACAAAAAACCCGACTGCAAAAACTCAACAGAAAAGAAAAAAACAAGCATTATAATCTATAGGATTTTGGTATTGCAGGCGGGGACAAACCAATAACCTGAAATTTTGGTGAAACTTTTGTTTGTCCCCGCCTGCATTACCAAATAAAAAGCAGTCGGGTTTTTTGTTTTTTTTAATAATTTGTTTTATTCACTTTGTAATGTTCTTTTTTGGAAGCCGGTTATTTTTTTTTTGTAATAACTAAAAAAAATATCTTAATCTAAAATTCCGTTTTAGTTACGGCCCCATGACTTACCTGAGACTACTTTTCGTTCATTCTTATACCTACTTAGTTCCGGATTTAGCCTTCATTGCGGCCAGTCATCTTGTATTTACACAATTTAAATGCTAATATTTTCTATTACAGCATCAGCTGCAATCCCCAAGGGATCTTCTGGAGAACAGTGAGTTGTGGATGCTGCAGAAAGTGGGAGATGTAGACAAAAACCTTAAATTTTGCATCGACCAAATGTATTAGGTGTTTTACAAGATCATTAAAAATAACAACATTGTAAAGTATCCTTATAAATTCTACAGGTTACCTTTAGATGAACATTTTATATAATTAATACTAAAAATTATATTATATAACAGATTTCTTAATATTTTTCATTACTATATCACAGTACTTATTGGATTAAGTAATAAATACAGTCAATACCATAAAATTAAGTGTTTGCGCTATTATGCGATAATTAACGATTATAACACAATATGTAGCTTTATTATGTATATAAGATATTCTCGAGGGACAACAACGTTACAGTAAGTATAACAAGGCGGCCGTCGCACGATCGCAGCGTGCGCGGCGCGGTCTATCTCGGTGCGTAGCGGGGAGCCGACTGGCCACGCGAGCGAGCGCTGGCGGCGGGAGGTATGTAAGTATATTCTAGACGCGGCGACGCGAGTGCAACGCGCAACACAACGCTACACACTCCCCCTCTAGTTCGAACATAGCGCCCTCGCGTTCGGGCTAGCAATCAAATCTACGTGGTCGACCGCGTCTGCGCTTCTCTCTAACCGGAGCCTCGACATCTCCGATGAATGGAGTCAAATCAGAAACGTGGTAACGTCCTACGTGCTCACCTCTAGTAACACCCTCCACTAAGTAAGTAGTAGGGCTTACTACTTCGCGGATGCGATAAGGGCCATCCCTCCGGGGTATAAATTTCGCAGACTGCCCGGGGCCGACATCATTCATTCCTTGCGTTTTCAACAAAACGAGATCACCTACCTTGTATTCTGGGGGGGCGCGTCTGCCTTCATCTGCGTACTTTTTCTGCAGAGACTGATTACGTTCGTGGACATCTCGGGCGTCAAGCAGCACCGTCGATAACTTACGAAGGTAAGGAGTGATATTGTGGACGAAATTATCGCTGTCCACAATGGTCTTCATGTCTGCCACGACGTCCGATGGCGCGCGTAGCTCTCTCCCGAAGGTAAGGGAAGCTGGTGAAAATCCAGTGCTCGCTGTAACAGCAGAGTTCATCGCGAACCTTATGGCTGCGAGATGAGTATCCCACGACGAGTGATCCTTTCCTACCAGTATCGCTAACTGTGGTTTAAGGTCACGATTTTTCCGCTCAACGGGGTTCGCTTCTGGGTGATACAACGGTGTCAAAGACTGTTTGATACCCATCACGTGACAGGCCTGCTGCATCACCTCAGCAACAAACTGAACTCCGTTGTCGCTGATCATCCTACGTGGGACTCCATACCTCAGAAAAACCTCGGATATTAAAATCTCAGCGCATTCCACGCTGGTGGCCTTCTCCAATGCAAATAGCTCAACCCAATGGGAGCACGTGTCTTCTAGAATTAAGATCCAACGGTTACCTTTCGAAGTCTTTGGTAGGGGTCCGAACAAGTCGACCGATACCACTTCAAACCGCCGGGTGGGTGCAGGAGTCTGGAGTAGTCCTGCAGGTTTCCTGTTGTCTATCTTGTATCGCTGGCAAGCTGCACAGCGTTTAATATAGTCTGTGACAAAAGACTTCATACCTGGCCAAAAGTATCGTGCTCTGATGCGTTGTAGGGTACGTTCAGCACCAAAGTGGCCTGCTGTGGGAGCATCGTGGAACTCTACGAGGACGGCTTCTCTCTCGTGTTTTGGGACCACGAGGCAGGCGGACTCAGCGTCTTCCAATTCGGGTGCACAGCTGTATAATACACCATCAGACACCAGATACCCTCTCTCTGACCACCCTCTCCCCCTGAAGGGATCGTCGGTAGTCTCAAGGTCCTCGACGATACTCTTCAGCTCTGGGTCCTTGAGTTGGTTAGAGCGCACATCCTCAGGTGTTCTATGTGGCATGTCTACGGTCACTAAGCATACCTCGCAACCAGCTGGGGTTTCCTCACAACAAGCTGGGCGGCTTAGTGCATCGGCAATCACATTCACCTTTCCGGGAGTGTACTGTATTTGCAGGTTATAGGCCTGAAGGGTCAATGCCCATCTGGCAAGACGACCACTGGGAGACTTAAGGCTCATCAGCCAACGTAACGGCTGATGGTCGGACTTAACCACTACTTCCGAGCCTTCTACGTAACCTCTGAACTTAGTGACCGCCCAGACGACGGCAAGGGCTTCTCGCTCGGTGGTGGTGTAGTTGCGCTCGGCTGGTGAGAGGAGGCGACTGGCGTACTCTATGGGCCTTTCGTCGGGGCCCTCCCCCTGCATCAAAACTGCGCCGAGACAGTAGCCACTGCTATCTGTCCGGAGGGAAAAAGGCTTGGACTCGTCAGCTTGGCGAAGAATGGGAGCGGTGACCAAGAGCTCCTTGATGCGCTCGAAAGCGGTTTGCTGCTCATCACGCCATCTCCAACTGCTGTTCTTCTTAAGCAGGTCAGTCAAAGGTTTGGCGATTGTAGCGTAGTTCGGTACAAACCGTCGAAACCAGCTGGATGTGGCCAAGAAACCTTTTAGCTGCTTCTCGTTCTTCGGGGCAGGCATGTCAGCAATAGCTGAGGTTTTCTCCGGGTCTACTTGTAGACCTCCAGGAACAATTATGTGACCAAGGAATTTCACAGAGTCACGGGCGAAGCAGCTTTTCTTTCGATTGACTCGAAGGTCGAACTTCTTGAGTCTGTCGAAGACAGCTTCGAGATCTTCAACATGGCCTTGGAAACTCGGTGACAAGATTATTAGATCGTCCAGATATCCAAGAATAGTCACAGGCCTACTTCCTTGGGGGTCTGGTGGGATATCGGAGCTATCACGTACCTCTTGTCCTCGAATAGGCACACTCAGGTTTGACTTGAAACGATCTATTAATCTCTGAAACGTGGCGCCAGAGTTGCGGAGGCCCATCGGCATCCTCTTAAACCTATAGGTGCCGGAGGGTGTAACGAATGCAGTTTTGTCGCGGTCCTCTTCAGCTACACAAACCTGAAAGTAACCGGAGTGGAGGTCTAGCGTCGTCATATAGCTGGTCGTCTTCGCAGCATGAAGCACGTCTTCCATGCGCGGGAGCGGGTACCTATCCGGCTCAGTCACTGCGTTGAGCTTACGGTAGTCCACACATAAGCGGACTCCGCCATCTTTCTTCGCAACTAAGACGACGTTGGCAGCCCATGGCGACTCGCACTCCTCTATTACATCTGCGCGCAGCAGCTTCTCAAGCTCACCGTCCAGCAACTCTCTCTTACCTTGCGACATCCTATAGGGTGGTGAAGCGGTCGGTTCCTGCTTCTCGTCAACCCGAATGTGATGAGTAGCGTAAGTTGTAGGAGGTCCTTCGGTGGCGAAGCGCTCAACTCTCTCAGTTATGAGCTGGTTGAGTTGTGTCCTTTGAGCAGGTGACAGCTTCGTCCCTTCATCCTCTCTCAGCGCCAAGCCGGTGGTATCAACCTGCATCAGCTCTGCATCGCTGGTGGATGTAAGGCTAAAAGACTGCACAAAAGTATACTTCTGCCCTGGGAAATTACTAAAATGCCAACAGTTATGTTGGAGGTCCACTAATATACCTGCTCTAGCGATAAAGTCCTGTCCTAGAAGTGTCCTATTGTCCGCTTCCGGTATCACTAGGAAAGTGGTGGGGATAACGCGTCCTTGAATGGTGACGTTCGTGTCACATGAAAATAACTCACGTACCTGGTGCGTTCCATCGGCGAGGCCGAGGTTGCGACGTGTTTTCGTGAAAGTGGTCCCACTGTCTAATAATATTTTATAGAGTCCGGGACTAGCGAGACTCTCAGTAGCACCTGTATCCAGCACTGCAACACCTACTAAAGACGCAACTTCTATCTTGACCGTAGGGTGTGACAGATCAGACTCATGGGTGATAGCGCTTTGGAAACTCACCTTATCGGCGGGGGGCGTGCCTTTACACGTCGGACATTTCGAGCGTATTACTCCTTGTCGACCGCAGCCGTAACATGACAGCGGTGCATTATTATCTTGGTCACCCGATTTTATTTTAATTTTGCATTCATCTATCGAATGACCAAACCGTTTACAGAAAGCGCAGCGCGGTCGAACACGTTTCGTATTCGAATTCGTATCGTTACAAATATTCGAACTAGAGTCGGACACAGCGCGCGAAGGGTTACTTTGATTAACCGTTGCCGTTGGAGGGTTAATGTTTACATTTCGAGATTTCGCGGAACTTGCAATGTTATTACTGTTATTAGTCGATATACTGGCGTTATGAGGATGAATTAGTGATTTAGTATGACTTACTTCGGCTAGCGTCTCCTCAACATACCTTGCTCGCTCGAGTAGACAGTCGACACTACTTATACTATCGCGTGACACTCTTTTACGGAACTTACGATGTAAAAGGCCGTAAACTATGTCTACTTGCATAACATCCGGTAGCTTATACGGTATACGCGACATTTCTGCTCGCACTCGCGATATAAAGGAATCGACACTATCGTTATCACTTTGTTCGCGCGCAAATATTTCTCGTAAAATCCGGTGGGCGGGGCGCGGGGCGCCGTACATGAATCGAAGGCGTCGTATCGCGTCGTCCCAGGTCTCCACGGTAGATTTAACGCCTTGCCACCACACTGCGGCGTCTCCGGTCAGCAACATAGGTAGACCTCGAAGGGCGTGTTCGTCGGATACACTTGCGCACTCTTTGTAGATGAGCACGCTCTCGACAAATGCTTCTAGGGCTTCGGTACTTCGGGCGGCTCCGTCGAAGCGGGCCGTGCACCGGGTAAAGCTGCTGTGCATGCCGTGCATGCCATGCACGGTTGGTCCAATGTGTGCAGCGGTGGGTTGAGTCGGTCCCGTAGGGTCGTCACTCGCTGACGACGGCGTCGACGTCGCGACGCTTCTCATGACGTTGGATAGCAATCGTGTGAGCTGTTCCTCGGACATGGAAATCATGTTACCACATGTCGTTGCCGGGATCGGTGTAGCCGTTGCCGTGGTGTTCACGCTCGCGGGCTTAGCTACCGCGTGGCTTTCCTCATCGCTACTGGAACCATCGTTTTCCTCCACGTTTGCGTGCGCGCGACGTGTTTTCGGCGGCATTTTCTCGACGGTAACACTCGGCGATAAACGCAAACGGTAAATAACGGCAGTATAGTCCAGTAGATACACTGATTAGGTAGGTATTCGATCCGTGACTAGGTAGAACACAACAGTCTCCGTGGATTTCGTTCGCACTCGCGTCGGTAACTTTCCGTTTCGTAGGTAGGTACTTGCCGTACGGAGCACGTGCCACGAGTTGGGCGCAATTTATAACACAATATGTAGCTTTATTATGTATATAAGATATTCTCGAGGGACAACAACGTTACAGTAAGTATAACAAGGCGGCCGTCGCACGATCGCAGCGTGCGCGGCGCGGTCTATCTCGGTGCGTAGCGGGGAGCCGGAGCCGACTGGCCACGCGAGCGAGCGCTGGCGGCGGGAGGTATGTAAGTATATTCTAGACGCGGCGACGCGAGTGCAACGCGCAACACAACGCTACACGATTAATTTTGGGTGATTGGTTTGCAAAACATGGACGGCGTACAATCCCTGGTTGGAGAGAAATTGGACGTTATACGACGAGATTGTACAAAGGAAAATGAGGGCGGAAATGAGCACAATATCTCATTTGCTTCGATGGTGGCCTGGACCGACGATCATGTGGCCATTGTCACGAATTTGCGCTGTTTCTTGAGGTTTTAATGCACGAATTCCACTAGCGACACGATTCGACCGACACTATTCGCCATCTTTCTTCTTGCTCCCACGCGAACGATAGGCATAGTGCGGGAGTGGGATAGGAGATAGTAAATTGCTAACCAATCACTATAATAAATTTGTATTTCAAACTATCAAAGAAAGGAAATGACAATATTGTAATTATAGTCGAATCAGCGCAACCAACTAGCTTTTGCCCGCGGCTTCGCCCGCGTGGATGTCGGAAAATATCCCACGGGAACGTACTACCGAGATTTCATACCTAATAAAATAACAGAGGAAAAGGTCATCGACTCCTACCGCTGCGCCCGCGTTACTACGCGTAATTTTGAAACTGTGATATCTTTGAAACTATTCATTTAAATTATATGATTATAAGGCATATTTTAATCTGAATTAAATGCCCAATTTAAATAACATATTTTTGGATAAGGATACTATACCGGTCAAAAAACCTTCGGAAATAACAATAAATTTTTTATCAAACTCTGAAAGATAAAAATGGTTATTGTGGGTCATTCTTAGAAGATAGACATATGCCATCGCGGACTTTTATTGTTGAACTTTTTAAGATGAACAATACCGGTTCGGTAGTTTTTGAATGTATCGCGTTCAGACAGACAGACAGACGCGGCGGGGGACTTTATTTTATAATGTGTAAGGATTGTATACTCGTACTCGTTTCTAATCAAATTAAAGAACACTGGTATCGAGTTAGCCGATTCAATACTACTTAATTATTTGACGACTTCTAATAACATAGTAACCCAGGTAGGTACTTCACTTGATTTCTTTGTGTCATTTGGTATACAAAATAATTACTTTAAAATTGACATCTTATAATAGTAGCCCATAAGTGGACACCACTTATTGTCCATGTTTGCCAAATTTTCAAATGTGCTGTGGGCCCGATTGACACGCCCTGAGACAGAGTTGGGGTTGCGGCAGACCAGTACCTTAATTGCGTAATACAACACAACCACAATCTGTTTCGATTTGAAACAGATTGCTAATCCATTGCTTCATAAGTTGGAAAAAAAAATCTGCTCAACAACGTAAATAACGCAATAAATGTTCTTGAACTGTCAAAATGAAACAAATTAGGCAAAATTGTTTACGAAAAAAAGTTTCGCAATTAGGGTACTGTACCCTAATTGCGTAACTTATTTTGCGGTAACAAAAACATTTTGGCTTTGTCATTAGTGGAATAATTTTGCTTGGTCAATACAATAGCTAACCTACGCTAAGTTTTTTAAGCCCTATAGTAATTCTGAATAACAATAGCGCTCTTAAGAGTGTTATATCGTGTGTAACCTGTAAGTTGGCACTCAATAAGTACAATCTAAGTAATGAACTTACATATCTAATCAATGGAGTACAATAAAAAAAAAAGAATAACATTCCAAAAAGGATATACATAGGACACACACGTCGACAATCACACGATGCGAGTTTGGTCGACCAACGTCAAATTATTCATACGAGCATCGTGGTCGCCCATCTCGATCTTTTCTTTGAGCAATTCAAGTTCTTTGATCCCTGTAGCTGTGACTTCGTATTTGTGCCTTGCTAGGGACATGTAGAAATGTATGGCGAATACTATGAACAAAATCATGACTGGAATGAATTCAATGCAGGCGGACCAAGCTGCGGTCGGACTCATGTCATAGAACTTCACCCAGCAGAGGATAGCTATTTCTATGAGGAACTGTATGAGGCCTAGGAGTGTTGAGAAGGCCCAGGCTATCTCTATGTACCAGTGGAGTCGTTCGTGCGGTGATTCGTGGACCAGTGACATGCTGTGGAGGTTTCCAACAGCTTCGATGTTCGGCAGGATGCATGTGCTTATCATTAGTGCTAGCATGTGGACAGCTACGAGCAGAGCTGTACACACAGTGAAGGCTACTAGCATTTCGAAAGGCACTTTTGTTTTTTCAAGCGGATTTAGTTGCACCTCCACTATTGCTACCTGTTAACAACAATAACTCGTTAGATTTGATATTAAACGATATAGAAAACTACCAAAAATATGTTCATGACATATCAAGTAATGTCATGATCATGAACATATTTTAATATGAAATAAAATATAAAAAACCGGCCAAGTGCGTGTCGGACCACACACAATGAAAGGTTCTATAGTTGGGATGAATTTATCCACGGAGTATATACTTCGTGATTTATCCCAAGAACAAACTTAACATTCTCGAACATAACTTCTCGAAAAGGATGTAAATAAGCGACTAGTATTTTTTTTAACATTACAATCTTATATCGGAAAGACAGTTTGGCTTTAGAAGAGGCAAGTCGACCAAGGACGCTGGTATATTTTTGACCAACTCTATAGCTTCTTGTATTAAAAAAGTTGAACACGTCTTGGCAGTTTTCTTTGACCTAGCCAAGGCTTTTGACACAATATCGATAGATCTACTCCTGTCGCAAACTATAGGGTATAGGAATACGAGAAAATGCGTTAGACTGGTTTCGAAGCTATTTAACAAATCGTCAGCAACTAGTAAAAGTAGGTGACTATTCTAGTGGATTATTACCAATCAACTTTCGAATTCCTCAAGGTAGTACTCTCGGTCCAACTCTTTTTGCCTTCTACCTATATGAACGACATCCTTAATGCACCGCTTTAAAACTCTGAAATAATTTCTTATGCAGACGACACGGCAATCATATTCCATGCCAAAACTTGGGAGAAGGTGTATCATATTTTACGGGGCACCGGTGTGGGCGCATTCCTTGAGGCGGCAGTCAGTCCGCCTGAACGCGTCCCGAAGGGTCACGGCCATCCGGCTGGTCCGGGGATACCGCACGGTCTCCGGTGAGGTGGCGAGCCTTCTTGCTGGATTGCCGCCATGGGATCTGGAGGCAATAGTCCTCGCGCACATTTGGGAGTGGCGCGAGGAGGCGAAATGCCGGGGCGTAACTTCGCTGCCGCGAGAAATCACGGCACAACGGACAACGCTCCGGCGGGATCTCATGGCGTCATGGGGAGTGTGATTGTCGTCGCAACCCAGTGCTGGGCACGCCACAATTATGACGATAAGACCCCTCTTTGACGAGTAGCTAGTGAGGCGCACTATGTGGAGGTGCCTAAGATAGCCTGGCCATAATAACATTTTGTAAAAATCGGCGCAGGTATTTTTATTATACCTCAAACTGTAGCTAAGAAGTTAATCTACTATATTATACATAAATCATGTATGTGGCTGATACTGGTTTATAGCAAAGAGGATCAAAAACATCTTAATTTGTATTTTTTCAGAATTATTTTCTGGTAAGCTAGCAATGAAAACTATTACAAGTGTTTATACTATTCCAGAAAGCTTATAATATATACTTTCGTTTGGTGTGCATAAATATGCTATATATTTGTCAATATATTTACTAGAAATATTAATCTCTGATTTTTGCATATCTGAAACTTTCAAATTAGAGTTTTGACAGTTGCTGAAAGAATATGGACAAAAAAGTACATTCTTTATACACGAACATAGTAAATATATTGTATAGTAAAAATAGGAAAATGAATTACTACGTAGTTTTTAGCCTCTCTGAACTTGTCAGTTTTTAAATCAAATCAATAAGTAATGTAAGATATGTGTAAGATGAATTCAAAGTACCATTTGTCAACGTCAGCCATAATGGACCATAGAGAAGGACAAATATAATAATTGACGTTCCACACCATGCATAATACTACTTGTGGACATGTAATATGGACGACAGAATGCTCTTATTAGGAACATTTTATTCATACGAAACTATCTTCATTGGTATTTTTTGCTTGAATTAAATTATCTTTTCCTAAGTTGATGAGTAAGATAGTATTTTTATATTACACCCAAAAAAAATCCTGAAACGAAACGCGTTTACTTGTTTGACAATGTGTCATTGTCTATGTCAATTGTCAATGTATTTTTATTGTTACTGCAGATTCTTCGTTCCGTACTGTGTTTTGTTTTTGCGATTATTTTCTAATGTTTTTGACCCCCGATTATCTCTAAGGACTTCTACCACTCGATTACCTTGCTATTAACACTGGACTTTGATTTGCATTGCGTTTCGGATTTGTTTTGTGAATCAATATGAGATGCATCCACTGCGGAATAGCCATGCAAAGGTTGCAGAGGCATCTCATGTCCTCGCTTTCTGCACACCATCAAACAAGACTTTCGCGTTGGATAACCAATGCTCAAACTCAGGTATAAAGTTGGAGTAGAAAAAACTGAATCGTATTTATTTTTATATACCTACTTCTGGTATATTTTATGGTTTGCGATATTAACTTAGTGTATCTTATTTTCAGTTGCCTCTTTATACATTTATTTGCCATCCATGCTTCTTATTATTAAGTACCGAAGCTGGTGAACACGAGCGACTATTGGGGCATAACATGGTTTGCCTTGGTTGTGAGAAAAATAAGACATCATAATGTCAGTATGGACTGTCCATTGCTGGCTGTCCTATTATTACAAAATACTAATTATGTTAGTTATTTATAATAATAAAAAACAAAATGCTTACCATTTTGTTTTTTATTATTATAAATAACTAGGTAGTTGTATTAATTAATCTATAAAAAACGAGTTTTCATATTGTGTGTATGACAGTAATATCTGTGTTTTAGATATTTTCCATCTTTAAATACTTGCCTAAAGTAGGCATGTTGTAACATAGTAAACACAATAACATTATACTTGAAAACATAAACAGATACAGTACACAAAACGTACCCTTGTTGCTAAAAATAATATTAACATAAGCTGTAATATCTGTGTTTAATCTAACTGGTTTATTTTCAGCCCTCAAGAAACAACTACGTTTGTCATGTGTGTTGGATGCAAACAAATAGACAGGCAGTGCATGACTCATCACGAGAAACGGAATTGGCTTCGGACATCAATCCACCAGCCACTTCGGTGAACATGTTAGGGATGGTATGGTATCATGTTAGGTAATGGTATCTATGTTGTTGAAGTGTGTCCGGAACTGGAACACTCCCAAGAAATGATAATACGGGTTGGTGGAAATAATCCTTATTTATTAAGAGGATGTATTAAGTCTCGTCATGTTTCCCAGATAATTTACTTTTCCTATGTTTTATTTGACACTGAACATGATAGTGATTCTGTCTTGGAAGCTATTTTAGGGTACTATTGTAATTGCTTTGTAGGGAACAGAACCGCTGGTTGTTGTTGTCACGTTATAACAAAAATCTGGTACCTTGGTTGGGTAAGACACCAAAACAATATTCAAACTCCAGCAGGATTTTTAGTCAACATATTATTAACAATTCAAGAATATTAAAATAATCTAACAAAAGGCTAATCTTTGTTAAAAACCACAATTACAATTGTTAAATAATATATGCATCAACGCTTGTATTTGTTTTACATGTCTGGTTATATTTAAAGCAGTTATTTATGTAATTACTGCAGCACTACAATACTTATATATTACACTTAATCCAGGTTAGTGTATATGTGAAATAAAAATGCTCTTGGTTGACCTCGGTTTCTTTAACACTAGCGCTGCATTGCTATACCTAATGTATATTATTGAGTTATCTAGGTAGGCATTTAAGATATATTATAATCTAACAAAATGTTTCTTTTTATTTTCTATAGTAAATAAATGTTTTTACTTTTTTGTTTCATTTTGTGTTTCCCTTGTTTATTGGTAATTAAACTAAAAAAAATAAGGGTAAACTGTAATTTAAGAAAAACATTAGTTTCAAATATACTCGTACTTTGTAATTATTGTCACATTTTTTGAGACAGTTAAAAATCCTTTATTCAGGTGGCCTATACTTTTTTAAATGCCTAAAGCTCAACACGCACAAGGCGGGTGCGTGTCGGGCGGTGGTCGGGACGGCAGTACGGTGGGCTTGTATATATTGTAATTCCTTGTAAGTATTATAATATACATGTCAGCACACGAAATACGTGTGCGGCTCCCGATCCCAACCCGCTCCACGCCCGACCCGCTTCGCAACCTGCCCGTACCGCGCCCGACGCGCGCACGCGTATCGTGTGCCGACATACATAAATTATAATACAAGGAATTACAATATATACTAGCCCGCCATACTGAATACAAGGAATTACAATGTACAAGCCCGCCGTACTGCCGTCCCGCGCCCACACGCACCCGCCTTGTGTGTGTGTTGAGCTTAATAATACTAAAACCATATCAGTTAACCGTAATAATTCACAACTGTTCGCTATTTTAAAGTACCATAAGTTTTTTAATAGCGAAATTATAATCTATACACTTATTGCCAGCGATCTGATTAAAAGGTTTTATTAAACTGTTTACGTCTAGTCTGTTGTAATGACAAGTTCTATCAGTTTTTTATTTATACCAATTTAATGTGTCAATATTCACAAATATAAAACACAAAAAATCATTGATGTACATTCAATTCGATAACTATGCCGACGTCCATACAAAAACTGGCCATGTTCTTTGCCGAAGGTCTGTAAATGATGTTATTTCATAGGAAATTTAATATTATTTAAACTCTTCAAATTCTCTGGTAACAGAGGGCGTGGCGGAAATTACCACTGGGTGGCAGGTTTCTACGGAGGCCTCCTGCTCCGATCACAGGTGGATCCGCTTCGACATTCAGGTCTGTGTCCCACCGATACCACCACGGCGGTATCCGCGTAAAACGGATCGTGCCACCTACACACGCAGTCTTGAATCCAGGCTTGCGACGCTAAGCGATCCGATGACATTTGCGGACACGACACAGATTGAGGTACAAGTAAGCCACCTTACTGAGTCAATCATAGACAGCTACAAAACTGCCTGCCCAGAGACCACGCCGCGCAACATACCGGGGAAACAACCCTGGTGGGGCGCTGATCTGGACCGCAAACGCAGTAAGGTAAGAACAGCTCTGAATAGAGCCATGAACACATGTGCGGATGTGGACTGGGATAACTACTACGCGGCCAAATCCAGCTACAAAAAATGCATCAGATTCAGGAGCACTTCGGGATGGCGCAAATTCTGTGGTAGCATTGAATCATGTCAGCAAACAAACAGGGTAAGGAAAGTTCTGGCGCAACAGAATACATCTGGGCCCGCCACCCTCCGCAAACCTGATAACACACTCACGTCGACGCCTGAAGAAACAAGACGCTTCCTACTTAATTGAAACTCACTTCCCGGAATGTGTCTTCGCGCAGGTAATCGACTGGCAAGATGTAACCCAAACACCATCAGATGATGATTGGAGTTACGCACGCAGGATGATCACGTTGGAGAAACTCCAATGGGCCATCCGGAGCTTCCATCCTTTTAAGGCAGCTGGTCCTGATGGAGTGTTCCCCGCTTTACTACAGTGGGGGGGTGCTTCTGTCGCAATAAGACTGGTGCCTTTAATGAGAGCGTGCCTGGCCTTTAGATACGTTCCTAAAGGATGGAGGGAAGTGAAAGTAATATTCATCCCCAAGCCAGGTAAGGGTGACTACACAAACGCCAAATCCCACCGACCAATCAGCCTGACCTCCTTTCTCCTAAAAACTATGGAAAGGCTATGTGATAGAGAGCTGAGGGATGGTGCTCTGAAAACCATACCGCTACACGGTAATCAGCACGCATACAGCTCAGGTAAGTCGACCGAATCTGCTCTCCATCTGGTGGTCAGCCAGATTGAGGATGCGATTCATCAAAAAGGCACCTGCCTGGGCACTTTCATAGACATCGAAGGAGCCTTCGACAAAACCAACTTCTCCAGCATCAGCAGCGCCCTCTCCAGACACGGAGTAGAACAGGTACTGATGGACTGGATTACAAACTTGTTAAGCAAACGAGTGGTTCGCCTAGAGGATGAGCGGCAGTTAGCCATGATAGCCAGAGGCTGCCCCCAGGGAGGGGTGCTTTCCCCCCTTCTATGGAATCTGGTAATTAATGACCTCATCACCAAACTCAACGCCAACCGCTACTACACAATAGGGTATGCAGATGACCTTGCAATCCTTGTCTCGGGCAAGGTGACGGGAACGATCTGCAACCTCACCCAGCAAGCACTACGTATCGTAGAAAATTGGTGCAGGGAATTTGAACTATCAGTGAACCCCACTAAAACTGAATTAGTTATGTTTACCCAAAAACGAGCATTAGGCCCTTACCGCCTACCCAAACTGTTCGATACAGAACTTCAGTTGACTAACGAGGTCAAATACCTCGGGGTCATTCTAGACAGTAAGTTAAACTGGAGTAGTCATGTAGACAACAAGCTAAACAGGGCCTGCATAACCTTCTGGCAGTGCAGGAGAATGATAGGTAAGAAGTGGGGCCTATCCCCCAAAATTATTCTGTGGTTGTACACTGCAGTGATCCGCCCCATGATCGCTTATGGGGCTGTGGTCTGGTGGCCCCGAACTCAGCTGGTTACAGCTTCTAACAAACTACAACGCATGCAAAGACTAGCCTGCGTGGCGACCACGGGCTGCATGAGGACTACTCCGACTGCAGCCATTGAAGCCATGCTGGGACTACCCCCGCTCTACCTGTTCATACAGCAGGAAGCGACAATGGCAGCGGTACGTCTTAATGCAATTAATCTCTGGGGTAAGAGAGAGACACAACACACCGCGCTGCTTGAGGGACTCAACAATGAGTTCCCTATTACGAAAGCCATAAACGACCGGGTACCCAAACAATTTATCTTCGATAAAAAATACAGGATTCAACTTCACGAGGATCGCCGATGCGAGGGTTTGCGCCCCGCAGAGCTACGTATCTTTACCGACGGATCCAAAACAGGTAGTGGCACAGGTGCTGGAATCTTCTCGGAGGACTTCAACATACACATAGCCACACCATTGGGAGTCCATAACACAGTGTTCCAGGCCGAATGCATGGGTGTATCTCTTGCCGCTTCAGCCATCTTGGCCAGGGAAGTTAAGGACCACTCGATACGTATACTCTCAGACAGTATGGCTGTTCTGCAAGCACTAAGCAGTCAAACTGTTGACTCTGGGTTAATATACGAGTGCCACCAGCGCCTTAACCAGGTGGTAAAATATAAGATTAGAGGCGATTTTTGTTTTGTAAACGGTGACATAGAAATTAGATTATATTTTAGTAAAACATATATAAAAATGGTTGTTTTATAAAAATAGGAGAAGGTGTTAATATATTACTTTCCTCTATGGTGGTAAATGTCACTGGCAATGTAAAACCTCGTCTATTATGACAGATTGTGTTTTTATCTAGACTTACTGAAAAAAATAAAATACTTTTCTTCTTCCTGTACTTAATGTAAAATGGTGTCCTTATAAAATAAACCTATTATATCTTAAAACCAAGTGTTTTGATGCTAGATTCTGTCCGCCCTAACCCTTCACATCCTCACCTTCCGCCTGACGCAGGTCCTCACCGGAAACGGTTGTTTCAGGAGGTTCCTGTTCCGGATAAGGCGGGAGGAAACGCCCGGGTGTCACCATTATGTGGATCGCCCGGAGGACACGGTGGAGTATACGATGGAGGTCTGCTTGGCTTGGGCACCGCCATGTCTTCTTGGAGACATTCGGCGGCGGTGATCACTCGCGTCCGGCCATGATCCAGGCCATGGTACGGAGCGAGAGGGCATGGGGAGCCGTCACCTACTTCTGCGTAGCAGTAATGCTCGTGAAGGGGGAGGCGGACCGCGTGAGGGAGAGGCAAATTTCGCGCCCTCACGCCCCTAGCCGTCGCAGGAGACGCCCTGAGCGTCCAGGCCAATTCCCGGCCACCGTAGGCGCGTGCTTGCGGACGGTGAGCAATGGGCAGTTCGCCATCCGACAAGGACCAGGCCCGGATCGACGGCGCGTTGTGTTCAACGCGCGCCTCAAAGAGATGTCAGCACAACTGACGGGGTCCGTTAGGGCCGATGCCTGCCGGGGTCGCGATAAAGTCCGGAAGGGATACCGTGGCCCCTGGCAACATATAGGCAACTGAAGGAACACGGGTAGGTTTTAGTTAGTAAGAGTCTGACACGCCCGCCGCTCTGCTCAGAGCGGGAAAAGTTATTTGATAACATCCATAAAAAAGGTGTGTCATCTTGCCGAAAGTGGTCTGCTACAATCTCTGAGACTCTTAGTAGAAATTTAACATTATTTAGAATTATTTTATTTTGTTCAATTTATTTTATCTTGATAATCCGCTACCCTTATTTAATAGAGTATTCTGTCCATTTTCAACATCCTGAAATTAAATTTAAGTCAACGCAAACAGGGTGAAAAAGGCAAACGCGTAAAAAAAACAGCTGTTCCCTACATTTATGGTGTCCGTATGGATTGAGGAGCCATGTCTCATAATTATTTAAACGCAGGTACTACCAATGTTTAGTAGTGAATTAGCGATTTTGTAGGCCCGATACTAAAATTTGTAGTAAGACCCTTAAAAAGATACAGGACGTTTAAGGTGGCTTCTCTATCCTGTCTGTCTGAAAACAAACTTTTTCTCAGACATATTGTGATGCACCTAAGCACCAATACGGAGTAGATGGCTCGCTGGAGTCACGCTCTTCCCGCTAATATTTACCTCCACCTCATCCGATAAAAGTAAAAATTGATCGCGGATCGAAACAGAAAAAAATATATATATATATATATATTGTGATGAAACCGTCTGCCTACTTTTTTGACATAGCAGAAATGGGCTCCCGTAAAACTGGGACGTTTCTGACCGATACTTCCCACCGAATCGAGTTCAGAATCATCTAAACTAACGATTTTATAAGGTTTTGGCCGTAAAGCGATGTGACATCGTTTTGGTCGTGGGCTCTTATACCACACTAAACGTTTGTTATGGAATGTAATGTTTATTTTATTAATATCTTTTGAAATACTGAATGTGCAGGATGTTGGATTACGCCAATATTTTGTAGAAATTTCTACTAAATATTGGTGCTATTTTTATCCAATTTAATCAACTACTTTAGTAGCTACATACATATATTTTCTATAGACCTTCAGAATTGAGGAGCCACATAAAATGTGTTGTATTAGAGAAATTATGTAGTTTTCCATTTTATTTTTATACTACAAATGAGAACACATTTACTACTAAATTATATTAAAAATATATTGTAATTGCTTGATTTGTGAATTTTTAAGAAAAATTAAAACATTGTATCTCAAATTCAGCCGTACAAAACCCTTTTTTTTTGTAGAGATTATGCATGAGTACTACTAAATCTTACCCAAAAATATCCGTAAGCTAGTTTTCGAGTTCTAAGGTGGCTCCTCAATGCAGATGTACCTAAACCTAAATATTCGGTGTTACGATTTAAATACTTAGGTATTGCATTTCATAATCAATATCATAGTTCACTAGTTAGCCATATATCATAACTAGCTTTTGCCCGCGGCTTCGCCCGCGTGGATGTCGGAAAATATCCCACAGGAACGTACGTACTACCGGGATTCAGAGTATCCTATGTCCTAACCCAGGTCATGGCCTATCCTATACCTTTCATCTAGAAATCCGTTCAGTCGTTACGTCATGAAAAGGTAACAGGCTGATATTAAATCTGTTTTAGGGTTCCTTATCTCAAAATGAAACATTAAAACCCTTGAAGGATGACTTCATTGTCTGTCAAGACCCTTTTCTCAGGAACGCGTGGAGGCATCAATTTGAAATAGATATCCAAAACTTATATCTACGGTCTCTTGGAAGTGTAACGAAAATCAAACCTCCAAGTCAATGCAATAATGGGCACGCCACAACTGTGGCGATAAGTTCCCTCATTGAGGAGTGGTAGAGAGGCACCACGGCGTCCTCACCTTCCACCTGACGCAGGTTCTCACCGGACACGGTTGTTTCGGGAGGTTCTTGTTCCGGATAAGTCGGGAGGAAACGCCCGGGTGTGACCATTGTGTGGATCGACCGGAGGACACGGTGGAGCATACGGTGGAGGTCTGCCCGGCTTGGGCGGGGCACCGCCATTTCCTTGTAGAGACGATCGGCGGTGGTGATTTCTCGCGTCCGGCCCTGGTCCAGTCCATGGTACGCTAGGGCCGATGCCTGCCAGGGTCGCGGGAAAATCGGAAAGGGTTACCGTGGCCCCTGAAAACACACAGGCAACTGAAGGAACACGGGTGGGTTTTTGTCAGCATAAACCTGACACGCTCTCCCGCTCCGCCCAGAGCGGAAGAAGTTATTTGATAATTTCCCACCCAAAAAAAGTTTACGAAAAAAAAAATTGCCATTTGTGCCGCATATTTTGACACTCGCAAATAAACCAGTCTACTTGGTACTTCACGTAGGTCCAGCAGCATGAAGTTTGGCGAGAAGTAAGGTCAAGTAAAGAGGATAATCCGAAAATTGGTAATTTGTAGTTCTATAATGAACGGCAAAGTTACGTTTTTTCTGCAATCTGGGATTAAAAATTCATAGGCCGTGTCTTGGCAAACCTCAGTTGGCCCAATATAGTTTTTTGGTTATAGTAATAATAAGAAATAGGATCGACCGGCATCAAAAAAGTTTTTGTGAAAATTGGCCATTTTCTTGCTGACTGTAAATTTTTTTCAAAATCTGTGAATGCAGATCAAAATGTTTCAAAAAGTTAAGGGCAGTCAAATTTTTTTTTTGTGTGGGAAATTATCAAATAACTTCTCCCGCTCTGGGTGGAGCGGGAGGGCGTCGTGTCAGACTCTTACTGAGTAAAACCTACCCGTGTTCCTTCGGTTGCCCTATTGCCGGGGGCCGTGATGTCCCTTTCGGCCCATATTCGCAGCCCCGGCAGGCATTGGCCCTAGCGGACCCCGTCAATTCTGCTGACATCTCTTTGAGGCGCGCGAGGAACACAACGCACCGTCGACCCGGGCTTGGTCCTTATCGGACGGCGAGCTACCCATTGCTCACCGTCCGCAAGCCCGCGCCTACGGTGGCCGGAAATCGGTTCGCAATTCCCGCCCCGGGCGTCTCCTCCTGCGGCGGTTAGGGGCATGAGGGCGCGAAATTTGCCTCTCCCTCACGCGTTCCGCCTCCTCCTTCTCGAGCATTACCGCTTCGCAGAAGGAGGTGACGGCCTGCCATTTCCTCTCACTCCGTACCATGGCCTGAACCAGGGCCGGACGCGTCAGGCGGAAGGTGAGGGCGCCGTGGCGCCTCCCAAGCCACTCCTCAAAGAGAGGTCTTATCGCCGCAATGTGGCGTGTCCAAAGAACAGTCTCCTAAGACTGTTTTTTTGTAGCGACAACGGTTAAGGTACCTGCCCTTATTGCCCCATCTCAAAATCCACCCTGTATGTATATGCTATGATTGACTGCTTAGTTCCATAAAGGTATAGCGTGATGATAATCTTTTAAAAGGTTAAAACCGTAACTATCTGCAATATTCTAACCTTTTGGCTAGCCTTTTTACAATTTGCGGTAAACTATAGAAGAATACAAACATAATGCTATATTGCTCATCTCCTATAGCAAATAGCGTGATAATAGTTTTGAAAAATCTATTGTACGTTTCCATTATTTGACTTATAGATTATTTATACCAATTTTCAAGTTAATTAAGCCACACAGTAAAATCCTTCACTGTAAAAATTAATACCCCGTTTCACCCCGTTAAGGGTAGATTTTCAAAAAACCCTGATATACGTTTTTATTTATTTTCAGTTTTAATTATAAATACTGAGTTTCGAGTTAATCAGACCGCTCGTTAAATTTTTCCATACAAACTTTGACACCCCCCAATCCTCCTTTAGGGGGTATTTTAGTAAAACTAAAAATCCCAAACTTTATAATTTACATAGATAAGTATTCGTGCCAAGTTTCAAGTTTTTTAACTCAAGGAATAAGATTTTTCATACAAACAAAATTCCCCCTTTTCACCCTCTTAAAGGTCGAATTTCCAAAAATCCGTTCTTAGCGGACGTCTACTAACTATAAACTACCTCCCTACCAAGTTTCATCTTCATACGTCAAGCGGTTTTCGATATTTCGTGATGAATGAGTGAGTGAGTGACCTTTCGCTTTTATATATTTAGATTCCATACAGTAATATTGCCAAATTAATCAAAACAGCGAAATATTTGACAGCTATTTACAACGTTGCCCACTTTCTGTATAAACGCTCTTTACAATATAGTCCGGTCAAGTTAGCCCAAAAAATTTGGGTAAGGTTACATTAACTCCCATAAAGCTGAATCTTGGTTTGATTGTTTATAATCTATACATATAAAATGCTTTGTCCTGAATGACTGACTGACGGATCAACGCACAGCCTAAACCGCTGATTGTAGAAACCTGAAACTTGGAGGGTGTGTTCTTTGTATGACATAGGCATCCGATAAGAAAGGATTTTCCAAAATTATACCCCTAAGAGGGTGAAAAAGGAGGGCAAAGTTTGTATGGGACAACATGATTCAATGGTCCAATCTACTTCAAATTTTGCATAAACCTTTTTAACAGAATTGCTGGAAGACCTATTTCGTATTTCATTGAAATTCATCCCCTAACGGGGGGGTTAAAAAGGGGTAGAAAGTTATTTTGGCGATGATTTGCTTCGAAATTGTTATCAATACTCCTTAGTTTAAATTACATTTTATTTTGACACATGTTTGAAAACTCAATCCGATTTTATTCAAAAAAGGTTGAACTCACTGAAAAACATAAGGAAATACTCTTTTTAGTTTTAATTGTAAAAATATCTGCATTTGATTTGTTGTGTATAATAATACCTATGGAGAAGATAATCATCTGCTATATTTTCGTTCGCGAAAATCGAGACGATAAGGTTGAGTTATATTAGGAACAATCAGGCGCAGCTTAGAGCGGACAGTTCTAAACACTTGCAAGATGCGATTAGCTGGGTCAAAAGGTGGTGCTGCCTTCTTCTTTTACTGGGGGGCCACGCTATATGCATGAGCGGACACAAGACGCCATGACGTATGTGCGCCACTACGATAGACTTGATCATCATCATGCGAGCTCGGCTTGACGGGAATTCTTGAATTCTCCGATGTTCTTCTAAAAGTTGGTAAAGGCACTCTACCAGAGAATCTTGGTAGAGTAGTTCCCATTTTAGAAGATCTTATTCGTCTGGTATACGGGGACATCAGTCGAATACCGTACCAAGAGAATTCTTGGGCGTGTTCCCATTTTAATGCCAAAATGATCAAGCTGCAGCGATCAACAACAACATTTTCTCGCAAATTGAAGGGAGCGAAGTGACATACACCTCCATTAATACTGATATGGAGGAAGACGATGCCACACATTACCCCGTCGAATTTTTCAATTTGCTAATGGCAAGTGGACTTCCGGTGTACATCATCCAGCTGAAGGTCGGTGTCCCGATTATGCTCCTTCGGAACTTAACTCTGCCGAAGCTGTGTAACTGAACCCAGCTCAAAGTCGTGTCTTTGCAGAGAAACGTCATCGAGGTGGAAATTCTAACAGGTTGTGGCGATGGCGTGACAGTGTTTATACCGCGTATACCACTAATTCCCCACAATTACCAGTTTAAGCGCGTGCAATTGCCTGTGAGCGTATGCTTTGCAATCAACAAGTCACAGGGGCCGACACCGAAGGCTGAAGGATGCGGGTGTCGACCTGAGGACAAGCTGCTTCTTACACTGACAACTGTACGTCGCTTGCCATTCCTGACTCTCTGTATATTTTGGCTACTGAGAATAAAACTACAAACGTAGTATACAGGGAAGTTTTATAAAAATGTGGCTGTTATTGTAGTATATTGTGGTGTCTTACGACTTCCACGCGAACGAAGTCGCGGGCAGTAGCTAATTAGGTATAAAATCTCGGTAGTACGTTCCCGTGGAATATTTTCCGACATCCACGCGGGCGAAGCCGCGGGCAAAAGCTAGTATGAATATAAATGAAATGTCAAAAGTCCCCATCGATCGCGCAAAAATGGGTTTTTTGCATTTTTCAACCAAACGGTGGGTTTTATCATAAAAATACATCAGACAAAAGTTTAAGAACATGCAATTATCTCCAAAATTGTCCTAAGAATCACTGTTTTTGAGATATAGCGATTCACACGTTTCCACGCCACCTGTGAGGTAGTGCGCTTTTTTCAACATGGTTTCCCCGGTAGGTTAATTCCACGGGCTATTGTGGTCTTGTTTACTAAAATAATGTTGTTTTTAATAAAAAATTGAACTATTGGAGATGATGGAAGCTGCGTGAAACGTATTTTGGGAAAAATATTCGTCAGAATCATAATCTTCTACCGAACGAAACTTTAAAAGCATAGTATCTTCATCTTTTTCCTGCTGGATACTTGATCTAACAGTGACGCATCAGATGTCTCCTCACTGATATCGTAGGAATCCTCTTCTGATGGCGATTCAACATTGGAGCACGACTGGCCTTACCAACAGGTAAATGCTGATCAATGCAAATTTTTTGCAGCCGCATTTCGCATTACTAACATCCTTATTTATAATTGCAAAAAAAAAAATCTGTAGTTTTCCGGTGCAAGTGGAAGTAAAGTCTGGATTGGTTCTAATGGATCATCAATTAACTTCCAACCCCAGGCTTCTGGGTTCTGTTTTTACCAAGCCACACTTGAACTTGATAATATACCCGAAATAGATGTTGCTGAGCAGAAGCAGAGGTTGGGGCCTTGGGGGAAGACAAGCTAATTGCACTCGTTTATTGTTACGAGTATTTTTTACAAAAGTTAAGTATTGAAACTAGATAGAGCACCGTATACAGACAGAAAGAAGCGAAGTCCGTTGGTGAATACAGATTGTTGACTAGAGTTACCTCTATTTAAAAACTTGAGCACAATCAACTAAATCCTTCTCTTCAAACATTTTCAAAACTGTTGTTGATGCTCGTTGCTTGAGTTTTTTTTTTTTTTTCTTTTGGGCATCTCGTAGCTGGTCTCTATCGACCGCGGTTATTGAACCGGGCAATCCTGTGGATGCATTAAGCTACTACACTTATTGCCTCCAGCCAGGGCACACATATAAACTAAGCTAAAAGCTTAGGATGAACGCTCGCTAAGGGCACCCCCTGCGGTGTACGGGCCTCGGCTTAGGGCGTTATCCGGAGGGTGGATATCAAAGATGGGACGGGCTGGATCAAAGTTTTGATCATGATTATTAGTCGGGGAATTTAAAGCTACGTGCACAGCTGCAACAACTGCTGGCACCTCGTTTTCGAGCAAGGGTCGGGGAGGAGTATTATTTACTCGGGGGCACGGCGGCGGTCGCGATCGTAAAGGACCTCGGCGGCGAGGTCGGAATGACGGGAGGCGTCTGTTTTTGTTTAGTGTACTCGAGACTCGTTTCCCTATTGCTCTCCTGGAGGAGGGTTATGGGGTCATCGGGATCTGAGAGAATATGCCTTGGACGGCGAACATCACTGACTCTACTGGGGAAATAACTGGCAGCCTTCACAACCAGAGGGTTGCGATGTTTGGCCGCGGACTCAAAGTAACGCTTGCAAAGGCGTTTCAGAAACTGGTGGATCGTGGGGATCTTTAGGTCGAAGTGGAGTGCCTCGTTCCAAACGTACGGGGGGCACCGGTGGCTCTACGGAGGAATTGATTTTGGACCGTTTGTATCCTATGGATATGATGGGGTTTTGCATGAGCAAAGACAGCACTCGGCAGTTTATAAACAAGTTTCTAGCGAAATGGGTTTCTTGTTTATGACTAGCTATTGTCCGCGGTTTCCCTCCCGTCCCAAGGCAACGACTACATACATATTCGGATAAAAGTGTCTTAAAATGTTAACCCAGGTCATAATCTACCTGTGTGCCTATTTTTATTCAAATACGTTTAGCCTTTAAGAGGAGGCTCCCTAAGTTGTATGTTAATTTGCATTAATATTCTGAAAAAGTCACGCATACGATCAAAATGGAACTTTAGTACTTATTGGATCTGCTTCTTTCTAAATATAAGAGAGTTACGTAATTGGAACATTTTTGCTCGATCCATTTTTTATTCGAAAATCATATCTTTTTTAAAGATTATTTGAAACAAAAACATAAAAGCCGAGTAGGCTTTTTATGTCTAAAATAATTATTGGCAGTAAGGAAATATAGTTTATGATTTACTTTTTATTTTATTTTACACTGTTATGATATTTTTTAATTTTTAAAATCAGAAGTAGTTTCTTATAACGAAACGATCAAACGTCAGACTCGCGTCAATTTTTGGAAAACTTGTTCCGAATTTTAGTGTTTTTCCACGAATGCTTAATTTATTTGAAAAATCCCTATTCACTACAAAACAAAGAATTCGACTTTTCAAATCACAAATAATTTTGTTTAAACTCTGTTTGAATTTTTGTATGTTTGAATGTTTGAATGAATGTTTGTATGTTTTTATGTTTGTATGTTTGCATGTTTGAATGTTTGTATGTTTGAATGAATGTTTGTATGTATGAATGTTTGCATGTTCGAATGTATGTTTGAATGAATGTTTGTATGTTTGAATGAATGTTTGTATGTTTGCATGTTTGTATGTTTGTATGTTTGAATGAATGTTTGTATGTTTGCATGTTTGAATGAATGTTTGAATGAATGTTTGAATGTTTGTATGTTTGAATGTTTGCATGTTTGCATGCTTGTATGTTTGAATGTTTGCATGTTTGCATGTTTGTATGTTTGAATGAATGTTTGAATGTTTGTATGTTTGAATGTTTGCATGCTTGTATGTTTGAATGTTTGCATGTTTGCATGTTTGTATGTTTGAATGAATGTTTGAATGTTTGTATGTTTGAATGTTTGTATGTTTGAATGTTTGCATGTTTGCATGCTTGTATGTTTGAATGTTTGCATGTTTGCATGTTTGAATGAATGTTTGAATGTTTGTATGTTTGAATGTTTGTATGTTTGTATGTTTGCATGATTGCATGTTTGCATGTTTGTAGGTTTGTATGTTTGAATGTTTGTATGTTTGTATGTTTGAATGTTTGTGTGTTTGAATGTTTGAATGTTTGTATGTTTGTATGTTTGTATGTATGAATGTTTGTATGTTTGTATGTTTGAATGAATGTTTGTATGTTTGAATGAATGTTTGTATGTTTGTTACGCAAGCGTAGTATATCCAAAGCGCTGACTAAGGACGGCCTCAATTAATTATAACAAACAAGTAAAATGCGCAATTAGCGACACGAGGCAAATGCGCTGAATGCACAAAATACCGCGGCACCATCGCGCCACCGCTACATGAGGTCGGCCACTTCTATTCCGGCTTCGAAGGAAGGCATAACTTTAGATTTAGCTAGATATAGTTTTCATTTATTGTAAGTTCTTTTGCTTTTATTAAATCAGTTTTAGAATTTAAATTGGTTTTTTTTAAGTATCCCGGCCGCAGCCTTCGTAATTGGCGCAGTCGGTAGGATACTCGAGGTTAGCTAGGTCTATCTTATATCGATATTATCGCTACCGCGCGTGAGCGATCGCGGCTAACCTGCTGTCAAGCTTCATCGAGTATCCGAACTCAAGGATTGCTGCCGGGAGAGAACGGGATCCAGACATCGACCCCAGAGACCGATATGAAGGTTATGTGAGTACACTTGAATTATTCCCTGTGTTGCTTCCTGTGTATCCAAGTCACTTAATCCTTCAAAATTTTCCACCCACGTAATTTAGGACCTCGCGAGTCTACATCAGGTAGACCGAATAGTAGGCAATTAGTGCTAGATTCGAGTAGAGACATAGATTTAGGTTTTAATAGCCTATTAGAGGACCGCGAAATGTCGTGTGATCCGGACACGATTTTTAAGGCTCTGCGCCCAGTTCCCGAGTTCGATGGGAACCCTAACGTACTCACGCGATTTATTAAATTATGCGACCAGATAGTTTGTACTTATTTAAGTAATGTACCGGGTAGTGAGTTAGGTAACCTATGCCTTTTGAACGGGATATTAAATAAAATAACAGGCGTTGCGGCAACTAGAATTAATTCGAATGGCATCCCAGATAGTTGGGCAGGAATACGAAATACCCTAATTAATAGCTTTGCCGACCAGAGGGACGAAACAGCCCTCTATAATGACCTCCTAGTATCAGCTCAGGGTAATAGTACTCCACAAGAGTACTACGACCAATGTCAATCGTTATTCAGTACCATTATGACTTATATATCGTTGCATGAAACAGTGACTACCACCATAGAAGCGAAACGTACACTATACAAGAAATTAACAATGCAAGCGTTTGTACGTGGCCTTAAGGAACCTCTAGGTTCCCGAATACGTTGTATGCGTCCTGAAAGCATAGAGAGGGCGCTGGAGTTCGTCCAAGAGGAACTAAATGTGATGTACTTGCAAAATCGTAATGATAGTGCGAGTGTAAAAAGGCCACTTCCAACCGCTCCCATGCCCAAATTACTAACACAGCCCACAGGTTTTCTACCCATGTCGATGCCGAAACCCTTTGGTCACCAACCGTTTTCAAACTGGCAACGGCCACCGGCTCCGCAAAGCAGTTGGAGACAACCTATGTTCCAACCACATGGCGCGCCACGTGCGCCCAACGCACCTAATAACCAAACACGTACGCAGCAAATGTTCCGCGCGGCACCGCCTAACTATAACGCTCAGAGCAACGTATTTAGAGTTCAGCCACGTGCCCTAGCCCCGGGACCTCAGCCAATGAGCGGGGTCAGCCATTTTGTTGCTAAGCCTATGCCAAGTAGACCTCATGACTGGGGCAAGTTTGGCAATCCGGCTCCAACAAATTATTTTAAAACCCGCGAGATGAATTTCAACGATTGCAGCGAAAATAACTACGATTATTACCTCGTGGAGGAACCCTACTCTTATGACTACGACCATGCTGACTATAACGTTTACTATGACGACGGTAACCACTATTACGTACAGGACTTCGGACCAGCTATGGTGCCCGAGCAAAAACCGATTCAACCCTCTACAGCATGTGAGGACCCCCAACCCTCGACTAGTAACGCAAACCAGGATTTTCAGATAAAATCCCCATTAAAACCCTCAAAATAGAAGTTAACTTGCAAACGCAACGACAGTTGCCCTACATAAAAATATCTGACCCCCCACTAAACCTACTCATTGATACCGGAGCAAACCAGTCATTTATTAGTCCTATAGCTGTACAACGGTATTACTCGGAATACCCTCTTAACTATGATCCCTTCGAGGTAACTAACGTCCACGCTACAACTAGAAACGATTATTCAATAACTATACCAGCCTTCCGTGAACTCAATGACCCTAACGAGATTAAATTATTCATATATGACTTTCACAAATTTTTTGATGGACTTATCGGACTAGATTTACTGACCAGATGGAATACGAAGATTGACTTAAAGGACAACCTACTGATTACGGCTACCGCTAGGAACCCTATCGTAATGTTTAATTCCCGAAATGTAAACCTTTATGAGGCTGTTATACCAGCCAACACAACTAAGCTTATCAGATTACCTATAAACGCTAAAGACGGTGACGTACATATCCCACAACAATACCTGTGCAATTGCATTGTAAGCGAATGCATTACAACCGTTTGTAATAACCGCGGCATTATAGAAATTTTAAACCCATCAAACAACGATACTATTCTATCCCTAGACCACCCGGTAGAAGCTGTAACTATAAGTAACATCGAATGCATGAACCTGGAACAAATACCTGACACATCTCGCATTAATAAAGTAATATCTAAATTGCGAACAGATCATCTTAATGAGGAGGAGAAAATTAACTTAGTTAATATTTGCTCGAAGTATGCAGATGTATTTTACATAGAAGGCGAACCCTTATCTTTCACCAATAAGGTGAAACACCGTATACGGACTGTAGACGACGCACCTATCTATACCAAGACTTACAGATATCCTTTCGTTCATCGCCAAGAAGTTAGGGAGCAAATTTCAAAAATGCTGGAACAAAATATCATTAGACCCTCTGACTCAGCCTGGAGCTCTCCCATTTGGGTAGTCCCTAAAAAAGCAGACGCTTCCGGGAAACAAAAATGGAGGCTCGTAGTAGACTTCCGAAAACTAAATGAAAAAACCATAGACGATAAATACCCCATACCGAACATAACAGACGTCCTAGACAAGTTAGGGAAGTGCCAGTATTTTAGTACCCTTGACCTTGCCAGTGGTTTTTACCAAGTTGAGACAGACCCTGACGACATCCACAAGACAGCATTCAATGTAGAACATGGGCATTTTGAGTTCCTAAGAATGCCCATGGGTTTGAAGAACTCCCCGTCAACATTCCAACGGGTAATGGACAATGTGCTGAGAGGCCTACAAAACGTGATCTGCCTCGTCTACATGGATGACATCATAGTCTATAGTACCTCGCTTCAGGAGCATCTAAATAACCTAGAGAAAGTATTCCAACGACTCCGAGAATCTAACTTTAAGATTCAGATGGACAAGTCCGAATTCTTGAAGTTAGAAACCGCTTTCCTAGGTCATATAATAAGCAATGAAGGAATCAAACCAAACCCGGACAAAATTACAGCTATACAAAAATACCCCATACCCAAAACCTCAAAACAGATAAAACAGTTTCTCGGACTTATAGGATACTACAGAAAATTCATACCCGATTTCGCTAGAATCACGAAACCATTTACTCAGTGCTTAAAGAAAGGTAGGATCGTCACACTTAATAAAGACTACGTTGACTGCTACGAACGATGTAAAAACCTCTTAACAAACGACCCGATCTTACAGTACCCCGACTTCAATAAGGAATTCATATTGACAACAGACGCCTCTAACTTTGCGATAGGAGCCATATTATCACAAGGGCCAATAGGATCAGACAGACCGATTTCATACGCATCACGAACACTAAACGAAAGCGAGATAAACTACAGTACCATTGAGAAAGAGCTTCTCGCCATCGTGTGGGCCACTAAGTACTTTCGACCCTACCTCTTTGGACGTAAGTTTAGGATAGTTACGGATCATAAGCCACTACAATGGATTATGAGCTTGAAAGAACCTAACTCGCGTTTAACTAGATGGAGATTGAAACTCAGTGAGTACGACTTCACTGTAGTGTATAAAAAGGGCAAAAACAACACCAACGCTGACGCCCTCTCGCGAGTTGAAATACATAATGACGAGATAAGCTCGATTACAGTGAATCCTTCCGAAAAACCCCCGTCAATAGCAGACTCCAGTACCGAAACAGCCCACACAAGTAACGAGAACCCCATACTCGAAGTACCAATCACCGACGAACCTATAAATAAATTTCACCGACAAATAATCATGACAGTAGTAGGAGACATAAAAAAAGACCGACCGCGACCAAACCGTTTGACACACATACTCGCACCTCTATACAAGTTTCACAAACTAACCTAATAGATGACGTCATAGCCGCTATAAAAGAGTACGTAAACCCGAAAGTGAAGACGGGTATTATTATCAACCCCCCTTTGAGCATGTATGACATCATTCCTATAATACAAGATAACTTTAAAAGCTCTGCAATGAACCTCGTGTTATGTAAATCCGAACTCGAAAATGTAAAAGAGTACCTTAGGCAGCAAGACATAATTAGGCATTATCATGACGGAAAAACTAATCATCGCGGCATAAACGAATGTCACCTAGCCCTCTCGCATAAGTATTACTGGCCGAAAATGAGAGACCACATTACAAAGTATATTAATGAATGCACTATTTGCGGTCAGGCCAAATATGACCGAAGTCCCATCAAACAAAAGTTTAACATAGTGCCACCGGCCACTAAACCGTTTGAAATAATTCATATGGACCTCTTCACGGTCGAAAATGAGAAATACCTAACATTCATTGATGTATTTTCAAAATACGGACAAGCATACCTTATGAGAGATGGTACCGCAATTAGTATCTTACAGGGCCTATTACAGTTTTGCACTCACCATGGTTTTCCTGTAACTATAATAACGGACAACGGTACCGAGTATGCTAATCAGCTGTTCGCTGAATTCACTAGACTCCACAAAATTAATCACCATAAAACACTAGCTCACAGTCCTAACGATAACGGCAACATAGAAAGGTTCCACTCCACGTTACTTGAACACATAAGAATCCTACGTATTCAACATAAAAAAGAACCCGCAAACAATCTAATACCATATGCCTTACTCGGATATAACAGCTCAATCCATAGTTTCACTAAATGCAGACCATTTGACATAATAACCGGGCACTTTGATAGCCGAGACCCGTGGGACATTGATCTAAGTAGCCACCTATTGCAACAATACATATTAAACCATAGAGATCAAATGAAAACAGTATACCAAATCATAAATGAAACCTCTCTTAGTAATCGCACCTCTTTAATCGAAAACCGAAATAAGACCCGCGAGCAGGAGGAGGAGTATCAACCTAAACAACAGGTCTTCATAAAAAACCCATCAGCCCCGCGGCAAAAATTAGCCCCCAGATACACACAGGATGTAGTCTTAGCAGATTTACCTATCCACATTTATACGTCAAAGAAACGCGGCCCCGTAGCAAAATCACGACTTAAACGCGTACCTAAGACTGCTAAATTGTTGCAGGATGACGCTGCTACTGACGATATATGCAATACGGAGCCAGGAGATAAAACTTGAAAGTTTAGACTCTGGAATTGGATTACTACCCTTTAAACTTGGACCGCTCAGACTAATAACCCATTATCATACTTTCCTCCAATATGTCAACCTGGACGACATTGAAAATACTCTTTCCACCCTTCAAACCCAATTCCGTTACATTAAATTACACATGATGAATAACACATATTCTCTCTACGAGTATCAAATAGACTACCTTTCGGATAAATTAAGTAAAGTCACTGATCAGCTACGTACCCTAGAGCCTAGACGTTCAAAAAGAGGTCTTATAGACGGCCTAGGATCTGTCATAAAAAGCGTTACAGGTAACCTCGATTACTCGGATGCTGTTCGATATAATAATGCCATAAAGACGTTGAGAAATAACCAAAAGAAGACTATAGATGAATTTAACGAGCATATCAGCATCAGTAAAGAGTGGATGCTAACTCACACTAATATCATAAATAAAATTGTCGAAAACCAGAGTAAAATCAACACCACACTAAGTCTATTAATAAAACAGGCAGAAAGTAGCATAAATATGATCCAAGTCGCTAAGTTCAATCAGCTGTTGACTATCGTCAGCGAAAACATAGAGGACGTGTTATCGGAATTATATAGGATAGAGAATATTTTATCGTTCACCCGCGCGATGACTATTCATCATAGCATGTTAGGAATAGACATCTTGGGTAACGTAGTAGACAGGCTTAAGGAAATTTATGGTAATCACCACGTAATAGAGTTAGAATTACGTCAGTACTATGACATCATTAAAGCTGGGTATTATTACGACGACAAGAAAATAGTAATAGCATTTAGGTTTCCCATAGTCTCAGAAGATACCTATACACTTTATAAACTCTCCATAGTCCCGAACAAGAACAACCAAGTCCTCATACCTCCTTATCCTTTCATAGCAACCAATGGGAATACGTTCATGTACATGGAGGCAGAATGCCCGAAGCTAAATAATAATCGGTACCTCTGCGAACAAAAAACAAATCACTATATCCAAACTCAAGCTGACTGCGTGCAAACCTTCATTTCAAGCAAGACATTACAAAAATCCTGTAAACTAACGACCGTACATCTATCAAAACCGGCTGTAGAAGAATTAGATAGTAGACATTACGTTATATCATTCCCTCAATCTACCAGAGTTCAGATGAAATGTGGAAGCGACGATTACGACACACTGAGGGGAAGCTACCTTGCCACTATTCCATTGCACTGCTCGATACACACAAACGAAATAACCTTAATAAACACTAAGGACGAGATAAAAGGCCAACCTGTAAAAGTATTGAACATTCCCTACACTACTGAAACACAGGAGATAAGCTTACTACATGCAAATCTAACATCTATTAACTTGGATAGACTACACACTATTCAGGACAGAATAACTCTTCAGTCGCCGATTTCATCGTTTGAAACAACTGAAACGCTATATCATACTACTATACCGTTTTATGTTATACTGTGTATCGCAGCCATACTTACAATTGCGATGTTAACCAGAAGATATTTTCCTGGAAGAAACCTTTCCAGAAAACCGAACCAAAACGACGCTGTACCCACAGGACCAGGAAATCATGAAAACGCAGTTCCTGTAACATCTGAAACGCATACGCAACGAGAAAACCTACCAGCAACATTTTCACTGAGCGTTTTAAAATAGTTGCTGAACTACAGGCGGAGGTGTTACGCAAGCGTAGTATATCCAAAGCGCTGACTAAGGACGGCCTCAATTAATTATAACAAACAAGTAAAATGCGCAATTAGCGACACGAGGCAAATGCGCTGAATGCACAAAATACCGCGGCACCATCGCGCCACCGCTACATGAGGTCGGCCACTTCTATTCCGGCTTCGAAGGAAGGCATAACTTTAGATTTAGCTAGATATAGTTTTCATTTATTGTAAGTTCTTTTGCTTTTATTAAATCAGTTTTAGAATTTAAATTGGTTTTTTTTAAGTATCCCGGCCGCAGCCTTCGTAATTTGTTTGAATGTTTGTATGTTTGTATGTTTCATGTTTGAATGAATGTTTGTATGTTTGCATGTTTGTATGTTTGAATGAATGTTTGAATGTTTGTATGTTTGAATGAATGTTTGTATAATTGATTGTTTGTATGTTTGTATGTATGAATGTTTGTATGTTTGTATGTTTGAATGTATGTTTGAATGTTTGAATGAATGTTTGTATGTTTGAAGGAATGTTTGTATGTTTGAATGAATGTTTGTATGTTTGCATATTTGTATGTTTGTATGTTTGAATGCATGTTTGAATGTTTGAATGAATGTTTGAATGTTTGAATGAATGTTTGAATGATTGTTTGAATGTTTGTATGTTTCATGTTTGAATGAATGTTTGTATGTTTGTATGTGTGTATGTCTGCATGTTTGAATGTTTGTATGTTTGTATGTTTGAATGTTTGTATGTTTGAATGAATGTTTGTATGTTTGCATGTTTGTATGTTTGAATGTTTGTATGTTTGAATGTTTGAATGTTTGAATGTTTGTATGGATGAATACATACACATACATACATAAACTCACGCCTTCTTCCCATAGGGGTAGGCAGAAACTACAGAACGCCACCTGCTACGATCCTTACATACTTCTTTTGCCTCGTTTACGTTCATACATCTGGTCATACACGCACGCCGGTTGCGAGTACTACGCACCTGGCCTTTCTGAAGAACTTCACCAATAAGGTCAGTGTATGTCCTCCTAGGGCGTCCCCGCCCGGCCTTTCCCTTCACATTAGCCTCGTAAATACATTTTGTTAGTCGTCTTTCATCCATCCTCTCAACATGCCCAAACCATCTCAGCATACCCTTTTCAATTTTTGTCACTACATCTTCTTTTAAATCACACCGCTGTCTTATCACATCATTCCTCAGCCTATCATTCATAGTCAGACCACACATGCTTCGCAAGGAACGCATTTCCACAGCATTTATTCTACTTTCATGTTGTTTTTGCCACACCCAACATTCACTTCCATACATAAGCGTGGGCACCAGCACACCATTGTGAACAGCTAGTCGAGCCTTTTTAGACATCGACTGGCTGGTCACAATCGCATGTATAGCACCATTCACTTTGTTTCCTGCGTTTACTCTCCTTTCCACATCTCCATCAATCTTCCCATCCCTTGTGAACAGACTCCCCAAATATATAAACTCACTTACTTGCTCCTGCTTGTATGGATGAATGTTTGTATGTTTGAATGTTTGTATGTATGTTTGAATGTTTGAATGAATGTTTGTATGTATGTTTGAATGAATGTTTGTATGTTTGCATGTTTGCATGTTTGTATGTTTGTATGTTTGTATGTTTGCATGTTTGTATGTTTGTATGTGTGTATGTTTGCATGTTTGAATGTTTGTATGTTTGAATGTTTGTATGTTTGTATGTTTGTATGTATGAATGTTTGTATGTTTGAATGAATGTTTGTATGTTTGCATGTTTGTATATTTGTATGTTTGTATGTTTGAATGCATGTTTGAATGTTTGAATGAATGTTTGTATGTTTGTATGTGTGTATGTTTGCATGTTTGTATGTTTGTATGTTTGAATGTTTGAATGTTTGTATGTTTCATGTTTGAATGAATGTTTGTATGTTTGTATGTGTGTATGTTTGAATGTTTGTATGTTTGTATGTTTGTATGTTTGAATGTTTGAATGAATGTTTGAATGATTGTTTGAATGTTTGTATGTTTGAATGTGTGAATGTTTGTATGTTTGTATGTTTGAATGTGTGAATGTTTGTATGTTTGTATGTTTGTATGTTTGAATGTTTGTATGTTTGAATGTTTGAATGAATGTTTGAATGTTTGCATGTTTCATGTTTGAATGAATGTTTGTATGTTTGAATGTTTGTATGTTTGAATGTTTGAATGTTTGAATGTTTGAATGTTTCAATGTTTGAATGAATGTTTGTATGTTTGAATGTTTGTGTGTTTGTGTTTCATGTTTGAATGAATGTTTGTATGTTTGAATGTTTGTATGTTAGTATGTTTGAATGTTTGTATGTTTGTATGTTTGAAAGTTTGCATGTATGAATGTTTCTATGTTTGAATGAATGTTTGTATGTTTGCATGTTTGTATATTTGTATGTTTGTATGTTTGAATGCATGTTTGAATGAATGTTTGTATGTTGGTATGTGTGTATGTTTGCATGTTTGTATGTTTGTATGTTTGAATGTTTGTATGTTTGTATGTTTGAATGTTTGTATGTTTGTATGTTTCATTCAAACATTCAAACATGCATTCAAACATACAAACATACAAATATACAAACATGCAAACATACAAACATTCATTCAAACATACAAACATTCATACATGCAAACATTCAAACATACAAACATTCAAACATACAAACATACAAACATTCAAACATACAAACATTCATTCAAACATGAAACACAAACACACAAACATTCAAACATACAAACATTCATTCAAACATTCAAACATACAAACATTCATTCAAACATGAAACATGCAAACATTCAAACATTCATTCAAACATTCAAACATTCAAACATTCAAACATACAAACATTCAAACATACAAACATACAAACATACAAACATTTACACATTCAAACATACAAACATACAAACATTCACACATTCAAACATACAAACATTCAAACAATCATTCAAACATTCATTCAAACATTCAAACATACAAACATACAAACATTCAAACATACACACATACAAACATACAAACATTCATTCAAACATGAAACATACAAACATTCAAACATTCAAACATACAAACATGCAAACATACACACATACAAACATACAAACATTCATTCAAACATTCAAACATGCATTCAAACATACAAATATACAAACATACAAACATTCATTCAAACATACAAACATTCATACATACAAACATACAAACATACAAACATTCAAACATTCAAACATACAAACATTCAAACATGCAAACATACACACATACAAACATACAAACATGCAAACATACAAACATGCAAACATGCAAACATACAAACATTCATTCAAACATACAAACATTCATTCAAACATTCAAACATACATACAAACATTCAAACATACAAACATTCATCCATACAAACATTCAAACATTCAAACATACAAACATACAAACATACAAACATGCAAACATACAAACATTCATTCAAACATACAAACATTCAAACATACAAACATACAAACATTCAAACATGCAGACATACACACATACAAACATACAAACATTCATTCAAACATGAAACATACAAACATTCAAACAATCATTCAAACATTCAAACATTCATTCAAACATTCAAGCATTCATTCAAACATTCAATTATGCATTCAAACATACAAACATACAAACATGCAAACATACAAACATTCATTCAAACATACAAACATTCCTTCAAACATACAAACATTCATTCAAACATTCAAACATACATTCAAACATACAAACACATACAAACATTCATACATACAAACATACAAACAATCAATTATACAAACATTCATTCAAACATACAAACATTCAAACATTCATTCAAACATACAAACATACAAACATTCATTCAAACATGAAACATACAAACATACAAACATTCAAACATACAAACATTCATTCAAACATTCAAACATACAAACATTCATTCAAACATACAAACATACAAACATTCATACATACAAACATACAAACATACAAACATTCAAACATTCAAACATTCAAACACACAAACATTCAAACATACAAACATACAAACATTCAAACATACAAACCTACAAACATTCAAACATGCAAACATGCAAACATGCAATCATGCAAACATTCAAACATACAAACATTCAAACATACAAACATTCAAACATTCATTCAAACATGCAAACATTCAAACATACAAGCATGCAAACATGCAAACATTCAAACATACAAACATTCAAACATACAAACATTCAAACATTCATTCAAACATACAAACATGCAAACATTCAAACATACAAGCATGCAAACATTCAAACATACAAACATTCAAACATTCATTCAAACATTCAAACATACAAACATGCAAACATGCAAACATGCAAACATTCAAACATACAAGCATGCAAACATGCAAACATTCAAACATACAAACATTCAAACATTCATTCAAACATTCATTCAAACATGCAAACATGCAAACATACAAACTTGCAAACATACAAACATTAATTCAAACATTCAAACATTCATTCAAACATACAAACATGCAAACATGCAAACATTCAAACATACAAGCATGCAAACATTCAAACATACAAACATTCAAACATTCATTCAAACATACAAACATGCAAACATGCAAACATGCAAACATTCAAACATACAAGCATGCAAACATGCAAACATTCAAACATTCAAACATACAAACATTCAAACATTCATTCAAACATTCATTCAAACATGCAAACATACAAACATTCATTCAAACATACAAACATACAAACATGCAAACATACAAACATTCATTCAAACATACAAACATTCATTCAAACATACATTCGAACATGCAAACATTCATACATACAAACATTCATTCAAACATACAAACATTCAAACATGCAAACATACAAACATAAAAACATACAAACATTCATTCAAACATTCAAACATACATACAAACATACAAAAATTCAAACAGAGTTTAAACAAAATTATTTGTGATTTGAAAAGTCGAATTCTTTGTTTTGTAGTGAATAGGGATTTTTCAAATAAATTAAGCATTCGTGGAAAAACACTAAAATTCGGAACAAGTTTTCCAAAAATTGACGCGAGTCTGACGTTTGATCGTTTCGTTATAAGAAACTACTTCTGATTTTAAAAATTAAAAAATATCATAACAGTGTAAAATAAAATAAAAGTAAATCATAAACTATATTTCCTTACTGCCAATAATTATTTTAGACATAAAAAGCCTACTCGGCTTTTATGTTTTTGTTTCAAATAATCTTTAAAAAAGATATTATGATTTTCGAATAAAAAATGGATCGAGCAAAAATGTTCCAATTACGTAACTCTCTTATATTTAGAAAGAAGCAGATCCAAATGAATGTTTGTATGTTTCATGTTTGAATGAATGTTTGAATGTTTGTATATTTGTAAGTTTGTATGTTTGTATGTTTGAATATTTAAACAAATGAACATTCCTTCAAACATACAAACATACAAACATTCAAATATTCAAACATTCAAACATACAAACATTCAAACATACAAACATACAAACATGAATTATATGACTCCATATTGCAGACATTCTGACTGAAAGATTGACTTGTAGATTTAATTAAAAAAACTTAAAATAACTTTACATATCCGATCAACCAAAACAAACATGATTTTTGGTTAGGTAATAGCTTTATTAAAAAAATCCTACCCTGTCTAAAGGGATGTCTATTTCAGAATGGGAAATCGTCGTTTGACAGGAATAAACTAAATTTTGGTGATTTTTAGTTTAGTTTAGAAGCATTTGTGACAAGAGAATCGGCACCATTAAGAAACAAATATTGAAACTCACAAACTTACTCCCCTTCTTTCTACAATGCCTTTCTATCACGCAGCAACAGAGTAACAGATGGGCGTGGTTTTTTTACAAAGATCTTAGATACATGCATAGGCTACTTTTTTATAATTAATTAAAAATACTTGGTTCCTGTCATGGGATAGTCCACAGGAGCGAAGCCGCAGGGAAAAACTAAATTATAAAATTGGTAGGAACGACGTACCATAACGAATCCGGTGAGCACAGCTGAAGTCTTGCCGGAGGCTTTGAGCTTGGCTCGGCTGAGCTGTAGCTTCCTCCATGATAAGTAGGCTGGCGTGTGGAGTCCATCTGCCGACTTAATAGGAGTCTTGCCCGACATCACGCACCTGTGCTGCTGCCAATATCACAACACATTAACATTTTTTTCAATACACTTGGTCGTAAAGTGGTTCTTATTGAACCGCTTTTGGGTTCATAATGCAGTGTATTAAACACTAGTGTTTTTCACTTTATATTAACACACTAGTGCGGTAATGTGCGCCACAGATAACTAACTAATAAAATAAATGATAATTAGTACAATCTTCTGGTTCAGTGTGCCAGAAAACTGATCAAAATGCTCGCTAAATACCTGTCATCCACTCCTTTGTGGAACAATATCAAATTAATATTACATCATAATATTACCAGATCTATTCGAAAAGAGCTAGTTTAGTTTTTGTAAGCAGGGACCAAAGTAGCTCTTTAATCCCTAGGGACCAAAAGTGGCTCGAATTTGGAATATGGATATTGTTATTAAAAGTTCCAATCACCAAAAAGATCAATCACGAACATTAGATGAACAAGTAACATGCTAAACGATAAAGTAAACCGTGCGCGAGCCAAATAAAAAACGCACGAAATGCATGCCTCTTCGTTTGTAATATTATTTACTCAAATTCGGATTTTACGTTTCATAAAAAAGCGGCCAAGTGCGAGTCGGACTCGCCCATGAAGGGTTCCGTAGCAGCAAATAACATTAAATGAAAGGTAAATTGCGGTTTACGATTTATGACGTATTAAAAAAAAACTACTTGCTAGATCTCGTTCAAACCAATTTTCGGTGGAAGTTTACATGGTAATGTACATCATATTTTTTGTTTAGTATTGTCATTCTCTTATTTTAGAAGTTACAGGGGGGGGGACACACATTTTACCACTTTGGAAGTCTCTCGCGCAAACTATTCAGTTTAGAAATAAATGATATTAGAAACCTCAATATCATTTTTAAAGACCTATCCATAGATACCCCACACGTAAGGGTTTGATGAAAAATTTTTTTTTGAGTTTCAGTTCTAAGTATGGGGAACCCCAAAATTATTTGTTTTTTTTCTATTTTTGTGTAAAAATCTTAATGCGGGTCACAGAATACATCTACTTACCAAGTTTCAACAGCATAGCTCTTATAGTTTCGGAAAAAAGTGGCTGTGACATACGGACTGACAGACAGACAGACTTGACGAATCTATAAGGGTTCCGTTTTTTTCCATTTGGCAACGGAACCCTAAATACTAGCTGCACCCCGCGGTTTCACCCGCATAAGTCTCGATTCCGTGAGAATATCGGGATAAAAAGTATCCTATGTCCTAATCCAGGTTATGGTCTACTCATGTGCCAAATTTCGTCCAGCCGTTTTAACGTGGAAGCGTAACAAACAAACTCACTTTCGCATTTATAATATTGTATAGTTAGGATGAGTGTGTCTTCCTCAAGTAGTGAGAATGAAATAAATAAACGTATGTATTCTTATTAATATGTTGCACTTACTTATTTTCTCATAAAGGGTGATAAAAAGTAGTGTCCACCTCGGAAGCAATGCTATTAAGCTCGAGTGACGCACTTAGATTCAAAGAAACACTCTTACCTTAAAAATAGTTGTTTGCTCCCTCGGCAAACAATCTATTATTAAAACACAAACTTGATTGCAGCATGCAATAATAATATTTAATTTTTAATACATTTTATATTATAATTATTAAACAAATATGTATACCTACATATATGAACAAAATACAATGTTAATGGAATTATATTAAGTGAGTATTTCTTCACATAATATACAAAATAATTTTAAAACACCATGTTGACAAATATTATGTGACACTCAACTACTAGGCTTGTGTAGTACATGTACTATGTACTACTAAGAATTCATTCATGACACTCACAGACTAAGTAGTACTCAGACGGTAATCTCCCATAGAAGAAAAATCGCTGTACGATTTGCGAGCTTTGATTGTGACGTTTAGTTTTTTTTTAATTTTAACCATTTTGTCGCTCTTGTTGTTATGAGACCGAGTCTTTTTGCCAACGTTTTTCGAGCCCAGAATATTTTGGATAATAGCCTTTTAAGCCTTTAACCAACTTCCAAAAAAGAGGTTCTGCTTTAATTCAACCCAAGGTTGTGATTGTGTATGTAGACAGGTGTACATATAGCACACCTGAAGTGTGCGTGTATTAGAAAAAGGAATATTAGTCATATGATGAAAATAAAAAACATTCAACATTATTTATTAATATTTTTATTTTTTAATTTTGTCTTATATTTTAAGAAAGCTTTCTTTTGCATTGGTGGCAATCTTTTGTTTTCCAACCTAAACACATCTGTGCCCTTTATGATCTTATTTATTACATTGCACCAATTAAATACTGCTAATCGAAGACTTAAATCTAAAAAGTATTCCTCAACAGCATCCCTGTGTATCACACAATCCAGAAAATCAAACGAATACTTAGATCTTATTATATTTTTAATTTCTTTTATAATACCCGTTTGTTGTGGTGTGATTTCCAAGTATTCGTTTGCTTCCTGAATTATATAGCCAAAAGTCCTCACAGCATTTTCGGAAGGGTAGGTCAATTTTCTAAGGTTATTTGTGTTTCTGTATTCTCTACCAGATATCCAATTACTGGTAGAACTTGTTTCACGAGAAGTCAGGTTTGTTTCACATTGCTTACAATAATTATTTTTGTTTAAAATTTTTCTTATAACCCACCCTGTGGTATATGCCCGTGAGTGAACTTTTAGCTTTTCTTGGATTGCAGTTGTGGGAATATTTTCTAAAACTGCACTCCGATGGTTAGAGGATCCAGGTGAGCAGGCACTGTCGGCGTTTGTTTCATTCGTGGTTTCAAATAAGGCATTGAGTTTTACTAGTTGCTCACCTGAATCCTCTTCACAATTATAACCATCGGAGTGAAATTTTATAAATCTTGTGATTAGAAGTGACTTAAAGGTGTTTTTAAAGGTGTGGCAATTTGGATCGTTGTTTCTAAAATTGTATGCTCTGACTTGTCCAAAAAAGTTTTCTATTGGATCAGAGTTAAAAAATCTTGGTCTCAAGATACTTATATTTTTATTCTTGAAAAATTGCCACAACCTTTGATAGCTTTTCAGCGTAACTATCCAGTTTTTTAGTGAGGGCACTGATGTCTCTCTATTATTTTTATTTTCTACAAATTTTATCTCTTGTAGTTTTTTTATAGCTTGGCTCCAAAACGTATGATGCTGAGACGCGGCTGTTACCGCATTCCGCAAAGGTTTACCTTTATTGTTTTTACTTTTAAGAGAGGCTCCATTGACCGAATCAAACAAATCATCAAAAAATGATACCATTTCTGCCGTATTCTTCAAAGTTGGGCTAACTTGTTTACCATCAGCATAATGAGCTGCAACAAAAAAGTAACATGCTTATTTTTATGTAACACAGCTTGCAGTCGGTGAGAAAACTACATTGCAGGCAAAATACTTACAAAACTGAGCAGTGTATGAAAGAGTAGCTGCCACTGTTTTGCTGAACACTCTCACACAATTCTTAACCTGCAATAAAATAGGCTATTATAAGTACTCACAGTTTAACACCTTGAAATATTGATAAACAACACTATTTCCATGACTCAGTACAGCGGTATGCATAATTATTGTAATTAGACCGAACAGACTTGGTATCCCTAAACAACCATCTTCAGAAACATTCTGAATTAAAAAACAATAATTACCTTCATCTTTTTGATCTTTTCTGGAATTACGTGTTCATCGTTCAATTTGTGTAACAATCGCATTTGTGCATGATTGCAGTCTGTTTTATATACATCCACGATGTCGCTCCATTTGGATATTTTATTATCATATTTTATATTTTTTGTGATAAAATTATTTCTTAACCCCTTTATTAGGTGAGGTGGGTCATGTATCACGCTTAGTGAGTGGCCATTGATGGTTATAATATCATCTGAAAATAATGACAGGGATTGTATAATGATAACAACAACCTTTAATATTCAATTGCATTAGACTATCACGCCTGTATTCCCCAAAGAGTTAGACACATTTCACCCGTTATGTTGTATATTACATATACTTAATACAAACATACATTATTATCATATTATTGAGGTACTTACCAGTGGTGTGATCAGTGTCCATAGTTTGAAACTGAGGAGTACCACTACTGATTTCAGTTTCGGAAAACAGCGTGGGATAGGCGCCAACACGAAGACGAGTCATTGCATTGGTCGAGACGATGAACTTCTGTTGGAAGTGCTTTTGACAAACATAACGTTTGCGCAGATCCTCTGCCCTCATGTTTCGCAATTCTTCACAGTTAATACGCTCTAACCATTTGAGTCCTATCTCACGTTTGGGAAATTGAAACAATCTAACGTCCTTTCGTTTACTAGCGCAATTCACAACACAGCAAGACTGGTACATACTGAACGTTATGATTACACTATTACAGGTTTAAATTTGAGAGGATAAGTTACGGAAATTAATCAACGTAGAACTTCACTCGATCAACTTTAAAACTGTAATGGCGGGATATAGATAACCACGGACTACAATAGACTTACAACAAACAAATATGGCGTCGATTGCAAAGGCGACAAACGGGAAAGGGACGAGGGGCGATTGTCACTTTGGAAGATTGTACCATAGACAAATACGTCTATTAATGCCAGGAATTTTTGTTCCGAGATTACCAGCCGGTACTAGAACGAACTATTCCGTAAGCTTAATAGTACTTCGGTCATTTAGTACTTCGTTCGGTCCGACCGCCTGCTCAGACTTGGATCCACAGACTAAATACACTAAGATGTCGATTACGGATATTCTTGATTCTTGGATCGAGCGGGAAACATTAACAGATCAGTCGCCAGGGAGAAGAGCGGAGGTGGCGAGTTCGCGCACTCGTAGTAAAACTCATCATTCAGTCAGTGTACTAATAGTACTAGCAGGCCGAACTAGTACATTTCACAGATTGTACTAGATCGGAGCGCACCGTTGAATGACCGAGCAAGAACAAGTCTATCAACTACTAGTAAACACACAGATATACATAGATATCTATCTGTGAGTAAACAGTAATTATACTTAGTTGTCATGCAACTAAAGTAATGTCATACCTTGCTACCAGTTATTAGAAGAACCGTATTGACCGCCTGGCAATGTAGAGTGACAAACACGACAATGACATGACAAAACACGGCACATACCTTAATTATTTGCACGGTAGTCCTTCGAATTCAATCGACGAGGTCAATCTGGGCCTCTCGAAGTCTCGATCACAGATAACTTTAAACTAGTCAGAGGTCTCGATGATTTACTCCATGTAAATAACTGGTTTTCGGGGATTTTATTATTAGGTATCCGACGGAAACAAGTAAAAGATTTGCAAGTTGACGCGTTTATTGTTTTTTTTTTTTTATGCATGGACATTAGTCATGCATAACTGGTGGTAGTCCACGGCTGGTAATCTCGGAACAAAAATCCTGGTTAATAGACGTATTTATCTATGGTACTATCTTCCAAAGTGACAACCGCCCCTCGAACCTTTCCCCTTTAGTGCCTGAGCAATCGTATATTATTTATTTGTTTGTTGTAAGTCTTTTGTAGTCAGTGTGACCAGATTCAGTATTTTAATACTTTTTCAGTATATTTCATCGATTTTTCCGAACATCAGTATATTTTCAGGTATATTGCTGGCAGTCAGTATTTTTGGGTATATTTTGGTTGAAGTTATGGCAACACCGTAGTGAGTGATCATCTTTGCGACAATGTTTGCGGAATTCCCCGGAACGCGAACATTGGGGACTTTCCCGGATTTAGTTTATACTTATACATGTTATCTATGAACAAAGATGAGTAAGTTACAGATATGACAAGAAAGACGGGCGTTGCCGGCGTTGTAGTATTGTAATACTACATATTGGACAATTATCAATCAATACATAGTATTAATCAGACTTGCAGAATGTATGTTCGCCTAAAACTTTACAACTGCTGGACCGATTTTAATGCGGTTTGCACTATTAGATAGAGCGTAATTTCCAGATTGCATACATTCAAATTCGTTGTGTTTCATGAATATCAGTCTACCCGGACGAATTCGGGACGGACCGCTAGTTTATCTATAATTTTCAAAACAACGTCTAGTTTTTAAGTTTTCAGTTGCATGAATAGGTAGTAGTTAAACTTTTAAAAGATACTTTATTACTAGTATCAAATCGTCTAATACGGTTCAAGTGAAATGATTGTCTCTTCTGCATTCGACTTAATCTTGGATGACTTTCTTTCGATAATTCGGGAGTTCGAATGCTGCATGCGAGCGCATATTTTCACAGATAAATTTAATAAAAACGGATCAAAGAAACAGATTTATAAACAAAAATGTGTCAGCTATTAAAAACAAAGCAAGGTGTTAAGGATGAAGTAAATTGTTGTGTAAATTTTAATCCTTCGAAAAGGATGTTAAAATATAACTCTAACATTTATTGTGAGTATGAATAAATAAAACGTGTTAAGAAAATCAGTATTTTTATTGGTATATCTGTCCTATGTAAGTCGGTATATTTCAGTATTTTTTTGAGGTGCCTCGGTATTTTCGTAAAATTTAATCTGGTCACACTGATTGTAGTCTGTGGTTATCTATATCCCGCCCACGGCTGGTAATCTCGGAACAAAAAATCCTGGCATAGACGTATTTTGTCTATGGTACTATGGCATACATTTGTCTATGGCATAGACGTATTTTGTCTATGGTACTATCTTCAAAAGTGACAACCGCCCCTCGACCCTTTATCGCCTGTGCAATCGACGCCATATTTGTTTGTTGTAAGTCTATTGTAGTCTGTGGTTATCTTATCCCGCCATCGCCATTACAGTTTGAGTGAAGTTCTACATTTTTAATTTCCGTAACGTATCCTCTCAAATTTAAACCTGTAATAGTGTAATTATAACGTTCAGTATGAACCACTCTTGCTATTTTGTGAATTGCGCTAGTAAACGAAAGGACGTTAGATTATTTCAATTTCCCAAACGTGAGATAGGACTCATAAAGTGTAAAAACTGAAGAATTGCAAAACATGAGGGCACAGGATCTGCGCAAGCGTTATGTTTGTTAAAAGCACTTTGGACAGAAGTTCATCATCTCGACCAATGCAATGATTCGTCTGTGTGTTGGCGCCTATCCCACGCTGTTTCCGAAACCGAAATCAGCAGTGGTACTCCTCGGTTTCAAACTATGGACACTGACTACACCACTGGTAAGTACCTCAATAATATGATAATTATGTATGTAATATAGTACAAATTGACTCATATTCCTCACATAGGTACTCAAATGAAAAGTGCACCGTGCACTTTCAAAATTAAAAAAAAAATGTTGCCATTTGGGTTTCAAAACTTGAATTTTCGGTCAGTCGGTCGTCTTAGTTCCACTGTGGAAATTCCCACAGAAGCCATACATTTTAAAGAAAATTAAAAGATTCTATGTCCATCTATGTTGCTCTGCCTTGAAAGTGGGACAAAGGTCAGTTGGTCGTTTTTGGCCCCACATGCACTTAATACCCGGGACAAAATTAAATAAATGTTCATAATAAAAACTCATATTGTGAAATATTTTGTAAAGCATAAACAAAGTTATTATTACCTATTATGGTTCAAATGATACAGCCCTGTATCATTTGAACTATAATAGGTACTTGACTTGAAATTCAGTGTGTACCACAATGGCCTCTATAACAAAAAAATTCAAATGAAATAAAGTTAAGTTAAAAATTGAGGGGTCTATAAAAAACGAAAAGTATTTATTGTACAATGGTACGGAACTCTTTGTGTGCGAGTCCGACTTGCACTTGGAAGCTTTTTTACTTGTTAGTAATTTTGGGCAGTTACATATTTTAATTATTTTGTTTTATTGATAAGCTTAAATATTTCTTTACAGACAATGCTGTTTCTGATCACACATATGCTAAGAAAAGGCAGCATGATGATCATACCTACTGTACCTTTGAACCTACAAAGAAACAGAATGACTAAAACTGGTAAGTCACAGCTATTTAATTTTTTTTGTTTTTAATAATATAATAAATCTACACTAAAATTTGTTTGTTTGTAAGTTTGTATGCAAGGGGTAATCCCCGGAACTACCAGTCGGATTTGAAAAATTCTATTTGCATTGGATAGCCTAATTCTTGAAGAAGGTTATCTTGGGCTAGGCTTGTGGACGAAATCGAGGGCAGAAGCTACTACTTTTATAATTTCTGAATGTATTGTCTTTTGATGGCTGTTTTGCCCAATTGCAAAGAAGCACTTCTTTGCGTAATGTTTATATGCGATTGTTACACAAATTGAATGATAAACACTTAATTCCAGATAAAATTAAAAAGACAAAGGTAATTATTGTTTTAGAATTCAGAATGTTTCTGAAGATGGTTGTTTAGGGATACCTAGTCTGTTCGGTCTAATTACAATAATCATGCATACAGCTGTACTGAGTCATGGAAATAGTGTTGTTTATCAATATTTCAAGGTGTTCAAAAGTGAGAACTTATAATAGTCTATTTTATTGCAGGTTAAGAATTGCGTGAGTGTTCAGCAAAACAGTGGCAGCTACTCTTTCATACACTGCTTAGTTTTGTAAGTATTTTGCCTGCAATGTACTTTTCACACCAACTGCAAGCTGTGTCACATAAAAATAAGTATATTATATAGCATGTTACTTTTTTGTTGCAGCTCATTATGCCGATTGCAAACAAGTCGGCCCAACTTTAAAGAATACGGCAGAAATGGTATCTATTTTTGATGATTTATTTGATTCGGTCAATGGAGCCTCTCTTACAAGTAAAAAGAATAAAGGTAAACCTTTGCGGAATGCGGTAACAGCCGCGTCTCAGCACCATAGATTTTGAAGGGAGGCTATCAAAAAACTGCAAGGGATAAAATTTGTATAAAATAAAACTGGATAGTTAAGCTGAAAAGCTATCAAAGGTTGTGGCAATTAATCAATAATAAAAATATAACTATCTTGAGACCAAGATATTTCAACTCTGATCAAATAGATAACTTTTTGGACAAATCAGAGCGTACAATTTTAGAAACAATGATCCAAATTGCCACACCTTTAAGACACTTCTAGTCAAAAGATTAATCTTTCACTCCGATGGTTACAATTGTGAAGAGGATTCAGGTGAGCAACTAGTAAAACTCAAGGCCCTATTTTCAAATAAGGCCACGAAAAATAATGAAACAAACGCCGACAGTGCCTAATCAACTGGATCCTCTAACCTTCGGAGTGTAGTTTTAGAGAATATCCCCACAATCCACACAACAAATGCTTGGAAATCACACCACAACAAACAGGTATTATAAAAGAAAATAAAATAAGATCTAAGTATTTGTTTGATTTTCTGGATTGTGTGATACACAGGGATGCTGTTGAGGAATGCTTTTTAGATTTAAGTCGTCGATTATAGCAGTATTTAATTGGTGCAATGTAATAAATAAGATAATTAAATAAATAACTAAAATATATAACTTTTGTTTTCTAGATGTTTTAGGTTAGAAAACAAAAGTTTGCCACCAATGCGAAGCTTTCATAAAATATAATACAAAAATAAAAATATTATAAATAATATTGAATGTTTTTTATTTTCATCACGTCTAATATTTTGGAAGTTGGTTAAAGGCAAAGGCTATTTTCTAAAATATTCTGGGCTCGATAAACGTTGGCAACAAGAGCAACAAAATGGTTAAAATTAAAAAAAAACTAAACGTCACAATCAAAGCTCGCAAATCGTAAAGCGATTTTTCTAAGGAGATTACCGTCCGAGTACTACTTGGTCTGTGAAGTAGGTAGTCTGATTTTGACGACTGCGGTAACATAGGTATTTTATGCCTTTTTCGGGCATCAGTCTCTCACAAATGTTTAATATATTTTATTTGCATCGCAATATCGCAATGACCTAGCAAGATACACGAATGACATCAAAATTTTGGAATTTACTATTCACGATTGGGCCCGGTAGGTGGCGCTGCAATCGAGGTTCAAGACATTATTCTGTTCACGACACGTGCACAATTTCTGAGCAGTAACCTAACAAGAAGTACTAGGCTTCAATCATTATATAGTATTCAATCATTATGCTACTAATAGGATTTGGATGAGGCAGGCAGATGGTTTATAACCTGGGGGCCTACCACCAGCTCTTTAGCAGTATTATTATAATCTTACTTTGACTTTTCGTACCATGACGTCCATAAAATAAGCTTATTGTAATGTTGAAACAATCTTATTTTCTTAGCGATTTTGGTGACGTCACCTCTAAAAGTTCATTCAATTCGTACCACGACGTGACTTTAGACAACTAGCAATATTGTTTTAATGTCAAATTTAGCAATTTAAAACTGGCCAAGTGCATGTCGGACCACGCACAATGTAGGGTTCCGTAGTTGGGATGAATTTATCCCAAGAACAAACTTAACTTAGTAGTTGAAAAAAAAAATCTTTCATACAGAATGTATGGATGAACATGTTTTTACAACCGCAAATTTGAGTTGGTCGATTATTACTCGTTAACTTGTAAAGCCTACTCAACTGTGATAGCCTACTCAGTTATGTTTTTAAGTACCTATTTCAATGCTTAAATCTAGATTTCTTCTCGATACCAAAATCTACTATTGCTAAAACTCAAAAACTGAAAACACACCTAAGTCGCATTTTAAGGTGAATTTTTCAATAAATACCTATTCATATTGTTAAATTTGATTACTTGGTCAAATCAATCAAAACTGTAAAATTGCTTGTAATTTACAAGGAAAAAATCTGCCTAGCCTTTTCTCAACTATGTTGGGGTCGGCTTCGGGTCTAACCGGATGCAGCTGAATACAAGTATTTTACATGGAGCGACTGCCTATCTATCTGACGTCCACAACCCAGTAACTGGGTAATACGATGCTCCTTGGCCCTTGGTAAGACAAATTGTCAGACTTTTGGGCTTCTGACGACCCGTAACGACTGTAGTGTTCCCTTGTAATTTACAAGGAAATGAAGTGAAATAAAATTAGACATTTATATAAACCTTTTATAGTTCGTTCAACCGATTTTGATTTCTATTGCTTTGGTGGCATGACAAATGGCAGCTGCAGTAAACAGTTGGTATTGTTACCATTTTTAGGGTTCCGTAGTAAACAAGGAACCCTTATAGTTTCGTCATGTCCGTCTGTCCGTCTGTCCGCGGTCTAGCTCCGATACCCTTAGTACTAGAAAGCTGTAATTTGGCATAGGTATACATATTAATTACACCGACAAAGTGGTAAAACAAAATTATGAAAAACATTTTTTTTTTAATGAAAAGGAAAACTATCACAGCTAAGTAGGCTCTACAAGTTAACGAGTAATAATCGACCAACTTAACTTTACAGTTGCAAAAACATGTTTTCCCATACTTTCCGTATGGGAGAACATGTTTATCAACTACAAAGTCAAGTTTGTTTTTGGGATAAATTCATCCCAACTACGGAACCCTTCATTGTGCGTAGTCCGACACGCACTTGGCTGGTTATTTTACAAGCTTTGGAACGAAGTTCCTTATCGCGCGTTGCGAAAGAGGGCTAGACGGAAAAAATTAAGACCAAAAGTTGTAACGACAGTTTTTTATTGTGAAACGACACTTTCTTTTTTAAAATTTTAAATATCTCGAAAACGGCTGGGAATATCAAAGTTTTGATAAAATTTTTGACCCCTTTTCTTTTGACCCCCAATATCTGTAATTAAGTATATCTTACAACTCTCTTATATGTACAACCTCCCCCCGAACCTCCCCTCGATATCCTTCCGCGACCCCCTGATCCCGATACACCCGTGCATACCTCCCCCCTTTTAAATTATAAATATCTCGGAAACGGCTCGGAATATCAGTTTTGATAAAATTTCCCCCCCCGTATCCCCCCTCTCAGCTAGAACCTACATTCAGTTAGACCCTTAGACCCCATTTTTGACCCCCAATATCTGTAATTTCTCAGCTAGAACCTATATTCAGTTAGACCCTTTAGACCCCATTTTTGACCCCTAATATCTGTAATTAAGTATATCTTACAACTCTCTTATATATATAATCTCCCCCCGAACCCCCCTCGATATCCTCCCGCGACGCCCTGATCCCGATACACCCCCTGCACACCTACCCCTTTAAAATTTTAAATATCTCGGAAACGGCTGGGAATATCAAAGTTTTGATAAAATCCCCCCCCCCCCCCTAGTGTCTCCCCTCTCAGCTAGAACCTACATTCAGTTAGACCCCATTTTTGACCCCTTTTCTTTTGACCCCCAATATCTGTAATTAAGTATATCTTACAACTCTCTTATATATATAACCTCCCCCCGAACCTCCCCTCGATATCCTCCCGCGACCCCCTGATCCCGATACACCCGTGCATACCTCCCCCCTTTCCCTCCCTTAACCCCCCCCCCCCCCCCCCATCCCCCGTGGCCCTTCAGGGTTACCTCACCCCCTCCGGGTCTTAACTTTGGAGCCAGAGGTCGTAGACCTATCAAGTTTGGGGTCCCCGAAATCAGGAGAAAAAGACCTCTCTTTTAGCTCCAATATAATCACGGGAAAACGCCGCATTATTCCCTATTTTGGTATTGTGTGGTGCTGCGGTGTACGCTGTGTTGCTGTGTGTGTGGCGTATGCACTCACTTACCTACTCATTTTATTACAATTGCTTCACTAATTAATCGAAAAGAACTTCGTTCCTTCCGGGTGTCCCTTGACACCTCTCTAGTTTTTTTATTCAACTTGCCGTGTTAGTTAGCAAATCTTGCAAGCTGAATTAAAACCACTTCCTCTTTCTTATCCTACGGAGTTGAAATTTTACATGTTGGTTCAGTTTTGAAGACATTTCTTTATGATGTATGACCTGATTCTACCTTCCAGTGTAGGCTCCAGACGAAGGAACTCCACAACAGTTAACGGTACAGATACGGAATTTTATATACGCAATTAATTATGATAGTCCGTTCTAAAGTCTACCATGACCTGGCTACAACATCCAGGATTGGCTCCACACGAGGAGACTCCTCAGCGATCAACAACCTAAGACACTCAATTTTATATACGCATTAAATTATGATAGCCCGTTCTAAAGTTCACCATGATCTGGCTGCTGCACCCAGGGTTGGCTCCAGAAGAGGGAACTCCTCAATAGTCATCAGTACATACAATAAATTTAATATACGAATTTTAATATGATAATCCGTTCTAAACTCCACCATGACCTGGCTGCTGCACCCAGGATTGGTTTCAGAAGAGGGAACTTCTCAGCGATCAACAAACAGCACAGACACAAAATTTAAAATACGCATTTAATTAATAATAAATAAATAATGCTAATTATGTACAGACGCCAGCACATCAAGCTACCCGAAACTGTCAAATTTTCCCAATCCACTTTGAACCTTATACTTCAGTGATAAAGTTGAAAATCTATTAAATAAATTTGACAGATTGTAGTAGCTTGAAGAGCTGGCGTCTGTACCAAAAACATGCTAATAGATTTTTCAATACTTAAATTTTTTATGAAACAACTAAACGTAAAATTTGCAACGATTGTGACTACACCGTCTAGGTACACAGGCAGGATTTAAGTTCCTTGCTACACACGCATACACATTATGACAAGACAAATTGAGTAAAGCGCCATCTATTGCAAATACTTCTAAGCAAAATGATTAACAGACTTTTCACTACTTTAATCACTCTATGTCTATGGGTTCGAATTTGAAGTAAAAGGTTTCCTTTATCCTTTTTGTTGAAAATACGTGATTTAGGAGTGTACCTAAATAGTTAATCAACATTAACGTCCAAACTCCAATCCAAAGCTTAAAGGCAGGAAATTCCGCGAAACGTCGATAACATTGTCTTTTACTCAAAATAGGTTATTGGGTTCGGCCGTTAGACCGATTGCTTGGCAAGAAGTGTCGATCACCTAAACATGAGTTACCTAGTTATAGTTAGAATATAAATAAGTAAATGAACATCTGACGCAAAATATGCCTTGAAATGCTACCATACGTCTGCGAAAAACCTGGAAGAATGTTGAAAGCTTTATAGGTTGTCCCAATGGCACAGCCAATGGGCTAATTTAGGTACACAAGAATGGTATGCATTCAATGCGTACCTACGTATAAACTCGCGAAAAGTCGTTGTAATACATCTCTGCCCCCCTTCGAGGAGTATGGGTGTGAAGATACGATATATTTAGAACCTCCGATTAATACAAAGAGGCGACTTTGAATCATACATAATATAGCAGAGCGGTTACATTTCCTTGTTTGTTAACGAACTGATGACATCATCCGAGCTCAGCGAAATCTAGTTTTGACCTAAAACTTGATTAGAAGTCATTCTATTAAGTATCTACGTATGTTTGTGGCCAATGGGTTTGGCCTAGAAAGCCTTCCAAAAAGCAAAGGTTCTCAATTCGATTGTTTTTTTTAAAGTGTAAACTTCTTATGCGCGTTGGGCTATTTGAGATGGGAAAAACAATTGAACTCGCGACACCGTTACCGACACTTAATTTTTGTAAACGCGATTGTGCTCTTTATTTATATTACGTTATGGATCAATGTTCTATGCAAGTATTTTTACTTTAAAGGTTTTGGAAGTTTTTTTTTTTTTGTTAATTCTATTGTGCTCTTTATTTAGATAAGGTTACGGACCAATGTTCTATACAAGTATTTTTCTTCCACCAAAGCGATCTTGTTCAAGTTTTCACTTCTGTCGGCACTGCCGGAGTGCCACTGTTTTTTTTAAAAAAATTGTTATGCTATCGCGTAACAAATTTAGTAGCGGAGTAATTACTCCGCCAATCATAAATTGAATTTGATGATTCTATTTTGTTTGGTAGGTAATACTTCTTCTACTTTGCTTGGGTAGTTTTTGAGTTAGCTTCAATAATACGTATTTTACTTACTTATATGGATGTTATAATAAGTTTATATCACTGTTATTTACATAGCAGGTAGTGGTATTCGAATTTGTGTGAGGTAGGTACCACGACTAAAAAGTGAAAAATAAAAATGTTTTACAAAAAAAAAATACGATCGACTTCCAAAATAGAACATTACAAAGTGAAAAATAACTTAAATTTTGGAAGTTAGTAGCAAAAAACGAAAATTCAAAACCAAAGTCACTAGATTCTGAAATTTAAGTTATTTTTCACTTTGGTGTTCTCTTTTGGAAGTCGGTTGTTTTTTTTTTTTGTAATATAAAAAAAAAATCTTAATCTAAAAATCTAAAATTCCGTTTTAGTTTTCAACAGACACAGCATGACTACCTGAGACTACTTTTCGTACCTACCTACTTAGTTCCGGATACCTACTTAGTTCCGGATACCTACTTAGTTCCGGATTTAGCCTTCACGCACGTCTTGGAAAATTCAGCCTGTAGGTCCAAGTCATTGCGGCCAGTCATCTTGTATTTACACATTTTAAATGCTAATTTTTTCTATTTCAGTATCAGCTGCAATCCCCAAGGGATCTTCTGGAGAACAGTGAGTTGTGGATGCTGCAGAAAGTAGGAGATGTAGACAAAAACCTCAAATATTGCATCGACCAAATGTATTAGGTGTTTTACAAGATCATTAAAAATAACAACATTGTAAAGTATCCTTATAAAATCTACAGGTTACCTTTAGATGAACATTTTATATACTTAATACTAAAAATTATATTATATAACAGATTTCTTAATGTCATTCATTATTATATCACAGTACTTATTGGATTAAGTAATAAATACAGTCAATACCATAAAATTAAGTGTTTGCGCTATTACTTATGCGATAACTAACGATTAATTTTGGGTGATTGGTTTGCAAAACATGGACGGCGTACAATCCCTTTTTTGGAGAGAAATTGGACGTTATAAGACGAGATTGTACAAAAGAAAATGAGGGCGGAAATGAGCACAATATCTCATTTGCTTCGATGGTGGCCTGGACCGATGATCATATGGCCATTGTCACGAATTTGCCCTGTTTCTTGAGGTTTTAATGCACGAATTCCACTAGCGACACGATTCAACCGACACTATTCGCCATCTTTCTTCTTGCGACGAAATTGCGCGGGGGGGGGGGGCACTTTGGTGAAGCTATCTTGCTCCCACGCGAACGATAGGCATAGTGCGGGAGTGGGATAGGAGATGAGAAATTGCTAACCAATCACTATAATTTTGTATTTCAACCTATCAAAAAAAGGAAATGACAATATTGTAATTATAGTCGAATCAGCGCAACCAACTAGCTTTTGCCCGCGGCTTCGCCCGCGTGGATGTTGGAAAATATCCCACGGGAACGTACTACCGAGATTTCATACCTAATAAAATAACAGAGGAAAAGGTCATTGACTCCTACCGCTGCGCCCGCGTTGCTACGCGTAATTTTGAAACTGTGATATCTTTTAAACTATTCATTTAAATGATATGATTAAAAGGCATATTTGTACCTGTCATAAAAAATAAAACCGGTGATGCTGCGGATCCCAGTAATTACAGACCAATATCCCTGGCAACGGTCATAGCAAAGGTGCTGGATAGTCTGCTGGATACATACATGGCCCCCAGGATTGACTTGCATGATGCACAGTTTGGCTTCAGGCCTGGGCTGTCGACTGAAAGTGCCATTGTGTGTTTAAAGCGGACTGTCCGGTATTATACGGACAGGAAAACACCTGTTAATGCGTGCTTCTTAGATCTGTCCAGGGCTTTTGACCTTGTGCCTTATGACCAGCTGTGGGATAAGCTTAGTAATGAGAATAAAGTAGATTTTGAGGTCACGTCATTGCTAAGATTCTGGTATGAGAACCAAATAAATAATGTTAGGTGGGCAGGGACTATGTCCGAAGAATATAAGTTGAAATGTGGGGTGAGGCAGGGGGGAATCACCTCCCCTCGCCTTTTCAATTTATATATAAACCAACTGATTGTTGAGCTCAGCAATACTGGTGACGGCTGGTGGCGGAGTTGCTATGAACAACATCAGCTATGCAGACGATATGGTCTTGCTGAGCCCTTCAATCAGTGCATTAAGACGTTTGCTGAAGGTCTGTGAGAACTATGCGGTGACTCAGGGGCTTATGTATAATGTCACTAAGAGTGAGTTACTTGTTTTCAATGGCGGTGCCAAAAGTTACTTAAATGTTCCATGTATCTCGTTAGCAGGTACACCCTTGAAGCAAGTCTCAAAATTTAAATATCTGGGCCACTGGGTCACTGAGGACCTGTGCGACGATTTGGATATCGAGAGGGAGCGTAGGGCGCTGTCTGTTCGAAGTAATATGCTGGCCCGTAGGTTTGCAGGGTGTTCTTACGATGTAAAAATGACGCTTTTTCGAGCCTACTGTCAGACTTTTTACACCTGCAGCCTTTGCTGTAATTAATGATTTTGTTTTGATGTCAATATTGTAACTACAGATGTAATTCTATGGACTTCAATGTCTGCAAATAAATGATTATTTAATCTAAATTAAATGCCCAATTTAAATAACATATTTTTGGATAAGGATACTATACCGGTCAAAAAACCTTCGAAATTATCAAATTCTGAAAGATAAAAATGGTCATTGTGGGTCATTCTTAGAAGATAGACATATGCCATTGCGGACTTTTTTGTTGAACTTTTTAAGATGAACAATACCGTAGAACATAAATTTGATGTATCTTTTTCCGTTAACGCTGCGCACGCCAGTAAAGCTCCCAGTCGGCATGATTTTTTCCGACTTCTTCAACAATAATCGTCAAATTTCAGCCAATATACACAAAACCATAATGAATTATACACTAAAACCTTCATAAATCACTCCGTTCATTGGTGAAAACCGTTTGAAAATCCGTTGGGTAGTTTTTGAATTTATCGCGTTCAGACAGACAGACAGACAGACGCGGCGGGGGACTTTGTTTTATAATGTGTAAGGATTGTATACTCGTACTCGTTTCTAATCAAATTAAAGAACACTGGTATCGAGTTAGCCGATTCAATACTACTTAATTATTTGACGACTTCTAATAACATAGTAACCCAGGTAGGTACTTCACTTGATTTCTTTGTGTCATTTGGTATACAAATTAATTACTTTAAAATTGACATCTTATAATAGTAGCCCATAAGTGGACACCACTTATTGTCCATGTTTGCCAAATTTTCAAATGTGCTGTGGGCCCGATTAACACGCCCTGAGACAGAGTTGGGGTTGCGGCAGACCAGTACCCCAGTGGCGTAGCGAGGGGGGGGGCGGAGGGGCGGACCGCCCCGGGCGCCACCATTAGAAGGGCGGCAAAACAAAATATTTTGTGCGGTCACTGGCGGTCAGTCAAACAATTAATTTTTCAAGAAGTTAGCTTTTACCCACTTGCACATATTAAATGTCCCTCCCGCCCAAAACAATTGTTGCAAATCACGAGTGCGGTCGGCCCTTGTTTGTGTTTACACGTGTACATGCATGGTGTTAATGTGAGCGCGCGGGGCGTATGCGGGCACGCAAACTGTCACACCACGCATCTACACGTCTAAACACAACCGCTCGTGATTTGCAAGAACTATAGGTACGTCCCTTCAAGGAAGTACGTGAAGGTTTGACAATTCAAAGAAAGTTTTTTATTTGTTTTTTTTAATGCAAAATAATTATGACTGTTCTTGCTGAAAAGTTCTTTAGAATTAATGTATGTAATGTATAGTATATGCTACCCTTAGAATACGGAATACGTTTTAAACGCATTAACTAGATAATCTGCAAATTACCGGGAACGATCCGTTAGTTTAAAATTTTACTTAAAGTAGTAGATATATGCATTCTATCGAGTTAATCTGCATATTAACAAATGCTACACCGTTAAATCGCGGAAGACAATGAGCGAAACGCTTCTTTCTCGTTTTTGTTAACGTAATATTTTTCAAACATGCAAACAAGCATACACCATGCAGGCAGCATGCAAGCAAGCACGCAACATGCAGCACGCATGGTTTCTGTCACGGCTCCGGCGGCGGCGGTCCCACGCGAGCTTATCGTCGCTCGCCGCCCGCGGCTGAGGCTGAAGCTGCGGTGGTGATAAAACCACCTGCTCCTCAGCTCGCGAGCCGCCGCGCCCGTCCGCGCCTACGTGGGCTTAAATTACACTCTAGGGGTAGGGCAGACTGGGCACGCGACAATTGCGGCGATAAGACCCCTCTTTGAGGAGTGGCTTGAGAGGCGTCACGGCGTCCTCACCTTCCGCCTGACGCAGGCACGGCGTCCTCACCGGACACGGCTGTTTCGGGAGGTTCCTGTTCAGGATAAGGCGGGAGAAAACGTCCAGGTGTCACCATTGTGTGGATCGCCCGGAGGACACGGTGGAGCATACGGTGGAGGTCTGCCCGGCTTGGGCGGAACATCGCCGTGTCCTCGTGGAGGCGATCGGCGGCGGTGATCTCTCGCGTCCGACCCTGGTTCAGGCCATGGTACGGAGCGAGAGGAAATGGCAGGCCGTCACCTCCTTCTGCGAGGCAAATTTCGCGCCCTCACGCCCCTAACCGCCGCAGGAGGAGACGCCCTGGGCGGGAATCGCGAGCCGACTTCCGGCCACCGTAGGCGCGGGCTTGCGGACGGTGAGCAATGGGTAGCTCGCCGTCCGATAAAGACTAGGCCCGGGTCGACGGCGCGTTGTGTTCCACGCGTGCCTCAAAGAGATGTCAGCAGAATTGACGGGGTCCGCTAGGGCCAATGCCTGCCGGGGCTGCAAATAAGGGCCGAAAGGAACATCGTGGCCCCCGGAAACAGGGCAACCGAAGGAACACGGGTGGGTTTTAGTCAGTAAGAGTCTGACACGCCCTCCCGCTCCACCCAGAGTGGAATAAGTTATTTGATAATTACCTATCCAAAAAAAAAATGGGTAGGGCAGACAAGACTACGTGGAGTCGGTTTTGCAGCGATTCGTTTCTGTCACTAACTTTTGATTTTTGGAGCTAACCGTATGCTTGGTCGTTAGTCTGCAGATTACCTAAGAAGTCTACAGATTATCTGTTAATCTAAGAACTAAAACAATCTTTTCCACTTTATCGGACTCGACCAGTTAATCTATACTCTAACAGATTTACGCACATTACCGGTAACATATACATTTAAATTGAAATACCTAAATAAGAGGGCGGCAAAATTGTCTTCCGCCCCGGGCGGCCGACACCCACGCTACGCCGCTGCAGTACCCTAACTGCGTAATACAACACAATCACAATCTGTTTCGATTTGAAACAGATTGCTATCCATTGCTTCATAAGTTGGAAAAAAAAATCTGCTCAACAACGTAAATAACGCAATAAATGTTCTTGAACTATCAAAATGAAACAAATTAGGCAAAATTGTTTACGAAAATAAGTTTCGCAATTAGGGTACTGTACTCTAATTGCGTAACTTATTTTGCGGTAACAAAAACATATTGGCTTTGTCATTAGTGGAATAATTTTGCTTTGTCAATACAATAGCTAGGTACGCTAAGTTTTTTAAGCCCTATAGTAATTCTGAATAACAATAGCGCTCTTAAGAGTGTTATATCGTGTGTAACCTGTAAGTTGGCACTCAATAAGTACAATCTTTACAATCTAAGTAATGAACTTATATATCTAATCAATGGAGTACAATAAAAAAAAGAATAATAACATTCCAAAAAGGATATACATAGGACACACACGTCGACAATCACACGATGCGACTTTGGTCGAGCAACGTCAAATTATTCATACGAGCATCGTGGTCGCCCATCTCGATCTTTTCTTTCAGCAATTCAAGTTCTTTGATCCCTGTAGCTGTGACTTCGTATTTGTGCCTTGCTAGGGACATGTAGAAATGTATGGCGAATACTAGGAACAAAATCATGACTGGAATGAGTACAATGCAGGCGGACCAAGCTGCGGTCGGACTCATGTCATAGAACTTTACCCAGCAGAGGATAGCTATTTCTATGAGGAACAGTATGAGGCCTAGGAGTGTGGAGAAGGCCCAGGCTATTTCTATGTACCAGTGGAGTCGTTCGTGCGGTGATTCGTGGACCAGTGATATGCTGTGGAGGTTTCCAACAGCTTCGATGTTCGGCAGGATGCATGTGCTTATCATTAGTGCTAGCATGTGGACAGCTACGAGCAGAGTTGTACACACAGTGAAGGCTACTAGCATTTCGATAGGCACCTTTGTTTTTCCAAGCGGATCTAGTTGCACCTCCACCATTGCTACCTGTTAACAACGATAACTCGTTAGATTTGATATTAAACGATTTGTTACTTGATATGTCATGAACATATTTTTGGTAGTTTTCGTTGAAGTGATGAAAAAAAATAAGAAAAAACCGGCCAAGTGCGTGTCGGACCACACACAATGAAAGGTTCTGTAGTTGGGATGAATTTATCCCGAGAACAAACTTAACATTCTCGAACTTTACTTCTCGATAAGGATGTAAATAAGCGATTCCTTTTTTATTTTTTACTTGTGTTATAATTGTTGAGTTGAGTGCCTTTTTGTCTGTGCTAAATAAATGTATTTTCTTTCTTTTCTTTTCTTTCTATTAGTTTTTTTTTTTTAACATTATAATCTCATATCAGAAAGACAGTTTGGCTTTAGAAGTAGCAAGTCGACCAAGGACGCTGGTATATTTTTGACCAACTCCATAGCTTCTTGTATTGAAAAAGGCGAACACGTCTTGGCAGTTTTGTTTGACCTAGCCAAGGCCTTTGACACAATATCGATAGATCTACTCCTGTCGCAAACTAGAGGGTATAGGAATACGAGGAAATGTGCTAGACTGGTTTCGAAGCTATTTAACAAATCGTCAGCAACTAGTAAAAGTAGGTGACTGACTACTCTAGTGGATTATTACCAATCAACTTTCGAATTCCTCAAGGTAGTACTCTCGGTCCAACTCTTTTTGCCTTCTACATATATGAACGACATCCTTAATGCACCGCTTTAAAACGCTGAAATAATTTCTTATGTAGACGACATGGCAATCATATTCCATGCCAAAACTTGGGAGCAGGTGTATCATATTTTACGGGGCACCGGTGTGGGCGCATTCCTTGAGGCCGTGACCCTTCGGGACGCGTTCAGGCGGGTTGACTGCCGGTCAACCCGCCTGAACGCGTCCCGAAGGGTCACGGCCATCCGACTGGTCCGGGGATACCGTACAGTCTCCGATGAGGTGGCGAGCCTTCTTGCTGGATTGCCGCCATGGGATCTGGAAGCAATAGTCCTCACGCACATTTGGGAGTGGTGCGAGGAGGCAAAATGCCGGGGCGTAACTCCGCTGCCGCGAGAAATCACGACACAACGGACAAAGCTCCGGCGGGATCTCATGGCGTCATGGAGAGTAAGATTGTCGTCGCAACCCAGTGCTGGGCACGCCACAATTACGGCGATAAGACCCCTCTTTGACGAGTAGCTAGAGAGGCGCACTATGTGGAGGTGCCTAAGAGAGCCTGGCCATAATAACATTTTGTAAAAATCGGCGCAGGTATTTGTATTATACCTCAAACTGTAGCTAAGAAGTTAATCTACTATATTAAACATAAATCATGTATGTGGCTGATACTGGTTTATAGCAAAGAGGATCTAAGTACGATGATTCAAAAATTATCACAAAAACATCTTAATTTGTATTTTTCTCAGAATAATTTTCTGGTAAGCTAGCAATGAAAACTATGCAAGTGTTTATACCATTCCAGAAAGCTTATAATATAATACTTTCGTTTGGTGTGCATAAATATATGCTATATATTTGTTAATATATTTACTAGAAATATTTATCTCATGACATATAATTTTTGCATATCTGAAACTTTCAATTCGAGTTTTGACAGTTGCCGAAATTTGCCGAAGGTCTGTAAATGGTGTTATTTCATAGGAAATTTAATATTATTTAAACTCTTCAAATTACTGTTATTAATTAAATGAAATAAGAAAAAAAAAACATGCATGTGTATTATTCTATTAGCCTAAGACTTTATCTATAAGTTCCATAGACTTTTTATTGAGTGAATTCTAGCATTCGAAGTGTACAGACGTGTTCGTTAGCAATATTTAATAATTACCTACTTTAATAATAGTGACCTCCTTTAGTGCATTACTGACGTAATGCAACTGTAATTTTGCTAAGTGTGTAGTTTCAGTGAATAATGGACACGAAGTAGAAAACTCGTATAAATACAAAATGGATAAAAGCCCCTTCAATCCAAGGGGGCCAGTGCATCCCTCCGCCTCACCGTCGAAGACGACGCAAAACCCAGCCCTTGAGTCGGTCACGGTTGATGTTGTTTCAACGCCCGAGATCCAAAAATGGATGTCAGCCATCGAACAGCAATTAAATGAAGTTTGCTCTATTGCCGCGGATGGCAAACTCAACTCTGAGCAGAAAATGAAAATATCTACCCTATGCCGTAAAATAGGATCTGGAACCTCACAAATGGCAGTCTTATATCAGTCGCTCAAGCAAAAAGCCATTCATGCGTATAACGCAGTTGATGCCCTTCAAGAAAAGCGAGACCTGTCGGAACATATTTCGGAGCTCAAACAAACGATTAAGGACTCTGGTTCAGAAAATGTTTCGTTTGCCGATAAGGTGAAGAAGGGAGCCAATGATTTCATTCGACCGAACAATTTAAGTTCTGTAGTTATTTATCCAAACGATAAATTAAAGTCTAGTGACGAAACAAAAGACCTCGTACAAAAAATCATTCGCCCTGATCAAATGAAGCTGCATGTGCGTGGTGTCCGCAAGACCAAAAATGGAGGCGTTATTATTAGTACAGAGACGAAACACGACGCTGATAAACTCAAGCACGCAGTCCAGCTCTCTACATCCGGACTTACCGCCGACGAACCCAACAAGCGCAAACCTCGGATCGTGGTTGTGGGTGTGCCGAACACTTTGGCTGAAACTGAAGTCTTCAGGTGCATTTACGAACAGAACGTAGCCGACAAGTTTCCAGCAATGCCTATGAAGTCCTTTTTGAACATGGTTAAATTAAGCCACAAATCTGGGAGAAAAGATGCGTCGACCTGTAACTACGTCATTGAAGTAACAGCGAATATACGTAAAGCCCTATTATCCCAAACAAGGCTTTTTATAAATTGGACATCCTGCCCTATCAGGGACTTCACCCTGGTTACCAGATGCTACAAATGCCAACAATATGGTCATGCAGCAAAAACATGCAGAGAGCTGAAATCTACGTGTGGTCACTGCGGAGAAGAAGGACACTCGTTGTCAGAATGCGTGAAGAAAGCTGACACACCGAAATGTGCAACTTGCTCACGATTTAAAAAGCCCAATCACCACAAAACGGGGGACGCTGATTGCCCTGCTAGGAAAATAGCTGAGTACAGGTACATCAACTCTATCGACTACGAGGGCGCCTAGAGCGTCATACTCAAGTCCAGACTACCGTGTTTAATACCTACTGCTGACTCAACAAAACACTGCCTACAAATCCATGATTTTTTTGATATCTAAGCACATTAATAGCCCGCAGTAAAATCGAAAATACATAAATAGCCTCGAACGTTATTTAATTTTTGTGCAACATTGTATTTAAATCCATTTACAAATTCTGCTGACGCAAAATCATATCATGTGTTTTTAACTAGGTTATAAAGTGCAAGAAACTATTTGATGCAAACTAAATAAGAAACTTATTTTTATCTTTAAGGTAAATAGTATTTAAGTAAACTAGGTATAAAATAATGAATTAGGTAATTAAATTTTGTCATTATTTCAAGACTTCTTCTAGATGTTAAATATTGTTAAGAATTTTATTGTCCTACAATTACCATATAGTGTGAACTCATGCCGCCTGTGATACAGGTTTATCCTAGTACAGGCATCTAACATTATAATACCTTTGTAAATTATTTCTATGATTTTATGTTAAAAATTTAGGTACCAATTTTTAATACTGAATAAATATTTTATTATTATTCTCATTTATTCATTTTTTTACATATTAAATACATTTTTAAATATTTTTATAAAAATCATTAAAAAAAACATTTAAAAATATAAAAAATAGTAGCCCACCGGTATCGGGAACAGGGTCCAAGCTACCGGCGGTCAGGGCTCCAGAGAGAGGAACCTCCTGACAATGCGAGCCGTGTCCAGGAGTACCGCCTTCTGAATCAAGCCCTTGATCCAGCTGCCCAACGAGAGCCTCCTTAGGTGTTGGTCGAGGCTCTTGGCAATTAAGCCATTGGCTGATACGACTATCGGCACAATGATCGCTGAGTCCACATCCCACATGTCGACAATCTCGCGAGCCAAGTCAAGATACTTGATTTGTTTGTCTTTCTCGGCTTTCACGAGGTTCCCGTCATGCGGGACTGTTATGTAGATAACCATTGTGCGCCGTTCTACTCGATCCACCACCACTATATCAGGTTTATTGGCAACAATAGTCCTATCAGTGATGATGGATCGATCCCAGTACAATGTGATATTTCCATTTTGGAGAACTGGATCGGGCACATACCTGTAGTACGGCACTTCCGATTCCACAAGGCCATATTTCAGAGCAAGTTGCTGATGGATAATCCTGGCTACAAGGTTATGTCTATGCAAGTACTCTTCGTTAGCTAGACGAGAACACCCGGAGATTATGTGTCGGATTGATTCTCCCGGACGGTGGCATGCCCGACAGATGTCAACCGTGCCATCCTTCACAATAAATCTCCGGTAATTGTTCGTCATGATAACTTCATCCATAATTGCACAGATAAAACCTTCGGTCTCCCCGAAGAGGTCACCAAAACGTAGCCAGGTCACGGACGCTAGTAAATCTACATCGGGTCCATGTAGGGCCCGGAAAAAGCGTCCGTGAAGCTCCTTACTCTGCCATACCTCCTTGCGATCGTTAGTGTCAAGCACTACAGGCTTGCACCAGTTCTCTTTAGCCAAGGAGAGCGGGGTGAGACCCTTGTCCACCGCGACCACATCTCGATGCATCCTCACGTCGGCATCTAGGAAATATTCCCTAAGACTGCATATCTCGCGATTGTGGAGGGTCTTAGCGTTTAAAAAGCCTCGACCTCCACACTTTCGCGGGATATACAGTCTCATTACCGATGACCGTGGGTGATGCATTCGATATGCAGTCAGCAGCGTACGGACCCTCCTATCCAGGGCGTCGAGTTCGGTCTGAGTCCATTTGAGTATGCCGAAAGAGTACATCAAAACCGGCATGACCCAACCGTTGAAGGCGCGCACCTTGTTTCCGCCTGATAGGAGACTATTAAATACTTTCTTCAGGCGGCCAAAGAAGCGCTCCTTCAACGATTGCTTCATGTCAGTAACATTGATGCCCAACGCTTCCGACATACCCAAATACTTATAGGTTTCGGATGCGGAGAGGGCTCTAAGGTTTATGGAATCCGAGAGTTGGGCTCCCACGGATTCCACAATCTCCCCTCGCTTTACATGCATGACCGCACATTTGTCCACACCAAATTCCATCCTGATGGCGCTACTGAAAGTTTCAGTTACTTTCAGTAGCTCCATCAGTTGCAAATTGTTGGGGGCAAAGAGTTTTAGGTCATCCATGTATAGGAGGTGAGATATAACCTGACCTCCTCTCCTCAACCGATAGCCAAGACCTGAATCCTCTAGCAGTGTGCTTAGAGGATTCAGGGCTAAGCAGAACCAAAGCGGACTCAAACTGTCACCCTGAAATATGCCTCGCTCTATCCTTATCGGTTCGCTATTCCTCTGGATATTTCGACATCCTGGATAGCGAAGGACCGTCCTCCATTGCCTCATACACGACATCAGAAAGGTGCGCAGAGTTGTATCTACTTTATACAACTCCAGCACCCTCATGAGCCATGTATGTGGCACCGAGTCATAGGCCTTCTTATAGTCTATCCAGCATGTCGACAGATCCTTTCGGGAACGGCGAACCTGTTGGCTAATGGCCATATCAATGAGGAGTAGCTCCTTAGTACCGCGGGACCCGTTCCTACATCCATTTTGAGAGGCATACATGATGGAGTTGGTGTCTATATGTTTGTTAATTTTAGCTCTCAAAATGGATGTAAGAACTTTATAGACCGTCGGTAAACACGTGATCGGTCTATAATTTTTGGGTTCCGCGGTGCTACCAGATTTATGGAGCAGGTGGGTAACTCCTGTTGTTAGGAAATGAGGTAGCGACCCAGACTCCAAAGCAGTCTGGTACTGAGCCGCCAAGCGAGCGTGCGATCTCACAAACCATTTGATCCAGAAGTTGTGCAGCCCGTCCGGTCCTGGGGACTTCCAGTTAGGTAGCGGACGAACTGCACGTGTTACATCTTGGGGGCAGATGGTAATAGCCCCCATTTCTGGTATTGGATCGCAGGCTCGCTCGACTTCCCGAGTCCAGTCACCTTCGGTGTGACTAACAGGCACCGACCAGATACTCCGCCAGAAAGAGTCCATGGCATCATCATCCGGTAGGCGCGTGTCAGTCACACCTTGGTCCGGTCGCTCCCAAGCCCTATAAACCCACCTTTCATCACTCTGGAAGGTGCGATTTTGAGTATATCGCTCTACTCGCCGCTTATACCTACGGATACGGTTTGCCCATGCATACACTTTCTGCTTCAGGAAGTCGATGCGCTCTGTAACACGGGACATATAGTCCTCAGGACTGATATCAGTCCCTGAGAACGCCCGCCTCACAAAGCGCATCACTCTAGGGCGAGTATTGCCCTCCCTGAAGCAGAATAGTTTGCCGATGAGCGCTCTGGCCTCACCAATACGGCGCTCAATTCTGCACTGTCAAGCTGGTACGGCTGGTTTCGGTCGTATAGCTCTAGAACTATTAGGAAATTTGACGTGAGCTACACGACATGCCGCTACAGCCGCGCAGTACAAAATTGAGTGAGTATCAGTGAGGTCTTCGCAGTCATCAAAATAGTTTGATAACTGCGAATCCAGAACCGCCACCAGCGCCCTATTTTTTTTATGCATGGGCAAACGAGGTAAGCGTGGCCTAAGTTCAGGTGACATATATCGATATTCCTGAATCGCACCTTCCAAAGCACTCCTCAATTCCTCATTGCATTGGGTACTTACGGTTGTAGCCCTGTCGTCACTCCCCTCGTCAGCTTGGTTTGTGTTGGACCGTGGTGTCACTACAATAGTCTGCGACGGGGGAGCAACGACATGGCTACTCTGCATTTCAACTCGTAGGCGATCAAGTGCAGTGTCGTCCAGCATATGATTACGCTGGATGACCCGCACCTGATCCGATAGTCGTTGTGCCGAAACGTTGACAGCTGGCTCAAGCACCTTAAAAAGGGAGAGCATCCGAACACGGTACGCGGTCAGATTATTTCCTCCATCTGTAGCCCCATAGTATGAGCGCATGACGTTTTCATTGATGGAGCGTGTCCATCTCATGCGCTGCACACTTCCGCCGGGAGCTGGGACCCTATCAGAGGCCGGTGGGCCTCGAGGTCCTAAGCCGTCCGGCGGCCGTTGTCCTCCCCGTCGACGAGCAGGTGGTGGCGTCGTGGGCGGAGAGAAATACTCGTCGCTCGAGCTCGACGCAACTACCGCGGCCGGTGTTGTCACAGCACTTCTAGTGGGGCTGGATACCGGTGGCGGCGAGGCGGAGCTGAGCGACGAGTCCGGAGGTGGTGGGCGTGCTTTACGTGCGGCTGATCGTGTCAACATTCTTTATTTCATTCGTATTTTTTATTATTATTATTATTATTTTTATATATATTTAAATATCTCGGGACCTTAGGGTCCCGGTCTTTTGGCAGGCGTACGAGGGGCCGAAGCCAACTCGCAGAGGCCCTTTAGACAATTTTATATGGAATGAGGCACCAACCGACGATTATTCCAGTATGCACTATGCAAGTGCACCCAAGGACAACCCCCGGTTGGTGTAGAACTATTGCAGAATCTGGAAACAAATCTATTGGACTATGGGTTTGGCTGGCTTAAGTTGATTGGTGACCTGGGACTATGGAAGGACTATGGCCCCTGCCTAATCAATGTTTTATAATTATGTACACGGATAAAATGGCAGGGGGTGACTTGCACACTCAATAATGGGCCCCCGAAAACGGTCGCTAGCACAAAGTGTCGTAGCAACAAGGGGGCAACATGTCCTGAGGTGCTAATGAGGAGTGGAGAGGTATTCTACGGCTATCAGGACAATCCCGGAAGTACGGTCAAGATCCCTACCAGCATCTTACTGGAATACTTCCTTCCTCCGAGCACGTTTGCTCTTGCGAATCTCCACTCAAGCCGGCCAATAAAGGCGAGAATGAGGTGGGAGCTCTGTTCCTCGTCAGTGCTTACTCCAGCCGGCCAATAAAGGCAAGCCAGAGGTGAGGAACAAGATTTCTCCGGGGAGATAGGGTCCGTGGGGTCGCTACTGCCCAACAGCTCGCCACATGCTGCCCTGCGGGTTTTTATATCTCTCTTGGTCTGGCTCCTCATGCTAGACCTGTTCCGGCAAAGTAAACTACCGGCACAGACCCAGAATTTGGAGCGCGCAAGCCCCACCACGACGTCAACGTAGAGATACGGCGGTGGGGTTATTATTATTATTATTGAAAGGTTTTCTTAAACTTGTTATGTAAGGGTCCGAAACTCCGAAGTGTACAAAAGTGTATGTAGAACATCTTCATTTGTCTACTCTAGAGCATTTTTTAGCATGATGAAGTTCAATGTCTGTTCCTTGATTCCTGCAGGGCTAACATGACAAGCGCGAGAACGCTCTTTTTCTCGTTTTATCGTAATTTGTCTACGATTCTGACGTCATTCTAATCCCTAACATGACCGCAAACGACGAGTAAACTCGAAAAAGGCACTTTGACACTTTTTTATCGCGCGACGATAAACCGATGTTGCAAATTATTAAAAACAAATTATTTTTATGATAGCAACATCGTCGGCTTGAAGTTCTGTTTCATTCATTAAATTTTATGTATGGAATTATGTATTATATTGAATAAACTTCTCTCTCTCTTAATTATTATCTCTTTTAAATATTTATGATTAGTTTTTTATGTAACCGACTTTTTTATTAAAATTAAATGATTTCTTTGGCATGCTGAAATTAAAATACAAAATGACAGAAATTAAAATTAATGGCATCTATACTCATTAGATAATCACCACAAATGACAAATGGGCCGACGATCGCAATTTGACAAATCGAAGTTTATTATTGTAACAGTCACCATAAAGTCCATGACATTGCAAATTTATTTAATCACCACACTCACCAAAAGGACTGACGTTCAAATAAATTGGCAGGTGGAGTTGATTTCGCTATTATAACTATTAAAATTGTTGATCACCACCCTTAGAAAATAAACTGGTGATTTTAGTAATTATGTTGTGAAGGTTTGATATTACCATACAGCCATTGATTTGCCTATATTTAGTTAATTTATTTATTTAATCACCATAATTGGCAAAGCGACTGGTTATTACTGAAAGTAATAGTCATCTACGTGATAGTGCTTCCCTGCACTACAGTACACCGGTGTAAACCCAAATTTAAAAAAAAAAAACATTGCCTACAATCTGCCATCTTTTTTTCGAGTTTTTTTATGTATCATAATTTTGTCTTTTTGTCTATTCTTATCGTCGTCAAAATCGACAACGACTAAATACGACAAAACGACTGACTATCTCGTGTTGAACTGTCAAAAATCGAGATAAATAACGTGTTATGTTACGGTTTGTCGACAAAAGATCAAGTTTGACAGAACGAGTTGAGTATTTTGTATGGCATAGCTGTCAGAAAACGATAAAACTACAGAAATAGACAAAAATTTGTCGCGCGAGAGTGGATATATGTCGCGTGTGTCATGTTAAGCCTGCTGGGCATCTTCGGAGAGCTGCCCAAGAGGTAACACTGAATAATGCCGAATGACGCTTTCCGAAGCTCCTTTCAGATGATGGCATTATTAACATATCGTCGTGCTGTATCGAAAGCATACTGTCCGAATTTCGTAGCATTAATTACTTTTCCGCTTGACAAGAAGTAAAACATAAAATCGTTTTATCATTTCCTCATCCACACCAGTAATTTCTGCACTACACTGATAATTTTGAAAAAATTGTCTAGCTGTATAACCGTCATTGCTGTTACCAGCACCTTGTTTAGGTTTATCTATATTTTAACCAAGTTCTTCTCTGAACCTGCTTTGTACATAAATATGTCTTCTTTTGTTTTCAAATCTTTATTTTCTGTTGTTGTATTATCTAAACATAAACTGCAATTAATAAAATATCACAAGCATAACCTATATTTTCAACTAATAAATCAAATAGCATCACCTACGTATTTATAAGAAATTTTACTATTTCGTGTTATGATTTCTTTTTTTTTCTTCCTGTATAATAATGTTAAATTTCCTATGAAATAACATCATTTACAACTTCGGCAAATTTCTTCAACTGTCAAAACTCTAATTAAAAGTTTCAATTATGCAAAAATTATATGTCATGAGATAAATATTTCTAGTAAATATATTAACAAATATATTATAGTAGACTTCTTAGCAACAGTTTGAAGTATAATACAAGTACCTGCGCCGATTTTTACAAAATGTGTTTATGGCCAGGCTCTCTTATGCACCTCCACATAGTGCGGCGTCCTCACCTTCCGCCTGACGCAGGTCCTCACCGGAAACGGTTGTTTCGGGAGGTTCCTGTTCCGGATAAGGCGGGAGGAAACGCCCGGGTGTCACCATTGAGTGGATCGCCCGGAGGGCACGGTGGAGTATACGATGGAGGTTTGCTTGGCTTGGGCACCGCCATGTCCTCTTGGACACGATCGGCGGCGGTGATCACTCGCGTCCGGCCCTGATCCAGGCCATGGTACGGAGCGAGAGGGCATGGGGAGCCGTCACCTACTTCTGCGTAGCAGTAATGCTCGTGAAGGGGGAGGCGGACCGCGTGAGGGAGAGGCAAATTTCGCGCCCTCACGCCCCTAGCCGTCGCAGGAGACGCCCTGGGCGTCGGGAATCCCAGGCCAATTCCCGGCTACCGTAGGCGCGTGCTTGCGGACGGTGAGCAATGGGCAGCTCGCCGTCCGATAAGGACCAGGCCCGGATCGACGGCGCGTTGTGTTCCACGCGCGCCTCAAAGAGATGTCAGCACAACTGACGGGGTCCGTTAGGGCCGATGCCTGGCGGGGTCGCGGGAATGTCCGGAAGGGATATATTTTATAGAGTATTGTGTCCATTTTCAACATCCTGAAATTAAATTTAAGCCAACGCAAACAGGGTAAAAAACGCAAACGCGTAAAAAAAAAACAGCTGTTCCCTACATTTATGGTGTCCATATGGATTGAGGAGCCATGTCTCATTTAAACGCAGCTACTACCAATGTTTAGTAGTAAATTAGCCAATTTTGTAGGCCCGATACTAAAATTTGTAGTACCTAATACCCTTAAAAAGATACAGGACGTTTAAGGTGGCTTCTCGATCCTGTCTGTCTGAAAACAAACTTTTTCTCAGACATAATTGTGATGAAACACATAAAATTAAAGAGAGATTAAGAAACAAATATTGAAACTCACAAACTTACTCCCCTTCTTTCTACAATGCCTTTTATATCACGCAGCAACAGAGTAACAGATGGGCGTGTTTTTTTACAAAGATCTTAGATACCTACATGCATAGGCTACTTTTTATAATTAATTAAAAATACTTGGTTCCTGTCATAGGATAGACCACAGGAGTGAAGCCGCAGAGAAAAACTAATTTATAAAATTGATAGGAACGACGTACCATAGCGAATCCGGAGAGCAGTGCTGAAGTCTTGCTGGAGGCTTTGAGCTTGGCTCGGCTGAGCTGCAGCTTCCTCCATGATAAGTAGGCTGGCGTGTGGAGTCCATCTGCCGACTGAATAGGAGTCTCGCCCGACATCACGCACCTGGGGGCCGACAATCTTTTACGAAACAATCTTATTTCAGGAGAATTTTGTTTCAAGCTTACAATAACATAACTCATATTCGTACCACGACCTTCATTGTTCAAGAATGTTTTATTCCTGCTTAGTGCTGGGAAAGAACGAACTATTTGTAAGATTTTTCTATTGCCTGCTATAGTAGAAAAGAAACAACGCTATGTGAACTGTATAGCGCTGTCCCTTTCACACTTTGGTCCGAATCGCTACCACAAAGTATTGGTCTTGAAGCAAAATATTATTTTCTTTTCCTTAAAATATTACTTTGCATTATAATCTAATTTTTATGAGTAATTTCCATGAAATTGACACAAATATTAAAAGATTTGGCTTTGAAAAATAAGAAAAACAATTGAAAAAATTAAAAATAAGCTACGGCTAAGCTGTTAGATGATTTATATCGGAACAGAACGAAATTTGAAACTCGGGCCGCATTCGGAATTACGCCTTAATCGCTCACATCAATATTTTGCGTACCGATTTAGATATGCTTGCACAAGATGGTTGGATTACAGTATTTCTTTGAGTATACACAACAAATTTCTTCTTCTTTGATTAGGTGACGACTGTAGTCAGAAGCACAATTTCCAAAATGCCACGTTAGTTTAAAGATATGGTGCAACTCAAAACAAAACAGCACAACTGTCATTTTGACAGCGCTCACGGTGTTATTAATTTAGGGCATGGTCAGCGTTATCGCAAGATGGCGCATGCTATGACGTTATGTATGACGATTCACAGCACGTTGTTATCGCGCTGACACTAATTCGGTATGGGTGTTAGCACGCTCTAATCGATTGCAGCGTAACTCTGAACACAGCCTCGATGTAGCGATATTTTTGTTTACAAGTGGATAACTACTACGAGGTTGAACTTATTTTAAATTTTTAACATATTTGCTAATGAATTTATGATCTAACTAGCTACAAAGTCGACATGGAATCAAGGGAAGGTTAATACTCAGTGAATAAGTTTTAAAACAAAAAAATGTGTAATGTTTTGACGAAGATAGTTCGAAACAATATATTGTGGTCAGACTCAGTGATTAGGTAGTGTTTTGTTATTAATTTTGCAGTCGGGTTTCCGGGCGGCAGCTAGAGGTACTCTGGGAATTTTTATTTTTCTGCGTTATCCGCTTCCAAAAACTCAAATGTTTCGTATGCATTCGCCATCAAACAAGAAATTAATTACACATGTACTAAAATCTATAGATACACAATTCATTCGGCAAATTTACGTAAATAAATACATTTTACTAACTTTACATGACATGAAAATGTTTTTAACCGACTTCCAAAAGGAGGAGGTTCTCAATTCGTCTGTATGTTTTTTTTTTTTTTTTTTTTGTATGTTTGTTACGCGATTACTCCGCCAATTATGAATATATTTTGATGATTCTTTTTTTGTTTGGTAGCTCATACTTCAGAGGTGGTCCCATATAAATTGTATTAACTTTGCTTGGGTAGTTTTTGAGTTAGCTTCAATTATACGTATTTTTTCCCACTTAGTATGTAGATGATATGATAACTTCTTGTCACTGTTATTTACATAGCAGGTAGTGGTAATCGAATTTGTGTGGGGTAGGTACCACAACTAAAAAGTGAAAAATAAAAACTTTTTACAAAAAAAAAAAAACAACCGACTTCAAAAAAAAAACACTGCATAGTGAAAAATAACTTTAATTTCGGAAGTCGGTGTCTTTGGTTTTGAATTTTCGTTCTTTGTCACCGACACACGACAAAAAAGTTTTTTTCTTAATATAAATTGCAAAACAATAATATTTCCGTCGAGTCCGAGGAACTTTTTTAAGATTGCTAAATTTGACATTAAAACAATATTGCTAGTTGTCAAAAGTCACGTCGTGGTACGAATTGAATGAACTTTTACCCCCTGGCCACAGCCAAGAGCGGCGCGGATTGCGGCGCGGCGTGAGGCGCGGCAAGCGGTGAGCGGCGAAAACAAATGGTAGACAACCTATGAAGTATGCCACAGCTACCGGCGACGCGCACTGCGGCGCGACCTGCGGCGCGTGGAGAGTCGCGCGGCACGCGGCGGCGGCGGGCTGCGCGGTGTGCGATTGAAACAAATGTACTAGCGAGTATCGAGGCGGCCACAGCTCAGAGCGGCGCGCGCGGCGGCATCGGTGGACGCATTCAGGCATCGCGCGACCGAAACAAATCATTTTGTTTTTGTCGCGCGTTGAGCTCATAAAAATAATGAATATGGATCAATTTATTAGTGAAATACTAAGTAGTTCAGCAATATGGATGTCAAAACATCCACATCATAAATATAGGCATATTATTAAAAAAATTGTGGGACGAAATAAAACAACAATTTCCTGGTAGTAGTGGTAAGTATGATATCTTGCGTTAAGAACGCACTTGTTTCAAGGCAATACCGTGCCACTTTTGATAGGGGCATTTTAATAGTTTAGCCGTTCTCTAAATACGTCCACCGTTGACGCCGCCGCGGTCGCAACTTAGTCTAGCTGTGGCATTGGCATACCACCGCAAATCGCGCCGCCCGACGCGCCTCTCGCCGCACCGCGCCCCGCACCGCCAGAAGCTGTGGCCAGGCCCTTAGAGGTGACGTCACCAAAATCGCTAAGAAAATAAGATTGTTTCAACATTACAATAAGCTTATTTTGTGGACGTCATGGTACGAAAAGTCAAAGTAAGATTATAATAATACTGCTATAAGAGCTGGTGGTAGGCCCCCTGTGCTGCTGCCAATATCATAACACATTAACATTTTTTTCAATACACTTGGGGTGCGTTCCGACTTACACTGTAATCGATTTGAGCGTGCTAACACCCGTACCGTGTTAGCGTTATCGCGATAACGATGTCCCGTGAATCGTCATAGATGACGTCATGACATGCGCCATCTTGCGATAACACCGACCATGCCCTAAATTGATATCACCGTGAGCGCTGTCAAAAACGACAGTTGTGCTGTTTTGTTTTGAGAGTCGAAATTGTGCTTCTGGCTACAGTTGCCACCTAACCAAAGAAGAAGAAGAAATTTGTGATGCATACTCAAAGAAATACTGTAATCCAACCATCTTGTGCAAATTTTGGGGTTATGTTGTAAGTTTTGACTATGAGTGACCACTGTGAGCAGTGTGAGCGCGTTCACGAGCGTTCCGAGTTGTTGACAGCTCTGAGCTGTCATAATCGTGATAATTAACTAGGAACGCGAAGTATCGATGTGAGCGCTGTGAGCGATTAAGGCCTAACTCGGAATGCGGCCTTGGTCGTAAAGTGGTTCTCATTGAACCGCTTTTAGGTTCATAATGCAGTATATTAAACACTAGTGTTTTTTACTTTATATTAATACACTAATGCGGTAATGTGCGCCACAGATAACTAACTAGTAAAATAAATGATAATTAGTACAATCTTCTGGTTCAGTGTGCCAGAAAACTGATCAAAATGCTCGCTAAATACCTGTCATCCACTCCTTTGTGGAACAAAATCAAATTAATATAACATCATAATATTACCAGATCTATTCAAAAAGAGCTAGTTTAGTTTTGTAAACAGGGACCAAAGTAGCTCTTTAATCCCTAGGGACCAAAAGTGACTCGAATTTGGAATGTGGATATTGTTATTAAAAGTTCCAATCACCAAAAAGATAATCACGAACATTAGATGAACAAGTAACATGCTAAATGATAAAGTAAATCGTGCGCGAGCCAAATAAAAAACGCACGAAATGCATGCCTCTTCGTTCGTAATTATTTACTCAAATTCGGATTTTACGTTTCATAAAAAACTAGCTGCACACTGCGGTTTCACCCACATAAGTCTCGATTCCGTGAGAATATCGGGATAAAAAGTATCCTATGTCCTAATCCAGGTTATGGTCTACTCATGTGCCAAATTTCATCCAGCCGTTTTAACGTGGAAGCGTAACAAACAAACAAACAAACTCACTTTCGCATTTATAATATTGTATAGTTAGGATGAGTGTGTCTTCCTCAAGTAGTGAGAATGAAATAAATAAACGTATGTATTCTTATTAATATGTTGCACTTAGGTACTTATTTTCTCATAAAGGGTGATAAAAAGTAGTGTTCACCTCGGAAGCAATGCTATTAAGCTCGAGTGACGCACTTTGATTCAAAGAAACACTCTTACCTTAAAAATAGTTGTTTGCTCCCTTGGCAAACAATCTATTATTAAAACACAAACTTGATTACAGCATGCATTAATAATATTTTATTTTTAATAAATTTTATAATATAATTATTAAACAAATATGTATATATGAACAAAATACAATGTTAATGGAATTATAATAAGTGAGTATTTCTTCAAATAATATATAAAATAATTTTAAAACCACCATGTTGACAAGTATTAAGTGACACTCAACTACTAGTAAACATTAAATAAACTTAGTTGTCATGCAACTAAAGTAATGTCATACCTTGCTTTAACTTTGGACACCAGTTATTAGAAGAACCGTATTGACCGCCTGGCAATGTAGAGTGACAAACACGACAATGACATGGCAAGACACGGCACATACCTAAATTATTTGCACGGTAGTCCTTCGAATTCAATCGACGAGGTCAATCTGGGCCTCTCGAAATCTTGATGCATTTACTCCGTGTAAATAACTGGTTTTCGGGGATTTTATTATTAGGTATCCGACGGAAACAAATAGAAGATTCGCAAGTCGACGCGTTGTTTTTTTTTTTTAGTCATGCATAACTTTTCACAAAGTAGTCTTGATTTTGACGACTGCGGTAACATAGGTATTTTATGCCTTTTTCGGGCATCAGTCTCTCACAAATGTTTAATTAAATATTTTATTTGCATCGCAATATCGCAATGACCTAGCAAGATACACGAATGACATCTAAATTTTGGAATTTACTATTCACGATTGGGCCCGGTAGGTGGCGCTGCAATCGAGGTTCAAGACATTATTCTGTTCACGACACGTGCGCAATTTCTGAGCAGTAACCTAACAAAAAGTACTAGGCTTGCATGAACTCACGATAGTATTCAATCATTATGCTACTAATAGGATTTGGATGAGGCAGGCAGATAGTTTATAACCTGGATTAACACATAGGATACTTTATTTCCCGGTAGTACGTTTTACGTTTCCATGGGATAATTTCCGACTTCCACGCGAGCAAAGCCGCGGGAAAAATCTAATATACAGTAAGATGTTTCGGGCAGTATTAAAACAAAAATAAACTTCAACTGCATAAGTTGTTGGTTATTTTTTTCTATGCCAAAGGCTTCTCCGTCTCTCCGAAAAAAACCTGTGTAAATATTACCCATTTCTTTTTTAAATTATTTATTGGTATGAAATTACTTTATAAGTTCAATCTTTCGTTAGGTACCCTTAATTCCACCACTACATGCGTGACTGACCGTTTTATTTGCTGGTGAAACCTATAATTGTTACTAATATCAGCCGGTTTAAAATAAGTTTCTCAAATTAACGGTAGCTCCTGTACTAAGTAATATTATTAGCATCACAGTAAGTGCATTACTTTTAAATCTCAAACTGAAATAAAGATCTGACTTTTCAAAAGTATTAATGATTAGTAAAGAGTTGTCACATTGAAAGTACCTGACGCGATGAAAGACATCTAAGTATGGCATGAAGCTGTCATCGAGAAAAAATGTTTTGTATTCGTAATTACTTAGTTCGAGTTGCAATACGCTGCCGGCTATTGTTTGTTGGATTATATAATTACTTAGAGAATTACTGAGCGAAAACAAATATCTGCGGCTATAACATATTATGATACAAGTGTGTTGTGTAATGAAGTAATGATCAATGCACACGTGTTTCATACGACCGTTTTTCAACACACTTGCGAGGAAAAAAACACTTGTTGTAAGAACTTACCCCTGTTACAATAACGTAACTATAGAGATGATACATTTAGATTTATAAAGTTCAACTGACCTTTATTGCCAGGTATACGGAGCTTCTTTTATAAACTTTTCTGCGTCGGTTGCTGTCAAAACTTTATATTTTGCATTTTTGATAATAATTAACCACACAACGAAAACGATAACAAATATTTATGGAAAATGGCGCACTGGTTTTGTTTTTCCGCTAGCAATGCCCGTGAAAGTGTAAATAAAGGCACTGGCACAACCGCTAAACAGCTTATATAATTATATTGCTGCCAAATGATTTTGCCGATATCTTGCTTTCATACATTACAGATAGCATGTTTCGAGTAAGACACGAGGATGCCTTTTCAGAGTTAAAATTTATTAAAGCTGGCGTGCCTCAAGGTAATGTGCTGAGTCCAATTCTCCACCTGTTGTACCCGTATATATCATACAGAGCTGGACAATAATACTATTGCAACCTTTGCGGACGACACCGCCATTATGGCTACAGGGTACGGAACGGGCCTTTCGGGTACGAAAGCAATCGAAAAGATACAAATCGCTGTAAATTAAGTTCATGACTGGGCACAAAAATGGAGGATCAAATTAAATGAATCGAAGTCACTTCATATTGATTTACCAACAAGGATTGTGATTACCACCCAATCTTCATAAGTGGCCAACAAGTGCCATAGGGGGAAGTGCGACATAGTACGAGTTCCCTTTTACTGAAATAATATTTAAAGTTGCATTGATTTTTCATTGAGTTACGGTTGATGGCAATTTAGTCAATGGTGCCGATTCCCTTGTTCACAAACTAAACTAAATTTAAGTTCAGTGCATCTTTTTCTTTCTATTTCATTAAGAAAAGGACAGAAGATAAATTTTAGTTTAGTCCTGTCAAATTAAGCAGCGCTTGACGTAAATTGACGTAATTTTAGTAGGCAAGTTTTTAATCACGTCTAAACTTGTATGGAGTAGTGACAGGCACTGATTAATTTGATAGGACTAAACTAAAATTTATCTTCTGTCCTTTTCATAATGAAATAGAAAGAAAAAGGTGAACTGAACTTAAATTTAGTTTAGTTTGTGAACAAGGGAATCGGCACCAATATCTCTATTAGTTTGGAAACTAGCATCCGGTGCACTTACCCCACCGCGTTTCCCCCGATTGACCTTAATTATTTTAATAATTGCGGTAGGTTAATTAACAAATGTCAAAAAAGGTAAAAAATATGAATTGTTTATTTATTTATATATACCTGTAAATTAAACATTAAGCATTCAGTTGTTATAGCACTGATTTGGTACCTTTACCCTTTAAAACTGTCAAGTAGCGCCTGCTCTGTATTCCATCCTAAGTTGACAGTACGCGTCATTTGCTATTTTAGTTTTGCAGGCTGTCCATCCTGGAATCAGGATGGCCAGTCACCTCAAAAAGTGGTTTATCTTAGGTAGCAATTATTTAACGATAGGTAGCTAATAGTAGAAATTAGGTAGCAATTTAAAGAACCATTTCGAAGTGTTTTATGAGTGTTTACCGTCCGTCCTGACGGACATCATCAACCGGGCACAAATCCAGACTCCGAGCTGCTACTGAGAAATTCCAGATGGAATAACCCAATTACACTTTGCCTGACACGGGAATCGAACCCAAGAGTACTGCCCAGCACTACTGCTGAGCAGAGCTTCAGCTGAGCTGAAGCTCAGCAGTAGTGCTTGCGAGCACGAAGCACCAACGAGGCAGAGAAAATAATATTACTACCTGATTGATTTAAGATCTTCTGTATGATCGAGAATCACATATTATAAAAACTTTTTACAAAAAAAAACAACCGACTTCCAAAAAACACTACAAAGTGAAAAATTTATTTTTCACTTTGTAGTGTTTTTTGGAAGTCGGTTGTTTTTTTTTGTAAAAAGTTTTTATTTTTCACTTTTCAGTTGTGGTACCTACTCCACACAAATCCGAAAACCACTACCTGCTATGTAAATAACAGTGTCAGGAACTTATCATATCATCCACATACTAAGTGGGAAAAAGTACGTATTATTGAAGCTAACTCAAAAACTATCAAAGCAAAGTTGATAAAATTTATATGGGACCACCTCGAGAGCATACCCTTTCAAACAAAAAAATAATTTTCAAAATCGGTCCACAATTGACGGAGAAATCGGTGGACATACATAAAAAAAAAGAAAAAACAAAAAAAAACAAACATATGCGACGAACATATAACCTCCTCCTTTTTGGAAGTCGGTTAAAAAAATAAAATAACTGCCTCGGATTTTTACTACTGTTACTTTATTAGATGTTTTTATTTCCCGTGCGTGTCCCAAATAAATTATTTTTCTTTCTTTCTTTCTATGCTTTTCTATGCTTAATAACATTTTTATACCGTTGAATCAAACATAGTGATGCCAGAATGGGATATCCTGGCTTCTTCAAGCCATCCAGGCGGGTATCCCAGTAACCGCATGCGGTAAATATGAAGTGGCAACTCATGCCTCTTTAGTCCTAGAGCATGCCGCAGCTCTCCAGATATTCTACCAGGTATTAGATGCCCATATTTCTGTTCATCTTCTACATGGTATCGTCTGTACATAAAGGAGATACATAGACATAGTGAAATAAAATTTTATTTTGTGATTATTGTTGAATTATCAAAATAGATTACAAAAACACTTTTAATAACAACAACTCCGTCTTGTGTAAAATTAAATACGGGCAGTAAAAATAAAAGTTTAAAGGGTCCCGTAGACATAGGTGCGACCAGGTGCGACGCAACACCGGTAGAACAATTTCCGTAAAGTTTTCATAGAAATTGTTCCGCTAGATTAGCGTCGCGCCTGTCTGCGGGAGCCTGTAGGTGTGATATTAAACTATATGATTCCTCCCTGTAGATACTTTTCTTGCAGTGACAGTAAAAAAATCTGAAAGATAAACCTGTAGCATGTAAATAACATTTTCAAGATTTTTTACCTAATTAAGCAATAAACTTTTGAAGTAGACTGCAAATATTTAGTAAGTTCTGTCATTACCTTTGGAGATTAGAACCCGGAACACCGTGAACAAATCGGCGAATTTGACCAACTACACGCACGGTGTTTCGTGTACAAACCGGTCTGCGCAGGCAAAACTGTGGTGAAGCCACAGACGTATAAAGAGTAGCAGACCAAACATTCGCTAAAAATTGCGTAGCCATTACGCACACATAGTGAATGTTGTCAATACAGGGCCGGACTAGGGCCGGTTGCCGGTATTATCTAACGATATTGAAACAACCGATATAGGTACTTACTGAAAATCCGCGATAATTTATATTCTCTGGGTAGGTATAAGAAGTGTAAATTATTTAGCAATAAAGTCAATCAATCAATTATTACCTGCCAAATGAAATTTCAAAGTTATGTGATTAGCCTATTTATGTATACTTATGCCTATGTTCATGTTTTCCATCACACAGATACAGGGTAATATAATTCATTTTATAATTTATTACAAAAGCATGTGTGTACACTAACAATCTGCACTTTGCAGTATTCTGGAACAATGTCACCAAAAAGATTTAAAAAATCGTAGAGTAAACTGAAGCTCTGTTTGAAAATTCAATGGTAAATATTTTACAAAAAAAATCGTCTTTGTTGCCACACCCGTCCCTGACTAAATAACGCGGTTGAAACAAAGAACGCGATGCAGATGATGTTGCTTAGCAATATGGCGGCATGGTACAGACAAGCTACACGTCAAATTTTGTCTATGTGTGAGTCAGTGTGACAACAGGTGACAGAACGAGATACAATTTACGAGTTGTCGCTTAGCAAAAAAAGGATAGCGAATCATGTCCATAAATATAAATATAACTATGGATTAATGTTTGGTCTGCTACTCTTTATATGTCTGTGGGTCTTTATATGTCTGTGGGTGAAGCTTGTGCGTGTGATATGTGGTAGGCCCATAAGGGCCGATTTTTCAATAATAAGATAACTTTTACCTGAAGAATAAATGTGACGTTTTGACAGATTGTCCAAACAAAAACTGTCAAAATGATAAACTTATTCGTCGGATATAAAAGTTAACTGATGATTGAAAACTGGCCCAAGTCGTTTGAACCTGCGTTTAATTTTCTATAAACGTGTTCAATAAGGAGATTTTTATGTTTGCCGCCCCCTTAAAAGTGCTGCTCTTGTGCGGTGCACGCCCTGCATGCCCGCACCCAGCGGAGATTTACCCTGCATTCAGAGTTACGCTAAAAGTGATAATATCGCGAATCCGACCAAATTTTATAGTCACAATTATTACTCAATAGCCCTTATATTTTGTGACTATTAAATTTGGTCGGATTCGCAATTTATCACTTTTAGAGTAACTCGGCGGCCTATGAGTTACCTATGACCTATAACGAGAGGTACCCGGTCACACTACCTACCGTTTATCAACCATGTGTCCCGAAGTCTTACGTAAACGCCGGAAGGAGCACCACATGCGACCTACAGATACTACACATGTTGGCTTAATAAACGCAACCATACCTACCTAGTTTAAAATTGCCTTCTTTTGTTCTCTCAACAGAAAATTATGTAAAGTTCCCACATTATGAACGATATGTCAGATTGTTCGTGGTACAGTCTACAAAATAGATTGTTTTTAAACAGCATTTGTAAGGGAACTGCTATATCCCGGCAATATATTAATTGTTTAATACATAGGTACTTACTAGGCAGGTACCTAATTAATAACTCTGACGAACTGTGTCAAAGATTTAGGTACTTAGGTGCGGATACAACGGAGGTGGGGGCCAGTTGCCTACCCCTGGGCTTCGACCAAACTGAGTCTAAACTCTAATGGCGTGCCATTGGAGAAGATATGTCCAGCAGAGAGGACATCTACTAATTTAGGCACTCCGCAGTTCCGCACACACAAGTCGCAACATAGGTTACAAAATAGTTTAGGTACCTACAGTAATTAGTAGTATGCAAATAAGTACTTAGCACACTGCCCTCTTTCGTTGACCGTACACTTTAATACTTGTTTATTTTTTAACGACACTATCTGGCTGCAAACAGAAAACGGGTGCAGATACGAAGGCCATTGGGAGAAGGGCATCAAAAGCGGCATCGGTCGATTTTACCACATGAGTACTGGTCAGCTTCAAGAAGGATGCTGGATTGAAGATATATGTGTCAAGTCTAGGATGTCGGATATTATTATAAGACAAGCCTGTGAGCTGCCTACACCGTATCCCATTCCACGGGTTAGTTACATCTCTGTAGGGTCAAATTAAATTACGTAGCGAAACTGCGTAGACGTGATAGGTACCCTATCAATAACTGTCCCACTACCAGCGATCGTTGACCTCAAAACAAAAACATCAAACCTTGTTTATTTGTTATATTTTGTTTAGATATCGATAGGTAGACAATGGTGCCGATTCTCTTGTCACAAATGCCTCTAAACTAAACTAAAAATCACCAAAATTTTGTTTATTCCTGTCAAACGAGGATTTCCCATTCTGAAATAGACTAAAGTGACACAACTTAACTATATTTTAGTTTGACAGCACTAAGATGGCAACGAGATATTAGTTTAGTGAAAATAGCAATTTTGCTATTCTGAATTTGACGTTTTACACCTAAAATTTAGATTTTCTAACTAAATCTGACTATTTTTAATCGGGACTAAAAACGTGTGGAATAAAATTGGTTGTCATGAACTATAAATTCACACCAACACCTCGACTTCAAATGCAAAAACAGTACTGAATCTTTTTTTTTCTTTTGCTTATATCTCGAAAACGGTGTGTCCAATCGCAAAAATAATGAAAATTTCGACCCCCTTTATAAAACCCTTAAACCCCTGACACTCTACATGTAGGTAATAATTTTTCTTATTTTCCATACAAAAAGTGAAAAATTCCATATAAAACACGACGAGGCTGCCCCCCCTGCGCGCCTCTGGCTCTAAAAAGATCACGTGGTTAGGTATCACGTGTGGAGTCGCGATTGTCAAATTCGATTTAGATGTGTCAAAATTATTTTTAAATTTAGAGAATTTATTTTGCAGAATAGCTATAAGATTCTCATAGTCAAAAGTAAGGAATTTTAGTGATAGTTTAGTTGTTTAGTTCGGTGTACAAGAGAATCGGCACCAATAACGTCTGCAATTTAGCTAGCTAATTTAGTTTGACCTTGTGTGACTAAAATTAAAATCCCTGATGGTGGCCATGACAGTGTCAGTCACATTTTGACGTTGTATAATACCTTGGTCACTTTTAGTTTTAACGTACCTAGATATACGAGGTATCGTATCTAGGTATTCTGTGCCATGAATGCCTTTTTTCTCTTTGTGGAAATCCTCGTAGATGTCCTATGCCTGGGTTGGGCGGAGAGATCTGCCAGACTTAAATCATAAAGGTTTTTGAGTAGTCTCAAAAACCAAATCTTAAATTTTATTGTCACCTATACCTACGGATGAAGCTTTTAGTTTAATGTTCGTCAAAATAGTACCCGGATCCCAGATGTGAAGACCGATTACTCTGATTAGTAAATAAACTTTATCATCTGCGCGGTTCATAAAGGTTTCTATTTATAAATTATGCAAACAGTCTCCACCAGCCTATTATTTCGTGACGTCAGAGTCAGCGAGCTGATAATTCTCATGAACCACCGATAGGTCATTTAGGTAATAAGTACCTGGGCGACCGAGCTCTGCTCGGGTGAAAATAGAGAATGCTCATTTAATAGTATAGGAAATTTCATACTAATCCATGTGTAGTAGGTACCTACTTATTCCATGCTGCCATGATAGTAAGTACTTACTAATTCCATGCTGCCTTGCCATTATTCTCATGTCATTAGGTATTCAATATCTTGTTCTAAACTTTGGGCGTCCGAGCTCTGCTCGGCTGAAAATACGGAGAAAACTAATTTTTCCAGATATGAAACCTAGCTAAATCGATTTTTCGTGTCCGTTTTGACCGCGCGACCCCCGTAAACCCCTATATTGCAACTTTCATCGAAATCGTTACAGCCGATTTCGAGGACGTGAGTAGGTACAAATATAATTAAGGCTTGTGCAGACCAGCGCGACATAGGCACCACTCGTCGCGCGATGAGCGGTGCCTTTGTATCGCGTCGCGTGTCGCGCTGGTCTGCACAAGCCTTTATATGCTTATAACATATACACAAATATTGCTCGTTTTTTAGTATAGGATAGGATAAGCTAGAACTTATGTGAACTCTTTCAACTGAGCTATTAGGTAAAGGGACCAATCCAGCCTGTCCAAGTAGGTAACGGTTTGGTACCTAGTTATACATAGGTAGGTGGAGTTTCTTGCCCATTCTTCTCCATACGAAAACTGCCTTTTGGAAAAGGCGACTAGAATCAATTCTATTTTTTGTAAATATTGACGTTCAAAAGTGCCTTATAATGTGCCTAATTGAAATAAATTATTTGACAAGGTACTTAGGCCCGTATTACAGAACGTCACTCAATACTCAAGCATTACTTAAAACTAGATTCTAGCCATTTGATTGGTTGAAACCTTAGTGTGGTCTAGTGCCAAGCGCAAAATCTGGGTTAGACTTAGGTTTTACTTTTGGGACCTAAAATCGATAGGTAGGTAATTGAAGTGACCTCACGAACGTAGCTACCTAATTAAAATTCCACCTTCGATGGACACTAGTAGGAATATGGAACCGCGAGACGATAGTTTATTGTCAAACATAACAATACGCCTTGTAGCAAGTATTGTTATCAAAACACAAAGAGTGGTTGCAAATTATGTAATACCGGTTATAAACAGGTGTTAAAAACACATGTGATTCTATCCTAACTATTAAATGAGCAATATTTGTATAACCGTAATCACGTTCTCGAAAACGGCTCTAACGATTTCGATGAAAGTTGAAATATAAGGGTTTACGGGGGCGAAAAATCGATCTATCTAAGTCTCATATCTGGGAAAATTCGTTTCCTCTAACTTCGTCCGACCAGAGCTCGGTCACCCAGGTACTCACTTATAATGAGTGATACTTAGGTAGGTAGGTACATGAATTTTATGGCATGTCAACAAGACAAGGTAGGTGACCAATACTACAGTTATAGTATACAGTAGGTAATCTGTACTATAGGCTCCTAATAATTAACCATTTTCAATTTTTTAACTGACTTCCGACAATCGTGGCACCGATGCAGACTGAGCGCGAAAGTGGCAGCTTACGATTATTGTACGTAAGCTGGGCACGAAAATGGCACGCGAAGTAGTTGCTCTTGCGTTATCTAGGTATGTCTATATCTGTGGTTGAAAGCTTTATAGGTTGTCCCAATGGCACAGCCAATGGGCTAATTTAGTATAGAACTTTTATTAGGGTGTGTTATAGGTTCTATAAGTAATGAAATGAAATGTTCATTTAGTTTAAACACACTGAATTTAATTATGAAATTATTATGACTAAACACGGTTTATAAACATTAATACGAGTTACTAATTATATAATGTGACGCTGCATGTGGGTTACATACTACTACATTAGGTACACAAGAATGGTAGGTATGTATTCATTGCGTACCTATGTAACTCGCGAAGTCGTTGTAATATATCTCTGCCCTCCCTTCGAGGAGTAGGGTGTGAAGATACGATATACTCCGTGAAATTTGAATCACAGTTTTGCTAGAACAAACGTTATTCAGACCATGGTCTACAAACATTCTACAACATCCAATTTAAAAAAAACATAAATTGGTTTTTGAAAAAACATAAAAAGACAAAGTTTAAAATGTCAAGATTATCTACTGCTTACTAAATTTCGTTCATGGAGATACATTTCCCTGTAAACAATGCTGTGTCCCATGCGTGGTGTCTGTGTTGTAGAGAGTAACAATAATCTTGACATTTTAAACTTTGTCTTTTTATGTTTTTTCAAAAACCAATCATGTTTTTTTTAAATTGGATGTTGTAGAATGTTTGTAGACCATGGTCTGAATAACGTTTGTTCTAGCAAAACTGTGATTTAAATTTCACGGTGTATTTAGAACCTCCGGTTAATACAGAGGCGACTTTGAATCATAATATAGCAGAGCGGTTACATTTCCTTGTTTGTTAACGAACTGATGACATCATCCGAACTCAGCAAAATCAAGTTTTGGCCTAAAATATTAGAAGATTAGAAGGCCTTCTATTGTATCTACAGATGTTTGTGACCGATGGGTTTGGCCTAGAAAGCCTTTTTTAACAAAAAATAAAATAAAATTCCGTTTTAGTTTTCATAAGAAACGGCCCCGAGACTACCTGAGTAGTACTTTTCTTTTACTTACTTATATATATACCTTACTTGAGGAGCTCGTGGCTAAATAATAACAGCCGCATGGGTCGATTCAATCCATCAGGTTAAGCTACGCTTGCCGCGATTGGTCCGTGGATGGGTGATCATCTTTACATACCGAGACTCATCCGTGCCTCGGAAAGCACGTTAAGCCGTTGGTCCCGGCTGTCATTCGTGGATCTTTGACAGTCGTTACGGGTCGTCAGAAATCCGTAAGTCTGTCAACCAGTCTTACCAAGGGGTATCGTAGGTATCTTACCCAGTTACTGGGTTGTGGAGGTCAGATAGGCAGTCGCTCCATGTAAAATACTGGTATTCAGCTGCATCCGGTTAGACTGGAAGCCGACTCGAACATAGTTGGGAAAAGGCTAGGCAGATTGATTTCTTATACCTACTTAGTTCCGGATTTAGCCTTCACGCACACGTCTTGGAAAATTCAGCCTGTAGGTCCAAGTCATTGGGGCCAGCCACAGAACAGTGTTCTGTGGGGCCAGCCATCTTGTATTTACACATTTTAAATGCTAATATTTTCTAAGTATTACAGCATTAGCTGCAATCCCCAAGGGATCTTCTGGAGAACAGTGAGTTGTTTGTGGATGCTGCAGAAGGTAGGAGATATAGACAAAAACCTCAAATATTGCATCGACCAAATGTATTAGGTGTTTTACAAGATCATTAAAAATAAGAACATTGTAAAGTATCCTTACAAAATTCTACAGGTTACTTTTAGATGAACATTTTATATACTTAATACTAAAAATTATATATTAACAGATTTATTAATGTCATTCATTATTATATCACAGTACTTATTGGATTAAGTAATAAATACAGTCAATATCATATTATTGCCCTACGTTATTGGCTTATAATTATTAATATACTGTATACAACTCATTTCTAATCAAATTAAAGTACACTGGTATCGAGTTAACTGATTCAATACTAATGATTTGCCAACTTCTAATAACATAGTAACCCAGGTAGGTACTTCACTTAATTTATTTGTGTCATTTGGTATACAAATTAATTACTTTAAAATTGACATCTTATAATAGTAGCCCTTATAAGACGGTATGGACACTACATTATTGTCCATGTTTGCCAACTTTTCAAATGTGCTGTGGGCCCGATTAACACAAGACTGAAGCCCTGAAACAAAGTTGGGGTCGCGGTAGACCAGTACCCTAATTGTGTAACTTATTTTCGTAAACAATTATGACTACTTAATTTGTTTTATTTTGACAGTTCAACAACATTCATTGCGTTATTTACGTTGTTGAGCAGATTTTTTTTTCCAACGTATGTGGCAATGTTTAGCTAACTGTTTCAAATTGAAACAAATTATGATTGATCGTGTATTACGCAATTAGGGTACAGAAAGTAAGATGCCTACTTAATCAGCACCCTAATTGGGTAACACACTTTCAATTACAATCCGAAGGATTTTGAAGAAAACTGCTAATTCATTGCTTCAAATGTTTGAAAAATTCGTCTGGTCAACAATGTACCTAAGTCTTAGTTACGCAATGAATGTCGCTGAACTGTCAAAATTAATAGCATTACCTACAATTGTGTGTTACGCAATAACCCCGTAGAAGTTACTATTTGGTATTTATCGTCAAGCATTATTTTGTAATAATGTTACATACAAGTATATTGCATAGCTTTTGACACATCGGTAATTAGCAGAACTATTACAAAGTTGATATCTAAGTACCGACATGGTTTCGTGATCCTAGTTTTATCGCAATTTTTATTTGAGCACGTTTAGTTTTTAGTAGTAATTTAACGTGAGACTGACTTACCTAACGTTCTCGAGTTAAATGACAAAATAATGTAGTTAGGTAGGTACCTACTTACTATTAAATAAGGTAGGTACCCAAGTATGGTATAATTATTATTTTAAAAGCTAACGCGTTTCTAATTGAATCTGGATTTTTGGAAGAGGATAAAAAAAACATTCTTGTGTGCAATCCAGTACCCTAACTGCGTAATACAACACAATCACAATCTGTTTCGATTTGAAACAGATTGCTATCCATTGCTTCATAAGTTGGAAATAAAAATCTGCTCAACAACGAAAATAACGCAATGAATGTTGTTGAACTGTCAAAATGAAACAAATTAGGCATAATTTGTTTACGAAAATAAGTTACGCAGTTAGGGTACGGATGAACAAAATTAATTAATCGAATTTAATTTTTTTTATCCAACCACAAAGTGGGTGATTCTCCAAAACCAAATTAGACGGTTTTGGAGAATCACCCACTTTGTGGGCTTCCTGACAACTTTTTGATACTAAATTATCATTTTATTGGAAAATAGGGGTCGTCCATTAATCACGTGTTGTTTTTAGCAAGTTTTTAACCCCTTCCTCCCTAGTGATGTGGTGAGGTTTTAGACTGACAAAAATACACATAATTTTGGGTAAGGCGAGGGCCCCTTATTCAATATTTTACTTTAAATACAGGTATAATCGTTGCCTGGCAACGGCGAGTAAATGGCACGCGCCGCTTTTGGGTTTAAAATCGCGCGTTCAAGGAAAAAACAAATACACGTGATATCTCACTGAATCCTTGTGATATTACGTGATTTTTTCCCAACCCCTCCCCCCCTTTCGAGGCTCACGTGATTAATGGACGACCCCATAACAGTGGGGCGTCTCTACCCTACCTGTGGTTGTAACATAACTCCTGTGACATTTACGGTACATTAGCCCCTTCGATGTGATGTAAAGCCTTGGAGCGATCATGTTTGACTCAAATGTGTAGTCATGCATAAAATAAGTACTTACCTAACATAGACTACGTAGAAAATGTCAAGTCAAATGATGTCAAATGAATCGGTTAACATCTCAAGCATATACCTACGGTACATTTCGGATTTTTTATTTAACTAAAATTTCGTCTAGTTAAATAGTGAGAGATATAAATTTTACTATCAACTAATTAAAATGCAAGAGTTTGTATGCTTGAACCACAAGATTGTCCAATACAAAAAACGAAATTTACACAACAAAAAAAAAATACGTAAGATAGATAGTATGAAAGAAAATAAGTAAGTATTATAAATGATTACCCAGATATTTATCAGTCAGAAAATATGACCATGTACATACAACCCTTATATTCTTATTCAATAAAGGATTTTAAAGTTAAATAGCACGACTATAGTTGTCTGAATATAAGCTGAAATTGACTTATTACGTAGGTTCCTAGACCCTATATTAATTTCTACCAATCTACCACAACAATTATTGCAACACATTTCAATGTTCATTCATTGTAAGTATATGTATTCAGAATAATAAGTTATTTGAAACATTAATATAATAGTTGTATTCAGTGTTGTAAGAAAGTCAAAAAATGCTTGAGAGGTTAAGAAAATAACAAGATATTATAAGGGTCTATCCACAAGTATCAGGGCCTCGAGGATATTCGGTCTCAGTGTCCCAGGCATGCTCTGATGTAAAACACATTTGCTCGGTCGTCCCAAAGTCCGGTCCCTAATCTGGTACTGTGTGGATAGAGCTTAGAACTTGTCAAGGCTGGTACGCTGCAGCAGGATGGGAGACATGCCTGCCTGCGAATACCTATAGCTGTTAAGTAGTCAGTAGTCTGCCTAATAAGATACATCTTAAAAACGTCAATACTCAAAAATATGATGACGAAAAACCCAGTTCATCAATCAAGACGAAAACTATGCCCAATAGATAATAGTGAGTAATTAATACTGTTCAAAACTAAATACTAGTGCAAGCTGAAGTAGCAGTGGGCTGGCCATATTTGTCAAAGGACCGATGACCGGTGGAGCAGACGAGTCCTGGAGTGGAGACCGCGTATTGGCAAGCGTAGTGTGGGAAACCGCCCAGCTAGATGGACCGACGACATTACAAAGGTGGCTGGAACCGGCTGTATTCGGAAGGCGGAAGACAGGGTGTTGTAGCGCAGCCTGGGAGAGGACATCCAGCTGTAGACAGCGATAGACTGAGTTGATCAACTAGTATTGACCACTCTTTCTTATTTCCTTTTTTGGGACAAGCCCGCCACACTATTTTTTACCATGAACACTCTTTATTATAGATATAAAGCAAAGTTCATGATTGATTAGTCGTTCCTCCAAGATGCTATGTTGATTTATACGAGACTGTACTTTTAACCTATACCCGCGGATTTAATCATTCCATACGGTATTAATTACTCATTGTACATAATCGATTAGCGTTCGTTTCGCGTTCATCGATCAACATTGGATTTATGGGTCTTTCTTGAGCTTTGTCCTTTATTTAAAATGTTATAAATTATGATTGTATTTACAGAGATTCGTTAATCATATTAAAACTAGTTTTCTCTACGTTTCTTTTTTCTACTACCTGTATTTAAATGAGATTTTATGTAAAACAATGACAATATTAAAAAAAATACATGAGATATTATTTTACTCGTAATCATTTTAAACTGCTGCCAAAAGTTAATATAAACGCATGACCTTTGGAACGTCATGTGACTTTAAAGCGCCATCTACACGGGCGAGAGTATCGCGGCGATAGTCACACCGTGACGTCAAATTCTATAGAAATTGTGTGGAGCAATCTCCACACGGCGATATCATCGCGGCGAGAATTTGATGGCACGGTGAGCCTATCGCGTCGACACGGCGAGACTATCGCCACGACACGACGAGGCTATTGCCACGACACGGCGAGACTATCGCCTAGACCCGGCGAGACTATCGCCGCGACTCGGCAAGACTATCGCCGCGAATCAGCAAGACTATCGCCGCGATTCTTTTGCCAGTGGAGATGACGCGTAATCGACGTTTACTTGGTCATAAGAGAAAATAATGAATCGCGGTAACAACTGCGGAAGATGAGGGTTTTTAGAAGCATCAAAATTAACTCGAAAGAGCTGTTTCCGAATAATCCCACTATCCCATATTGAACAGGGCGACCCGTGGCAGAGTTATTTATGTTATATTTTTCCTTCAACGTTCATCAGCCTCCAAGTAGGCTAAAAGACACGTTGATACCGCAAAACAGTTATATAAAAAAACAATGCTACAGGGCTTAAACATACGAATAATTGCGGTAACAAAAACACATTTGACACTCATTAGTGAAATAATTTTGCTTTGACAATAGCTACGTTAAGTTTTTTTAAGCCCTATAGCAAATCTGAGCAACAATAGCGCTCTTAAGAGTGTTATATCCTGTATAACCTGCAAGTTGGCACGCAATAAGTACAATCTTAACAATCTAAGTACATAACTTACCTAAATAATCAATGGTGTACACTCACAAACAAAAGGTAGTAATAACATTCCAAAAAGGACATAGGACACACACGTCGACAATCACACGATGCGAGTTTGGTCGAGCAACGTCAAATTATTCATACGAGCATCGTGGTCGCCCATCTCGATCTGTTCTTTGAGCAATTCAAGTTCTTTGATCCCTGTAGCTGTGACTTCGTATTTGTGCCTTGCTAGGGACATGTAGAAATGTATGGCGAAAGCAAGGAACACAATCATGACTGGAATGAGGACGACGCAGGCGGACCAAGCTGCGGTCGGACTCAGGTCGTAGAATTTCACCCAGCAAAGGATAGCTATTTCTATGAGGAACAGTATGAGGCCTAGGAGTGTGGAGAAGGCCCAGGCTATCTCTATGTACCAGTGGAGTCGTTCGTGCGGTGATTCGTGGACCAGTGATATGCTGTGGAGGTTTCCAATAGCTTCGATGTTTGGCAGGATGCATGTGCTTATCATAAGCGCCAGCATGTGGACAGCTACCAGCAGAGTCGTACACACAGTGAAGGCTACTAACATCTCGTTAGGCACTTTTGTGTTTTCAGGCGGATTTAGTTGCACCTCCACCATCGCTACCTGTTGACAACGATAACTCTTTAGATTCGATGTCGATGTAAACTGTTTGATATCTTGATATGTTATGGAACTGATTGCTATGGGATTGACTGGCCGGTTTTTTTTTAGTAACAGCCCAGAGTTTGGATGTTGGCGGTGTGATACCCCCGTGCCTCGGAAAGCACGTTAAGCCGTTGGCCCTGCGCCTGATATCTCTCCGATCGTGTCAGATTGCCGCCCCATCGGACTATGAGAGTGAGGGAACAGAGAGTGCATCTGTGTCTGCGCACACACTTGTGCCTATAATATCCCCCGCGCCGAAGGCTGGGCTGAGATTGATCGCCATACCCGAAATTCGGTCTAGAGGACTATTATTATGATTGATATGGAAATATTTTGGTAACTCGTCTTGATCGTAGACGCGATAAGAAACCATATATGAATTGATTAATTAATTATAACACAAATTTAAACCTCATTTTAAATACGCTGCGATTATTTCAAAGGTTGAACCTACATTAATTGAGCACATTATGTTATCGCAAAATTGCACTAACATTGTTAACGATATTAAGTACTAATGTGCATGAGTCGGCAGTTTATAAACAAGTTTCTAGCGAAACGGGTTTCTTGTTTTTGACTAGCTATTGTCCGCGGTTTCACTCCCGTCCCAAGGCAACTACTACATACATATTCGGATAAAACTGTTTTATAATGTTAACCCAGGTCATAATCTACCTTTATGCGTATTTTCATCCAAATTTAAACTTTTAAAGTGTGATTAAGGGGACTACAGGAGCTAAACGCAAGTTTTATAATGCCTAAAAATATACAATCCATTGCAATAAACAAAATCAGGAAAATATTTGATATTCTTCAGGATATACATATACTACTTAGATAGTGTGTTGAAATCACAATACAACTAATTTGTAACGATAGAAAAAAATCACGAAAACAACTCTAAAAAAATTTTTATCAAATTAATTTTGTTTTCTTTTTTAATATTTTCATATTTTTTGCGATAACTGACTTTTCTAGTACCTACTCAAACCTCAGTTGGTCTAGTAGAGTTTTTTGAAAACAGGTTTGTTTGGCGCCGAAATTTATTTTTTGTAAACACTACTTATTTTCTTGCTGACTGTAATTTTTTCAAAATCTGTGAATGCAGATCAAAATGTCTCAAAAAGTTAAGGACAGTCCAACGGTTAAGGTAGCTGCCCTTACTGCCCTATCTAAAAAATCCACCCTGTATACTGTACGAAAAGATAAAAAAAAAACAGTGGCACTCCGGGAGTGCCGACAGACGTGAAAACTTGAACAATTTTACTGTGCAGGAAATACTTTTCTTTTGAAGTCGGTAAAAAAAAAGGGAAATGTCAATCATGTCGTTGTCATGTTTGGAAAGTCATTAATCCCAAAGAAAATGTATCGCGCGTTGATGTCTTTTTAATGGTCAAAAAAGCTGGTGTCGGTAACAGTGTCGCGAGTTCAATTGTTTTTTCACATCTCAAAAATGCCCAACACGCCTAAAGAAGTTTTCACTTCAAAAATAAAATCATTTTTTTTTTATTCAATCGCAATAAAAATGGAACTTTTATTTGTTATAAAAGCCTAGTGCGAAGTACTTTGCACAAAGCACCAGATGGCGCCATATGTCATACATTCCGCAAAATGACGCGAGTGACGTCTCTCTATCCTATTTAAAAATGTAGGTACTCTGTGAGTTTGACAATGAAAATTGATTGACGTTGACATTCTACATTCACAAAATATTGCCCTACTATTCGATCATTCGGTCATTTTCAACTCACTCATTAAAAAACGTTTGGTATTTATTAACCGTTGCGCGTTGATTAGAAATAAATGGTGAACTCGAAAAAAACGCGGTTTGTTTAAACAACTGTTTAAAGCTAACAGAACGGTTACGTAATCAAGGATTATGTTGTAGTTTGTGAACTCGGGCCCTTTCAACGGTCATTAATGAGACACAATAGAATTTTAATTGTTATCGATCTCTACGAGTCCTCGTGACCGTTGAACTCTTATGTAACAAAATATTGATACTCAAGAAACTTCCTGTCATTCTTTCTACAATGCCCTTCTATCACGCAGCAACAGAGTAACGGATTGGCGTGACTGTTTTACAAAAATCTAAGATAATAATTATGTACTTAGTTTAAAAAAAAATACATGGTTCCTGTCATGGGATCTACCACGGGAGTGACGGGAGCGAAACCGCAGGTTAAAACTAGTTTATAAAATTAGTAAACTGCATTCGAGGTCTAGTTTCCAAAAAGGTAAACCAATATTGTGCTTTAAAACCTACACATGAAGCAGGGTTGCCAGATGTGATTTTTTATTTCTCCCCAAATTTGAAAAAAAAAAATCTCCAAAATGATACCATTTTTCTAAGTTTTACCCAAAGGCAAAAATTTTTACTATCAAAAAATTGTAACTAACAATAAAAAAAAAAATTACAAAAAACAACAGACTTCCAAAAAAACACTACAAAGTGAAAAATAACTAATTTCGGAAGTCGGTGTCTTTGGTTTTAAATTTTCGTTTTTTGCCACCGACTTCCGAAATTAAAGTTATTTTTCACTTTGTAGTGTTTTTTTTTTTGGAAAACGTGTTTTTTTTTTGTAAAAAGTTTTGTTTTTCAATTTTTATAAAAAAATTATGGGACCACCTAGAGAGCATACCCTTTCAAACAAAAAAAAATTTTCAAAATCGTTCTAAAATTGACGGAGAAATCAGTGGACAAACAATACGCTACGAACATATTATGACCCTCCCTCCCTCCTCCTTTTTGGAAGCTGGTTAAAAACATAGGAGTAATAAAACCCGCGTTCTGTTTGGCAAATTAAGTAAATTTAAAACATAATTTACCAGAAATCTGCGATTCAGCTTCTGAAGCTGGTCGGTATAGTCTTGATTTTGACATGATTCAAATAAATAGTACGTAACACTTAACAGAAAGACATTTTATCTTTGAACTTTGAAGATAATTTTGATAGATCGAAATAAAACTTATCTCTTCGAAAGTGCGAAACAATAACAACATAACAATCATGAGTGAATGAAACGAATGAACAATATGCAATATGTAGACTAATGTGGAAGTAGAATGAAACAAACCATAGACTATTAAGAGATACGCATACGAACTAAAAAACTAGCGTACTCACAGATTTCAAGATCTGTGAGCGTACTGTTTTATTGGGTGTGTTCGGAAAATATGATACATTCCGTAGGAAACTATACCTAAAAATAAAAACCCCAAAATTCTCCATGAATTTTTTCTTTTCTCCAATAATTTCTCCAAAATTTCTCCAGGAGCCAAATTTTTAGCCAAAATTGCGAAAAAAATACCCAATCTGGTAACTCTGACATGCAGTTCAGTTTACGCTGAAACTTCACTCTGAAGTCAACATAATTTACACTGACATAAAGTTGATATTTGTGAAAATAACTTCAACTGGAAATAAGGATTTTGATAGACCTTGGGAACGACGTACCATAGCGAATCCGGAGAGCAGTGCTGAAGTCTTACTGGAGGCTTTGAGCTTGGCTCGGCTGAGCTGCAGCTTCCTCCATGATAAGTAGGCTGGCGTGTGGAGTCCATCTGCCGACTGAATAGGAGTCTCGCCCGACATCACGCACCTGTGCTGCTGCCAATATCATATCATAACACATTAACATTTTAAACTAAACTACATAATCCAACACCTTGTTATATTGTAAGGCTGTTTTATGAACCGCGAAATGAATTTGTAACGGCCTTATCACACTGACGATTTGCGAGCGATTGTTTAACGCACTCGCTGCGTGTACGTAGCGAGCACGCTTCGTGCTCATCGCGTTTTCCTAATAAGACCAATTGACGTGAGAGTACAAAGTGAGACAAGCGAGTATACAATTTTGTGAAAACGTTACGAACACGTCGCGTAGTCGCGGTTAGCTGGCTTCGCACCCGCGCAGAGCACGTTCACAAATCGCCTGGTTGGAAACGCGCTAGTAAATCGTCAGTGTGATAAATAAAGCACTTATGGAAATTGGAAAATCATGTTTTAGTTATGGAGGCACAGGGGAGACTTGAAATGGCATGTAGGGTTGCCAACGTTTTTTATAATATCTAGTGTAGTATTTTTGAAAAATAGAGGAGACGATGAAAAAATTAAAAAAAGTAGGTATATTTTTTCATTGTTTCATCGTTTACTATATTTTTAATGTAGGTATGTTACAAAAATATATATTTTGATTGCATATTTTTTGCTACTTTGAGCCTTTATAAACTGGTTTTTTAAATAAAATAAATGTCTCGTAACTAATAATTAGGTACACATCACGCCATTTTGTACTGAAATAAAAATATGTTTAGTACTTTAGGATTTTTTTTTAAATATAAGTAGTATTTAGGCTTCTAATGTAGCAGAATACTATATTACATAGTAGGGTTGGCAAACCAAATGTAATAAATAATATTAATATCAGAAATATTGTAAAATTTTTAATGTCCATAGCCATTGATAAAAGCAAGTGATTTCCGCGAGAAGTCCCGGAGTAAAGTGTTTATCAGTTTATACATAAAACATAAATACAAATATAAAACACAACGATTGCACATCAAATACGGATATAATACATAAATATGTTTAAAACAAGTTTGATTATTTACAAATTAATACATTAAACAAAAACATGTAGGTAAACAATAAATATAATATCCGGGTAATTTAATTGTCATTTGCGCTAACAACTGATTAGAACAAAAAAAAAAAAAAAAGAATGGCAACCCATGGGACCCAACATGACAAAAAACGTAGTAGTAAACCACCTGTTATTATTATAAACAAATTATAGATAATTACGAAATTGTCACTAAAGCTACTGTTTCCTAGTAGAGCGAGCGGTGGCCGCCACATAGCGTCCGTAATTCACCGGCGAATGACGTCACTGAAACGTTATTTATGAAAATGGTTGGTGTTTATTCCTAGACAATATTTTTTTGACACCATAAAGTCAACCCCTGGTGCTATCATTTTTCTGACAGCTGTCACTGCGGCCGTTACGAGGTGGCTACCGCTCTACTAAAAAACCGTATAGGTATTTACTGGACAAAATATTGCAAGACTTGTAACTTTGTAAGTTTACAGAAACAGGGCCCTGCGGCGTCACACTTACAGTAACAAAGGCTTTAATTTTGACAGTTCAACAACATTCATTGCGTTATTTACGTTGTTGAGCAGACATCGAACATATGAAGCAATGGATTATTATATCCTTCAAAATCATTCAGATTGTGATTGAAAGTGTGTTACGCAATTGTGCTGGGGTCGTTTAAGGAAGTGTAGTCATAATTTTTCCGATTCGAAAAAAAGAGATAGAGTTATAAAGGACGCGTAGTGCTATCCCTTTTTTGCACACAAACAATGACTGACACTTCCACATACGGCCCCAGGTATCAATTTTACCGCCAATAGGAGGACTAGGTATAAATCTATAGATCCCATCATATGAGTATGTAATATACCAACTACCAGGTCAACTAACGTCTATAAGATTGTTAGGTTGAAGATTAACCTTAAGAATGCCTTCCCTCTAATAAATTATTAACCAATCAATTAATTATTATAGAAAGCGTCTACTAAATATCTCACCTAGCAATACACGCAACCCCTATGGGGCAGCGCCAGAGCACGCCTGGCTAAACGCGGTTTTAACTGCCAAAACAACATCAGCCCTGCGACTACTGAAATAAGTTCGAAAATAAATAATCATAACCGCGTGTTCTGCCCGCTTTGATTCTCTCGCGGGTTAATTGTATTTAATTTAGACTTTATTTCAACAAATGGAAGGTTGATTTTTTTTTTGGCAGTTAATACCGCACTAGGCCAATTTTATGGCGACCCAAACTTACTACTATGCTATTACATTTGTGGAGCTATGACACATTACCGTTTGTCATAAATAGGAAGTCAATTAATGGCGCCGGTGCACGGTGGTGGCCAGAACGAAAATTGGTCTTTATAAGAGCATTTAGGTGTCCTCCAAAATCCTTTTTCAATCAAATTGATAAAGAAATCAGCTGTTTTAAAATGTATGTACATTGCATAGTAATAAATCTATTGACTATCAAATCAATTAGGATTATAAAATTCCATTAGATGTTATTTAGAAAGCAGTTCCACTCCACCAAGCCCTTAAGACAGCCAAGATTTCATCCATATATCACATCAGTCAATTATATTTATAAATTATAACTACCTGACCCGACAGACATTGCCCTGTCCAAATTCATACAAAATTCCCATAGAAAACGTACCAATTTTCCCTGCAACTTTTCAAATTTTTCTTTCCGTAAGAATCAAATTCGGACTTTTATGAAAATGTTAAAACAATGAATAGCCAAATCAGTCCAGTCATTCTCAAGAGATGTGCTTACCAATGAACTGAATTTAATTAATTTTTTTATATTGGTTTTAATTAAGAGTTGTAAGCAACTGAATTTTAAATTTTGCAACTGTTAAACAGATCCAGTTGAAGTTAAAATGTGGTGAGCATCCTCAAAAAGTGTATTACAAAAATCTGTATGAGTCAATACATGTCATTATATCAACTGATTACATATTATAGAACTTATGTTTATGTTTTGATAAGGCTTTGTATGGCATTGAGATAAAAAAGCTGTAGGTACTATATGCCAATCATATTGTCCTTGATATTAACGCATATTATAATATTATCTGGAGAACTTCCAGTATGACAGTGATTTTTTCCTCACTAAAATAATATATTTTTTCATGAATAAACATGGTACGAACATCACAAGTTTACACATCAATCACACTGTTTAAGTTAGATAGGAATGTCTTGATTTTTGTAAGAAACACGGATGGTATGAATTACATCAAAAACTGCTTCAAATAAACCATTGAAACTCATTAATTGTCTCAAAACCACCATGAGGCAAAGGCGGATTTTTCAACATTTAGATAACTTTCATCTGTGAAATAAATATTGCAGCTTTTATATTAAAAATATGTCTATTAAATATAATCAAAGTTATCTGACAATTGAATAATCAGCCCTAAATATGACAAGTTTAGAAAGATACACTTAATGCTTTACCCAAAATGTGATATATGGATTCCTCTAGAAAACCAATGCATTACTGAAGCCCTGATTCTAATAACAACCATTGTCAACTCACTCTTGTTAGATATAAGTAGTACAATCTTCTGCTTCAGTGTGCCAGAAAACTGATCAAAATGCTCGCTAAATACCTGTCATCCACTCCTTTGCGGAACAAAATAAAAAACAATCAATAAAATTAATTTAAAACACAAACTTGATTACTGCATGCAATAATAATATTTAATATAAACTAAATAAAATGTTAATGGAATTATAAATAATAAGTGAATGATTCATAAAATTATTGTTCAATAATATACTTAAATAATTTTAAAAGCACATGTTTACAAATATTAAGTAATACTAACTGTAATTATTCAATAATTTAAGCAAAATCAAGATAATATTAAGGTAAGGTTTTTTTAAATGAATAAACAGATTAAACAGTAGGTAACATAATTAGGATAAGACAAAATAAATATTAAACTAGCAACTGTAATACCTCTAACTAAATAAAAGTGACATAAAATAAGATGACACCCTTTACACAACTTACATCAAACTATGAACCACAACGTTAAAATACCAATTTCAACTGTATACCACTATGAACATATTCAGTCTAAATGAAATCACTAATATCACTTTGTTAAAACAATGTTTAATGAGAATCATTAAAGCATTCTAACTAAACGTGCGTGTGAAGTGTGCCGCACTACCACACGACTGGATATTCCAATAGAACAACTACTAGTAAACAGTAATTATTGTAGTCATTTGCAATCAAATTATTAAGTATAAGCAAAACGAATGTACCACTACATGCAACTAAAGTTATATCATACCTTGCTTAACTTTGGACACCAGTTATTAGAAGAACCGTATTGACCGCCTGGCAATGCAGAATGGTAATTATTTCCAGCTGTACTGGCTGACCAAACCGACATACCTAAATTATTTGCACGATAGTCCTTCGAATTCAATCGACGAGGTCAATCTGGGCCTCTATGTCTTTACTCCATGTAAATAACGGGTTACTTAATGGAACATTACATTTTTGACGAATTTGAACACAAAAATGATGCATAGATGGTACAAAAGATTAGTAATATTTATTTTTTAGTATTACAAAAAAAACTACTACTATTCCATCTCCATCATAAAAACCGTAAACGTCATAAACAAAATGCCAATGATGACAGCACACTGTCATTGTCAAAATTTGACTTTTGCTTATTTCCTAGGGAATGATATTCTCGCAAATTCGTAACATTGCCAAAAGACTATTCCACATTTTGTCATATTTGTGGCTACTGTGGCTAGTCATGCTCAAATAATTATATTTATTTACGTGATAATCCTTTATTTTTAATCCGTAAAATGTTTTATTATTAATGTTTCACCATACAATGTATAATAAGCCATTATAGCTGGTATGGACAACATTCCTTCAATAATGTATAGCCTTGTCTCGGTCTGATACGTGTCAATGGAGGGAAACGGCATCATTTAATAGAAAAGATGTTAAAATAATACAATATGGAACACGCTGGTAGAGATGGAGAAAAAATCGAGTTCATTTTGTAACGGTACTGCGTCTAAACGGGAGTGTCCATGAAAAGTCGGGCAAACAGGCTAGCGAGAATGATAAGCAAGTGACAAGTGGACGATTTGTTCGAGTAGTGGATAATGTAGGTCGATTAGTAATTTGTTTTGGCTATTGTGGACTGAGGAATCGCCAGTCAAGTGTCGCGTGTGTGTAAAAAATTTATGCTGAACTCAGTATTGTTACCGTTGGTTAAGTGGCTTCCTTCTGTGTCACGATGGCCGAGGCTGCAGTTGCCGCGAGCAGTAATCCCAACGCGGAGATCATTCGGGGCCAGGTGTTCGAAGTGGGGCCCAGATACACTAATCTACAATACATTGGCGAAGGCGCCTATGGCATGGTTGTGTAAGTACAGATTGAATTACATTAAAACCACTGAAGCTTGTGAGTTTAAAAAGTGTTACACTACACCAAGCTACAATAACTTTTTATGTAATGTAAAAGTACAGTTTGTATTGTTTTAGTAAAAGTAAACTTTAAAGATTGACAGCAGGTATATTTCTTCAATCTTGGTGTGATGTGTGGCGCTTTGAAGTAATGTAGCTTATTATTTTGCTGTATAATATGTTAGCAGGATGGTTTAAAACCTCCATCTGGTACCTTCTCTCTCACATCTTGCTTGTTCAAAGAGTTCAGTGTTAAACCAGGCTAACAGACAAACAATGTTTATGTTCAGTTACAACTATTGAGAAAGCAAATATTATTTAAAGCGTTTCAAAATGGGAATCTTTTCTGGCTTTCTGGTTTAGGTTATTTACTACAGACCTGAAATAAATAATGTTTACTTGAAGAAAAGAAAAAATAAACCAGAATTGGAAGTTCTAATTGAAGTGGTCCCACTTCAATTAGAATTAAAATTCTGTTGTATGTAGTTTAATTTGCATAATTCAAGTCGGCCAATATTGACTAACATTTAATTAACTATTATTAGTGATGTATCATTCAATAATTGAGCTGAACTCAAAGGATTCTTGATTCAAGGTATTCTGTAAAAAGAATGCAAAGTTTCAGACATAAATATACCAAAATTCAATGTGGTAATTGAATATCGGCTTATTTATGTGTGCTTAATAGCTTAACATTCTTTTTAGAAGAGGCAATGGTGCATTGATAAAAGTGGACAGTAAAATTCTATCAGTTTATCAATTTCAAATGTTATCATTTAAGATAGCGGACTTGTTGATGCACGTTATAAACATGGAAATTGTACGAGGCTCACCTTTTTATGTCATAATACAAGAATATGTTCTATGTTATAGGGTTTGGTTACTTAGTCCGTAAGGTGGACCATTGTGTGTGATACAACAATATGATAATCGGGCAAACCCAAGATGTGGGAAAAACCCGCAAACAAGCATTACTAATTACCCTTTATATCTTATGAGGAAATATTACTTCAGAACATGTTTCTAGAGTTCAAAAATGTGACCTATATTGTATGTAGTATTGTTGGAAATATGGAATAGGTATTTAAATAATAGGTGTCATTAACAACATTTAATTATATGTGTTCTGTCACTGCCATCTCTGTGCAAACATAAACATGAGTCACATATTAAATTCATGAGTGCAATAAAAATGTACCGAAAGTGCATGTTTATAAAAAAGTTGACCAATGATTGCACGGAATTTATTGTAGAGACATGGTACACCATCAAACAAGCTGTCACAAAAGTGCATCTCACATTGTCACTTTGCCATATCGACATTTGACATCAGAAAAGAACCTAGAACACCTCATTTGTCCATGCAATCATTTCAGTAGTTAAAACTGAGACTAAGAAAGCCTCTTCTATCCCATGAAGGCTCTACTACAGCTGAAAGCGTAGAACAGAGGTTCTTCCGATCTTCTTGTATGAAAAAGGCATTCAGTGTACAATAGGATTTGATGTCCTAAAGCAGGGGTATCCAACATAATCTTCTGGAGGGCCAGGTTTGATATTTTTGTAACCTTTGCGGGCCAAAAGAAATGTCCAATGCCAAAGTGAGATTTAAATATAAACAAAACAATATTTTTCATAAAGCTGATTTATTAAAAAAGAAAGCCCCAGTTTTACCTACAAATTATTTTTCTTTTAATGCATAACTTATAACCTAATGAGATGACTGGTGGCTTTAGGCCACCAGAACATAGTCACAGAGGAAGCTGTTTTCGTAGTCTGCTTTTCGAATTTGAAAAAGCTTGTCCTCTTCTATCCACTATGAAGATTGAAGGCGTTTTTCTTTGAAGGATGCAAAAAAAAAAAAAAAACAGTGGCACTCCAGGAGTGCCGACAGAAGTGAAAACTGAAAAAAAAACAGTGGCACTCCAGGAGTGCCGAAAGAAGTGAAAACTGAAAAAAAACAGTGGCATTCCAGGAGTGCCGACAGAAGTGAAAACTGAAAAAAAAAAAACAGTGGCACTCCAGGAGTGCCGACAGAAGTGAAAACTGAAAAAAGATAATCGCCACTGCGGTAATCAACGCGTTGATGTCTTTTACTCCACGCACCGCGGTAATCAACGCGTTGATGTCTTTTACTCCACGGTGTCGGTAAATTGCGTTACAGTGTCGCGAAATCAATGGTTTAGTCTCATCTCAAAAATGCCCAACGCGCCTAAAGAAGTTTTGACTTCAAAATTATACATTGTGCCTGAATTATCATCATAGCTTATTAAGTGTGGCGGTGGGCTTGCTATGTTGTCGAAGATCCGATGGCCGTTGACGAAGTCGAGCAAAGGAAACAAGTGACCGATGATCTGCAAAAGGCAATGCAGCGGACAGTCTCGATGCAAAAGTCGGAGAACCGAATAATTTGGCGCATTTTACCGCGATAGACTTTAGTCGATTGTTTTCAAAAGTTGACCTTGGCCCATAATGACATGACCTTCCGTTACACGTCCCATATTGTATTGAATTCGCAAGGTCACACTGCGAAACAAATGTCGGCGGCACCTTGTCCATGGGCCATGTCTAGTACATGTGTATACATTTAGCTTACACGTTAACTACTGAAAACTTTCAATATTAAATATAAACCTACCTAACTACTACCTACTTTAATAGAAAAACTACGTTGCCATATGCATCGTAAAACATAAAAACACAAAACAGTGCTGATCTGTATCAAACGCCCAAATTCTGTCGGTCACACATGCCAAATAGAGCCAGTAAACCAGTCACTGAGATAACGACACATTTGCAAATACTGCTAATCTCGGGTTTGGTTTTGACCTTGCATTTAGCCCCCCTTACTGCATACCGCGTGTTAACAAGGGCTCAGCATGTTTACACCTTTATGAGTCATTATTTAATAATATTATTTGATAAGGTTAGTCTGTTTGCATTTCGAGTGAATATTATGATAATGTGTTGGTCGCTTAGTATGTCATTTTTAACATCTGTGCTTATCTTGATAAGTAATTGTTTGATAAAAATATTGAGTTGATAACCTATAAAAGTAACCGACTCGCATTGGCTGGTGGATCACTTACATAAAGTAACAACCTGCAGAGTAATTGCGTATACCCATGCGGAAGTGTACGCGAAATACCGCAGAAAACCCGGGTTCTTATTATTCGCAAGTTCTTATAATTCGAAATATTGCCAAAAGTATTTTGACATGTTATGCAGCAAATCCCTTAATTCAAGGGATCGCTTCTAAACCGACGTCTCAGGAGTTTCGGAATTTTACCCGCAAGAGTGTAAAACTATGCGAGTCATAAAACCGCAGGAGAAAACCAACTTTTCAAACGATTAAAAGTTGGCTTCGGTCAGGTTGGATCTCTCAACGACATAAGTAAGTACCTACCAGACCCCTGCAATGCAATGAATATTAATATTATGCTTAATCAAAATCTGATAAAGATATAACAACAGCAACGTTACCATAGCTTTGTCATTGGCAGCTATTCAGTTTATATATTTATTTAAAGTAGGTACGCCAACAGCATATACATTGTGCATTAAGTAATGTGTTCTTAAGTGCATTAATGATCAATTACAGCTTTACACGACATTCGAATTATACATTTATGCAACACGTTACTCCTGTTCAAAATCAATCATGTGAATATTTTTTTTTCTAACTTGAACAGACAGCTGTGCTGCTGGGGTTTGTTGCGCCACTTCTTCTTCCCAGCGAAAGGCACTAGGAAGTGGTGAAGGGTGGGCGTTTTGGGGGACTGTCTTATGTAATTTTGACGTTCGAAAAGTGCTGATTCTCAGCCTAGTTTGAATAAATGACTTTTGAATTTGAACTGGTTGAAAATAGCTCAGAGGGGCAATTCCCATATTTTGAAAGGTATAATTCCGACCCCCACTGCACGCGGCAGTGCTACCGCGTCAATCCGCGTCACTACTGGTTTCCATCCATTTTCTAAAGATTTAAATGAGATTACAATCTAAGCACGGCAGCAATGTCGCGGCAATAATTGTATGATTCCGAACCTTGCTGCAGCACTGCTGCGGAAGCACTGCCGCGTGCATCGGGGATCGGAATCATACCTTATTAACGTTCGCATACTGATCTCTGTCGTAATCTGTCAAAAAACAATAAATTTAAGAACCTACTAGACAAGTTTTTTGACATTGATTGTCGCTGAATGAGATTGCGATTTTAATTTGAACGTGTGTAAGTACTTACGAGAATTGGCTTCAGATGCCAGTGTCAAGTTTTCCATTTCATTTACCTATAGACAGTTGAAAGGGGTAAGTCGGATTTCGTGAATAACTAGGTAACTGACGACATATTATTATTTGCAGTTATTAAAGTTACAGTTTCCTAAGACTGCGGTGGCCGCCACATAAGCGTCCGCAATTTACCATCAAATGACGTCACTGAAACGTTAATTATTGATGAAAGTAAATTGGTGTGTTTCCCTAGAGAGCGTTTTTTGACACTGTAAAATCCGGTGTCATAAAAAATTATGACACCGGATTTTACAGTGTCAACTATGTTGGGGTCGGCTTCCAGTCTAACCGGATGCAGCTGAATACCAGTATTTTACATAAAGCGATTGCCTATCTGACCTCCACAACCCAGTAACTGGGTAATACGATACTCCTTGGTAAAACTGGTTGTCAGACTTTCGGGCTTCTGACGACCCGTAACGACTGTCAAAGATCCACGAATGACAACCGGGACCAATGGCTTAAGGGCTCCGTGCTTTCCGAGGCACGGAGGCGTCTGTATGTAAAGATGGACCCATCCACGGACCAACCCCGGCAAGCATAGCTTAACCTGATGGATTGACCCGTGCAGCTGTTATTACTTAGCCACGAGCTCCTCCATCGAGTCACTGCCATCGTATAAACCTGGTATAATCGACTGCGATCAGCTTTCTGATTGTCTGGCTACAAACCACGATTTCATTGTATATAACATTAATTTGTTGTCAAGTGATTAGATTGACTGTCGTTATATCAGCTTACCGATCACATCATGAGACACATACATAAACTCACGCCGTATTTCCATGAGAGTAGGCAGAGCAACAGACCGCTCGCTACCTGCTATCCTTACATATTCGGATACTCCTTTTGCTTCGTTTACGTTTATATACTGCGCATATTAAACGCACGCCGCCGGTTGAGATGTCTTCGCACCTGACGTACATTTCTAAGAACATCACCAATAAGGTCACTATTATCTTGGGCGTCCCCTTACGACGTTTCCACTCACATCTGACCTTGTAAATACCTTCGTCGCCTTTCATTCATCCTCTCAACATGACACAACCGTCTAAGCATACTCTTTTCAATTTTCAGAGACTCGTTAGACTTTTCATGAACCGGGGGTAAGCGTCTCGGCAAATTATGCGATTGACGTAAACAAATGAATTATTATTTCAAACACGTCTCTCATTGTGCTGGTTTCTCGAACGTTTACAATTAGTCTAACGTAATTGAAATAGTTTGTATATCATCCAATTTTCATTTTATAAATCGTAATATTGATTGGGCAAAAATAGCGAAATATATTTTTTAAGTTGGCATTAGAAAAGTTAGAAATAATGGCAATAGGCTCGCCCCCTATTACATGGGACTTAAACATGACAGGTACACCTCTGCCCAACCCCTCGGGGAGACAAGGCTTGATGTTTATGTAAAAGTTGGAAGATAGGGCTGTGTTCCCGTGTCTCCAATATTAGTCACCATCATGATGAAGTCATCGTCAGGATCATTCTGGTCACGTATCTGCTCAGTCCATTCATCACAATAATCATCTCCTAATAACGAATTCTATTGTTTGCTATGGTGCTATATTGCGGCAAATATGGCAGATATTAACAATCTATGTAGAGCCAGACACATAATATTTACTAGTAGTTCTGCGAACAGTAGACCTCGCGAGCACAAACTTTTTTACAACAATTAATAAACTACTAAAGTTATTTAAAACGGGATATTTACCATGTTTTTTGTTTAAAACAGGATATTTTGTTAAAAAAACAAACATAATAAATATGCCGTTTTAAAGAACTTTAGTATTGAAAAAAATCATGTCAGTTTAAAATCCTATGATTAATATACCTATCCAACTTAAAAAAAAAACCCGACTGCAGCTGTAGTTTACTAAAAAGCATGTGGTGACAAGATGATGATAAAATAGAAATAACCTAACCAACTACTATCTGTTAAACACGAGACTTTTAGGGCCTGCTACACGGCTGCCAACCGCGTCTCCGACAGTAATGACCTTAGTTGGCGACAGGCAGAGCTGTTTGAAATTTGGTCGTAAACCACCAACTACAAGATTGTAAACCACCAAGGTCACCTCTGTTGGGATGCGTTTGGCGACCGTTTAGCAGGCACTTTACTTTTGAAGCTACTTTACACCTAACAAAACTCAGTCATACAAAATCTGCGACGGGACCATTTGGCAAGCGTCAAAGACAACGCAATCTAGCGGTGTACAGTAGCGCCATCTGGTGACCTTATTGTAAAACGTTTTAGAGAATACTAAAAATTATTTTCAGAATTTTCTTAGTTTTGTGATGAGAAGGTGGTCCCAGGAGACCAATTCTCGCGTTTACACTCGTACTTGTCGCATTCGTCAATACCGCTCGTCTCCTTATGTCGCTTTTAGAACGGTGGCATTATCCAGATTCAGATCACGAGTCAAAGGACAAAAATGTTGCCATTTACGTCGCGCGAAGCAATCCATACCACATAACGATGCTACGTTTTTTTTTAAACGCAACTAAAGATGAAAAGTGTACCTATTAAAAATGTTTGTTTAAGTATTAAAGGTTTTGAGCAACATTTTATATGTATTTCATAAACATGTAGATATCAATATTGTCATCATTATTGATCGTAACTCCATTTATGTTTTATTTATTATTATTAACATTGAAATAAGTTTTCCTTGGAACATATTTGCTACAACGGAATGCATGGCTGATGCTTTTTTAACTGTCAATGTCAACGATTATTTGTCACGTCAAATGAAAGTCATAATCATAGAGGAAAGTAATATATATCGGGTCATAATTTTGTTGTTTGTTAACTTTGGCTATCTACATAAATTAAGTAATTACACAATTACAGAATGACTAAAATAACAATGCTATTATAAATTAACTGATGACTACCACAATAACATCAAGGGTTATCAAGATCGAGAAAAAGAAGAGGAAGTTTGGTTTTCGTAAAGAGTGCGTACAAACATCTGTCGAAATTCATAAAGACTGAGCAAGAGGTGAAATGGTGATTCCTAAGCTCGCGACCAGCGCGCGATAGACGACGCCGACTATTCGTGTGAACTTGTGAATGTTTTGTATTGTTTACGTACACTATCTTTTTAGATATATAAGTTTTACATAAAAAAAAAAACATTTGAAATCTTTGTCTTTTTAAATGCTTTTGAAACACTGCATCATGTCGGTGATACAATAATAATAGGTGAGTAAGTATATCATTTATTTCTAGTGACAACAGAACCTTTACATAAATACCTTACAGACTCGTAAATAAATTCAGTATACACCCAAGTATAAACAACAAAACATAATTATCACACCGCACATGGGAGTTTAGTTTTGGTCATACTTCTCAGTAATATCTAAAAATTCTGCCTTTTGCAGCGCAGGAACCTGGAGGATATCTGAATTAAAATGAAGAAACCATGAACGATAGCTTGTAGTTTTAGCGTTCGAAAATATTTTATGCTACCAACGCACTTCTATGATTTGTCGGCGATGACCAATTTTTTTTCCTATAAACAAAAAACATAACGTCGTTCAATACGTCAACTTAAATTTAAAAACCGGCCAAGCGCGTGGGCCGCGTACAATTAAGGGTTCCGTAGTTGGGATCAATTTATCCCAAGAACAAACTTTAACATTGTAGTTAAAAAACATGTTCTCCCATACATTCCAACTGCAAATGTAAGTTGGCCGATTATTACTCGTTAACTTGTAAAGCATACTTAGTTGTCATATTATATATTATTGCTGTTTTTTTCACATATCCAAAAACAACCATTTAGCTGGCAGGGGAGACAACACTTGACTCTTGCAAAAATTAGCACTTTAAAACTTAATATTTCGCAAACGGATTCCTGAGTCGAAAATTAGTTTTCCCACACCCACACGACACCCTTTAACATAGGAAATCATCCCCACTTTACGTGTAGGAAGGGGAGGTACCCTAAAAACAAATATTTTTCATGATTTAATTTTACCACTTTGTCGACCGCGCGCGGCGTGTTTAATGTATTACCCATGCCAAATTACAGCTTTCTAGTACTAAGATTCTCTGAACTAAGCCGCGCATAGACAGACAGACAGTCAGATGGACATGGCGACACCATATCGGTTCCATGTTGACTACAGAACCCTAAAAAATTGAAAAATTATGGTAAAAATTTGTAGGCCAGCTAGAAAAATTAACTAATAGGTTTTCATAAATAGTGAGCAATTCACTGCATTTTGAGAAGCTATTCTGCTCATCATGCCGAAAATCCTCATCAAATCTTTACCAATTTTTTTTGAGACCAGCTTTCTTTCAGATAAAAAAGAACCATCAAAATCAGATCTCATAAGGCGGAGATATCCAGTAGCCCCATTTTGGAGAGAGTAGCCCTCCAGTCAAAAATCCCCGACGGCAAAAATTTACAAAAAATTCGTCAAACCTGTACACCAAATTTCGTCCAGATCGGTTGCAAAATACGACCTGTAAAGGAGTACGTACAAACTGACACACGAAAGCAAATTTTGCCAGACTTTTTATTTCTATTTCATTTTTGAATGGAGAACCTTGGCCCTGCTTTTTCTAAAGCTACATTGAAGCTAAGAGTTACTGGAAACTGTATTGAAATCCAGTTTATGCATACTTTTCTTCAGCGCATAAAGTTTATATTTCTATAGGTATTCAAAAGAAACTTAATTTACCAAAAATATAACCGACTTCCAAACTACAAAGTGAAAAATAACTTTAATTTCGGAAGTCGGTGTCTTTGGATCAGTATTTTAGTTTTTTAACACCGACTTCCGAAATTAAAAATAGAAAACTCTTTTGTTGCTAAGTGGTTTAATATTATATTCGGGGTCATTTAGAATTTTTCTGTTAATATTTTGTTAGAGCGTTCCTTAATAATGACTCTGCATAAAGATGGCGACGGTCTTGTTATTAGGTTCTAGTCTTACAAAATTAAGTTGCTTAGCAACATTGAATAACCTTCAGGGGTTGATGAAGTCGCTATTTCAAAGGCTTAAAGCAATTTACTTTTGCTGTAAATTGCTACACTACTGAATTAGGCCTAGGTACGGAATGCTACGCTTTATTGAATGTCTGCCATTTTAATGTAAAAGACTGGTTTTTCCATTTATGTTTCTCTTAGTGGGTAAAATGTCGAATACTACAACATAATCAAGTGTAGTTGATCTACTGCATATAATAATTGACTGTGACTCACGCGAGTCACGCGTGACGTGGTGTCGTGTTCCTTACGCCGAATTTTGCGAGGGTAACTTATTAAGGGTTCTTGCCAAACATCAAATGCCAGTCGGAAAACCTTACAGACGAGTGCTGAACTTGAATAATGGTAATCGTGCAAGCTGTCCTCAAAAACGAAATATAACCGTCTTCTTATTCTTTTATAATTAGAATCTTGTATTAGTCACTGTGATGTAGTATAAGAACCAAATAGTTCAGCGATTCCCAGAAGTTTGAAACGAACTTGGCTCTTTGAATGTTGTCTCACACCTTTTGATAGCTTTCGGCTGGTAAACAAAGTCTGAGCATAAACTTACATTACTTTTCTTTCAAAACTTCGCTCTTATTTCTTAAACAGTAATTGAGTTGGGTGCACTTTTAAGGGATGAAGTTCTTAATCTATTTCGTCTGTTTTATTCTCGCCAATCCTTTTAAACGGTAAGTTTCATGGCCGTTCACGTCTCTGAACTCTGTATTTGCTTTGTTGTTTTCTCAACTGGTTATAAGTTGATGAATAAATAGCGAGAACCTTTCTGGGAATTGTGTGCAAGCTGCCATCAATGGCGGGTTGGATAAAGAAGGGTCGAAATTGCGTTTTCGTTTGATTCAGTTGGGTAGTAGAAAACAAAGGAGTAATTATTTCGTCTTGTAGCTCTTTTGCTAAGCTGAGTTGCTAAGTTGTATGCTAAGGTCTGTTGTCTTATTGTATTCTGGTCTGTCGAATAATTGAATGGTTGCATTTGGATAGACGTCTCCCATATCGCCAAGATTCGTTTAATCCACGACGCTGCACTCTTTTCGCTGGCAAGTTTAACGTCTAGCCAAGTCCCTCATAATGAAAGAAAGAAAGAAGAAAGAAAGAAAAAGAAAGAAAAATCATTTATTTGCGGTAAACATGACGCAAAAAAAAACGAAGCATGAACTCTTCTTAATAATTTCTCACTATGTTTGCTCTTGTCATATGATTTAGTCGTATTGAACTACCTTGTTACTCTGCCCCACAATGCTGACCGATAACCGAACTTCCACTGTTTATTTTAAATTAATTTTGTTTATAAATCGAGTTGAGGAGGAATAGTAACCATGGACTTCCTTGTTTGTTCTTCTCCATAAGAATTTACGCCTTTGAGAGAGTAACTTGGATCAAAATTATGACGCGGTTTGCTGTGTAATTAAAATTGATTAGTACTGGGGTAGTTGGTTGTTACAATACGATTAATTGGGTTGTAATTAGTAAAAAACTCTGCTATCTTACTTACTCGTCTGTTCTTCTTTAAATATCAATATTGTGGCGATTTCATTGATGAGAATTAGGCGTGCGTAGGTGTTACCGGATTCCATGTTGTGGTATTATATTGACCTATTGACCACTTATTACATAATTGTGTCATTGTAGAAAGGAATTTTATGACATACTTACTTAAGTTGGTATTAAATTAAAACTATACATCGTTCTCTTCATGTCCCATTACTTAGAGAAATATGTGAAATTGAATTTAAATTGCGAAGAAAAACATGGGGAATGGGACGTAGGGCTATCCCATTCCACACCTAAATGATAGACTAGTGGGCGTCACGCGGTTTCACCCGCGTAATTCCCGTTCCCGTGGGAGTACGGGAATAAAATATAGCTTATGTTACTCGCTGATAATGTAGCTATCCATTGCTGAAAGAATTTTTCAAATCGGTGCAGTAGTTTTTAAGTTTATTCGTTACATACAAAAATAAAAATATTTCCTCTTTAATATTAGTATAGATGGAAAGGTAAAATTGGCGCCCAATCCAATCCCATAGTTTTCTTATGTATGGACATAGCTAACTTTGGTCTGATTGGGCATCCTATTTCAAAATAAAGCAGTCTATAATTTCGCAACAGGCATTTTAAATTAATCAAAGACAAATAATTAGAAGGAATACACAAATGACATGCACAATATCGGCACGACAGTCGGCAAGCGAAGCAAGCGAAATCAAAGGGACCACAAATAATTGAACATTGTTCAAAACATGAACAATTTTATACTGTTACTGGAATTGTGGCTTTGGGACCTTCGAAAACGGTCTAATAAAGGTTAACAGATGAGGGCAAGCGGCAAGTCTTTTGACCTATTCTTGCCCAGCACTTGTCTCCAAGGACTCTTCGCTCAATATTTCATTAGCCGCCTGGGTCGACCGAATCCTCAGTGATTTGGAAGCTTGTTAAGAATAAAACATTCATGTAACACGTGACGGCTCCAATGCTCGTCCTTCATACTGATAATATGAAGCATCCATAGACAATATCTGTCAGCATTTACCTCAATCATTAGTAACGTTGGAAACTAACTTTTTACAGCGATCGCTACAATAAATTAGCCTTAATTATACTAAGCGCGGAATATTCGCATCCTCCTAGCTGTGGCGCCTAATGTCCGCCATTCGAACACTGATGGCTGGTTATTAAGCCTATGAAAGGTTTTTGCGCCGAGACCGTCTTTTGTTCTTTGTGAAATTTATGTCTGGAATCCAGGCAAGACAACAAGTGACATTTAATTAATTGCCAGTACAGCTTCATGGAATGTTTTTATAGCGATAGTTACGCATTAATAACGAGGTCGTGTTTAGTAACTGGGTAACCCGTAACAGCGCTGACTGTAGTGACAGTATTTAGGGACCGGTGCGCACGGGCACCGTTTACGGAAGTCGCGTCGTGCCTTTGGCCGTAATACAATGACTCATGCTGATTGTACAGACGAATGACACTAGTTTAGCTATTTTAATGTTTAGAAGGAACTGGGTTAGTAATGATCAGGGTTAAATTTATGTTTCAAGGTTAATTATGTTCAGTAGTTAGGAAAGATCAATGAATTACCTTACTTACTTAACTTAATCAATAAAACTTTGCAAACCGGTAACAACAAAACGGAAAAGCTGACGGATTGGCTGACAATCATAAAGTTTTTCTTTCCAAATCTGTTGATTATTGACGTCATGAATAAAACCCACTTTGAATTCAAGGAAAACTTATCCGAAACATATTTATATTTTTGTTATTACCACATTCATAAAATATTATTTCGATTATCCAATAACACACAGAGGATTAGCACTATAATTCCAATATTTCGTGATAAACGCTTTTTTCTCCGAGATACAATTTTCCTTTTTTCTCATAAATGTTCAATCTCGTGTCAATATGTTGTATGTCGCATTTGGCAGTTACATCATTTATCGCGGATCTTCGGTGCTAGGCGCTATTCAATTTTCCTGTTACGAGTTTGTTGTACGGAATTACGGATGTCAGTTACGTGCTTGAACCGCGATGGTCTGTGACGGCCATTGTTTACGAATATTGTTGTTTGATGATTCATCTTTTATTTTTTCGTCTAGTCTAGTAGCTGGAACGCGCGTGTTTAGTCTGCGTGTGGAGAATTGTTATAGAGGTTTCCGAATCCCACCGTATTCCCGTGGAATTTGTATAAGATGACATAGTATCCTTCTTTGTGGTTTATAATAACACAGAACTTCGTCTCTTACCAATAAGTGGCTTTTGCTATCTCTAGTTGTTTTCACTACCCTTTTCCCGAAATACAAATCTCGTCAGTCCGTCCACGCATACATACATACAACTTCAACAATAATGGTTGTATTGACTTCTTTATTAGTAATGTAATACCTACCACAATTGCCCTTTCTGGGTTTTACCATAGCGATGAAGAAGATATAACAGAATTATGTAAGCGCTCTAAGATTTTCCTGTGTGCAAAATTAGCTCAGCATATTAAACGCGTTATATAAGGAAACAGAGGCAAGAAAACAGAAAGGGAAATAAATAAACAGGTAACGGAGACCATTTTGTTGCGTTCCTTTATTAAACAAGGATGTGTACGTAAACAAATATTAATTTATCAAGGAGTATTAAATTATGTCGTCCAAATATGTTGGGACACACGGTGCTTGTAAGTAAAATTACTCGGGTTTACCAACTGGGTCTCGACAAGGGTCTGATGCGGGTCTTACGTCCAAACACGGAGATAGTAATACCTACTACATTAATTAATGAATTACCATTAGATTCATGTTAGAGTTTGGTTTATTAAATAATAGTTATAGTTTGGGGAACATACGGAGTATATTATGTTCCTAATTACAAAGCTCTAGCTTGATTGGAAGTAGACTACTTTTATGATTGATGATCTTGTTAGCCAGAGGGTTCCCAATAAATAAATGTTTTTTTTTTATGAATTTGGAATACCCCTTTTTGGCGGCAGTTACCCTCATAAAACATCGTTGTGTGAGATAAACTTGGGCCGAAAAGAGTTCAAAAAAAGTTGGGTGTAAATATTCCAAAAAACGCGCCAGTCTGTTTTGCTAGAACTTTAGCTTTGGGATCGAAAACAATTCCACTCTCATAACAAAATTCTTCCACTCCTCAAAACTCGATATCCAAGTGTTACAGGAAAATTACTGTAAAAGGGAATTTATAAGTACCATCTTGGGCTAATCGTTATTGGTAAGATAACAGCCGATGACGTGGAACATTAGAGCACGTATAAATTCCGTTATCGCGTGCCTGAAACACTGCCAGGGGTGTGGCAGACGAAAGTAAAAGTAACGGCCCATTAGGGTCCGTGGTGGCTCAGTAGCAAATACCATATTTTTATGATGCCATTAAGTATAATGATATCATGGTGTTGCTTAGCAAACATTGAGGAAAAGCTATGTAAAGTTCAATCTTTTTATGCCGGTCGTCGCAACGCAATGTCAGATATTTTAATTTTAGAACAACAACATCATCATTTCAGCCGAAAGACGTCCACTGCTGGACATAGACATCCCTCAAGTACCGCCACGTCGACCTGTGCTTCCCACATCCAGCGGATTCCTGCTGCCTTCACAAGGTCATCGGTCCACCTTGTGGGAGGCCTTCCAACGCTCATCTTCCGGTACGCGGTCGCCAGTCCAGAACCTTTCGGCCCCATTGACCATCTGTTCTGCGAACAATGTGCCTTGCCCATTGCCACTTAAGTTTGGCAATTCTTCGGGCTATGTCGGTAACCTTGGTTCTCCTGCGGATCTCTTCATTTTTGATTCGATCGCGTAGGGAAACTCCAAGCATAGCCCTTTGGGTGACTTTTAGCCTTCTAATAAGGCCCATTGTGAGCGACCACGTTTCAGTGCAATAGGTCATCACTGGCAACACGCACTGGTCAAAGACTTTCTTCTTGAGACACTGCGGTATGTGGGACGAGAAGATATTCCGTAGCTTCCCGAACGCTACCCAGCCGAGTCCAAATTAATCTAATTAGTAAATGATGTGCAGAAAAAATTAAATCTTCTCACAGATTAAATTAAAAAGTAATAAGTAGTTGTACAAGAATTTAGGTTTACATAATCTAGTTTGCCAATAAATTATTCATTTATCGCGATGATGACATAAACAGAAACAATAATAAGATTAACGAAAACACTTCGATCAAGTTTTCGATAAGGATGAAATCAACACTATATAAAAACACACTTGATATTTCAACGAATTACCCACACACATTTCTTGCGAAGCGTAATTCCGGAAAAGGAACCTTATTTGTTGGAGGAGAGCATTTCAAATTGTGGGTAAAAAAACTAACAAATTGATACATTATTGAGGCGACATGGACCCTCCTCCAGGTGTAACCTGGTGAAGGTTGCTGGATACGAGAAGCACAGGACCGGTCAATGTCCAGCAGCGAACGTCTGAAATGATAACGAGGTGGCATGTAATTCAGTCGGTATATTAATTGATTTTCTGTCTAATGTAATATTTTTACTAGGGGGAATATTTTAACAAGAAGCCAATTTGCGAAGTTTCTTAGTTAACAAAGGTTTTGCTACTTGCAGTGCAGTCTTAGTTAATGGTAATGCGCAAAACTTGCGCCCGACTACTCAAGTGTCAGCGTAAATTTAGCTTGATTACTTTCACAGTAGGTGATATTATATTTGTTTAGGACATAGCTCGTCGCTTGAGCAGATATTTATGTCTAAAATAGATCCCAAAAATATAAGAGAAAATGGTGAACAGTTAATTTTCCTTTTTTCGTAGCAAACGGGACATGTTTGGAGTAGCAATTTCAGCGGTCCGCATCATAGTTCTTTCTGCAAATAGTTTTTGCCATTGTGTAAATACAAAAATTTGCTCAAAATAGTTGCAAATAGAGTTTATTTTCTCGGTATAAGAACTGCAGATTAAACTTGGTACGGTCACAGGAACTAAAATGGCGGCTCAGTGCGCGGAAGTCGCTAATTCATCCGTACAAAGTCCTGCAGCTTAAGTTTTTAAACTGCTCTTGATGTAATAACATTTTATTCCTCTGAAAGGTTCTGCGAAATGAATTGTAGCCGCCCGTTACGGCTTAGCCCGGATAAAAGAGATGACGTATGACGGACTTTGTTGTATAATATATTCGGGAGACTGGGTAAAATCGTGGAGAGCTTTTTGTACGTTATTAACGGACTTCAAAAAAAAAGGAGGAGGGTCTCAGTTCGTCGGAATCAATTTTTTTCTTTTTGAAGTGATAACTTCTTAGGCGCGTTGGGTTGAGATGGGAAAAAACAATTGAACTCGCGACACTTACGTGTTACCGTTACCGACACTTCATTAAAAGTATTTCCTGCACAATAAAATTGTTCAAATTTCACTTCTGTCGGCACTCTCGGAGTGCCACTGTTTTTTTAATGTGTTTTCCCCGATTACTCAAAAACCACGACCGATTTTTTTTTTTTCTATTTGATCCCATTGTCATTTGGTCACGATCTGATGATGGGATTTTGGAGAAATCGAAGGAACTCTTCAAATATTATAGGCACACCTATAGCAATTTGGCTATTTTTTATAGTAACTGATGCATTTGCTCTCGGAAAGCACCGCCCGTTACGGCTTAGCCCGGATAAAAGAGATGACGTATTGCGGACTTTTTAACCGACTTCCAAAAAGGAGGAGGTTATATGATTAACGATTTTTTATATTTATTTCAGTTTCTCAAACACACTGTACACACACATGTACGTATGTCACAACATTTATTTGATTCAGTATGAGCTTTTTTTATTTTATCCTATCTTATATTACCTTTAATTTATTTATTAAAACGGACTGACACTTCGTTTATTATTATTCTAGCGTATGACACTCGTGGGTTGCAGCTGAAAATCAGCGTCAGGTGGTACACTTTGTGTTGTCATCTGACATTATGCTGAGCTGAGGCCCTTTTGGCATTATAATCATTGTTTTCTGTTTTTATAGTTTTAAGGTGTATTTTTCTGTTTTAATGCCAATAAACGCAATTTTCTTTCTTTCTTTCTTTCTTCTTTCTATATGTTCGACGCGTATGTTTGTTTTTTTTTTTTTTTTATGTATGTCCACCGATTTCTCCGTCATTTGTGGACCGATTTTGAAAATTATTTTTTTGTTTGAAAGGGTATGCTCCCAAATTGGTCCCATATAAATTTTATTAACTTTGCTTGGGTAGTTTTTGAGTTAGCTACAAAATACGTATTTTTTTCCCACTTAGTATGTAGATGATATGATAAGTTCCTGACACTGGTAGTAGGTAGTGGTATTCGAATGTGTGTGGGGTAGGTACCACAACTAAAAAGGGAAAAATAAAAACTTTTTACAAAAAAAAAAACTACCGACTTCCAAAAAAACACTACAAAGTGAAAAATAACTTTAATTTCGGAAGTCGGTGGCAAAAAACGAAAACACAAAACCCAAGACACCGACTTCCGAAATTAAAGTTATTTTTCACTTTGTAGTGTTTTTTTGGAAGTCGGTAGTTTTTTTTTTTGTAAAAAGTTTTTTTGTATAATATATCCGGGAGACTGGGTAAAATCGTGGAGAGTTTTTGTACGTTAAAAGCCTTACCGTAAAACAAAGTAAGGGCTCTCTTAATTGTATTTTAAAAGTTATATGTCTAGTCGACTGTGATTAATTAAATTAGTATGAAAGTTGAGCGAGTATGAATGATAGAACGTACTGTGGTCTTTTTTATGTAAATCTGTCAGAAAACCAGTGACCGAAAGCGACACCTAAAATGAATGCAGTTTCGAAACTCATTTTAACTAAAAGTCATTAAAAACCGGTCAAGTGCGAATCGGACTTGCACACGAAGGGTTCCGTACCACTGCCACTGTACAATATTTAACACTAAATATATTTATAAATTTCTTTAAAAAAATTGGCTGTCTGTAAAGTCGGTTTACGGACGATAATTTTACGTGATAACGTCACAAGCCGAACGCTTAGGCCGATCGTGCCTCTCTATCGCTTGTTCCGCGCTCTCGATTGCACGCTCGGCTCAGGCGGAACGTGACACTTTTTAGTGCGTGCAGCCGGCGTTCATCGATTTATAAGACGTTATCACGTCAAAAAAAATACCGTTTCTTGTATAATAGGGAAATCTTTAATTTTAAACTTTGTTTTTAACCGACTTCAAAAAAAGGAGGTTACTCAATTCGACCGTATATTATATACTATATATATTTTTTTTATGTGTTCGCGGATAACTTCGTCGTTTATGAACCGATTTTGATGATTCTTTTTTTGTTGGAAAGAAAATATCTCAAGGGTGGTACCATGATAAGGAAATCAGGATCTGATGATGGCATCCCAGAGAAATCGAGGGAACTCTTCAAATATTGTAGGCAAACCTATAGCGATTTGGGTATTTTTTATAGTAACTCGTGCAGTTGCTCTTGGAAAGCACTATTTAGTTAAGTGGAACTGATGATGAAGACCACAAGCCAGACAAATAGCCACCGGAACTACTCAATAATAAGTATTTCACGGTTTGCGATTCGATTACTTTAATATGGTTGCAATGCAATTTATGCTCGTCACAATGCATATGGAGAAGGGGAGCTGATGGTGAAGTACCAGGAGAACTCCTCAACGATGAACGTCCCTGCATCGGGAAAAGCAATATTTTGTAAAAGGTGATGAGCAGTTGGCATTAGGCTAAAGTAACTTAGATAAATTACAATTTGACCCACTAAAAAGCGAGAAATAAAAACTTTTTTACAAAAAATCAACCGACTTCCAAAAAACCGCTACAAAGTGATAAATAACTTTAATTTCGGAAGTCGGTGGCAAATAACGAAAATACAAAACCAAAGACACCGACTTCCGAAATTTAAGTTATTTTTCACTTTGTACCGGTTTTTTGGTAGTCGGTTGTTTTTTTGTAAAAAAGTTTTTATACTATTTGTTGTTATAGCGGCAATTGAAATAGATACACAATCTGTCAACTGTCTACCTATTACGGTTCATGAGATACAGCCCGCTGACAGACAGACGGACGGACGGACAGCGGAGGCTTAGTAATAGGGTTCCGTTTAGCACGTTCACGCTTTATGTTTTCGCCTTCAAAAGCTTTTCAATCGCGTGTTGTATTTAATAGTTCAAACGTTTCATAATAATTAATTTAATTTGTAATTTGACTTGGTAATTTGAACATGGCTTGTAGATATTCTGAAACGACACGCTTACACGTACATTTTTAATTTAATCGACATTAGCTAAATGAATTATTTCCTAGTAATTTTATTGTATCAGTACCTACCTGCTACCTCTACGATGAGTCATAGTGATGAATGATGTGAACACACGAAATTGTTTATGGTAATTTTCAATACACGTGAAATTAAATACCAGATAGTTCTAGTTGTTTTATCTATATACTAGCTGACCCGGTATAAATGTTTGGGGTGAACCACCCTTATCACTTAAGGGTATGAAAAATAGATTACGACCGATTCTCAGACCTACCGAATATACTTATAAAATTTCATAAAAATCAATAAAGCCGTTTCGGAGGAGTATGGCAACTAGCACTTGTGACACGAGAATTTTATATATCGTCACTGGAAAGGCAAAATTACTTAACCGCCAAATAAATGACTTGGCGGTTAAGTAATTTTGTCTTTCCAGTGACGATACATAGATAGATACTCGTATAAATATGAATCCCTATTTCTCACGGCATCACGCGTGTACGGCTGGACCGGTTTCGCAATTTTTTTATTTTTTTGTGTTTGTTATTGTCAGGAGAAGGTTCTTATGAAAGAAAAAAATAAGAAAGTTGCGGAAAATTTGAAAAGTTAAGAAGACTTAACGACCATATTAATTTTTCTAATGTAACCTTAGCGCTTTTGACATAACGGTCACTCGTTTGACAGTTGGCGCGATTGACAGAATGCGCGATGCAAACATAGGACAGGACAACGTCTGTCGGTCAGCTAGTCTCTGAATAAAAAAATCTCACCACGTTTATGTCGGTCCACGCAAAAAGAAGGGTTATTAAAAAACTTGACACACCCCTGAAAAAAAACAATGGCCACTCTTTTGATATTTTAGGACGGGCTGTGTTTTGCTTCACTTGTTTTCACAAAATTTTGGAGCGCTCGGGAAGTAGGTACTCTTAAAGTTACTGCTAATTTATCAAAGCATAACAACGGCAAAATGTCTGAAAAAAGGGAGGACGAAAGATAAACGTTATAAACTTTTCTTAAAAATGTTGCACCATAAAGACCGCCCTTTCCAAGTTTGCTTTTAGATGAGGTTATGTGAAAAGTTTTCAAAGAACCCCTTTTTATTACGAACACGTTAGAAATATTTCGCCGTAGGTTATCCTGCCTTTAATGCATATTGTATTTAAGGTGGGCCAGATTTGCCGACTCTATTATCCCTTGCCGTGCTTATTTTTTCATCTGTGATCTCAAACATCGAACTGATACGAGCTGAGAAAAAAAAAATGTTTTGTGTAAATCCTAATCCCCCAGCATTATACGATGTGATACAATTACAAGTATCTTCTATTTTTAATAAAAATCTGAAATTCACTGACAGACAACGCGCAGCTGTCCTAAGGCTGCCTGTCCACTTGAGCGGAGAGCGAGGCAGCTGAGCGGAGAAATGTGCCAATTTTAACCAATAGAATCTAAAATTCTATTGGTTAATATTGGCACATTTCTGCAGCCTTAATCGCTGGATCTAAAGCATAAATTTCGGCATAAAGACTTCCATAACAAGGAAGGTTAGCACTAGGAAGGATTTATGAAAATTAATTCTCTAAAACGGTTAAAAATAATATGAAACTTTGTGTGTAAGATCGTAATTTTTGCCAACGGGAAAAACTCCGGGCACACGGCTCGTGTGAAAAGAAGACTATAAGGGAATTAAATAAAAAATAATACTGCAAATGGTGTTTATTTTGTTCATAACATAATTAATCACTGGGGGAGGAATGGAAGAACATGTGCTCTGCTTTGACGTTGATTACAACATCGGTCAGCATTTTTCCAGCCGGCTGAATGTTATGGTTTGCACATGGTTTGCCATATTATCATTAACCATTAGGCTACGTGAACACATAAACAAGAATTGTATATATTTAATCGTAATAGAGAACGGTTGATTCAATGAAGGCTCATTTAAAACAGCTAGAACTGATTTCATTTTAACTACCATTAAAGTATGTTTGGGATTTTCAATTCGAAATGTGTATAAATTTTACAAGCTTTTAGGTACCTATTTGGTACTTTCTTGTCTGTCTGTTTGTCTGCTTTGTAACTTACAAATCAATTTAAACCAGTTCCTGGTAAGTTCCTGTTATCCGAACAGCACCATCATTGCGTAACACACGATCAAACATAATCGGAATCATTTTGAAGGATATTGCTAATCCATTGCATCATATGTTCAAAAAAATTGTTTGGTCAACAACGTAAATAACGCAATAAATGTTGTTGAACTGTCAAATGAAACGGAATATGATTGATTGTGTGACGCAATTAGGGTGCAGGCTTGTGTTTTACTGAACTATTAAGGTTTTTGAAGTGAAAACTTTAGGCGCGTTGGGCATTTTTGAGATAGGAAAAAACAATTGAACTCGCGACACTTACCGTTACCGATACCTACCTCATTAAAAGTATTTCCTGAACAATAAAATTGTTCAAGTTTTCACTTCTGTCGGCACTCCCGGAGTGCCACAGTATTTTTTTTTTTTTTCAAATTACCTGATAACGTAGACGTACCTACTTATAATTTTTTCTTCGAATGAACGTCTTTATGTCACATGATTTATCGTTATGAATTATGTTACAAGGTTGCCAGCCTTTCAGATTAGGTCCAATGTGTCAAACAAAATAATTGATAGTGGTTATTATTTCACAGGTCCGCGCACGACAATATAAAGAAATCAAAAGTTGCTATCAAGAAAATATCACCGTTCGAGCATCAGACGTACTGTCAGAGGACACTAAGGGAAATCAAAATCTTGACCCGGTTTAAGCATGAAAATGTAAGACCCTTTTATTAAATACTAGCTGACCCAACAAACATCGTTCCGCCGAACAGTCAATGAATGTGCATGTTTAGGATTTTAAAATTTCTACCCTACCTACCCTACCTACCCTACCTACCCTACCTACCCTACCTACCCTACCTACCCTACCTACCCTACCTACCCTACCTACCCTACCTACCCTACCTACCCTACCTACCCTACCTACCCTACCTACCCTACCTACCCTACCTACCCTACCTACCCTACCTACCCTACCTACCCTACCTACCCTACCTACCCTACCTACGCTACCTACCCTACCTACGCTACCTACCCTACCTACGCTACCTACCCTACCTACCCTACCTACCCTACCTACCCTACCTACCCTACCTACCCTACCTACCCTACCTACCCTACCTACCCTACCTACCCTACCTACCCTACCTACCCTACCTACCCTACCTACCCTACCTACCCTACCTACCCTACCTACCCTACCTACCCTACCTACCCTACCTACCCTACCTACCCTACCTACCCTACCTACCCTACCTACCCTACCTACCCTACCTACCCTACCTACCCTACCTACCCTACCTACCCTACCTACCCTACCTACCCTACCTACCCTACCTACCCTACCTACCCTACCTACCCTACCTACCCTACCTACCCTACCTACCCTACCTACCCTACCTACCCTACCTACCCTACCTAGATATAAAAAAGCCGATCCACACAAAATGTATGAGAACTTTCTTCATTTTTTTTTTTTTTCGTGAGTTTTTCCATATTTTCTCACCGTTTAAACCTTCCCTGGACTACGACAAACATTTCAAAACTCTCGACTCGAGTTTTAGCGAGACTAACGAACAGCAATTGATTTCATTTTACGCTCAGAATCAGTGTTTTTGTTTGAGGTGGAAAGTTACAAAAGACCCTTCGTATATTTCAATGTTGGTTTTTAAGGGCAAAATATCTGATATTATCTTTACAAAAAAACTAATCGCTTAATTCATGATTAACTTTCACTATCGTAACTTTCTACTGATCGAAAATTACGTGAAAATATGGAGGAGACCACCAACCCGTAGTAGGCCCGCGTGGTGAATTACGGCCCACACATGAATGTGAGGAGGCCTGTGTCCCAGCAGTGGGAACATTATAGGCTGATTATGCTTTGGAGTAGACTAGCAATTTTAACAATGTTTGTTCTCTTTCAGATAATTGACATTCGAGACATTTTAAGGGCTGAATGCATAGACTCAATGAAGGACGTTTACATCGTACAATGTTTAATGGAAACGGACCTTTACAAATTGTTAAAAACACAGGTAATAAAATAATAATTTCACTTGTAATCAACTTTATTCATTAAAGAGTTATGAATTAATTAAACCAATATTTTGTTTGAAACTCTTTTGAATAGAACCTTAATTAATTTACGTCACTCGTGTCCGATTGAAAATTTCAATTGATTAGTTAAGAAAAACTTCCGTGTCCATTAAATTAAATATTTTGTTCCAGAAATTAAGCAACGATCACATCTGTTATTTCCTGTATCAAATCCTCCGCGGGCTGAAGTACATACACTCTGCGAATGTACTTCATAGAGACCTGAAGCCTTCTAACCTGCTACTAAACACAACATGTGATTTGAAGGTACGATATAAATACACAATGTAGTCTGTTCAAGAGAACAGAGGAACACGAATGGATAGAATATGAAACTGGCACCGGTGACTAAAAAGTTGTGCGGAAATCGGTTGTCAAGGTATGTGATGCGCAGGAATGAGGAAAATGTGAGGAAAGTTTTGAGTATGAATGTCGATGGGTATAAGAGTAGGGGAAGATCAAAGGAACGATGGATGAACTGTGTGAGGATGATAAGGGGGTGACTACCGAGATGACAACTTATAGAAAAGTATGGAAGAAAAAATTTAACAAAAAAAAAACAACCGACTTCCAAAAAAACACTACAAAGTGAAAAATAACTTTAATTACGGAAGTCCTCCTTTTAAAAGACGGTTAAAAACTATGCTTTTGTATTGTGCTAAGTGACACACCCTTGCGAAACAAAGTACAGTTTATTTATTATCATCGCTATGGCTCCACTAACGCTTGAAGCCGCGCATGCATGACTATCAGAAACATAGTGAAAGGTACTCAGACTGATTAGTATAATAAGTACAGAGATTATTCAATCAATTTAGCACCTAGACATATCATTTTAGAACCAAACTGCGCATTTCAAATAATGTCATGTATCAAGTTGGGCCTCTATCTCATGAAAAACAAACAATTTTACTTTTTGTTGTGGCAATATTTTTTGATAAACAGAAAATAGTTATAACTAGTGGACGTCACGCGGTTTCACCCGCGTAGTTCCCGTTCCCGTGGGAGTACGGGGATAAAATATAGCCTATGTTACTCGCTGATAATGTAGCTATCCGTTGCTGAAAGAATTTTTCAAATCGGTCCAGTTCGTTACATACAAAAATACAAATCTTTCCTCTTTATAATATTAGTATAGATATAGATAATTGGAGCCATGTGCTATTGGTGCAAAATCTTGCATATTTCGAACTGAAGTCGTTTTTGATATCGTATAGTTGCGTAGAATTTGAACTTAAATTTTGACTTTGGTATTACCCTCAGACCAAATAAAAAACCAAGACATAGCACTGTCAACAGTGACGTGAGGCCGGTTTCCTAAACATGTGTGCACTTAGTGAGGTGTAATTTGATTGTAAATGGTTGTAAATGTGTGCGTGTGAGCGTGTATGCACAGAGCGGAGGTGCAGTTTTGGCATGCTTCTCTGTATTGTTCGCAGCGCTATGTCTTGATTTTTTTATTTGGTCTGAGGTATTATCTTGTAGTTTTTGGTAAGATAATAACAACCTAACATTTTAGATCCTTATAAAAATTCGATATAGTAATTTCAACTGGTATTTTACGGACACATAACATAACATCACCCCTTGTTTCCCCGAAGGGTTGAGCAGAGGTGTACCTATAGTACACCCACATTTCGCGAGTTATGTTTAAGTCCAATGTAATAAGGGGCGAGCCTATTGCCATCAACCGGGCACAAATCCAGACTCCGGGCTGCTACTGAGAAATACCAGATACAAAAACCCAATAACACTTTGCCCGACCTGGGAATCGAACCCAGGACCTCATCTTCAGCAGTAGCGCTTGCGACCAGTACCCTAATTGCGTAATACACGATCAATCACAATCTGTTTCGATTTGAAACAGATTGCTAATCCATTGCTACACGCTCTCCGTACATTTCTCCTGAATAAAACCTACGACGAGACTGAAAAGTATTTATTGTCACTTACTTAAAGGTAACCTCATTTCCTATTATTCAAATGCAGACACACACTCACTCTCTCACACTCATAAGCACATACATACACGCACTCATTCGACTCAGCACATCTGCACTCCTCATTCTACTTTGTTTTATTTAATTTTAATTGTAAGATTTTATCTTTTGTGTTTTGGTACTGTAATCTCCAAAAGCATAAAAACATTATTTTTTGTGATACTCAAATTGGGAGTCGAAACTGTCTCTCCTAAATACAGATTACTCAGTGATCTAGCTAGGAGAGCAGCGATTCACCCAACAATTAATTGTACCTACCTACACCATGTAATTAATAATGTATACTTTATAAGTCCCTCATGTACTAAAAACCTTTATGTTCCTAAATAAAAAAATATTATTATTATTATTGCTTCATAAGTTGGAAAAAAAATCTGCTCAACAACAAAAATAACGCAATGAATTTACAAGCATAATCGTAAATAGCTAGGTATTTTGTAAACAAAACTCATTATTCACATAGCGAGGTCATAATAATTTTGTGATCTTTTTCGTTCGAACCGTCATTTTCATACATAATAATGGCAATGGGCATTTTTGATGATGTCCTAATTTTCACGATGCTAGTAAACACATACGTCACATCATTCCTGTATTCCCCAAAGGGTTAGGCAGAGGTGTAGGTACGCTAGTTTTTATTTTTATTTATTTTATTAAAAAACTAACTTATACTAACAGTTTGCACCACACATACAAGTTATAGGTCAATATCTATTAGTAAGTATAATTACATATACAATCATAAAATTAGATGAAATTACATAAAAGTAGACAAAATTTGTTGAAATTAATCAAGATTAGGCAAAATTAGACAACATTAGATAAGAATAAATTAAATTAGGTATGATTGTGATAAAAATTGAAATAAAATTACTCAAGAAACATTAATTTATTCACTACAAGGAGATTGTACTGGGAGTGGCAATGGATTCCAGGTATTGAGTAGCAGTGTTCAGGAATCTCAGTTCAGTACTCGCGAAGACATTGAGGATTCGTCATACAGCAAAATGTTGTTAATATGGGTTAGGTACAATGGACTGGCCTTGAACCATGGTACTGGTTTGAGGTACCTATTGAGAATAGAGGATGCTGGCGAGGGCGAAGTGTGTATCTAATGGGTAGTGGGATGTTACAGGAGATGTGCTGTAGTAAAAGGAATTGAAACAGGTACCACGAATTAGCCGGATGAAATATTTGATGAGACTAATGATCTAGTAAAATTGACCTAAAATTGCTTAACCTTTCCATTACCCTGCTGTACATTGTGACCTAGAATACCTAGGTATGTATAGGTACGTGTAAATAGCTAACAACAAAACCTCGGATACTCTATTGTCGCTCAGTCGCTCCAACTCAAACGGAATCGCAAAGTCAAAGCGACCGCAGTATTGTGGTCGGGTATGCAAGTAATGATATCATTAATAGTGCTAGGCGGAATATGGCGGCGTATTTAATCGAACAGCTTGCTAGCGGGTGTTGTGCGTTTTCATTACTTTTTGCTGTCAAGTTTGCTGTAGGTATATTACGAGTGGGTTATACAGTTTTTCGATATTCATACTGGAAGAGAGAAAAGATTTACTTGGAACGGTTAAAACAGTGTAAATGAGAAAGTAGGTATAGGTATTTGGACACTGATCAATCTCGAAACTAAATCATCAAATCGTAATAAAAATATTGCTTTGTCTTGGTAAACACTCAGACCAAACAAAAAACCAAGACACTGCGCTGCGAACAATACAGTGGAGCATGTCAAAACTACAACTCCACTCTGTGCATACACGCACACATTTACAATCAAACTACACCTCACTAAGTGCACAGCACACATGTTTACGAAACCTGCCTCACGTCACTGTTAACAGCGCTATGTCTTCGTTTTTTATTTGGTTTGAGGGTAAAAATTACCCCCTCCAAAGTTGACCATTCCTCAGAATGAGAAAAGGGTCAAAAAGGGCTTCAAATGATTCGTGTCAATATTGCACTGTGCGCGCTCGGTCGGTTTTGCGAGGCCTTTGCTTGACACACCCTGTGCGCATATATTTGTATTTAGGCTCGCACCGATGACTCGAGTACAATAAATACGACGTAATATGCAATTAACAAGACAGTGTTGTCGACAAACAATTCACAGGTGAAATGTTTGCTTTGTTACTTCATTATTATCACACTGAACGAAAGGACAATCCCTACATTGTAATATTAGAAATACGAATCAGTTTGTCCATCTATCGAGTAACGTCTTTACTCTTTACTAAAATATTGCCAAGCCGATAGTGTTATTTCGCAGTGCTCAAGTAAAACCCGAAGAATTCCGAATAGACTTTCATTTCCGTATTATACCAATTCAAGCGGGGGAAACCACTGCCATAACCACTATAGCCAGTAAAGATTCGGGATTACATTCTTCTGCGTAGATTTTCCGGCACTTATTTAAGTGTCATTATGGGTCGTAGTGACCGAAATATCTATCGCCGGCTTCGAATTTACTCCCAAGTGGCGAAAGGAGAGACTTTCAGGAAAACCTTTTTAAGTACCTACCTACTTCTCCATAATAGGTAGGTACATATTTCTGATGGCAATCCATTTCCAATTACCTTGCCTTGGTGATTATAAATACCTACTCGTTCGATCGTTCAATTTATACAATTACCAGAGATAAGGAATCATCTAGAAATTTAATAATAATACGTATCAGTCATGGCTTAATTGCCAAGAGCGTCGACCAACATCTAAGGAGGCTCTCAATGGGCAGCTGGATTAAGGGCTTGATTCAGAAAGCGGTACTCCTGTACACGGCTCGCAGTTTTAGGGGGTTCCTCACTCTGGAGCCCTGACCGCCGGTAGCTTGGACCTTGTTCCCGATACCGATGGGCTACTATTTTTTATTCTTTTAAATGTTTTTATTATAATAATTAAAAATATAATTTAAATGTAAAAATAAATAATAATACCAGCCTATTACTGTCAGAGAAGGTACGAGCGTTGATCACCACGCTTGCTCAAGACGGGTTGGCGATTTCAGACATAACTATAACTCCAGGTTTACTCACGATGTTTTCCTTTACCGATTTCAGTAATGTCCAAGATAAACTAGAAATTAATTATGAATAATGAATTGACAGATTTGCGACTTCGGGCTGGCACGAGTCGCCGACCCTGACCACGACCACACCGGCTTCCTGACCGAATATGTGGCCACTCGGTGGTACAGGGCACCAGAAATCATGCTTAACTCGAAGGTAAGTGGTACTTCAATACTTGAATATTATCTGTGTGACTATATATCTAATATCTAAGGCATCACATAATCATTGCAACTAGGCGTTTGTCGAACGTATACGCTGCGTCACCGCGTTTGGTTCGAAACAATTTGTACGTACGATAGAAGTTTTATTGGTGTCAATTTTATAGGCGTTTAGTGTCCCGTCGCCATAATTATGATCTATTTTGGGAGAAAAACGTAATAAAATAAGCGATCGTAATGACTTTTACAACTACATAAACTGTTAATACGACTCATGTGTACATTCCCGACCTAGCGCGGAAATTAACAACGTTCATACCTTTATTACCTACTTCATTTGCACGTAATGTCAACGTTGCACGTGAATGAGTGTGCTCTCATGAAGAATCACACAAAGTTAGTCAGAAACTGAATGTAGTACGAAGTTGTACAATCGAAACCATTTATTAAGGCTTTCGCAAAAATAGACGCGACCCGACTCTAATAAACCAATTTCTAAGAAAACTTCACGGTAGAACAATTACTGGTGTCGCGTCGCGCCTGGTTGCAGGAGCCTTTACGTGTCTTCGAGCTCGGAAGATTATTAACTAATAAAAAACTAACTCCTAGAATTTATTTAATTTAAGAGCTCAACTGTCATTAACGAGACACAATAGAATTTCAAATGTTATCGATCTCCAGGAGAGCTCGTGACAGTCAAGGAAAAAAACTATTTATTACTATTACTAATTACTTTTGAACTGCCAAAGAGTCAATCAGTTAGTCAGAAAGTGGAAGCTGGTTGTCCCCCGTTCGATCGAAAACGGCCTTTCGGGGGAAAGGGACAGGACAGACATCTCTTTCCCACACTGAAGTAAGATTAAAATAATATTGTTTTGTGAGGCGTTGGTAGGCCCCCTGAACTCTAGAATAAAAGTACAATTCAAAACTTGACTACACTTGCCATGGCAGAATGACCAGTCCCAATTGACCGCGCCCGTTCAACCAAATTGCTGCATGGTTCACCATCATTTAGCGTTATTATTATAAACATAAATTATTAACATTAAAGGAGACTGGGCAAAATTGGTCTATGAACCAGTAGAGATTTGTACAGTCGGGGAAATTAATTGTTGTGCGGATTGGCACACATCGTCAATTTGCCGTGTCATACCCACGTCATACGACTTCCAGAGAATGACAGCTGCGATTTAAATTTTCGGACAATTTAAGTTAATAGTCAATTTGCTAACTAAACGATTTTCCCTGACTTTACATATATATTAACTACATAATCCGCCTATAACGTTCTCCTCACTGCTGGGACTCAGACCTCCTCTCCGTGAGAGGTAATGGGCTGTAATCCGACTCGCGGGCCCGGGACGGATTCGCGGATGTCAATTTCTATCGATTATTTAGTTCTAGGACTTGCCGGTTTCCTGACGAAGTAGTCCTTCAACGTTTTTATAGCAGTGGTGATGAAAAAGTGCACAAAGTAAAGTGCATGTCTGCCTGGGTTGAAATCGTTAAAAAAATACACCATAAAGCTATAAAACAGAAAACAATGATTATACAGGATTTATTTTTAACCAATGCGTAAATTTAAACACGTGACTTTACTCATGATTACTTTTTTAATGATGAGTATGGGACCAAATCTGAAATCGCGAAAAAAAATCAGCTGTTCCCTACATTTTGACGAGTTTTTCGAACATAAATGTAGGGTACAACAGATTTTTTTTTTCGCGATTTCAGCTTTGGTCCTATAGGAAAAGTTGTTCATAATGATGAGTAAAGTCACGTGTTTAAGTTTGCGCACTGGTTAAAAAAATTCCCTGTATGATTATTATTGTGGCCAAGTCACCACTACTCTTTAAAACAATATTAACCAAAATCTGTATTGGTTCATAGACAACTTCCCATACAACTTTGCCCAGTGTCCTTTGTTTCATTTGCTAGCTTCTTACAATATTTCAGGACGAAGGAAAGGGTGTATGGGAAACTAGCGCGTGGCGTTCTGTAGCCTTTGTCAACCACCTTGGGAAAAAAGGCGTGAGTTTATGTATGTGCATGTATGTCTGTATTTCAGGAAATGGAAACTTGTCATCTAACTCCGACTCGTAAGTTCGAACATTCAAAACCGTTTCTTATGTTTAAGCTGCAGTACAACAAGAAAACATTTTCCGATTAAGACGCGACTATTGACCTTGAGTGGTTAGCTTGCGTGTTCTGTGCTGAATTCCCGCAACACGTCGTACGTCCAGTCAGTAATAGGACTCGCCCGTCAAGGAGCGCTGTCCCAAATTAGACGCATTATTAATTTATTATACATAAAACAAAAGGCATTTTAATAAAACACGTAAACTAAAAGATAAATAATTAAATTATGTTTAAAATGGTGAAGGTTTCAGAAAAATACTCTTGTTAGTTTTTGCGTGATTCTCAGTTTTTTTATCCGCGTTAGACATCACTTTACAAATTAATTACAGTATATAATATAAACATAATCTAAAATATTAACAGATTAAGTTATTAAGAAAATGCTTTAATTTAACATATATTTAACTGCCTCGTTGGTCTAGTGGTCGCAATTGCTACTGCTGAGCATGAGGTCCTGGGTTCGATTCCCGGGTCGGGCAAAGTGTAGTGTTATTGGATTTTCTATCTGGAATTTCTCAGTAGCAGCCCGGAGTCTGGATTTGTGCCCGGTTGATGGCAATAGGCTCGCCCCCTATTACATGGGACTTAAACATAACTGGCGAAATGTGGGTGTACCCACTACAGGTACACCTCTGCCCAGCCCTTCGGGGAAATAAGGCGTGATGTTATGTTATGTTAACATATATTTTTTACAAATCATTAACACTGCTCGTTTAGACGTGATCTTCAGTATAAAATCGTTAAAAGTAGTTTATTCTCGCCTTAAAATAATATTCTTCGCCAAAAAAACTGTAAGGTGCTAACAAAAGCTTCAACGCCAACGTCGAAAGCAGTCAAATATCCAAATAAAGCACTAGCTTTCAATTTATGTTTGCAATATATTGCGCCATTCAGAACCGTCTCGTTGTGCCGCCATTTTGATAATACTCTTCTATTTCCGACAACAAAAGCCTGCCATCACAGAGGAATCTAAGCTGTCTGCTGTGCCTCCGACCTTTAAGGCTTTTGACAGACTGAACAATACAACATTGTCTTTATTATAAAGTCCCCATTTTGGTTTACGTGTTTTCCGTCATTATTCACCATCATTTTGTGAAGCCCTCCAAGCGATGAAGCGTTTAGAAAAGAAGGACGAATAAATGCCTGCTTTTATGAATATTAAAATACCATTTCATATATTAAATAACTTCCAAAAGTCGATCTTTGAGTTAGCAAAAACCGTGTAGCAACGGAATGTTGTCGTGAGAAAATGTTCGTGAATGACTTGGAAAACGACTGTTTGAAAAGTTCTGGCATTCTTCGCACATTATATTGATTGGAAGTATTACTTTTTAATAAGAAAACTTGTTTGAACAAGCTGATGAGTGATGACGAATCGAAGAAGGCCACGAGTTCCCGGATCGCCGGTGTCTGTCCCACAGTTAATACTAGCACAGACATCATCTTTAACTCTATCTTTAAAATACTATTAATTATTAGATCACTCGAAAGTGTAATGTCTAACTAATGTTAGACTTTTTGTCTGTATTAACTGAATCGTGGATGAGAGCCCTATAAAAAATGCGTCAGCGTTTTTCGTAAATTGAGATCGGTTATCTCACTCGAAGAGACGAGATAAAGATCCGCAACCCTCACTATGAAATTAGTTCTTTTATATGTAGTCCTAGTACCTATATTCATATGTATTATTTAGAGATGCAAGGAAGAGCTTAAGTAGTTACTTTCAAAGTTTCGAATTGTAATTTATAATGTCGGATCTGCTGCGACAAAACTCTCAATCAAACGTCTAAGTGATCAAGGTATCGGAACACTGCGGTAAACTGCAATTTTTTAACGTTTCCAATGTTCGAGAGCAGCGGTTGAATAAACAAAGGTATCATGCACTCTGCAGGTGAACGCGTAGATTCGCGTTTCCAACAAAAATTTGGTCGCACCTAGGGTTGCCAGGTATTTACAATCGTGTCCGGCCAAATATACACAAGTGTGGCCTGTCCGGCTTTTGTTAGGCTTTTGGTCAACCCTGCCCCGCCAAAAGATGCCTGATTATTGTTTTTTTTTAATTACTTTCAATTTAATGAAAAAGACTGGTTATTGATTGTTTTAGTTATCTACTTTCAATGTGAAAAAGTTACAAATTACTTTAGTAAGAACAAAATGTGATTCAAAATTAAAGTAGAGTAAGTTTCAAATGAATAGCAGTAATATATACACAAATAAAAGTATACTTTTTTATTATTTAAAAACATGCCAGAGGTCTAATTGTGTGCTTTTTTAAGTTTAAGGAACATGTAATTTATAAAATAAGTAAATAAAAATAAATAAAATAATAATAATGTGTGTCAGGCTTTCAGGGCAAAATGTCCGGCTAAATATGAATCAGTGTCCGGCTTTTCTATTTTTGTGCCTGGCAGCCCTACAATACAGTTTATAATTATCTAACTTTTCGTTACATCTCTCAATAAAGCATTGAGTAAAGAAATAATATTCTGACAATTTAAACAAGAAAAATAAGTAAAGTAATACAATTCCTTGTCCATAGGGTTACACTAAGTCGATAGACATCTGGTCGGTGGGCTGCATCCTGGCAGAGATGCTGAGCAACCGGCCCATCTTCCCCGGCAAGCATTACCTGGACCAGCTGAACCACATCCTGGGGGTACTCGGCTCGCCCAGCCAGGAGGACCTCGACTGTATTATCAACGAGAAGGTATGTTTCCATATTTACTTCATTTACCAGGTTTTTTCTCTGTAAATTTTCGGTATGAAGCAAGCAATTGGAAGTTTCGAATACAAAGTTTATTACCGTCTAGCGCCCCTTAGTAACAAACAATTTGTATGAGAAGCCGTAGTTTGAGAGGGTTTATCCCAAAAGTTGGCAACGTCGTAAATAGCTGTCAAATATTTACCTGTTTTGATGAATTTGGCAATACTACTGTATGGAATTAAGAAATGTGGCTAACTAGGGAACAACAATTTATTATGAAATGCAATAATTAATATCGTAACACCGAATATTTAGTTTTAAATGTAAAAAAGTATTTGGAAACTTTCCAAATGCCTTTTTTACACCTAAAACGGTTTCAACATCAAATTCATTGTTATAATTGCAATTAATTATTAATATTCTAGTTCGCTAGTTAGCCACATTTCTTATTTCCATACAGTAATATTGCCAAATTAATCAAAACAGCGAAATATTTGTCATTTATTTGCGACGTTGCCCACTTTCAGAATAAACGCTCTTAATAAGAAATGGTATTATTGCATTTGAAGAGTATTTGTATTACTTTCCGAGTTTATACCTGGACTATATACGTTTACTGGTATACCTACGTAATTTAAAGTATAAACACATGAGAGGAGCGGAGCGGTGTCGCGGAAAAAAATAGGTAAAAATAAAGTTAGATATATAGTTGTGTCAACGCCGCAGAGCCGGTGAAATTGGTTTGTGTTCAAACTTCCCGGGTACTGTGTGTGTTTAGGTTCCTCTTATGTCGCACGTGAGGTCAGTGAGGTCATGTCTATACGTACATACTTGCCAATTTTGTCGCAAATAATATGCTAGAGCACCCCGTAGCCTTATGATGATAAAAACCGGCCAAGTGCGTGTCGGACCACGCACAATGAAGGGTTCCGTAGTTGGGATGAATTTATCCCAAGAACAAACTTAACTTTGTAGTTACTTTGACTTTGTAGTTACTTCAACTTTGTAGTACAAAGTTAAGAAAAACATGTTCTCCCATACATTCTAAGATAAGATAAGATAATTTATTTGTCCAAAACATAAGGGAGAACATGTTTTTGCAACCGCAAATGTAAGTTGGTCGATTATTACTCGTTAACTTGTAAAGCCTACTTAGCTGTGATAGTTTTACTTTTAATGTCGTTATATATGCTACTGCCGTGAATTTTTTCATATACCCAAAACCAACCATTAAACTTGCAGGGGGGGGACACTTGACTCTAACAAAAATTAGCACTTTAAAGCTTAATATTTCGAAAACAATATCATTGAACGATCTTTCCAACGACACCCCACACTATGGGATTATTGAGAAAAAAAAAACATCCTCACTTTACGTTTAGGGGAGGTACCTAAAAAAAATATTTTTCATGATTTTATTTTACCACTTTGTCGGCGTGATCAATATGTATACCCATGCCAAATTACAGCTTTCTAGTACTAAGCGTCTCTGAGCTAAGCCGCGGACAGACAGACAGACAGACGGACATGACGAAATTATAAGGGTTCCTTGTTTACTACGGAACCCTAAAAAAACAGTGGCACTCCGGGAGTGCCGACAGAAGTGAAAACTTGAACAAGATCGCCTTGGTGGAAGAAAAATACTTGTATAGAACATTGGTCCGTAACCTAATATAAATAAAGAGCACAATCTCGTTTACAAAAATGAGGTGTCGGTAACGGTTTCGCGAGTTCAATTGTTTTTTTCCATCTCAAAAATGCCCAACACGCCTAAAGAAGTTTTCACTTCAAAAATAATAATATAGATTCAGAAAAATATGTTCGTTATTTGAGTAATTTCTGGAAGAGTAAGATTCAGAAAATGTAAAAGGAATGACCTAATTAAATTGAGGACAGGAAATTGACGCGTAATACGATTAACCTCCTCTTTAAATATGGCGAAATGAATACATAAGACTTTTTCCAATAGGATTTTTAACCATTTTTTATTTTTTGCTGTTTATTTTTGTTTATCTGTAGCCAATAAATATACTTACGGATGGAAGAGAGACATAGTCCATTATAAAGTTTCCAGTGTGAATGTGGATGGATATAAGAATAAAGGACGACCGAAGAAAATAAACATATGTGAAAGATGATAATGGCTAGGGAATAATACTGAGATAACGTCTGATAGAAATGTTAGAAAAGACTACGTCAACCCCAAATAAATTAGGTAAGGACCAGGCACTCCAAAGACAATTTCCACGCAAACTCCGCCCCTTGCACCCCACCACTCCACTATATGTGTTAAACGCTAACACTTCAGTAATAAAGTTGAATATCGCGTGCGCTCTTTGGTCGTGTTTGAGCACGGAACTAAATGTCGTAAGTCTCAATTATTATTTCGTTTATAACTAAAGAAATAATTGATCTAGAGAAAAAAATATCTTATATCTGGATAATAAACTATATTTTCTTACTCTATTCATTAAAAAAGACATGATTTTCGAATAAATAATTAATCGAGTGAAAATGTTCCAATTACGTAACTGTCTTATATGGAAGGAAAAAGATCCAATAAATCATATATAGTAAAGTTCCATTTTGATTGTAGGTATGCGTGATAACGTGGCAAATTAACATACAATTTAGGGAGCTATTAATGCCAGTAGGATACTGATAAACCCAGTACTTACATAACTCTGAATACAACCAAGACAATACAACAGGTGTATTCAACGTTGTTCATTTCGTACGTGGGTGGTAACAGAAAGATACACACTAGGCATAAATACATATACAAACAACACCTCTGTTTTGTTAGAGCCCTAGTCAAAACATCAAACAAAGGGTGGCTGCAATTTATGGCCACGCTCTGTTTATACGTCGCGAATAAATAGTTGCATCTGGCTTAGAGTTTTTATACAGAGAATAGTATTTCAAGGATCTCTATGGTGCATGTTGATCAAAATATGATTCTCGACCGTAGAGTGCGTTTCATCAAATAGTTCCTATGCCGTAATGTTGGCTGCACTGTTGTAGGACGAGTAGTTTTTTTTTTTTGTGTGGGATATTATCAAATAACTTCTCCCGCTCTGGGTGGAGCGGGAGGGCGTGTCAGACTCTTACTGACTAAAACCCACCCGTGTTCCTTCAGTTGCCATGTTGCCGGGGGGCCATGATGTCCCTTTCGGCCTTATTCGCAACCTCGGCAGGCATCGGCCCTAGCGAACCCCGTCAATTCTGCTGACATATCTTTGAAGCGCGCGTGGAACACAACGCGCCGTCGACCCGGGCTTGGTCCTTATCGGACGGTGAGCTACCCATTGCTCACCGTCCGCAAGCCCGCGCCTACGGTGGCCGGAAATCTGTCTGTGATTCCCGACGCCCAGGGCGTCTCCTCCTGCGGCGGTTAGGGGCGCGAGGGCGCGAAATTTGCCTCTCCCTCACGCGTTCCGCCTCCTCCTTCGCGAGCATTACTGCATCGCAGAAGGAGGTGACGGCTTCCCATTTCCTCTAGCTCCGTACCATGGCCTGAACTAGTGCCGGACGCGAGAGATCACCGCCGCCGATCGCCTAAACACGAGTACGCTACGGCGGCACGTAATTGATCCGTTGTTAAGTTTAACAGTGGAGCCAACATTACGGCAAAGGAACTATTTGATGAAACGCATTCTAACAAATATATGAATAACAGAATTATAATTATTAGAATCATCAATAAAACTCTCCTTAAGTTAGAATTGGCCTCAAAGCTGGTGATTGCATGACCCAAAGGTTGACAGGTAGAAAATGCCTACCGCCTCTGTACGTTTCTGTGCTTGAAATAAATGTGACGATTTAATGAAATAGTAATTCAATAGGATAATTTGAAGATGCAATGCCCAGTTTTTCCGTGTAATTTTCTTTCTTAGGATTAATAACTCAAGTACAGTATAACTATTTTTTCTTTATGTCCCTCGGCTAACTTCGTGTTTCGTCAGTCGTCGGATTTCTATCAGTTGCCTGCACTTGGTGCAGACCGGACGCTCTCAATCAACTTGGAAGTATATAGAGTTGTTAATACTATTTTAACTCATGTAATTTATTTTAAAAATAGTAGGAAAGCTGCTGAAGTCGCAGACACGAAAATAGTTTTACAGCTCTATATAGTTCACACGGAAATCAAAACAATACAACAATAAAGTACTTAGTTCTGAATTCAAATTATTATACACGATAAATCTAATATTGATGGACATGGAAATTAGCATTCGTTTGTATTCGGAAATGCGATGATTCCCGAGGGACATTAAGAAAATAGACTGTACCTATCCATTCGAAGGTACCATCATCATCATCGCCATCATCGAAGTGTCTCCTATAAACTATTGCAATTTTTTAATTTTTTTTAAACATTACACCCCCCCCCCCCCCCCCACCCTAGGAATTTCTCCTGTATTGTGGGACCAACACTACTACATACTTTACCTAGGCTCCTAGATTATACTAGGTAAGAATTGTATAGTTACCGGTGTATATCATTTACTTATTCACATTGGCTCCTAGATCTCGTTCGCCGGGCACATACAATGGGCCAATCGGGAAACTTTTCGCTCCTTTTCTTGTGAGATTGTCCTGAATAAGATATGAACTTTGACCATAGATTAAATTCAAATCGCAGATAACGAGTTTTCCTAATGGCGGAACGACCCTTATTTTCTTTTGACCAAATAGATTTATGATGACTTCCCCGAGCTTCCCCATTGTAGAAAAAAATAATACGAAATTCGAATAGGCATTTTTGCAGTCCTTGAATTTGATGGTGGTTCAAATAGCTATGAACTTTTACTACTTTTAGGCTCACTTGCACCATAAATCACTAAACATATTTAAAAAGTTTGAATTCTAAATGTGGGCAACGTCGCAAATAGATGTCAAACATTTCGCTGTTTTTATTAATTTGGCAATATCAGTGTATGTAAATATGAAATATGGCTAACTAGTGAACTAAAATATTGATTATGAAATGCAATAATTAATATCGTAACACTGAATATTTAGTTTTAGATGTAAAAAAAGTATTTGGAAACTTTCCAAATGCCGGTTTTTACACCTTAAACGGTTACAAAATCTAATTCAGTGTTATAATTGCAATGAATTATTAATATTTTAGTTCACTAGTTAGCTATATTTCTTATTTCCAAACAGTAATATTGTCAAATTAATCAAAACAGGTAAATATTTGACTGCTATTTGCGACGTTGCCAACTTTTGAAATAAACTCTTATAACGCTAAACGAATTTAAAACATCGTTCGGTTCCTGTTAATTGTTTGAAGATGCAAGAGGGAATGATATTAAACGTTTAGCGCTAAATCTATTTAGTGATTGGTGGTGCAAGCAAGCCTTATTGGTGATTTAGTTTAAATTTACTTTTCTTCTGTATATCTTCTAGAATCTAGATGGACAGTATAAACGATATGGATTATTGGTTTACCTACTGTTACAAAGGTTGATAATAAAGCCACAAAGCGTGTATGAGCTTTAATTTACGTTCATCCGAGGGTTTGCTCGGAAAAGAGGGCTTACGGTTTAATTAAAAAGCGTTGTTGCATTTTAAACAACAGCACGTATCTACCTGATTTACATAATCCTTTTAGTTCGATGAAGTTTGTAACGAATATTTATCGAATTCAGTAATTGAAGTGAAAACTTCTTTAGGCGCGTTGGGCATTTTGGAGATGGGAAAAAGCAATTGAACTCGCGACACTGTTACCGTTACACCTCATTAAAAGTATTTCCTGCACAAGATAGAAAGAAAGAAAAAAAAAAGAAAATTCGTTTATTTGTGGTAAACATGACGCAAAGAAAGATAAAAAAAAACACGTAAATAACAAATCAGGGGAAAATATGCGTCACATCCACGCAAAACGGCCATCGCTCAGCATAAAGCTGCGACCCCATGCGAGACAGAGCCCCAGCGCTGGTTTTCAGCGATAGCCGGCGCTGACGTGATGACGTCAACCGGTGCAGCATATAATGAAATAACAAAACAAAAAATAAAATAAATACAATAACTACAACAAAATTGTTCAAGTTTTCACTTCTGTCGGCACTCCAGGAGTGCCACTGTTTTTTTCCAGAGGTTTTATGAGCAGTTCAAGAGTTTTTTTTTCTCAAACTAGGGTGGGGATTTAGTCACCTGCATCCGTCAAGGGGGTGATTCTACCTGTCATACTGAACTGCTTTCCGCTATGAAACTCTGATCCAAAGTAACCGATTAGTAAATAAAAAAAACACAGATGCATCGAAATAGTCTGTTTACTGTTGTATAGGAATTTGTTCTGAGACTGTGAAAATAATGGAGGCTTTCTGTACTGACGCCCGGAGCCGCATCGGCGCCAGACCGCATGTTTGTGTATACAAATGAATATCGCCCATGCGCCGCACCGCCATAGATTTTACGCTTATTCTGAGATATTCAGATTTTTTTTCATCTTGCGGTACGGTGCCGCTGCGTCGTTGCGGCTCCGGCGTCATGTACAAGCAGGGACTTGAAACGTTACTCAAAATATCGTTACGTGAAGTTCCGGTAACGATAATTTGTACCGTTCCACCAGGATCGTAACAAAATTAATTCATTGACTATAACGATACTAACAAACGGAACGAAATCTTAAACTGTTTAAAAACATTATTAAAAATATATCGTTATAAATATATCGGTATAACGAAATAATAACGTTATTCATTTCGATACGCAAAATTGCCAAAAAAAATTGTGAACATGACACTATCACATGAAAATAAAAGTAGGTAGGTAACAATAACCATTCATTCACAACACTGTCTGTAAAAAATGAGCACTTTCGTACGAACTTATGTTTGAATACGGCGGTGGCTTACCACCAGCCGGCCGCTGGCCGCTGTAACGGGGCTGGCCGGTGGTGGTGGTGGTGCTGGGCGACGACAGAGCGGTGGTCAGCGGGAAAAGTTCTTAAGAATAACGTTATACAAATGAATCTGTAACGTTATTACAAGTGGATATAAGCATAATGTTACTGATACCTATAACGTTACTTACAATTTTGTTCTACAAAAATAATATTCTATAACGTTTATTTTTTGTAACGTTATTAATATTTTTAGGTTTTAGTATCGTTACAAAATTTGGAGCGTTATTAGATAACATTTTGTGTATCGGAACGAAATTAATTTCGTTTTCAAGTCCCTGTGTACAAGACGCTTTACTATATACACTATACTTCTACATTACAGATGTGAAAGAAATGTATTTGAAAATTGTATTAATATTCTTCACCCCCCATAAAAACTAAAATGTATTCTACATTTCTATAGGCTCGGGGCTACCTGGAGTCCCTTCCATACAAGCCGCGCGTGCCCTGGGCGGAGCTGTTCCCCGGGGCCGACGGGCGCGCGCTGGACCTGCTCCACCGCATGTTGACCTTCAACCCGCACAAGCGCATCACCGTCGAGGAGGCGCTCGCGCACCCCTACCTCGAACAGTACTACGATCCTAATGATGAGGTATGTAGAGTGCGACAAGGAAATGTTGGCGCCTGAATGACACTGACTATAGTTTGACCGAGAACGCAATCAACGCATTAGGTATGTGCGCGGCGTGACGGGGGGAATGCAGGTCAACGCTGTACCCCGCTTCGCCGCGCATTCCTAAGCCGCGGAACCGCGGTCTCGGTCAAACTATAGGAGGCGTTGTTGGTAAACATTTGTGAAATTGTGTCACAGAAATTGTAGTACACAAAACAAGATGGCGACGTTCATTCTGATTTTAGCCACGAGTCTAAATACCTAAACCTTGTAGCGTTGTAAATAGTAGATTGCTAACTGTTTTTTGTATGTTTTATCTAAGCCAGTAATGTTAAACCATCTTCTGAATAGGTTATTAATAAAAACCACCATAATTCAAGAAAAAATAAAATTAAAAAGTTAATGTCCTGTAATTTGGTTTGATATTTTTCGCAACCAACCCATCTTCAACTTTATTTTTTTAGCCTCATAAATAACACAGTTTTTTTTTTTGTAGGGATTGTTTTTCAAAAACATGATCTTTTCACAATAAATAGATGCCTGCTGGATGAGTTTCATCAATGTATGTGCGGATTACTATGCCATAATATTTTTCTAAAGTTTCTTAAAAAACAAATTCTGCTAAATCAAAACCTGTAAAGTAAACAAACTAAGAAACGCTGTCGAACACCATTCAAAGACGAATTTCAATTACAGCCTGTGGCAGAGGAGCCGTTCCGATTCGCAATGGAACTCGACGACCTTCCCAAAGAGACGCTCAAGAAGTACATCTTTGAGGAGACCTTACTATTCAAGAAACTCAACGAAGACGCGTAGAGGTGCCGTCACCAGGCGACCGACGGGTATGCTCGTCACATGCGAGATCCGGACTTCCTCCAACACGAACGGGCCGCCCCGACACGTCACAGCATTACATCATCGACTTCTCTATCTACCATCTTATCTTTACAGTGCTTCGCGATTAATCCAGTTACGAATAATTCCTAAGAATATTTGTTGAATGTTGTAAATTTAAGGATAATATTACATTTAATAATATTATGGTAACAGGAAAACATGCGGAAAACAGAACTCGTATGCAGATGTGACGCAACCCGGGTCTAATTATGTGGGTGGATGATGTGGTTTTAAGTTATATTCATCGCCTCGGCCGTAGTCGGTTAACCAAAGGTGAATAGTTAACCAACATGTCATTTTACATTCACTAGTTATGCGATTCATGAACTCGCTACATTTTCAGAAAATCCGTATTTTTTGTATCATGCAGTACGTTATGTAATTTAAATTATGACTGTTAGGCTCAGAGCCAGGAACCAACAGTTGATAATTGAGCTTCCTTTTTTCTAAATATGTATTTTAGCCGTAATGTGGTAAAAGTAGAAGAAAAAACAGACTTGAACATGACTTCGTTTTATGAACGTAACTTTTTGCATGCTACAGTGCTTTGTGACACATTTTTTCGGTCACTGAACGTGTCTCGACTCTGAGCCCAACTTTAAAAAGGAAACGATTTATCCAAATGTGTATTCAACGTTTGAAACTTGGATTTCAAAGCGCAGTCTCTACTTTTAATTTCTTAGTAATAATCGCTTTCAATGGCGTTCAATAAAGTATTTTTGTGGCGGTATAATGCATAATAATATTTTTCTTAATTTAAAACTGCCAAAATGTGTAATAATAAAAATTAATTCTCGCTTCACTATTATGATTCAAAGATTATTCGAAATTCATCTGTAACGTAGATTTGTGTTCGGAAATATCGTATCGGTATAATTGGTCAGAGCGTAGTTGTAATAGGTATATATTAATGCGTAGCAAACTTATAGTATAATAGATAGGTCTTTTCTGAAATTTATAAACGTTAAAACATATTCATCTACAAAAAATGAATTTTGAATATACCTAGTCGTACAAGTTGTAAATTGTGATGTTCGATCATTGTGTTGACGGAGATCGATGTCATCGGAGGTATTCTGCAGTATTACATTGCGATAGCGCAGCGTGTTAGATGTCGACGACACAGGGGAGCTGGTTACACGCTCGCATCGATTGAAGGAATAGAAGTGGACTCATAATGGCATTCAGCGTGCCACCAGACACGTATCGGACTCCTCACAGGAGAAATGCAAATCTAGAGAGTGTATAAATTATGTAAATGCTAGCGCGCGTATCAGTGCGAACCGTGGCGTACTGAATAGTGCGGCGTCGGGAATAATTTCCTGCACGGCTGGGACGTCACTACGCCGCGCACTAGTACGTCGCTATAAACTCGAACGGAACCAAACAACGTGGACAGCAGTACTGAACAACCGATGTAAATATTTTTACATTTCGACTAAATGTATTTTTAAAGTGTCACCAAGTAATAATTTCAAGCACCACGTTATTATTCATCAATTCTAATGTGATTTACTTACGAATATATATATGTACTTTCTCTTTAGCGAGGTGTTCGTTGGAAAACTTGCGTGTTTCAATGATTTTGTAATAATAATTATCGTCTTCCTTGTATTTGCATGTTAGCGCACAAGATAATTTTAGAATAGTTATTCTTCATATCAAATATTTTAAAGAGATGTTTATAGATTAAATTAAGTTGATGAGAGTGCGATTAATGGGGTCGCCGTATCAAGTTTTTCAACGAACGGGTGCGGGCGACGCTGTGTACCGCGACGGAGGGCGGCGGCGGGACGCATCTATTGTTACATCTTCATTATTGTCTTAAAAGATGTTGTTAGGATCGAGCCCAGATAGTGACGGATACTGTGCGGTTCTCACTCAGTTTGGGCAATCAATCTACTTCTGTAATAAGACTTGAATACCGTTGTTTGTTGAAAGTATTAGAGAGATCTTTAGCTGCAAAACGTTTGGCATTATATTTTTTATATTTCAGTACATAACATGGTATTCGTTGGACGAAAACATATCTCAAGAATTATCTTGAGATCTATTACGTGTTGTATAAATGTAAAAGTCATAGCTTTACGGTTGTTGCTACATTCACGGGTTAGCTGTTTTAGGTGCATTTAATGCTGAAATGATTCCATAACACGGAGCATAACCGCACTTGATGCAATCAAAACAGTTCGACCAGAAACAACAACGGGTTTGCCGACAAAATTCAATTTGAGCGTGAATTTGCGAAGCCGAAGCTCGCCACCGGGAGTGTAGCGACAGTCCTGTCAAAATAATACCGCATTTACTGTTCCATCGACATGATATCGAGTGTTTTTGAACTAAAACCAAAATAAAGTACCTTGTTTGCGAGGCAATAAGTATTTGTACAGTTCTTTTTCTAATTTCTACATAAGAAACGCTTGGAAATATGTAATATCAACTGTATTTTTAGATCATTTGCGAATGATTTGTAAAAAGACAAGCTTATTTATAGTGACTAGTGTTTTAACTAAGTGGAAATCGTCTCACTGACTGTCTAAATAACTTGTTAAATGTTTTCATTGTTTATATTGTACCTATAATAATATCTAGGAAAAAGGGGTGGATATTACATTAAGACACATTATTAACATACATTGCAGAGCAGTGATAGCCTAGTGGTGTGACCGTCAGACTGCCAAGTCATAGGTTTCGAGTTCGAACCCAAGGCACGCACCTCTGACTTTACGGATTCATGTGCGTATTGTATAATTATCACTTGCTTCAAAAACGATGAAGGAAAACATCTTGAGGAACCATGCCTGAGAGATATTTCTCGACGGCATATGAAGCCAAGTCACAGGCTCATGGGTGGCTTTAAAACCCGACACCAGGTTAGTTACTAACCACACGAAAAGAAAACATACATTTTCCAATGACGTCAAGTTTTATCTCTTGGAAAGCCTTTCGGGTAAAGCCAGCCAGTACATGTTAAAACTTCCCTTTACAGATACGATAACGACCCCTTGTTCCTAGATAACTTCATGACGCATATTTCAACCAGAGTTTAATAAATAAAAATAGGCTGAACACCGCTTTACCGCGACATGTTTATTAAAAATGGTTGAAAATATAAAGCCAATAAAAAATAACCCTATTTCACCACATTAAATTAAAAAAAATAAGTATTTCAAAAACGAAGTTGACATGGAGAATGTGTCTTGAATGTGGAGAAATGGGCGTTTTGAAATGTCTCCAGTAACACACATGACTTCCCTTGCTAGTTAGTTCTCTATACCGCAAAACATCTAACATCAGATTACTATCATGTATTTATTGTTAAAATATGAGTGTTGCCATATTTTCTTAAGTCATTATGTACAAATTGGATATTGTAAGATCATTTGTTATCTGTCAACAGTTGAATATTACGAAAATAAATCAAATCAAATGAGGTAACTTGTTTAATTTGTTCCCGAAACTGAGACCTTGTAGGCTGAACGAGAAAGGTAGGAAAGGTTTTCAGAAATATGTTAATGAAATACAAAGTAAACAAGACTGTTGTTACAAGCTTCGTTCAATCCTTTGAATGGATCAGCGAAGTTTAATGAAGTAAAAATTGCTTTTAGAACTACTAGGGAATGCTTTCAGATAATTACGGAGGTTCCGAAGTACCTACAGCGCCGGGGGAGTACACGTTGGATAATAAACTCGCCGCAGATACAAACGAGACGTGTACAACACTACGTAATAATTAGAAAGTTTGGCTTTTGTTATAGGTATACAGTTAACGATAGGATGACATTGTTTGTTCTAAAAGTATGTACAGTAAGCACTCAAAAGTGCATGAGCACGCTAAGAGTCGTATTGCTGTGAACACGCGGTATAGCTCGTACATTTGTATGTGTAAGCAACACGATACACACACCACAGATAACGCAGTTACACGAAACAACAATATATTTCCGTCGCTTTAAACATGCTAGCACACACGCACTATGCGCGTGAACTTGACCAGTTAATGGCATTGCTAAAATTCGATAGTTACTTAACAAGTGCAGATAGCAGAAAGCGTTAAGCGTTGGTATGGAATTCAATCTGCCTCAGGTTCTAATCTCGTGAAACACAGTGCGGTTTTTTGCAAATATTATTATTTTTGTTTTCGATAATAATATTTTTTAAATATTGCTGCTTTTTTATGTTGTTATTGCAATAAAGGTTTTAGAATAAAAAATGCGTGATATATGATAACAAAATTAAAAAATATATGTTTATTCGTTATATTTATTTTACATAAGTTAATAAACTGCTACAATTATTTATCATTACTTCAGCTGAATAAGATGTGAAATAGATGTCAAGAAACTTAGAAGCAGTTTGTATTATTTAGACATATTTAAATTATGAAATATTTTAAATTTTTAATGGATTTTTTCACCATAAATATTAAGCTTTGATCATGGTCGAAGTAATTAAGTAATAAATAAGAATATTAGACTACTTAAAATGTAAAAAACTACTTACAGAATAGGTAATTTTAAGGTTAAATATGGGCAGTTTGTTTATATTTTATTTGTATTAATTATTTTACATTTTATTTGACTTTAGTAAATATTGGTTGTTATTGAGGTTAAAGCTTAAGTATTCATTTTCTTTACGAAAAGAAGATTGAAACTAAACCTCAAATTTTTATCCTAAAATAATACTATTACTAAAATAATATTAAACAATTTCGGTATATCTGCAAGAAATACGACAAACACCCTATTGAAACGTGCTTAAAAAATTCGTTACCATAAATTCATGCAATAACGAATCTGTTGTTTATTAAGTTGGTACGGTCAATATTTTAAGGTCAAAAACGGTTTTCTAGCTGGTCTTCAGTGATGCAAGCCTTCAGAGTGCACGGCGAACGGTTCATAATGACGTGTTTTTAATAATTCAGCAAAATGTCTCGTTGGTATGAAACCATTTGTTTCATTCACCATTTGACGTCGCTGCTACTCGATAATAAGCCCCTTCCTCATATCTCTTAACCCTCACAGTATTTCTCTAGAACAAAGAAAAACATTGTTTTTATTACACATAATACCTTATTATTTATTATTCACTAATCGAATTAAACCTCACAATGAATTTAAAACTTTAAAGGCATCTTCTGTCTCAACAATACCTCTGTTCTATCAACAATACCCTTGATTAAGATTTATGTTTAGTAAAATATGAAATATATTAATGATAACACTCACACTTAGTCCGGTTTCATTAGATATTCACTTCACTTTTACGCAGCGCAATAATATTCTCTAATCTGATCTGATCTCTTCAATATATTTTATGCCTGCTTTTTGATAATAATAACCACAACACTGCGCTAAATACTCGTCACCAATATTATCACAGAACCAAAAAAGTTCTATTAATTGAATACTCGTAACAAACTGCATCTACCCCACAGAAATCGAAATAATTTACTTAGTTTTTTGTGGTCTACCTGCTAAACTTTAATATTTATGTGAACAAGACGAATGAAACTAAAAACGAATGATGATTATTGAACTAGTCATTGGTTGCAGACAAAGTGAGTGTGTGTGTGTAATGTGCGTGTCTACAGTATTGTAACAACTTATAGAAGAAGGTCGTAAGTCAAACCGAAGCGTCAGTCTATTGCTTTGTGAGATTGCTCATGGACTTTTGGTCGGCACTGTACATTTCAACGCTCTACTTTAATCCCTTAGTTCTGAAGATTTTGGACTATGAAATCTCTGGTTTCTTTAACACGTACAGTGCCGGGAGCTCTCCTGGAGGGTTCACCTAGTCGTATATGGGATGTCGGGAGCCCTCGCGGAGGGCTCACTTTAAATGTAGGTTTTACCTGGCGAATTCAGTATTATAAACCGTGAAAATAAAATCAGATCGTATATTTTAACAAGATTTATTAGTATACAATATATTGGTTTTAAAATACAAGCATTGTTTTTTTTGTTCGCTGTTACAAATATTCACAAAAAAAAAAAATAAGGTTGGAAACTCCGTATAGCGACAAGACCCCCTGAAAACACAATTTTACTTCGTTTTACAGTGTTTTATAACACGGTTTTGAACCTAATGACCGGCCGCCATGGTTAACTTTAGCGCAAACGTAATGCCGGTGACCCTCCCGGAGGGTTAACTTCCAATATGTATGGCGGCATAGCGCATGAGTTCCATGTAAAGTGGGTGGAGTCGAAAGTGTTATGTAGGTACGGCGAACGCACATGATGATACTGTCGTACCATTTTTTTTTTTTTTTTTTGGGTGGGAAATTATCAAATAACTTCTCCCGCTCTGGGTGGAGCGGGAGGGCGTGTCAGACTCTTACTGACTAAAACCCACCCGTGTTCCTTCGGTTGCCCTGTTGCCGGGGGCCACGATTTCCCTATCGGTTTTCTTCGAACCCCCGGCAGGCATTGGCCCTAACGGACCCCGTCAATTCTGCTGACATCTCTTTGAGGCGCGCGTGGAACACAACGCGCCGTCGACCCGGGCTTGGTCCATAACGGACGGCGAGCTACCCATTGCTCACCGTCCGCAAGCCCGCGCCTACGGTGGCCGGAAATCGGCTCGCGATTCCCGCCCCGGGCGTCTCCTCCTGCGGCGGTTAGGGGCGTGAGGGCGCGAAATTTGCCTCTCCCTCACGCGTTCCGCCTCCTCCTTATACTGTCGTACCAGGGAGGGAATTTTATCAGCGGGTCTCTCATCAACTAAAATAAATGTTTTATATAGGTACCTGACTGAATAGACAGGTTCCTTTAAAAAAAGTGGCGCCCACCCACTATGTTTTTCGGAGTCATGAATAGTAATTTAAAGCTTCTGTGTTAAACATTGTTTAAAGGAATTTAATCAAAAAGCTCACAAACTTTCGAATTTAATTAGAACCTTAGGGTTGCTAGTCCCTATTCTGGCGATATTAAAGTCCGGGATAACGACTGGGTTACTGCGCGGCAACCCTCTTTTATTAGCATGTTTGTTATTATGCCCATAGAGCCATGCATGTGAAACCTATGTAACTATAAAATAGTGGTCACTAATGACCCATTAAAAGCCCAATCCATCTCTGTCTATAATATTCTAACCAAGAAAATACTTAATCGAATTATCAACTTAGACCGAAGCTTAAACGATTTATAATGGGTTAAGTTTTGCTGAACACTCGCGCCTGTTCCGGGCGCGAATAGGAAGCATTTTAACAAGTTATATTGTTATTTATACACAAAATAACGCCTATTCAAGTGGTTTGCGGCTAAATATTATCAGCTGCACGGGTCGATCGAAGGTAACGCTACGCTTGCCGCGGTCGATTTTTGGATGGGTAAACTTCCATTACCTATCAAGACCCCTCCGTGCACGTGCCGGCTACCATTCGTAGATCTCTGATAGTCGTTACGAATAGTCAGCAGCTGCCCAAATATCTGTCAACCACTTACCAAGGGGTACCTATGTATTGTGTTACCCAGTGACTCGGTTGTGGAGGTCAGATCAGTCGCTGCATGTTAAATACTGGTATTCAGTTACATTCGGATAAATAAATTGGAAGCCGACTCCAACATAGTTGGGAAAAGGCTAGGCAGATTGAGCCACAAAATAACGCAACATTTCATTCTGAAACACGCAAAGTAGGTACTTGCTATTTAAATGGTCAGGCAGTACTTTTCTTTTTGAAGCTTAGCGTTTTGTGGAATGTCTGTTTTGTAAGTGCTTAGTAAAGTACTACTCAACGTACACATAGCCACACCATTGGTCCATAACACAGTGTTCCAGGCCGAATGCATGGGTGTATCTCTTACCGCTTCAGCCATCATAGCCAGGGAAGTTAAGGACCACTCGATACGAATACTCTCAGACAGCATGGCTGTTCTGCAAGCGCTAAACAGTCACACTGTTGATTCTGGGCTGATATACGAGTGCCACCAGCGCCTCAACCAGGTGGATGACCTCAATAATATAACCATTCAATGGATCAAGGGACACAGCGGTTCGCGGGGCAATGACGCAGCCGACGAACTTGCCAGAAGGGGGTCGAGCATGGCACCAGTGGGGCCTGAACCCATCACGCCACTCCCCTTCGGGTACCTACGCACTCTGGTAAGGAAACGAATTATGGAACAACATCACAAACTATGGGTGGACCACGGTGAGTGCAGGCAGGCCAAGGAGGCTCTCCCTACAATCGACGGCCGCCTCACGAAATAGGTTCTCCGATTAACAAAACAGCGCTGCGCACAGTTACAGCTGCCCTGGCCATGGGTCATTTAATAAACACCTCTTTGTCATAGGAGTCACAGACAGTCCGTTGTGCAGAGCTTGCATGGAGGACGACGAGACAGCAGCCCATGTGCTGTTAAACTGCCCGGCGGCGGCGGTCGCCACATACAGGGCAAAGTACTTCGGTAACCCAGGTACCCTACGTGAGATTGTCAGTGACACCAAGGCGTTGCTGGCCTTCTTTGAGGAGCCAGGGTGGATCGAATAACAGATTTTCCCACCCGTACGTAAAATACGCGCTTTTACGTGGAGTTGCGGATACCAGCCCGTATTAACCTATTTAGTAAAATACTTACCGAGAAAACTGCAAGAAAGTTCACGAAATACTTAGAATCCTTTTTAAGTTTACGTTACAAAGGCTAGATTTGGATAGCGACACCTGAAACACATTATTTTTGTACAATTATACGCTACCAATTATTAATGCTAAATAATTGGTATGCTTGTATATTGTATGTACTCGTATAATTGGTATGTTATGTTATTGGTGTGTTGGTTTGTTTTTGGTGTGTTTGTTGTTAAATATGGCTTACCTACTCCAAGTACACACGTTACACCTACAGTATCACTTATTGGAAAAAAATACCATCTAGTTCTACGGCTATGTAAGTACTTACTAAGTATGACTATTTAGACTTCATTAATACAGGATGGCAGGGACATCGACGCGAAAACTGTTATCATGGATTCAGTAGGTACATGATTCTGAACCCCGCTGCGTTGAAATTTTCAACAAAAAAAACAGTTTTTTCAAAGAAAAGTGCAAAACCTACGCGGTCAAAATGTATGGAACACTGTTTTTTTTAAATAACCGACGAAAAGATTCAACACGGGGGGGTTCAGAATCATGTAATGAATGAATCCATGGTAACAGTTTTCGCGTCGATGTCCCTGCCACCCTGTATCACAGAGCATGTAACTTCCCTGTATGAGCCATATAGTTATGTAAAAGAGAGGCCTACAGCACAGATAATATAATACTATGTCCTACAGATAATAGTAGTTAGGTAAGTATTCTTCTTCCCAGCTAAAGGCACTAGGAAGTGGTGAAGGGTGGGCGTTTTTGGGGGACTGTCTTATGTAATTTTGACGTTCGAAAAGTGCTGATTCTCAGCCTAGTTTGAATAAATGACTTTTGAATTTTGAATTTTGACTTCTATCACCTAATGGAAGCCGCGGGTGCAGCTAGTAGGTATCTTTGATATAATCTTAAAAAAAATATAAAGTCAAAAGAGAATACAACGATAGGTACACACGGCTACACATCAAGCTATACATTTCCAGTATAAGCTGACCTCGCATTGTACGGAAATCTTATACAATGGAGATTAGCATAAACTGGATTTGTATAGCTTGATGTGTAGCCTACATTACCAGTACCTACATTATGGAAACCCTTTTCTCGTTGCAATATTACCCAACGCGTAAAGTGTTTGCCCGTATGTCGTCCATTAGAGAATTTCAATGTGAAAATGAAAATGTTACGTGAGGTACCCATATTTTCCGCGCCGTGCCGTGTAGGTAATACCGGCCGTTGCCCGTTTATAATAGGAACGTTATTTTAATTTGTGTGTACCTTTTATTTTTTTGGTGTCGCAGTTAGGATTTTTTGTGTTAAGGTGCCTATTGTTTGTGTGGCGTTTGCTATTTCACTTTCAGTTTTGAAACGGACAGATTGATAGTACCCTGACACCTGACTGTAATTGGTCAGGGTGCTCTCAATTGAGACAGGGGACTATCGCACGAGATCAGAGCCCCTAGCACGAACGCTAAACGTTACGGAAATTCGATCGATTTTTGAATCAAAAATATGTAGGTAGGTACTGTATTTCTATTTTCTTAATGTCTAACAAGGCTAACTTCGTGTTTCGTCAGTTATCGGTTTTGTACAAGTTGCCCTTTGCACTTGGTGCAGACCGGACGCTCTCAATCGATTTGGAAGTATACCATATAATTGTTAATAGGTGTTCTTTTAACTAAATGTAATTTATTTAATAAATGGGAGGAAAGCCGCTAATATCGCAGGCATGACAGATAGGAAAATAGTTTTACAGCTCTATTTCACACGGAAATTCAAACAAAACAACAATAAAGTACCTACTTAGTTCTGAATTCAAATTATTATACACGATAAATGTAATAATTGATGGACATGGAAATTAGCATTTGTTTGTATTCGGCAATGCGATGATACCCGAGGGAAATATTATGTATCGAACGAGTATTTTAAATTTGTCTACTAAATTCTTGCTAAGCCCGCAGGACGGGTACCGAAACTCGCACGGGCGCCGAGGAGGTTATATTTTTCATACATAAAAATGTCTTGTGATTCCAAATCTTAAATTGTCCAATAACTATGATCAAAAAGCCGTTATATTTCCCCCAGCATGGCGCCCAGTCCCTTCTTCCCGTCTTAATATTATCTAGGAGTCGTGAGACAAAAGCGTTGTGGCCACTTGATCAGACAATACCGCGTGATTAATAGGGTCTTCGATTGTTTTGACTTGCCTATCTCACACTGGGCTTTAGTATTTGTCGTAGCTATGTGTCTTTAGAGAAGTAAGAAATATATACCTACGTAAAATAATAATCTGAGAATGAGAATGCTTCAATTGGTGACTGTATTTCCGAGGCTATTGTTACACATAGAACTCATGGTATATTGTATACAGAAGCTGTTGGTACCTTTTATAAATAAATCTGTACGTGTACATGTTACAGTAAAGCTTTCTTTCTTGGAAGATTAAAATGTGTAGTGGTATCTATTATAGTCGTAGTATAGTGAGGTGTGTGTAAATACATGTTTTGGAAAGGCAGTTTAGAATTTTCATTATTGTACCATTGAATCAGCTGGGCGTTTCTGCATCGCTATTCTGCGCTAATTCTTCAATCAACAACTGCACGTATGTAATCTGAAGGTACGATAATTCCTAATTTATGATAAGGTTTAGATGTCAACTATTATAATCGCACGGACACTTCAAAATCTCGTAAATATTTTAAAGTGTTGTCATGATAGTCACGATTTTTTTTTAAATTTTCCGGCGCCTCATTTGGACAAATCAAAAGATACGGCGAATTAACCTAAAATTACTTTGTATACAGGGTGGCAGGGACATCAACGCGAAAACTGTTACCATGGATTCTGTGCGTACATGATTCCATAAATAACCGACGAATAATTTCAACGCAGGGGTGTTCAGAATCATGTACTGAATCCATGGTAACAGTTTTCGCATCGATGTCCCTGCCACCTTGTGTATTATATAAATAAATCTCAGGTGTTTCCATTATTTTATTTTAATGTCAGTCGAATTTTGTCATAAAACAGAAAGTGATTTTACGATACTGTTGGTTCTTAGGATATCAATGTATGGCGGCAGAGCCAGTGGCGTATTTTAAGATTCAGCGCCCTGGGCCTGTACCTAAGGTTTGCCGCCCCATCAAAAAAGGAATTAAAAAAAAACCAGCGGTGTGGACTGAGACTGAGAATGATGACAGTGAATGAAAAAACTAAAAAGGCCATACAAAGAAATAAACACCATTAATTTAATATTTTCATTTTATATTTTCCTATAGACAGATTGGTTAGCAAATTCTTCTATGACACTGTCATAATTAACGGATTTTGTAAAGTCCGCCAGTGGTAACACGCGAAATTTAAATGTTCTTACGTTTTTTGTAATTTGCAGGTCAGTGTCAGGTTATATTATGATCTAAATATGATTCGCGACCATAACAAATATATGCATTTACAGCATTATAATCACTAATACATATCACTAAGTTAGATTTGCTCTCAAATGTCATGATTTCATGAAAAAAGCATACTATATAGCATTGTAGCGCGAGGTGCGGCTACCGCCCCTCGCAGCCTACCGCCCCGGGCCATGGCCCTTTTGGCCCTAGGGTAAATACGCCCCTGGGCAGAGCAATGTCCTTTTTCAATAAAGACGTCCAGGCGTCAAGGCATATCAGTGTCGTATCGGAACTTAGCCTAGGTACCTACGCACGGGCGATTTTTCCCGCAGCAATTTTTTTCGCACGCTGTTTAGTGCCGAGATTTGAAAATCGAACTTTGTCGCTTTTTGACGCGCTGGGACGCACTTGTTGAATTCTCAACGACGCGAGTTGAAAATCCAGTGCGCGATAAAATCCCGCACTAGTATTTTTACGTCCGTGCGAACGTGGGCTAAATCCTACACCCTAATTGCGTAACCCCCTTTCGATCACAAACCGATGGTTTTAAAGGTTTCTAATACATTGCTTCATAAGTTTAAAAAATTCGTCTGCTCAACGACGTAAATAATGCAATGAACGTGGCTGAACTGTCAAAATGAAAGCGATTGCGATCAATTGCCATTTTATGTGTGTTCGTTTATTGGCATTACAGAAGAGAAAATAAATTTATTTGACCCAGGTGGAAAAAACATAAAAAACAAAACATATACCTAAAAAGATTTCCAAAAGCTAGCCGTATCTGCACTGAATACCCAGGTTGACCCATATAACTTAGACCTTTAGGTATCCATCTCTGTCGAAATAAATGGAAAATCCAGATTGGAAATTGTGTTTCGACCAACACTATCAACTTTTCGGCAGAGAAAGCATTCCCCGCGTCGACTGCCAATCATCGATACATCATAGACTGACATTCGATTAGAAAAAATCGTACAAAATATAGGTTTTATCATAGTTGCTGTGTACTGTAAGGTTTTATGCAATATGCAACCTTAAGTTATGCAGGCTGGTAAGAAAACAGCCTTTTTTTTTTTTTTTTTTTCATTCGAATTAGCATGACAGTCTTATATTTAAATAGATTTGAAAGATGTTGGAGTTTGATGGTAACGGGAGAAGGGGCTAGCCTTGGAGTAGTCCAGATATCTTTATAAAATATAAATATTGTGTTCGAAATAATATACGATTTACATACAAGTAATGCATATTATTATAGTTTACGTCTCCAAACGTCCTTCGGGCGTTTACAGTACAGTATTTCTATTTTCTTAATATCCCTCGGGTATCATCGCGTTTCCGAATACAAACGAATGCTAATTTCCATGTCTATCAATTATTAAATTTATCGTGTATAATAATTTGAATTCAGAACTAAGTACTTTACTGTTGTTTTTTTTATTTCAGTGTGAACTGTATAGAGCTGTAAAAACATTTTCCTATCTGTCGTGCCTGCGACTTTAGCAGCTTTCCTCCCATTTTAAAAATAAATTACATTAAGTTAAAAGAGTATTAACAACTCTATATACTTTCAAGTCGATTGAGAGCGTCCGGTCTACACCAAGTGCAAAGGGCAACTGATAGAAATCCGACGACTGACGAAACACGAAGTTTGCCGAGGGACATTAAGAAAATAGAAATACATAGGTATTTCTTCCTATAGTCTGTGCTTATAGTAGGTACCTATTTATGAGTCGCTAGGCGTTACGAATATAACTAAGCGCCTAGCTATAAATTATTTTATGGAGCATAACATCAATTTAATATTCCATCCATTATTATGTCGGTATAACGGATGCATCTTTATACCTGTGTATAGAGCCTTGACACGTTCAGTGCCGGGAGCCCTCCTGGAGGGGTCACTTAGTCGCAGTGTTGGCATTAATCAATTAATTAATTTGATTTTTGAGGTTTTTTATTGTTTACTATGTTAACATATATAATATACACAAACATATTTACAACTAACTACTATATATATTATGTACAAGTATGTAAAGGAAAAAGTTAAAAATAAAGGACAAGAGCTCATTGGGCGTCAAAAAATTCGTCCGTATCGCTATCAGCGGGAAAAGTGCCCAAAAGGCTGGCAGCATTGCCACGTGAATGACGATCTTGATTCTTTGGCCTAAGAATTGGCCAGCCCTCTGGTCACGTAAAGAGTCGACCAACCGCTTGGCGATGTCCCGAAATACTCGGTGAGCACTCGGACCCCATGGCCCTAGTGTTTCAACCACAAACGGCTCAAAAATATAGCGGAACTATGATTTTTAATAATTAATTTGATTAATTTTAATCAGATTACATTAATCACAAGACATTAGACACAAGACGTCAAACATCAGTACATGCATGCTTTCTTGATCTTTCGAAAGCCTTTGACTTGGTTTCCTATGATATTCTATGGAAAAAGTTAAAAATCACTAATCTACCAATAGAACTCATCAACATCTGCAAGTACTGGTACGGAAACCAGGTCAATGGCGTGCGTTGGTCGGGAACCATGTCGCAGTCATACAGGTTGGAGTGCGGGGTGAGGCATGGGGGATTGTCCTCGCCAACTCTATTTAACCTGTATATGAACGATCTAATTGTAGCACTCAGTAGCACCCGGGTAGGTTGTCACATAGACGGAATTAATGTAAACAACATAAGCTATGCTGATGACATGGTGCTGCTGAGTGCATCGGTATGTGGCATTAAGAAACTGCTTACTATCTGTGGAGCATATGCCGAGCAACACGGATTAAAATATAATCCACTCAAAAGTGAAGTTATTTTTATAATCCACTTAAAAGTGAATTTATAATCCACTTAAAAGTGAAGTTACTTTGAGGCCAGAGGAAACAGTACAGGTAACGTGTTTCCCAGCATTACACTTAATGGTACAGCTTTGCGTAGGGTATCCAAATTTAAGTACTTAGGACATATGCTGACCTCTGACCTCAGGGACAATGATGACATTGAGAGGGAACGGAGGGCGCTGGCAGTGCGGGCGAACATGATAGCTCGCAGGTTTGCACGTTGTTCGACAGAAGTCAAAATTACACTTTTTAGATCTTATTGTACATCATTCTACACGTGCAGTCTGTGGGCCGACTATACTCAAAAGTCTTACAGTGCCCTCCAAGTCCAATTTAATAATGCGTTCAGGGTGCTGATGGGGCTGCGGCGATTCTGTAGTGCATCAGGGATGTTTGCTGAACGTCGCGTAGACTGCTTTTACGCTACGATGCGTAAAAGGTGCGCATCCCTGGTACGTGGCAGCGCCAACAGCATCCTTAGCATGATCGCTAGTCGGCTGGACTGTGGTTACATCAATCATTGCTGCGCTATTTGTCATGGAATGGCGCAGTAGTGATTGAGTTAACTTTCTATTATATGTTTTTGTTGTCGGTAGTTTTAAGTATTACTAACACTAGTCCATAAGAACATTGTTACTAACAAAGTAGACACATGGTCTGAAATAAAGTCTTTTATTTATTTATTTATTAATCATGATTAGAATAATTATGATTAAAAAAGTAAACTTAATCATGATTATTGACGTTAATCATTAATTGATTAACTTGATTAAAAATTAATACATCCATAAATTTTATTAATTCTATATAGAAGAAATGGTGGAAAATAATGACACACATTTCTTAAAACATTTTTATTAATTATTCATAGAATTAAAGTCATAGATAGCCCTTAACTTAAAGTGTTCGGACCAGCAAAGTAAAGACTTTGCTGGTCCGAACACTTCATACAAACTGCAACTGTTTTCTTGTCTGTGCATTTGTCTAGTAGAAGCAAAAAGGTACTGTCAAATAAAGCAGAAGAAGAAAGATCCGATTCCGATTGCAATACCACTGTTAAATTCCCGGAATTGTTTGACGACACTGACGGATCATTTGAAACACCACGACTATTAGAGTCATCATCACAATTCATGTTTGTTTTTAAGTTAATCACTGTGTGAAACAATATCACAAAATGTTGCAAAATCTGAAAAAATTATCGCCAACCGAATGCGAGCGAGCGTGTGTCAGCCAGATAGTGTTAAAACATGACCGTTAGTATCCCAGCCAGCACAAACCTTCTAAGTAAGTTTTGTTTAACAGCAGTCATAGAAACTAATCACTGAATAAGACTACCGTAATTAGCTGATTAAGCGCTTACTCAGAGGTTATTCAAGCAATTTGGGCACAAAATTATATTGCTAATAGCTGTGTAATAGCAACGTAACAGATGAATAAGTTTTGAATAATTTTACGACAAGTTGAGTATCTTCTGCATAAAAGCATTTTGTTCTTTAATACAAGTATTACAGCTCTGTTAGCCAGATGATGAATGAACTAAGTCCTTCAAAGCTCAGATATTCAGACGATACACAGCGTTTAGCTCATTTCAGTATTTTTATCAAGAAGTTAATCAAATTAAATTGAAATTGAAAAATCCGAACAGCGTGACTGCGCGGTGAGCGGCATTGAAAATATAATAACCTATCGTAAATAAATTTTACCCTTATTTATGTTTAGAGGAAGAAATTGTTGGTGTGCATGCAACTTTAGCGTGTATTTATATATACATTTCGTGTAAAATTTTCACGCGCTACCTGATAAGCCGGGTTTTGGAAAAATAAACAACATTTCGTCTATTGATATGTTTTTACGTGTGAAATATTTTTTTTATATTTTATGCAGTTTAAGGGTTCAAAAATAACCTTGTAATACTTTTATAAGAATATTATACCGATTTCGTTATTAAACTTGAGGATTTGAGTATAAAATTCCACTTCATTATAATAGATTATGTTATTCGATATGGCGACGCTCATTCTGAATAAAATCTGATTGCACAGCGGCTTATCATCTTATGTCTGTATAACAGACCTTATGTGTCCACTTATTAAGTTATGCTCTGGTTAAAAGTGGTCTGCACTCAACATTTTTCGATAACTGTTCTATAATCACACACATTCGTACTGTAAATCAAACAGGATTCAGTCATAATTATAGTAATGAAAACCCACAGTATAGGTATATTATTTGTTCTTTTTAGCTCTTATCAAAGCAAGCACTTTTTCGTATGCCTCATGGGGGCCTACTACCAGCTCATAAAGCAATATTATTTTAATATTATTTCAGTGTGGGAAAGAGATGAAGCTCTACAGGACGTATAGCTCCATCTCTTTCTCCCACTGAAGTAATATTAAAATAAAACAGCTTTTTCAATTTTTCCATGAATTTGGAGTATTTTTTAACATTTTTTTGTAAGGTGGCATTTTCACACAACCACTACAAAACAAAGCGCAGTTAGCCGCTTAAATGCTGACTAACGTTCCAGAACAGTTCTTCTAGCTTAAAAAATGTCTACTTTTCGTGAATACCCAGCAAACTTCTGCATAAGAATCTGTTACTATTGCTTTAACCACAGTTAGCTGCAAATGACGGTAATTTCGTACTTAAAGCGGCATAAAGTAGTTATAACAGCTATCTTAATTTCTGTTAAGTCACTATATGCTTTATAACAGAAATAACAGAAATAACGCCTATTTTATACAGCAGCTGAATAATTGTCAAGATGTGGTGTGTAATACAACTAAAAGAGAACAGAATATAACTTATCCAGCATCATGCTTGATAATGGAATTTTATACCCATATTATACAAAACTGCCTCGTTGGTCTAGTGGTCGCAAGCGCTACTGCTGAGCATGAGGTCCTGGGTTCGATTCCCGGGTCGGGCAAAGTGTTATTGGGTTTTTCTATCTAAAATTTCTCTGTAGCAGCTCGGAGCCTGGATTTGTGCCCGGTTGATGGCAATAGGCTCGCCTCCTATTACATGGGACTTAAACATAACTGGCGAAATGTGGGTGTACCTGCTACAGGGACACCTCTGCCCAACCCTCCGGGGAAACAAGGCGTAATGTTATGTTATGTTATTATACAAAAGGTTACACAAACTCTTGAGTAACAGGTCTTTTTATGATGATTATTCAGTTTTAAGAAATAAAATCTGCAAATTACAAAACTAACTCAGCTAATAGCATTATTATAGCAAAAAAAAAAAACTTTAATACAGAACTTCGTAATACACACAGCTTCTATACATACATATATAATTAAGCTTAACTCTGCATAAGGTTAAATTGTTGGCCAGTTATCTGACTTGTGTGCTGCCTAGGTAGTCACGCTCTCTCTAAGGAGAGAGAATGAGAGAGAGAGAAGCCAAGCTAACGCGAAATGGGTACCTCAGCGCCACCCCCTCCCCGGTGTTTACGCAGTAAATAGGCCATAAAAGTGTAGTCTGTGAAATTTGAATAAGGAATGTTTACATTTTGAATCAGTTGTTTTATTATTCAGAATTTCCATTTTGGTTTATTTACTACTGCTTTTGAAGTAGCATATTTATGTATTGTATAAGCTGTTGGTGTTGCTCTTCCAATAAATTAAATAAATAAGTAGTTAATAGTTAATCAAATAATCAAAGTCACGATTAAAGATTATGATTAGTAATCTTAATCATTTTAAATTTGATTATGATTAATTAATCTCAAATTTTTTATTATGATTTTTAATCATTAATCAGATTAACTTTGGGCCAATACTGCTTAGTCGCATATGCGATGCCGGGAGCCCTCGCGGAGGGCTCATTTTAAAAGTAGGTTTTTCTTAACGAATTCAGAATTATAAACCGTGAAAATAAAATCCGATGTATCAATGTTTTAACAAGATTTATTAGTAAATGCGTTGGTTTTAAAATCCAACACAGTTACAAACGTTCATTAAAAATTTACAAGGTTGGAAACTACGTATAGCGACCAGACCCCTGAAAACACTATTTTACTTTGTTTTACTGTGTTTTATAACACGGTTTTAAACCTAATGCCGTTGACCGTCCGCAATCGTTAACTTTAGCGCAAACGTAATGCTGGCAACCCTCCCGGAGGGTTCACTTTCAATATGTATGGCAGCATGGCGTATGAGTTCTATGAAAACTGGGTGGAGTCGAAAGTGTTAAGTTCCAGTCAAATAATACCTATCAGGTAGGAGCCTAAATCACCTCCTTCTGCGAAGCAGTAATGCTGGCGAAGGACAAGGCGGGACCCGTGACGGAGAGGCAAATTTCGCGCCCTCACGCCCCTAACCGCCGCAGGAGACGCCCTGGGCGTCGGGAGTCACAGGCCGATTCCCGGCCACCGTAGGCGCGGGCTTGCGGACGGTGAGCAATGGGTAGCTCGCCGCCCAATAAGGACCAGGCCCGGGTCGACGGCGTGTTGTGTTCCATGCGCGCCTCAAAGAGATGTGAGCAGAACTAACGGGTCCGCTAGGGCCGATGCCTGCCGGGGTCACGGGAAACTCCGAAAGGGATACCGTGGCCCCTGGCAATACAGGCAACTGAAGGAAAACGGGTGGGTTTTAGTCAGTAAGAGTCTGACACGCCCTCCCAGAGCGGGAGAAGTTATTTGAACAAAAAAAAAGGTAGGAGCACAATCCACAAATCGTATTAAAAATAAAAACTGATTTCGTCCTGTCATTATCATCATCTCACTTGGCACGTTGCCTGTTGCTTGCCCGATGCCATCCATCTTCTTGATATATTCTCTAAGTAGCCACAAACGACGCCCGCGAGACGTGATCTGAGTAGCCATATTCGTAACCAAGGACGGCAAATATTTATGTGAATTCACCCACATTTATATCGCCCAAGCCAAATATAAATCAGTGCTACGTTTACAAACTCCACAAACCGAAAAAATATATTGATATTTCCACTTTGTTCTGTCCCAAACAATACCAAAATAGCTTTATTTCCAGTTTCCCAATGGAATGCAACTAGATCCAGATATACGTGTTTGTTTAAAACCGCATTTTCAATATCTGTCGGATGTAAATAATCCTCATATTTCCCCTTCGCGGGCGAAATAGTTTTCAACTGGGATTGCATTTCCAATATCGACGTAATCCGTAGCACGAGCTACGGGCTACAAGCTACACGTTCCGTAACCTCGTAGCCTCGTAGCCTCGTAGCTCATCGCAGTAATGCAATCGTTTCGCTCGGGTTGGTGATCTCGGGAACGCTTAGCCTAATTAAAGGTTCAATTTCCACGAGTAGTAAATCCAGCTTTACGAGAAAAATATCAAGAAATGAGAAATCATGGATAAACAGAGATTTGGTTTCTGTTTTTATTGAAGTGAAAACTTCTTTAGGCGCGTTGGACATTTTTGAGATATGACTAAACCATTGATCTCGCGACACTGTAACGACACCTCATTTGTGTAAACGCGATTGTGCTCTTTATTTATATTTCATTACGGATTTTTTCTTTTTCTTCCACCAAGGCGATCTTGTTCAAGTTTTCACTTCTGTCGGCACTCCCGGAGTGCCACTGTTTTTTATTATGTTTTGGTAGTTTGCTGTTGTAGGCTTTCACTATCAACGCAATAATAAACAAAGAATTGTGCAAAAGCCAATTGTGTAACCTTCCTTTATTAAATATTCCATTAATTAATGCGAACTCAAAGTAACGCGGTCATGGTCAATGTTTTTCTTTGTTATCTTTAAGCGAAAATGAAATCAGACTTAATTTTAACGAATTTTTCGGTATAGCATTTAGGTCCACTTTACTGGTTCAATTTCATTAACATTTTCAGCAAAAATATCTAATTTGGAGAGTAATTTGATTGCCTCGAGTAACGCGGCTCGAATGGGGCTATAATTTTATTATAACTGTCTTGCTTGCTATCCTTCGGCTTGTGTTAGATTAATTATTTGTTTATGTAAGTAATATTATCTGTGGTAAGGTGCAGCTAGGCAAATCCAAAGGCGTGGTACATAGTTAAAGGTATCTCATTATTATCATTCTCAATTCTTTATTGTGGACCATAATGTATATAGTTGGTAGGGAAATAATTATGCTAGTCACAATTATGGACCCTGTCGGGCACAACATGGATCAAGTAGGAGAGAGGAGGAAGAGCAGTAGTTGTTTAATGTGATATATTGTATTATTAATTAAGTAGTTAGTAAGATATACTGTTTTATTAATACAGAATTGAATTTAAGTTTTTTTTTTTTGTGAGAACTTGTTTTAGCGCGTTGGGCATTTTTAAGATAGGAAAAAACAATTGAACTCGCGACACCATTACCGACATCTCATTTTTGTGAACGCGATTGTGCTCGTTACGGATCAATGTTCTATGCAAATAAAGGTTTAAAGGTTTTGGAAGTATTTTTTTTTGTAAACGCGATTGTGGTCTTTATTTATATTACGTTACTGATCAATGTTTTGTGCAAGTATTTTTACTTTAAAGGTATTGGAAGTTTTTTTTTTTTTTAATTGCGATTGTGCTCTTTATTTAGATAAGGTTATGGACCAATGTTCTATACAAGTATTTTTCTTCCACCAAGGCGATCTTGTTCAAGTTTTCACTTCTGTCGGCACTCCCGGAGAGCTACTGTTTTTTTTTGCCCTTATCTCAATTTATTTAGGATCGGTACACAATGTGTTCTACTTTCATACATTTTTATTGGTCCTCATCTCGGTAGTCACCCCCCTTTCTAGCCATATTATATTCCACATAGTCCATCCATCCTTTCTTTGGTCTCCCCTACTCTTGTAGCCATCCATATTCGCAAACCTTTCCTTCAGATGTTTTCCTTTTTCCTCCGCATCAAATACTATGAAAACAAAGATATCTCACTATGTGAGTGAACATCTAAATCACGATAAAAGATTAATATAAAGGATTTACCAGTCAATATCCAAATCTATATATATAAAATTCTCGTGTCACAGTGTTAGTTGCCATACTCCTTCGAAACAACTTAATAGATTTTTATGAAATTTTATATGTATATTCGGTAGGTCTGAGAATCGGTCGTAATCTATTTTTCATACCCCTGAGTGATAAGAGTGGTCCATCCCAAACATTTACATGGCAAAACAACGTTTGCCGGGTCAGTTAGTAGATTTATAAAAATATCTAAATAGCACTACGTATTAGCAATATTTCGGATTTTACAACTTTCTTGGCTCATCGTACAGAAATCAAATGGTTTTGCTTAGGTTATCAAAATCAGCACTTTTTACTCTTGCACGCTGTGTCGAAGCACGCGTCGCTCGTAAACGAAACAAGTTTTTTTGTTGTTTGTCGCATTTTTTATGAATATACATAAAAAACCGCTGGCACAAATTCTTTGATGGAATTAATGTTTAAGCACAGCCACGTAGCTATTTTCTTGAAAAACTATATAAATGTTCGTAAAAATTTGAGAAGACTCTAAATTAAATTGTTAATGTTTTTTATAAACAGGCATTGTCGACTATATTCGTCAACTGAACGCGATAGGTAATTGCCAAAACGACTCACCTGTCAACTTACAAAATTTACTTTTGAGCAAACTAATTGGTAAGTACCTACGTATAAGACAAATATCGAGTCACGTGTAAAATAGACATTTATAGAATTTATAGTCTTGGCATTTATAGAATTGCAGAATAAGCTTTTATTTTGAGAGTCCGTATTTCAAATACGACAGCAAAGAGTTTTTTTTTTTTAATTAGTCTACACTGCTGAGAGAGCTTATAGAGCGCAATAACGAACTAACAAACAAAAAAGCTCGGCGTGTTAATTTGGCTACCATTTTATACCAGCACAGGTTAATACTCCGTATTTTCAGTATTTCTCGTACGTACTCCTCGATCGATAATTTCGTTATCTGCGAACAAATGCCGACTGATAAATCAGACTAAGCGATCTCTTCGCTAATAGAAAATGAATCGAGCATGTTCTATTATCTCAAAGACGATATAGAGCATGAATTTCGAATTGTAGAACAAAAGAATCGAGTTCACTGGATTTTTTACGTTGGCTTGTTGGCATGTGAATGGAAATCATAAAATAATATGAGAACTCATTTTGTTTTGTTATTTTATTTGATTTACTCAAGCGTGTTTCATTGTAGGTACCGACTAACAAGGTTTTGTGGGACTGTGTTTTACACATAAGTACCTACTCGTACATAACATGACATCACCCCAAGTATTCCCCAAAGTGTTGGGCAGAGATGTACCTATACAGGGTGGCAGGGACATCGACGTTAAAACTGTTACCTTGGATTCAGTACATGATTCTGAACTCCCTTTTTTTTGTGTGTGAAATTACCAAATAACAAATCAGCTGTTCCATACATTTTGACCGCGTAGGTATTGCACTTTTCTATGAAACAGCAGATTTTTTTAAAAATAATCGACAAGCTGTTTCAACGCATGGGGTTCAGAATCATGTACTGAATCCATGGTAAACGTTTTCGCGTCGATGTCCCTGCCACCCTGTATAGTAACAAACACATTTCGACAGTTTATGTAATAGCGGGCGAGCCACAGTGCTACTTACCTTAAACCTTGTAGGTAATACCACTTTCATGGCGGGAACATCCTTTTTAATAAACGAGCTTTGTATATCATCATTACGTCATTGTATTATGACAAATTATCTTGGTGTTTCATATTATTTTCCTTATCCCTGAAATATTGTAAATATGTAGTTTTATTAAACAGTTTTAGATTATGATATTGAGGTAACGACTTTAAGGTTAATTTGGGTATTAGTATCTATTTTGAGGTTAAATAATTATATTCAGAATTAAATTAGTTATTTTAGAGTAAGGATGGTTCTTATTTAATTATATTGAACGAAATAACTAGCAATAATAAAACATTTGTTTGCACATAATTCTGTTTCATATATTTGTCTGTGAAACAAGCAAAGACAAGTTCCAAGGCGAGGCCTACATCTTCCCTTAGTAGGGTTCGGATGAAAGGGTCAATATAATCAACAAAGTATATACAAAGCTTCTCAGAATCCTGGCAAATATCCTTAGGCGGTGTAAATTGTACATTTATTACACAGACAGACCTGTGATCCTGTATTTACGGGTACAACTTTCTGCCTTTTTTTAGAATCCGAGGAGCATAAAGTAACTCCTATTGATATTTCGAAAACCATCTGAAGAAAACATTTCGGTCGGCATGATTCATCTGTTCGGTTATATCATTTGGCAATTATAAGTAAATGAGAGACGACCTTCAATCATATTTAAATCTCATGGAAAATAAATATAAGATAGAAATGATTACCTACTCAGAAAATGGAAAATTCTAATCTAAGTTTAAGACTGGACATCAAACATATTTACGACTACGAAGCACATAAATATATCTACTTTACCGACCGACGATAAAATGGTCATACATATGAAAACATTATTTTATTAAACCAACAGCTGACACGCGGCTACGCCTGCGGAATACGTTGACAATGCGAGCTACCGGAGCTACGCCGTAGCAGGCCGGAGCGCGCTGCGTAGCAACACGCAAGTGCTGGCGTAGCGCGCATTCATAACAAACGCAGGCATAGTTTCAGAATACCTGTTCGATCACCTACTTATTTTAAGAGGGCCCTTCCCGGTCCGTCTATCGTCAACGCGAGCATGGTCGAAAAGCTTGTTGTTTCATCCAGTGCAAGTGAGAACTGCTAACAAGCAAGTGAGAACGCGATAACATTGTACGAAAAATAAATGGTTTCAGGAAATACGTATTTTTGAATACGCCTTACAAGTTTGTAAAATAATTTTTTGTCATTTAGAATCTCCATTACATGTGCGAGGTTTCTATAAAGATGTTTTCTTTACTTTTACAATTTATAAGTACATTATGAACGGTCAAAGTTGAGGTAAAATTTGTGCAAAAAAGCAGATTTTTTGAGGCTTTTATAGAATTTGTTTCGCCAATTTTTTTTTTTTTACCTTTCGTAGAAACCTAGATATAGTGCACAAGATACCCATTAGTTTAAAAGAATTAAAGAAATAGGTGTTACAACGCCATAATCACGTACGAGCGTTTGTATGAAAAGTATGACGGGTTGGCCGCTCTAAAGAGAACAAATTGTATACAGTATGCTTTTCTTCTATATAGGCATGAACGATGTATGAATAGCATGTCGTGGTAATTAACCGGTCAACAAGGTGGTAGCGGGGCTGATTGCACTTAGGCCTGTAGTAATATTAAATCCAATACGTTATTCGCAATAATTCCTTACCGAAATACCGTAGAATAGGAACGTACGAACATTATTTCGAACGAGCTTTTAAAATGCATTCACGGTCCACAAAACTGAAACGGTACGCGGATCATTTACGTAACTGTCTGCGTTACGTTTACGTTACGGGCATCGAAATAACCGCGGCCTGAAGCTCAATTCCGATTGCGGTAACCCTTTGTTTTGTACATTTTCGACGTTTTAAATATTTTACACGGCATTGGTTTTGCGCAGTTCATAGTTAGAGGCTTAATATTATGTCTGACATGGGTGAATTTATTGGTCGTTATGGAGCGAGAAAATGAATACGATTTAAACAGAAGCAAGAATGTCAGAGTCATGAGAAAGTTTGCTTCTTGCGTATCCTAAGTGTTGATAGATAAGAAAGAGTATTGAATAGAAGTATGATACAGTACTCAGTAACAAGTCTTGTTGCCTCTAAAAATCACCAATGTGAAAATACAAAAAGTTTCTAAAATAAAAATAAAAATAATGAGCCTCGCGGGACGCCTTTTTTTTTTTTTTTTGGGTTGGACATTTTCAAATAACTTCTCCCGCTCTGGGTGGAGCGGGAGGGCGTGTCAGACTCTTACTGACTAAAATCCATCCGTGTTCCTTTGGTTGCCATGTTGCCGGGGGGCCACAATATCCCTATCGGCCCATATTCGCAGCCCCGGCAGGCATTGGCCCTAGCGGACCCCGTCAATTCTGCTGACATCTCTTTGAGGCGCGCGTGGAACACAACGCGCCGTTGACCCGGGCTTGGTCCTTATTGGACGGCGAGCTACTCATTGCTCACCGTCCGCAAGCCCGCGCCTACGGTGGCCGGAAATTTTCCTGTGATTCCCGACGCCCAGGGAGTCTCCTCCTGCGGCGGTTAGGTGCGCGAGGGCGCGAAATTTGCCTCTCCCTCACGCGCTCCGTCTCCTCCTTCGTGAGCATTACTGCTTCGCAGAAAGAGGTGACGGCCTCCCATTTCCTCTCGCTCCGTAGCATGGCCCGAATCAGGGCCGGACGCGAGAGATCACCGCCGCCGACTCGCGGGACGCCTGGCAGATGTGAAAAATCGAAAATATTTTGTATAGAAAATATGCATGAAAGGATGCTTAAAGAAATAAATATGGCATAATAAAAAACATGTTATAATTATTACTAAAAAACATACCGATAAAAAACATCTTTATATAACGCCAACAGCCGATCTGACCCGCCGCATTAAATTACACATCAAAAACAAATTTCAAAAGTCATTTATTCAAACGAGGCTGAGAATCAGCACTTTTCGAACGTCAAAATTACAGAAGACAGTCCCCCAAAAACGGCCCACCCTTCACCTCTTTCTAGTGCCTTTAGCTGGGAAGAAGAAGTGGCGCAACAAACTCCCAAGCACCGCTCCTTTGTTCAAGATAAGTTAATGTATTATTTCAAATGCAGCAGGAATTCAAAAACCCCAGTCATCTCAAAAACAGTTTATCTTATAGATTTACTTTACCTAATATCTTTGAAGGCGAGAAGCACGCGTTAAATACCTCATAGCTCTCCCTTAAGACAATAAGTCGCATTTTAATTAGGAAGTCCGGAAATTAGGGCGGTATTAAGAGTTTTTATGTCGCACTCACACCAAATGTAAACGCTGCTAGTACGTTTGGGAATAATTAAAGAGGACTCGGAGAGACTTACGACTCTTTTTTTATGTTTAGAGACTGTTCAATGTGTATGTCCAACTGGGCAGGAGGATAAAACCGCTGTACGCTTTTAATGTATTATTTTGTTCAGTAATCTTTGATGTAGCGGGTCACTGCAATGAGACTAACAAGTATAATATTGAAAAGTTATTTTGGTATTTACTGAATTTTGAGCCCACAACAACATATTCATCCTATAACGTTCCTACTGCTGGGACACACGGCTGCTCACTGTGAGAGGGAGTGGGCCGTAATCCATTACGTGCGGGTTGGTAGATGTCACATGACATCGAAGTTTTGCTTCTAGGACATGCCGGTTTCCTCACGATGCTTCCTTCTCCGTTTTTAATCCGCAATCTGAAGAATAAATCAGAAGTCATTACAGAAAAAGTCAGTGCTAACTGACTTTAGTTGCTCACTTTATCTACGAAAATTCGCCTTAGCAACCAAGAAAAATAAATCCTTCACCAATGTAATAAAAACAGAGAGAACTTTAACATGTTTAAAATGAATGAAAATGACTGAAAAGTTTTGAAATCTATTTAATTAAACTAAATCTGTTTCTTAAGTACGTTTAGACAGTTGATGTTTCATGTAACTAATCTCTTTCATGTTAAGTGATGTGTTAATCTTAAAAGACAGTCTACTCAGATTAATTTTGAGAATCTTGACAGTATAATTATGATATCATTAAACTTTTCACCTCTTTAGGCTGGTTTCACAGGTGTCCGGGAGAATCGTGCGGGCCGCCCGTATGGGCTCCCGGAACGGAGACACACGGGAGGCGTTAGAACATTGTTTCACAGAGACGCAGATTGTTCCGTACGCAACCCGCTCCGGGTAGAGCCCGTACAACGCTAGCAACCGTATCGCACTAACTCCCTCGTTTCAGAGTACTGCGGGTGCTACCCGTACGGGTCTCCCGGACAGCTGTGAAACCAGTCTTAGGTTATTTAAAAATCAATTATTACCTATAGCGAAATAAGAACATGTTCGTGCGGGGGATGACACTGGCTCGTGTTTAATTTTAGTTTTGAATTAAATAATATATCATTCGATATTGCTACCAACATGTTCAAATGACGAAGTGATATACAATTTATGTTCGGCTTTAAGTAGTATTATCATTGTAATAAATCAATGCCCTTTAAAAATAATAAGCACTTTAAGATAATCGATGATGACAAAACTCTAGACTCGCCGTCCAACTTCATAACTTCTTTGTATTATTTAATAATTCAACCAAATCAATTGATAACTAAAAGGCTGATAAACGCGCTCCCAAGGGTATTCCGATAAAACTTTCCACGGATAAATGGAAAAGGAGTTTATGGAAATTTTATGAAAACTTTCTTGAACTCTCGAGCGAAATGCGATGATGTTGTGAGAAAAAACCACCGGTTTTCGATTACTTCTTTTTTTCTTTATATTGGATTAGCTGGCGTTTGAACTCTTTTTAAACATACTTCTTGTGTTTTTGTTATTTCATAATGTTTTTTTCCGAAATCTAACACAATTCTGTTTAATAAATGTTATAACAGTTGTACTTGCCTATCTCATAACACGTGTCGACAAACTAGTGTGGCCCAGGGCTAACTGGTTTATCGGGAAATCGAGTTTGGTCGGAAACATTTATAGAACCTACATCCTACCTATCCTATACTAAGTATTAACCGAGCAATATTTGTATATATATTTGTACTCACATTCTCGAAATCGGCTCTAACGATTTCGATGAAAGTTGCAATATAGGGGTTTACGGGGGCGAAAAATCGATCAAGCTAGGTTTCATTCTCATATTAGTGGAGTGCCTGGAGCGTAAAAAACATGAAAACCTCGGATTTCTGTACAGTATGATATGAAATTTAAAAATTCAAAGTGGAATGTTTTGCTAATAATAGTAATCGGTAAAAAGAAGTTAATTAAGGAAAATTTAATAAAGAAGAAAAATTACTAAATATATATTTGTTTATTCAGAGTATTTACATCTTGGTCTATATCAAATATTTTCTTCGACTTCATTTATTTGAATGATAAGGTGGAGTATTGAAACATATTAATAGTATTTTATTTATTCAATTAAATAATGCATATTTACAATATTAAGCCTTATAGTAAAATGGTAGGTATATAATAATGGTTCGACCTGAACTAGGATAAACCTGTATCTCAGGTGTCATAAGTGCAAAATGACATTAAAGTTTTCTAAAATTGATGGTAGACATAAATAGTGAGTAACTTAACAGACTAATGATAGGACAGTACTTAATTAAAAATAATATTTAACTTAAAACAACCAGTAACTTTTCTGTGTCATCATAAGACAAATTTTGTAACCAAGTTGAAATAACATTTTTGCATTGTACCGTTTTTAATGCAGACATAGACAAAATTGCGTTTACTTTATTATACAAAAATGGGCCTAAGAATATAAAAAATCTATACATAAACGATGCCTTAATCTATAATTATCCATACAGATGTCTTTACGTCTTTTATCAGTGACAACTCTATCTCTGGCTCTATATTTCTGGCTAGTGGCTAACGTCCTCAATTATTAAGATAGAGAAATGAAAATGATATCAAAAGATGCGTTACTAAAAGGGCTACAATACTGCATATTTTTTTTTGTAAAATGTTTTAAATTATTTTTTTATTTAAAAAAAACGCAAGCTTTTGACCGTTTCTTTTGGGACTTTTTTTCAAAGAATCTTAAACTTCTCAAAAACGAAAAGAGATTTCGAAAAAATAAAGAATAATGGTCCTGGGAAATTTAAAGAGCTTCAAAATGATACCATTCTGGTTTCGATAGGATTAGCATTGAAATCTATCGCTTCAGTAGGGTACCCGTTTTCAAGAAAAGTGCGACTGGGGACTAGTGTTTCTCAATTCTTAAGATAGAGAAATGAAAATGGTATCAAAAGATGCGTTATTGAAAGGGCTTCAATACTGCAAAAAAACAACTACTTTTTTATTTAAAAATAACGGCAATTTTCTTTAACTTCTCAAAACTAAAAGAGAAATCGAAAAATTAAAATTAAAAATCCTGGAGAATTTAAAGGGCTTTAAAATGATACCATTAAGGGTAGATGTTTACTCCTTTCAGAGACACCTTTTTGGTGATTGGGTTTTTTTAATAAAAAAAAATATTTTACAATTATTATTTTTTGCAGTATTTATGGCCTTTTCAGTAACGCATCTTTTGATACCATTTTCATTTCTCTATCTTAATGATTGAGGACGCTAGCCGGGAGGTCACACTTTTCTTGAAAACGGGTAGGTACCCTACTGAAGCGATCGAAAAACCATTTTCAATGCTAAAAATAAAAAGCACAAAAAAAATTGATTAACATTGCAATTTATAGTATAAAAAACAAAATCCCACCTCGATCTTAAAAATTCATTCACTGTAACAAAAAGCCGAGGTCAAAACCCCCAGGCACTCCACTATATCTGGGAAAATTCGTTTTCTCCGTATATTCACCCGAGCAGAGCTCAGTCGCCCAAAGTTTAGAACAAGATATATTGAATTATGACATGAGAATATTGACATGGCAGTATGGAATAAGTAGGTACTATACATGGATTAGTATGTCAAAGTCAATTAATTCAAAGCATCAAAATTTACAAAAAATAGAATTGATTCTAGTCGCCCCTTCCAAAAGGTAGTTTTCGTATAGAGAAGAACGGGCAAGAAACTCCACCGTTACTCTTGAACTCTCCTATACTATTAAATGAGCATTCTCTGTTTTCACCAGAGCAGAGCTCGGTTGCCCTGGTACAAATTGATAATATGCATAGGTATGTTACATAATATTATAATTTTACTCTGTATTTTCTTTCCATTGAATTCTAACAATAGAAGGCAAATAATTTATGTAGAACTGAAGGTACGTTAAAGTGTGATTTTATTTTCGCAATAAAAGTGAATAGTACGTACCTTTTTCTGATTCACAAAGATACAAGAACGCCGTAAGAAAAAACCTTTGTTGAAAAGTAAAAAGTGCTCGGAAAAAATATTCAAGAGAAGAAATGGTTAGGTACTCTACGTGTTAACGCATAAAACACAAAATTATCCTATTGTTTTTCAGGAAAATTGTGGAGTAACTTAATTATCGATGTGTAACACCTTTCCTCTCACTTTCCTGCAATCAAAATCTAAATCTAAAAAATTGAAATAGCCAAAACTGTGGGAGTGATTTCGTGAAAAGGGACGGAAATGTGTCACAAGAAGTCGGGGAAGCGCGCGCTATTTGATTTGACCAATGAGCGCGCGCGGTCCTAGAGTTGGCCGTCAGAAACGACCTTGACGTGGCCCCGCCCCTTGCTTATTACCAAGGTGAGATGTCAGATGTTACACATCATATGCGACTACTGTAAGGTTCGCTCGTTTTATTTTTATTTTACAAGTTTTAGTAAATTATTACAATTTTGAATACTTACATTCTACTGTTGCTCATCTGAATTTACCAATAAAACATTGTTTTAGATACCTATGTTATACAATAACAAACAACTAAGCCTTATATTGGAACAGATAACGACCTCAGGCCTATAGAGATTACCAAATGATGCTTAAGGATATAAATATTCATGTTTATTAGGCAAATGCAAAGTAGAGCGGAACGTCTAGAGGGACTTAAGACAAAAGTCTTAGAAGGACTTGATGAAAATGGGTCCGCAATCCATTTTTTTTATTTAGGTAATTTGATATAACCCTGTTGCGCATAACAATAAGAATCTCTGAACCTCGATTTTTTTACCTTCATTATTCCGAACCTCTTTTTACCACTGTCTTTTCCCACGGCTTCGCCCGCGTGAATTAAATGTGAACTAAGTCCTAAACCAGGCCATGGTCTTAAGGGACCGTTCAAGAATTACGTAAGCACTATAGGGGGGCGGGGGGTCTAGGCTTTGCTTATTTTTGATGACATGGGGGGTCGGTCTAGATGGTGATGACGTCAGCAGTAATTATTTACTGTTTTACACATATGTGTGTGGTTGCCATATGGCAACCCACACATTGTCTATGCTTGAAAACGAAACGCATATTCGGGGATTCCCACAAATAATGAATACGTTTAGGTACTCGCTTAGAACCGAGTAGGGGAATTACCGCGTACTATTCACTTGTCTAAGTATCTTCCGTCAATCTATTGTTTCGTTTCGGTACGATTGACGATTAGAAGTGTTGTAAGCAAACCAAGCAAAGCAAATTAATGCATATACCAATGTTGCAATGCTTACGTAAGCATGGGAGGGGGGGGGTAAGAGCTTTGATTACTTTTGCTGACAAGGGGGAGGGGGGGGGGTAAATAATTGTAATAAATCTGCTTAAGTAATACTTGAACGACCCCCTATCCGTTTGCCGAATGTCATCCAAGTCTGTTCAGCTGCTTTAGTGTAAAAGCGTAACAAACTCACTTTCGTATTTATAATGTTAGTTAGGAAGTTAGGATATAAGTATGAAGATACCTGTTCAATACGCTTAGCTACTGTAATCTAGTTGTTGATATTGTTATACTGTAAGAAGTAGGTAGGTACTTATTAAAGTATTGTTCGGGAACAGAGACATTGTATTGTGTCGTAAATGTCAAAACCGATTCAGTATTGAATAACCCTGAATCAGAGGTCCGCTAAGGTCGGCAGTATTAGATCCCTCAATCGTATTATAAATAGTTGGGGACCATAACCTTCTTTTGATAGCCTTTGTTGTTAACCTGATGTCCCAATTTTATGGTAGGCAGACACCTAAACCTATTTTATTTGTGCGAAATAGGCTATCTGCCCGTTTAAACTAATAAAAGTAAATTGCTTTCGTGGACTTCTAATTTGCAAGAAAAATACTTTCGCATGTCATCGATAACATATTAAAGTAAAATCTCGAAATCTTTGATATAACTTTTATTATTTATTACTTTCGAGATGGTATCTAAATATGAGTCACGTAATTTTCTCTGGCCATATAAAGAGCAATTTCTTTACAACTTTTTTGCCTTTGATGTTATATATAAAAAAAAAACATTTCAGTACAGATTTCCTACCTAATGTAATTTCTTTGCGGCGTTCGTCGTAGTAATTAACACAAGAATCTTTTTGACTTTGTAAAAGGTCTGGCGAAAGAACCTTTTTATGCTTTGGTATGTATGTTTTCTAGAGTTAAGGTTTTTGATTAAAATCGTCAGCGAATCGGGGGGAATACAAAATAACTACCTACGTAGGTCTAGGCCTAAAATTACTTCTGACATCACTTTAAAGTTTCTAAAGATACCAAAACAGCCTGTGTGTTTTAACTTCTGTCAGAGACAGCCTCGTTCATATTTATCAGCAGTCATTTGTTTTGTCTTAATTATTTCACTCCGAGACGGTTTAGGTGCTTTTGGTGAGCCCGATGTTTATAATGAAAGTCAAGTTTCTCGAGAAATTGAATACGAATGAAAGATATTATTGTTACCCGGAACTAGGTAAGTTTAAAACGCGTTGAATATTCAATTACTAAACTTTATTTTATGAATGATGTTTTTCTCAAACATGCTTGGAAATTCGGGCATTATATACTTTGACAACCTTCTTTGAGATAATTTGCTGTACTGGCCGAATACATGCGAGTGCCCGGCCAGCAATGTTTGTTGTTTGTATGAAAATCCATATCTGTCGTGTTTAGTGGCCAAATAAATTACTATGAAAACTCATATCTGTCGTGTTGTTTAAAAATGGAACGAACTTTTTACTACAACACACGGCAACCAAGGAGGTAACTTATCAAAGATTTTATTAAAATTTCGATTTAATTTGCTGTTTAAAGTAAAGAAGAAACAAATGAACATAATGGCGCGTGAAAAATTATCGTTGTTTGTCATTGATTCTGGAATTTATAATTAATCGATCGTCCATCAATGCCCAACAGACCTCGCAAGTAATGTACTATTTTTATTCCTTCTATGCGTGACCTACATCACTATACCTACGCTTCAATGATGATAGATCGTGAGTACTGACTGAGACACTGATCAGAGTTCGTTTCTCGGATTCAACATTACATAGGATTCTGCAACGCTGCTTCTCCAGCCGCGGTGCATAAAGGTCATAGAACATATATCAACTCGGAAAGGGATCGTCACCGTATCGCCTTTCGGCTCGCCGTCAAACAGGCGTCAACCTAACGTAAGCACGTAACCAAAGCGGATCAGCAGCTCCGATACGTCGACTCAGCTACGGCTAGGCAACGCGCGACAGTAGTGTGCTGCAGGCAGGCCGCGGGAAGGGTGGGAGGGGCAAGGGTTGACGAAGAGACGTAAGCGCGGAGACGACGAGTCGTAAGCGCGGAAACTGCAAGTTGATCAGCACCGCACCGCGGTTTGTGAGCTTGTCACGAGGCGAGGCGATTACGTTACGATTACAATTAGAGTGCGTTGCAGTAGGGAGTTTCATACAAAGAATACTGAATGGCTCGAGTTGATACAGTGACGATCCCTTTCCGAGTTGATATGTGTGCTATGACCTTTATAAATAATTGTACAGTCCCTGCAAAATGAACTTAGTAGGTATTGTGCATGCGCGTTATTTAAATCGACCAACAAATTACGTACAAAAACTTTACATAACACCACACCGTTATTCCCTGATGGGTACGGCAGAGGTGTACCTGTAGTTCACCCACATGTCGCCAGTTATATTTAAGTCCCATAAGGGGCGCGCCTATTGCCATCAACTGGGCTCAAATCCAAACTCCGGGCTGCTACTCAGAAATTCCAGATAGAAAAACGCAAATAAAACTTTGCCCGACCTGAGAATCGAACCCAGGACTTCATGCTTAGCAGTAGCACTCGCGACCACGACACCAACGAGGCAGACAACAAATTAATCAATCGTTTTTAAGTTTTAATAATTTAAGTGCCCATTAATACAGAATGATGTGAATGAGGAGTTCGTGGCTAAGTAATAACAGCGGGTCGATCTATCAGGTTAAGCTACGCTTGTCGGTTAAAGCACGTTGTTAAGCCGTTGGTCCCGGCTGCCATCCGTGGCTCTTTGGCAGTCGTAACGGGTCGTTAGAAGCCCAAAATTCTGACAACCAGTCTTATCAAGGGGTATCGTATTACCCAGTTACTGGGTTGTGGAGGTCAGATAGGCAGTCGCTCCATGTAAAATACTGATATTCAGCTGCAGCCGGTTAGACTGGAAGCCGACCCCAACATAGTTGGGAAAAGGCTAGGTAAATTGATTGATACAGAATGTGTAGAAACTCTTATCGTTTTCAAGGACTCTAATCTGATAAACACGAGGCATCGTAATAGAATAATTTCAATTATTTGCTCTTTATGTGTAATTAAATCCGTATTTGGTTCCCTTTGAGCCGTTTCCAAGTTGTCATAGCAACTAAGCTGTTCAATTACTTGCTTCAGAGAACAAATTTACTTAATCTTCTAGAGAAATTAAGAAAATGGCTGGAAGGATCTCATTTAGGCATTGAAATTACATAGTTTTAGCAAACAAAGAAAAGAAGACACAGACAAGAAAATTACTTAGAAAGTACACCTGCCCTCTGGTGATTTTAAAACTCGAGATTGTTGTAGGTAAACTGTACAAGAATCCGTTTCATTAAAATTATAATTCTGTGAGACATAAACATAAAATAGAATATTGTTTATTGTTGCTGCTGGTTAACAAATAAATATGGTCGAAATTAAAAACAGTGTACAAAAGGTGGTTAAAAAGGTGTAAAGTAATAAGAAAAAAATAAACAAAATGTTCTAACATTGATAGAATAAACAGAAAACTACACTATGTACGGTGGGCTGCATCAAATGGGTACCCTAGTTGCCAATTGATGCAGCCAAAGACTATTTCTAAATTCGAATACAATGGAATCCTGTGACTTCCTAATCTTGAGATAGGTAATTTGCCTGTATAATATAATTGTTCTGACAATTGTAATGACATAAGATCGGAATAATTAACCACAGTTAAGTAACTAGATACCTACATAACTTGGGAATCTGAACGCACGTGATATTGTACTCGTTACAACGTATGATTATGTGAGCACCATGTATCTATCACATAATTAATTTATCTGTCATTGCTTCCATTTTCTTCTTTTTACTTTTGTGGTATAGGTAGTAATTTTATTGGACTTTTTGGGTTCCGTACCTGAAAAGGAAAAAACGGAACCCTTATAAGATTAAACGTCTGTCTGTCTGTCCGTCTGTCACAGCCAATTTGCTTTGAATCGAATGGACCGATTAAGCTGAAATTACACATATATACTTTTGTGACCCAAACACGGACGTATATCGTACATAAATGAATTTTGAATATGGTGGTTACTTTTGGGGGGCAAATAATAAGAAAAAAAAAAGGTTTAGCTAACTGTACCGTGTGACTTAGCAAATGAAAGGGCTTGTTGCGAGGATCTCAATAATTTTTTTTTCTAATTTTATCATAAATTCTTTTAAAGATATTTAAGAAAATTGATGAATATTGACCATTCATTGACCATGAATATAGACCCTTATCTCCAAAACTACATTTTTTTTTTGTCTTGGAAATTATCAAATAACTTCTCCCGCTCTGGGCGGAACGGGAGGGCGTGTCAGACTCTTACTGACTAAAACCCACCCGTGTTCCTTCGGTTGCCCTGTTGCCGGGGGGCCACGATTTCCCTTTCGACCGAAATACGAAGAGTGGTTCTTTACTCATAGATTACAGGAAAACCTATAAGAAGTGTATGGTCTTAAAATAACACGGTAAATCTCTCAATATTGTGGGTACAAACTTACATTTGCAGTATGGGAGAACATGTTTTTCAACAACAAACTTAACATTTTATTTGTTCTTGGGATAAATTCATCCCAACTACGGAACCATTCATTGCGTTCATTGCGTGGTCCGCACTTGACCGGTTTTTTTGTTAAGGAATTTCTCAGCAGCAGCCCGGAATTTTGATTTGTGCGCGGTTGATGACAATAGGCTCGCCCCCTATTACATGTGGACGTACTACAGATACACCTCTGCCTGACCCTTCGGGGATTATAGGAGTTATGTTATGTTATGTTAATTTTATTCTAGCTGCATCGTCTTCACATATAATGATATAAGTACCTGGGCGACCGAGCTCTGCTCTGGTGAAAATAGAGAATGCTCATTTAATAGTATAGGATAGTACCTACTAATTCCATACTGCCATGATAGTAGGAGGTACTTACTAATTTCATGCTGCCATGATCATTATTCTAATGTCATTATTGTTATGTCATTATTCATTATCTTGTTCTAAACTTTGGGCGACGGAGCTCTGCTCGGTTGAAAATACGGAGGAAACTAATTTTCTCAGATATGAGATCTAGCTAGATTGATTTTTCGCCCCGTAAACCCCTATATTGCAACTTTCATCGAAATCGTTAGAGCCGATTTCGAGAACGTGAGAGAAATCTATATACAAACAATTAAATATAAATACAAATATTACCCGTTTAATAGTATAGGATAATTAATGCATACAAAGTATTGTAAAACATTTAAAAGAGTGATGGTGGAGTTTCTTGCCCATTCTTCTCCATACGAAAATTACCTTTTGTAAGGAGCAACTCGAATCAATTTTCTTGTTAATTTTGACGCTCAAAAGTGCCTTTAAAGAAAATTACAAGAAATAACAAGAAAATAGATAATATCTATTTGAAATAAATAAATGACTTTACTTTGACTTTTGACTTCATTGGGATTGATTTGATCCTCGAAACACATTAAGATACCTACTAGAGAAATTCACGTGAGTACCTATATAATGGCCGGAGCTTCACCATAGACGAAATATAACTATACGAAATATATCTGTTGTTCTCTGAGTGAATTCACAAGGAATGCATTGTTTGTAATTATTTATAGATGTTAGTAAAATTATTTTAATTAAGTTTATTTAGATAAGTGTATTTTTTTTAAAATTAAGTTAGGATAAGCGCATTTATCGCATTGGGTAATGGTCCTGTAAATGTAAGTTGATAAATAAATAAAAATAAAACTAAAACCAAATTGAGAAGATTTTAGGTTACCTATATATTTTTTTAAGAGAAAACTTCTTCAGGCGCGTTGGGCGTTTTTGAGATGGGACTAAACCATTGATTTCGCGGCCTGTTACCGACACCGTGGAGTAGAAGACATCGACGCGTTGATTACCGCGGTGCGTGGAGTAAAAGACATCAACGCGGTGCCGATTTTTTTTCAAGTTTTAACTTCTGTCGGCACTCCCGGAGTGCCACTGTTTTTAATTTTTTAATACAAGCTGTAAATCAGTATTGGTCCTAAAACTGCTTTTATTTTATTAACTGAGTTATGAACCTTTACAATAATAATATACAAGCCAACACATTTATTTTTGTTGTTTTATTTTGATGTTTATTTGCGGTATTTGATCCCGCACGTGTTCTGAGACTTTAAAACTTCGTGCAGGCCAGCGCAACGCGACAGTGCGACGCGACTCTAACAAAACAATTTTTAAGAAAACTTCTCGGTAGGACAATTACCGGTGTTGCGTGGCGCCGTCGCCATCGTGTCGCGCCTACCTGCACGAGGTTTTTAAAAAGCGTCATTGTTCCCTTGTGAAAGAGGAATGCTATGCATCCTGTTTGGCTCCATGTCCTCATTGCACTGAAACAATGATGACTCCAATTCTTCTCTATACGGCCCCTGATACCAATGATCACATAATGTGTTAGATAAAGAGAACAGATCGTTGCCATAAACTATCATATTTGTAGACGAAAGCTATTCCATAATATTATGCGTATTTTCCTCCACATGGTTACGGGTTGCCAGTAAGTAGGGCTTGGCGGTTCCCATGGGGGAAAGATACTAAAAGATAATAGCATGGAGTTTGATAACAGTATTCACTTATGAAATGGTTATGACTGTGATAACAATGATGGAAAGGGACTTGGGAGCAAATGTAGAAACATATTAGAACACAAATTTTGGAACGTTCTTGGTATATTTTTGCCTTTTGTCACAAAACGGAGCTGAGTAGTGTTTTGTGACTCAAGTCGATAAAAACGACCAAGAACTGAAAATAATTGTTGTTCTTTATTCGGCTAAGGTCGTCTTCCGGCTGATAATGATAGAATGAAATAATATCATCTTCTAGTGCAATGTTTTAAAACCTGGATGATGTTAACAATTCAGTTAATTGTCCATTCTAAGATATCGTTTACAGATCTTTAAGTGACCAAAGCCGCGGGCAGAAACTCGTCTTTAATAAAAACACAGTCGAAGAGACCCTCTCTCCGGAGCTCCGGATTAATTAACCCAGGTAGCCCGGAGTGTGCTCAAGCCGAAGAGCTCGGTTCCTCTGTTATTAGTTCCTAGTCTATCATTGGTGACTTCCAGTTACAGCTTTAATGTAAACGGGCACACCCTTTATACCTGGAGGCTTTCATTCGAGTACTGTATTAAGTTTTATTTACTTTTTATTTTCGCTTGAGTATAGATTTCGATGCTGTGCTGCTGGGAAGTTTGTTGCGCCACTTCTTCTTTCCAGCTAAAGCACTAGGAAGTGGTGAAGGGTGGGCGTTTTTGGGGGACTGTCTTATGTAATTTTTGACGTTCGAAAAGTGCTGATTCTCAGCCTAGTTTGAATAAATGACTTTTGAATTTCATTTATTTACCGGCTTTGTTTCGTCGACTTTTAATTGTGACGTCACGGATTTTTTTGTGGAAATTTTGTGTTAATTTAAATTACATATTTTTCCGTGTTTTTGATGTGTAACAATTTTCCTCTCGCTTTCCTGCAATCAAAATCGAAATCTAAAAAAATCTAAATAATCAAATCTGTGGGAGGGGAGTGATTTCGTAAAAAGGGACGAAAGTGTGTCACAGGAAGCCGCGCGCTATTTGATTTGACCAATGACCGCGCGCGGTGCTAGATTTGGCCGTCAGAAACGACCTTGACGTGGCCGCGCCCCTTTTTTTTTTTTTTTTTTTTGGGTGGGAAATTATCAAATAACTTCTCCCGCTCTGGGTGGAGCGGGAGGGCGTGTCAGACTCTTACTGACTAAAACCCACCCGTGTTCCTTCGGTTGCCCTGTTGCCGGGGGCCGCGATGTCCCTATCGGTTTTCTTCGAACCCCCGGCAGGCATTGGCCCTAGCGGGCCCCGTCAATTCTGCTGACATCTCTTTGAGGCGCGCGTGGAACACAACGCGCCGTCGACCCCGGCTTGGTCCTTACCGGACGGCGAGCTACCCATTGCTCACCGTCCGCAAGCCCGCGCCTACGGTGGCCGGAAATCGGCTCGCGGTTCCCGCCCCGGGCGTCTCCTCCTGCGGCGGTTAGGGGCGTGAGGGCGCGAAATTTGCCTTTCCCTCACGCGTTCCGCCTCCTCCTTCGCGAGCATTACCGCTTCGCAGAAGGAGGTGACGGCCTGCCATTTCCTCTCGCTCCGTACCATGGCCTGAACCAGGGCCGGACGCGAGAGATCACCGCCGCCGATCGCCTCTACGAGGACACGGCGTTGCTCCGCCCAAGCCGGGCAGACCTCCACCGTATGCTCTACCGTGTCCTCAGGCCGATCCACACAATGGTGACACCCGGGTGTTTCCTCCCGCCTTATCCTAAACAGGAACCTCCCGAAGCAGCCGTGTCCGGTGAGGACCTGCGTCAGGCGGAAGGTGAGGACGCCGTGACGCCTCTCAAGCCACTCCTCAAAGAGGGGTCTTATCGCCGCAATTGTGGCGTGCCCAGCGCGGGGTTGCGACAATCGCACCCTCCATGACGCCATGAGATCCCGCCGGAGCTCTGTCCGCTGTGCCGCGATTTCTTGCGGCATCGGAGTTAAGCTCCGGCGTTTCGCCTCCTCGCGCCACTCCCAGATGTGCGCGAGGACCTTTGCCTCCAGATCCCATGGCGGTAATCCGGCAAGGAGGCTCACCGCCTCGCAGGAGACCGTGCGGTATCCTCGAGCCAGCCGGATGGCCATGACCCTCTGGGACGCGTTCAACCGGCGGGCTGGCCGCAGCCTCAATGAACGCGCCCACACCGGTGCCCCGTAAAGGGCCATGGACCGCACGATCCCCGCGTAGAGCCTCCGGCAGGAGGCGTTTGGACCTCCCAGATTGGGCAGGAGCCGCTTCAAGGCAGCCCCGGCCCGGTGTGGCCGCGCCCCTTGCTTATTACCAAGGTGAGATGTTACACATCATATGCCACTACCATTTTTTTGTTTTGTGTGTATATTTAACCGACTAAATTCAAAATATAGCGTAGCTTATGCCAGTCCAAGTTCCGCTCAGAATGTACCGATTGCGAAATGCAAAGTATATCTACAAATTCTACACCGGTATAAGAGCATGTTCACATATTTAACTATTAAGATTATTCAGTTAATACCAGATTTGTCTGTAATTCCTCTAATTCCATTTAAGATTCAGCTTTGATCCTGAACTGGGAGACAAATGGGGTCTACATTAATTACATACTCTAATCATTAACAACAAGTAGAGAAGAAACAGAATAGGTACATATTTATTAGCTTCATTATATCTTTATGTTGTACGAGTTTAGCTAGAAATTTGCATTTGTTTTAGGTGTAATCCCTTCATGAAAAATTATTCGATTTTACACAGATTTCATCCGTAAAAGAGTAAAATGTACGATAAAAAAAAAAACAGTGGCACTCCGAGAGTGCCGACAGAAGTGAAAACTTGAACAAGATCGCCTTGGTGGAAGAAAAATACTTGTATAGAACATTGGTCCGTAACCTTACCTAAATAAAGAGCACAATCGCGTTTACAAAAATTTGGTGTCGGTAACGGTGTCGCGAGTTCAATTGTTTTTCCCATCTCAAAAATTCCCAACGCGCCTAAAGAAGTTTTCACTTCAAAAAAAGAAAATGTTAAGCTTTTCCGCTATACTTAAAAGATTACTTTTACGAAACAGAAAAACAATTCTTTACCAAATTCGCAAGCCTCATTTATCAGCGGATTGTCTGTTGAACCATTCATCTATAAATTATCTAATCGAAAGCAGCCTTGAAAATGATACCCAATACTTTCGTAAGATTTATCTCGGAGATAGATTTATCTCCGCCCGGCGACGGCTCGACTTAAACTTTCTAAGATTAGCCCCAGGCTGAACGTGGATTACACGTATAGTCCATTATCGTCAGAATTATGCTATTTTTTACGTCGTACCGCTTTACTACCTAGTTATAACTTCGTTTTAGCGGACAAAGGTTTTAATTCTGACTTTGTTTTTAAACCACTTTACCTGAAAACAAATGACTGACGGATTTTCGTTCATCAAACGATCTAACTGAACGACGTCTCGTGATGTAATGAGAACTACTAACTAAATACGTGAATCCGAATAAAACCACTATTGTTCCCCTCTGCTAGTTTTAATTAGGATTTACCTTATTGTCGTCACTTCATTGTCGGAGGGAGCCTTCCAAAAACCTGTATAATGGACGGTCAGAGAGGAAATTGCCACAATAACCGCGGTGGACAAAGGCATTGTTGTCTATTGCCAAAAGGACATCGCTGCCCGTCGCGTCGTCTGAACGTAATCCTTTAATCGCCTTTTACGTAACCCATTGGTAGAGAAGTGGTCTTGTTGTGACGTACACGATTTAATACGGGGTGGAAATTTGAGATAAGTCAATGAGGGCAGAAACCTTACGACAGTGACTTCGTAGAAAACAAACGATAAAGTTGTTTAGAACATGTCACGAGTCACCGTGACGCGTCTTGTGGAGCGACAGTACTCACGCGGAAGAAACAAGTGACGCTCGCCGCGTCGCAAGTTGCATCGTCACAGCCCACGAACGGGGCCTTTTTTGCTAAGACAGGACACCCAACTTTTCGAGTTATTTCCATCTGCTTTAAGTAATTTGATTTGCAAAACATGCGAAACCTTACCAGGGTTAGTATATGTAATCTGTGCCAGGGTCATCTATTTCCTGTTATAGCAAAATAGTCTGTTTGAATTGCGTTACAGTGCCGGGAGCCCTCGTGGAGGGCTCATTTTAAATGTAGGTTTTTCTTAGCGAATACAGCATTCTAAACCGTGAAAATAAAATCGGATGTTTAATTTAACAATTATTTTTTAGTTTAAGAGTTGGTTTTTAAATCCAAGCATTTTTATTTAAAAAATATTTTTGCGGTTACAAATATTCACAAAAAATTTAAAAGATTGGAAACTATAGTCCGTGTAATCCACGAAGACGCGCCCCACTCCGCGATTACTGTACTGTAAGCTGAACCCTAGTACGGCGCGGAGCGGAGTGGGGCGCGTCTTCGTGGATTGCACGGACTGTATGTATCGCGACAAGACCCCCTGAAAACACAATTTTACTTCGTTTAACAGTATTTAACACGGTTTTAAACCTAATGTCGTTGACCGTCCGCGATGGTTAACTTTAGCGCAAACGTGATGCCGGTGACTCTCCCGGAGGGTTCACTTCCAGTATGTATGGCGGCATGGCGTATGAGTTCTATGAAAAGTGGGTGGAGTCGAAAGTGTTAAATGTAAATCTATATCTTAGTGTTTCCCTTGACGTCACACAGCGTTGTTCAGCGTCCTACAAGACGCTAAATTCGCTTCATGTAACATCCAATATTAAGTGGAACACCAAACACGTTCCAAAATGAGTAAACACTGGAACAAAGCCGCCTCATTATGAAAATGAACGAGCGGCCATAACTCATCATAAAGTGTTTATAAAAACTCAAATATAATTCTATCGCAAACCGTTTAGAATGAGGGTCCGTATAAAAACGGGCACCATTTATCTTTTAATTAATCTTTATGTTAATCTCACCGTTTTGTACTGAAACGGGCATTTTAAGTATTCGCTTCTTGGTTTCTCTGGATAATAAATTTTCTTTGATTATTATTTATATGTCTAGATAGTGTCGCGTTGCAAAAGAACTAAAACAAACTGGCCAACTTTTTATGCTGGTGTGCGTGACAGCTACGTCTTGCACTCGCGCCATGACATTGTGCTTTTCTAGTGTGCGTGCATTTAGTGGCCAACAGTTGGATGCTATTTTTTAGGGTTCCATACCTCAAAATGAAAAAAAACGGAACACTTGTAGGATCACTCGTGTGTCTATCTGTCTGTCTGTCACAGTCAATTTGCTCCAAATCTAATGGACCGATTACGTTGAAATTGGGTACACATATGTATTTCTGTGACCCAAACACGAATGTGTAACGTAAATAAATGAATTTTGAATATGGGGGTCACTTATGGGGGCATGGGATACTTTTTTTAAATAACTAGACTGACAAAAATGTGTACTACCTACATACTTGAGCCTACTGTGTCACTGTTTGCCTTTGTAAAGTCGATAATGCTTACCCATTCAGGAGGAAGTATTTCCTCTTTTAGCTTTTTGCAGCTGTTTAATAAAAATTAGTTATACACTATCCACTGTAAGTATATCAAAATTAGTTATACACTATCCACTGTAAGTATATCAGAATTAGTTATACACTATCCACTGTAAGTATATCAGAATTAGTTATACACTATCCACTGTAAGTATATCAAAATTAGTTATACACTATCCACTGTAAGTATATCAAAATTAGTTATACACTATCCACTGTAAGTATATCAGAATTAGTTATACACTATCCACTGTAAGTATATCAGAATTAGTTATACACTATCCACTGTAAGTATATCAAAATTAGTTATACACTATCCACTGTAAGTATATCAAAATTAGTTATACACTATCCACTGTTAGTATATCAAAATTAGTTATACACTATCCACTGTAAGTATATCAGAATTTTATATTCATACCGCATTGACATTTAAAAGTAACAATAATAAAAATAGCCGAAACGGTCCTATTCAATATTTACAATATAACGTTCGGAGTTATTCGAAGGACACAATTTGAATATAGAATATCGTACATTTTTTGAATTCATGCCGTTATCCCGACACAATGTTCCAGCGATGCAATTCAAAAGTTTTGTTGAACCATGCACGCGAATTTCACCCCTAACGCAATACAGTAAAAACTATTCTACTTTCAAGCAATTGAATTTTAACGATGAAATGGTGTAACAATTGAACAATTCTATCGGGTATTATAGTAATAATAGGAAGAATGAAGAATTACAGCATTATTTGTTGCATAAATCCTCCTGAGTCTGCAATAAATCAGCGCTGTGCTGTGGGTCCATCATCATCATCATGCTGAGTGGAAGCCTTCTGTGTCACAGTCATGACGTGCCAGCAGCTGCCGCATATTTCTGTTTTGTGCTCGTGATTATATTTAAATCTATTGTTTTATTTTATTGTTCTCTTCTTTTATACACGTGTTTCTGTGACAAATAAACTTATTTTTTTTTCTTTCAATAAAATGGGGATGTTGACATACTAACATTTTTGCGCTCCTAATAATTGAAAGACTCGATTATTTGTTCAAGATCCTGTCATAATAGTTACTCAATCTCCTTCAATTCATATTTACTTATCAAATATTTTAACAACTTCGCAATCTTATAGATAAACACTAATCAGACACCCACCAAAAAAACTCTTATAGCCAATAAACTAGACTGGTGTTGTGAGCGCTCGTAGACCCTTATTACTACGCCGTAGAGTGCGCGTAGCCGTGTAGCAACGACGGCGAGAGTGCTACGAACGACACTTCGACAAAAATAGAAAGAGAAAAATATTTTACCCGAACAAGAGAAGACTTATCTCAGGTTTACTCAAAAGGATATTTACTTAGGAAATTGAATCAGCTTTCACAATAAAGCTAGAAGATTAGGATAGACATGGAATTTATTAGAATATTTTCTTGGCACTTTTACTGTGAAATAAATGGAAGAGTCTGAAGATGTTTCTACATATGTATGAAACTGGCTGTTAGCCGCGATTTTCTTCAGATTCACAAACTTTAATCCCTTGAGTTCCGAAAAAGTTTTCCATGTATAGAGTCCTCTACCCTCTCAATTTTTCAATAAATCTACAAATATCTATAGTAACTTCTTGGTTCTCGTAGACCTTTGTTGCTGTTTCGTAGCAAGCGCGTAGCCACGTAGCGTTAATTTATATTCAAGGGATTTCTGCTATAACTGGCATAATACCCATACTTACTTCATCAAGTTACTATTAAAAGTACTTTACAATTTATTTTTACCCAAAACGTGCAAACTTCTCAGTAAACATTTTCACCCCTTAAAACCTAAATACAGCTTAATTATTCCTGGTAACAATAAGAAATATGATGCAAAACAGCTTTCCCGGAATTCTCGCTCATTTTCCGTGCAGAGCAAAAACACTTCAAACGGCACAGCACTATTTTCAAGCATTACAACACTAATTGGACTGCTCAGAACAATGTTAAGCTGTTAACAGGTTCTCGACGAAAATACGGCATCTCTGGGAGTCTACGAAAATAAACTTTACCGGAAACATGGTTGTTGGTAAATATTATCTACTGCCTCGTAATATCTAATCCTTACATATTAGAAAACAAAGTCCCCCGCCGCGTCTGTCTATCTGTCTGAACGCAATAAACTCAAAAACAACCGAACGGATTTTCAAACGGTTTTCACCAATGGACGGACTGATTCATTATGGTTTTGTGTAAATTGGCTGAAATATGACGATTATTGTTGAAGAAGTCGGAAAAAATCATGCCGATTGGGAGCTTTATTGGCGTGCGCTGCGTTAACCGAAAAAGATACATCAAAATTATATTCAACGGTATTTTTCATCTTAAAAAGTTCAATAAATAAGTTCGCGATGGCATATGTCTATCTTCTAAGGATGACCCACAATAACCATTTTTATCTTTCAGAATTTGATAAAAATGTTATTGTTATTTCCGAAGCTTTTTTGACCGGTATAGTATTATAATCGTTATCCAAAAAAATATGTTACTTAAATTGGGCATTTAATTTAGATTAAATATGCCTTCAATCATATAATTTAAATGACTAATTTAAAAGATATCACAGTTTCTAAATTACGCGGAGCAAAGCGGGCGCAGCTGCTAAGTCAATGACGTTTCCCTCTGTTATTAGGTATGAAATCTCGGTAGTACGTTCCCGTGGGATATTTTCCGACATCCACGCGGGCGAAGCCGCGGGCAAAAGCTAGTTAATATCTATACCAGGGATGTAGCGGATATCCGCATCCGCAACTGCAGAGCATCCGCATAAATTTGTTTGTTTGTATGTTTGTATGCAGGGAGTAATCTCTGGAACGATCAGTCAGATTTGAAAAATTATTTTTGGATTGGTTAGCCCAATTCTTGAGGAAGGTTTTAGGGTTGTGGACGAAGACGCGGGCAGAAGCTAGTTTCTCTATATTTGCGTGAGCGTGCACGATGCTCGATTCAAAATGATACAGCGGAATTGTTCGTGCATATATCTATGGTTCGTGCATTGTTTATGTTGGGCGTGACGAATCTGACGAACGCATTTTTTGGTAAATGATAAATGATTTTATTTCTGTAAGTAGGTTTGTACAAACACTTTTACACGTTTTAGTGGTAAGAGGAACAGGGTGTAAAGTTCACTCATCCACCATAGAAAAGGGAGGATCCTCCGACCAGACGGGTGTTGTATCTGGCGGGCAACTGCCCAACGGTTTGAAGTCGGAATCTTGTATATATGTCAATCGCTCGGTAAACTCTAATTGCGCGATGCAGTATTTGTGTGACGTCATGTCTATGATGCGTAGTTCGTATGTAGCGGTTTAACCGCTACAACGTCAATCATATTTTAAAAACTAGATGAGGTCGGCGTTTCCTATCTGACCACTCTGAGAAGAAAGGCCGAAACAAACTCAGTCTCTTTTAAAGTCCAGACATAATCTTGGTCAGATTATGTGAAGACCATGTAGATTGGTGTCTGAAGTAGTCTTTTGAGGAAAGCACCACACAGATCGAGAGGGCCTGTCCAGTCAGTGCACGCATTTGTCAGTTATCGTGCAGCTCAACTCAGAATTTCAGGAGCTCATCTGGTTCTCTTCATCCGAAATCTTTTTATGTTCTTATTGTTTAGGTCAAAACATTATCTCATACGGACAAAGCTAACAGAGCACATTCAGTCTATGGAGTCATAAACAATAAATTAATTATTAAAAGATAATTTTCCTGTTAAGCCCATACCTTAATATTCGCCATGTTTACTTAAATTAGTTATCATATACGCCATGTTTACTTAATGTGGTTGTTATTATAATATTCATGTGCCTGATACGAGTATTAATGTTTACATAGAAGGAATCGCTCGTTCTATACCTTTGTGTACGATAAACTTGTGTATTATGTACGGTCAGGGAAATCAATTGTTTCTAAAACTGGCACACTTCGTCAATTTACAGCGTTATAGCCATTTCAAACGACTGTCGAAGATTTTCAACTTTCTGCATAGCGTCGAGAGTTGAAAATCCAACAGTGTATTTTTTCAAAAAGCTGGGATGCATTCTGTTTAATTCTCAACGCTCGGCTTAACACCGAGAGTTGAAAATACAGTGCATGATAAAATCCCGCCGCGATATTTTTACGTCCGTGCGAATGTGGGCTTACAGTTGTGATTTGAATATACGTTCAATTTAAGTTGGTAATTTAAAAAACAATTAATTTTCGCTCTCTTTACTACTTCTTAGAATATCTCTGAGGTGTTCCGCAGATCTTGGGTGTGTTAAGACCTTTAGTATTACAGCACTTGCTTATTATATTGTATATATGAGTGTATGAGTAAGGGGGGCACCGTCTGGCCAGAAGACTGTTTGCATTAGGAAGACGGACGTGTAAGATATGTTTTGAGAGCAGGCTTTGGTAGTCAGGTCTGTTTTTAGTATGCATGCAGAGCAGCACTAAGTACATTATATTTGTAAGTATGTTGTATAAATTCTAACATTAACAATGGCATCCAGTAAAAACTAGTTATAACTAGTGAAAACGCGTTCTAACTAAAAACGGGGTTTAACTGTAACATTTATGGTTAACGTACTCGAAGACGTATCAGAGGTCGTACTATGACGTGTCAAAGCCATCACATCTCAATGTGAGAGAGAAATTGAGACGAATAGCATACTTCTCTCTTTCACAACTAAAAACTTTTAAACGGCCGTAAAGTTTTAGTGCTAAACATTCGCGAAATAGACTGTCCTTAGCCTTAATGAAACAATATTGGCTCAATTTTAATACTGAGTTGTTTCAGGAATGTATACATATTTGCACTGTTATTAACTACTCAGGTACAGAACATACCTCAATCCCGCCTCAAAATGCACTCAACCAGCCCTTTAGTTATGTCTATAAAAATGTATAATAAATTGCCAAATGACATTAGAGAAGTAAGCAAAACAAATATATTTATTAATAAATTGAAACAACTTCTGGAATCCAAGTCATACTACTCAGTAAAGGAGTTTTTAGATGACAAATCGATTGCAAAATAAAATTATTCTTTCTCTCATACACCAAACATTATGAAATATAATATAATAAGGATTATAGGAAATCAAATATAAATATTAATACATAAATAATAAAATGATTTAATAATAATGAAAATACTTCTAAGAATTTAAATAATAATTACCTATATTATTCTTATGCAATACATAAAATTAAAATCCCTAATATACTATACCTATATACACAAACCTAATAATATACAATATATACATAATTATACACCCAATTAAACACATCTAATAATTTATAATAACATTGAATTGCTACTTAGCCCTCTTCCTCTCTCCTAATTTTGCTGTGCCCGACAGGGTCCATATTGATCTTTTACTTTGTTATACCATCTATGTAATACATATGGAATGCAATAAAGAATTGAGTATTGAGTACAGTCTACAGCACGTCAATGGTCACACTTTGACCTTGAGATAGCCTCGCGTAATACGCAGTTTCAATAGAATACGAGGCCAGCTTGTCATCACTGACGTACCGTCGACTGCACGTTCTATAAAACATACGCATCGAAAAATTCGACAAAATAAAGCGTCAAATAAAATTATATTCAACGAATAGATTTAAGAAAACAGGCAATTCTTTCAATTATTGTTCCCTTATGCATCAATTATCCCCGTCACCGTATCGCGAACTCATCAGTCCACAGCGTCAGTCCGTCACTCCCCTTTCCCCGTCATCGGGTGACCGCCAGTCAATCCGTTAGCACTGACAGCCGTGATCGATTGAAAATGGCAACTGCCCGGATACAGTTGTTGCGTTTGAATGGCAGATCATTTAGCTGAAAGTCGGGACATTTTAACGTAGGCCGATATGGAATTTTATTCAGCGGGAAATGGTAACTTTTTGTCATGTATTTTTTTTTTAAACTACTGAAAATAACCAAACTGACAGACTCGACAATTCAAAAGAACATTTTTGAAGTCTACTTTAAGTAATGAAGCTAAATGGTAAGTATTTAGATTTAATGCTTAAAGTGTTAGGAGCTTTTGGCTAAGTAATAACAGCCGCACGGATCAATCTATCAGGTTAAGCTACGCTTGCCGGGGTTGGTCCGTGGATGGGTGACCATCTTTACATACCGTGACTCCACCGTGCCTCGGAAAGCACGTGCGTCCCGGCTGTCATTCGAGAATCTTTGACAGTCGTTACGGGTCGTAAGAAGCCCGACTTACCAAAGGGTATCGTATGGGTTCTGGAAGTCAGATAGGCAGTCGCTCCATGCAAATTACTGGTATTCAGCTGCATCCGGTTAGACTGGAAGCCGACCCCAACATAGTTAGGCAAAGGCTAGGCAGATTGCTTAAAGTGTGTACAAACACGAGCACTTAATTAGTAATCCTAAATACCTACCACAAACTAAGCTTAATAACATAAACTTAGTACCTACGCATAAACGAATCAGCTTTGGGATACTCACAAGAGTTATATCTAATGAAATATTACTTTAGCTAAATTGAAACATCTATCAAGTTTAATACGTTTTATGATATAGCGTGAAGGTTATTAATAATGTTAGGAATATTCTCTATTTAAATCATATAAGCAAGCATGAGTTTCATTCTACATCTCCAGGGCCGTATTTAGGGCAGGGCAACAAGGGCTCCGGCCCCGGGCCTCCACAAGGAAGGGGTCTCCACAATTTATATTTTATAGATAAGAAAAAAAATACATCCTTTGTGTCAATTAAAGAGAAAAAAAAGGTTACATTTACAAAGTTGTTAGTTGGTGATGAAATGCGTTGAATAACTGTGGTCCCAAAAACCGAATTAAATAGATTTTTCAATGTCAGCGCCCAGTGTCTAGTTATTCATCATGAAAAAGTAACTTTGAGTCTCATTTCCTACAAAATGTATGGGAAAAGATTTTTTGCGTTTTCTGACTTTTCTAGTACCTACTCAAACTTTATCTGGTACGATAGTATTTTGATCCCTATAAGAAACAGGATCGATTGACATGAAAAAGATTTTGTGAAAATTGCCTATTTCCTTGCTGACTGTATTTTTTTTCCAGAATCAGTGAATGCAGATCAGTTTCTCAAAAAGTTAAGTTAAGTTTTTTTAGATGATTTTTCTGTAGGTATAACCCCGTCTCAAAAATCCACCCTGCTTATAAATTATTGAAAGCTGTGACCATCAAAAATTCGTTAAAAAATAAAAACCGGGGCCGCCACTTCTGGGTGCCCCAGGGCCTCGACGTCATTAAATCCGGCTCTGTACATGTCATCGTTAGGATCAGACCGCGTCAAACTTTAAAAATAACTACGAAATTATAACATTAATTACAAAAAAAAATCATTAAAAAACAAAAACCCGACTGCAAAAACACATATAACTGAAAAGAGAAAAACAAGCATTATAATCTATAGAATTTTGGTATTGCAGGCGGGACAAACCACCTGAACCTGATGGCCCGAAATGAAGGTGTAAATTTTGTTTGTCCCGCGTGCAATACCAAAATTCAATAGATTATAATGCTTGTTTTTCTCTTTTCAGTTATGTGTTTTTGCAGTCGGGTTTATTATTTTTTAAATATTTTTTTTTAATTTCAAGCTCGTTAGTTTTATTAAAATAATATATATTGACTCATTACTAACTTTTATTTGATACCAATAATGTAGTTTTTTTTTAAACCTACCCCTCCCTTTTTTGTATTTGCAGATGCAATATATAAATATTATATAGCCTATGACACTCCCACAATTAAGACAAATCTAACGACACCTCACATTTTAAAATCCATCAAGCCGTTTAGGCTACAGAGCGTGCCAAAGAAATAGACATACATACATACTCTCGAAAAACATTACCCTCCTTCTGGGGCAGTCGGGTAAAAAGCTCTTATTTGGTAAATCGGTTTTATAAACGTAAAAGTAAAAGCTATTTGACAAATTTTGTCATTATAAACACTGACCTTATCGTTAAGACAGCTAGGTGACTTAGCCCCTGGAGAAGAACATAATGCTCCTGAATATTTGTATGAAAAAAATATGAAATACAGACAAAGTCGCGGGCAACAGCTAGTATAAAATAAATAGTTATAACATTGAAAAGAAAGATAACTTTTTTGGGCCACGTTCTTTGGGATTTGAGCCCCCAAAACAATAATAACACAAGTAATGAAACATCACATACAAACGTCAGAAACATAAGACCAATTATTATATTATATTTCAAACTGAACTGAAACAAAATAATGGGCTTGCCACAAGTTACCTTCAAAGTTCGCTGAATGTTGTTTTGTTTCAAACTTTATAAACATTTGTTCCCTTTTGGCTAAGGGGCTACAGGGCCTAGTTAGTAGATCAATATTGCCGCTAACTTTTTGTAATATTTTAGGCACTTTTCCACCGCCGACAACGAAGCTATTAACTATTTTCTCGCTCAAGCAACGTAAAAATGATTGTTGGTTCTGTTTAAAAGATATTTATAGTTGATCGGTTGATCGCATTCAGCTATCAAGCGTGTTCTCGTTTTGTCGCAGTGAAAAGCTATCAAAGGGAGTACTCGCTAACGCTAGCTTGGCTGGTAGAACACTCGTTGAGATCTATACACCGTAAGGACTATTTCTGCTTGCAGCACTCGGCCGCTATAGTAACGCTTACCTACGAAAAAAAAGGGTCGTGTGCACATGATTTTGTTTTCAAACTGCTTAGGTATGCGTTTCTTCGGTACATACGCTTACCAGCGAGTAATCGCTCGTCACCGTTGCGCACTCGCTTCTCGTTCCTCGCCAACTTATTTTTAGTTTCTAGCTCTACTCACAGCGCAGGCAGGTGAAACAGGTGCCTAAAGCAGTAGGTAGGAGAGCACCGGTCAGTAACAACCACTTCTTTTACTACTGAAAATCACCTAAGTATCTACATCAACCTACAATTAAATATTTCTTAAAGGCAAGTTAGATAATTTTATCAGGTAATATTCAAATATTTTTATCAATTTTCTCTTACAAAATTAAATAATAACAATTCTTAATTTCATTACATAATAAAATATTACATTCCAAAGTTAACTGTTCATTAAATCATGTTCCTCCGAGAGTATTGAAACGAAAAATTACATTATTAACGCCTATGCTTTTTCTATTGAATCGAGTTTCACCACCTACATTTCTTTGAAATATTTATAAAAATACTTGTATTTATATGTTCGCATTAGACCGCTTCGCTGGTCTAGTGGTCACGAGCGCTACCGATGAGCATCCTGGGTACGATTCCCAGGTTGGGCAAAGGTCTGACCCTGGTCCAGACCATGGTACGGAGCGAGAGGGCTTGGGAAGCCGTCACCTCCTTCTGCGAAGCAATAATGCTGGCGAAGGAAAAGGCGGAACGCGTGAGGGAGAGGTAAATTTCGCACCCTCACGCCCCTAGCCGCCACAGGAGACGCCCTGGGCATAGGAAATCCCAGGCCGATTCCCGGCCACCGTAAGCGCGGGCTTGCAGACGGTGAGCAATGGGTAACTCGCCGTCCGATAAGGACTGGTCCTGGGCCCGGGTCGACGGCGCGTTGTGTTCCACGCGCGCCTCTCAGATATGTCAGCACAACTGACGGGGTCCGCTAGGGCCGATGCCTGCCGGGGTCGCGGGAAAGTTCGATTGGGTTTACCATTTGGTATATTTCAGAAGCAGCGCGGAGTCAGGATTTGTGCTCGCCAATAGGCTCGCCTCCTATTACATAGGATTTAAACATAACTGGCAAAATGTCGGTGTACTATTGATTGGGAACACTTCTGCGTAACCCTTCGGGAAAAAAAAGGGGTGATGTTAGGACATTTGGCAGCCCTGGCAGATCTTCCGAAAACCTCAGAACACCATACCCACAGGTTGTTTGTTTTGCCCAATGGCAAGGAGATCAAAAGACAGAGGTGGACAGAAACTTAAATATACAGCGTGTAACAAAAACCCTGTCCAATCCGTGAGAGTGTTGTTAAGAATCATACTGAAAGTCTATTTATGCGGTAATTTTCTGGAAAAAATAAAATCGCCGCAATTTTTTTCCATGGGGAATTTTACCGGGTTATTACATGTGGCGCGGGCGGCCGTCGTATAGCGTGTGTCTACAAGTCATAACTTATGACTTGTGCCAAAAGAGACCAAGCTAATATCACAACTTATGACTTGTGTAGAAAATTTTCTAATTTATAATTAAATTGGGGTAATTTTGGTACATTGTTTTCTTTTTTTATGTATTTGCAATCAGCCTTTTGACTATAAACAAATGTGCTGTTTGGTTCATGGCGTGGTTGTGCAGAACTCTAGTAAGCACAGCACATATTGGTAATTATTTATTCAGCTCGAGGATGTGGTACCTTTTGAAGCGCTTGGTGATATTTGGTTGAAGCAGGTCTGCGGCCAACTGATTTGGATGGTTTTTAAGTCTGTCCTTGTATGTATTTTCTACCACGAGTATATTCTCCTTTACTGTTTTTACTTTTAATTGCTCGTGGATTTCTGCATTGGTGATGAACTATGGGGCATTGGAAATTGACTTCAGAATTGAGTTCTATAATCGTTGCACTATGTTGATGTTTGAATCCGAGGCACTATCCCATAGTTGTATGCTGTAGATCTATATTGGCTTTATCACGGCTTTGTTGACTGAGAACTTGAGAACGAGCTCAAGTTCTCAGTTGAGAGTTTAGACTTTCTTCCCAGCAACCAGTACAAATTCCTAAAAGTGATATTAGCTTGGTCTCTTTTCGCTTTGATGTGTGTTTTCCAAGTTAGTCGCCTATCCAAGTGCACACCCAGGTACTTCACAACGTCCTTATGTAGCAAGTCATTGCATCCCAGCTTAACCGCAGGGCAGTCACCTTTCCTGAGTGTGAATGTCACTTGCGTGGATTTTGATACGCTCGCTGTAATTCTTCACTTCTCAAGCATTTTCACTCTCATCTATCAAGTCTAGTGCCTCTTGCAGCTTTCTCGAGGCCTCTTTTAGATAGTTGCTGGTCATAATGGCTGAGTCATCGGCAAAAGTAGCAATTGAATTTGTGGTATATCTGCTGTGAAGATAGTGTAGAGAACGGGACCCAGAACAGAGCTTTGTGGAACTCCTGCTCTTATTTCATGAAACTCAGAGTAGCTATCTTCTTCTCTTCTTGGAACAAGCGATCTGTTAGGTAGGACTTGAGAATTCTATAGTAGCTGTGAGATAAGTTTGTTTTAATTTTGAAGACTAGGCCCTTATGCCAAACATGGTCAAATGCCTGTTGCACATCTAGAGAATGCAGAAGCGCAATATTCTCCCAGCTCTAGTGATTGTCGTATTTGTTGCACACTCGATGGACCTGCTTTATTGTGGAATGCCTCTCACGGAACCCAAACTGATGATCAGGTATCATGTTTTTCTGTGCTAGCAGCCGGTGTAGGATTAGCTTTTCAAACAATTTTGAGTTGATTGGCAACAGGCTGATTGGTCTATACGAAGTGATCTCATTCTTTAGTTTTCCATGATTGTTTATGATAGTGCTGTATAGTTACTATTACTTAAGTAGAATTCTATAGCCAAAACTATTTTTTTTTTCGTTTCAAAATACTAAGAAAAGATACTTAAACAAGGCTAGACTACTTACAGAATTTAAAATTAGGTATTTGCAATGATTTAAATCACTATATTTGCACTCACTATACTCAGTCACACGAAAAAAGTGTCCATTCTGAGAAGAACGAGCTTACACATTAATAAATAGCGTTTCCATGACAATCAAATCAATTCACTGCGTCATTGTGTGTGAGAACTAGGTGTCGAAATGAAACAGAAACGCGACAATCTTTTGACGCAGTAGGGTAAATATAATAGTAGACGATCCGACCTAGGAACGACCTTCACCCATCTGTTTAATGGCAGAAAAGTTTTAAAATTGTTATTGTTGTTATTGTTATTATTTAATATGTTAGAAAACTTATCGCGAGTGGGTTGGCAAAAAAAATCCTGGCCAGGCAAGCGATTAATAAAAAAAAACGAAAATGATTTTTTTTAAACATTGCAAGATATACACCACTAGAAAGAGCTTTTCAAGGAGGACCTTTGCTACTAACTCAACTTTTGCCAATTGTTAGTCAATTCGGAGTTAATGACATAAATAGGTGGACTACATGTCCATCTAAGTTTAGGAATATTCTTGGCACCCAATAGCCATAATTTATATGTAAATGGATAGTGCTTTTTAAGAGAAATATTAGTTACTGAAACGAATGTAAAAAAGGCATTTTAGATTTATTTATAAATCATAGTCTGCCCAGGAATTTTTTAGCCAACCCACTCGCGATATATTTTTAACATACAAAATTTGATATAAAATACTTTTAATCCATTAAACAGATGGGTGAAGGTCGTCTCTAGGTCGGATCTTAGACTATAACGATTTCAATCTTTGGGCATTTGTAAACATAATTAATTTAATCTCGCAGTTACAGAAAATTCAATTTTCTGTTAGAATTTATATTAAATCAAAGTAATATCTCAACATAATGTATATTGCAGAATTCTTTGATTGAAACATAAATAAACGCGTTTTTGTAATAAAATTTTTTCAGTTATTATTACATAGTATTATTTCAGTTATTATTATTCATCATCATCATCAGCCTATAAATGTTCCCACTGCTGGGACACAGGCCTCCTCTCTGTGAGAGGGAGTGGGCCGTAATCCACCACGCGGGCCCAGTGCGGGTTGGTAGATGTCACATGTCTTCGAATTTTCGGTTCTAGGACATGCCGGTTTCCTCACGATGTTTTCCTTCACCGTTTTGAGAGCAGTGGTGATGAATTATTATTATTATAACATAGGAATCCCTGAACGGTTTTAATTTATTTTATTTTACCGGAGCGAATTTTAATAAAACTTTATTTAAATCTGATTTTTTTTTAAATATTGCTAATATCTGCGAATAATATAGTTTTATATTTTTTTCATTATGGACACAGTAGACTAAGTACTTAGATCAATCAATCTGCCCAGCCTTTTCCCAACTATGTTGGGTTTGGCTTCCAGTCTAACCGGATGCAACTGAATACTAGTATTTTACATGGAGCGACTCCCTATCTGACCTCGTCAACCCAAGGTATCGTATCGTGTTACTGGGTAAAACGATACGATACCCTTTGGTAACCTTTGGCTTCTGACTACCCGTAACGACTCTTAAAGATCTATAAACAAAAAAATAAGCAGTCTTGGGAACTGCCGACGGAAGGGAAACTTAAAACTTTGCAACAACTGTGTTTTTTTTTTAAATTATAAATTAATTTTAAGTTAATTAATTATTTAAAAAAAAAAGTTAAATTTAAAAATAATAATTTTAAGTTAATTAAAAAAAAAGCTCTTAAGGATTAGCCCGTAATCGCAGTAGGTAGACCGGGAAAAGTGGAAAGAGGGAAGGAGGGCCTTTGCCCTGCAGTGGGACAACACAACACATTTTAATAGAATAAAATTTTTCTTTATTTGAGTAACCAAGACTCATTAAGATTGTTAGTAAAACTTACGACTATGTAAGTAAGCACAGACACTAAACAAAAACAAGGAAAACAATACAGTAACAGTACAACAAATACAACAATACAATAACAGTAACAATACAATAACAGTTGGTCACCGCTGCGACATCCCATGAGAGGGCACAACAGTGGCCAACGTATGCACAGTCCAGGCGCCTCGCAACCATGCTTAAGACACTGTTGGAGCTGCCCCACACCCTGCGCACCAATAATAATAAATTAAAAATAATTATAGCATGAATAATAAAAAAATAAAAAATATGTAAATTGAAATTATTAACATTAGTTTGGTTTTTACATTTATTGGCAATCCGAGCAATAATTATAAACATTTTCATATAGTTTATTTATTAATCAAAACATGATGAGCTATGTAAATTAATATTTATCCACTTACTGTCGATTACACACAAAAACACTTTGTTTTCGCGGCCTTCAAACTGCTATAGTTTGACCGCAACTGCTGTACTGCGCCTTAGGTAGGTATGTGCGCGGCGAGATGGTGGCGGTGCAGTCCGCTGATTCGTCGACGCTCATTCGTCATTGCTGGCTAGATGCGCTTCTAGGCAATACAACACGACGCGGCGGCATGGCGCGAGCATGTCGGTGACGCGAATCCATATGTTTATTCCCTACTAAAAATCACCCAACGCGCCTAAAGAAGTTTTCACTTCAATTAAATATAAATAAATAATAAGTTTATTGTACAAAGAAAAACATATAAGGTTAGTCATACACTAAACATTGTACAATCAGTGGTCAAAAGCAGGTTGAACAACTGACTAAGTAAACAAACCAAACCAAACTCCAAACTAGAGCCAAACTTCCTTATAAACATTTATTAATATTGCAACTTAAACACAATCAGGTTAAAATGGCTCCGAATTCTAGCATAACAGTCAAATGAACAAGAAACGATGTAAGTAAATATTAACTTTCCTATTAGTTGTCATTGAATAGAGGATTCCGTAAGGTTAAAAGTAGGTAAACTTTCTACTTAAATATCACTTAAAAACTCGTCGATATTCCCATCGCCAAGCGTCAATGTCAGCATCACTTAGTAGGTATAGGTACTTATAACTGTGAGAGAGCCGGTCGTTAATCAAATGGACGGTCGATAGAAAAGTAACGCAGGAAAATAAGGTCAGCTGAAAATTACCTATAGGTAACTACTTATAAAGTTTAATGATTAACACGGGTTTTATTCCGGAAAGTGTTCTTCGCTGAGGATTTTAATGCTGGCACTTCTTCGGTATTCGCGGTTTTTCCTGTGTTTTATTCGGCTATACACCGTGAAATTTGAATCACAGTTTTGCTAGAACAAACGTTGTTCAGACCATGGTCTACTACCATTCTTTAGAATGGTAGTAGACGTAATGTTTTTTATTGGATGCTTTAGCATCCAATAAAAAAAAACATAATTGGTTTTTGAAAAATCATAAAAAGACAGTTTAAAATGTCAAGATTATCGTTACTCCCTACAACACAGACACCACGCACGGGATACAGCATTGTCTAAACGGAAATGTACCTCCATAAACGAAATTTAGTAAGCAGTAGATAATCTTGACATTTTAAACTTTGTCTATTTTGTGTTTTTTCAAAAACCAATTATGTTTTTTTATTTTATTGGATGCTGTAGAGTAGTAGTAGACCATGGTCTGAATAACATTTGTTCTAGCAAAACTATGATTCAAATTTCACGGTGTATAGTGTAGAAGTCCAAATAACTCGAACACACCGTCCACACATCGCCATGAACAGCGAATATAACTTTCAAGTATATTTTTTTGCTATCTTTTTGTTAATCTGGAGGCAAAGATGGACGTGTTAACGGCAGCAGCGACTTATTATTTCCTTTGTGTTAATCACCAATATATGTTATCATAATATTTTTTATTTTACAGTTTTTAACACAGCTAACTATTTACATTAGGTACTAATTTAAAAAACCCCCGACACAAACAAAATCCTTAAAAAGTAATTTAATAAACTGTGTTGGCCCTGTAAGTTTAAATAAGGTTTAGGTAATATTTAGAAACAAGCGTGTAAAAAACTGTAAAATAAAAAATATTAAGGGTATAAAAATACATTCATGACATTGTTATCATAATCATAATCATTTAATCATTAGTTAACATAGGTACAATAAAATAGTTGTTATAAAAAAAATTACAAGCGCGCTATGTTATACCAGAAGGCGTACAAATATTCATGGATGTCATTGATACTAAAAATTGATAACATAATTACATTAATCAAACGATATTAATTGACCACCGCACTTTACTGAGCAAGCCATGTATGTGTGGACGGTAAACGAATTTATTCGGTACATTCGCAATCCTTTGTTATGTGAACAAAAATCGACAACCGGTGGATGCGAGTGTTCGTATATGTTCGCGTCATAATTGTGAAAAATTGGCAAATATAGGCGAATAGAGTAACTTCACATCGTCGTATTTGGGCAACTAAGACGAATACGTGAACACGAATAGCGACGTGAAGTGCCACAATAAAAGATTTGCCAAACGTAAACGTTAAAGATATTAATTTTTTTAAACCTCTGACACAAACAAAATCCTTTTTTTTTTAATAATCTGTATTGGCCCTGTAAGTTTAAATAAGTTTTAGTTAATATTTAGAAACAAGCGTCATCAGGTCGGGGGACGGCATGCTATGGTAGAAAATATATTTTCACTCCTCTTGCTCAAAAAGTCAGTCATTGTAGCGTAGCAGAGCGGGGAAAAAATAGCATAATATATCTTGCTCTAGGGGAAAAAGTAATTTTTGTCTGTAACCAACGGGCCTACAAAAACGAAAAAGTCTTTATTCTTATGTAAAACTAGCTTTTTATACCGCATACCGGGATAAAAAAAATCTTAAAAATTCAGATTGAACAAATTATATATTTTTTAAAATAAAATAAGCTATTTAATATTGTATTGGATTAAGTGTGTATTTTATTTTCTCGCAAGTGTAACACACGGCTTTAGCGTCGTACCCATTATAACTCGGTTTCTATTTACTGCCTTGCTTTTAGTTTTACTCCCGAGCTTTAGCTCGGGAGTTAAACTACCTCGATAGAATAGATTATTTTAGCCCCTCGTACAACAATCTACTATTTTATTCGCCGTCCACCGACGCAATGACGCTTGTTTCTAAATATTACCTAATACTTATTTAAACTTACAGGGCCAACACAGTTTATTAAATTACTTTTTAAGGATTTTGTTTGTGTCGGGGGTTTTTAAAATTTTTAATTTAACTTTAATTTTTGTTTTTTAAACTTTATATACCTACTTATTACTAGTAAACACGCTACGATCGACACGTGACTCGCTGAAATCTGCGCAGCTGTACGTATTTTTACTACAGTAAAGTTAATTACTAATTAACCCACATTTATTTTGGTTACTCCATCATCAGACACTGATTACCATCTATCTATAACCTATTCTTTGAGACCATTTCAATGGGCCCAAACACGATACCTCTGCTGTAAGATGGTGAGGAATTTGGGTATCCTGCAAATTCCAGGTAATGCTGCAGCATCAGTTCAAGGTTACTATGTTATTTTAATATCATTGAAGTAACAGAATACCAAATTTCGACTCGATCAGACCTGTGGAAGATGCTCACATCCATTCATCAACTAGAAAAGAACTGATAATCTTCAAACGGCTGAATAGATTTTCTTGAATACTAAGAAGCTAAGAACACTCTCGATCAAGTCACCTTTCAAACGAAACAAAAAAAAAACTAAATCGGTCCATCCGTTTGGGAGCTACGATGCCACAGACAGATACACGTTACATATAACACCCCTCTGTTTCTGTCAAGGGTTAATAACAAACACAACATATTATCTCGAGTTCTCTAGGAGATTCGTAACAAGTACCTAGTAGAAACTTACGAGTACATGTGCAATGATAAAATAAAATGGACAGAGTAGTTTCCCCAAGAGAAATTACCTTAAACCCCTTTCTGAACATATCATCAATAAAATATTCGTACAAATTATGCGAGATACATTTGTACATTATTCCCTCAGTGAATTTATACTTATTACTAACTGCAACAAAGATTAATGAGTACCTTACTCAGAATGTCTCGTTTGCCCTCATTTCAGCTTATTACAAAAAAAGACGAGAAAATAGGTAGTTACGCGAGGAGGCGACGGGCTGTAAACTCATTATTATTTAATGGATCGTTACGTTATGTAAATTCAATACTGTTTATAAAAACATTACGTAATATTGGCGAAAAATTGTTCCGACATTTTATGTCAACTTTACCAGAAGATAAATTCGTATAATTATAAGAATTACGGCCAATCATTTTGATGCATTGAATCAAGACGTAATGTTTCCGCTAAAAGGAAGAATATTATTCCTCTCTACAGTCGGTATGTAAGACGAATATTCTTCGTAATCACCGATCCGTTTACCAGACGTGGTTATATAGGCATTGGGCAATTATAACCCGTGACTGTTCATTTATCGGACCATAATAAGGCCATGTTGAATTACGGTAAAACTTCTATTTATATTTTCAATATTTTTATTGTTTGCATACATTCCTCTCATTTACATTTAGGAGCCGCGTAATGCATAACTTTCGATAATGTTATGTATCGAGGTCAGAAATATTATTCAGTACCAAAATACTTGCCGTCTCGCGTTAATAAATCACTATCACGAGCATGATTTAATGTGTTTCTCGCTAGCCAGTATTTTACTCGATACAATGCCTCAAATATTCATGTGACATATTCCCATGCGTACCATAACTTTACATAACCTTGCCGAAACTTGAGTATTTGTTGTCGCATGTGGTCACAAGCACAATTGCTAGTGTAGGGTCCTGGTTTCGATTCCCAGGTCGAGCAAAAGTGTTATTTCCATTAGAGATTTCTTAATAACATCCCGGAGTTTGGAAGTTGGCGGTGTGATACCCTCGTGAGTCGGAAAGCACGTTAAGCCTTTGGTCCTGCGCCTGATCTCCCTCCGGTCGTGTCGGATTGACGTTCCATCGTACTATGAGAGTGAGGGAGAGTGCACCTGTGTCTGTGCACAAACTTATGCTTTATAACAAGGATGTAACGGATATCCGTATCCGCATCCGCAACTGCGCATAAATTTTGATATCCGCAAAACATCCGCTACCTCAACTTTTGATATTAAAAGCTCCGCATCCTCATAATTTCTATAGGGATATGACCCCACGTTGTTCGTTCAAATTGTAAATTTTGTTAAACTCGCTCCGAGTCAAATGTGCGGGCCGGAGTGTGAGTGACGCGTTCCTATTGCCTGAATCCGCAGTGTCCCTGTCCTATGACAGACGATGGGCCACACGTGGCAGTGGTGGCATGATTTTGGTGTCAGGTGTCAAAAAACAAGGGCTATTTTTCATACGTTATCTGCATCCGCACCGTCATCCGCATCCTTAATAAGGAATTTTCCAATATCCGTATCCTCATCCGCATCCTCGCCAGATTATCTCGATAACCTCATCCGCATCCTCATCCATTATACGACATCCCTCTATAATATCCCCCGCACCGAAAGCTAGTCTCCGCTGAGATTGGTCGCCATGGCTTTTTTTTTTGGGTGGGAAATAATCAAATAACTTCTCCCGCTCCGGGTGGAGCGGGAGGACGTGTCAGACTCTTACTGACTAACACCCACCAGTGTTCTTTCAGTTGCCATGTTGCCGGGAGCCACGATTTCCCTATACGGTCTGGAGGACTATTTGTAGTTCCATATACCCTGGGCTCCAACGGTGCTGCAACAATTAATATATCATGACGTCATCTTAATAAGTTGAAGATAAAGATAAAGATAATTTATTTGTCCAAAACATGAGTATACACACACATGGCATGCAAGATGTTACAATAAAATTTTACCACAGTCATGTTTTGCCTCAACGGCGTACAAATATAAGTAGGTAGCATTTAATCAATTAATTATAAATTTATCCATTATTCAAATAATTAATAGTCCAAATTAGAAGGAATTTAAAAATTTAAAATGTTCTACAGAATAGAGTCAACAACTCATAATGTATAATAAAAATTTGTCAATTTAATGTCAAAGTAATTAGGAATACCCATAGAAGTACCTACTGTATGTCGAGCAATATAGTACCTACATAAAACGTAGGTACTTGCATGTTATTCATGTTATTAGCTTGTTATCATAAATAACATCACTTTATTACCTGCAGTATAAATTTTATGACGCTGTCCTTATCTAGTAAGTGCATATCATATATTCAAATAAAATAAATGTCCGTGTAATATGAATTTATTAAAGGAAAGTGGCATTGAAGAAACATAATTCTGTAGATATAAGATACATTTACTTTAAGCTTCGTGCAGACTGGCGCAACGTGACAGCGCGACGCGACTCTAACAAAATATTTTTTAAGAAAACTTCACGGTACAACAATTACTTACCGTGTCGCGCTAGTCTGCACGAGCCTTTATTCGCCCTGGTTAGTTGATGATGTAAGCGCCAATCCCCAAAACGAAAATGCTTTTAAAGACCAGGTTCCGATGTCTGTTTGGACTAATGTGTCCATTAAACGGACGTTCTTCCGTCCAAACTTGGTGGAAACAAAAGGAGCACTAGCCACAAATAAATGCTTGGAAATGTTTGCAATAAACAACTCAACGGATTATAGTTACAACAGAATGTTTTGAATTTCAATTAGGGCACGATCACACGTACCACAACCATATCACATGACACATCGTAGCCACAAAGTGTAGGCAAGCAGTGGTTACGTGTAAATAGTGTTGCTGCAGCTTCTTGCAGTTGCGTTGTGGTAACTAAATAATTTCGATGTGGTGCGTTGTCGCTAGTAGTTGTGATGTGTTGTGGCTAGTTTTTGCAGACAGACAAATTGTTGTGTTTACGATGTGGCCAACCACTGGTGCACGGTCTCGCTGGTGGTTGCGTTGCGGCTGCGACGTGACCTTGATGTGGTCTGTATCGCCCACACCGTTGATCTCGACAGCCAAATGTGGTCTGTGTGAATATTCATTTTCATACAAATTAATGCCCGTCGACGTGTTGTCGTTGTGGTGTGGTTGTGATCGGGCCCTTACTGAACCATTAGTGAAGTCGGATTAAATTCTGACGTAATGACTCATTAGTCTTTGTTAAAGCTTGAAGCCTCTTGAAGCAATATAAATGAAATAGCAATTACCGGCTTTTACAATACTCAGTCTGCGATGCAACGAATTAATACCGAGAGAGCTCAAATGTTACTAAATACAAAGGTAAAAGCCAAGGGTAGGTAAAAGCTTGTTTGAACAGAATACTAAATCAGGGCTCGAAGAGGATTTAATAAATTAGCGTAGTTTAAGTCATAGCACGTTAACACCCTAGAGACGTATGTTGAATTATTCTGGGTGGCAATAATAGCGTAACCGAAATATTCAAGCATTTTAAATTGTTTTGGCAACTAGTTTTTGAAATGGAAACTTTTTAGGCGCGTTGGGAATTTTTGAGATGGGACTATTAACCATTGATTTCGCGACACCATGACAACACCTCATTTTTGTAAACGCGATTGTGCTCTTTATTTATATTACGTTACGGATCAATGTCCTATGCAAGTATTTTTACTTTAAAGATTTCGGAAGTTTTTTTTTTGTTGGTAAGAGCACAATAGCGTTTGCTATTGTGCTCTTACGAACCAATGTTCCAAACAAGTATTTTTCTTCCACCAAGACGATCTTGTTCAAATTTTCACTTCTGTCAGCAGTCCCGGAGTGCCACCGCTTTTTTACAAGCTTTATTTTAGTTTACTCTTGAGCCCATTAATGTTCGAATGAAAAAGTATATAAAGTAAATATGAAAGCTCTGTAGAATTTCTAAAGAAATCCTAGCTTACTTTAATATTCGATCCCCTTTCAAATACTGTAGATATATGTGCTCTGGTTCGTTTATTTTCTTAATCATGACGGAGTGGAAAGAGAGCAAATTTCGTAAAAAAATTATACTAGCTGCTATATGGAGTTCAGTAATAGTAATAACAGTTTTTGAAGTGAAAAATTCTTTAAGCACACTTTGCACTTATGAACAGTGAACGAAACTGAACCATCACGCTCGGCTCGGTGACACTGAATCGGGATACTCGGCTCCAGTCGGTCGGTGACGCTGAATCGCGTATACTCGAAATTTTTCACTTCTTTTAGTGTTTTTTTTTTTTTAGCAATTTCTTTTTAATTCTGCTTGCGGTTAGAGTAAACTAGCAGAAATCGCCACTTATGGTTGTCGTTTTCATGGTTTTCGAGGGTGTTAAAGCCGATAGTGAAGTCAAAATGTAAACCCAAGATGGCGGCTGCGAAAAGTTTAAAATTTTTTCATCATGGGTATCGTTTTCATGGTTTTCGAGGTTGCTAAAGTCGATAGTGAAGTCAAAATGAAAATCCAAGTTTTTTTTTTAAACTGCTGTGTACCCACGGTTTACTAATTATAGGTATCTATATCTAATAAAATGAGAGAGGTACCTTGAAACTGTGGAAACTGTAAACCAAACTGCGTCAATCAAAACTGTTAGTGAATAGTTTTGAACTAATATAGGTACGATAGAGAAAGCCGGCATTTTGAATAGCGATCAATTTGTCTTTATCTCCGCAGTACATTGCATCAATCCAACCGTGCGAGCCGAGATTAAATTGACAAAGCGGTTTTCGATAAATTACTCGTAGCTAACGTACAACACTAGCTATTGTGATTATCGATATTGTATCACGAGTATTTTTTTTCCGAAATGCTGTAACTGCAACGATTTACCAAATACTCGACTATTTAAAGATGTATTTAAAGAGTTACCGACTAAATATACTTACTTCCTAAAATCATCACCATCTGCCTAGCCTTTTCTCAACTATTTTTGGGGTCAGCTTCCAGTGTAACCGGATGCAGCTAAATACCAGTATTTTACTTGGAGCGACTGCCTATCTGACCTCCACAACCCAGAAATACTTTCAAATATATTTCCTTACATAGGAACGGGGTCTAAATGACAAAACATAAAAAAAAAACATTCATTTCAGGTACCACATAACCCTTATTAGAAAACATCTTTAAATTATTCAATAATAAATACTAAATCACACAAAGAAATACAATATAAATACAACGTGAACACACAAATTAGGTACATCAAATACAAATTCAAATTCAATCATATTTAAAATATAAAATACACAAAATGTTACTTACAAAAAAAGAATCATCAAAATCGGTTCATAAACGACGAAGTTATCCGCGAACACACATTAAAAAAAATATATACATACTATATACGGTCGAATTGAGTAACCTCCTTTTTTTGAAGTCGGTTAAAAATTAAATGTGAAATTCCACATACCTATTCCACAAAGAAATAGCTTTAAACATAACTTTACAAATTACTTAAGCATGGCTAGTTTTATATTTTCCCGAGCTGGAGGCAACGGAAATGCTTTGACAGGGCAGACATTTAAACGTATTATATTGCACAAAGTAACTGGCTTTGAACGTCAGAAAAATGGAGTGCAGGAAATGGTTCAGAGTAAATTTTTGGATGTATCACATTTTAATAAAAATGAAAGGGGTTGCCTTCTTTGACGAAGCACCATGTAGAAAATTTCACACTATAAAAATTATTGTGTTGTGCGAGGATTGGTTATCGTTACAAACCTGTTTTTTTTTTTAACTTAGGCAAAACATAGGGACCTCACCTTTTAAGGAATTTACTTGTACTAAGCTCTTATACTGACAATCTTCATAACCATCAATGGAAAAGCACAATCCGATTCGAAATACAGTTGACTTAATTTTCGAATAGTTCTAAAATAACACGCCATTTGATGGATAGTGAAATAGAACAATTCAAACTCAAACTCAAAGTTAAGGTACAATTCCGATGACGACGGCAGACCGCAGACGGCAGCGGCAATGCCGCCCAATCGCAATGACAGACAGCAGCGACACTACTGGTTTTTGTTTTTCTATGAAAACACTTCCGTAGATGGCGACAGTGCCGCCTGCTGCTGTGGTCAAGCTGTGACCGCAGACGGCATACCTACCAGAAATGCTGTCATTAGGTGTCACTAAAGGCAACAAGCGGTTTTTTGTTCGACAAATCAGTTTCGCAACACCGAAGAAGCGAAATCCCGGTGCCGTCGATATGTGACGTCGCGTTCGGAATCAAAACTGCAGCAGCACTGTCTCCTGCGTTTATTGTCAACCGCAACGCCGCTGCCGTCTGCAGTCTGTGTAGTGTTTATGTTCATTGTTTGTTTCCCTTTAACTATGTACAATTTTAACCTGTCCCTCTCGTACTCAATTAAATCCTATCGACAGGTATGCACAGGTAGGATATTAATATTCGGAAATGAGCCGGTCCATAGCTACCGGAGACTAATTGATTACTTCACACCCCTCCCGACCCCACTAGATCATACATATTCAACGACGGAATTCACAAATTGATATACGGTGAATACTGTATTTCTATCAATATCCCAAACTGAAGTTTACTCATTAAGTGTAGAATCCAAGGAGGCAAGAAGGCATTGACTGCTGAAGTTGGCTTGGCATTCCTGGCAAAGGCCTCTAACAATTTCCATTGCTTCCAAACTTTTAATTTAATTGTAGTAGGTACACGGTCCAAAAAATTATCTCCATTGATTTTTGGGGTTCCGTATCTCAAAAGGAAAATCGGAACCCTTATAGGACATCACTTCGTTGTTCGTCCGCCAGTCTGTCAAGACCCTTTTTCTCAGTAATGCCTGGAGGTTTCAAGTTGAAATTAATATCAAATACGTAGGTCCCTTGGAGCTCTCAAAAAATCAAGCTTCTAAGTCAACGCAATAATAAATAAAATACGGCCATTTATGTGACATATTTTGATACTCGCAAATAAATTAAAACCTATAGGGTACTTCCCGTTGACCTAGAATCATGAAATTTGGCAGGAAGCAAGGTCTTACAGCGCAAGTAAAGTGAAAAGTCAGAAAATAGTTAATTTGTAGTTTACATACAACATTTTTTTTTGCGATTACTAACTTACATTTGCAGTTGGAGAATTGAACGTGACGTATGTCGATGTATGGGAGAACATGTTTTTCAACTACAATGTTAAGTTTGTTTTTGGGATAAATTAATCCCCACTACGGAACCCTTCATTATGCGTGGTCCTACACGCACTTGGCCAGTTTTTTTATTATCAATTTGATTCATTCAACTACTGCTGTCGGTTGGTTGGCCAATGGCAACGCGCAACTGCAAAGCGTAGAATTGATCTCATGGTCGGGCAGTGTTTTGAGTTTTTCAATTAGGACATTTTTAGTAAAGGTTAATGCTCCGCACCCTTCCAATTTGATTGAACGTTAAATAAAATTGTGTACTTTTATTATTCGTAGGTATCGATAAATGTACTTACATTTTCCGTTTAATAATTTCCATTTGAAAAGTTGTATTTAAAAAATATGACGTAAAATACTCTCTAGCACCCGTTAAGCCAGGAACGTAATTGGCGCATACAATTTATCAAGCTAGTATAGAACCTCGTCAGTCTTGGGATTATCCTGCGGAACTCGTAATTACCTCCACGTCGACTGAATCCAACCATCCATCATGCGGATTATTTATAAAATGTAGGAGAAGGCGACCGAGCAAGTTTTTAAATTACGGATACTCACAAAGTGGTGGACTTAGCGGGCTGTGAGCTAGAAATATGTAATTCAGTAACTAACCACGTCACGTCTGCACCTCCCCTTTAATTAATATAATGGAATAATTATTATAAGATAATAATATTCCCTATCCATTTAGGTAGAAAAAAACGTGCTCGAAATGAAATCGCAGTAAGGTTTATAAACCACTAAAATAAAACATCGTAAACACAGATAAGTTTGCAATAACATAAAATTACGTTCGATTTAGATGTATGGTATCACCACAGATAAATACAGATGGTCTACTAGGCAAAAGCGACTTTTGAAACGAAACAATAAAGTGCAATTCAGGTCGCACAGCGCTTGTGCCCACAATTGCGGCGATAAGACCCCTCTTTGAGGAGTGGCTTGAGAGGCGTCACGGCGTCCTCACCTTCCGCCTGACGCAGGTATTCACCTCCTTCTGCGAAGCGGTAATGCTCGCGAAGGAGGAGACGCCCGGGTCGGGAATCGCGAGCCGATTTCCGGCCACCGTAGGCGTGGGCTTGCGGACGGTGAGCAATGGGTAGCTCGCCGTCCGATAAGGGCCAAGCCCGGGTCGACGGCGCGTTGTGTTCCACGCGCGCCTCAAAGAGATTTCAGCAGAATTGACGGGGTCCACTAGGGCCAATGCCTGCCGGGGGTTCGAAGAAAACCGATAGGGAAATCGTGGCCCCCGGCAACAGGGCATCCGAAGGAACACGAGTGGGTTTTAGTCAGTAAAAGTCTTATACGCCCTCCCGCTCCACCCAGAGCGGGAGAAGTTACCTATTTGATAATTTCCCAACCAAAAAAAAAAAAAAACGTCGCACAGCGCTAATTACCTACAGTTATATTCACCTAGAAGTTGCTTCTCTTTCTATCACGTAACTCTTAGATCTTCTGAATACGTTACACTCACTGAATTAGCCCGACAAGTCGAGCCCGCCGCGTACTTGTAGCTTCATACCTAAAATTCGGAGTGAACCATTATTTGTATTAATCTGTGGTATCGCATAACCGCAAATAAATCTATGTACTACATAAATCAAATTTACTTTGTTAGCATTTATTTATAAATATTCATGGCAATATAATATTGAATAATTGTACCTATTCTCCTTACGCCGAAACAAATTAGAGTGCGGTCTTATAAAATACAAATTCATTTATATTTTAAAAGAAAAGCATTCAGTGTTTTCTAGCTTCAACATATTAAAATTTACTTTGTAAACAGCTAGCCAGGGTATTCATTATTTCTGTCTGCAAACCATCTCAAAATTTCAGATTTTTTAAATAATATATTCTTGTCAGACTAATTTTTGTAGTAGGTAAAAAAAATCGTTCTTTTGTCAGACTATATGCTGCTGTTCAACTTGCTGGCTCGATGTTTTGTTAATTGAAACCGAGATGCGATCTTCGGAGACATAAAATTGATAAAGTAGTCAATGATGAAAATAACGATTGTCAGTAAAAATAAAAAACGTTTTTCACGTTGTTTTCTAGCCTTGTCTTCACTTTAACCGGTATGCTATTGTCACTTAAAAACCTGACCCTGATTTATTGTCTCATCGTTCTAGTGGTTGCAGCTGCTAAGCTTGTGGTTCGGGGTTCAATCCCCGCGGGACTGGCAAAGTGCTATTGGTTTCTTCCATTAGATAACTCTTAGTAGCAGGTAAGGAAGAAAGAAAGTAGATTTATTTAACACAGGCTAAAAGGCCTGTCTCCAAAAATTTAAAAAAAAAATGTTAAACACGTATTTTATCTTTTTTGACGTTATCAAAAGATTTCGGCGATACATTGAGTTACAATGTGGCATGACGTCACGCCTTGCTAGATTTAATACGACGTTGTGACGTAGCGAGCCCCCCACTCCCCAACTTTAATGCGTGTTTTCTAAGTTATTTTTTATTAATATGATAAAGCAAAAAATACGTGTCTAATATATTTTTATTCTTTATCTGAAAGACGAACTAAATAGAATTTCTTTTTTTTTACCTAGGCAACTACCGTTTTATACAGCAGATAAAAATAATAAAACAAAAATCAAATAAAAAGTGTAAAGTGCGATGTAAGAAATTATTAGCAGGGGAGTGTGCCTCACGGCTGCGCCAACAAGACCCAGTTGAGCAAAAATGCCAGGCAACTATAAGTGCCTGACGCTGGTTTTCCACTGGACCTGAGAGTGTGAGGTGACGGATGTAAATCAGTTTTATATTGTACCTAACGTGTGTATGCATACTTACAGGTAATGCCCCCCATAATCAATATGAGGAGACTCCCTAAATCAAATGTCAATTTGCATTAATATTCTTAAAAAGTCACGCATACAATCAAAATGGAACTTTGGGATATGATTTATTGGATCTTTTTCTTTCCATATAAGACAGTTACGTAATTGGAACATTTTCACACGATATTTTTTTTTTCGAAATTCCTGTCTTTTTTTAAAGATTATTTGAAACAAAAACAATATTACTCGGCTTTTATGTCTAAAATAATTATTGACAGTAAGAAAATATAGTTTTGTATCCAGATATAAGATATTTTTTCTCTAGATCAATTATTATTACTTTAGTTATAAACTAAATAAGAGGAATTGAGACTTACGACATTTAGTTCCGTGCTCGAATACGACCAAAGAGCGCACGCGATATTCAACTTTATTACTGACGTGTTAGCGTTTAGCACATAGTGGAGTGATGGGGTACATGGGGGCGGAGTTTGCTTGGAAATTGTTTTTGGAGAGTGCCTGGTCTTAAAGTGGCTAAACTATACCTCTGGACCTCTGATAACCCCTTCGAGAAATACAGGCGTAATATTATGATAGAAATCAACACTGCATCCAAAGAGATGAAATAACGAACACGTAGCAACTTTGCGGTGAATTTATTAACATCTTCTTCCAAGCTCTGGTTTGTAACGGAGCGCTTCGCCGGCACCTCACAATCAGACTATTAGCCGACGTTCGCACGAACGTAATAAAATCGCGGCGGAATTTTATCGCGCACTGAATTTTCGACTCTCGGTGTTAAGCCGAGCGTTGAGAATCCAACGCGCTAGGATGCACTCTGGTCCCAGCGCGTTGAAAAAACACACTGTTGGATTTTCCACTCTCGGCGCTAAGCAGAGCGTTGAAAATCAAGTGCACGAGAAAAAATCGCCGCGATTTTATTACGGCCGTGCGAACGTGGGCTTAATGTGCTATTAACTGTACCCCAATTGTGAAACACACTTTCAATCACGATCCGAAGGATTTTGAAAGAAAATACTAATCCATTACTTCATATGTTTGAAAAATTCGTCTGCTCGACAACGTAAATATCGCAATCAATGTTGTCGAATGTCAAAATGAAAGAAATTGACATTGTGAAAACAATAGCTGCTTAGTTTGTGTGTCAAAGTGCTTACATTACCTACTATATTTTAAGTTTTAAAAATGTTCTCATGTAAGTGAAATCTTTGTGATTTCTTATTAATAAGTAAGTGTGTTACGCAATTTCCCCACTGGAGTTGATTGTATGGCGTATAATGTTCAAGTACCCGGGCGACCGAGCTCTGCTCTGATGAAAATAGAGAATTAATATACTATCTACTTATTCCATGCTACCATGATAAGTAGTAGGTACTTACTAATTCCATACTGCCATGATCATTATTCTAATGTCATTATTGTCATGTCATTATGCATTATCTTGTTCTAAACTTTGGGCGACCGAGCTCTGGGGGCCTACCACCAGCTCAAAAGCAGTATTATTTTAATATTACTTCAGTGGAAGAAAGACATGGAGCTATGCGTCCTGTAGAGCTTCATCTCTTTCCCACACTGAAATAATATTAAAACAATACTGCTTTATGAGCTTGTGGTAGGCCAAAAATACGGAGAAAACTAATTTTCCTAGATATGAGATCTAGCTAGATCGATTTTTCGCCCCCGTAAACCCCTATATTGCAACTTTCATCGAAATCGTTAGAGCCGATTTCGAGAACGTGAGTACAAATGTATATATATACAAACAAATATACATAATTTAAAAAATTTGGCTAGTTTAATATTATAAGATGTATCTTGCAATATGGCATCTGTATTTATATTTGCATAACCTTTGATTTGCATATTGTGGTATTATCTGTCTGCGAAGTAGGGTCTTGAATTGATCATAAGGGAAACTAGTTTGTAGAATTAAGGCTTGCTTCAAAGTTTAGATACGATTTAACCACCAGATAAATTAATAGTGGATCATAATTTGCATGAAATTACCTGTCAGATAAATTACTCGCAATTAACTAGGCCATTAATTATTTTATCAATTGATTACTTAATTTCCTTCTGCCTAGCCTTTTCCCAACTATGTTGGGGTCAGCTTCCAGTCTAACCGGATACAGCTAAATACCAGTATTTTATATGGAAAAAATGCCTATCTGACCTTCACAACCTAGATACTAGGTAACACGATACCCCTTGGTAAGACTGGTTGTCAGACTTTTGGGCTTCTAACTACCCGTTACAACTGTCAGAGATCTACAAATGACAGCCGGGACCAACGGCTTAACGTGCTTTCCGAGGCACGGAGGGGTCTTGGTATGTAAAGATGGTCACCCATCCACGGACCAACCGCGGCAAGCGTAGCTTAACCTGATCGATCGACCCGTGCGACTGTTATTACTTAACCACAAGCCCCTCCAATTGATTACTTAATAAAAATCTTAAATCCATTGACAGACAACGCCCAGCCTAAACCAATGGGTCAACATACAAATTAATTCAATTTTAAAAAATTCACGTACGTTTTCTAAAATTCTTCCTCAATGCCACTGAGGAAGGATTTTTGAAAATTCACTTCCTGGTAGCGTTAAATGAGGAATTAAAGTTTGTTTAGATGTTCGTAATTTTTGCTGATGAGACCATCGGGCGCACGGCTTGTAACCTAATAAGTAGGTAGCTATGTATCTCTCGGTAGAGGATACAAAATATGGTTCATCCAAGTTTCAAAGTCTTTCAAACGTTTTACAATATAATTTTTATCGGAAAACTTTATGCTCTATATAAAATTACGAACATCAAAGCTCCTGTTTGTCCAGTCAAGTAGAAACGTTATAAGATCACGGCGCTTCCCTGAGAAAACCTTGAGCATTTGTTCTCTCTTCGCTGCACCACACCACGCGCATGAGTTACAGTAAGTAGTAAATACGCACAGATTTTAGAATAATCAATACATATTTTAAAACAAATTCCCCCGCTGCGTCTGTCTGTCTGTCTGAACGTGATAAACTCAAAAACTATCCAACGGATTTTCAAACGGTTTTCACCAACGGATGGAGTGATTCATGCGGAAGGTTTTAGTGTATAATTGGCTGAAATATGGCGATTATTGGCGAAGATGTCGGAAAAAATTATGCCGACTGGGATCTTTACTGGCGTGCTCCGCGTAAACCGTTACAGATACATCAAATTTATGTTCTACAGAATAGAAGATCTTAAAAAGTTCAACAAAAAAGTCCGCGCGATGGCATATGTCTATCTTCTAAGGATGACCCACAGTAACCATTATTGTCTTTCAGAATTTGATAAAAATTTCATTGTTATTTCCGAAGCTATTTTGACCAGTATTATATTAATCCCTATACAATAAAATATGTTATTTAAATTGGGCATTTAATTTAGATTAAAATATGCCGTGACATCATTTCATTTAAATGAATTGTTTAAAAGATATCACAGATTCAAAATTACGCGTGACAAAATAATTGTGATTGACCGTAACTCGGGCGCAGCAGTAGGTTTCAATGAATTTTCCTCGGCTATTAGGTATGTAATCCCGGTGGTACGTTCCGGTGGGATATTTTCCGACATCCACGCGGGCGAAGCCGCGGGCAAAAGCTAGTTTCTTTATAAAATTCAAAAAATTCAATCGTGCAAATTTTCATTATTAATTGTCTTTCCATTTTAGTGTCAGTCGCAAAGTTAAAATAGTGATTACTTCACGAGGCGATGCATGTTATCAATCTCTATTTGAGTGTTTCCAATCTTCCATATTCTCTTTTCTGTGGTTTTGTTGTAATATTTAAGATGACTCTCTTCTCGTTCGTCGATAGGTGCCTTAGTGGCATAGTTCGCCTGTAAAAAAGATCCATGAGCTAAAGAATACGTACTAAAATAGATCGGTACTCAGTAGCCTTTGTATCGACTTTTTCATTGTTTCTATCTGAGCGGCTAAGTGGTAACAAAGCTCTCGACGCTGTTGTATTTGCACACTTGGTTAGCTTCATAAAATCGTTCAAGAAAACTTTTCTTGTGTTTCATCAAAGCTGGGAATCATCTAGCGAATATAATGAAATTGTAGAAGTTGTTTTGTAACATGGACGCTTTACTTAACGCAATAGATTTTACAAATAATATGTGTCACTTTTAGCCGTAAATAGTTATGATTAAAAGTGACGCACATATTAGTTTTTAATACTTGAACAGTTATGTTTTAAAAAAAAGCAGTGGCACTCCAGGAGTACTGACAGAAGTGAAAACTCGAACAAGATCGCCTTAGTGGAAGAAAAATACTTGTATAGAACATTGGTCCGTAACCTTATTTAAATAAAGAGCACAATCGCGTTTACAAAAAAAAATACTTCCAAAACCTTTAAAGTAAAAATACTTGCATAGAACATTGATCCGTAAGGTAATATAAATAAAGAGCATTATCGCGTTTACAAAAATGAGGTGTCGGTAACGGTGTCGCGAGTTCAATTGTCTTTCCCATCTCAAACATGCCCAACGCACCTAAAAAATTGTTCACTTCAAAAATCTGCTGTTACATACATTTTTGCTGAATTCATAGTAACAGTTTGCGTGTCGATGTCCATTTCGCCCTGTACTTTTCTCTAATATCGAGGTTCAGGTCCATAAAGTCTACGAAGCGTAGCCGTCGTAACGCGTAACCGCACCGTAGCTCCGGTCTAAGGTTTTTAATTAATTCCAGATAGTAGCTAGCATATTGTTGGCACCGATTTAACACTTCCATGCCGTCAGTGAAAAACGATATTTTACTCCCGGGTAAAAGAGATTCCGGTTCCGTTTTATACTCGTTTTATTTGATTTACTTTGTAAGCTGAGAACTCTTTTATGTTCGGCGACATAATAAAATGGTTGCTAAGTAGTATATTTTATGTTGTAAACGTTATATTGCAAGTACGACAATACTTAAACCTTTACAAAGTCTACTACCAAGTACCACTAGTGGTGTATTTCAGTATTTGAGTCAGTTCTACATAATAGCAGGTGATTTGATTGTGTTTAAACTAAACACAATTACGCCAAACTTGGTTTCCAATAATTGTACAATAGTTTAGGCAAATTGGCTCTAATTGGTGAGTAATGACGTACTAAATGTTCCAAATTAATTCATATGCCTATTGCATAAGGTAATTTATTGACTGTATGCTTTAAATGTAAGGTTTTTATAAACGTACTAGCTGCGCCCCACGGTTTCACCCGCATAAGTCTCGATCCCATGGGAATATAGAGGTAAAAAGTATGTCCAAACTAAGGTCATGATCTACCCATGTGCCAAATTTCACCCAAATCCGTTCAGCCGTTTTAGCGTGGAAGCGTAACAAACAAACATACAAAATCAAATCTTATCTCTTTATAATATTAGTTTAGAATCAGGGATGTTAAGGAGCTCCGTAACCGTAACCGAAACTATCGGATATCCGAAATGAAAAACTATCCGTAAGCGTAACCGAATCCGTTATAAACGTTTCGGATAATTTCGGATTGGGGCGGAGTCTAAATGAGACACGTTATGACAGGTTTTTCTGCTCGGCCGAGCTGATACAATATCCGCGCGCGTCACTTGCATGTTTGTTTATTATTGCTATTACTTAGTCATTACTAGTTAGTCATTGCGGGATAATATTATAACATTACAATTTCTTAAAAACCTAATAATCCGTAACCGAAACTATCCGAAATAATCTTATATCCGTAACCGTATCCGAAACCGGTATAATATCATTTCTATATCCGTATCCGTATCCAGATCCGAAATTTCATATCCATAACATCCCTGTTTAGAATGTCATTATTTTATACGACTGTTAGAGTAAAGATTTTAGACGTTTGATTTATATTTATAACTAGCTTTTGCCGCAGAAATTATTCCACGGAAACATAGGCACTGTCGCGATAAAAATATCCTTTGTCTTAACCCAGGTCATGGTCTATCCGTGTGCCCATCCAGTTCCGTTCTGCCGTTGCATGAAAAGATCACAGATAGACGGACAGACAGATTTACTTTCGTATTTATAATATTATTGTGGGTGTTGTGTACTTTTTAGTAGCCATTTTTGTTAAAATTACGTTTACCTCGTGTCTAACAGGCTAAACCGTTATTTTTAGCATCGTCTTCTCATATAATTATTGCATTCAAAATATTGTAAAACATTTTAAACGAGTAACGGTGGAGTTTATTGCCCATTCTTCTACATACGAATGCTACCTTTTGGAAGAGGCGACTAGAATCAATTCTAATTTATGTAAATTTTTACGTTCTAAAGAGCCTTTTATGTGCCTAATTGAAATAAATTATTTGACTTTGAATATCTAAAAAGTACCTACTCACTACAAAACTGGGTAAGTGGGCACAAACACTACCCTCCTTCCGGGGAGTTGGGTAAGATCTAATCTAATCCATTACAAAAATAACAGAGTATTTTTATCTTGAATACAAGTAGACATCTAGGTACAGATATAAACTACGGAATCCTACGCAGCTTGTGGTCTGACGCACATTCTAACGGTTTTCATCGATTTTATTATTTTTGTTCACACATTTGCACCTCACCTTTTCAATATACAGGGTGTTTGGCAGAACGTTGAACATACGAAAATGGTGGATAGGTGGGGTCATCTGCTATTTACTCAGCCCTAATTTATTTGGCCTTTGTTTTTTTTTTAATGCCAGTTGAAATTAAGATTTAAGTATTTTTTACATCTTTCTGTAAGTTTGAGGACTTATAACTTTTTTTCTAGCTAACATCTGAATAAAGCAATAATTTTATAATAATCTGCCGACAATAAAAATTTAAAAAAAAAATATTGCCTGTTTTACCCATTTTTAATAAAAATCATACTTTAAAGTTAAGAAAGTGGTAAAATTAGAAGAAAGCAAAAAAAAATTTTAGAAAATATCCAGGGGGCCAGAGCCAAATAAATTAGGGCTGAGTAAGTAGCAGATGACCCCATCTATCCACCATTTTCGTATGTTCAACGTTCTGCCAAACACCCTTTATTTAGGCTTAAAATGTTCGTTTTTATGCCTTGTTAGTCTAATGGTCGTAAACGCAGCTGTTACCTGGTTTCAATCCCCGAGTTGGATAAAGTAAGATTGGGTTTTTCCATTAGAAATTTCTTAGTACCCACCCGAAGTGTGGATTTGAGCCTCATGAGACTTAAACACAACAAAATTTGGTACTGTACCTACAATTATATCTAGGTGGGAAACACAGGCGTGATATTATATTTGTAATAACATAACACATAACATCACGCCTTGTTTCCCCGAAGGGTTGGGCAGAGGTGTCCCTGTAGCAGGTACACCCACATTTCGCCAGTTATGTTTAAGTCCCACGTAATAGGGGGCGAGCCTAATATATTGTAATAGTATTAGCTATTAGCCCAAATATGTGCCACACAAGCCTCCTAATCCCTAGGCCGCCACAGCGAACGACTAACACGACGTCAATTAATATTAATATCATAACCCGTAAACAGAAAATTTAATTAAATGTGTTATATTATGAGCTTTTACTCGCGGCTTCGCCGACGTAAATGTCGGAAAATATCCCACGGGAACGGAATAAAAAGTATCCTATAGGTAAAAAAAATACCTGTGTGCCAAATTTCATTCAAATCCGTGCAGCCTTTTTTGCGTTATTCAGTGACAAACATCCAGGCATCCAAACATACAATAATAATAACCCCACCGCCATATTTCTACTTTGACGTCGTGGTGGAGCTTGCGCGCTCCTGAACTTTAGGTCTGTGCCGGCAGAGTTTACTTTGCCGAAACAGGTTTAGGGTGAAGAGCCAGACCAAGAGAAATACAGAAACCCGCAGGGCAGCATTTGACGAGAAGTCTTATTCCTCACCTGTGGCTTGTCTTTATTGACCGGCTTGAGTGGAAATTCGCAAGAGCAAACGTGTTCGGTGGAAGGAAGTATTCCAGTAAGATGTTGGTAGGGATCTTGGCCATCTTCCAGGCTCTGGGATTGTCCTGATAGCCGTCGAATACCTCTCCACTCCTCAAGCACCTCAGGACATGTTACCGCCTTGTCGCTACATCACTATGTGCTAGTGACAGTTTCCGGGGGCCCATTATTGAGTCAAACTCAAACTCAAACCATTTATTTCAAATAAACCAATTACAGGTACTTTTGAATTGTCAAGGGGTCGGTCTGTCAGAAAGATGAAGCTAGTTGCCCATTCCAAAGCATAGTAGGTACCTATGGAGAAGAACGGGCAAGAAACTCCACGGACACTCAATTTTTTTTAACAATTTTTTTATTTAAAAAATAAAAAAATTGTTAAAAAAAATATTCATGTTGAAATTATACATGTGAGAACAATGTAGAAAGACGTGCACGTTAAAAGCGTCCGTAACAAAAATAAAAACAAAAACAATTAAAAAATTAAAATAAACCGTAGCAGCTAAGAGATGACCAGTCCCTACTGACGGCGCCCGTTCACGAACATGACGCATGGATCAGCACCATTTAGCTCAACCATTTTGAAGGGAACTTAATGATCCAACACACACGCCACCATCAGCGAGACGAGTGAGCATGACATACTCTCAGCCGCCAGGGCATATTCAAGTCAATGAGTGTATAAGTCACCCCCTGCCATTTTATCCATGCATTGTATCTATCAAACATTGGTCTTGCAGGGGTCATAGTCGTTCCATAGTTCTAGTACCTGGGCGACCGAGTTCTGCTCTGGTGAAAATAGAGAATGCTCATTAAATAGTATAGGAAAGTTCATACTAATTCCATGCTGCCATGTCATTATTCTAAGGTAGCCATCTTGTTCTAAACTTTGGGCGACCGAGCTCTGCTTGGGTGAAAATACGGAGAAAACAAATTTTCTCAGATATGAGACTTCGCTAGATCGATTTTTCCCCGCGTAAACCCCTGTATTGCAACTTTGTGATTACAAATATATATATAACAAATATTGCTCATGCTATTATTACATGAGCAATATTTGTTATATATATATTTGTAATCACAAAGTTGCTGATAGGATAACCAGTCCATTTTAGCCAACCAAACCCATAGTCCAATAATTATTTTTGTTTTCATATCCTAAAGTCATACACTAATAATAATTAGTCTGTATTGTCCCACTTCAGGGTAAATGCCGTTTCCTTTTTCCACTCAAGTCGATCCTGACCCAATATGGACCAATCCCAAACATACAAACTTTCACATATTTATAATATTAGTAGAATGAATCTAACTGTCAGTCTTAAAGTCAGGTGTATTGTATGTTTCGGGTGTGCCCAACTAGACCAAGATCTTACGGACTTTTTCGATATCTCTTTTTGTTTTTGAGAAGTTTAAGATTCTCTGAAAGAAGTCTAAAAAGAAAGAGAAATAAAGAAGTTTCATTTAGATGTAATTCAATCGTAAGGGCAGTAATCTGGTAACGTGGAAATTAATGGTCACAAATTGGCGTCGATAAAAAAAAAAAAACATTTGAATTTTTTTTGTAGTATTGTAGTACTTTCAGTAACGCATCTTTTGATACCATTTTCATTTGCCTATCTTAATAATTGAGGACGCTAGCCGGGTCCCACTTTTCTTGAAAACGGGTACCCTACTGAAGCGATCGAAAAACCATTTTCAATGCTAAAAATAAAAGCACAAAAAAAAAATTGATAAACATTGCAATTTATAGTATAAAAAACAAAATCCCACCTCGATCTTAAAAATTCATTCATTGTAACCAAAAGCCGAGGTCAAAACCCCCAGGCACTCCACTATATCTGGGAAAATTCGTTTTCTCCGTATATTCACCCGAGCAGAGCTCAGTCGCCCAAAGTTTAGAACAAGATATATTGAATAATGACATGAGAATAATGACATGGCAGCATGGAATAAGTAGGTACTATATACGTACAGTACCGACCAAAAGTCCATGAGCAATCTCACAAAGCAATAGACTGACGCTTCGGTTTGACTTACGACCTTCTTCTATAAGTTGTTACAATACTGTAGACACGCACATTACACACACACACTCACTTTGTCTGCAACCAATGACTAGTTCAATAATCATCATTCGTTTTTAGTTTCATTCGTCTTGTTCACATAAATATTAAAGTTTAGCAGGTAGACCACAAAAAACTAAGTAAATTATTTCGATTTCTGTGGGGTAGATGCAGTTTGTTACGAGTATTTAATTAATAGAACTTTTTTGGGTCGTGGATAATATTGGTGACGAGTATTTAGCGCAGTGTTGTGGTTATTATTATCAAAAAGCAGGCATAAAATATATTGAAGAGATCAGATCAGATCAGAGAATATTATTGCGCTGCGTAAAAGTGAAGTGAATATCTAATGAAACCGGACTAAGTGTGAGTGTTATCATTAATATATTTCATATTTTACTAAACATAAATCTTAATCAAGGGTATTGTTGATAGAACAGAGGTATTGTTGAGACAGAAGATGCCTTTAAAGTTTTAAATTCATTGTGAGGTTTAATTCGATTAGTGAATAATAAATACCTAATAAGGTATTATGTGTAATAAAAACAATTTTTTTCTTTGTTCTAGAGAAATACTGTGAGGGTTAAGAGATATGAGGAAGGGGCTTATTATCGAGTAGCAGCGACGTCAAATGGTGAATGAAACAAATGGTTTCATACCAACGAGACATTTTGCTGAATTATTAAAAACACGTCATTATGAACCGTTCGCCGTGCACTCTGAAGGCTTGCATCACTGAAGACCAGCTAGAAAACCGTTTTTGACCTTAAAATATTGACCGTACCAACTTAATAAACAACAGATTCGTTATTGCATGAATTTATGGTAACGAATTTTTTAAGCACGTTTCAATAGGGTGTTTGTCGTATTTCTTGCAGATATACCGAAATTGTTTAATATTATTTTAGTAATAGGTAGTATTATTTTAGGATAAAAATTTGAGGTTTAGTTTCAATCTTCTTTTCGTAAAGAAAATGAATACTTAAGCTTTAACCTCAATAACAACCAATATTTACTAAAGTCAAATAAAATGTAAAATAATTAATACAAATAAAATATAAACAAACAGCCCATATTTAACCTTAAAATTACCTATTCTGTAAGTAGTTTTTTACATTTTAAGTAGTCTAATATTCTTATTTATTACTTAATTACTTCGACCATGATCAAAGCTTAATATTTATGGTGAAGAAATCCATTAAAAATTTAAAATATTTCATAATTAAAATATGTCTAAATAATACAAACTGCTTCTAAGTTTCTTGACATCTATTTCACATCTTATTCAGCTGAAATAATGATTAATAATTGTAGCAGTTTATTAACTTATGTAAAATATATAACGAATAAACATATTTTTTTTAATTTTGTTATCATATATCACGCATTTTTTATTTTAAAACCTTTATTGCAATAACAACATAAAAAAGCAGCAATTTTTAAAAAATATTATTATCGAAAACAAAAATAATAATATTTGCAAAAAACCGCACTGTGTTTCACGAGATTAGAACCTGAGGCAGTTTGAATTCCATACCAACGCTTAACGCTTTCTGCTATCTGCACTTGTTAAGTTACTATCGAATTTTAGCAATGCCATTAACTGGTCAAGTTCACGCGCATAGTGCGTGTGTGCTAGCATGTTTAAAGCGACGGAAATATATTGTTGTTTCGTGTAACTGCGTTATCTGTGGTGTGTGTATCGTGTTGCTTACACATACAAATGTACGAGCTATACCGCGTGTTCACAGCAATACGACTCTTAGCGTGCTCATGCACTTTTGAGCGCTTACTGTACATGGATTAGTATATCAAAGTCAAATTTCAATTAGGCACATATACGAGTATAAGGCTCATTTCAAAAATACAAAACGTAATACGCAATAAGATCGTGAAAATTATCCAAGTTCATATTTAATACGTATAACTAATATTATAAATGCGAAAGTGAGTTTGTTTGTTTGTTACACTTTCACGCTAAAACGGCTGAACGGATTTGGATGAAATTTTGCACATGGACAGACCATGACCTGGAGGAGGACCTTTATCCCGATGTTCTCATGGGATTGTGACTTATGCGGAGGAAACCAAGGTGCGCAGCTAGTATATGTATAAAAAAGGTACTCCGGGAGTGCCGACAGAAGTGAAAACTTGAACAATTTCAAAAAAATACTTCCAAAACCTATAAAGTAAAATTACTTGCAAAGAACATTGATCCGTAATGTTATATAAATAAAGAATACAATCGCGTTTACAAAAATGAGGTGTCGGTAACGGCCTGATGGGTTTTACCATCGGCAAAACTGTCTAAACTTTCTTCCCCTATTTAACCACTTTAGGCGAAGAATTTCCAAAAATCCTTGGGGCTCTTATACATGACGAGCGGCGCGTTGCCAACGGCAGAGGCTGCTGCAGCCGTCGACGTGTTGACGGCGACGGCGACGCCCGACGGTACAAGTTGGCAACTGCAGCTGCCTCTGCCGTTGGCAACGTACCACTCGTGTATATGAGTAGGAACCCTAGTGCAACATTTCATGGTCTAGAACCAGTGGTTTAAGCTGTAAGTTGTCTGTGAGTGAATAGAGGAGCTCGTGGCTAAGTAATACCAGCCGCACGGGTCGATTCGTCCGGTTAAACTACGCTTGCCGGGGTTGGTCTGTGGGTGACCATCTTTACACACCAAGACTCCTCCGTACCTCGGAAAGCACGTTAAGCCGTTGGTCCCGGCTGTTATTCGTGGATCTTTGACAGTCGTTACGGGTCGTCAGAAGCCCGAAGGTATGACAGCCAGTCTTACCCAGTTACTGGGTTGTGGAGGTCAGATAGGCAGTCGCTCCATGTAAAATACTGGTATTCAGCTGCATCTGGTTAGACTGGAAGCCAACCCCAATATACCAACTATATTGGGGTCGGCTTCCCTAAAAAGGCTAGGCAGATTGATTGTCTGTGAGTGAATGAAAATAAGATTCTAAAAAACTTTTTACAAAAAAAAAACAACCGAATTAAAAAAAAAAAACATTACAAAGTGAAAAATAACATTAATTTCGGAAGTCGGTGACAAAGAACGAAAATTCAAAATACCGACTTCCGAAATTAAAGTTATTATTTTTCACTTTTTAGTTGTGATACCTACCCCCCACACAAATTCGAATACCACTACCTGCTATGTAAATAACAGTGACAGGAAGTTATCATATCATCCACATACTAAGTGGGAAAAAGTATGTATTATTGAAGCTAAATCAAAAACTATCCAAGCAAAGTTAATAAAATTTATATGGGACCACCTCTGCAGTATGATCTACCAAAAAAAAAAAGAATCATCAAAATCAATTCATAATTGGCGGAGTAATCGAGTAAAAAACAAAAAAAAAAAAAAACATACATTCGAATTGAGAACCTCCTCCTTTTGGAAGTCGGTTAAAAAGTAGAACACACCGCTGCTCTGTAGTTCGAATGGAATGTAGGTATTACTATTATAATACAAAAGAAAACTCGAAAACCGACGGATGCCAGCTACTCTCGGGTATATTATTATTCAATGTTGTTTACCAATAAATATTGTATTATCCGAATACTCTGAACGAAACCACATATCTCCGGGAAGATTAAATATACACAATTCGAATATAGCTTCGCATATTCCCATTTTGTTTCCATATCCCAGTCGAGCTGAGGATATCTAATCTATTATATTATATCCATATACCTATGTATACTTTAGATAAGTAGTGTATATTCCGTCTATGTGTACTTACCTCATTACGAGATGACTGAATGGATTTCAATAAAACTTCAACTGTAGAGTTTTAGAATAATTATGTTTTATATTATCCTTACATATATTATAAAACAAAGTCCCCCACCGCGTCTCTCTGTCTGTCTGTCTGAATGCGATAAACCCAAAAACTACTGAACAGATTTTCACCAATGGACGGGGTGATTGTTGAGGAAGGTTTAGGTGAATAATTCATTAGGTTTTGAGTAAATTGGCTGAAATAGGACGATGATTGTTGAAGATGAGCTTTACTGGCGTGCGCCGCGTAAACCGATACATAAAATTAATGTTCTACAGGATTGTACATCTTAAAAAGTTCAACAAAAAATTCCGATAGCATATGTCTATCTTCCAAGGATAATCCACAGTAACCATATTAATCTTTCAGATTTTGATAAAATTTCATTGTTATTTCCCAAGCTATTTTAACCGTAATTTTATTCATCTTTATCCAATGAAATATGTTGTTGAAATTAGGATTTAATTTACATCAAAATATACTTGACGTCATATCATTTAAATGAATACTTTAAAAGATATCACAGATTCATAATTACGCGTAACGAAATAATTATAGTTGACGGCGGACGGGTGAAGCGCTTGGACAAGAGTCAATGACCCTTTCCTCGGCTATTAGGTATTCGTGGGATATTTTCCAATATCTACGCGGGCAAAGCCGCGGGCAAAAGCTATTAGTACTTATAAAACAGAAAATGTAATATTGTACTCACAAAAAAATAATCCAAAAAGTAGAAAGAATTTTCAGAATACGCTGTGTTTTTTACACAATGTTGGTAAAACTTAAAAACGTCTCGAACTTTAGACTGTTTGTGTAACAAACTTCTACTCAACTGCTGAAACATTGATAAGTTTTTTTCACAATAATAACATTTCCCTTAACTTTTTGACAACTGGTGGCAAGGCTGAAATCACAGTAGACGGTCGGCAGGGTAATTGCGTGGGTCAAAAGTATATAGTAGCGCCGAATGGTTGAAAAATCCTCGTTCGCTCGAGCTCGAGTGACGCAATATATAAGGTATATCTATTCATACACGAAAAATCTTAAGAGTTCATTGTATTTATCATTATGAACAACTTTCACATGGGACTAAACCTGAAATCGCAAAAAAAAAATCAGCTTATCCCTATTTATGTTTGCATAACTCGTCAAAATGTAGAGAACAACTGATATTTTTTTCGCGATTTCAGGTTTAGTCCCATAGTGAAAGTTGATCATAATGATGAGTACAATGAACTCTTAAGATTTTTCGTGTATGAACAGATATAGGTACCTTATATGTGTTGAATGTTACGTAATTAACCACAATCATAGTATTGCAGGTAATCGAATTGTGAGCAGAACACAACATCATGCCTGTAATCCCCAAGGGTGTCAGCCATAGAATCTTATATCTATGGTGTCAGCAGATGTGAATAGTACTCGTACCTCCACATATCGTCAAGTTAAGTTAGCCATTGCTATTAACCCGACAGAATAACTTAACTTACTAGATTTACTAACAAATAGTTCGAAGGACCCACGTTTGCAATTTCATCAACTCTAAGGCGATTAACACACTGTCACGCACCACGCATCGTAGCGCGTGAATGCGTGTTTTAACGTTGCTTGTAAGTATCTCCGTTTGTATAGAAAACACGCACAGTCCAACACACAGAAAATGCATCCACGCGCATTCATTCAGATCGTTGACACGCAACATGCAGCGTGATGCGGTGCTGTGTGATAATCGCCTTATTCATTTATGTTCACAGGAGAAGTAAGCTGGAAACATTCAGATTCAATCCTTGGCAAAACAGGCGTTTATTTGCGTAATGGGCAATAAGAAATCATGCCGCACTCAGATGATAACCATAAATTAAATTACGATAATTAAGATGTTATTATAAGAACGATTTTAAGAGTAATAATATTAAAGCCAGCGACAGTGACGCGAATTTGAGAAATTCGAGAAAAGACAATTGAAGAATTCGAGAAAAAACAATTGAACTCGCGACACTGTTACCGACACCTCATTTTTGTAAACGCGATTGTGCTCTTTATTAATATTACGTTACGGATCAAAGTTCTCTGCAAGTATTTTTACTTTAAAGGTTTCGGAAGTTTTTTTTTTTTTTGTAAACGCAATTGTGCTCTTTATTTAGATAGGGTTACGAAGCAATGTTCTATACAAGTATTTTTCTTCCACCAAGGCGATCTTGTTCAAGTTTTCACTTCTGTCGGCACTCCCGGAGTGCCACTGTTTTTTTTTACATTTTCTATGAAACGATGTTTCGAAAAAAATTCGTCCCGTTCTTCCAGGTTCAAACACATTACGTATGCAAGACCTTAATGTTGCTGCACGTGGCCGTGACAACAATTACCGTCTGCTGCCCACAACTCTCGTCCCTAACATAGAAATGACTACCGCAATGCGCACTGCATACTACTACCTATTTTTTGCAAGACTTGCCAGAACCATCCAGCGGGCACTGGTTATAAAATGAGTTATAAACTTTAATAAAAAGTACTACGAACGGCTTTTACGTTGCGAAATGACAAAAGGAACTCCAGGTAATAAGCAAAATGGATGGCAGTTCGTTTGAATAGCCTGTTGGAGCTTGTCTTCTATCTGTAGGTATTTAAATAGTTTTAATATTAACAAGTTAAGGGAACACTACTCGCTCATTAATCCATACAAACGTAGTATAGTGATTACTCGTCTGTTTGGCGGAGTACGTTCAAAACTAAAAATAAAAAAAAATTGCCTTGTCCATTATCTACCCCTGTATGGAAGCAGAATTGGGAAAAAAGTATTGGTTTGGAAGTTATGAGCGTTGAAACTTCCATATTCTTCAAAGTAAACAGTAAACTTCCTGGGTTAGGACATAGGATACTTTATATCTCGATATACCCACGGGATCGAGATTTATGCGAGTAAAACCGCGGGGCGCAGCTGTATTACTATTCATACATGTATACATAAACTCATGCCTTTTTCCCGGCGTGTGTGCATGACCAGATGTATGAACGTAAACGAAGCAAAAGGAGTAAGTATGTAGGATCGTTAATAGGTAGCGTTCTGTAGCTTCTGCCTACCCCAATAGGAAAAGGCGTGAGATTATTACATAATCTTTTACATTAAATGCCCTTTGTGAGAACACTGAATGTAATGTTAAAACGTTTCATTGTAAGAACTGTTCCGGTGAAAGATACGTGCTCAGGGAAACATTATTTAATTATTTATTTTAACAGTGGAGACGTGTCGTGGGACACACGGTTGGGACGAAGTTCTTTCGCTTTTGAGAGAACTAGACCGAAAATGTTACACTTTTTAGGATTCTGCGTGCCTCAAAGGGAAAAATGAAACCCTTTTAGGATCACTCGTGTGTCTGTCTGTCCGGCCAATTTGCTCCGAATCCAATGGACCGATTAAGTTGAAATTTGGTACACATATGTATTTCTGTGATCCAAACACGGACGTGTAACGTAAATAAATGAATTTTGAATATGGGGGTCACTTTTGGGGGTAAATAGGAAAATTTAAAAAAAAAGGTTTGATAACTGTACCGTATGACCTATCAAAATGAAAGGCCTTATTGTGGGGATCTCAACTATATATTTTTTAAAATTTTAAATTAAAAGATATTTATGAAATTAGATGAAAATTGACCATTCCCCTTATCTCCGAAAGTAATGGGCCAAAAATTTTGAAAAAAATACTTAGTATGGCTCTTTACTCATAGATCACAGGAAAACCTATTAGAATTCTATAGTCTTAAAATGACATTGTAAATCTCTCAATATTGTGCGTACAAACTTACATTTGCAGTTGGAATGTAAAAGAAAACATGTTTTTCAACTACATTGTTAAGTTTGTTTTTGGGATAAATTCATCCCAACTACGGAATCCTTCATTGTGCATGGTCCGACACGCACAGGCTCGGTTTTTGCGGTATAGCTCCAATTTGACAAGTGTGCGAGTACCTATAATGTGCTATAAGGAACTTCGTTTAAAAAAATGTAGGTAAGTAAATTCAACTTGATTGGAAAAACATAGTAACATCAAAACGCAAAAGAAACTCGGAACACTGTAAACAATATATTTTACAGAAAACTCAGATAACTATGGTAAATGGTTCATAGAAGCCGGGCACTTGAATACCTCGTTTGTGAAGTTAGTGTCCGTCCGGCGACAATCTAACTTCGAATGACTTCGATGTGAATTCAACTGCGCTGTTTGATCTCTTGGGGCCGCTAGTTAAGTGCAGGCACAAAGTTAGGGCCGTTTAATATTGTTGCTTGCAGTTGCTGAAGTGTCTGGCTTGTTTGTGAACTGTATAACATCACGTGTTCTCTGAAGGGGTTGGCAGAGATGTATCGTACACCGACATTTCGACAGTTAAGTTTAGATCTCATGTAATAGGAGCAAGCCTATTGCCATTTTTAGGGATAAACCCAAGCGAGCTGCTTCTGAGAAGTTCCTTGTGAAAAAACAAATTAACGCTACACGACCCAGGACTCCACACATGACAGTCAGGCTTGCGACCAGAGATATTGAAGGTCAAAGTTCCAACTTTATTTGACGTTTTTTTGAGGTAGTCCACTTAGAGCACCCGTCCGAATAGCACCTGCGACTCAGCAGCCCACTGCTGGAATGTATTTGTTTTACAGGACGTTATTAAATGAAATATATCGATAAAACGAATTTCGTATATACGTAAGTATGTGTAATTAATAAACATTCTAGTGATTTTTATTGATATATTTCATTTAATAACGTCCTGTAAAACAAATACATCCCAGCAGTAGGTTGCTGAGTCGCAGGTGCTATTCGGACGGGTGCTCTAAGTGGATTACTTCGTTTTTAGGGTTCCGTACCTCAAAAGGAAAAAACGGAACCCTTATAGGATCACTCGTGTGTCTGTCTGTCTGTCTGTCTGTCTGTCTGTCTGTCTGTCCGTCTGTCACAGCCAATTTACTCCGAATCTAATGGACCGATTAAGTTGAAATTTGGTACACATATGTATTTCTGTGACCCAAACACGAATGAGTAACGTAAATAAATAAATTTTGAATATAGGGGTCACTTTCGGGGCGCAAACAAGAAAATTAAAAAAAAAAGTTTTGCTAACAGTATCGTGTGACATATCAAATGAAAGGGCTTGTTACGAGAATCTCAAATATATTTTTTATATAATTTTAAAATAAATACTTTTAAAGATATTTAATAAATTCAATGAAAATTGACCATTCCCCCCCCCCTTATCTCCGAAACTACTGGACCGAAAAATTTGAAAAAAATACATAGTATGGCTCTTCACTCATAGATTACAGGAAAACCTATAAGAAGTCTATGGTCTTAAAATAACATGGTAAATCTCTCAATATTGTGCGTAAAAACTTACATTTCGTCGCTCGGCATCCAATAGGCCCATCTGTCTAGCTACTATAATATCATAATATCAAAAGTGTTTGACCGTCTACTTAATACACAAATAAATAAAACTGTAAGTGTTCATGACAACCAATTCGGGTTTTGGCGTGGTTTGTCAACAGAAAGTGCAGTGTTGTGCATTAAGCATACTATCACATACTTACTATACACAGCGTGGGACGCCAATATATGCTAGCTTCCTACATTTATTCAAGGCTTCTGATCTGGTTGCTTATGACGTATTGTGGAGAAAGATGGAGAAGGATAGGTTGCCAACGGAGCTTATAAACATTTTTAAATTGTGGTATAGTAACCAGATTAACAGTGTACGAAGGGCTGGAACTTTTTCCAGGCCATACAGGTTGGAATGTGGGGTGAGGCAGGATTGGCGAGCTCAGCAGCACCAGAGTGGGTTGCTATTTAGATGGTATTTGTGTAAATAATATTAGCTATGCAGATGATATGGTGCTTCTGAGCGCGTCAATCTGTGGTCTCAGAAAGTAATTGGTCGCCAAATGTGAGCAGTATGCCAAAACACATGGTTTGATGTATAACTCCAATAAGTCGGAGATCATGGTTTTTGAGGCTGGGGGTAGACCGGGTTATGTACCATCTGTATTACTCAATGGGACTCCACTACAAAGAGTATTTACGTTTAAATATCTTGGTCGTCGGAGCGTTGTCGGTAAGGGCAAACATGCTGGCTCGCAGGTTTGTACGCTGCTCACTTAAAAAGTCAAAATTACTCTGTTTCGAACTTATTGTACAACGTTTTACACGTGCAGCCTGTGGGCTAGATATACCCAAAGGTCGTGCAACGCCCTTCGTGTCCAATACAACAACGCTTTCAGGGTATTGGTGGGGCTGCCCCGTTTTTTTAGCGCATCGGGAATGTTCGCGGACGCACATATTAATTGCTTTTACGCAACGATGCGAATGAGGTGTGCATCCCTGGTGCGCAGAGTACAGGCCAGCTCCAACAATGTCCTAAAAAAGATTGCTAGCAGGCTGGATTGCATGTACATCAATCACTGCAGTGCCATCTCCCATGGGGTGAAATAAATTTAAACTAGATTACGTGGGGCACTCAGAAAGTTTTGTGAGCCAGCGCGTTGTCGTGGTGAAGCAGTAGCCCACGGAGGCCAGTGTTCGGTCGCTTGCTGCTTGCAGTAGTAAAAACTTCTGGCAAACATTTGGTAACATACCATTCAGCATTGATGCTCCTTTGATCTCGTCAGGGTACTGATACCAGATAACCCGGCAAAGAAAAAAAACTTGCGATCAAAAATTTGCCTGCACTTCTGGCTCGCTTCACTTTGGTAGGCGTTGGTTCATTTTGAAACAGCCACACGGTTTACTGACGCTTAATTTCTGGATCATATTGATAAATCCAAGATTCATCACCTGTAATGATATCTTAAACGCGCCGAGACGAGCCTGCTACAAATTTTGCTATCATGTCTCGGCACCATTCTACCCGAACCTCCTTCTGAGCCTGCGTTAGATTTTACGGTACCAGCGTGAAACTATCTTCCATAACCGTATAGAATTTCATGCACACTTCCCGATCCAATCAGCAGTATATGCTGAACCTCTTCATATGTAATTCGCCTATTCTCTTGAATTCAATTTTTCACAGCCAGCACGTTTTGTTATGTAACAACCGTCATAGGGCGGCCACTTCTTTCTTTGTCCGCCAAAATTACTCGACCACACATAAATTCATTAAATCAGCGGAAAATAGTCGCTTTAGAAGGGCTTTTTTCTATTAACACCATTTTAAGTCTTTCAAACGATTCTTCTGGTTTTAGTCGACATTTGAAATCGTACAAAATCATAGCGCAAAAATGTTCTCGTTGTAAATCCAGTTTTCAGTAAGACAGAGTATTTTGATTTTGCTCGTAAAAAAATGTGGAGGGAATTTCGAATTTGGAATGATATGTTTTTTTGTAATAAATAGTCATAGTTTTAATTGACATCAAAACTAGCCAGTAACCTATAGACAAAAACTGTTAGTCGCAAAACTTTCTGAGTGACCTGGTAAAATAAGCTAACATAGTTCATAAGTTTACTAACACAATGAGTCCTTGTTTCTTGAATAAAGAAAAATATCTGGATGACCATTTTTTTTTAACTACTTTATCTATAAATGAAACCTAGCTGGATCGATTTATCACTCCCGAAACCCCCTGCATACTAAATTTAATAAAAATTCTTGGAGCCGTTTCCGAGATTCAGATTATATATAGGTACATAAATACAAGAATTGCTCGTTTAGAGGTATTAGATTTAGATTATTATTATATTAATACCGCGAATGTGAAATTTTTAACGAAAATCAGATTTTTGTTTTATTTCATTCTACACGTTGAAATAAGTGATCCTGCAATTTAAAAAAAAAACGTAAAAAATGTCACATTCGCGGTATTGGATGCCGAGCGACGATTTGCAGTTGGGATGTATGGGAGAACATGTTTTTCAACTACATTGTTAACTTTGTCCTTGGGATAAATAAATTCATCTCAACTACGGAACCCTTCATTGTGCGTAGTCCGACACGCACTTGGCCGGTTTTTTTTTAATTAAAAACGAATTTTAAATGTATAAACTTAACTTTAAATACCACGACCGTTGATCCGTTGCATGCAACCATAAGCCCAATATTTTGCGTGCTTCACATTGAGCGCTACCGTAAAAAAACGATTTTTCACGCCAAAAATAAAAAACGTTTCGCAGCAATTATTTTGTACAATATTACTTAGTTTGATGTGCGTGGATGACGGCTATGAGATGGGTTTTTTTACACCCTGTATAAGGCTGCCTGTCCACTGAAGCGGAGTGAGAAATGTGCAACCACATCCATGTCACATTCAAAAACTTGACTGTAAAAAAAACTTTTTTTACAAAAAATACAACCGATTTCCAAACTACAAAGTGAAAAATAACTTTAATTTCGGAAGTCGGTGTCCTTGGATCAGTATTTTAGTTTTTTGCCACCGACTTCCGAAGTTAAATTTATTTTTATTCACTATGTAGTTTGGAAGTCAATTGTATTTTTTGGAAAAAAGTTTTATTTTTTCACTTTTAAGTGGGTTGGTTTGTAATTTATCTAAGTTACAATAGTCAAATGTCAACTGCTCATCAAAAATGACCAAATTGCTACTTTAATATTTGAAGAGTTCTCTCGATTTCTCCCAGACCCCATCATCAGATCGTGACCAAATGACAATGGGACCAACCTGAAAGCCTACATACACCCTTTCAAACAAAAAATATTTTTTTCATTTCGGTCCAGCCGTCTTCGAGTAATCGGGGAATATACTTAAAAAAATAAAAGAAAATATTCCGACGAACTGAGAACCTCCTCCTTTTTTTGAAGTCGGTTAAATATCGATGCCTTCATTTTATAAAAGTCTTTCACACTCGTCAGTGTCAGTACCGGCGCCGGAACTTCAGTGTGGCCCGGTGTGGCCCGGCCACGTCCCTGACCCGGTATTGACCCGTGCGGTTAGACCCCAAAGCGGTATTTACCCAAAGCCAAGGCTGAGGCCTGGCTAGCGATAACCTGTCAATTCCAACACATTGCACTATTGTCGTGACCCTACTCACAGATAATTACAAGCATATTTCAATTCAATTGATTTATTCAGCAAAAATTCACATTGCGTTCGAATATAGTTCCAGCACGAATCATAAGTATTAGATGAACATATATAAGCAAATACATAACAATACATCAATGAAAATGAGAAAAAAACAATTATATAATAAAAATATTAAATAGCTCTTTATCTGTTGACATTAGTACCTAAGCCAAATAAAATTGGAGAGGGCGCTGACTCCTGACATACAGGGGGCCTACCACAAGCTCATAAAGCAGTATTATTTTATTATTACTTCAGTGTGGGAAAGAGATGAAGCTCTACAGGACGTATAGCTCCATCTCTTTCTCCCACTGAAGTAATATTAAAATAATACTGCTTTTGAGCTGGTGGTAGGCCCCCTGGTACACCTAGTTCAGGAGTCAGAGGCTTCAAACAAGTTTCTGTAACTTATTATGTCAATAAAGAATTATCTTATCTTAATCGGAAAGGTCTGATTTTATACTGCTACACACAAGGATTTCTTCCTGTATTTGAATGCAATTATTTTACAGACTACTTACAGACACGAGTTGTAGGTTCGAATCCAGACAGGCGCTTTACTTTGTTTAAATTATTTCATCACCACTGCTCTCAAAACGGTGAAGGAAAACATCGTGAGGAAACCGGCATGTCCTAGAACCAAAAATTCGAAAACATGTGATATCCACCAACCCGCACTGGGCCCGCGTGGTAGATTACAGCCCCCTCCCTCTCACAGAGAGGAGGCTTTGTGTCCCAGCAGTGGGAACATTATAGGCTAATTACGCTACAGACACAAACCTCACTTTTTTTTTAGTTTAGTGCTTCTCTTGTGGTTCTATATAAAAGAGAAAGGATAAAATGTTCTTCTTTACAAGTTTCCCTACAGAAGAATATGATTTTTTTAAATCTTTAAATCTTTATTGGAACAAAAACACATTTTACAAATTTATTGCGTACGTAAATAGCTACATTAGTTATAAAACTGTGTCGCAGCTATTAACGCCCACCTCCAAGGAGACGACAGCGTTCCAGATTACAGAGATGGAAACACAGAAGAGGTTAATTAAGAAAGAACAATAGTAAAATAAAAATAAAATAGTAAAAAATCAAAATAGTAAAAATAAAATTTGTAAAAAATAAAATTGTAAAAATTATTGATTGGTACTTAATTGTCTCTAACAACCACATAATGGAACATTTAATAATACAAATTTTTAGCACACAGACAACGACATAACGCAATAAAATTCCACTTTAGACCAAGATTTCAAACATGCAAAAAGTCCATTTCAACACCGAACAAGCGGGTCAATGACCGCCAAGCCCTTTCTCGCCTACGACCCCGTACTATTTGCATATCGCTGCTTTTATAAAAAACCTTTTATAAAAAACCTTTTATAAAAAAAACCATTGAACTGCATTATTTTTTTATTATACAGGTTGGTCCAAATAGAGACGTCATAAAAAAAAATTGATTCCTCATTCCTTGTTCCTAAATCATTACAAAAACCTAAGCGGTAATAACTTTACCATTTTGGGGTATTTTTGGATAACTAGAGGCGTTTCCTAATCTCATTAGCATCAAGAGTAATATAAATATGTAAAATCAAATGATTTCGAATAATAAATAAATCGAATGAATTTTACACTGATGTTTTTTTAAAAGGTTTTTTTTTTAACGGATTTCCGACTCTCCTCTTTTAGAGGCCGATTCCAGCGAAATGGTCGATTAAATACCAACTTTTTGTAACATTGTGCAAGTCTACATTCCGCCTAAGTTTTTTAAATGATTTAGGAACCCGGTAGTAATAAAAAATAAAAAAAAAACAATTTGAAGTAGAAATTTCGCCTCGTATCACTCCAACGTAAATTTCTCCTTTTCAATCAAAATTTTTGTATTTTGTATTAATGACAGAAAGATGATTATTTTATTTTTAAACAGTTCCCCTCACAGATATATATATACCTAGATAACGCAAGAGCAACTACTTCGCGTGCCATTTTCGTGCCCAGCTTACGTACAATAATCGTAAGCTGCCACTTTCGCGCTCAGTCTGCATCGGTGCCACGTTTGTCGGAAGTCAGTTAAAAAATTGAAAATGGTTAATTACGCTGTTATAAATTGTAAAAACTGAGCAAATGCGAGGAGAAAAAATAAAAGAAACGTTTCCTAGTGCTTGTGACGTCATAGTAGGTAGTCAAAAAATGGCACGCTTGGTTTTCATACAGATCGTGATACTTGTGTTATCTACGTCTATATATATCTGTGGTTCCCCTTATATTTTAAAGAAAAAAAAAAAGATAACTTGAAAGAATCGCGGAACATACATGGGATATTTTCAGATACCCCGGGGCATGAGGAATCTTTTTTTTTTGTTTGACTTCACTATTTGGACCACCCTGTATAACATCATTTGGTTAAAAGCATATTATTTAACAAGAAATGGTTTTTGATAATGTTAATGAAACAGTTAATTAACGTTATTAAAAACAAGAATTGATAATAAGCTGTATCGTGCACTTTTTAGAATAGGTACCTAGGTGTAGGCATGTACCTTTTAATCGCATATCGTCGCCGTGCAGTGAAAACCTCGTGATTGCAATAAACGTTATTTTACAAGAGAAAATAAAAACTGTCTGAAAAATGGCCGCCATTGACGTTCTCCGAGGTTCTCATTATCATAAATAGAAGGCATTAAAACCATCTTAGAGCTGTGCACGTTCGTTCTAAACTAAATTATGCATTACGAGGTTTTCTACCCAACAAATAAATAAAAAAAAAATACAACAAAAAAAATACTTTACAAGGTTTTCACTGCACGGCGACGATATACGGATTTTGGAAACTTTATAACAAAATATGCTTTCTAAATGCGTACATAGTAGAGGATCCGCAGAGGAACGACCTTCACCCATCTGTTTAATGGATGAAAAGTATTAGTATATTAGAAAATAAATCGCGATTGGGTTGGCTAAAAAATTCCTGGCCAGACTGTGATTAATTCAAAATTCAAAAATTTTTTTTTTTGAAACATTCAGAACCAGCGCTGCGGTCTTTATAGTTATGTAGTTAGTTTATAGTTTCACTATGTCTGTCCGTCTGTCTGTCTGTCCGTCTAACTGTTTTTTTAGGGTACCTCCCCTACACGCAAAAAGAGAGTTTTTTCTTCTCACCTATCCCATGGTCGTCGGTTACGAAATATTAAGCTTTAAAGTTCTGTGTCGTCAACTAAATGGTTGGTTTTGGTTATGTGAAAAAATTCACGGAAACGAAACGAAATTAAAAGGAAAACTATCACAGCTAAGTAGGCTCTACAAGTTAACGGGTAATAATCGACCAACTTACATTTGCGGTTGCAAAAACATGTTCTCCCATACATTCCGTATGGGAGAACATGTTTTTCAACTACAAACTTAAATTTGTTCTTGCGATAAATTCATCCCAACTACGGAACCCTTCATTGTGCATGGTCCGACACGCACTTGGCCGGTTTTTTTATTGTTTGTATTTCCTGTGGGTTTCTTTCTTTATACCTGTAGTAGTTATAAATATTTCCTTTTTACGAATATCTTGATATCAAGCGGTAGACATTATAATTTCATCATCCACCCGACATGCGATAAAACATAACAAATGAACATCAACCCCCGGAATGACCTCGAATAACCCCGACACTTATAATACAGTCCACAGCTATACAAAGTACGGGCTATGTGATAGACGCCAGTTGTCACGCGCTGCTGCTCCGTCAACCATGAGTTACGGCATCTCGGATATTTCGATAACCACTGAGTTTAGTACAGAAGGAGAAGTTTTGTTAAGCAGCTATGGAAGATTAGCATATTGATAAACAGTTACTAGTCAAACAGCTATATTTTAAAACATTACCACAAAAAAATCCATGACAAGATACGACGCTCAAAGAGATTGAATTTTTTGTAATTAGTTGCATTCGGTTTCGATGTTGTGCTGACATCTCTTTGAGGCGCGCGTGGAATACAACGCGCCGTTGACCCGAGCCTGGTCCTTATCGGACGGCGAGCTACCCATTGCTCACCGTCCGCAAGCCCGCGCCTACGGTGCGGCGTCGGGAATCCCAGGCCGATTCCCAACGCCCAGGGCGTCTCCTGCGGCGGCTAGGGGCGTGAGGGCGCGAAATTTGCCTCTCCCTCATGCGTTCCGCCTCCTCCTTCGCAAAAGGAGGTAACAGCTTCTCATGCCCACTCGCTCCATACCATGGCCTGGACCAGGGTCGGACGCGGGAGATCACCGCAGCCGATCGCCTCCACGAGGACACGGCGGTGCCCCGCCCAAGCCGGGCAGACCTCCACCGTGTTCTCCGGGCGATCCACACAATGGTGACATCCGGGCGTTTCCTCCAGCCTTATCCGGAACAGGAACCTCACAAAAACAACCGAGGACCTGCGTCAGGCGGAAGGAAAAACGCTGCCTTGCGGCACAAACAAATTTGTACCCTACAAGGATAATTTGGCGCGTGGCCAAAATCGGAACCAAAGCCGCTTCTTGTTTTTTCAATATAATTTCACAAAACAATTTAACAAATGTTACCAGCAGCGCCCCCCCGTCAACGTAATTCGAGCGCCAAAAGATTCTTGTGTATCTCCTATTTCACTTATCTGTTTATTAACCTTCTGGAGACTCTTTGGTACATTCGAGAACGTGCTATGTACCGAGATGTGGCCGTGTTAGTACACAAACCATTTGACGAGCCTCATTAATATAGAGATGGTTTATCTGTGTGTGTTACGGACATTAAGTTGATTATGTTTACCGCAGTACTTGTGTATTTTGTTGGTACTTACTTGCTGAGTTTCCTTAGATAGGTTGTGTGAGAATCTTTTTTTATTTGTCTCCGTAATGTTAGCTAAATTAATTACATTATTTTATTATTTACCGTTTCCAAATGTATAATGATTTATAGGACCTCATGTTTAAACAACAATAAATAAACATCATAAAACGAAAATCCCAATCACTCAAAATAAAACTTGAAGATAAAAGCAAAGAGTACTCGTAAAAACCAGTCAGTTGCTACGACAGCGTAGCCGGCGTAGCAGCGATCCACTTTTCTATTGCTACGCCATACTCCGCGTCGTAGCAGCGTAGACGTAGTCCAATAATAGTCTGAGAATAAAAAACGTTTTTGAAGTGAAAACTTTTTTAAGCGCGTTGGGTATTTTTGAGACGGGGAAAAACAATTGAACTCGCGACACTGTTACCGTTATCGAAACCTCATTAAAAGTATTTCCTGCACAATAAAATTGTTCAAGTTTTCACTTCTGTCGGCACTCCCGAAGTGCCACTGTTTTTTTTAATGCTTTCATTGAAGTTAACTAAAGCCTTGATAAACATTGTATGCTTACCGATCAAGTTAATATCGCCGTAGCCACGGCTTGGCTCCACGCCAAGCCTCTCGAGACAGTTTTCATCTTCAGCTTAAAATTCCGATGACAATCTTTGCATTACCCACAATTTTTATCGGAAGGTCTATAAATAATTGTTACGAAATAATATGACGTTAGGTTGTATTTTAGGACAACGTCATGTTGATATTTTGTTTAAAATCAGTGGAAAGGTCACTTTTCTTAGAACGCTAAATTCCCTATCGACTTTTGTTCAGCGAGTGAGCAACTTTTACCTTTTAATAACAGTCCTGTCAGAAAATCAATCCCAAAGTCATCAATCAAGTCCTATCGCCAATTCCCTGCTTAAAATCATTCACGGTAACAATAAAACAGGCTGGATCATGGTACGGTCAGAGCGTCATAAGTCGGTGAACAACAGTTCAAAGTTTCAGAAGAGTTTTTGTTTGAAAACCAATTATTGCGTGTGTTGCGTGACCTTATTAGTGATGTTCTTCAGAAAGGCCAGGTGAATAGATCATGTATGAACGTAAACGAGGCAAAAGGAGTATGTAAGGATCGTAGCAGGTGGCGTTCTGTAGTTTCTGCCTACCCCCATGGGAAGAAGGTGTTAGTTAATGTATACAATGTCGCCCATCGTCATGTGCCCGTCCGAATTTTTCTGAATATTCATGAAAAATTACCGAAAAATAACTTTAAAAGGAGGAGGGCGTGCAGTTCTCTGGGAGCGTATGTTTTGCGATCAACAAGTCACCTGGGTCGACACCGAAGGCTGAAGAAGGCTGCGGGTGTCGACCTCAGGACAAGCTGCTTCTCACACGGACAACTGTTACGTCGCTTGCTCCCGAGTCACCATTCCTGACTCTCTGTATATTTTGGCTGCTGAGAATAAAACTACAAACGTAGTATACAGGGAAGTTTTATAAAATGTGGCTGTTATTGTAGTATATTGTGGTGTCTTACGACTTCCACGCGAACGAAGTCGCGGGCAGAAACTAGTCTTTAATATTTTTCATGTTATTCAAATTTTTAACCGACTTCCAAAAAGGAGGAGGAAAATTCAAAACCAAAGACACCGACTTCCGAAATTAAAGTTATTTTTCACTTTGTAGTGTTTTTTGGAAGTCATAACTCCGAAGTTATTGGCACGATTTGGATTCTGTTTATTATGGGATTTAGAAAAAAAAATATTAGAAAATTTGAAACAAAGTCAAGATAGACCCCCCCTTTTAAAGTTATTTTTCGATAATTTCTCATGAACATTCAGAAAAATACGGGCGGGCACATGCCGATGGGCGACATTGTACATATGTATTGCGTCTTTGTAATAATCTATTGAAGAGTAGAAAATTCAAACACTAATAATATTCAATAGAGAAATATTTAACTGATCCTTTAAAAACTAATTTACCTTCTAAGGATGCCCACTTTTTATAATAAATGCACCCTTTTTTTAAATTTCTGGCCTTTTCTCTCATTTGGTCGCAGTTACTTAGCTAGAATACCCCGATCAAACGAGTTAGGTTAGGTTAGAACTATGACCAACCAATTGGTTGCAGTAACTAATCTAGGGAACCCCGACCAGACGGGTTTTATGTTAGGTTATATCTGTGATTAGCCACATCCAAGTTGGTTGAAATTGGGCTGGGTAAAATTTTATCGGAGAGGCTACCAGATGGCGAATGGTAATTTGGGTTTTGAAGTGATACCGAACCCCCCCCAACCGTCCGAATGGACCCCAAATGGACGGGAGCGGAGATATGGGGGAAAAACTTTCTTTTTTTGACATGGCATTCAAAATTTAAGCTCCAAAAAGTGCAAATAGGTATTATTAGAAGTTCACAAAAAGAGGCGCAAACAAAATATTATTATTCAATAATATTTTTAAGAAGGCAAAATGGGAATTATTTGAGGTTCAATTAAATACATTCCCTGTAAGTAAGTACCAATTGAACTGATGACCGCTACCGAAGGTTCCAAATTCGTAGCCAAATTCTGCGGTGACTCGATCGAGGCATTTAGATTGTCATTGACACACTAAGAAAAAGAAGTACTTATTACATTTTTGAAGTGAAAACTCCTTAGGTGCGTTGGGTATTTTGACATGGGACTAAACCATTGATTTCGCGACACCATGACGATACCTCACTTTTGTAAACGCAACTGTGATCTTTATTTAAATTAAGTTACGGATCAATGTTCTATGCGAGTATTTTTACTTTAAAGGTTTTGTAAACGCGATTATGCTCTTTATTTATATTACGTCACGGATCAATGTTCTATGCAAGTATTTAGTACGTAGTAGTACTTTAAAGGTTTCGGAAGTATTATTTTTTGTAAATGCGATTGTGCTCTTTATTTAGATATGATTACGGACCAGTGTTCTATACAAGTATTTTACTTCCACCAAGGCGATCTTGTTCAAGTTTTCACTTCTGTCGGCACTCCCGGATTGCCACCACTTTTTTATTTATTTAATACTTCAAGCACAGAAATGTACAGAGGCGGACTAAATGCCATAGGCATTTTCTACCAGTCAACCTTTGAGTGATGCACAGACAAACAGTGGTAGGTGCAATTACAAAAATTGAGAATAAAAAAAAAACTGGGACATGTTAGGGACAAAAAACAGTTACATGCTACAAAATACAGAGAAATAAATAAACTAAGATTTAACAGACATGTAACCCACACCATTGTCCACTTTTTAACTAAAGGTTAAAAGAAATGCTGAAGACAAGAGATAAAAAGAAAAAAGAAAAATAAAACAATAGTCGCTACCACAATATTGCTGTGTTACTTAGCTTAATTTAACTTAAATCACTCGCTAAACAAAACATCCAGAGCCATTTTCTTAAATAATTGCTTAGTAGATAGACAAAATATATTTAGTTCTATAAAATGCGTATAACATAAAATAACATACAACATCTAAGATTGATTGGGTGATATACCAACAAAAGGAATTCGTTTAGTAAACTAGACCTGGCAGTTTGGTCTGGATCTACTTTAATATATCTACTCTGAGTAAATAACTTGGCGTATTGTATGATTTGTAAAGCATATCGTTAGTATATCGCCCCCATTCTAACTAATGGGGACGAGCGGGCGTCTGCTTTTGAAGAAAATTTCTCGTCGACTGGTCGAGACACTTCACGTGACCAGAGGGCTAGCTCGTTCTTTGGCCAAATAATTAGTATTGCCATTCAACGTGGCAATGCTGCCAGTCTTCTGGGCACGTTTCCGGATGACAGCGATGCGGACGAGTACTTGGACGCCTAAATTGCCTTTTATTTATGTTTTTGTATTTATTTGTATTGTTAGTTAGTCATTTAATTTAATACCTTGTTAATAGTTAGTTGTATAATTATTGTTTATACATTTAAGTTAGCAATTTTAATGTTAATAATGTTTCTTTTTCGTGTGGTTAGTGGCTAACGTGTACCCTAATTGCGTAATACAATACAATCACAATCTGTTTCGATTTGAAACAGATTGCTAATCCATTACTTCGTAAGTTGGAAAAAAAAATCTGCTCAAATAGAAATAGAAATATCATTTATTTGCTTAAAACATGGTTTATAAGATGGTAATGTTAATAATGTGAACAGACATGTTTTGCTTAACGTAAATAACGCAATGAATGTTGTTGAACTGTCAAAATGAAACAAATTAGGCAAAATTGTTTACGAAAATAAGTTACGCAATTAGGGTACCGGTGTTAGAGTTTTAAAGCCGCCCATGGGCCTCTGACTTGGCTTCACATGCCGTCGAGAAATATCTCTCAGGCCTGTTTCCTCGCGATGGTTTTGTTCACCGTTTTTGAAGCAAGTGATAATTATACAATACGCACATGAATCCGAAAAGACAGAGGTGCGTGCCTTGGGTTCAAACTCGAGACCGACGGCAGTCCGACGGTCACACCACTAGGCTATCATTGCTACGATGTTAATACTTAATAAACTATGGTGAATAAGTTCATAAGGTAACTTAAGCCAAATGATAGAATCGTGGTGTAAAGAAAGTCGACCAAGTTGTTTTTGACGGTGACTGCCTTTCTGCTGCCAACCTGCGTTTCTGTTTTCCTACTTAAATTAACAAGAGATGGCTTGCCAACTTTTGAAACAAAGTTTAAAGACATTTCCACTTTCTCCAAAGTTGCCAAGGCAGTTGTTGTTGGCAAACACGTCACAAGTAGGTCCAGCCCGTCCCATCCTTGATGTCCTCCCTCCGATTGACGCCCTAAGCCGAGGTTCGTCCACAGGGGTGCCCTTAGCGAGCGTTCAACTAGTTTTAATAACCCCTGGCTGGAGGTTTTAAGTGTACGAGTAGTAGCTTAAGGCACCCACAGGAGATCTGACTCTGAGATTATGACTACTTAACCGGGCTTTTAAGTAGTCATGATCTCAGAGGTCAACTACGAGATGCCCTACCTAAAATAAAAAGATAAAAAATCAAAAGTAGGTAAATGAACACGGTGACTATCTGCAATCCCATAATAAATAAGATTCAATACACAGACAGCATTCTTTCATCCGATTTAGTAGATAGACATGGCTAAATTTGGCCGTTCATAACACGCACTTTCCTCGAGGCTACGATAGCAATTGATCAATTATTGGTTTATTATTCCCTGAAGCACATTTGTGGATAAATAAGATTAACTAGAGTACGGTCATTAGTACATTATTTATGTATTGTGTTCTAATGTGTAGTGTGGACACAACAACAACACTAAAACTTATTACGATAATATACCAACCAATCTAATTTACCTTACTTCATTTATGTAGGTACACTAGGTACCCATACCTTTTTATTTAGAATAGAATAGATGTTTATTTCATTAGTTTTGTTACATATTAGTTATATATGTCACCGTATAATTATGAACTTCGTTAGTTTATAATCTATCGGTATTATTTCCGTTAAATTATAAACTGTCGAAAAATTGTGAACTGCAACGAACCATTTACAATTTAACGCATTATTTTTCGCTAGTTTATAATCTTTCCATGGGAAACCGACAAATTATGAAAAACCAACAAACTGGTATCAAACTTGCTTGCGACGTAACGCACCTTGAGCTAATATTAAATAGCCTGCCTGGCTGCGAGCAACTTGGAAGTAGCGCTCGCCGGCCGCTGCCGCGGCACCGCTCGCTTCGCTCGCTCGGCTCGCGCGCGGTTGGTTACAGTTCTAACCTAACCCAACCCATTTAATCCAGTTCACAATAATTCCGACAGATTATAAACTGACAGTTCTCACAATCTTACGGTGACATATATATATATCTATTCTGTTCTACTTTTTTATTTATTTTCTCCGTGTGGATATCTTCAAGGATACCCTCCATCTGGAAAGAACGGAGGCTTATGTCGGGCTCCAACAGACTAAAACCCCACTGTTCCTTCTAGTACCATGAGTCGGGGGCCCGGGAAATACCGTAAAACCGGCTATCATTGTCCATAGCGGATATCTTTGCCCGAACACTAAAATATCTAAAATCTTGAATTTTAAATAAAATGTACAATATTAGATATTTTTCGTGTTCGGGCAAAGATATCCGCTAAGGGCAATGATGGCCGGTTTTACTGTACTTGTACAGTCACGAGCATAAATATATTACTATGGACAACTCGGCAATAATATCTAATTTTATGATTCATCCATTAATATATGACGGCAGATATCTCGGTTTCGGGAGCGATAAATCGATCTAGCTAGGTTTCATTTTTAGAAAACGTCGTTAAAAAAAACCATCGGTCATCCAGATATATTTTACTGGTATCAGCCCGCCATGCCTAGCGGGCCCCATCACCAAGTGCAATCCATTCTACAACCACAAGTCCTCCCATAAAGGCGCGCATGGAACTTTTAAATATATTTGTCTTAATTAATGAGTTAATAGCCTCAGAATAATGAAGAAAAACGGGGTTTTGCTCGGGGTAGCGCCTTAAATGAACTGAAATAAATCAACAATCCTTTGTATATTTTTGTAGAAACGCAACATATTACACCAGCTTTTCCAATTACAAGATCAAATATTTAGTGTTGCTAATTCAACCATATTATTCGATCATACGAGTAAGATATCACAGACCAAATATATTTGGTCTCTGAACGGTTCGAGCGTATCTTTTTGAACCAATTTATCGACAGAAATGGGTCGCAGGTGGACAAAATAAATAAAATACCGTATCTGAGTCCGACGTCTTTCGTCCAAACCATTCGGTTGACAAGGTTGGTCATCCAATAATTTGATCAATTTCAACTCCGAGGGGTCTGAAGAATTCGTCGCCAACACTGCAAAGGGGCGAACCTCATACAAACGGTCAAAAATTAGTTTAGTATACAAAAATGCTCCATTTGTCGAGCTCTATGTCGTCACAAAAGGGCGAAGCTCTAAGACTAATAGAAACGAAAAAAGATTGACGGCGTATTTTAAAATCAGTTGTAGGGTTTTTTTTTTTTTTTGTTCTAAATTATACCTATATGTTTTCTTAAATATCATCAAAATAAGCGCGTCATCGGGAGAAAAAAACGTTTTTTGGCTCTCCGATAAAATTTTCTAATTTGAGGTTCGCCCCTTTGCGGTGTTGGTGACGAATTAAGTAGGATTAAAACAAGTAAGTTACGGTATTTCGAGACGATGCGGCCATGACTGTAATCCATCGCTATAGTAGCACATTCACAATTGAATGACGATAAAACTCATTGCAATAAAATTAACCTTATCCAGCCGAGATACTCGTAAGAGTTACATTGCAATTACTTATTTATGGTTTTTACGTCGATCTAGAATCTAGGTGTTAGAGATAGAATGAAATTGAAGTATAGGTTTATTAAGTATCTTCAAGTAATTTGCCATGGTGTACAATGCAGATACTTGTAGGCGGTACAAAAAAAGCTAAAACCAATAATAGGTTCTTCACATTCCATACGAAGAATGATTTCTTTTTCGATTATTTTACCAGGGGGAGCTCGTGGCTAAGTACTAACAGCCGCAACGGGTCGATCCATCGGTCGAGTAGGTTAAGCTACGCTTGCCGGAGTTAGTCCGTGGATGGGTGACCATTTCTACATACCGAGACTCCTCCGTGCCTCGGAAAGCACGTTAAGCCGTTGGTCCCGGCTGTCATTCGTGGATCTTTGACAGTCGTTACGGATCGTCAGAAGCCCGAAAGTCTGACAACCAGTCTTACCAAGGGGTATCTTATTACCTAGTTACTGGGTTGTGGAGGACAGATAGGCAGTCGCTTCATGTAAAATACTGGTATTCAGCTGTATCCGGTGGACTGGAAGCCGACCCCAACATGGGAAAACGCTAGGCAGATTGATTTTACCAGTGATATAAAGTCAAAATTATGAAAGCTTTAGTTCTCAAACAATAATACAACCGAAATATTGTAAGTAATTTGAACTCTTGTAAGACAAACACTAAGTTCTGTTAGCTTTGTGTTTCAATTTCTAATGTTAAAACCTGCTTTGTTGAATACACACACTGTACCTACATCATTCCAACTCACACGAGTGCTTTTAAAAGGAGATTTACGAAATGAGTAAAATATTTTATTTACGATCCATCAGAGACTCGCAATTTCAAGTGAAGATTTTCTTTAAACGGATTTCGGAGGCGAACAATTTCGGCTATTTCAATCATCGACACACCCTACGTATACCTATGTTAGTATGTGAGAAATATCAATTTAGCAGGAGAGCACTTTGAATGTGAAATCCTTCATAACTGTTTAATAACTTGGGAAATTAGCTGGGTTTTTCTATTTGAAAAGCACTGTAGGGAATATGAAACGTTTTGATGAGATTTTTAAAAGTTAATGTGTAAGTAAATGCCGCGTAAACTGTGCGTCATTATTATAATCTGGGAGTATTCGACGAGCTTCGACGTCCGATTTGAAAACTTAGGCATCGAACATAAAATTTATCCATGTTGAGATTCACAATACAAACACACGTACACCTTTCTCAGCGCTCACAGCAAGACTGACGCTGATCTGTTACATGTGTCGCATGTGTGATTGTTGTTAGGTGTGCGCGTGCACCATGCGTCTTTTCGCTGCGACAAGTTCCTAGCGAGAGCATGCGACGCCCAGGCTATGGGCGTCGCATGCTCATTGCGACTTCCCTTTTTTTTTTTCTGTCCCATGGTGTGGAGTGTCATTGGAAAGGTCCTTCAAAAACATTATGAGTGTGTGAAAACCATTTATGGATTCAGGGATTCGTTTGCGATATATTAAGCTTTAAAGTGCTAATTTTTGTTAGAGTCAAGTGTCCCCCTGCCAGCTAAATGGTTAGTTTTGGATGTGTGAAAAAAATCACAGCAGTAGTTTATATAACGAAATTAAAAGGAAAACTATCACAGCTAAGTAGGCTCTACAAGTTAACGAGTAATAATCGATCACCTTAACTTTGCAATTGCAAAAACATTTTTCCCATACATTCCGTATGAGAGAACATGTTTTTCAACTGCAAAGTTAAGTTTGTTTTTGGGATAAATTCATCCCAACTACGGAACCCTTCATTGTGCGTGGCTCCTAACTTCACAGCCTACTACTGCCTTGCCTGCCTAGCCTTTATACTGTGAAGAGAGTGGGTGTGGATGTGGAGCTCTGTCGCAAACTATGTCTCACCTCTTATTCTGCCCTCTGTGCCCCAAAAATGCAGCTATAGTGACCTCTGAGCTGCCACCAACGATGCCGTGCAAGTGGCAAAGTTTTGGACCAACTACATAATATCTCAATTTCATAATATCTATATATGTCTCTGCGTTCAGCGCTCGGTGTGGCAACACGCCGTGTTCGGGTTCGCGACAAGTCAATTGTCATCCTAAGGATGCCTCGTTGAGAGGTGAAACACGTGTCGATTTCTTTCAGGGTTATTTATGGCTCTTTAGGAATAGCTAAGCGAAACGGGTTACTAAATATGTCCACGTCTATTGTATTTTATAATGGATTTCCGCAAGGTCACGCCTGAATCAATAACTATAATATATTACATAAGTATTATACCTATACCTACGTCATGTAGGGCCCAAATTAATCGATAAAGTAACACGATCCCAGATCACAGACAAGGTCCAGTAACACAGGATGCTGGCAAATCTGTATGACATAATAAGGGCCATTTGTCGATGTCACGCGATCCCGTTATTGGAGACGAGCGGACCGGGAGGTCCCGCAATCCTGCTCCGATTCCCGAAAGTGTCGTGACCTAGTTCGAGAACATTCCGGAACTAATGACGACAGGCGCGAATAATAATGGATAAAAGGAAGGTTATTTTTAGAGAGTGAGGTTATTTTAATTGTGTTGTTTGGTTTCTAATAGCAGTTCGATAAAGAGAGAGGATATTGACCACCTTAATTTTTTTGGAGATTGAATAGTTAGAACTGCCAATTTGTTATCCTTTTCTAAATCAAACATTAAAACTTACACCTCTGCCCAACCCTTCGAGGAAGTAAGGTGTGATGTTATGTTATGTTACTTATTGAATAACACATAGGTATTTACGATAAACGGCACAAGCAAAACACACTGCAATGTACATGTCCATTAATTTGCGTTTATGGCCTACTACACACGTAATATTATGTTATATATATTATATTATATTGTGTGTGGTTATGCACAGCACAAAGTCTCCATCATCACCTCATATATTCCTCATTTTATCAGTAACATAATACTCGTATATTTCAATTTATAATAATTTTTCTTTGTTTCCCTCGCTTTGTTTCAATGTAAATAAACGGACGTACAACGATAAATTTCTATACGTTGGTACACTGTTATGTACAAGGCGTAGCAACGAAACTTTTCGGATTATTACTCACATAACATGTGTGAGCTGTTGTGGGTTAATAATTTACATAACTTAGTATACAACTACGAGTAAATTACTGTACGAACAAATTCGTAGCATATCAATTGTATCAATTTTATGTTGACATCGACGCGCAGCAAATGAATAAAATATACATATTTGAGTTCGCGATCAGTAGTCACACTCGCATAGCAAAAAGTAAATGCAAAAGGACTCGCCGCGTGTCGAACATTTATCAGTTTTGGGTGTTTTTGCTTTCTTTCTAAATTTCACACAAATTGAACTCAAATTAGTTTATCATTTAAATTTACCTTACCCGTAGACTGGTCCTTCGAGCCGGATGTCACGTGTCAATCAAGTAAGTACTGTTAAGTGTTTCACAGTGACGTTAAGCAGTGAAAGTGTTTACTTTACTGCCAGTAATAGTGTAGCAGTAGCAGCAGCAATCAGCAGGGATTAACAGGGATCCGCATTTGATGAGCAACAAAGCTCTCGATTGGACAATCGAATAAGACTATTCCATTTAGTATCATTTTTATCCACAACATGTCGTCAATAGAGGACGTTCTCCTCCAACAATAGCAACTAATCAATCGGATAGAGCATGTTTACACAAAGTTCAAATACGATACACAATAGCTCCGATCGAAAAACCTCGGACTAAATACGCTGAATTAAGGTTTGAAAATTTGGAGTTTTTGGCAATGTTCTGAATGTTGTTGTTGTTTATGTTTATTAAGTATTCATTTATTTTAACATCCTTATGTACCTACTTAATTTTACATAAACATTCAATAACAATATACTGAAGCGCCATTTTGTTCGTTACGTCACCACCCCGCAGCGGTTCTCTCGAAACATAAATCAAAATACAGACTTTGCCGTCGACATTGATTCATATTTTGTTAGTAAATTCTGTGGCGCTGATCAATTTTAATTGAATGTCTTTATTATACCGATCTATTAATTAAGTATGGATTTTGGACACATTTAATTTTCTCAAATATATTGATTGATTTTGTTGATATATTTTCATTTTACTAACATTGCTGCGTGGTTGATTATCAACGAGCGACCCGTCTCTGCTTCGCACAGGTCACCAAAACATAGCCAGGATACGGACGCTAAGAAGTCTACACTGGGTTCATGAAGAGCCCGAAAGTATCGTCCGTGAACCTCCTTGCGGCAATCGGTAGTAAGTACAACAGGCTTGCGCCAGTTCTCTTTAGCCAAGGAGTGCGTGGTGAGGCCCTTGTCCAGCGCGACCACATTTCGATGCATCCCCACGTCGACTTCCAGGAAATATACCTTGAGACTATATCTTGCAATTGTGAAGGGTCTTAGCGTTTAAAAAGCCTCGACCTCCACTTTCGCGGGATATACAATTACAGTGTCATTACATAACCGTGGGTAATGCATTCGATATGCAGACAGCAGCGTACGGAGTACGGACTCTCCTATCCAGGACGTCGAGTTCGGTCTGAGTCCAATTGAATATGCCGAAAGAGTACATTAAAACCGGCATTACCCAACCGTTGAAGACGCGCATGCCACCATCCGGATGAGTTCATCAGACATACGAGTATTCTCTGGTTGTTCTCGTCTGAGTAACGGCGAGTACTTGCACAGGCATAACCAAGTGGCCAGGATTATTCAACTTGCTTTGAAATATAAACTTGTGGACTCTGAGGTAGGTACCGTATTACAAGTAGGTATGTGCCCGACCCAGTTCTCGAAAATGACTATGTCATGTTGTACTGGGATTAGTCTATCATTACTGACAGGACTATTGTCGCCATTAAGCCTGATATAGTGGTAATAGTTTTTTTTTTTTTAAAGATCTTTGTATAAATATTTAAAAATGTATTTAATACTTAAGTATAAAAATGAATAAACGAAATAATAATAAAATTATAAGCACAATGATTATTGATATAGCGGTCCCGCATGACGAGAACCTCGTGAAAGCTGAAAAAGATAAACAGATTAAGTATCTTGACCTGGCTCGCGAGGTTGTCGACATGTGGGATGTGGATACAGCAATCATTGTGCCGATAGTCGTGACGGCCAATGGCATAATAGCCAAGAGCCTCGACCAACACCTGAGGAGGCTCTCGTTAGGCAGCTGGATCAGGGGTTTGATCCAGAAAGCAGTACTCCTGGACACGGCGCGTATTGTTAGGAGGTTCCTCTCTCAGGAGCCTTGACCACCGGTGGCTTGGACCCTGTTCCCGACACCGGTGGGCGACTATTTTTTATATTTTTAAATGTTTTTTTTAATTTTTTTACAAGAATATTTAAAAATGTAAATGGTAAAAAACGAGCAAGCCTTACATTAGTTGCATATGATGTGTAACATCTGACATCTTACCTTGGTAATCAACATTAAAGGAGTGGGGTCTCGTCAAGGTCGCTTCTGATAGCCAACCCTAGCACCGCGCGAGCTCATTGGTCAAATCAAATAGCGCGCGCTTCCCCGGCGTCCTGTGACACATTTCCGTCCCTTTTCACGAAATCACTCCCACAGATTTGAATATTTAGATTTTGATTTTGATTGCAGGAAAGCGAGAGGAAAAACGTTACAAATAAAAAATCTAAATGTTATTATTATAGAAGTATAGATAAGATAAACACTTAGTAAAAGTTTTTTTTTTTATGTTAGCCTACACTGTCCCATTGCTGAGCAAAGGCCTCCCGTAAATCCTTCCATGCATCCTTTTCCAGGGCCACCTCCATCCAACCCTTGCGGTACGCGTCTAGGTCGTCTCGCCACCTCTTCTTGGGCCGGGCGGCCTCGGCGCCGCCGTCCGTATGTTACTTGTAAAGAATAATGTTTTATAGGCTGATTCGAATGAAGAATTTATGACTTAAGTGCCGGAAAACAATATCTAAGAAAAAATTAACCTTTATTTTTACAAGAGCTTAGATTCAGAGCTTTATAAAATACAATAGACGCGTGGATATATTTAGTAACCTGTTCTAAAGAGCCGAGTTCCGCTTAACTATTTCTAAAGAGCCATAAAAACTCCTAGCAGCAGTATATAAGTGGGTTTGACGGGCGATAAGGCTCAGTCTACGTTCAGCACGCGGTGTGGCAACACGCCTTGTTCAGGATCGCGACAAGCCAATCGTCATCCTGAGGATGCCTCGTTGAGAGGTGAAACACGTGTCGATTTCTTTCAGGGTTTTTATGGCTCTTTAGAAATGACTAAATACATCCACGTCTATTGTATTTTATAATGGATTTCCGCAAGGTCACGCCTGAATCAATTAACTATTCAGGGCTTTATCAACAGCAAAAATAACGATTATATTGGTAGGACGAGACGTGATCTCATACAATACGACCGTGACTTATATCTATTGAATATCTGTCATAACCAGCCACAGCTCAGCTCAGTTCCTCGTAAATAGTCGTCGATCTGTTTGAAACATAATTATTTTCATTGATTTCAATTTCATTCACCAAAGCTTTATGTATGTCTCTATTAAATTGGATGGACATGTACGTTTTCAATTTTTGGCTTTTCGATTTGCTTTTGATTATAATCTTTGTGTATTCGGACAAATTGGCTCACAAAGCCCTTAATAGTATTACTGGGGAAATCGTACCTACGTGTTTAATCTGACTATTTAATGGAGTTGAAACTGAATTTGAATATATTTGACGTAAAATGTATCAGATAAGATAAGATAATATTTATTTTGTAAAACAGGAGTAAATGAGGCAATATGAGGCAATTCATATTACAATATGAACTTATCAGAATGTTTAACAGTACATGTATCAAAATACTGGAGCGTATTCTACATAGTAATATCTTTCAATTAACTCTCCGTGATCCGTAATCTCTTAAAACTTAGAACTTAGCACATAAAAAGCACACTTAACTGAGCAAATTCCAACCCAATTACTTAAAAACAGTCTTTCAAAAGCAGATAAAACAGGAATAAAATTAAAGATTCTGTAACAATTCGAGCTATTTTCAGAACAGTCTGTTTCAAGCCTCACAGGCGCGTTTTTATCATGCAATAATATCGCAAGCGTTATTACGATTATGCGTCCCGATTCCTTGCACACAGCTGCGTTTTTATCGTCCGATATTTCTAACGTCTGCGTGTAACCTACACCCCGCCCGCACTACACCATACTAGCGTTATTAACGCAGGTGTCGTGTAAGATCGCATGCGTCCTAATACAAAATGAAGAATACAAATCGGAATATCGCAGGACGGAGGAACGCAAGCGTCCTACTTCTATTGCGTCGTTATCATCGCAGCAGTGTGTAACTTCGTGGCCGTCCTAATACAAAATGTACTGAAAACAGATATCGCAATAACGCTTGTATTATCCTGCGATAAAAACGCGCCTGTAGAGGCTTCACAGTGCAACATTTCAGCCTTTAACAATCAATTTTCACCGAGCGAGTTGAACTGACATCTAAATTGTCCATGTCCACTCGCAGTAACAAGGCAGTACAAATGGCGAACGGATGAAGGAGTTCAGAATTAGCAAGTCAAATGCTCTGTCCGCGCACCGCAATGAATAGACGATGACACTTCAAATAATGTCGTAAAACGATCGTATATTTTCATGGTCTATAGTCTGAACTGTATTTTATTGTTATTCTTAGCGTTCTAGTTTCGCTTTAAGGTGCTTCAAACTTGAGCATTCACTTGTAATGAGCATTCTAGCGAATGTTACATTACAGAAAAATAAACCGGAGCGTTTTAGCGAGCATTCTAGCAAATTTGCTTCGAGCTTTTTGCCGAGCCGAGCCATTCTGTCATTGTTCCGCCATCGTCCCTCTATGCCTCCCGCACCCTTTGACGAGCATTCGCTAGAATGATCGTGAAAATGTTCGTAGCTATGTTTGGCTCTATGCTTGGTTTTGTTCGTTGTTCAGTTCGACAAATTTAAAAACGGCGAATGCTCGATGTTCTATTACAAGTGAATACTCAAGTTTATCAGCACCTTTATAAAGGTCGATTTAGACCAAACGAGCGAATGCACATTCTATCCTCACTCCACCAAATTCTTTTTTTTAAAGAGGTCAGGGGGCCTAAAACGGCCGCTTTTGCAGAATCATATGATAATATTATGAATCACACAAACTGTCAGAAACTGACAATTCATAATATTATCTGCGTTCAATTCATATTACACAATTCATCTGTTTGACAGTTTTCTAATTTAATGAAATAACATTTAAACCACAGAAATAAAAAATAAAAATCTCATTTGATTAATAAAAACTGTAAAGAAAAATTATCCGGTTAAATTACGGTCTTCATTTTTCATGCGGCAATATTTACACCAAATATGATTCTGATATGAATTGAATTAAATATGATTCAGCAAAAATATTTGTGTCACCATAAAGGAATTGCTGGGGATTCAGAAAATGAATTGCTTTAGAGGAATTGCTAATGTGGCCGTTTTAGACCCGCTTAACATTCCTTCGTTGACCTCTCTGTACTAAAGTGTCAAGAATGTCAACAAAAGAATGCGCTAGCTCTTGTTTGGTTATATGTTCGTTTAGTAAGAGGAAGCTTTCCGCTACACTCTCATATATTTCACTTCAGAAAATCCACTTTCCTCAGTTACAGTTACGGAGTTACATCGAGTATCATTTTCCTCTCAATACGATCCATGTACCCTTCATTCGCAAATCTACCATATAAAGCTTTATAAATATCAGCCAATAACTTTATTCCATTCGTTCAATTTAAAAGAACACGCAATTTCAGACCAAGATCTATGAGGGCTTACCAAAGTCAAGTTTTATGAAAAAGGGAGCTAGTATTAATATTGACGAATCTTTTATGTTACTGCCGAAAAGAGGGCTCAAGGTTTTCAATACGAAAATTAATATCAGAGATATTAAAATGCGATCCCTGGAATTACTCACCTACTTTGAAAACGTTTTTCGCTCAGTTGTCCAGATTGGGAGAGTCGTACCTGTCGTACCATGAACAGAACTATGCCACCTATGGATGGTTCTGGATTTTTGTGAGCCCACTTATGGCGTTGTCAAAATAGATTTAAATATTCTTGTGACCGCCGCCGCCAATAGTCCTGTAACATTCTTTGGGTAAGTTGCCACCGTCTGAGACTAGAAATATTGGCCTTTTCGAGATTCGAATCAGGTACTAATACGAGTGGTTTCCAAACCAGAAAATAGCCCGGAGTTAACACCTCATTTTGATCCACACAGGAAAGCGATCTCAAGTTGAGGCACGCCTCAATTTGAACCAACACCGTCGTTAGTTCCTCGAACCTTAATGTAGAGTTCCCTATAACCCTATCGTCAAAGTAAATTCTATGGCTGCCACATGTAAACTAATCCTCGTCCTCATTTAGAAATCACCTCCTCCCGTATTCACTACCCTGAAAAATAAAACCTCTTTCGACACGTTCTATAGAAGTCTTTATTTTCCGTGTGATTAGTGATTAACCTGATGTCAGAGTTTTTATTAAAAATTAAATTAAATTCATTTAATTCAGACTAATTGATATGTCCATAGATTGTTAGTTACAAAGGTCTTAAAACTATGTTAGTGATCATTGATAATTAAATTCAAAATACATAAAAATTCCAAATACAAATAATTAAATCACTCATGTCAAAAAAAAAAAAGTCATCATCTTGTCACGTGAAGCCGAATGAACCTAGCCAGCAATGCAGACTCTGGCCTCTCAGAGATCATCCTTAGGATTCTGTTGGCGCTCCCCCGAATCCGGCGCATCAGAGAAGCTGTTTTCTTACGCATAATGGCGTAAAAGTCATCGACTCTTGCGTTAGCAAACATGCCCGACGCGCTGCAGAATCGAGGGAGCCTCACCAGAATCCTAAAGGCGTTATTGTACTGTATTCGAAGAGCGTTGTAGGCCCGCTGGGTGTAATTGAACCATAAAGCGCTGCCGCCCATGGGCCTCTGACTTGGCTTCACATACCGTCGAGAAATATCCCTCAGGCATGCCGGTTTTCTCACGATGTTTTCCTTCACCATTTTCTAAACAAGCGATAATTATACAATACGCACACGAATCCGAAAAGTCATTTTATCCAAATTATTAATTTGTAGTTTGTAGTTGTTATACTTACACTGTTCAAGAACCGTAGTAGGTAGGTCAAATTCTGTAGATTGTCCAACCCGCATGGGAAAAAGGTTTGAGTTTCAATATGTATACGTGTTGGAGTTATCACAGTTTACAGCGCAAAGCAAGCAAATTATGCTTGTACACATTCAGGGTGTGTCCTAATCGAAAGTAAATATCGCGCGAGTACGCGATTTTGCGATCTTTTACATGATTTATGACATACGAACGCGACTTGATTGATCGCGCGAGTACGTCATATTCATATAAACAAGCGCGAAGATCGCTTACTCGCGCGACATTTGCTTTCGGTTAGGACACAGGGTTAGACAATTATTACAAAGTTACGACTCCTACACCCGACGTTTTACACAATCAAACATCGAAGTTTTATAATTGACTACTGAAGTAAAGAAAGAAGTAAAAACTTTATTAATTAGGAATCTTAGGTATTAATTAACCGGTAAAAGTTTCATTGTAAACCGTTTCACAGTCCAATGAACCATAATATGTAGTCTGCTCCATTGTTTTAACTATTGTGTCTGCATAATTATGGAACAGTGAACCTGTTAACAAGCGTTCATTCTAAAAGTTGACAACGTCGCAAATAGCTGTCAAATATTTACCTGTTTTGATTAATTTGGCAATATTACTGTATGGAAATAAGAAATGTGGCTAACTAGTTCCCTAGAATATTAATAATAAATTATAACACTGAATTTGATGCTGTAACAATTTTAGGTGTAAAAAAGGCATTTGGAAAGTTTCCAAATTATTTTTTTACATCTAAAACTAAATATTCGGTATTACGATATTAATTATTGCATTTCATTATTAATATTCTAGGGAACTAGTTAGCCACATCTTATTTCCATACAGTAATATTGCTAAATCAATCAAAACAGGTAAATATTTGACAGCTATTTACGACGTTGCCAACTTTTAGGATAAACCCTCTTAGGTTGCTCAAGGTTTGTTGAAAGTGTAAATAAAAGTTTGCATAAAATAACTTTTTAAATATCATTTAAGATTGGCCTGTAACCCAAGGGATTTTGCATTGCCATACAACGTGGCAATGCCGTCAGTCTCTTGGGTACATTACCAATCGATATCGATGTGCTGGAATTTTTCGACGCCATATTTTAGTTTGTTAATAATTTAGATAATATTATTTATTTATTAATTAGGCATATTTTTTATTAATGTAAGTTCATTTTAATATTTAATAAATAATTTTCTTATTAGAGATTCAGATTACTTTGATAGATGTAATGCCAGATTTTTTAAGTAGAAGACAGAGCCGTTTTATTCCAAAAACCTTTTGAGCCACCTGTCCCATTTTGAATTCTATGAAGTGTGAGTTTTAATAGAGAATATTATATTAGAACAGTTTCGGAGAGATAACGTCTCCCTGTCTCACACCTCGCTGCAAAAGGATAGGTTTCGACGTCTGGTCCTGGAGTCGCACTGACATAGTGGCGTTTTTTACAGACACTTTAGCACCTCGATGTACCGATAGTCGATCTGGCACCGTTGAAGAGACTGCAGCACGGCCCATGTCTCGATCGAATCGAAGGCTTTCTCGTAGTCCACAAACGCTAAGCAGAGAGGCAGGTTATACTCTTCGGTATTCTGTATAACCTGCCGCAGCGTATGTATGTGGTCTACGGTGCTAAAGCCTTTACGGAATCCGGCTTGTTCGGGAGGCTGGAAGTCGTCAAAATTGCGCGCGAGACGGTTCGTGATAACTCTTGAAAACAGCTTGTAGACATAGCTCAGAAGTGTGATGGGCCTGTAGTTCTTAAGCAGGGCATTGTCGCCCTTTTTAAGGAAGAGTACCACCACATCTGTTTCATGCCTGTGGCGTTTGACCCTCGAGTATGACGGAATCGAAAAGCTCCTAGAGGGCCTTAAGAACGGGTTTTCCATCGGCCTTCAGGAGTTCGGCCGTAATTCCGTCATCACCCGAGGGAGAACCAAGGTAACTGATATAGCCCGAAGAATTGCCAAACTTAAGTGGCAATGGGCAGGACACATTGGCCGATGGAGTCGAATGGTTCTGGAGTGGCAACCACGTACCGGAAGACGTAGCGTTGGAAGGCCTCCCTGGATGGACAAGATGGACCGATGACCTTGTGAAGGCCGCAGGAATCCGCTGGATGCGGAAAGCACAAAATCGGTCGAAGTAGTGGTGCTTGGGGGAGGCCTATGTCCAGCAGTGGACGTCTTTCGGCTGAAATGATGATGATGATGATTATATTAGACACATAAATAGCTTTGTTATAGAAGTTATTAAATATTCTCTTACTTAAATCTAGGAACTTTTGCTGAATGCTTTTCAAAAATTAAATTTTATTTTAGTTCTTTAAGTGTAAGAAATTTAATAGGATTTACAAGTTTCATTAAAGAACATTGAACATAACATAACATTACGCCTTGTTTCCCGTAAGGGTTGGGTAGAGGTGTAGGTACCTATAGTAGGTACACCCACATTTTGCCAGTTACGTTTAAGTCCCATGTAATAGGGGGCGAACCTATAGCCATCAATCGGACACAAATCCAGACTCCGGACTGCTACCACAGATTAATAGAAATGGGACACTCCGCAAAATCATTTAAATATAAAGCGACTTTTGTAGCGACAAAATAAAGTGTAATTCAGGTCGCGCAGCGCTAATCACCTGCAGTTATATTCACCTAGAAATTGCCTCTCTTTCTATCGCGTGACTCTTAGATTTTCTGAATACTTTACACTCACTGAATTGGCCCAGCAAGACGGGCCCGCCGCACACTTGTAGCTTCAGACTTAAACTACGGAGTGTCCCATGCAGCGCCGGCCCGAGAATTCCTGGCGCCCTAGGCGAAAGGCTGGAACGGCACCTTTTTAAGAAAATTTGTGACAATAAAACAATGTTCTTTCTTTTTCGTGTGGTTAGCAGAGTTTTAGAGCCACCCATGGGCCATAATCGAGAAATATATCTCAGGCATGCCGGTTTCTTCACGATGTTTTCCTTCACCGTGTTTTAAGCAAGTGATAATTATATAATACGCACATTAATCCGAAAAGTCAGAGGAGCGTGCATTGGGATTGAACTCGAGTTTTATTCAAGTCATAAGGACTTGAATGACAATTCAAAAATGCCTGTAAATGGTTTAATTGAAATAAATGGTTTGAGTTTGAATAAAACAATAATGTAAATGGATTACCTAGGTGTGTAATTTTATATAAAAAAAATAGAGTTCTTATTTTATAGATAACTAGCTTTTGCCCGCGGCTTCACCCGCGTGGATGTCGCAAAATATCCTACGGGAACATGCACCGGAATTCAGAGTATCCTATGTTCTAAGCCAGATTATGGCCTATCCGTATGCTTTTCATCGAAATACGTTCAGCCGTTACGGTATTAAAAGGTAACAGGCAGATAATAAATCTGTACTCAAAATGAAAAATTGAAACCGTTAAAGGATAACTTCGTTGTCTGTCAAGACCCTTTTTCTCAGAAACGCCTGGAGGCATCAAGTTGAAATAGATATCAAAAACTTAGATCTATGGTCCCTTGGAGCTCCAAGGGACCATAGATCTAAGTTTTTGATATGTTTTTGATAAAGATTAACAAACTTCCAAGTCAATGCAATAAAAAAATACGGCCATTAAATTATACCGCATATTTACATTGACACTCGCAAATAAAACAAAGCCTATATGGTACTTCCCGCTGTCCTAGCAGCATGAAGTTTGGCGAGAAAACTTTCATTACCTCCTAATAATATAATATATCACCTCCTTTAGGATTATTTTTGAGACAAAAAGTAGCCTATGTCCTTCCCTAGGATGCTGTTTATCCCCTTGGTAAATTTGATCGAAATCGAATTCTTTGGAATTTGATTGTGGTTTAGGCGTGAAAAGTTAACATACAGACAGACATTCTTGTACTCAAACCTCAGTTGGCTCGATATAGTTTTTGGAAAAGTTTTTGTGAAAATTGGAATTTTTAAGAAATCTGTGAATGCAGCACGTACAGATTGTTTTTGTTTATCTGTCATTTTGTCTATTCTTCCGTCGACAAAACCCGTTCCTACGGTGGTCATGCTATGCGAGCTGATCAACATGTTTCAAAAAGTTAAGGACAGTCTCGTTAGGCCCTTTCGTTTCGGTACCGATTCTGTACCGTTTCGGTACTGCTTATGTTTCCTCACTGGTCGGTAAACCGAAACGATACCGCACGCGCGCGCTGCTTTCATTTAGAATTCCAAATTCAAATGAATTCTATTGGTTGGCGAGCCCATGACCAAAATTTTTGCCTCATCGTTTTACGAACAAAATCGTATAAAATCGATAGATTTGGTTATTCAGAAATACAAAAATCCTAATTTTGGTCAGTTGATGCGAATGTTGGCAACGTCGCAAATAGCTGTCAAATAGATTAATTTGACAATATTACTGTATGGAAATATGAAATATTAGTAGAACTAGGTGTTCTACTAATATCCACATCCAACTCCACTCCTAACTGGCGTTAGATGATGCTGGAGTTGGATGTGGAGGCCGTTATTTGGCGGCCGCTATGTGGCAGCTGTTATATTGCGGCCGTTATTTGGCGGCCGTCATCTAGCGGCCGTTATGTGGCGGCCGTAATGTGGCGGTCGCAATGTGGCGGTCGCAATGTGGCGGCCGTTATGTGGCGGCCGTTACGTGGCGGCCGTAAAGTGGCGGCCGTAAAGTGGCGGCCGTAATGTGGCGGTCGCAATGTGGCGGCCGCTATATGGCGGCCGCTATGTGGCGGCCGCCATGTGGCGGCTGTTATATGGCGGCCGTTATTTGGCGGCCGTCATTTAGCGGCCGTTATGTGGCGGCCGCTATGTGGCGGCCGCTATGTGCCGGCCGCTATATGGCGGCCGCTATGTGGCGGCCGATATGTGGCGGCCGTTTTCCTGCGGCCGCCATGTGGCGGCTGTTATATGGCGGCCGTTGTTGCTACCGTTATGTGGCGGCCGTTACGTGGCGGCCGTAAAGTGGCGGCCGTAATGTGGCGGTCGCAATGTGGCGGTCGCAATGTGGCGGTCGCAATGTGGCGGCCGTTATGTGGCGGCCGTTACGTGGCGGCCGTAAAGTGGCGGCCGTAATGTGGCGGTCGCAATGTGGCGGCCGCTATGTGGCGGCCGCCATGTGGCGGCTGTTATATGGCGGCCGTTATTTGGCGGCCGTCATCTAGCGGCCGTTATGTGGCGGCCGCTATGTGGCGGCCGCTATGTGCCGGCCGCTATATGGCGGCCGCTATGTGGCGGCCGCCACATAACGGTAGCAACAACGGCCGCCATGTGGCGGCTGTTATATGGCGGCCGTTGTTGCTACCGTTATGTGGCGGCCGTTACGTGGCGGCCGTAAAGTGGCGGCCGTAATGTGGCGGTCGCAATGTGGCGGCCGCTATGTGGCGGCCGCTTTGTTGCGGCCGTTATGTGGCGGCTGTTATATGGCGGCCGTTATTTGGCGGCCGTCATCTAGCGGCCGTCATCTAGCAGCCGTTATGTGGCGGCCGCTATGTGGCGGCCGCTATGTGGCGGCCGTTTTCCTGCGGACGCAATGTGGCGGCCGCTATATGGCGGTCACTATGTGGCGGCCGCCATGTGGCGGCTGTTATATGGCGGCCGTTATTTGACGGCCGTCATCTAGCGGCCGCTATGTGGCGGCCGATATGTGGCGGCCACTATGTGGCGGCCGATATGTGGCGGCCGTTTTCCTGCGGCCGTTTTCCTGCGGCCGTTTTCCTGCGGCCGCCATGTGGCGGCTGTTATATGGCGGCCGTTTATTTATTTATTTAATACTTTAAGCACGTACATGTACAGAGGCGGACTTAATGCCATAGGCATTTTCTACCAGTCAACCTTTGGGTGATGCAGAGACAAACAGTGGTAGGTGCAATATTGAAAATTGTGGAATAAATATTCATTTAAATATAAGGATATATATATACCTATCAAAACAAAATATATAATATAACTATATATATAAATATAAGAACAAATAAATACACATAAATAGACGAATATAATTATAAAACAAATAAGACAAACAATGGGAAAACATTACCGCTGTGATGATACTGCCAGCTTCTTACGAATATGCTCGCGAACTTTAACTTTAAAGGATAATCTGTTGGTTGCCATCCTGATTTCTTGGGGGAGCGCATTCCACAGAGAGATAGACTGAACGAAGAAGGAAGAGTGAATGAAATCAGTGCGGTGAGTGGGACATAGAAGAAGACGATTGTGTGATGAACGTAGAGTTTTATTGTGGTTTGCGCAAATGTACTGAAAGTGGGGGGCTAGATAACTAGGGGAAGAGGGAGAGTCAAGAAATGAAAACAAGGTGGTCAGTGCCCTTTGCTCCCTGCGCTGGCGTATGGGCAACCACTTTAGAAGCGACCGATGCGCAGAGACATGATCATATTTACGCAGATTGAAAACGAATCGAATGCAGTTATTGAGAAGACGGTCAAGTTTGTCGAGGAGATCTGCATTCAGGTCATAGTAGCACACATCACCATAATCGATGATAGGGAAAATTAAGGACTGCACAAGCATTGTCTTGGTACTTGACGGTAATAATTTTTTCAGTCGGTACAGAGCCCGCAGCGTTCCAGTAACCTTCTGGCTGACCCTGGCGACTTGAGTACGCCAGTTCAAGGTACCATCAATGTGCAAGCCTAGATCCTTCACGTTAGTGCTAAGTGGAACGATCGTACCATTAAAGAGAACTGGTGGCAAGGTTGAACCATCCACCTTACCAATACTGCGAGGACTCCCAATTATGATCGCTTGACACTTTTTAGGGTTTACTGCAACACCAAACTTATCAGACCAGGTTTTTATGGCTGCCAAGTCCCTATTTAACTTTTCTATAGCGTCAGGTATTTCATCAACCCTCCCTTGACAGTACAACTGCAAGTCATCCGCATACAGATGATACGCACACTGAAGCTCGGAAGTTATAAGATTAATAAAAATAGAGAACAGAAGAGGAGAAAGAATGCCGCCTTGAGGAACGCCAGCTTCCAAATCACACCAGCATGATGAAGAATCCCCAACATGAATGGACTGCTGACGTTCCTGAAGGTAAGAGGAGAACCATTCCAGTGCTTCGGGAGAGACCATAATATAGGACAGAATAGCTAACAGAATGTCGTGACTGACGGTATTAAATGCATTCGAGAAATCAACCAACACTAGAACAGTAACTTTGGTGTCTTCCAGTCCTGCCCTTATATCGCCAGTCACTTTAAGGAGGGCGGAAACAGTGCTGTGCCCTGGCCTGAACCCAGATTGAAGAGGGCTAATTAGTGAGTTTCGATGAACAAAATTGGAGAATTGTTTGTGGACACAGGCCTCGAGCACTTTGGATAGGAAGGGAAGTATAGAAATTGGACGGAAGTCTGTAGGAAGAGAGGGATCAACGTCAAACAATATTATAAATGTCAATTTGACAATCAGATCTGTCATTCACTACATGCTCTGTGTTCACTACAAGCAAGCTAAAATAAAAATAAAATATACACTGTCGAGGGTATCAAAAAACCAATACGCCCCTCAATTTAACAATTTAAAACAAAGATTACAGAGAAAAACAATTCGGGCACAAAACAAAAGCAAGATAATTTTGGGACGGGACAAGTACACTACGGTAAGTAAAGATTACGAATGTTAAGAAACAAATACAACTTACAAGCAACAACAAGACATCAAAGTAAACATTCACTTAAATACCTAACAACAAATTGTGTTTTTCAGGCTCCCGGCAGCATCGACACTTCTTCATCTCGCTGATGGAGTCGCGCCCGGCGCCTTCGGGTACTTGGTTGTCAAGGGTTTCAGCTCGTCGATGGAAGTAACCTTGTGCCGACTTCCATCAGGGGCCTTAATGAATATGACACCGTCTTGAGACCAACACGACCGCATACTGAAATGCTCACGCGCCTTTCCGAAGACAGCTTGCCTGGCCCTAGTCAAGAATTCCTTAACTGATATTTTGGAGCCTTTCAAACCTGTGTTTGCCTTCCAGACTGAGGCCTTGATGTCCTCGCTAGCGAACCTAACGAGGATAGGCCTGTGATGCTCCTTGCTGGGGGCTCCAAGCCTGTGACAGACTTTAATGGAGGACGCTGACAGATTCTTGAGGGCAAGCTTAGTACTGAGAACATCCAATATTATTGCTGTACCGTCTTCATTATCCGCTTCAGCAAGGCCTTGAAAAATCAATGCTTTCCGCCGATGCCTGGTCTCTAAGCCATCAATTTGCTTGGCACACTCACTGATCTGGCTTCGGAGCAGACCAAGCATGGAAAATATGAGCTCACGGAAGCTGCGAAACTCATCCGCTATCTTAGCGACCGTGTCCTTGGCAGGACCAGCGCACTGGATTTGTGCTTCCAGCTCACCCATTTTCCTTAAAAAGTTATCCTCAAGGGTCTTCTGTGCAGCAAGGACTTCGGCAAATTGAGACATTTTGTGTAGTGAAGTGCTGAGAAACGTTGTGTGACAGTGCAGTTGATCAGCTGGCAGGTGGTGTTTATAATGTATGTGTATGTCACATAAATGGGCCACAAACGTAAGTACTTGCTAAATGACTATTGTAGACTAAGTACTGATGTAACTTAATCAGTATTTTCAATTAATTATATTTTAAATAAAATTCTAAATTTATAAAACGTCTATACTTTTTTAACACCTACCCGCGAAAAAAAGCCGTTGTTGCTACCGTTATGTGGCGGCCGTTACGTGGCGGCCGTAAAGTGGCGGCCGTAATGTGGCGGTCGCAATGTGGCGGCCGCTTTGTGGCGGCCGCTTTGTTGCGGCCGTTATGTGGCGGCCGCCATGTGGTGGCTGTTATATGGCGGCCGTTATTTGGCGGCCGTCATCTAGCGGCCGTTATGTGGCGGCCGCTATGTGGCGGCCGTTTTGTTGCGGTCGTTATGTGGCAGCTGCCATATGGCGGCTGTTATATGGCGGCCGTTATTTAGCGGCCGTTATCTAGCGGCCGTTATGTGGCGGCCGCTATGTGGAAAAGGAATTTGATCGTACCGCTTCTACAAAATGCTCTCCTAAAAACAAAAACCTTTCTCGAAAGTTGTAGAAGTGATTATTACGAAAAAATGCTGATAGAAGCAAGAGAAACAGAAGAAGCCAACATTCCTTTATCATTCGCATCAGACTCGAAGCCAGTCCGCTTAAGAAAAAAGAGAAGGCAGTTTAGTTATAAATCGGAAGACGATCCCATACAATCATGATGAGAAAGACAAGTTCAAATTTTTTTTTATTTTGCCGTGCTGGATAATGAAATAAATGCAATCAATGAAAGGTTTACTCAGATAAAAATAAATTAACTATGTTTTTGGATGTCTTTAGCATGTTGTTGTTGTTGTTGTTTTGCATGTGTTGTTTTGTTGTTCATGAGATGCAGAATAAATCTTCCAAACATGCAGAATAAAACTTCCGAACACGGTGTAAAGTTCACTCATCGTCTATAGACAAGGGAGGATCCTCCGACCAGTTGGGTGTTTCAGGTGGGCAACTACCCGATGATTGATGTCGGGACGTGGTAAACCCTGCTTGCGCGATGCAGGATTTTTGCGTGACGTTAGTGAGATGCGTACGCACTGCCAGGGCCGGATTTAAAGGTGTGGAGGCCCTGGGGCAACCAAGAAGTGGAGGCAGCGATTTTTTTGTGGAACATGCGAAAATTAAATTCACAGTTTTCAATCATTTATACATAATACTAAAAATTTACAAAAGAATAAAAGATAAATGTTTGGCTAATGGAGCTTTACGAGCTTTTTTCGTCGAAAAATCATTGATAATTTCGGTGAAATCTAGTTCTCGGAGTAAATCATTTTCAATACTCAGTAGGGATAACTTTGATAGGTGTTTAAGCGGATAAGTCTATTTTTATAATTTTCATCTTCGAAAATGAGCATTCTCCAGTGCAGTTTGACACCATCCAAGTACATTCTCAACGTAATTTCTACATTTGGAAATACAAGCTCAGAAATTTTGGCTTTATTTTATGTTCATTAGGTATTTGGCTCACCAACAATTGAATACACTGATACAAAGATGAGATACATCTAATAAACTTATAGACTAGTCTACCAATTTCTTACAGGTTTTGATTTAGGATTTTGATCCTGCTCAACAATTGGGGACAGTCAATTATACAAATCAAAATTTTAAACAAAAACAATAAATCCAGTAAATGTCTCCTCTTCTGTAGGGATGTTTTCGGGTACTTGGTAGTAGAAGAACGATCGATCGATCGATTGATTAATCGTTTTTATACAACCTACCTACTGAACTTTTTTTTTATCTATAAATATCAAATTGTGGAGGCCCCTATTTTGTGGAGGCCCAGGGCCATGGCCCCTGTTGCCCCGCCTTAAATCCGGCCCTGCGCACTGCAGGATTTTTGCGTGACGTTAGTAAGATGCGTACGCACGTGACGTTAGTGAGATGCGTAGTTATTTGATAATTTCCCACCCAAAAAAAAAAAAAAAAAATAGTGAGATGCGTAGTTCACATGTGGTGATGTAGATGCCGCTACAATTTAAAGGAGATCGTTTCTACTTTTGCCAAACTTAAGGCAAGAAAAATAAGTCTTACATAAGCTGCTAACATTTATTTCATAAGCTTTACTCTTTCATACCGCAAAAAAAGAAGGTGTATACACTCTCCATCTAAATATATAAAAGCTAAAGGTCACTCACTCACTCATTCACTCATTCATCACGAAATCTCGAAAACCGTTTGACGTATAAGAAAGAAGTTTGCTATAGTTTGACCGAGACTGCTGTACCGCGCCTTAAGAATGCATGGTGAGACGGGACGAATGAGCGGCGGGACGCCGCCGTAGGCGTTGACGAATGAGGGGCCAGAACTGCCACCCGACTCGTCGGGCACATACCTATGGCGCGGTACAGCGATCGCGGTCAAACTATAGTCAAATTAATTTTGAACAAAATATTATGGGTACGTATTTGAATATCGAAGATTAAAATACCTACGCTTAAAATACCAATGTTCAAAACATCGAAAATTTAAATATCGATTATATCAAAATGTCGAAAATTGTTATACCTAAGCTTAAAACGTCTAAGATTGAAATGCCGAGTGATTAAAATTTCGAATGATTCAAAATATCGAATGACATTATGCCTAAGTTCAAAATATCAACATTTCATACATCTAAATTCATAATATCTACGTTAAAAATACCTACTAGTTGAAATACCGAAAAAAAATTATATAGGCAGTATGAGTGTATTCATAAATGTAGGTAGATGTGAAATTCTCACACCCTGCAAACCCGTTGCTATTAAGAGTCATTAGTCTGTTTACTGCGTAAATGTAACGTACAGTTTATAGAATATTATAGATTTATTATGTCGGAACACGTATTAGAAGTTTTAAAAACTCAAAAAGGTGGATTTAAAGTGCATCTAAATGGTTTTACTTATACGAAAAATCGATGGAGCCAAGATAAAATATATTGGGATTGTGAATATAAAGTAAACCGTTTATTTAAGTGCAAATCACGATTAATAACCAACATTTTTACGGAAGTACATTGTGCAACATTGATATCGTGCAGTGGCGAACATAATCATGAAGGGAACCCTATGAGAGTGAGTGTCGCTGCTAACATTGATAATTTAAAAAGTAAAACGGCAGAGCAACCTACCGTTAAAACTTGTCAAATATTACAAAATCATATTGCATCTACCAGTGCCGCTATTGCAACGAAGTTACCAACTAAAGAATCTTTAAGGCAGATGATTATTCGTGAGAAAAAAAAACAACTAAAAATACCTATGGAACCCACAGAGTTCGACTTTGACATAGATTTCGAGTCGACAATGCTCAATAAAGCTAATTTTGTCATTAAACAAAGAATTTTTGCTCAAAATAAAAGGGTTGTACTATTTAGTACAAAGGAGTTAATGAAATATCTGAGTGAAGCAAATTACTGGATAATGGATGGTACTTTTGCAATCGTACCACAGATATTCCAACAATTATATACAATTCATGGTTCGATAAACAATCATGAAAAAACATTTCCTTTACTGTTTGCGCTTTGTACCCACAAAGATAAGCCGTCCTACGACATCATGTTTGATTTAATGATTGAGTACTGTACAGAAAATGAAATTGTATTGAACCCATCACATGTAATCTTGGACTTCGAAAAAGCTCCAGCCTTAAGTTTGCGCCAAAATTTCGAGTCAATTACTTTGAAAGGATGTTTTTTTCATCTGAGACAAATATTGTATCGTAAAATCCAAAAAGATGGATTGGCTTCAAAATACAATACCGACAATAAATTCAACCAGGAAATAAAGTGTCTTTTAGCGTTGAGTTACATTAACCATAATAATGTAGTTATGTATTTTAACGATTTAATAAAAAGTCTTTCAAATGACAGTCTCAGAATTGCACAATGGTTTGGTGAAAACTACGTCATTGGCAAAAATAACCAACAACCAAAGTATAGTCCAAACTTTTGGTGTCAAAATCACCAATCTACGATACCGCGCACTCAAAATAGTGCTGAATCCTTCCATCACCATATTAATGAAATATGTTCTAAAAGACATATTGGTTTTTACCGTTTAATATCAGAGTTAATGAAGGAAACAAAAGTAAATTTAATTGAAATTCAAAAAATCCTTAACGGAGAAACAGAGCCTAAAAAAAGGAAGAAGACGAAGTGTGCGAACACGATGAAAAAAATTAGTAACATATTGGAAAATATTACAGAGTACTCTTTTGTGGAATTGTTAATGGCTATAGCTTCAAATCTTTAAAGTATTTAGACCGGTATTTTTATAGTTGATTTTTGACTTATGTTTTCGATTATTATTATTCAATAAAGAGAAGGATTTTTTGTTTAATATTTTGTATTATTGTCACTGATTATATTGTACACTAGCTGACCCAGCAAACTTCGTTCCGCCTAACAGTCAATGAATGTGCATGTTTAGGATTTTAAAATTTCTACCCTACCTGTACCTACCCTACCTACCCTACCGAGATATCAAAAAAGCCGATCCACACAAAATGTATGAGAACGTGAATTTTCTGCATATCTTTTTTTTTCGTGAGTTTTTCCGTATTTTCTCACCGTTTAAACCTTCCCTGGACTACGACAAACATTTCAAATCCAAAATCAGCTAAATCGGCCCAGCCGTTCTCGAGTTTTAGTGAGACTAACGAACAGCTATTGATTTTTATATATATAGATAGATTTGCGTACAAATGTGTTTTATTTTGGGTTTTTATTATGTAAAAATAGGAAAGGAAGTTTTCCTTGTTTTTTTTGTAACCCACCTAGTAACTGATTACCATCTAGCAGCAAACAAGCATGCAGCAATCATGCAACATGCAAGCAAGCATGGTTTCTGTCACGGCTCCGGCGCTGCAGGGCTCCGGCAGTCCCACGCGAGCTTAACGTCGCAGATGGTCTAAACGCTCACCACCGCAGCTTCGGCTTGTTGACCGGCTTCGCCGGCCAACCTCAGCTGCGGCGGCGGGTGTTAAAACCACCTGCTCCTCAGCTCGCGGGCTGCCTCGCCCCTCCGCGCCTACGCGATTCTAAATTACACTCTAGGGGTAGGGCAGACAAGACTACGTGGAGTCGGTTTTGCAGCGATATGTTTCTGTCACTAACTTTAGTAGCACAACATATTGACTTTCAAGAAAATATTTTAATTTAAAGACCTAAATAATACCTTCACGATTGACCTATGCTTGTACACTAGACACTGATTTTCATGGATAAAATAGGTCAAAATTGTTCCAAAACCGAATTGGGGCACCCCGAATTTACGTAGTCTTTTGGCTGTTACCCCTAGAGTGTATATAAAAATCCGGAGGCGCGAAGGGAGGACAACCCCCGCCCGCTGTAACAAAGCATAGGCACCCGTGGGAGCCGTAGCGGCTGAGGCTGGTCGCCGGAGGCGACCAGCAAGCCGAAGCTGCGGAGGTGAACATGGGTGCCTATTCTTTGTTACGCAAGGGCGAAGGGGTTGCACTTCCCGTAGCGCCGGAGACGTTGCAGAAGCAACCTTTTTCCACTCATACTACTTACATCAATTTTTTTTTGATATTTTAACTTGTAGGTACGTATTTTTAGGGTGAATTAATGAATGTATTAAATGTTGAAAATTAACCCATTTTTACACGTAGGTATATTCATTTTCGATGTTCTATGTACCCATCGATATTTAGGACGTTCGATAGTTTGTACTTCGATATTTAGGACATTCGATAATCTGTATTTCGATATTTGGATCTTTCGATGTAACTTTTGTAGATATTTAGATTTTAGATATATTGGACGTAGGATATTTAACCATTCGATACTATAAACTTTCGTTATTTTAATTTTCGGTTTTATGGTCGTTCGATTTTTCCATTTTCGATGTTATGAACATCGATATTTTAACAGTAGGTATTTTAATCTTCGATATTCAAATACGTACCCAATATTATACCATACAACAAGAGAAGCAATAAATTTGAAATCGCGATTTTTTTAGCAATGGACTGGCCTCAACTCGCTTTTGATTTCCAGGTGAACCGTACCAATGACTTCGTAAATGTCCATGAGTGCATCATGCACGTCAGCTAATTGGTAACTTGATAAGAATATTTTAGAAGAAAAATTGGGAGTATTTTCAAGTTGTAAATAAAAAATCAATGTACTGTATATTGTTTTTGAGAGTGAAAACTTCTTTATGCACGTTGGGCATTTTTAAGATGGGACTAAACCATTGAGTTCGCGACACTGTGACAACACCAGATTTTGACCATTAAAAAGACATCAACGCGTTGATTACCGCGGTTTTATTTCCATGCCGCCGTTTGCCACCCCCCTAATACGAGCGCCCTAGGCCGTCGCCTAGTTCGCCTATATGAACGGGCCGGCCCTGGTCCCATGTGTACTCGTATTAATCTGTGCTGCTACTGAGAAATTCCACATAAAAAAACCCAGTAATTGATACTTTTCCCGACCTGGGAATAGGACCCAGGACCCCATGCTCAGCAGTAACGCTTGCGACCACTAGACCAACCAAGCAGATGAACATAATCCTTATCCAATAAAATATGTTATTTAAATTGGGCATTTAATTTAATTTGAATTCAAATATGCCTTAACATCATATCATATAAATGAATAGTTTAAAATATCACAGATTCAAAATTACGCGTATCTATTTATAATTATGGTTAACGACAAAGCGGGCGCAGCGGTATTAATCAATGACCTTTCCTCGGCTATTAGGTACATCCCGGTAGTACGTTCCCGTGGGATATTTTTCTACATCCACGCGGGCGAAGCCGCGGGCAAAAGCTAGTTTAGTAATAAGATAATATGTATATTTTAACTAAATTATGTATGCCGTTCATTGTATTTCAACAACAATTTACTGTGTTATTATTACTCGGAATCTTTTTGGAGCAACCTCTATGTTAATTAATTACAAACATTCAGAGAAGCTCATGTATTTAATTATGTAGAAATATGTATACAGAAATATTAGAATTCTATACATATTTACAAAATTATAATAGTAGGTAATTGTTATTTATTTTCAAAACTTCAATAGGTAAACGTTACATTAAAGGCTCGTGCAGACCAGCGCGACACGCGACGCGACACAAAGACACCGCTCGTCGCGCGACGAGCGGTGCCTTTGTGTCGCGTCGCGTGTCGCGCTGGTCTGCACGAGCCTTTATGTTTACTTGACTCCTGAACTATCCTGTATGACAGGGGTCGAGGTTACTCCATAGATCACAAACTAATAGAGTAAGCTACTATTTTTTTTTCAACTTGAATAAATAGACAGAAAAATTAAAATATTGTCTAAATAACTGTAATAGTAACATCTTTCTCACAATCCATGCATCTTTTCTTTGGCCTGCCTCTGTTCTTATACCTATCTTTTTAGGGTTCCGTAGTAAACAAGGAACCCAATATTTTTTTTTTGGGTGGGAAATTATCAAATAACTTCTCCCGCTCTGGGCGGAGCGGGAGGGCGTGTCAGATTCTTACTGACTAAAACCCACCTGTGTTCCTTCGGTTGCCCTGTTGCCGGGGGCCACGATGTCGGCGAGCTACCCATTGCTCACCGTCCGCAAGCCCGCGCCTATGGTGGCCCATACACGTAAAGTGGTGAAGTTTTTTTTTTATCCCATGATCTTGGATTCAGGGATCCGTTTGCGAAATATTAAGCTTTAAAGTGCTAAGTTTTGTTAGTCAAGTGTGTCCCCCCCCCCCCGCCAGCTAAATGGTTGGTTTTGGATGTGTGAAAAAATCACAGTAGTAGTTTATATAACGAAATTAAAAGGAAAACTATCACAGTTAAGTAAGCTTTACAAGTTAACGAGTAATAATCGACCAACTTAACTTTGCAGTTGCAAAAGCATATTTTCCCATACATTTCGTATGGGAGAACATGTTTATCAACTCAAACTCAAAACTACGGAACCCTTCATTGTGCGTGGTCCGACATGCATTTGGCCGGTTTTTTACATAAAGAAGATCTGTCACACAAATAAGTAATTACTTAATGCTTATTTTCAGAAAAGTTGTAATTACTTAGAAGTTACAGTCGTTTCAGTAACACAACTTAGACTGGGGCAAGTAATCTAACACTTATTGAGGAGTGGATGCCGTGAGTTTTAAACAACTCTAAACAATTATTCTAATTTATACTTTATTACAATTAAGTAAGAGTTACATTGCAATGACTTACCGCAAAAAATAAATCTTGAGAGTTCTCCATTACCTCCTTTCTTAAATTCAGGTAGGCACCTAGGTACCTACCAATCGAGCTTAACAACTTTCAAGAGTACGGAGAGCAAAACTCAATAAAAAAAATTGTAGAATTTAACAAAAGAATCGTTTCAATTTTCTGCATGCTATTGAGGTTATATTTGACTGCTTATAACTTTTAATTGCTTTGGCACACAATGGGATATTCTGATAGAATATATACAGGTTAATTTTGAGAATCGGTAAGGTAAGTAACCAACCTATTGATTAGGCACACGCAATCTTGTCTTATACGGGTCGACCAATCTAATAAGGTGCGAATTTGACCTATAAAAAACATTTCTCATTTTGAGTATGGACTTGGATAAAGGTGGTTTTACACCGGCGAGACGAGGCGTGGATGGGATGGCGAGAATTTAAAGGCTCCTTCAAACAGGCGCAACACGCGACGAGACACAAAGACACCTCTGTCGCGCGACGAGCGGTGCCTTTGTGTCGCGTTGCGTGTCACGCTGGTCTGCACGAGCCTTAAATCACGCTTACCCTTTTACACAGAAAGATGTCCAGCGCTGCCTCGCGCCGTCTCGCGATGTCTCGCGCCGGCTCGCGCTATCACGCGCCGCCCGGCCAGCCGTATCTGGCGCACCGGCCAACCGAGAATATAGATAGATAGATAAAACATTTATTTAGTGCACACAAAAGACACACGTAAACACAATTAAATTATAACAAATTAAATAAAAACAAGATGCCAATGTAAAAAAAAAAAAATAAAGAAACATAAGTGTAGAAGTGACATTACAATATAGTACTTATACAGTTGCAGAGATGTCTCGCGATGGTCGGAGCGAGCCGGCGCGTGTCAGCACGTGCCAGCGCAAGACATCACGAGACGGAGAGAGACCACGGTCCTCGATGGCCGTGCGAGATTTGTATATTCGTTTTACAAAGTAAATAAATGCTCTATTTATACAGCAATAAAGTTCAATATTGTACTAACAAATATTTCAATTCTCGCCTCGCACGTCCTCGCGCATCTAGACCTTTTACACCAAAGATGGGCAGGATGTGGATAGAAATTTTGCCATATATTTTCAATTCTCGCCCATCCCATCCACGCCCCGCCTCGCCGGTGTAAACCCACCTTTAGAATTATGTATAGGTACCTACGCAAATTGGAATTACGATCATTAGATAAAGATAACTTTGTTTATTATTGCTTGGCTTTAATAGCATACCCACGACGTCGGGCGAAGGGCCTTCTTAGGCCAGAAATTGTAACTACAAAATCAGCGGGGTGTAGGTAAGTTTATTAAACGCCGGTCACGTTTATATAAAACAACCCGAAAATCGAGCTTCAACCGTGTGGGTATGTATGTGCTAAGAAAAAAAAACAAATTGAAATGTATTGGCCAGGTGAAAGACTTACCGATAGTCTTTATGCCGACGGTACGTTTTGACGACGTAGTATCTGGTATTATTATTCGGGTTGAGTTGACTCGGGCCGAGTTGCCACCCAATGTCTCTACTTCTTTGGATAAACAAGATATGTGTCGAATTCTGTCTATGCCGTTAACGATAATCGGTTAAGAAGCCACCAGAAAAACAAACGTACCTATCTACAAATACCTAAACTAATTTATATCTTCTTGAAGGTCACATCAGCTCGTGTTCTTACCTACAATTAACCCTCAGGGGCCACAAAACTCGACAACTTCACCGCCTTGCCAGTTGTTTTCATAACCAAAACGAAATTAATTAAGAACAATATTAGCAATTCTGTGAAAAGTGGTATTACATCTTTAACAACTTAATGGTTTTGTTTTACTTTAAAATTCGTAGAAATAATAATAAATTTCATCTTTATCCTATAACACCAAAAGTGCTTTCAGTGCTAAGAAGAGCAGACACGTGTATCTAACAAAGATGAATGCTCCCTGAAGACTTGATTTTAAGTACGAGTAGGTATTTATTTAAATAATATACAGAGTGTAATATGACCCACCACATAGCTGGTATCTGTTACGCTTTCTGTACATCAAAGTAAGATTGAGCAAAAATTATTGCCGGGATAAGAGTTTAGTTTTTGGTGTGAAAATCGCTGTTAACGGCAACGCGCAAGGTAATGCTCACGAAACATTGTGCTTGTCGGATGTATAGAACGATATTGGGAATGGCATCTAGCATACTTTAAAATTATTCAATCAAAATATCCAAGGTTGCTCTTCCAAATTACTGGAAATAGAATTGTTTTTAGAAAATACCAAGTTTGATGTAATTTGTTTAACAGAGCATTGGTTAAAAGATCATCAAGTAATGTCAATTAATTATGAAAATTATTGTGTAGTTAGCCATTTCAGCCGAAAACGTATGATACATGGCGGGTCATTAATATTGATAAAAAATTCTATTAAATCGAAAGAAAGAAAAGACATTATCGGACTGTCTGTTGAACACAACATTGAATTGTCCTGTGTTGAGCTTGATAAGCATGTTATAGTATGCGTATACAGACCTCCAAGTTACCAGTATCTATCCGTGTTTGATTCTGTAATGGAAGATGTATTAAAGAAACTTAGTACTAGTAGTAAGTCAATAATCATATGTGGTGATTTTAATATTAACTTATTAGAAAATAACTCAAATACTGTCAGATTATTAAGTCTTTTTAGGTCATTTGATTTGTCAAATGTTTTTATTGAACCAACCCGAGTGACAGCTTCTTCTGCCACTTGTATAGATAATATTTTTTGTAACTGTGATTACTTACACAAACAAATTGTAAATAAGTTGCCATCAGATCACAGTGGACAAACAATAACATTTTGCTCCTACATACCTTTACAAAAAATTCAAATAAGGTTTAGGCCAATTACATGTAAAAGTTTAGAGAAATTAAATCATTCTTTGGCCAATAAATTATGTGTTCAGAGTTTTAATAATATAGGTGACCCAAATGAGTTCTACGCCGAGTTCTTTTCACTATTAAACACGGAATTTAATGACACTTTTCCACTAAAGACTAAAAGTATTTACACAAAGTTCTTATTTAGTGATTGGGCGACTCCAGGTATTCGTAAAAGCAGGGAAAAACTATTTGAACTTTATGGCTTAAAACAACATATGAATAATACAAGCTTTCATAAGTATGTTGCAAAATATTCAAAAACTTTTAAAAGTGTTTGCAAAATAGCTAAAGCTCTTTATATTAGCAATAAAATAAAATCAGCTGATGATAAAATAAAAACTACCTGGCAAGTAATAAATAATGAAACAGGTAGGAAAAAACAGCGAAATACTGAATTTAATTTAGAGACTGCACATGGCCCCATTAACTCAGATATAGAAGTAGCTCAAGAATTTGAAAACTTTTTTGCTAATATTCCCCTTAAAACTACTGAAGCTTTAAATTCCTCACCCGCGCTTTCTGCTGCTTTACTTAGACAAAATGTGAAGGCATGCCCTTTAGAGTTTAGGTTTCAGCATACAAACCCCCAGGCTGTTATAAAAGCTTTTAAAGATCTTAAAATTAAATCAACAGAAGATCTCTGGGGAATGTCTGTAAAAGTCTGTAGATCTATTATCGAAACCATTGCGCCCTATCTAGCTTACATATTTAACACCAGTGTAGACCAAGGAGTCTTTCCGGATCTCATGAAACACAGTAAAGTAGTTCCATTGTTCAAATCCGGTGATAGTAAAGAACCCAACAATTATAGGCCTGTGTCAATTCTGCCAGTTCTCAGTAAGGTGTTTGAAAAGTTGATGCTCAATCAAATGTTACTTCACTTTAATGAAAATTCCATCTTTCATAAACAACAGTACGGTTTCACCAAAGGGCGTTGTACTACTGACGCCGGTGTCACCCTAATAAAGAACATTTTTAATGCCTGGGAAGAAGCACAAGATGCCATTGGAATCTTTTGCGACCTCTCGAAGGCGTTCGATTGTGTAGACCATGAGACACTTCTGCTGAAACTAGAGCACTATGGGATTAGGAATACAGCTCTTGATTTATTTAGATCATACCTGAAAGATAGAAATGTTAAAGTTCAGGTAAACGGCGTAAACTCATTAGGGTCTGAAATGGCAATGGGCGTTCCTCAAGGTTCGATATTGGGTCCATTCCTCTTTTTAGTTTACATTAATGATTTACCCCAATTACTTCAAAATCAACCGAAGATGGTGTTATTTGCAGATGACACATCATTAATCTTTAAAATAAACCGATGGTCACAAAATCTTGACGACGTGAATAGCTCTATTCTGCAAGTCCAAGATTGGTTTACGGTAAATAATCTGGTACTTAATAAAAAAAAAAACCAAATGCATTAGATTTAAATTACCTAATGTTAAAAGTAGCGAATGTGACATCATATTGAATGGAGAAAAACTGGAATTTATTAATCAAACAGTTTTCCTAGGAATCACGCTAGACGAGAAATTACAATGGGGACCTCATATAACATCTCTTGCGGGGCGGTTAAGCTCGGCCGCTTATGCTGTTAGAAAGATAAGACAGTTAACAGATGTGGAAACCGCGCGTTTGGTCTATTTTAGCTACTTTCACAGCATTATGTCGTATGGCATTTTACTCTGGGGTCGGGCTGCTGACATTGAATCCATCTTTATTTTGCAAAAGAGAGCTGTCAGAGCCATTTATAATCTACGTCGCCGCGAATCTCTCAGGGAACTTTTTAAAAGGATTAATATTATGACGGTACCTTGCCAATTCATCTATGAAAATATTATGTTTGTAAGGAAAAATCCACATCTCTTTAATAAAATAAGTGATAGACATAATTTTAATACTAGAAATAAAGATAAACTAGATCAACCATTTTACAGATTATCTAAAGTACATACATCTTTTATGGGGTACTGTGTTAAATGTTACAACAAAATACCTTGTGACATATTGCAATTAAATGAAAGAAAATTTAAAAACTCATATCAAAAGTGCACTTTGTAAACAAGCATATTACAAATTAGAGGATTATATCCAGGATAAGAGTGCTTGGAAACATGCTGGTCCTGCTCCATAGGACAATTTAGAATCAAGACAAAATCAAACTGGTTGCTAATTTAATTGTAAAATTGATTATTTTGTGTTTTATGACATTGATTTAACATTCTGTGATTACTTTCTCACACACTGACTTATTAATTACAAAATTTTAGGAAAATCGTCTACTTTTACAATGTTTGTAAATATGTGAGCACCATGTATCTATCACATATTAAATTATCTGTCGTTGCTTCATTTTTAATTCTTTTTACCTATTGTGGTATAGTAATTTTATTCTAGGTGCATCGTCTTCACATATAATTATTTAACTAATGTACGTACCTATACAAACTATTGTAAAACATTTTAAAAGAGTAACGTTGGAGTTTCTTGCCCATTCTTCTCCATACGAAAACTACCTTTTGGAAGGGGCGACTAGAATCATTTTTAATATTTTGTAAATTTCGACGTTCAAAAGTGCCATACATGGGCCTATTTAAAATAAATGATTTGACTTTGACTTTGACTTTGAGCAGGTCAACCTAGGAGGTTGTCGGCTGCTTAACCGGACTTTCCTGTGGGTGCCTCAATAAATTAAGGAGCCAGGGCATAAAACTTAAAAATTAGCGACTACATGCTCAGACCCTGAGAGGTACGGACCTCGGCTTAGGGCGTCGCTGGGGGAGGACAGCAAGGGACAGGCGACGAATTTAAAGCTACAGGCTCAGCGGCGCGGGCTGGCTCGAGCAAAGGTCGGGGCGAGGATGGACGAGGCCCGGACGGAAGGAAGGCGGTCAGATTTTATTTTGTGTGCTATAGTACTGGTTGACTTAGTATTCTCCTGGAGGAGGGTTGTGGGGTCTGGGATTGAGATAGAACTCTCGGCTTCTGCGTCTTTTTACACCCGTTACATTGTCATATTATTATCGTTCGTGCCGTCCAAAGTCTGGCGTTGGCCCTTCTCTCGTGACGACACGAGATACCTACCTAAGTACCTATACTAAAAGAAGCTGATGCGGCGATAAAAAGGTTATCTGGTCAGCATGAGTAGCGCGGCTGATTGCCCAGTCAAGGCTTGTGCAGACCAGCGCGACACGCGACGCGACACAAAGACACCGCTCGTCGCGCGACGAGCGGTGCCTTTGTGTCGCGTCGCGTGTCGCGCTGGTCTGCACAAGCCTTCACTCAACAGAGGCTCTTTTATTGCGTCCGAAAAGTAAGATGTAATACATACAGTTATTATTAAGAAAAATCGGCCAAGTGCGTGTCGAACCACGCACAATGAAGAGTTCCGTAGTTAGGTTGAATTTGGAACAAAATAAACATTGTAGTTGAAAAACATGTTCTCCCATACATTCCAACTGCAAATGTAAGTTTGTACACCCAATATTGAGAGATCTGCCATGTTTTTTATAACCATAGACTTCTTATATTACTTCTTAGATTTTCCTGTAATCTATAAGTATGGAACTATTTTCTGTATTTTTTTGTCTCAGTCATTTCAGAGATACGGGGGAAATGGTCAATTACCGTCTATTTTCTTAAAAAACTATAAAACCATTTATTTTAAAATTATAAAAGTAAATGTTTGAGACCCTCATAGTAAGCCCTTTAATTTGATATGTCACACGGTACAGTTTGCAAAACTTTTATTGCCTCCCAAAAGTGAATCGAATACGCATAATAGGGATGATGCCTGGGTAAAAAAAAAAAAATCTATTAAGTCCGTCACTCAGATAATAAAAAAATATTAGACACGTTTTTATTGCTTTATCATATTAATAAAAGTGACTTGGATAAAAAGCATTAAAGTTGGGGAGTGGGGGGTTGCTACGTCACAAGTATAAAATATACATACTAGTGACGTCATGGCACATTTTAACTCAATGTATCGCCGTAATCTTTTGACTACGTAAAGAAAGAAAAAATACGTGTCAAATATTTTTTAATAATCTACCAGACAAACAAACATTTTTTAGTCATCACGTCCGTGTTTGGGTCACAGAAATTCAAATGTGTAGATACCAAATTTGAACTTAATCGGTCCATTAGATTCGGAGCAAACTCAAAACTCAAACTCAAAGCATTTATTTCAAATAAACCAATTACAGGTAGGTACTTTTGAATTGTCAAGGGGTCGGTCAGTCAGAAAAATGAAGCTAGTTGCCCATTCCAAAGCGTAGTAGGTAGTAGGTACCTATGGAGAAGAACGGGCAAGAAACTCCACGGACACTCTTTTAAATCAAAATATTGTTGGTTACATCATTCGTGTTGAACTTATACATGTGTCAAATTGGCTGTGACAGACAGACAGACAGACAGACGAGTGATCCTATAAGGATTCCGTTTTTTCATTACCCGAATTTTACGGAACCTTACGAAACATCTCATGCGATATTTCCCCTACCCATATGTTCTTCTTATTTTTACCCAATAAAGCTAGACATACTATAGGTAATTTGAAATTAACGAAATTTGGTGCTTTTCATATTCCAACGAACTCCTGAAAAAACATAGGTAAATATTAGAGACCGCATTATATGCAACATAAAAGCTTGTTATATGCATGCAAACATTCATGAAAAATGCTTGAAATATGCACGAAAATTGGCAGAATATGCGAAATTAAATGATAAATTTTAGGAACCCAAAACAAAAAAAAATAAACAAAAAAAGTAAGTTTTCATTTTTATTTTTTTCAAAATCAGCATATAATTAGTAACATAGGCGATAATAGGTACAGTAACTTTACATGACATTAAAATTATTTAATTTTTTTGTAAACGTAAACAATCAAATTCAAAAATCAAAAAAAATAATTTGGTCGGATTCGCGATATTATATCACTTTTAGCGCATTTCGGAACGCAGGGTCAGTGCACTGCACTCGGAAAAATATTGGAAATGTACCAATAATATGCATCGTAACAAGATCTTAGGTAAAATATGCTATTACCGCTGAGGTAAGCAAATGCATATAATCCGGTCTCTAGTAAATATATTTAGGGCGTGTTCAGACGACACGCCCCGCTAAGCGCACGCCACGCACGTCAGCACCCGCGTCTAACTCGCTTTGAAATGTTTTGTATATAATTTAAGTCTTATGACACAATCATCAATAGATCTGATCTTAAATTACATTTATCGAAGTCCAACCGCACACGTCACGCGCCCGCCTCACGCTCACCCTGCACACGCGTTGCACCCACCCCGTCCGTACGCCTTGCGGCCGCGCTTCGGCTAGTGCGAATTGCAAGTGTAGTCGCGTGGCGTGTTTTAAGTAGTATAAGCGGATGCGAGGCGTGCGGGACCCATACGCTAATTTTGCGCGAGCCGAGGGCGGGTGCAAGGCGGGCGGGAACAACGCGTGTGCATGGTCGGCGCGTGTCGTCTGAACACGGCCTTACACAACCATATACCAAGCTATCTCGCTTCACAAGGTAGAAGCTAAGAAGATAACATCAAACGAACGATTCCTTTCGTGCCATAGGAAGTGCATGTCGAGCAGTGTACACACGGCTATATACACATCAAGCTATATAAAACCAGTTTATGTTGATCTCGCATTGTATAGGATTTCCGTACAATGCGAGGTCAGTTTATACTGAAAATGTATAGCTTGATGTGTAGCCGTGTGTACATTTCCGAGTTGGGATACATAGGAACCTACCTACTTGTGCTTCGGACAAGCTCCGGATGAAACCGGACGTCACCGGACGACCGACAGTACTGTGAAGACTAAAGTAATCCAGTACCCTAATTATGTAACTTATTTTCGTAAACGATTATGACTAATTTGTTTCATTTTAACAGTTCAACAACATTCATTGCGTTATTTGCGTTGTTGAGCAGATTTTTTTTCTAACTTATGAAGCAATGGATCAGGAATCTATTTCAAATCGAAACAGATTGTGATTGATCGTGTGACCTAATGTTATTTGTTACTTATCAATGGAAATAACGTGTCTACGTCACATGGTAGGTATTAATGTTTATCTTTGGAAAGAGATACTGAAATAAAGCTTACTTATGACATAAACAAGTATAAAAGGTCCCGAATACTTGCGACACCATTTCTCTCCATCGCCGTGGGTGTGACTGATGATGTAAGAGGTACATTGTTAGTGAAGGCACGATAAAATGTATGACGTGTTGATCGTTCTTCATTTTGGCAGACTTCTGGCCCTGTGCCAAGATCCGCTTTGCGGGCGCAACGGAAAGTGTGCTTATTAAGGCAGCCATTACACTTGTAAGTTTTCCTCACGTAAGTCGCTTACGTACCCAATTAACTTACGATAATATTAGTTAATTGATTCAGGCGTGACCTTGCGGAAATCCATTATAAAATATAACTCACTCACTCACTCTGCGTTCAGCGCTCGGTGTGGCAACACGCCGTGTTCGGGTTCGCGACAAGTCAATCGTTATCCTGAGGATGCCTCGTTGAGAGGTGAAACACGAGTCGATTTCTTTCAGGGTTTTTTATGGCTCTTTAAAAATAGCTAAGCGGAACAGGCTACTAAGTATATCCACGTCTATTGTATGCAAATATAACTCTCTTGTTATCTTATCGTAATTTATTCTTACATCTCGCAGTCATAAATTACTTATATAATTTTACGGAAGCAACTATACAAGTTGTAATGGAGGCCTAACACAATTTTTAGAGTTCCGGACTCAAAATATGCCAACTGATCCTATTACTAAGAATCCGCTGTCCGTTCGTCTGTCACAGGGCTGTATCTTTTGAACCGTAATAGATAGACAGTTGAAATTTTTACAGACTGTGTACTAGTATAGCCGCTATAACAACAAATAATAAAATAAAATACAAGTTAAAAGTTAACGGGGGTCCCCATACAAGAAGCGACGTGTTTTTTTCGGTGTTTTTTTTTCGTTACAGCAGTATTAAAATAAAAATGTAGTGTTAAATATTCTACGGAGGTACGGAACCCTTCGTGTTTGAGTCCGACTTGCACTTGGCGTGTCTTCCCACTCACTAGCGAACGGTCAAAAGAAAGATTGAAGCTGAGGCGAGACAGTGCTCCCTACCCTTTTATTTTACATTCTGAAAATCTGCCACCTAGACATGAGTTGCCGTGGATAACCTGGAAGTCGTTAAACAGACTCCAGACTCAGGTTGGTCGAAGTTCGAAGCTCAAAATTAATCCGCATCGCTGTCAACATAAAAGTGCCCAGAAGACTCGCAGCATTGCCACGTTGTATGGCGATGTAGATTCTTTGGTCAAACAAAATTTTCTTGATCAATGTATTTTCAAGATATAATAAGAACCATCCTTACTCTAAAATAACTAATTTAATTCCGAATAGGTATAATTATTTAACCTCAAAATAGATACTAATCCCCAAATGAATCTTAAAGTCGTTACCTACACCAATATCATAATCTAAAACCGTTTAATAAAACTACATAATGTTTACAATATTTCAGGGATAAGGAAAATAATATGAAACACCAAGATACTATAAACACCAAGTCATTCATGTATATTTCTTTGCCAACAACAAATTCAATATTCTACACCATACCATCACATCTCCTATTCCCCACATAATATCACTATTTAATCAGTGTTCTAATATTTACCATAAAACTAATAGGTTACCTTAATTTACAGTAGATCTCCAAACAATACTATGCCAATCTATCTTTTTACCGACACAGTCACTAAGAACGTCTTACCGTCACAAGCGCACGACCTAGAATCCTAGAATGCCATGATTCCCCCATTTTGACATATCGAATCTTTGGGTGTTGCCAGTACAATATCCAACAATTACGTTTTAATAAATTGAAACCTAACAAAGAGAATTTAAGATTTAAGTAGAAAATTAACAAGCAAAACGGGGCAACCGCGAAGCTTTGTAAGATAACCACGTTTAATGCATTACACGTCAGCTACTTCAGAGTTCAGACAATCTACTTTAGTTCGCTACAAGATAGAAACTAACTGCAGCCGCAACTACGAAGCTCTTCAAGTAATTGTGTCTTGGGAATAAAGAGCATGGAGTTATAGTGAAGCGTGCTACGTCTGAGAATATAGTTTTTGCTGACTGTTAAACAAACTGTATTAGAAGTTTTTGAGCTGCAATTTGGCACGTTTGATAAAGCCGTCTATCGTAGCCCCAAAACGGTTATAAACAAAACAAAAGAACATTATCTAAGTTCTAGTTTTCCAAAAATATACGAAATCTTTTTAGAATGCATGATCTTTGCACCGTGTTCGTTGCATCATGCCGTGAGTCAATCTCAAGGTGTCCAGAGTCTACATGTCATGTGTGTGTCTTTTTGCTACGGGAGGACCCTGGCTCCTGCAACACAATTATTACTAGCGCAGGAGTCAGAGAATTCTTATATTTGGCTTTAAAAATTGTTTTATGTCAATATTTTTTTTAACTGAAAACTTCTTTGGGCGCATTGGGCATTTTTGAGATAGGACTAAACCATTGATTTCGCGACACTGTGACGACACCACGCTAGATAACCACGTTTAATGCATTACACGTCAGCTACTTCAGAGTTCAGACAATCTACTTTAGTTCGCTACAAGATAGAAACTAACTGCAGCCGCAACTACGAAGCTCTTCAAGTAATTGTGTCTTGGGAATAAAGAGCATGGAGTTATAGTGAAGCGTGCTACGTCTGAGAATATAGTTTTTGCTGACTGTTAAACAAACTGTATTAGAAGTTTTTGAGCTGCAATTTGGCACGTTTGATAAAGCCGTCTATCGTAGCCCCAAAACGGTTATAAACAAAACAAAAGAACATTATCTAAGTTCTAGTTTTCCAAAAATATACGAAATCTTTTTAGAATGCATGATCTTTGCACCGTGTTCGTTGCATCATGCCGTGAGTCAATCTCAAGGTGTCCAGAGTCTACATGTCATGTGTGTGTCTTTTTGCTACGGGAGGACCCTGGCTCCTGCAACACAATTATTACTAGCGCAGGAGTCAGAGAATTCTTATATTTGGCTTTAAAAATTGTTTTATGTCAATATTTTTTTTAACTGAAAACTTCTTTGGGCGCATTGGGCATTTTTGAGATAGGACTAAACCATTGATTTCGCGACACTGTGACGACACCTCATTTTTGTAAACGCGTTTGTGCTCTTTATTTATATTACATTTCAGATCAATGTTCTATGCAAGTATTTTTACTTTAAAGGTTTTGGAAGTATTTTTTTTTGTAAACGCGTTTGTGCTCTTTATTTAGATAAGGATACGGACCAATGTTCTATACAAGTATTTTTCTTCCTCCAAGGCGATCTAGTTCAAGTTTTCACTTCTGTCGGCACTTCGGGAGTGACACTGTTTTTTTTTTTTCTTTTTTTTTTTATGTAACCGAACCGTTGACAGTTGACACCCAGTCTTCATTTGAATTTGAACTGCGTATGTTCGTTCAACAGAACAGATTGAGACAGTTTGAAAATACATCTATGGATTGAGGAGATATGTTATGTTGATCTGGATAACGAATATACTTTGTTTTAGAGAGAGGACCTCTTACTTAATTATATAAACAGCCACACTGGTCGATCGAAGGTTAAACTACGCTTGCCGCGGTCAGTTAGTAGACGGGTGACCATCCATAACATATCGAAATCCTTCCGTGCCTCGGAAAGCACGTTAAGCCGTTGATCCCGGCTGTCATTCGTAAATCTTTGACAGTCATTTCAGGAGCCCAAAAATCTGACAGTCAGTCTTATCTTACCAAGGGGTATCATGTTACCCAGTAACTGGGTTGTGGAGGTCAGATAGGCAGTCGCTTCATGTAAAATAGGTACTAGTATTCAGCTGCATCCGGTTACACTGGAAGCCGACCCCAACATAGTTTGGAAAAGGCTAGGCAGATTGAATGTCCGTTCAACTGAGAAATAAATAAACTGAGATTCGCTAATTTACTTAGGTATACTTAAGCGTAGGAGCTTACCTAACATGAACGACTAAACGTGTTTCCTTCAATATCCATAAGTATCTATCTGTATAGAAGTCAGCCGCAAAGTACTACAACCCATTCGCCACTCCTATGTAGGGTTACCATATCTCAGGATTTTTGGCTTCTGACAGGATTGCAGCTGGATTTAGGCAATCTCAGGATTTTGCGATTTTTTTTTATAAAATACAGTAAGTACTTAGATTTTTCATATTTTTTTTATTGGAAAGTTAAAATCAACATTAACAAAAATATGATCTTCTTTCGTCTAGGTATTACAACACAAATCAACGTAATTAAAGCCGGGTCTCCTGCGCGTGTTTTTTCGAAACATTACAGAAAATTTCGCAACAAAGAAGCGTGGCCATACACATTTGTGAATGCAAATACGATGTTTTGTATGAAAACAAATGTTTAGGTATGTGTAAAGTATGTGTTTTTATGCAATGTTTCGCAAAAACATGCGCAGGAGACCCGTACCCTAATTGCGTAATACAACGCAATCATAATCTGTTTCGATTTGAAACAGATTGCTAATCCATTGCTTCATAAGTTGGAAAAAAAACTGCTCAAAAACGTAAATAACGCAATGAATGTTGTTGAACTGTCAAAATGAAACAAATTAAAATGATTGTTTACGAAAATAATTTAAAAATTCAAAAAAAAAATTCAAAATTCAAAAGTCATTTATTCAAACTAGGCTGAGAATCAGCACTTTTCGAACGTCAAAATTACATAAGACAGTCCCCCAAAAACGCCCACCCTTCACCACTTCCTAGTGCCTTTCGCTGGGAAGAAGAAGTGGCGCAACAAACTCCCCAGCAGCACAGCTGTCTGTTCAAGTTAGAAAAAAATAATTCTATACAATAGTATGCAAAATAATTTACATTACGCAACACAAAACATAATTTAAATGATAAATTATTGGCCATATGTCAGCTAGCACACGCCAATATACCAACCAAAAACGTCGAGAACTATACTCAAGCAGAAATAAAAACTAAACGTAAATAGAACTACATATCTAAATAAAAGCCTCCAGGCGTAAAGGGCGTGCCCGCTTACATAAAGCTGTAATTGGCAGTTATAAATGATAAACTAGGACCATCGAGGTAAAAAAATAAATAAACAGTTAATTACTAGTTACAATAACAAAACCATGATCAGCAAGACGACCAGTCACCACAAGCAGCACCCGTTCACGAGCATAACGCAAAGATCAGCCATTACCCCCCTCGCCATATTTGAGGGAAGGAGGCAACCCGACCCCCGACGCTACCGCAAGCAGTGACATCTAAGGGAGCATGACGAACTTGCTGCCGGTTGCTCAGGCAAAAAAAAAAAAATAATGATCAACTGTCGAGGTCGCTAGCTAACCACAAATTGCAATACAACTCATAACAAAATATTGTAATGAGTAGATTAAGTCAACAATAAAATAAAATAAAAATAAATTGAATTTAAAAAAAAATAAAAATCGTCTTATAAAATCAAATAAAATAAACAATTATGTAACTGTCCGTAGGTAAACTAATTAATAAGTTACGCAATTAGGGTACCGGCTTAACATTAACATCTTTAAAAACATAATCTAATTTACCTATCCACTTTGGTTTTAAGAATCAACTTTTATTAAATGAATTGAATAAAATAAGTGAATTGAACAAAATATTAAAAGGGCGGTGAAGTCCGTTGCATGTTTTTTTTATGTCACATGATTGATATTTTTTTGTAACAACATCTTAGGACTTTTCTATGAAAATCAGGCTTTTTGTCAGGACTTTTCAATTTTCCTTATGGTAACCCTACTGCTACGAGTATCGGTTTTAGCACTCACAGCTTTTACAGATATTGGGCCCACAGGGTGCCCTAACAATGAAGGGTTTAGGGCCGTATGCGATAGGAAAAAAAATGGATAAAACTTATTGAAAATATTTTCTGTTACACTTCAATCAATTCGTTGTGAAACGAAACCTTTTTACCCGACTGCCCCAGAAGGAGGGTAATGTTTTTCGAGAGTTTGTATGTATGTATGTATGTATGTATGTATGTATGTATGTTTGTATGTATGTATGTATGTCTATTTCTTTGGCACGCTCTGTAGCCTAAACGGCTTGATGGATTTTAACATATGAGGTGTCGTTAGGTTCGTCTTAATAGTGGGAGTGACATAGGCTATATAATATTTATATATTGCATCTGCAAATACAAAAAAGGAGGGGTAGGTTAAATAAAAATACATTATTGGTATCAAATAAAAGTTAGTAATGAGTCAATTCCAAATATATATGCATAATCTAAATATATAAAAGCGAAAGGTCACTCACTCACTCACGCGACTCACACTCACTGACTTCATCACGAAGTATCGAAAACCACTTGACGTAAAAAGATGAAATTTGGTAGGGAGGTAGTTTATACTTAGTAGACGTTCGCTAAGAACGGATTTTTGGAAATTCGACCTTTAAGGGGGTGAAAAGGGGGGATTTAGTTTGTATGAAAAATGTTTTTCCTTGAGTTAGTAAATTTGAAACTTGGCACGAATACTTATCTTTGTAAATGATAAAGTTTGCCATTTTTCGTTTTTGTAAAGTACCCCCTTTAAAGGAGGATTGGGGGATGTCAAAGTTTGTATGGAAGAATTTTAACGAATGGTCTGATTAACTCGAAACTCAGTATTTATAATTAAAACTGAAAATAAATAAAAACGTATAGGTATCAGGGTTTTTTGAAAATCAACCCCTTACGGGGTGAAACGTCATTTTTACACAGTGGAGGATTTTACTGTGTGGCTTAATTAACTTCAAAGTTGGTATAAATAATCTATAAGTCAAATAATGGAAACATCACAATAGATTTTTCAAAAATTATTGTCACACTATTTGCTCTGGGGAATGAGCAATGTAGCATTATGTTCGTATTTTTCTATAGTTTACCGCAAATTGTAAAAAGACTAGCCAAAAGGTTAGAATATTGCAGATAGTTACGGATTTAACCTTTTAAAAGATTATCATCACGCTATACTTTTATGGAGCTAAGCAGTCAATCACAGCATATACAGGGTGGATTTTGAGATGGGGCAATAAGGGCAGGTACAAAACCGTTGTCGCTACAAGAAAACAGTCTTAGGAGACTGTCCTTAACATTTTGAAACATTTTGATTTACATTCACAGATTTTGAAAAAAATTGTACAGTCAGCAAGAAAATGGCCAGTTTTCACAAATTTTTTTTTGATACCGGTCGAGCCTATTTCTTATTACTAAGATCAAAAAACTATATTAGGCCAACTGAGGTTTGAGTACGAAAAAAGTCAGAAATTGCAAAAAAAACTTCCCATACATAGGCAATGAGAAGAGATAGAACACAATATACCTTTGTATGTTGAAAAATCTTTTTAATGAGGCTACCATTATTTAAATGAACACAATATACCACTATACAACAGTTGAATTATTCCAATACTTCACTGGGCTGAATAAGAAACGAATGTAGCAGATAGTTACAGATTTATTTAAGTAAGGCATTTAGAATCATATAAACCTGTTTTATTTATGTTAAAAAGCCGGACAAATATGAGTAGGATTTGCGCCCTAAAGGTTCCGTCTCAAAGCTGTGCTTGATTGGCTGCCTGAATTCCCAAATCAGGATTGAAGGACAAACTTAACTTTTCAATTGAAAAATAACTTTTAATAGAGTGGAGAGTACCGATTTGAATGAAATACGTACTAAATGTTACTTCAAGACACGGTCTATAATTTTTGATCCCGGATTGAAGAACAAACTTAACTTTGCAGTTCATAAATTACCAATTTTCGGATTTTCCTCTTTACTTGACCTTGCTTCTCGCCAAACTTCATGCTGCTGGGCCAACGGAAATTACCAAATAGACTGGTTTATTTGCGAGTGTCAAAATATGCGGCATAAATGGCCGTATTTTTTTATTGCGTTGACTTGGAAGTTTGATTTCGTTACAGATCCAAGAGACCGTAGATCTAAGTTTTTGATATCTATTTCAACTCGATGCCTCTTCGTTCCCGAGAAAAAGGGTCTTGACAGACAATGAAGTAGAAAAAAATAAAAATAAAATAGGGTTAAAAAAATTTATTTTGAGATACGGAACCCTAAAATAGATTTATTATGTGCCTGTTACCTTTTCCTGCCGTAAGGGCTGAACGGATTTCTAAATGAAAGGCATAGGATAGGCCATGACCTAGATAGGTTAGGGCATAGGATACTCTGAATCCCGGTAGCACGTTCCTGTGCGTTATTTTCCGACATCCACGCGGGCGAATACGCGGGCAAAAGCTAGTTATTTATATATTAATAAAACTAAAAAGTTTGAAATAAAACAAATTATTAAAAAAACAAAAAACCCGACTGCAAAAACTCAACAGAAAAGAGAAAAACAAGCATTATAATCTATAGGATTTTGGTATTGCAGGCGGGGACAAACCAATAACCTGAAATTTTGGTGAAACTTTTGTTTGTCCCCGCCTGCAATACCAAAATCCTATAGATTATAATGCTTGTTTTTCTCTTTTCTGTTGAGTTTTTGCAGTCGGATTTTTTGTTTTTTTAATAATTTGTTTTATTGTTCAAAGATATCAAGAATAAACCTCTGCCTAACTCTTTGGGGTTATAGGTACGTGATGTATGTGTGTATATCAAGATTACAGTACCGTATCTAAAGATAGTATCTAACTACAATATGCGAAAAAAATTAAATAGAAGTGGGTCGGCCATGTACAGACGCCAGCACATCAAGCTACTAAAATCTGTCAAATTTATTTAATAGATTTTCAACTTTATGGCTGAGCAGTAAGGTTCAAAGTTGATTGGGAAAATTTGACAGTTTCGGGTAGCTTGATGTGCTGGCGTCTGTACCACGACTCCCAGATCAACATTGGACCAGAAGAGTGACGTCATGGAAGGGCCCGCTCGGCAAAAGAGGCAAAGGAAGGCCCATGAGAAGATGGGACGATGAAATTAAGAATATCGCCGGTCCACATTGGACGGAAGTAGCCCAAAACCGAGACAATTGGCTAACTTTGGAGGCCTTCACCTGTGAAGATGGGGTTCTTGCTAATAATAATAAAAATAACCCCACCATATCTCTATGTTGACGTCGTGGTGGCTTGCGCGCTCCGAACTCTAGGTCTGTGCCGGTAGAGTTTATTTTGCCGGAACAGGCCAGACCAAGAGAGATACAAAAACCCGCAGGGCAGCATGTCTGCCTTAATTGGCCGGCTTGAGTGGAGATTCGCAAGAGCAAACGTGCTCGGAGGAAGGAAGTATTCCAGTAAGTGCTCGTAGGGATCTTGACCATCTTCTGGGCTCTGGAATTGTTCTGAAAGCCATGGAATACCTCTCCACTCCTCAAGCACCTCAGGACATGTTGCCTCCTTGTCGCTACGTCACTATATGCTGGCAACAGTTTTCGGGGGCCCGTTATTGAGTGTGCAAGTCACCCCCTGCCATTTTATCCTTGTATGTATATATAACATTGGTCAGGCAGGGGACCTAGTTATTCCATAGTTCAAGGTAGCAAATCCACTATAGCCACCCAAACCCATAGCCCAATATGTTTTGTTTTCATGTTCTGCAATAGTCTTGCACAAACCGGAGGTTGTCCTTGGGTGCACTTGCATAGTGCATACAAGGATAATCTTCGGTTGGTGCCCCATTCCATATAAAATTGTCTAAGAGGGACCCTATTAGGTTCCCGAGATACTTAAACATTATAATAAAAACTTTTTTACAAAAAATACAACCGACTTCCAAACTACAAAGTGAAAAATAACTTTAATTTCAGAAGTCGGTGTCTTTAGATCAGATTTGTCTGTTGCTCAGCGAGACGTCGAGCGGTGTGCGAGAGTGAGCGCACGAAGTAAAGTTCGCGATAACGCGAAAATGTAGCCCCAGCATTACAAACAATCAAGCGTTCGGCCCTCACGTTCATGTTGCTCTTTTGGATCGTAAAGGAGTCGGGTGCGGTGCGACCATATTTATTTAGGGCATCATACCGCACCAAAATGCCTATATTACCTACTCTACAGCGTGTATAAAGACCCACCCAGAGCTCGGTAGCCCAAAGTTTAGAACAAGATAATGAATAATGACATGACATTATTGACATTAGATTAAATGATCTACAGCATGGAATGAGTAAGTACCTACTACCATGGCAGTATGGAATTAGTTAGTACTATCCCATACTATTTACTATTAAATGAGCATTCTCTATTTTCACCAGAGCAGAGCTCGGTCTCTAACTAAGATAGGTCATCCGTGTGTGTGAGTATACCATGTGAGTTAGGGTCTTTTTTATACAAAAACCTTCTAAATTTGTCACAAATGGTCACTTCTGAAAATAGGCTACTAAAACGTGAAAATTGTCTTAGGTACGGTGTGTTTGCAAGAAGAAACAAGCAAAAAAAAATTATTAAATGAAAATTAAACATTAAACTGTCAAAAATGTTTTAATCGAATATTCTCTCGAGTCAAAAGAAAGGTAGGAATTATAAAGTACGACGTCCAGTGTCCTCATAATTGATGGAGACTGAGACAACTTAAACTCATTAGTTGGGTCGCATCGCGAGAGATAGCATTCATTTCATCCTAACAAATAAAAATGACACCGTAATTTCAAGTCTCTAAAGACCTAAATAAAAGTTGAGGGAATTCCGTGAATTCAATTTAGGAGAAATCTCATGAAAGAAGCGAGATAAAATGTTTCCATGAATTTCGGACACCCTTATATAGAAGAAATATTTCTATGGGCACACCTCACGTCACTATTTTATGTCAGAGACAGGTATTTCAGGCTTTCATTATTATCAGCGATATTTTAACTACTGTGGGCGTACTGTGGGTAGTGTTGGTTAATGCGCAATAGAAAAACCGTTTGCAGTTCAGATCGCAGTATTATTTACTATCAAATTAATCACACTAGCAATTCACACACTGTAGTAGGTACATGACACAACTATTCGGAATGTGCGACAGTTTCTAAACGTCTTCACTACTTCACCGCCATCCATGAACTCAGCATAGCTCCGGTCCGGCCGGTCCGAGCGTTGTTTTAGACTCTGTCGAACGCCGCTACGCGGCGCTGGCGTCCCGATTAGTCAACTTAGCAACGTATTTCCGATATTATTATATATGTATTTGATGTTTACCAAATTATGTTGTCAAGGCGAGAGAATTGTGAAATTGTATCATACAAATTACGATCATAACTGCAACGATGTTTTCGATTTCCTGAAAAATTCTACTAGTGCCTACTCGACTATAGATAGTTTAAATACCTGCTTCACGTGTAAAAACCGGCCAAGTGCATGTCGGACCATGCACAATGAAGGGTTCCGTAGTTGGAATGAATTTATCCCAGAACAAACTTAACTATGTAGTTGAAAAATATGTTCTCCCATACGGAATGTATGGGAGAATATGTCTTTGCAACCGCAAATGTAAGTTGGTCGATAATAATCCTCGTACACGTATCGCGTAACATTATTTTCACTTTGTTATTTGTGTTTCACGAACTGTGTCCAAATAAAATAACTCGTTAACTCCGTTTTTAGGGTTCCGTAGTAAACAAGGAACCCTTATAGTTTCGTCATGTCCGTCTGTCATGTCCGTCTGTCTGTCTGTCTGTCTATCTGTCCGCGGTCTAGCTCCAAGACTGTTAGTACTAGAAAGTTGTAATTTGGTATGGGTATACATACTAATTTAGTTTTTTATTACCTCTCAGCAAAAACTGGGTATGGCTGTTACGAACACGTCCATTATATAACTGGCTGTCGTGTTCTTCCCGACTCAATCCGCTTATTTAGCGTAACTCGTGATCACAAACCTGTGAACAAATAAGGGGGTACTTAGTAATTGAATAGCTGGGGATCTTATGTTGGATTATAGTTATAATTACACATTATTTACCTATATTTATTTACTGTACACATTATTATTTTATACTAGCCAAAACGTTTATTTTACTTGCACCTACGCCACTATATTATATTAAGATTATTCATTTAAACATTATACATATGAGTCTATACTTTATAAATAATCAAGTAATCAAAACAAAATCGACACATTAACGAACAAAAACCTTTCCCAATGCAAAACTTGTTGTAGATAGGTACATAATTTAAATTGAGGGTACCTGTAAGTACTTACATAATTGTACTCCACGCATAACACTTTGTCACAAGCACAACACTAATTTATCTCGTCTGCTCGACGTCCGTATGTCACTGCAGGGATCCAGCAGAATATCAGCGTCAGGTATATTTGCCTGACATATGCTGAGTTGGACTCCCATTTGGTGCAACCTTGAGACGCACACCGCACCTTATAAATATTTAATTATTCCAAAGTAGGTATGTCATAATGTCACTTCTACACTTATGTTTCTTTATTTTATTTTTTTTACATTGGCATCTTGTTTTTATTTAATTTGTTATAATTTAATTGTGTTTACGTGTGTCTTTTGTGTGCACTAAATAAATGTTTTATCTATCTATCTATCTATCTATTAATCATGCCGACAAAGTGGTAAAATAAAATTATGAAAAATATATTTTTTTAGGGTACCTCCCCTACACGTAAAGTGGGGATTTTTTTTTTTCTATCCCTTGGTGTGGGGTATCGTTGGAAAGGTCTTTTCAAATCATTGTGGGTGTGTTAAAACCATTTTTCAATTCACAGAACCGTTTGCGAAATATTAAGCTTTAAAGTGCAAATTTTTGTTAGAGTCATGTGTCCCCCCCCCCCCCTGCCAGCTAAATGGTTGGTTTTAGATATGTGAAAAAATTCACGGCAGTAGCTTATATAACGAATTTAAAAGGAAAACTATCACAGCTGAGTAGGCTTTACAAGTTAACGAGTAATAATCGACCAACTTAGATTTGCGGTTGTAAAACCATGTTCTCCCATACATTCTGTATGATTTTTTTTTTCAACTACAAAGTTAAGTTTGTTCTTGGGATACATTCATCCCAACTACGGAACCCTACATTGTGCGTGGTCCGACATGCACTTGGCCGGTTTTTTGACAAAACCAACCATTTAAATAACAGGGAGGGGGACACATGACTTTAACAAAAAAACCGGCCAAGTGCGTGTCGGAACACGCACAATGAAGTGTTCCGTAGTTGGGATGAATTTATCCCAAAAACAAACTTAACTTTGTAGTTGATAAACATGTTCTCCCATACGGAATGTATGGGAAAACAAGTTTTTGCAACTGCAAAGTTAAGTTGGTCAATTATTGCTCGTTAATTTGTAGAGCCTTCTTAGCTGTGATAGTATTCCTTTTAATTTCGTTATATAAACTACTGCTGTGGTTTTTTTCACATACCCAAAACCAACCATTTAGCTGGCGCGAGCCGATTTCCGGCCACCGTAGGCGCGGGCTTGCAGACGGTGAGCGGTAGCTCGCCGTCCGATAAGGACCAAGCCCGGGTCGACGCCGTTGTGTTCCACGCGCGCCTCAAAGAGATGTCAGCAGAATTGACGGAGTCCGCTAGGGCCAATGCCTGCCGGGGCTGCGAATATGGGCCGAAAGGGACATCGGGGCCCCCGGCAACAGGGCAACCGAAGGAACATGGGTAGATTCTAGTCAGTAAGAGTCTGACACGCCCGTCTTAATATTTCGCAAACGGATCCCTGAATCCAAAAATGGTTTTCACAAACTCGCAATGTTTTTAAAGGACCTTTCCAATGATACCCCACACCATAGGATAAAAAAAAGCATCACCACTTTACGTGTAGGGGAGGTACAGACGCCAGCACATCAAGCTACCTACCCGAAACTGTCAAATTTTTTCAATCAACTTTGAACCTTAGTTTTCAGCGATAAAGTTAAAAATCTATTAAATCAATTTGACAGATTGTAGTAGCTTGATGTGCTGGCGTCTGTACTCCAAAAAAAAATCTTTTTCATAATTTTATTTTAATAATTAATATGTATACCTATGCCAAATTACAGCTTTCTAGTACTTAAGGGTCTCGGAGCTAGACCGCACCGCGGACAGACAGACAGACAGACGGACATGACGAAACTTTATGGGTTCCTTGTTTACTACGGAACCCTAATTAGCAATTTGAAGCTTAATATTTCGCCAACGGATCCCTGAATCCAAAAAATATTTTTAACGACCTTTCCAACGACACTCCACACCATAGGATAGATGAGAAAAAAAAACATCCCCACTTTACGTGTAGCCTAAAAAAACAGTAGTACTATGAGTCTCGGAGCTAAACCACTGACAGATAGACAGACAGACGGACATGGCGAAACTATAAGGGTTCCTTGTTTACTACAGAACCAACCCTAAAAAAGCAGACAATTTGCATTCTTTATTATATTCTTTAAAGCCCAAATATTTTTCCGAAAGGAAAATATTCCGTAAAGTGCAATTAACTAGCTTTCTATGTGTATTCCAATGTACTAATGTAGGTACATTATCTTTATTGCGTTCTGCAATCCTCGTACACGTATCGCGTAAAGGCTTGTGCAGACCAGCGCGACACGCGACGCATACCTTTTTAGTCGACTTTTTGTCGTAGTTGGATTTTAGTTTCTATAACTTTAATTTTTATTATTTCAGGAAATTTAGATTCAAGCATATACAAGGTATGTGCTTGAATCCCAGCGATTAACCTTTTTGTGCTTTATCATGAAGCGAGCTTGTCATTTCGTTAGGTGCGTAGATCGCAAAAAATAACCGTTAAAATTAAATTACTGTACGCCATTACATTATGGTTTAGATAAATAGGATATAATTCTTTACCGGTCTCATGTTTGGTTTATACGGGTCTAAATTTCCTGAAATAATAAAAATTAAAGTTATAGAAACTAAAACCCAACTACGACAAAAAGTCGACTAAAAAGGAATAAACAAGACATCACAGACAGACAAATTAAAAATCCGGAGTCACACATATTTGGGCATATTTTTTTGTTTTTTTTTTTTCAGACGTAATTCTAGTCCATAGTTTTACACTCATACATTTAAATTATAAACTATTTTAAATTCTAAACAGATAAAAAATAAAATTGTGTTTTAAAATTTTTCAAAATGTCTAACAGATTACTATGTGGCTCCAGTTTTTTTTTTAAGTTCATATCTTTGTCTTCTAGAGGGCGCCATATTCAATTAAAAGTGACGTCACATGACCTAACCTGCGGACAACCAAGTCGCTTCCAACGATATCTCATTTATGAAATAACGATGAGTAGTTAAGAATTTATGAGGGAACAGATGCACATACATACCCACATACATATATTGTTATATATGTGGGTATGTATGTGCATCTCTTCAAAATCATAATCCTCCTTTTTGCTTTGCCGTAGTCGGGTAAAAAAAGTGACCAATGGAAAGAGAGAGTAGTACAACCTCCACAAAAAATATAATTGGAACATCGTCCTAATCTTCAGTTTCACGTTATTCTGAAGATCGTAACTTTCCCACAAGTCGGGATTGTTTGTGCCTTGTCTGCTCATAATAAGTTTGTCAGCCGCGGCTACACTTTACGATCCTCGAGAGGCAGAAGTCTGAGTGACTCGGCGCCCTAACCCTGATTAAGGTAATATATTGAAAAAAATGGGCTTTTCCTTTATCGTGTACCTTTTTAATATAGAATACAATATGGATTTAACATTTTGTTGTATGTTTTTTGACTATAAGACCTAGCATCTTGAAAAAGGAATACACGACCCTATGAAAAATCGACACAAAAAAATTGCAAAAGTCTATATATTTTTTCTACGTGGCGGCCGACCACGGAAGATAGAACTGCCACTCCCCGCGTGCGGGGAAATAAGCCACGCCCATCAAACTACTATTAATTTATTTTCAAGGTAGAGCCTTTAGTTGACTTTTGGCTTTCCCAAATGTAGATGAGTATGTACTCTATCTTCATAAGGGAGTCGGTAAGTCGATCTCTAACTTTTTAATAGGTAGGTGTCATATTCATTAAAAAGTTTATTTTAACGATCATCGTTTAGAACTTAGGTAAATACGGTTGGTTGAAACCGCCAAAACATTGCAAGAAAGGATAAAGCCTCGTAAGGTAAACAAAAGGTAGGAAACACTCCGGGAGTGCCGACAGAAGTGAAAACATGAACAATTTTACCGTGCAGGAAATACTTTTAATTAGGTGTCGGTAACGGTAACAGTGTCGCGAGTTCAATAATTTTTCCAATCTCAAAAATGCCCAACGCGCCAAAAGAAGTTTTCACTTAAAAAAAACCGGTCAAGTGCGTATCGGACCATGCACAATGAAGGGTTCCATAGTTGGGATGAATTTATCCCAAAAGCAAACTTAACATTGTAGTTGAAAAACATGTTCTCCCATACATCGATATACGCCACGGTCAATTCTCCAACTGCAAATCAGCAAAGGTAAGTTAGTAATCGCAAAAAAAAAATGTTTTATGTGATAAAACTACAAATTAACGATTTTCTGACTTTTTCCTTCACCCACTTGTGAACTCACACGTGTGCACTTGTGTGCTTGCCAAATTTCATGATTCAAAGTCAACGGACTTTGATTTATTTGCGAATCTCAAAATATTTCGCATAAATGGCCGTATTTTTTTATTGCGTTGACTTAGAAGCTTGATTTTGTTTAAAGCTCCAAGGGACCCTAGACCTACGTATTTGATATTAATTTCAACTTGATAACGCGTTCCTGAGAAAAAGGGTCTTGACCATAGATATAAGAAAGAAGGAGATATGCCCGGTAGTTGAAAATGTATCGAAACCCAATGTCTCCACTTTGTCCCCACTACCTCGCCACTAGTCACCACAACTACACATGCAGATCAGTAAACCAAATAGAAACGAGGCTGCGCTCCTCTCTTGCAATTCATAAATCAGAACGTACTACACAATCAATTATAAACCTTATCCCATCAAACACAGCGTGCATTTACCATGCACCGTACAACTCACTCACACGAAAACATCATTTCTATCGTTGTGCTGTACAGAAACAATTTATTTTACATATACGCTAGTGATTGACTAAATCGGAAAGGTATCGATTCTTCCATTTAATATTATCGACGGTGAAGTATCAATATCTAATAACTAAAATTTTGGCGGTTTTCACTTACTAATGTTTACTTCAAATGGTCAAAAACTATAGAAATTAAACGTTTTTTTCTCCTCCTGTAAAACCATGTTTTTGTAGTTATTAGATATTGATACTTCACCGTCGTTATACTTTAAAAAATTTGGTGTCCTGAAAATAAAATAAATAAAAACGATAAGTCCAGAAAATATTATAATAAAAATAAATAATAAGCAAAAAATTCAAACAAATAAAAATCCAGTTACGTTGGTTTAAACTGTCATAGTTTATTTGAAACAGTAGATATTGTTGAACCCTGCTATGATGTTTACTCACTGACCTGTAAAGTGGAGGCATTTGTGCAGCACTTGACGCTTTGATATTACTGGAGTGGCATTTTTTGTCAAATAGTGTAATCTTAAATTAATATATTTTTCCATGACTGCTTTAATTTGAAATATTATGTGATTATTCATCGGAGACTGCTCAAATTGGTGAAACTTAATATTTTCAAAGAGACCTAATCCTATGAAGTGAGGCAAAGCCTTTGCCGTGAGTTCCTGTTTGACATTTTTAGTTTTAACTGTTAATTTATTATTGGTGAGACAAGCTGTTTTTATGATTATTTCCATTATCTTACAAATCATGACGACATCAGGAGATGGGTACATAAGCCCACCTTTGTCCTTATACTTTATAAAATGATGTGTTTCTTCATATTTGTAATTATCTGAACCATGCCGATTACTATAACGCATTCGAAGCTTTTGAAGACTTTAACGGAAGTAAAATACCAAAACCATAAAAAAGTAAGGAAATAGCACGAGTATAAGGCATAATAGACCAGCGATAATTCAAACCCAAAACACTCTACCTAAAATTTTATTAACTTTACGACCGTTGGTTACGCATTTCTCTACCACGCTGTAAAATAATCAAAATAAGTAAAACACATTCTTTCACATCGATCTTCCACCCGGGTAAAAGAGTTGACAAATTGAAGAATAAAGTATAATAGCAATAAATTCATTCGCCAAACGACATTGTTGTCGATAGCCTACGTTAGTGGATCTGCACAACCACATCACTAGCTCGTCGCCAGACACAGCGGCCGTACTGCGCGATGCATCCGCAGTCCACAGTATCGTTTCGTGATTTTTACATTGCTTGTTGAGTCACTGAGCGACATATTTAGGTAGTGGTTAACGAGCAATGTATGTAGTGCAAAAATAGTACAGTCGCTGTGATATTTGGAAACAAAAACAATGTAGTAAAAGCAAGAAATATTTTACGATTTGTTGTTTTTCATTATTTTAAAGACAAATATAGTAAATACTTGTAATTACATATGGTAAGTGATTCCATGATTCACAAAGTTTTTGTTTTGACTTCAGTTTTTACAAGAAACCACTGAACAACACGGCATTCTTATAAATTGTCCCGATCACAGCCGAAAGCACACTAGTTCGCGGAGACGGCCATTTTCGTATGCAATGAGCACTTTGATCATTACGCGCGAACACAGACACGCCCCCATGCCACTTCTCCTGTTATTTATATTTCTATGGTCTTGACAGACTGACAGACAGACAACGAAGTGATCCTATCAGGGTTCCGTTTTTTTTCCTTTTGAGGTACGGAACCCTAAAAATTGTGCAACTTGGAAACCATCAACATTTCTCATAGTTTTACACATCGGTATTTTATACATACATACATAAACTCACGCCTTCTTCCCATGGGGGTAGGCAGAAACTACAGAACGCCACCTGCTACGATCCTTACATACTCCTTTTGCTTCGTTTACGTTCATACATCGTTGTACACGCACGCAAGTTTTACTTGATGGGAAATGTTACCCATCTAAAATTAAGGCGACGATAACCGATTTTTAATGATTTTATACTGATGATCACGTCTAAACGAGTAGTGTTAATGATTTAGAAAAAATATATGTTAAATTAGAACATTTTCTTAATAACTTAATATAGGAATATTTTAGATTATGTTTAAATTACATACTGAAATTAATTTGTAAAGTTATGTCTAACACGGATAAAAAACTGAGATTCACGCAAAGCCTATCAAGCGTACTTTTCTGAAATCTTCATCATTTTAAAGATAGTTTAATTATTGATCTTTTAGTATACGTGTTTTATTAAAATAGCTTTAGTTTTATGTATAATAAATTAATAATGCGTCTAATTTGGGACAGCGCTCCTTGATGGGCGAGTCCTATTAAGTAGGCTGGACGTACGACGCGTTACGTGAGCTCAGTACAGAACACGCAAGCTAACCACTCAAGGTCACTGGCATATATCTGCGTTAAGTTAGAGTGCTGTAAATGCTGTAAAGGTGCAAAAATAAAACAGTGGCACTCCGGGAGTGCCGACAAAAGTGAAAACTTGAAAAAAAATTGGCATTGCGGTAATCAACGCGTTGACGTCTTTTACTCCATGCACCGCGGTAATCAACGCGTTGATGTTTTTTACTCCATGCACCGCGGTAATCAACGCGTTGATGTCTTTTACTCCATGCACCGCGGTAATCAACGCGTTGATGTTTTTTACTCCATGCACCGCGGTAATCAACGCGTTGATGTCTTTTTAATGGTCAAAACCTGGTGTCGTCACAGTGTCGCGAAATCAATGGTTTAGTCCCATCTCAAAAATGCCCAACGCGCCTAAAGAAGTTTACACTTCAATTAAGTTATAATGCTGCTTTATAATTTATCATCATGACAGCCGAAAAAAGTCCACTACCTCCCAAGCGTCGCGTCGCCACATGTGTCGGCGCCCTTTTCTCCTGCGAATTTCTGAATTTCTGGAACTCGGAGCAGCCCGCTGAAATTCTTGATGATTGTAATGATTATTATTTCAGTATGTGCAAAAATAGAAAACAAACAATTTCGTGGGCTACCTTATACTTAGAACATCCTGCTTACCCTTGCAGATCCATTATTAACCACAATATTGCGCCCCCTTCCATCTCAATCCCTTTTTATGACGGGAATGTGCCTATCGTTTATATCAATTTGATCCCTGTAATAAACGCAACAGCCTGGCTATGAAACTCATAACTGTTGTTTTATATACTTTCGACGTTTAATTTTATGTCTAGCTTGATATTACCTACCTTCTGTTGCTTTTTTCAATTTAAGGCTTGTGCAGACCAGCGCGACACGCGACGCGACACAAAGGCACCGACCGTCGCATGACGAGCGGTGCCTTTGTGTCGCGTCGCGTGTCGCGCTGGTCTGCACAAGCCTTTATGATGATGTTCAAGCTAGTACAAATCACCTTTTAAAGCATCTATGAGCTTACCTAGAGACCATAGGGGGTGTCAATTTTGTTTTTAAGTAACAATCAATCACACTTTAAATGGATATACTTATAGTCTGTCCTAAAATTATCTGATCAAAGTGTAAACAAACCCTGTTGAGGTTAAATTCTTACTTAATCACTCACCAAGGAGAATTTGTCATTTGTCAAAATGTGTCAAATAATCCAACAATTATTGCTTGGAATACGAGGGTCATTCAATAAATACTTAGCCTACAACAAGTAAACAAACATTTTGGAAAAATGGCAATTTATTTTTCAACATAGTCTCCTTTTAGTTCGATACACTTAGCCCAGCGATGCTCCAACTTTTTTAACCCGTCCGAAAAATAGTTTTTGTCAAACTCTGCAAAATAGGCCTCCGTGGCGGCGATTACCTCCTCATTCGATCCATATCTATTCCCGGCGAGTGATTTTTTCAGATTAGGAAACAGAAAGAAGTCACAAGGGGCCAAATCTGGAGAATACGGTGGATGGGGCAGCAATTCGTAGCGTAATTCGACCAATTTGGCCATGGCAACGGCAGACGTGTGAACCGGTGCGTTGTCGTGGTGAAACAGCACTTTTTTCTTCGCCAGATGGTCGATGGTCGTTTTTTCTTTAATTCGGCGTCGAATCGGCCCAATAAATCGGCATAGTAAAGCCCTGTAATTGTTTTACCCTTCTCGAGGTAATCGATGTAGATCACACCTTGTGAATCCCAGAAAACGGTGGCCATAACTTTTCCGGCCGATTTTACAGCTTTCGCCTTCTTTGGAGCACGTTCCCCGGTCTGGATCCATTGTTTTGATTGCTCCTTGGTCTCTGGTGTGTACCAGTGGATCCAGGTTTCATCGACGGTCACAAAACGACGCAAAAACTCCGCTGGATTCCGCTTAAACAGCGCCAAACACGTCTCCGATGTGGTCTCACGGTCTCACGGTTGCGCTTGTTTTCTGGTGTGAGTAAACGCGGCACCCATCGCGCCGACAGATTTCTCATGCCGAGTTCCTCGTGAAGAATATGATGCACTGTTCCTTTTGAAATGCCTACAGTCTCAGCTAGCTCCCGAACCTTCAATCGGCGATCTGCCAATACGAGATCATGGATTTTTTTTTAATGTTTTCCTCCGTAGCAGCTGTTTTCGGTGCACCTGGACGTGGTTCATCAAAAACCGACGTACGGCCACGTGCAAACTCGTTGAACCAATTCTTGACGGTGGCCATCGATGGAGAAGAGTCACCGTACACAGCATCCAAGCGCTCTTTGATTTCGATGCGCGTTTTCCCTTCCAAAAATAGGAATCGAATCACCGAACGATATTGCTCATTTTCCATTTTTGTAAAACCGATCGACACGTTCGCTTCCATAAGTTGTCAAATTAAAACAAATGAAGGGATTGGAATGAAAATTTTAAAAAAGAGTTAAAAAAGAATGTGCTACACTTTTGAAACTACAGCGCCCTCTGGCGATGAGGCTAGGTACTTATTGAATGCACCTCGTATATTAAATTATAATTGAAAAATCATCGACGACCTCTGTGGTTATAAAATGAACCTTATTTAAATTAGTTTGGTTTAAGTATTTATTCAAATAATCAAATCGAAGCACTCAATTTGTGTCGCTTAACTTCAAACTCGGATAAATCCACTCTACCCTCTTAGGAGATATTTTTAAAAATCGAATTCAGATTATTATCACAATAATCTGAATTCCATTATTTAAAAAGCAGTATTTTTTTATCACGGCAACAGTATTGAAGAAAACAATCTTTTAAGAAAATTCAGTATTAAGCCACTCATTCTTTCAAAATTGTATATTTGGATTGGAGTTACCTTCATTTGATATAATGGAATCCAATTTATATATCTTTGAAAAAACTCATTGTGGATTTATAGAATTTTACGGCGAAGTTTTATACAAGACCGCTTGCGGCTACTTGGTCAAACAAATTTTCAAGCAAATGTTCAAACAAATTGGAATTATCCATGGGAACTGTCTAAATAATAAAAAAACTTTTTACAAAAAAAACAACCGACTTCAAAAAAAAACACTACAAAGTGAAAAATAACTTTAATTTCGGAAGTCGGTGTCTTTGGTTTTGAATTTTCGTTTGTCACCGACTTCAGAAATTAAAGTTATTTTTCACTTTGTAGTGTTTTTTTTTGAAGTCGGTTGTTTTTTTTGTAAAAAGTTTTTATTTTTCACTTTTTAGTTGTGGTACCTACCCCACACAAACCTGCTATGTGAATAACAGTGACAAGAAGTTATCATATCATCTACATACTAAGTGGGAAAAAATACGTATAATTGAAGCTAACTCAAGAACTACCCAAGCAAAGTTAATAAAATTTATATGGGACCACCTCTGAAGTATGATTTACCAAACAAAAAAAGAATCATCAAAATCTATTCATAATTGGCGGAGTAATCGCGTAACAAACATACAAAAAAAAAAAAAAAACATACTGACGAATTGAGAACCTCCTCCTTTTGGAAGTCGGTTAAAAATAAACAAAAAAAGCGGGAGTGTACTGTCATGTCGCAGAGTTTACGTCGACTGACGGCCATGTTGAACAAACGCAATTCGCTGATTGGCTCTCATGGACTTAACTACATTTGAAAAAAACTGTCTCAGGATCTATCTGACTTCGATAAAATATTATGATTTTGACGGTTTATTTCTCAAGAACCATGCGGATATATACACAACCAATAAAATTGTTTAAATGCTTTTTTTTTACTTTTTCTTTTGATACAAAAATCTTAAAAATTCTCAGAATTGGATTTATTCGAGTTTGAAGTTAAGCGACACATTTGTAATTGGCGTTACAAATTGGCATAAGATAAGAAACTATGTGACCATTTCCACAAATGCTAAGCTGTGAAGCGGAGCGAGTAAGATGCGCTATGAAGATGCGCCGCTGCGAGGCAGCTGTGAGAGGACGATGCGAGCTTTGCGATGCATCGACAGTAGGGAAGACACTGCTCTACACATATAACTATGTCGCAGGCAGATTGAATGATTCGTCATTATAGAAACGGCGCCGTCCGTTTACAAACGCTCGCAGTTAAGCAAAATCCCGAAGGCAAATGGGCAACTAGCTTCATCTTTCTGAGTGACCGACCCCTGGACAATTCAATAATGCTTTTCGACTCGAGGTGAACCCTCCGGGAGGATTACCGGCATTACGTTTGCGCTAAAGTTAACTATCGCGGACTTTCAACGGCATTGGGTTTAAAACCGTGTTATAAAACACTGTAAAACGAAGTAAAATTGTGTTTTCAGGGGGTCTTGTCGCTATACGTAGTTTCCAACCTTTTAATTTTTTTGCGAATATTTGTAGCCGTGAACAAAACAATTTAAAAAAATTAAAATGCTTGGATTTTAAAACCAACGCATACTGCACTAATAAATATTGTTAAAATATACATCAGATTTTATTTTCACGGATTATTATGCTGGATGCGGAAAGCACAGAATCGGTCGAAGTGGAGGTGCTTGGGAGAGGCCTATGTCCAGCAGTGGACGTCTTTCGACTGAAATGATGATGATTATGCTGTATTCGCTAAGAAAAATCTACATTTAAAATGTAGGTAATGAGCCCTCCGCGAGGGATCCCGGCATCCCATATGCGACAAGGTGAACCTTCCAGGAGGGCTCCCGGCACTGAACGTTTTAAAGAAATAAATTTGAATTTGAGTTTTGAGTTTGCATAAGTGATATGATTCAAAGACCCACTACAAAGTTAAAAAAATCTGAAACTCGCTATCATACGTACGGACCCGACCTACCTAAGTACCTACTGTAGGATTGATGACCTCCACGAAGAGGCACATCACATGTATCTAATAGGGGCCAGCCCTTATTACCCACTGCCCGGAGACAATTCTATTACGCCAGGTTACGACAAAAATGAGAACAAGGTGAGAATTTTGTTAAAAAAATATCCAATTTCATTATACCCGACTAGCTTGCGCCAGCGACTTCGCCCGCGTTATTTCTTTATAAATATAGCCTATGTTACTCAGTGACAATTTTAATAGAGCATTCTTCTGGTGAAGAGTTGCCATTCGTCCGGATAAAGCCGGACAGTGTTAGGCTTTTTGACCTCTTGTCCGGGCCAATGTGTCTGCGTCCGGCCAGTTCGGCTTCTGTTAGGCTTTTTAATATCTTTAATAAGCCAGCAATGGACGAAAGAAACTATTGCAAAAATGTTAATTGTGGAATTTAATTTATGACATGTAAACTTGCAAAATGTTTTATGATAAAATTATTAATGGAGGTTGAGCTTTTAAAGCACGTTTTTACCAAAGACATTTATGTAAATGAAAATGATAATACCGATTAAAACTTTCTTATAAAAAATATGTGTTTTATTTAACTTTTAGTCAAAAATCCAATTTTTTTGGCGTCCGTCCGCCGTGGGACCCAATAGTCCGGTTTTCTGATTTTTAACCGACTTCCAAAAAGGAGGAGGTTATATGTTCGTCGCGTATGTTTGTTTTTTTTTTTATGTATGTCCACCGATTTCTCCGTCAATTGTGGACCGATTTTGAAAATTATTTTTTTGTTTTAAAGGGTATGCTCTCGAGATGGTCCCATATAAATTTTATTAACTTTGCTTCGATAGTTTTTGAGTTAGCTTCAATAATACGTACTTTTTCCCACTTATTATGTGGATGATATGATAAATTCGTGACACTGTTATTTACATAGCAGGTAGTGGTTTTCGAATTTGTGTGAGGTAGGTACCACAACTAAAAAGTGAAAAATAAAAACTTTTTACAAAAAAAAAAAACAACCGACTTCAAAAAAACACTACAAAGTTAATAACTTTAATTTCGGAAGTCGGTGACAAAAAACGAAAATTCAAAACCAAAGACACCGACTTCCGAAATTAAAGTTATTTTTTACTTTGTAGTGTTTTTTGGAAGTCGGTTGTTTTTTTTTTTAGAGATGGCAACGCTATTCTGGTGAAATAATTTTTTAAATCGGTCCAGGAGTCGAGTTTATTCATTACAAACACACAAAAAATCAGATCTTTTCCCTTTATATAATACTAGCTTTTGCCCGCGGCTTCGCCCGCGTGGATGTCGGAAAATATCCCACTGGAACGTGCTACCGGGATTCAGAGTATCCTATGTCCTAACCCAGGTCATGGCCTATCCTATGCCTTTCATCTAGAAATCCGTTCAGTCGTTACGTCATGAAAAGGTAACAGGCTGATATTAAATCTGTTTTAGGGTTCCGTACCTAAAAATTGAAACATTAAAACCCTTAAAGGATGACTTCAATGTCTGTCAAGACCTTTTTCTCAGGAACGCGTGGAGGCATCAATTTGAAATAGATATCAAAAACTTAGATGGTGGTGGTGATCTCTCGCGTCCGGCCCTGGTCCAGACTATGGTAGAGAGCGAGACGGCATGGGAGGCCATCACATCCTTCTGCGAAGCAGTAATGCTCACGAAAGAGGAGGCATCATAATAGCATAGTACCAGAAGGAGACACCCTGGGCATCGGGAATCATCGTAGGCCGATTCCCGGCCGCCGTAGGCGCGGGCTTGCGGACGGTGAGCAATGGGTGGCTCACCGTCCGATAAGGACCAGGCCCGGGTCGACGGCGGGTTGTGTTCCACGCGCGCCTCAAAGAGATGTCAGCAGGTCCGCTAGGGCCAATGCCTGTTGCGGGTTGCGGTTATTGTCCGAAAGGGTTACTGTGGCCCCAGGCAATATAGGCAACTGAAAGAACACGGGTGGGTTTTAGTCAGTAAGAGTCTGACACGCCTTCCCGCTCCACCCAGAGCGGGAGAAGTTATTTGATAATTTCCCAACCAAAAAAAAAGTTAACGAAATAAAAAATACGGCCATTTGTGCCGCATATTTTGACACTCGCAAATAAACCAGTCTATTTGGTACTTCCCGTTGGTCCAGCAGCATGAAGTTTGTCGAGAAGTAAGGTCAAGTAAAGAGGAAAATCCGAAAATTGGTAATTTATAGTTCTATAATGAACGGCAAAGTTAAGTTTTTTCAGCAATCTGGGGTTAAAAACTCATAGGCCGTGTCTTGGAGTAACAAACCTCAGTTGGCCCAATATAGTTTTTTGGTTCTAGTAATAATAAGAAATAGGATAGACCGGCATCAAAAAAGATTTGTGAAAATTGGCCGTTTTCTTGCTGACTGTACAATTTTTTTCAAAATCTGTGAATGCAGATCAAAATGTTTTAAAAAGTTAAGGACAGTCTCCTAAGACTGTTTTCTTGTAGCGACAACGGTTAAGGTACCTTATTGCTCCATATCAAAATCCACCCTGTATATGCTATGATTGACTGCTTAGTTCCATAAAGGTATAGCGTGATGATAATTTTTTAAAAGGTTAAATCCGTAACTATCTGCAATATTCTAACCTTTTGGCTAGCCTTTTTACAATTTGCGGTAAACTGTAAAGGAATACAAACATAATGCTATATTGCTCATCCCCCATAGCAAATAGCGTGATAATAGTTTTTGAAAAATCTATTGTGAAGTTACCATTATTTGACTTATAGATTATATTTATACCAATTTTCAAGTTAATTAAGCCACACAGTAAAATCCTCCACTCTAAAAATTAATACCCCGTTTCACCCCGTTAGGGGTAGATTTTCAAAAAACCCTGATATACGTTTTTATTTATTTTCAGTTTTAATTATAAATACTGAGTTTCGAGTTAATCAGACCGCTCGTTAAAATTCTTCCATACAAACTTTGACACCCCCCAATCCTCCTTTAGGGGGTATTTTAGAAAAACTAAAAATGGCAAACTTTATAATTTACATAGATAAGTATTCGTGTCAAGTTTCAAGTTTATTAACTCAAGGAATAAGATTTTTCATACAAACAATATCCCCCCTTTTCACCCTCTTAAAGGTCGAATTTCCAAAAATCCGTTCTTAGCGGACGTCTACTAACTATAAACTACCTTCCTACCAAGTTTCATCTTCATACATCAAGCGGTTTTCGAGATTTCGTGATGAATGAGTGAGTGAGTGACCTTTCGCTTTTATATATTTAGATTAGATTAGTTTAGACATAGATGAAGCATACAAGTTTGAACGTAACCGTGGTTTGCTATTGCCACCCTACACGCTGTTTAGTTAGTTTTACCTTGCTTATTAACATGAACCAACAGTGTTAAACACAGTACAAACAAAATTACAAAGTGATAAATTGATAATAGATATTATGACGGACAACAAAAACAATGAATTAATATTGGCAACACGAACAGATGGTTAACATCGATTTAAAAAAAAACTTGAACATACATGGTATTGAACAAATAAAGGGTTTGACAGCGACACAGCTTGCTTGTTATAGCTATACCTACTGCAGAAGGTTGAGGGATTTCATTGTTTACCTAGTAATAAAATGATATCAAATATCTGCATGTAACATAACATCACGGAGGGTTCTTCTCAGAAGAGAAGTGTATCTATGGTACCTAACCTACACCCACAATGTGCCAGTGTTACCTATTTCTACTTACAAAGAATGTGAAGTAGGTACAGTATTTCTATTCTCTTAATGTCCTTCGGGAATCATCGCATTTCCGAGTTCAAACGAATGCAAATTTCCATGTCCATCAATGATTAGATTTATCTTTGTATAATAATTTGAATTCAGAACTAAGTACTTTACTGTTGTGTTGTTTTCGTGTGAACTATATAGAGCTGTAAAACTATTTTCCTGTCTGTCGTGCCTGCGACTTTAGCAGTTTTTCTACTATATTTTAAATAAATTACATTAAGTTAAAAGAGTATTAACAACTCTATGTACTTTCAAGTCGATTGAGAGCGTCCGATCTGCACCAAGAGCAAAGGGCAACTAATAGAAACATAGATAATACACTTAGGCCCGTATTACAGAACGTCACTCAATACTCAAGCATTACTTAAAACAAAACTAGATTCAAGCCATTTGATTGGTTGAAACTAGTTTTAAGTAATGCTTGAGTATTGAGTGACGACCCGACGACTGACGAAACACGAGGTTTGCCGAGGGACATTAAGAACATATTTGTACTGTAAGTGTGCGATAATCCCTCTTATTTCATTTGTTCATTAGCACCAGTTTTACGAGTGTTTGCCCAAGGAGAAGAGCGAAACGCATGGGGAGGTAGGGGCGTCCCGTGACGTCAGCGACCCTGACCCAGTCTGCTCGCTCCTACCCCCAACCCAGACCAAGACCAAACTACACGTGCGTGAGAATCAAGTCTACATAATTGTATTTTTCTTGTACCCAATAGAATACACTTTAATATGTAGGTACACTAAGATACAAATTACAGATCATTAATTGATGTCTAGGTACATCAATACGCTGTCCCCGGCGAATAAAATCGTAATCGTAAAAACTAAATTTTACAGGAAAAATTAAAAACAGTTTTTTGTGAATTTCTTATTAACATACATAGCGGAATTGTTCAAATACCAAAACAAAAGTGATTTTTTACATTCATTACAATACACCTTAAAATCTCGTAATTTCTGAAATAACCGTAGGAAATGTATGAAAAAAATTGACAGAGTGTAATCGGACCTCTAAATATCGAATATTAATCCGATCCAGCCTATCCGTTGCTGTCCTCCACCAGCGACGCCCTAAGTCGAGGTCCATACCCCACAGGGGGTGCCCTTAGCGTGTAGTCGCTTAATTTCTAAGTTTTATGCCCTGGCTGGAGGCCTTAATTTATTGAGGCAGCCACAGGAAAGTCCGGTTAAGCATCCGACAACCTTCTAGGTGACCTGCGAGAAGCCAAACAAAAAAAATATTGAATCCTATGCAATAAACTTAAAACTATCGTAATAGCATATTACCATTTTATTCGCCGGGGACGAATCGGTCGAAGTGGAGGTGCTTGGGGGAGGCCTATGTTCAGCAGTGGACGTCTTTCGGCTGAAATGATGATGATGATGATGATTCGCCGGGGACAGCGAATTAATGATCTGTAATTTATAGGGTGACACAAATGGCGACCATCGCTAAAAGCGATCTATTAAAGATAACCTTTGGACGGATTTAAAGTTAGAAGGAGAGACAATACTGCAGGTAGTCTGTGGTGTAACATTTACATATACCTACACTTAATACATAGATACATATTATACACTAGCGGACGTCACGCGGTTTCACCCGCGTAGTTCCCGTTCCCTTGGGAGTACGGGGATAAAATATAGCCTATGTTACTCGCTGATAATGTAGCTATCAATTTCTGAAAGAATTTTTCAAATCGGTCCAGTAGTTTTTAAGTTTATTCGTTACATACAAAAATTCAAAAATACAAATATTTCCTCTTTATATTATTGCTATAGAAGTATCTATTAGATAAAGCATAATATATCATGACCAGTGGTACAAGATAGAATTTGAAAAAACAAAAAAAAATGGTTTTACATTTAAAACCGAAGTCCAAAGCAAAACCAATACGAATGGCCGTTGATAAAATTATGTTCTCACTCTCATATCTTCTTTTCGAATATAGATGTAATCGATTGGAAGTCACTTAATAAGCGGTAGGGGATGTGGACGTACCTAGCATCAACGTATAAGTAGGTCAAGGATAGTAGGTACATTGTAGACATTTTACAATCATAATATTGCGTTCAGTATTCCTCATACACCAGAAAACCATTGTAACGACAGTGATTTTAACACGTTCAGTGCTGGGGAGGGTTCATCTAGTCGCATATGGGATGTCGGGAGCCCTCGCGGAGGGCTCATTATAAATGTAGGTTTTTCTTAGCGAATACAACACTATAAACCGTAAAAATAAAATATGATGTATATTTTAACAAGATTTACGCGTTGGTTTTATAATCCAAGCATTTTAAATTTTTTTGTTCATGGTTACAAATATTCACAAAAAATTTAAAAGGTTGGAAACAACTTATAGCGACAAGACCCCCTTTTTTTGTGGGAAATTATCAAATAACTTCTACCGCTCTGGGTGGAGCGGGAGGGCGTGTCAGACTCTTACTGACTAAAACCCACCCGTGTTCCTTCCTATGCCATATTGCCGGGGGCCACGATTTCCCCATCGGTTTTCTTCGAACCCCCGGCAGGCATTGGCCCTAGCGGACCCCGTCAATTGTGCTGACATCTCTTTGAGGCGCGCGTGGAAGACAACGCGCTGTCGACCCGGGCTTGGTCCTTATCGGACGGCGAGCTACCCATTGCTCACAGTCCGCAAGCCCGCGCCTACGGTGGCCGGAAATCTTCCTGCGATTCCCGACGCCCAGGGTGTCTCCTGCTGCGGCGGTTAGGGGCGCGAGGGCGCGAAATTTGCCTCTCCCTCACGCGCTCCGTCTCCTCCTTCGCAAGCATTACTGCTTCGCAGAAAGAGGTGACGGCCTCCCATTTCCTCTCGCTCCGTAGCATGGCCCGAATCAGGGCCGGACGCGAGAGATCACCGCCGCCGATCGCATCCACGAGGACACGGCGATGCCCTGCCCAAGCCGGGCAGACCTCCACCGTATGCTCCACCGTGTCCTCCGGGCGATCCACACAGTGACGACACCCGGGCGTTTCCTCCCGCTTTATCCTGAACAGGTACCTCCCGAAACAGCCGTGTCCGGTGAGTACCTGCGTCAGGCGGAAGGTGAGGACGCCGTGGCGCCTCTCTAGCCACTCCTCAAAGAGGGGTCTTATCGCCGCAATTGTGGCGTGCCCAGCGACAAGACCCCCTGAAAATACTATTTTACTTCGTTTTACAGTGTTTTATAACACGGTTTTAAACCTAATGCAGTTGACCATCCGCGTTTGTTAACTTTAGCGCAAACGTAATAGCGGTAACCCTCCCGGAGGGTTCACTTCTAATATGTATGGCAGCATGGCGTATGAGTTCTATGAAAAGTGGGTGGAGTCGAAAGTGTTAAGAGATTGTTTTTATTGTTAGGTGCCGATGATAGGTAATACTATTTTGTTACTGGCATCGAACCGTTATAAATAAGCTATTTCGCTGTCACCGGCGAATAAAATCGTAGTAAAAACTAAATTTTACAGGAAAAATAAAAAACTGTTTTTTGTGAATATCTTATTAATTTACATAGTGAAATTGTTCATACCAAAAGAAAAGTGATTTTTTACATTCATTACAATAATCTCGTAACTTCTGAAGTAACCGTAGGAAATGAATGAAATAATTGACAGAGTGTAATCGGACTTCTAAATATCGAATATGCAATAAAGTTAAAACTATGGTAACAGCACATTACCATTTTATTCGCCGGGGACAGCGAATTTTCTCTTCTTCCAAGATCTGTACATAGGGACAACATAACATCACACCAGTATTTCCCGAAGAGCAGCATTGTCGGCAGGCGACATTAAAAAGCCACATTTCGCTAGATTTTTTTATGTGTAACATCTTTTCTCTCGCTTTCCCGCAATCTGTGGGAGTGATTTCGTAAAAAGCGACGGAAGTGTGTAACAGGAAGGCGGGGGAAGCGCGCGCTATTTGATATGACCAATAAGCACGCAAGAGTTGGTCGATGGTATCAACCCATTTTCCGAGAGGTTGGTACTGTCAGCCAAGATGTCAGATGTAAAGGTGATGTTACACCGGCGAGGCGAGGCGTGGATGGGATGGGCGAGAATTGAAATTTTTATGACATTTATATCCACGCCCTGCCCTTCATTGGTGAAAAATTTCTAGATGTGCGAGGATGTGCGAGGCGAGAATTGAAATATTTGTTAGTACAATATTGAACTTTATTACTGTATGAATAGAGCATTTATGTACTCTGTAAAACGAATATACAAATCTCGCACCGGCCATCGAGGGCGCACCGTCTCTCTCCGTCAAGCGCTGCCTCGCGATGTCTCGCGCTGGCATGCGCTGGCACGCGCCCGGCTCGTTCCGACCATCGCGAGACATCTCTGCATACTATATTCTCGGCTGGCCGGTGCGTGATATCGCGAGCCGGCGCGAGGCAGCACTGGACATCTTTCGGTGTAAAAGGGTAAGCGTGATTTCAATTCTCGCCCATCCCATTTTTTACAAACTTTACTCGCAATATTTTTGATCGACCTTTCTAACGACACCCCACACCAAGGAAAGACGAGAAAAAAAAAAACATCCCCACTTTACGTGTAGGGGAGGTACCCTAAAAAAAAACCGGCCAAGTGCGTGTCGGACTACGCACAATGAAGGGTTCCGTAGTTGAGATGAATTTATTTATCCCAAGAACAAACTTAACATTGTAGTTGAAAAACATGTTCTCCCATACATTCCAACTGCAAATCATCGCTCGGCATCCAATACCGCGACAGTGACATTTTTTTTTAAATTGCAGGGTCATTTATTTGAACGTGTAGAATGAATAAAACAAAAATCAGATTTTCGTAAAAAAATTCACATTCGCGGTATTAATATAATAATAATACATTTAAACGAGAAATTCTTGTATATACCTACGTATATATAATCTGAATCTCGGAAACGGCTCCAAGATTTTTTATTAAATTTAGTATGCAGGGGGTTTCAGGAGCGATAAATCGATCTAGCTAGGTTTCATATTTAGAAAACGTCGTTCAAAAAAAATTATAATCCAGATATTTTTCTTTATTCAAGTAACAAGGACTCATTGCGTTAGTAAACTTATGAACTATGTTAACTTATTTTACGAGGTCACTTGGAAAGTTTTGCGACTAACAGTTTTTGTCTATAGAATACTGGCTGGTTTTGATGTCAATTAAAACGATGACTATTTATTACAAAAAAACATAACATTCCAAATTCGAAATTCCCTCCACATTTTTTTACGAGCAAAATCAAAATACTCTGTCTTACTGAAAACTGGATTTATAACGAGAACATTTTCGCGCGATGATTTTGTACAATTTCAAATGTCGACTAAAACCAGAAGAATCGTTTGAAAGACTTCGAATGGTGTTCATAGAAAAAAGCCCTTCTAAAGAGACTGTTTTTCGCTGGTTCAACGAATTTATGGGTGGTCTAGTAATTTTGGCAGACAGAAAGAAGTGGCCGCCCTATGACGGTTGTTACATAACAAAAAGTGCTGGCTGTGAAAAATTTAATTCAAGAGAATAGGCGAATTACATATGAAGAGGTTCAGCATACACCGTGAAATTTGAATCACAGTTTTGCTAGAACAAACGTTGTTCAGACCATGGTCTACTACTATTCTACAGCATCCAATAAAAAAAAACATAATTGGTTTTTGAAATAACACAAAAAAAGCAAAGTTTAAAATGTCAAGATTATCGTTACTCCCTACAACACAGACACCACGTATACGGTTTTTCAAAAACCAATTTATGTTTTTTTTTTTATTGGATTCTGTAGAATGGTAGTAGACCATGGTCTGAATAAAGTTTGTTCTAGCAAAACTGTGATTCAAATTTCACGGTGTATACTGCCGATTGGATCGGGAAGTGTGCATGAAATTCTACACAGGCATCTTCGGTTATGGAAGATAGTTTCACGCTGGTACCGTAAAATCTAACACAGGGTCAGAAGGAGGTTCGGGTAGAATGGTGCCGAGACATGATAGCAAAATTGGTAGCAGGCTCGTCTCGGCGCGTTTAAGATATCATTACGGGTGATGAATGTTGGATTTATCAATATGATCCAGAAATGAAGCATCAGTCGACCGTGTGGCTGTTTCAAAATGAACCAACGCCTACCAAAGGGAAGCGAGCCAGAAGTGCAGGCAAAATGTTGATCGCAAGTTTTTTTTTTTTTTCTACCAGGTTATCTGGTGTCAATACCCTGACGAGATCAAAGAAGCATCAATGCTGAATGGTATGTTGCCAAATGTTTGCCAGAAGTTTTTACTACTGCAAGCAGCAAGCGACCGAACACTGGCCTCCGTGGGCTACTGCTTCACCACGACAACGCGCTGGCTCACTCGGCGCTCAAAACAAGGGACTTTCTGGACAGCACACCGGTCAAATTTATAGGTCATCCTCCTTACAGTCCCGATTTGGCTCCGTGCGACTTTTTCTTGTTCCCCAAAATAAAAAATCAACTCAAAGGAAAACAGTTTTCATCACCTGAAGATGCACTGGGTGCGTTTGAGAAGGAGATTGGAGAGGTGTCTGATGCGGACTGGAAAATGTGTTTTGAAAATTTGTTTAGACGTATAAAACTGTGTATGCCAATGGAGAGTTCTTTCAAAAGATATAATAAAAAAAATTATAACCTGTAGTATATTTTTTTCTAGTATCACAAAACTTTCTGAGTGCCCCACGTAATCTAGTTTAAATTTATTTCACCCCATGGGAGACGGCACTGCAGTGATTGATGTTGTGGCGTCACGTATTTGTGAATTTGTGAACGCACATTAGTATACGTGGCGTCGCCTGTTATGTTTAGTTAATTATAAGTAGTCAGGAACGCACCCTTGTAAGTGGCAACACGAAGCCACGGTTCGGGGCGTTACCTACAGCGGGCCCTTTTAGTAGCGTCGCTCGCTTGCTTCTTAACCGTCGCGGGACAGACTAGATATTACATTGTCATTAGTATTTTGTCCCTACGATTATAACTAGTTATAAGATAGTGTACCTAACGTTAGAACTTCATACGTGTGACCATTATATAATTATTTCTGCAAGTTGAAGTTTCTCTTCCGCTCCTTGACTCTGTTTCACCTCCAATACGCGTAAAAGGAGACAGGTGGAATACCTTCCACCTATGTCCCCAAAGTGGTGACCCCGACGTGATCTGCGATTGCGTCAACCTGAGGTGAACAGCAGCAAGCTACGAGTTGAACTGGTACCGCGTCTGAGCTGGAAATACAACCAAGAGGAAGCCGACCACGCCCTGGACACTCTGCTGCTAACGACTCATCGGAACCTGCGGACTGCGAGACTACGGCTCTCCTTATTCGCACAGTTCCCGTTTTACGTCCGTCTACTAGTGCTATAGTGTTCTAAAATCGTTTTTAAATTCAAAAGTGCTACAAATATTTAGTGATCAATTCCAAAAAGAGTTTTTTTTTTTTTGTGAGTGCGCATTCTATTTTTAGACATCTCGAGTGGTCGACCCGACTCAGGTAGTCAACCGGAGCCGCTGCAAATTCGTTGAAATTCGAGTTGAGCACGTTGCACGCCCTCTGTCGCTATCCGGCGACAACATTTGACACTCGAATGACAGCTGTCACTACTGACAATTGTCAACTGTCAGCTGTCAACTGTCTTTTACGTTCCAGTCCACGCAAGTATTGCTCATGTTAATATCTTGAACATTTCTCTGTTTCGCGTTTACATTTTTGTTCGTCATTTTGCGTTTACTTTTGTTTACTTATTATATAGTCTTTCTTTACTCATTATTATTTACAAACTTTAAATTTATTCTATTTTTAGGATGTTTTTCTTTTATTATCTTGTCAATTTATAAAATTGTTTCTTTTAACAATTGCATGTATACCTTCTGTCTATATTGACTTCAAGTAACCTTTTTTTTTTACATGTTCAATTTTTATTTATTTTGAAACTCATTGGTTTTGTTTGTGATTGTGTTTTGTACGCTTAGATTAAGATTTGTATGTGGTTATTTTTGTAAAAATTATTCGTTCCGCTGCCCACCCACGGTTAAGGATTATTGTAACGGCTGCACATTTTAATTCGGTGTTCTGCGTATTAGTTCGTTTATTCCTCATTCTTTACAACCGCGCACCTTCTCATTCTTTTAACCAATCTACGTCCCAAAGCTGATTGACATGGCTGACGAACTTCAGGAACGCTTAGCAGCGCTTGAAGCTGAAACCGTAGCTCTACGCGCCCTACAAGCGCAGCCTAAGCCTCATTTCACCACTGCTGGGGCAGTTTCTGTCAAGCTGCCACCTTTATGGACTGATAGGATAGCGGTTTGGTTTGCTCAAGCTGAAGCGCAATTTCTTCTGGCTGGCATTTCAGCGGATGCCACCAAATTTAGTCATATTCTAAGTCAAATCGATCACAAAACAGCCGGTGAAGTCGAGGACATTATCACCAACCCACCTGCTGAAGGCAAGTACCAGAAATTGAAGGAAACTCTTCTTAAACGCTTTTCAATTTCTGAAGAGCAGCAAGTTAAACGACTTCTTAATGACGAAGAACTTGGAGACAGAAAACCGTCACAGTTCCTCCGTCACTTACGGTCACTCGCAGGCAATACATTGACTGATGACAACATCTTGCGTCAGTTATGGCTTCGCCGCTTGCCTCAGCATGCGCAAGGCATCCTTGCAGCCCAGGCTGATCTTGACCTTGACAGGATAGCGGACATCGCTGACAAAATTGTTGAGGTTCAGCCAGGACCTGCAAACATCTACGAATCAGCAGCTACACCTTTGTCCGTCCTATTGGTTGAACGAATTGAGGAGTTGAGCCGGAAATTAGAATTGTTAACGTCCGAGCGATCCCGGTCTCGTAATAACTCCGGATCACGAAGCACAAGCAGACGCAGAACCAATGATGGCCTGGCTGCTAAATACTGCTGGTACCACAAACTGTACGGCCCCAAGGCTAAAAAGTGCATTTCTCCTTGTAACTGGAAGTCGGAAAACCCGACAAGCAGTCAGTAGTGGCGGCAACTGACTGCAACAACTCACAACCTCCCAGCCGCCGTCTTTTCATAACCGATCAGGAGACCAAACGTCAATTTTTGATTGACACCGGATCGGACTTATGTTGCTATCCTCATCGCTGGCTTACAGATCGAAGGAAGTCCTCTGACTATGAACTCTGCGCTGCTAACGGTAGTAGAATTAAAACATACGGCACGGTGACCTTGACGCTCAACTTTCGACTCCGTCGCCAATTCGTCTGGACTTTCGTCGTTGCGGATGTCAACAGCGCCATCATTGGTGCGGATTTTCTGGCACACTACCATTTGCTGCCAGACTGCCGTACTAAGCGTTTGATTGACGGCATTACGAGCCTATCAACCGTTGGCTCCACCGCTACATCAGACCAACCGAGTGTCAAGGCCGTTGCCCCGGCGAATTCTGCTTCTGCACAAGTGCTCGCAGAGTTCCCAGAAATCTCGCGTCCTCCTGGCTTACCCAGAATAGTCAAACATGACACCGTACATTTTATTAAAACGACGGATGGGCCTCCTATTTCTTGCCGTCCTCGCCGTCTAGCCCCTCAAAAATTGTCATCTGCCAAAAAGGAATTTGAGGACATGGTTCATTCTGGCACAGCACGACCTTCCAAGAGCGCCTGGTCGTCTCCTTTGCACATGGCCTTGAAAAAGGACAACACCTGGCGTCCCTGTGGTGACTATCGTGCACTTAACGCCCAAACTGTACCGGATAGATACCCTATCCGGCACATCAACGATTTTGCCCACAACCTTACTGGTTCTAAAATTTTTAGCACCATCGACCTTGTAAAAGCATATCATCAAATACCAGTATCTGAAGAGGACGTCCCGAAGACAGCCATCGTTACACCGTTTGGCCTCTTCGAATTTCCTTTCATGACCTTCGGTCTCCGCAATGCTGGTCAAACATTCCAGCGGTTTATCGACGAAGTCACACGGGGTCTCGATTTCTGCTTTCCGTACGTGGATGACATTCTCGTCCATTCAGCTGACGAGGCTCTACACTGCGAGCATCTACGTACTCTCTTCGGACGCCTGCGAGACTATGGAGTCATAATCAACCCCTCCAAGTGCGTCCTTGGTGCACAAGAAGTGACATTTTTAGGCTACCACATCAGTCCCGAGGGAACTCGTCCTCCTCAAGATCGTGTCCAAACCATCCTAGACTTTCCCCCTCCTAAAACAGTCCAAGGGGTGCGTCGTTTTCTAGGCATGCTAAACTATTATCGCCGATTCGTGCCCTGCGCTGCATTGTTCCAGGCTCCACTTATAAAATCTGTGGTTGAAACCAAAGGCAAGGGTGCCAAACCATTTATATGGACACCTTTACTTTTGGAACAATTTAAAGGCTGCAAAGAGAGTCTAGCTAATGCCACTCTTCTGCAATATCCGATCAACGGCGCGCCTCTCGGTCTGTTTACTGACGCATCCAACGTCCACATTGGGTCCTGTCTCCAACAACTCATTAACGACAAGTGGGTCCCTCTTGCCTTCTTTAGCAAGAAACTGACAGATCAGCAAACACAGTGGCCGGCTTATTATCGCGAGTTACTGGCGGTGTACGAAAGCGTACAACATTTTCGCCACATTCTTGAGGTCCAACACGTGACCATTTTCACGGACCATAAGCCGCTTCTCTACGCTTTTATACAGCGCCGTGAAAAACTCCCCCCTGCTCAGTTAAACCAACTGTCTTTTATCAGTCAGTTCACGACAGACATAAAATATATCAGGGGAGAAGACAATGTCGTCGCCGACGCTATGTCACGTGTCGACGCTATCGCTTTTGACCAGGACTACGAAGCCCTCGCCAAATCACAAAAGTCAGACTCAGAGCTATCTTTCCTGCGTACTCAAGGGTCAAGCCTGCAGTTGACCAACATTAATATTCCAGGAACCAACATCTCTGTGACCTGTGACGTGTCCACGGGCAAGCCTCGTCCCTATCTTACCCCTCCTTTTCGAAGAGAAGTTTTTAACAAGGTCCACAATCTCAGTCATCCCGGTGCACGAGCTAGCACCCGCTTAGTAACTGAACGCTACGTTTGGCCTTCTGTCAACAGGGATTGCAAAGAGTGGGCACGAACTTGCGAGGCGTGTCAACGCGCCAAAGTATCACGTCATAATTTTTCGCCAATCGGAAATTTCGAACTACCATCTGGTCGTTTCAAACATGTCCATATTGACATCATCGGCCCCCTGCCGATTTGCAGCGACTACCGATATTGTTTGACAGCTATTGATAGAACGACTAGGTGGCCTGAGGTCTGGCCAATGCGGACTATCACTGCAGAGGAGGTAGCAGAAACCTTTACACGAGAATGGGTTGCCCGTTTCGGTGTACCGTCAGTCATTACAACAGACCAAGGCACTCAGTTTGAGTCTGATCTGTTCCGCCGAATGACAATAAACTTCGCCACTAAGCGAATTAGAACAACGGCATACCATCCCTGCGCCAACGGCATGATTGAGCGTGTTCATCGCCAACTTAAGGCTGCTCTCATGTGCCACCAAGATTCTTGGGTACGTGCACTGCCTTTCGTCCTTCTTGGGATGCGCTGCGCTTTCAAAGAAGACCTGAAAGCTACAGCTGCTGAATTGGTTTACGGAGAAACACTTCGGTTGCCCGGTGAATTGCTTGTTCCAGTTTCCGGAACTGATACCACAAACGATCCCGCAGACTTTGTTGTACAACTTCGACGTAAAATGTCGACTGTACGACCAATCCCTGCATCTCGTCATACTCAACCATCTTCTTTTATCTTCAAAGATCTTTCGTCAGCAACTCACGTTTTTCTTCGTGACGATACAGTCAGACGCCCCTTACAAACACCTTATACAGGTCCATACCAAGTCATTGATCGCGCAAACGATGGCAAAACAATGACTTTGGTCATTAAGGGTAAAAACGTCGCTGTAAGTATTGATCGAGTCAAGCCGGCTTACATGGAACATGCCAGTCCAGCAGCCCTTGATCCTCAGACGAATCCAACAAAACCCACATCAAAACCTAAACAGCCCGATCCATCTCAAAACGCAGACGCCAATCCAACAACAATTACAAAACTACCCTATATTACTCGTTCTGGCAGACGAGTCAAATTCAAGGATTTCCCCGATTTCTGTTAAATCGGTTCATCTTTCTCCGTGGGGGGGTGGTGTGGCGTCACGTATTTGTGAATTTGTGAACGCACATTAGTATACGTGGCGTCGCCTGTTATGTTTAGTTAATTATAAGTAGTCAGGAACGCACCCTTGTAAGTGGCAACACGAAGCCACGGTTCGGGGCGTTACCTACAGCGGGCCCTTTTAGTAGCGTCGCTCGCTTGCTTCTTAACCGTCGCGGGACAGACTAGATATTACATTGTCATTAGTATTTTGTCCCTACGATTATAACTAGTTATAAGATAGTGTACCTAACGTTAGAACTTCATACGTGTGACCATTATATAATTATTTCTGCAAGTTGAAGTTTCTCTTCCGCTCCTTGACTCTGTTTCACCTCCAATACGCGTAAAAGGAGACAGGTGGAATACCTTCCACCTATGTCCCCAAAATGTACATGCAATCCAGACTGCTAGCGATATTGTTGGAGCTGGCCCGTACTCTGCGTACCAAGGATGCACACCTCATTCGCATCGTTGCGTAAAAGCAATTAATATATGCGTCCGCGAATATTCCCGATGCGTTACAAAAACGGAGCAGCACCGATCTATTGGAGTTATACATCAAACCATGTGTTTTGGCAAACTGCTCACATTTGGCGACCAATTACTTTCTGAGACCACAGACGCGCTCAGAAGCACCATATCATCTGCATAGCTAATATTATTTACACAAATACCATCTATATAGCAACCCACTCTGGTGCTGCTGAGCTCGCCAATCCTGCCTCACCCCGCATTCCAACCTGTATGGCTTGGAAAAAGTTCCAGCCCATCGTACACTATTTAAAGTTGTTTACCGTTGGCAACCTATTCTTCTCCATCTTTCTCCACAATACGTCATAAGCAACCTGATCAGAAACCTTGAATAAATCGATGAACCTAGCATAAATCGGCGTCCCACGCTGTGTATAGTAAGTATGTGATAGTATGCTTAAGGCACAACACTGCACTTTCTGTTGACAAACCACGCCGAAACCCGAATTGGTTGTCATGAACATTTACAGTTTTATTTATTTGTGTATTAAGCAGATGGTCAAACACTTTTGATATTTTGATATTATAGTAGCTAGAGAGATGGGCCTTTTGGATGCCGGGCGACGAAATGTAAGTTTTTACGCACAATATTGAGAGATTTACCATGTTATTTTAAGACCATAGACTTCTTATAGGTTTTCCTGTAATCTATGAGTAAAGAGCCATACTATGTATTTTTTTCAAAATTTTTGGTCCAGTAGTTTCGGAGATAAGGGGGGGGGGGATTGAATTTATCAAATATCTTTAAAAGTATTTATTTTAAAATTATATAAAAAATATATTTAAGATTCTCGCAACAAGCCCTTTCATTTGATATGTCACACGGTACTGTTAGCAAAACTTTTTTTTTTAATTTTCTTGTTTGCGCCCCAATAGTGACACCTATATTCAAAATTAAATTATTTACGTTACACATTCGTGTTTGGGTCACAGAAATACACATGTGTACCAAATATCAACTTAATCGGTCCATTAGATTCGGAGTAAATTGGCTGTGACAGACGGACAGACAGACAGACAGACACACGAGTGATCCTATAAGGGTTCCGTTTTTTCCTTTTGAGGTACGGAACCCTAAAAATGATTTTGATGATTTTATTTTACCACTTTGTCGGCGTAATTTATGTATACTTATGCCAAATTACAGCTTTCTAGTACTAACAGTCTCTGAGCTAAGCCGCTGACAGACGGACAGACCGACAGACAGACGAACATGGCGATACTATAAGGGTTCCTTGTTGATTATGGAACCCTAAAACACCGATACCCGATGCACAGCACGCGCATTTACGGTCAGTTTGGCTGTTTGGCATGATGCAAACGAACTGAAGCCAGCGGATTACGGTGCGCCCGGAAAAATAACCGTAGGTTGCCATCGGCTAAAAATTACAACTTAAGATTTTACACTCACGGTCATCTTTTGGATGTACAGACGCCAGCACATCAAGCTACCCGAAACTGTCAAATTTTTCCAATCAACTTTGAACCTTATGCTTCAGCGATAAAGTTGAAAATCTATTAAATAAATTTGACAGATTGTAGTAGCTTGATGTGCTGGCGTCTGTACGTCAATTTAAGGCTTGTGCAGACCAGCGCGACGACACGCGACGCAACACAAAGGCACCGCTCGTCGCGCGACGGGCGGTGCCTTTGTGTTGCGTCGCGTGTCGCGCCTGTTTGAAAGAGACTTTAAACGACCGCTTTCGTAGTGCCTTCCAGCAGAATTTGCGTTACCTACCTACTTAGACAGACACGCACACCTCTGGCCTCTGGGAAATGTTTTGCCTACGTGCTATCTGGACAGCACTACGTTTTAAACTTTAACGATGAGCACATTGGTGTCGATTCCCTTGTTCACAAACTAAACTAAATTTAAGTTCAGTGCATCTTTTTCTTTCTATTTCATTAAGAAAAGGACAGAAGATAAATTATAGTTTAGTCCTGTCAAATTAATCAGCGCCTGTCACTACTCCATACAAGTTTAGACGTGATTAAAAACTTGCTTACTAAAATTGAGTCAATTTACGTCAAGCGCTGATTAATTTGACAGGACTAAACTAAAATATCTTCAATAGAAAGAAAAAGATGCACTGAACTTAAATTTAGTTTAGTTTGTGAACAAGGGAATCGGCACCAATTGACTTTGAATCGCCTGGCCCATGGACCGAACCTTCCTGATTTACTATTTGTATCTGTCAAAGACTTATTTGATAGTGTTTGATAAATACCAATTTTTGACATTTTGTAATATTAATTTAATTTTAGTTACATATTAATTTTGATAATTCTTTATTTCGTATATTATTACTTTTTAAGGTTTTCTTCATTATGAATCCAAAAGTTAGGCCTGATAGTGATGAAGATTTTGAAACATTTTTCATGGAATTATACAAAAGATTTAACAGTCCAGTTCTTGTTGCTGTCAATAAAGAAAGTGCACAGCGGGGTAAGATAATTCCCGCAATTTTAAGGTCTATTCACACATTTTAGCACCTTGCCCGGGACGTGAACGGCCCGTGCTCCATCAGGGGCTCAAAAAAATATCGGTGTGTGGGTACCATAGATATAAGAAATATTTCTATGGTGGGTACATTTTATATGAGCTCGTTCACACGCGTCCTTGTCCGGGCCTACGACCGACGAAGCTTCAGTGCCTGCCCTGTGTGTGTCACAACCCTATCACGTCCCGAGCACGACCCTGATGAAGTTATGATGAAAGGAGACGGAAACGATTACATACACTCTTGGGCCTGAATGTAACGAGATGAAAATGGTGTGAATTTATACATAGATTTAAAGTTTCAAACATACATTAGTGTATTGCAGTGACTAGTTGCTATCCCACAATTCACACAGCGATCCATAGTTTCAACAATATCCAATCCACAAGGTAAAACCCAAAAGAACAATTCCAAGTCAATCATGTGAGCGATCTTCGGTGTCCAGTGTGAAAGCAAGGGTCGTACAAGGTAGGCAGGGTCAGAATCCGTAAAAATCAAAGCAGTGGTCATTAAAAAGGTAAAATAATTAGGAAAGTACTCAAAACACATCGGAAAACACGAAATAAGTGACAGACATCTAGTAGGAGTGGGCGTTGCGACAACGAACCGTTTACAAAAACCATTTTGTGTTTTGTGATGATGAAACCGTTTTACGTCCTGGGTTCAACTTCAAACAGTCTTCATTGCACAAACCAGTCTTCGTATTACTTGGTGCGATTTTTATTTTACATCTAAGAATATACAGCCGGGTACAATGATTAAACTATCTATCACACTCGTAAAACAGTCCTTCGAATAAAAAGTGAACTCTTAAAAAGTAAACTCTTTGAAATGAAATACGAATCAAATCAAATCAAATTATTTATTTGCTAGAATGTAGGTATACAAATAAGGTCGTGAAGAATTAAAGTTGAGCCATACATTCTGCCCAAGATTCGACATGCAAAATTTAAATGAATGAATACGATGCAATAATAAAAAATAAGAACATTAAACACAATTATCAGATTATCAGTCAGTAATATATTACCAGTTGTCAATGCTGTCGTTCGTGATGCGAAAAAACCATTTCATATATTTCAAATCGTTGATAGTTTTAAGAAACTGCGCTCGACGAAAACGCAATTCTATTCCATGTTAGATAAGTTTCGTCCTTTAACCGTTTTCTGCAACCGTTTTCGTCGTCGGGAAAACGGTTTCGGCCGTCAAAAATTCGAGAACGACCCACCACTAATGTCTAGTGTCAAATAGTCAATGTCAGTCAGCTCATGCCAGTGCAGAATATGCACTGCCAGTGACAGACAAAATAATAAAACTGATTTTAATCGATATGAAATTGATAATTAACATTATTTTGTTTTTTCAGTAATTAATGATGTTTTTTTTTAATTAAATGCACTATATACTGTATAAAAGTATATATAGTGCATTTAACTACTCAGAGTTACCTAGTGCTACCTCGTGGGTAGGTTTTCTTTTTGTAGTTGTGTAATCGATTAGATAGGTACTTTAATCGATAATCTCACGAAAACTATCTTTATCATATTTCTCCGCTTCCAGACAAAGAATTGAGCTGATTTTTGATATTCAAGGATAAAAAAATATGACTAATTTTTAGATCATATCTCAACTTACCGATGGGGTCGAAAAGTTCTGGAGTGGCGACCACGTACCGGAAGACGTAGCGTTGGAAGGCCTCCCACAAGATGGACCAATGACCTTGTGAAGGCCGCAGGAATCCGCTGGACGCGGAAAGCACAGAATCGGTCGAAGTGGCGGTGCTTGGGGGAGGCCTATGTCCAGCAGTGGACGTTTTTCGGCTGAAATGATGATCTCAACTTATTACATTTGGGCCCAACATCTCCTTTAAGGTCTATCCACACGGTCCATGTATGGATAAACCTTAACTTAGCGTCAGGCACTGCTTGCGAGAATTTTGGACTCACAACACAGTTTTATACTGCATTTTTTATCCATTTATACAGGGTACTTTTTTAATTTTTTGAAAAAATAATCTGTAAATTATCGCACAATAGGTACAGCGCAGCGCCATGTAAACGAAGGCTTATACTTAAACCTTGTTTTCTTTCTCTAGATAACAAAATTCAGAAGACACATGAAATTAAGACAAAATACAAACAAGTTACTATTGCTAGTATTGCTACAGTTGTCTCCTCAGCTGCCTCGGAAACAATCAAACGTGACGACCAAACTGAGGAAATCATTTTGCCAATCACAGCTACATACGACACTCAAAATCGTCTTTCAGCTATACTGATGGCGAAATTTCAAAAAGAGACCATACCAAGAGTTACAATACAACTCCTAGCGTTAACTCTACCTAAATACCAACAACTAAATAAGTTTACGATCAAGAATTGCCGCATCGACATGTATGTCGTACACGAGCTTGGTAAGATGCTTCCGTATACCACAATCACCGATGTATGCTTAGACGACTGCCCACTAAAACAAGCTAATTATGAGGAACTTTTACAAAATACAACATTTCTTAAACATCTATCGCTATGCAGATGTAACATTAATGATGTAGTGTGCGAGCGAATTGCTTCTACGTTACACTATTTAGAATCTGCGGAAAATAGTTTAGTAACTTTGAATCTAACGTCGAATTGCATAGGGGACGAGGGAGCCAAATATATAGCACAGGCTCTTCGAAGTAATAGACATTTGCGGTATTTAAATTTAGCTGATAATCATATCACCGACGAAGGTGCGAGCCTTTTATTTAACAGTTTTATAGAATTTCCCTTGACTTACGACGAAAACATGAACAGGCGACGACGATTTTTGGTTTACTTGAAAAAGAAACGCGAAATATACATGGAGTGTTTACATAAACTGGTTCTGTCTCAGGAATCACCACCAGGAAGCATTCACTCCAATGCTAATAAATCTCATTCACATGTAGTACTGCCACACAAAAGAGCTTCTTCTCATACTCAAATAAAACGTAACCCTGGAAAAAGAGAGAGTGTGAAAAGCCTTAGTCCGAGTGCTCTGACTGAAGATTATATACCCAAGAAAGCAGAATTTTTAGCCAGAGAATTGGTTGGACCGTTTGTAGACCCATTTTGCACAAGCAGTGTGAGGACTGAAGATTACCCATGCTGTATCGGCAACTTCGTGTTGTGTTATCTGAATTTAGCCTACAACGACTTGACATATGCGAGTGTTCGTAAGTTGCTGTCAGTTGTTGAATATCAGAAAGTGCACTACAAGCCTGGTGCGGGTGGTCTCATGAAAATAGTTTTGGACGGTAATTCTTTACCTGTTGCTTGTACAGAGTTGATGATTATACAAAAAATGCTGAACCAACATGTGGCATCTTTTCAAAGCAACAAAGGTTTCAATAATAGAACATAGGCTCCGTACCTAAAAGGCGCCATCGAGACTATACATATTACGGGATTATGAAGCATGAGGGTTATTTAGAAAAGGGCTACTGAAGAGTGACCACATAAAGAAATGCCTCTTGATTTCAATTATTGCTTATTTAATCTTAATCTTTTAATATAGCTACACTATAATTACAAACATTAGGGATGATGACTAAAAATATATTTTTTTTATCCATCAGGTAAATTATAAAAAATATTGGACACATATTTTTTCTTTTTTTACGTTATCAAAAGATTACGACGATCCTTTGAGTTAAAATATGTCATGACGACAATGAATGTATGTAGATTTTATACTTACTTGTGACGTAGCGACCCCCACTCCCCAACATTAATGCATTTTATCTAAGTCATTTTTTATTAATATGATAAAGCAAAAAATACGTGGCTAATATTTTTTTATTATCTGACTGATGGACTTACTAGATTTTTTTTTTTTTTGACCCCGGCATCGTCCCTATTCTAAGCCAAGCCTTCCCTTTGCTTCCATTCACTTTTCATTTGCGCCATTTTTTTCTTTTTAGATTCTGTTTTTCTGTATTTGTTAGTATCAAGTCGTTTTTTCTGGGCAGTAATACTATCTTCGCCATTCTGGTCCTGGTCTAATTTGGCAATTAACAACTCGCGTGCTTTCTTTCTATTTTCGTCTTGACATCTACTTGTGTGGCATTTTATTACCGTACCTGTTGTGAGAAAAAAAATACATCAAGATAAGTACTGCACTTGCTATCAAAATATTTTTACTACATGAGAATTCACTGATACAACTAAACTTTCCTCGTGAATCACTCTATCCATTGGTGAAAACCGTTTGGAAATCCGTTTGCTAGTTTTTGACGTTCAGACAGACGTGGTGGGGGACTTTGTTTTATAATACAGGGTGCCAGGGGTATCGCCGTGAAAACTGTTACCATGGATTCAGTACATGATTCTGAATCCCCCGGCGTTGAAATGTTTCATCGGTTATTTTTAAAAAAATCTGCTATTCTATACATTTTGGCTGCGTAGGTATTGCACTTTTCTATGAAACAGATTTTTTAAATAACCGACGAAAAATTTCAACTCACCCTTGTCACTGCCACCCTGTGTGTAAAGATAAACATAGTCTAGTATTTCCCTTCCATTATCCAGGTGAAAATCAACTCTTTCAAAATATTACGAGTACTTATTTATGAAAAAGTTTTAATAAAATTAGACAAATATTAATAATCATGTTAAGAACTTAATTACCTGTAGGAACATGTGTTAGAACTACACAGTTAGAATTTTTGTTGACTGCAGAGCCTCCTGGTCCGCTGCCCCTTATAAACTGTTCAGTCAAGTCACTCTCATTGATCTTAGGCACTTTGGAGTAATCTACGGTGTGTTTGAATGCAACACACATGCGGGACACAAGCCCAACATGTGGGTGGTACAGCCTGTTGAGCAGCATGTTAGACAACAGCACTGCGTCTCAACAGTGCTTCGCCTTTCTGAAATGATTAAATAAATTATGTAGGTACACACTATAACGTGAAATTACGGTTTATCAAGGTATGACCAAAGTTTAACAGATGTAGGCCCCATAGTCATGACGTTATCAACTTTGTGTTTGCATACAGAAGCTTTATTTTTATCACAAATCATTTTATCTTTTCAGAGTTTCAAATTTCCACCAGTTCATGAACATAAACCATGAGTACCATGAAATGATAAATTATTTTTTTAATTTAATTATGTATTATGTAGTAAACAGGAGTGCACCAACTGAGGAAAATGGGTAAATCTGACATTGATTTAAGGTAAAGGTGATAAAATAAAATATCCTGATATTCTACTTGGGGATCAGACTAAAAATTATAAAAATCAATAGAAAAATATCAACCATTCATACACAGTTTATGTCTAAATAAAAGGGCAATTAATACGATAATTCACAGATATGATGATAGATATTTACCTCGTACGCAAACGTTATATCTTTAGGTTTAGTCAATGCTTTGTTTTTTCTAAATTCGGTTGCAACTCTGCGTCTAAAGTACGCCGGATCAGTCAGTGTAAGCGACTTTGAATACACTAGGAGATGTTTGTAAAGTTTCAGGATCTCTGTCCTTGTAACTTGCATGTTAGATAATTAAAAGATAATCTTCGGCTGCAAAATGGTTTTCATGTATACTTTATTTAATAGAACCAGCCAAGACCAAATACGAAATAATAACCTAAAAATAAAAAGTCACTTGACTGTCTGACGTCTGTCTAATGTCTTCTTGACAGTTGACGCTCAAGGCTGCGTTCCGAGTAACGCTGAAATCGATTTGAGCATGCAAACACCCGTACCGAATAAGCGTGATCGCGTTATCGATGTTCCGTGAATTGTCATAGATGACGTCATGACATGCGCCATCTTGCGATAGAGATGGGTAGCTATTCTAATAACTAGCCAAATAGCTGCTATTCAAAAAATAGCCATGGCTATGATATCCGTCAACACGATAACTAGCTATTGGCTACTGACTAGCTAGAATATCCAACAAGTTTACGAGCACAGCGGGTAGCCGTAACCGCTAGAGAGTATTATAACTACTACGTTTTGTAGCCGTCCCGGTAGCCAGTAGCCGGCTAGCCAGACTAACCGATCCCGATAGCTAGCTGTGTGTGTCCGGTGTGCGCGCTCACTGCGAGTGCGAACTTCATTCGCATCGCACATCTCTTTCTCGCAATAGTCACAATATAGCTTAGAGAAAGAGAGGGCATTATACCTACTTAGTAATTTCGTTTATTATACGAATTTACGAAATCGAATTAATCGAATTTGTTAGTTATGTAGTTAGTTAGTTATCGTCATAATATGTGTTTGTAAGGGTAAACCAAAGGAAATCAATATTTGATAATTAAGTATTTAATATTATTTGTTTTTTTTTGCCTTTTTATTTTAATGACTTTGAAATTAAATGAACTTCCCTTCATACTTTCTTAAGGATTAGAATGAAACATTGAGTACTTACCTATCAAACAAAATGTTGCACCGGCGTATTTGTAGGCTAATGTTTATTTAACTATTGAAAGAAAACACATTTGGTGCGGATAATAATACCCGCACAAAACGGTTACAACAAAAATTAAAAAGTATTTCTAAAAAAAATGCACATTTTTATGAAGCAGACAATAATCTTCGTTTACACTACCCATAATAAAACATTTAGAAAATAATAAAACAATGAATTTTACTACGAGGTTCGGCAATAAGTAAATACAATACGTGACCCAAGTTCACATCATCAACATGTGGCTACTTTCTAAAATGGTTGTTATCCAAATAGTCCTATTTGTTTCTAAAACATTTTCTTGTTTTATTAATAATACGTACGACTTATATAGAATTGTAAATACGACCTATGACGGGAAGTCATTTCTTTTCAAAAGAATATAAAATAAATTAAAAAGTAAATAAAAAACGAAATCATTATTGGGTTTTGAGAACCAATGAAAGACAGTTGTAATTTCTATGAATTATTTATTTTATATATTTGGCAGGAGAGGTGTGTGTGCGCTCTCGCTTAGTCCAGACGGAACACTAGCGTCCAAACTATAATAAAGTTATGAACAAAAGTAAATACGTATGAAAGAGAAACACTCTCAAACTACTTAAGTGGGACCGATATATTTTGTTATATTCCAACACGCCCCCTCAAAATAAATCCTCTCTTTCAAAAAATAAATGATTAAATAATATTTACAATAATAACATCACACACCTTCCTTATCTGGGAACACAATTTTATATGGTCCACCATTCGATGCACAGGATTAGGGAAAACCCAGGAAAACCTAATCAGACCAAGTCATTCTTATCTATAATTCAATTCTTTATAGTTTGCAAGTAGATCTTTCTATAATTCAATTCTTTATAGTTTATAAGTAGATCTAAATTACATATTTATATTATACCGAGTTTAGTTTTCATGTCTGTAAAACGCACTGTCGGTAATGACTTCGTTAGGATGTCAGCTAACTGATTACCTGTGGAAACATAAATAATTTTAATAACATTTTTCTCCACCTGTTCTCTTGAAAAGTGGTACTTTATGTCTATATGTTTTGATCTTTTGTGACTCGTAAGGTTACTTGCAATGCTTATACACCCATTATTATCCTCATATATAGGAATTCCATTAGGTAATTCTATTTTAATACTGGTCACTAAGGATTTTAACCACAGGGCCTCTCTAACAGCTTCAAATAAAGCCATATACTCTGCTTCAGTGGATGAAGTCGCCACTGTGAGTTGCCTCTTTGTATTCCAGCATATTGTGCATTGTTCAAATAATTTAAACAAATAACCTGTTGTACTTTTACGGCCTATTTCATCACTTCCCCAATCAGAATCAACAAAGCCAGTCAATACATTAATTATATTGTTACTCCGCACGTAAGTTAACTTAAGATCCATTGACTCTTTCAAGTACCGTAAAACCCTTTTTAAATATAACCAAAGTGTACTGTTGTTTTTGTTAGCAAATCTACTCAAGATGTTTACACTAAAGCTCAAATCAGGACGAGTGCATACCATTATATACATCAAGCACCCGATAAGGTTTTTACAAGGAGCCTTTGTTGTTTCATTTGAATTCAATGCGGTATAATCTACTTTAGTTTCCATAGGTGTTTTGACAGTTTTACAATCACTCATATTGAACTTTTCTAAAACTGTTTCTATGTAACAACGGATTTCTTTTAAGTCTACCATTTTAAACTTTTTCAATAAATAGTTTTTAAAACTATTCATGGTATTTATATTAGCCGTTGAAATTACAAGATCATCGACATAAAGTACAACATAAATGTTTTCAAGAATGTTACCCGCATCTAGAATGTAAATACAACGATCAGCTGATGAGTATCGAAAACCCTTCTCTATTAAAGTTTGTTCGAACATTTGGAACCAACAGCGTGCAGACTGTTTTAATCCATACAACGATTTGTTCAATTTGCACACTAAATCATTTGCATTTGGGATTCCTTCAGGAGTTTTCATAAATATCTCTTCTTTTAATTTACCATTTAAAAATGCAGTTTTTACGTCCATGTGGTGGACTAATAAATTAAATTGATTAGCAAAAGCCAATAAGAATCTAAAACTTGCGATTCTTGCAACTGGTGCAAAAGTTTCATTGTAATCAACCAAATATTCCTGTCTAAAACCGCGAGCTACTAAACGAGCTTTATATCTTAGTGGTTTTCCAAACTCATCATTTTTAATTGTAAACACCCACTTACAATCGATGATATTTCTATTTTCGGGTCTTTTTACAAGCGTCCAGGTTTCATTATCAGTGAGCGATTTAATTTCCTCATTAATAGCTTTTTCCCATAAAACTTTATCATTCCTGGATTCGATTTCTTTATAAGATGTAGGTATTTTGCATAATAATGATTTAGCGTATAGCAAATAGTTCACAGAAATATCATCTTCATTTTCATTATAAGATACGGTTGGCAAATTTTTAATCCTCTCACTTCTTCTTTGACCATGTGAAGTCAGTTCATTTCGAGACAAAGTCAACCTATTTTGAAATGAAGAACTGTTTTGTTGCATATCTGTTTCACTTACAGATTTATTAGGTGGTGGACCTAATGATACAGGTATTTCATTAGTCTGTTTACACAACATTTTCTCAACGTTGTATCTGTCAAAGTTATCAGAGTTAATACAATTTTCAGGCAAAACTCTGTCAGACTTCAATGGTCTGTTTGACAAGAAATTAATCTCATCCACTATCACATCTCTGACTTTTACAAACTTTTTGTCTACCACATCCCACACCTTATAACCATTCGGTTCATAACCAATTAATATCCCTTTTAAGGATTTTTCATCGAATTTGGTTTTCCTAGTTTTATTCAGAAAATAAACAGTTGAACCGAAAACCTTTAAATATTTCAGTTGTGGTTTTTTATTATGCCACAATTCAAATGGTGTGTTAGCTGTTTTCAGTGCTTTTGTTGGGCTGATATTTATCAAATATGTAGCTGTCAACACAGCCTCGCCCCAGAACGTTTTGTCAAGTTTAGCACCAGATATCATGGCTCGACTTCGTTCTGTTATAGTTCTTAACATTCTTTCGGCAATACCATTCAAAGCAGGAGTATGCGGCACTGTTAAGTGGTAACTTATACCTTTTTGCACACAGAACTTTTTCATTTCAATTGACAGATATTCGCCACCATTATCGCAATACAAATTGACAATTCTCGAACCGAAATGAACTTCACACTTTGCAACATAATCTTGAAACGTCGCAAAAACGTCTGATTTATGAGCTATTAAGTATGTCGCACAGTAGTGTGTGAATTCGTCGACAAAAATTACAAAATAGTTTTTGTCGTCAAGTGTTGAAGGAGTGATGGGACCACACACATCACTATGCACATTATATAGAGGTCGTTTTATAATTTTTGACTTTGATTTATTAAATGGCAAACATGCTTGTTTTCCTTTTATACAAGCTTCACATAATTTATCATTTGGTGTAACATGATTTATTTTTTTCATTATCAGAATAAAATTGTTTGCTTTTTATTTGCACAAACTTAGATTTGCCAATGTGACCAAGCCTTTGATGCCATAATTCATAATTATTATCATTTACGACCCTATTTGATGAGTTTCTAGCATTTAAAGCACATTTTTCAAGAATGAAATTAATACCAGTTAAATTGTTCAAAGACTTACCCTTTGTTACTATCTTACCCTCGTTGTATATTTGCACACCACCGTTATTGTCAAAAACAATGGTCATTCCTGCTTGTTGCATTTTCTTTACCGAGAGCAAGTTGTGAGGAATTTCGGAACAGAAAAGAACATCCTGTAGCATTCCCTTTATTCCTAAGTGGCTGGTTACTGCAATATTGCCCTTCTTCGTTGCTCTTATGTATGTTCCATTTTTAGCAACTGAGATGTTAATTGGTTTTTTCAGTTCCATGAAGTTTCGTGCCAGATCTTCTCTATTAATTAAATGATCTGAGGCACCAGAGTCCAAAATAAATGTAATCTCGTTTTGATCTTCACTTTCATTTCCACAGCCTCCGACCATAAAAGCAAATCCCGAGATATTGGGATTTTCAGTATCTATAATATTTACAGTTTGAACTGTTCTGTTGTTTTCGGAACGTTTCGCCTGCTTGTTATAATAACAGTTCTTTTGTATATGACCATTCCTTCCGCAACAATTGCATTTTACATGTTTCAGTCTATGATTTTTCGGGTTGAATGAGGTTTTGTAAAACTGTCCTCGATTCGAGTACCGTCGCATGTTTGAATTTTTATAACTGTGTCGGTTTTGAGTGCTAGGTTTTGTTGTAGTGCCCGCCGTTGTTGTAGCTTCCGCTTGGAGAACTTTCATGCTTGTATCGCGTCTTTCATTAATTAATTTTATTTCGTGATCAAGAAGTCTAGTTTTGACAAAGGTTAAGGTCAGGTTGTCCTCTGCCAATGTTTCAATTGCTGTGACGACACCATCATAGCTGTTAGGTAGGGTCATAAATAGATGTGTTACCTTATCTACTTCTTCTAATTTTGCACCTGCAGCGATTAACTCGATTAGCAAGTCGTCGAATTCTTGGAAGTGTTTTGTTAAGGGGTTTTCTTCTTTTAACTTAAAATTCAACAACCTTTTCCTCAAAGCGAGTTGAGTCGCAATGCTTTTTCGTTCGTAGATGGAATCCAGCTTCTTGAAAATTTCCTTTGCAGTATTTTCTTCACTGGTAAGTCCCAGCAATGAATCCGATAGATACTCTATTATCGTATTCTTAGCGATTCTCTGTCGTTTTTGCCACTCACGGTCCGGTTCATTTGGAGTTTCTTCGTCAATCGCATTCTAAGTTTCCACACACTGTATTTGTCCCCGTCAAACGGTTTAATATTTCTCTTCATTTTAGAATTATCCATTTTATTAAATCACTAAAATAATCACTAAAAGTTTATTAAGTCTAAATCACTGGGCCCATAACCTATTGGGTTTTGAGAACCAATGACAGTTGTAATTTCTATGAATTATTTATTTTATATATTTGGCAGGAGAGGTGTGTGTGCGCTCTCGCTTAGTCCAGACGGAACACTAGCGTCCAAACTATAATAAAGTTATGAACAAAAGTAAATACGTATGAAAGAGAAACACTCTCAAACTACTTAAGTGGGACCGATATATTTTGTTATATTCCAACAATCATATCATCTGACTTGTTGCCACGACGGGTATCGAACTCGGATCGCAGGGCGTTTGAGCGTTATTCAGCTACTATCTAGCTACGCCGCGCCGCCGCTAGCGATAGGCTACCATTTGTTCGAAATAGCTAAGTAGCCAAAATAGCTGGCTAGCTAGCTGGCTATTCCATCACAAATAGCCGGCTAGCTAAGCTATTGAAATTTCAGCTAGTTACCCATCTCTATCTTGCGATAACACCGCTCATGCCCTAAATGTTAAGCAGCCTTATAAAGGCGGATAACAATTAAAATTCTATTGTGTCTCGTTAATGACAGTTGAAGGGTTAACACCGTGAGCGCTGTCAAAAATGACAGTTGTGCTGTTTTGTTTTGAGTTGCATCATAACTTAATAAACTAACGTGGCATTTTCGAAATTGTGCTTCTGGCTACAGTTGCCACCTAACCAAAGGAGAAGAAGCTATTTGTGGAGTGTACTCATAGAAATTCCCTCCGGTTGACGCCCTAAGCCGAGGAAGCCGAGATTCGTACCCCACAGGGGGTGCCCTATGCGAGCGTTCACAGCATAGTTGAATAACCCCTGGCTGGAGATTTTAAGTGTAGTAGCTTAAGGCACCCACAGGAAAGCCCGGTTAAGTGGTCATGATCTCGGAGGTAAACTGCGAGATGCAATACACTAAAAAAAAAACTCAAAGAAATACTGTAATCCAACCATCTTGTTGCAAGTTTTGGGGTTATGTTATACTTATAAGTTTTGACGTTGAGCGACCACTGAGAGTAGTGTGAGCGCGTTCACGAGCGTTCCGAATTGTTGATAGCTCAGGAGCTGTCATAAACGTGTTATCTAAATAAGAACGCGATGTATCGATGTGAGCGCTGTGAGCGATTATGGCGTAACTCGGAATGCGGCCATAGTTTTTTTTTTTTTAACGGCATTTCGCAGTTGTAACCACTAAGGTCATGGCTGCTTAACCGGACTTTTCCTGTAGCCTCCAGCCAGGAGCTTCTAAACTATGCTAAATTAAAAAATTAAGCGAGTTCTCGCTAAGGGCACCCCCTGTGGGGTACGAACCTCGGCTTAGGGCATCGCTGAGGGGAGGACAGCAAGAAGGGACAGGCTAGATCAAACTTAGGTTTTCATCATGATTATTATTTATTTATTGCAGCATAACAAAAAAGGAAACAATAGTCGACAGAAAGCCAATTACAAGTCTTCACGTTTAGACTTATAATAGAATTTGTGTTGTGAACATACAAAAGCAGCAACATATCACGATATACAAAATTTTAATAGTTAAAACGATTAAAATAACCACTTGTGTCTGCAATTCAAAGGTGAGAGAGCAAGAAAAAAAAAATACATTTAGGAGCACTGCAGCTATTTAAAAAATTTTAGGCATAAGCACCTTCTAGCTGAGGTCACACTGGCTGTAAAGAGATCCAAGTCGTGTTGTTGACATATTTTATTTTATTAAAATTTTTGCTTGCACGCACAATATAACTATTCTGCCTATAATTAGTAGAACTTTGAGGTACAGACGCCAGCACTTCAAGCTACTACAATCTGTCAAATTCATTTAATAGATTTTCAACTTTATTGCTGAACAGTAAGGTTCAAAGTTGATTGGGAAAATTTGACAGTTTCGGGTAGCTTGTACACGTAAGGGTTGTAAAAATCGAAATGCTTTGTTTGGAACATTGAAATAAAATTTTGATAATAACTCAGGGCTGGCAATATTATTGTTAAAGATTTTAATAGGAATAAACAGTCAGCAATCTCACGTCGATCTTCAAGTGGTAGTAAATGATATTTCTTACAGAGTCGGAGATAATCGGTTGAATGGTATGGAATCTTTTGATGGAAACAAAGATATTTTATGAAACGTCTTTGAATGTTCTCAATGCGGTCAATGTATTTGCGATAACGTAGGTTCCATATCTGAGATGCATACTCTAGCTGGCTTCTAACAAAAGTGCAATACAATATTTTAAGTGTTTTAGCATCTGTAAAGCACTTAGAGAGACGCATTATAAACCCAAGCAATTTAGAGGCTTTATTGACAATGGTGCCGATTCTCTTGTCACAAATGCCTCTAAACTAAACTAAAAATCACCAAAATTTAGTTTATTTCTGTCAAACGACGATTTCCCATTCTGAAATAGACTAAAGTGACACAGCTTAACTATATTTTAGTTTGACAGCACTAAGATGGCAACGAGATATTAGTTTAGTGAAAATAACATTTTTGCTATTCTGAATTTGACGTTTTTCACCTAAAATTTAGATTTTCTAACTAAATCTGACTATTTTTAATCGCGACTAAAAACGTGTGGAATAAAATTGGTTGTCATGAACTATAAATTCACACCAACACCTCGACTTCAAATGCAAAAACAGTACTGAATCTTTTTTTTTTCTTTTGCTTTTATCTCGAAAACGGTGTGTCCAATCGCAAAAATAATGAAAATTTCGACCCCCTTTATAAAACCCTTAAACCCCTAACACTCTACATGTAGGTAATAATTTTTCTTATTTTCCATACAAAAAGTGAAAAATTCCATACAAAACACGACGAGGCTGCCCCCCCTGCGCGCCTCCGGCTCTAAAAAGATCACGTGGTTAGGTATCACGTGTGGAGTCGCGATTGTCAAATTCGATTTAGATGTGTCAAAATTATTTTTAAATTTAGAGAATTTATTTTGCAGAATAGCTTTAAGATTCTCATAGTCAAAAGTAAGGAATTTTAGTGATAGTTTAGTTAGTTTAGTTCGGTGTACAAGAGAATCGGCACCAATGGCGTCAATGTGTTTATGAGGGGTATTTAAAGCTACGTGCTCAGCTGCAGCAACTGCTGGCACTTCGTTTTCGAGCAAGGGTCGGGGGGGCCTTAGTTATCTTGGGAGCATCAAATATATACGAATTTCTCCCCTAAAAGTCTTCAGGTTTCAAAAGGATGGCAGTTATCTAGTCTCGCCGAAATATCGGGTTTTCATTTTTTTTTTTTTGTAGCTTTCTTCCACAGTTTTCGTCTTAGCAAATAAGTGGGTGACCGTATTTTTGCAGTTACACAGCTGCGCAACGGGATATTTTACTATAAAAGCGTAAAAGAAGTCGCCTGTTTACAAAAAAAAAATCTTAGACGCTGGGTAGTAGCGACATCTGAAGTAGGCAAGTAGCAGTTTTTATCCCCATTGCATAAGCTGATACGTCCTATCCACACGTTGGATTTGTGATGATTTTTTTTATGTTCGGTAAGCGCATTGGATTCGTGATAGTTACTTTAGGTTCGGCAAGCGTGTGAATGCAGCGTAATGTGAAAACTTGGGAATCCCCTAAACTGTCAACAACTTAATGACACATAGGGCTAGTGATGGGATCACAAAAGTGACATCGGTAAAATGTAATCCTATCAAAATTATTTGTGCAGATAATGCAGATCATGTGTTCGACCGAATGTTTAGTTTCGTCCAACTAGTAGCCGAACCTTCGGCCCGACCGAAACTGGCTTTCGTGATGTCGATTTTGATAGAATACGAATGACTGGCAGATAGACAGACGATGTAGACATAATTAGTAATGAGGTCCCGTTTTCACCTTTTTTGTACAAAACCAAAAAGATAACTGTTTATTTACGTATAAATTGAAGACAGTTAGGTTCTTCGCAGACAGGCTGCTTTTAGTATCAGCGAGCAGGGATTTATTCGCTTTCCGGAAGATTTGTACATGCTCTAACGGCAACATCAGATGAATCTTTGCGACTCTGCGTTCGGTCGCGATAGCAAAATCTCATGTTTCTGCGATTACTTTTGGCGACTCGGTCTATATAAAATGTACATACTCTGTGGGCTCGGTCCGTTTGAGTACGGTAAAGTGCCTACTAAAAGGTCGCCAACCACGTCCCGACAGAGGTGATTTTGATGGTTTACAATAGTGTAAATGGTGGTTTACGACCAAATTTCAAACACCTCTGCCTATCGCCAACCAAGGTCACTTATGTAGGGGATGTGGTTGCAGCCGTGTAGCAGGCCCTTAAAAATTCCGTTTTCAAACGATGCTGAATTGTTTGGCGAAGCGTTATCAGCAGTACTATGTGTGTTGTTATGGCACTTAGTTAGTTAAGTGTCATTTTGAAATTTCGATACGTCTTTTAGACAGATTTTGTCTAAAAGACTATTGCTAAGTCATTTTTTTCTAAAGCTTATAGGCCGCATTCCGAGTTAGGCCTTAATCGCTCACAGCGCTCACATCGATACTTCGCGTTCCTAGTTAACCTTTTGACTGTTATCACGATTATGACAGCTCAGAGCTGTCAACAACTCGGAACGCTCGTGAACGCGCTCACACTGCTCACAGTGGTCGCTCATAGTCAAAACTTATAACATAACCCCAAAATTTGCACAAGATGGTTGGATTACAGTATTTCTTTGAGTATACACCACAAATTTCTTCTTCTTCTTTGGTTAGGTGGCAACTGTAGCCAGAAGCACAATTTCGACTCTCAAAACAAAACAGCACAACTGTCATTTTTGACAGCGTTCACGGTGATATTAATTTAGGGCATGGTCGGTGTTATCGCAAGATGGCGCATGTCATGACGTCATCTATGACGATTCACGGGACATCGTTATCGCGATAACGCTAACACGGTACGGGTGTTAGCACGCTCAAATCGATTACAGTGTAAGTCGGAACGCACCCATAGATTCTTAGATAAATCATACGATAGCCAATAAGTATAATCCACACGCTATATAGGTACATTATTCGTTAGCAAATCCAAATTATAAATTTATCTGTTGGATCAAAATAACATTGTCATTCATACCTACTGAATTAAACTAATGAAGACTACCTATTCAATAAGTTCGATTTGAACAATAACGATAAATAATAAAACTCGATTTCAACACTCGATTTAACTCGATTAATTGAATAGGCACCAGTGCAACACTATGATTTATTTTTACAAAAAAGAACCGAGTGAGTGACGACGAAGAGCGAAAAGTGAATAATTCCAGCAATCAACTCCATTTAACAAGTGAATAAAAATTACTTAACAGAATCAAGTTAAAGTTTTTACTGTGATTTGTGTCTGTAGTTTATAGGTATTTGAACTAAAGATGATGCAGTCAGACTCTCAAACCTGTACAGTAACCACTCAAACACAGGGAGTAAGTGGAGTAAATGTAGAAAATATCATCGGGAATAGCGACGCTATGAACTTTGATATGATGTCAGAAATTGAAAAAGAGCTACTGGGCAATCCCTACGACATGATATCCCTTGTGTTTCTTCTGTACGATGTACCAGATACCGCACTGCAACATCTGATCGTGTTCCAGAGAGTTTCCAACGATGCCGCAATTTCCTCGAACCTGAACATGTTACACGAGTGGTTTAGACAAGCAAAGCACAATCCCAACTGGAAACACGAATTCGTGGAGGCCCTCCTGATCTGTCAACTTTACAGCATAGTCAGAAAATTAGGGTTTAATGTGCCTTCAGCACGCAGGTATTATCAGACTGACTTCATTACTGTTAAAATGTATGTAAACCCTATGAAAAAAGCCTTGTATAAATTGTGTGAAAGTGTAAACTCAGACAATCTTTTGAAACTGAAAAAGGCTCTTCTGACATATGATATTGATACAACAGAATATGACTCCTGTGAGCTAGTTTTTCTGAAACTCATGAGTGAAAAATTCATTACAATTAACCAATATCAGTACAATAAGAAGGTCTTAGGCTTTAAAGTGGATGTAGAGAAACTTGTTAAAATTGTGAGGAGTCTACCGGGATTGAGGAAAATAGTTTTAGAGATAAATATGTTGCAACAGTCAATGAATGATGAACCTAAACAAAGTGTAACAGCTACTGCTAGTACTACCTCCAAACACATGAAAGTAGATGAATCAAGGCAAGGACAAGCTGATCAAGATCAATTTAAAGAGGGTTTCGATGATCTCTATAAATTACTTGATGACTTGCATTTAAATGAAAATATTACAAATGAAACTTTAAAATCGGACCGGAAGAAACTAGATATTGACTGTTATGAAATTAAGAATCACGAAAATGTTGGAACATGTGTCATTATAAATCAAGAAAATTTTCACCCATCAAAGAGTAGTATTGAGCTTACTGGTCAATATACTTCATTGGATAAGCGTGTTGGCTCCGACAGAGACCAAATGGAGTTAGAGAAGACAATGAAATCATTAAAATATACAGTGATCAGTGCTACAGATTTAAACCACAAGAAAATGATGGAATTTATAATGGATGTAGTAAAGAATAAAGTAAGTGAAGACGACAGTATTTTCATGTTGTGTATACTGTCTCATGGAGTGAAAGGACATGTGTATGCAGCAGATTCGGTGAAGGTCAAAATAGATGATATTCAAAATATGCTGGACTCTGATGCTGCAGCGAAAATACGTAACATTCCCAAGGTGCTGATAGTTCAAGCCTGCCAGGTTGATGAAGATCATCCTGTTCTAGTAGCTGATAGCCCAAATAAAAACAGTTATGATTTAAAGAAAACCAATTTTCTCATCTACTATGCAACAGCACCAGAGTTAGAAGCGTACAGAGATGAGAAAAGAGGATCGATATTCATTCAGCTACTATGTAAAACAATTCGTAAGTTTGCTTATGTTGAGCGTGTACTTGATATTTTTACTACAGTTAATAACCATGTTACATCAGTTTGTAAAAACGTAGGACGTGAACAAGTACCAAAATTTGAATCTACTTTATTAAAGAAGCTTTATTTACAAATTCCTCAGTAAATCGAACATGAATTGTATTACAGGTTGAAATAAAAGAGTCTGACATGGGGACATTTGGAACTAAATATTTTATTGAATGCAGGCCTATATAAGATGATGGCACTACTTTGCCGACAAGTGCTAGTAGGTTTTGAATGCACCCAGAAACAGCGAAAAAAAACCAATTTGTTTAACCTCTCGAATGCCGTAATTACAGACACAATTAAAAAACCATTGTGTCTCGTGTATATCTACGTTCCGGCATACCAAGGGTTAAATTATTTTAGTCATTTCCCATTCGAAGTCACCTAAGTGCAATAGTGGCGCCCTCATTTTTGCCAAGCTGTACATCGTTATTTTTGTATATATCTTGGAATGGTTTACAAGACAAGAAGCGGAAACGGGGCAGGCCATTCAGAAGATGGGCAGATGATATTAGGGCTGTAGCGGGCACTGCATGGACGAGTCGCTAGGGATAGGGAAAATTGTAGGCCTTTTGCAATGGGGGACATACAGAAGGGGATGTCGGGGCAGTTAATTAATTTGAAGTGATATTTGTCAAAGCTCTAATATTGTATTTAACTAAACAAAAAAATATAACCAACTAATGTACTAAGTACAGTTTTATACCTGTCTAAATAAAGGCTTATAAATTATATTTATTATCTTAGAATGAAAGAAAAACATTTTTATAGTAATAACTTTCAGTTTGATGAAATCTATTGGGTTGGTGAGAGAGATGCAATAATTATTGTGATACAGGTACTAACTAATGTGATAGGTTAATAAATGTAACTAATTTATAGAAGTTGAATGTGAACTGAATTTGAAAATTAATGAAATTTTATTACGACATCAACCATTATGTCTATGCAATGTATATTGGAATCTTTTTAATATAAATAATAAATATTTTTATATTCAATTTTATGTGTATTGATTAGTTTCTATTTTTATACAGGATCAAATGCACCTTGTACTCATACCAGCAAAATAAAAATGCATACCTATTTAAGCAATATTTTCTATATTGATAGCAACATCTGTTTTCGTATAATCCAACACAGCAGCTTCTAACTTTTGCCTTTCTTCATCAGTTTTTAGTTTAGCCCACATAGAATCTAAATAAGCTCTCTGATGCTTTTGTATAAACTTAAAGCTATGTTTTAGGGTAGCACCAACATGTAGTGTATTCAGCTTAATGTCTAAGTTTCCTATCTTCGTAATAAAAGGTAGACTACTAGTTACAAATCTATGCGGCCCATGTCTTGATCTTATAATAGCTATCCTGGTATTCTCATTACAATATTTTGTTAAAAATCCATTAGTTACAGCAGCAACACCAAAGTCGCCATGCAGCAGCTGAATTTTCCTCAGTACAGTGTCATGGAATATTTTTGGCTTCAAATGTAATGGTTTATCTTTAGACACGTACGGACAAACTATTTCAACAGTTATGTATCTGAAACACAAAGAATACCACAAAATATAAAAAATAATAACAATCCTGACAGAATTTCGGTCATGGCTACTCATCTCAGCAGAGACCAGCCATTAGTGCAAGAGATATTATAGTGCACAAATGTGTGACACAAGTTCAATCTCTTTTCGCTTACTCTCATAGTCCGATGGGACGATAATCCGACACGACCGAAGACTACAAGCGCAAGGCCAACGGCTTAACGTGCAGTCCGAGGCACAGGGGTATCACACCACCAACTTCAAACTTCGGGCTGTTACTAAGAAATTCCTAATGGAAAAACCCAATAACACTGCCCAAACCGGGAATGCAACCCAGGACCCCACGCTCAGCAGTCGCACTTGCGACCACGAGACCAACAGGGCAGTCCAAATCACAATGTATAAGCATAGTATAAAAAAATTTGAGTGTTAGGTTATTTTGGAGCATTATCCTCCTGCTTATCTGTGAGTTTGAGGACCGGGTCAAAACTCTTCTTACATTCATCTCTAGTTTATTTTAACATTATAAATAACATAACATCACGCTTGTGATCCCCGAAGGGGCAGATCTGTACTTTAGTACACCCACATTTCGCCAGTTATGTTTAAGCATAAATAAATAATTATCACAATTACAGGTCATTCAGAAACCGTAACGAGTCAGTATTAATTTCGTTTTTAGCGATATCACCTACACAATCTATCCACCGTTTCTTTGGTTACTCTCTACTTAAGTAATGTACCTAGTTGTAGAATAACAAATTATGAAAAGAAAAATTTTCACTATGTATATGTCCCTCACACAAAATTTAATACCGCACCTGTTTTTAAAACGAACCATTGTAAACAATTTTATGATATTATTTAGTAAATCAGAACAGACGAAAAGCAAAAAACGACAATCAAAACAAACCGCGGCAGACATACATGTTGTCAATATGTCAACTGTCAAGATTACCTACCTCTGTCAATTTTGTTTTTTATATGCGTCACATAATCACGTAATTTATTACATGTCTTTTCGGTTTGAGGCCAATTTCCAACTTGGAAACTACGAATATTGAAAAGTTGTATTGCAGTTGTATTCTACATATACAGTGCCCTTGACATAATAAAAAGGTAGTTGAAGTTTATCTACTTCAGACACCATTGAACGACTTCAGCTGTAAAGTCACATCACAGAGTACATACTTTTACTGGCTTACTGGCGAAAATCTTTACTTTCTCTCAATGTCCCATAAAATGTTTGATAGGAACTAGAGATTTCAACATATTTTGTTGTGAATGTTTCGCCATTGAAAACGCACAGTTAAATTCTAGTTTCAACTGTACAATAAAACGTCTTTATTAAATAATCCACCTTTATATTATATTGAAGGCTTGTGCAGACCAGCGCAACACGCGACGAGACACCGCTCGTCGCGCGACGAGCGGTCCCTTTGTGTCGCGTCGCGTGTCGCGCCTGTTTGAATGAGCCTTGATAAGAGATTATATTTTTTTTTTAATCCGGCTTTTTCTTTTAAACTTCTCTATTCTTGGTGTTTTGCGATTTTTTCTTAGAGTTAGGGTGACAGGAAAACTCGACCTATTCCTTGAAAAGGGTTACATAAGAAGTCATTACTTCATTAGCAACAAATTAAGTCCAGTTAACTAGGGGTCAAAACTCACCGCCGCAGCCGCCGCCACCACTATTGCCATAGCCGCTGCCGCCTCCACAGTCGTCGTCGCCGTTGCCGCCGCGGCAGTAACCCCACATGGGGCTCGGGAGGGGGTAGATATGGAATGCCAATAACGGCCCCATTACGCCTCCTCCAGGCGAACGTTAATCACTGCGCCGCCGCTCAGGATCTGTTGCTCCAGAGCATGGCGCAGTGGTCGATTAACATCGCCGTGGTCGCTGAGCCGTACTTAGTCCAGCCCAGGGATGACTGGGTGGAGCACCTGAGCGGCTCAGTGACCCTCATTTCGTCGGCCTCCGCCGTTACTCCGTCCCTCGAGTCTGTCAAGAGAGGACGGGGTTGCGTGGCAGCACGGTTCGGGGAGATTGTCGTGGTGGGTGTATATATCTCCCCGAACCGAACTCTTGCCGAGTTCCACAACTCCCTTGCGGAGTTAAGAGTCGTCATCGTCGGGTTCTGTTCCCTCCCCGTGCTCGTCCTCGGGGACTTCAATGCCAAGAATCTGACTTGGGGTTCAAGGTATACGGACACACGGGGCAGGATGGTGGAGGACTGGGCTCTGGAGACAGGCCTGGTCGTCCTAAGCCGGGGTTTTGTCCCAACGTGTGTGCGGATGCGGGGTGAATCGGTGGTGGACATTTCGTTCGCCAGCCCCGCTCTGTCGCCGCGTGTCATTGACTGGCGCGTCATGGAGGGGGTGGAAACCTATTCCGATCACCGGTACATCCGGTTTGGCGTCTCCGCCCAGACCTCGAGCGCTCCGGTCCGACAGGCCCCGAGTGGTCCGGGAAGCCTTGATCGTGCAGGCCTGGGTGTCATCACCGGACAGGCCTGCTGACATCAACGACTAAGCGGAATGGTTCCGGGAAGCCAAGTCCAATGAATGTGACGTGGCAATGCCCCAGGTCCAACCTGGACGTGCTTCGGGCCAGGTGTACTGGTGGTCACAAGAGCTGGAAGCTCTGCGCAGGGTGTGCGTTGCTGCGCGACGCCCGGTACGCCAGGCAACGCAGGCTCCGTATCCACCTTCCGGATACGGAAGCCATTCAGGCGGAGCTATACGAGGGGTAGAGAGTGGCGAAGACCGCCCTCCAAACGGAGATCCTGCGGGCCAGGGCACTGGCCCGCGAGGAGTTGCTGGAGAATCTCAACAGGGACCCGTGGGAACGCCCATACAAGATGGTTCGGGAGAAACTCCGCCCATGGGCTTGTGGGGGACGTGGTAAGCGCTCTATTCCCTTCAAGAGGGGAACATACCCCTCCGCCCATGGCTCCACCTATTGCGGTGCCCGATGCGGATCGCACCGCCGCCGACGACGACGACGATGCTCCGGAGGTGACTGAGGTAGAGATGAGAGTGGCGATACGCAAGCTGAATGCGAAAAATACCGCTCCAGGACCCGACGGCATACCTGGAAAAGCCTGGGTCCTGGCCATGGGGCTCTCGGGCCTCGACTAAGGGGGCTCCTAAGCGCATGCATGGAGAGGGGCCCGTTCTCACTTCAATGGAAGACTGGGAAACTGGTCCTCATCAGGAAACCAGGGCACCCAGCGGACTCTCCGTCCGCCTATCGGCCCATTGTGCTGCTCGACGAGGTGGGCAAGCTCTTTGAAAGAGTCACTGCAGACCGTCTCGTCGGGCAGCTGGTGCGGGTCGGGCCGGATCTAGCGGAGAGCCAGTTCGGTTTCCGCAGGGGACTCTCTACGGTGGACGCCACCACGCGCGTGCGGGCCCTCACGACGGGGGATGCTGTGGCCCGGGGTGGGGTCGTCTTGGCGGTGCAGCAGTGTCTCTAGACATCGCCAATGCCTTCAACACCCTGGAGTTGCATCAGGGAGGCACTCCGATATCACCTACCTCTGTCGTGTGGTCGAGGCCTATCTGACGGACAGGGCCGTCATCTACCCCGATCATCAGGGAGAGTGGAACCGGCAAGAGATGTCGTGCGGTGTCCCACAGGGTTCGGTCCTGGGGCTGCATCTGTGAGACAGCGGATACGACTGGGTGCTGCACGCCGACCTCCCTAGCGGCGTCAGCGTCGTTTGTTACGCTGACGACACATTGGTCCCGGCGTAGGGGAGGTCGTACCAGGTGGCAGCCGACGTAGCGACACGCGGGGTTGCGACAATCGTTGACAGGATCCGGCAGCTGAGACTCGAGGTGGCCCTGCACAAATCCGAGGCCATGGGTTTTCATGGTCCTCGGAATGCGCCACTGTCGAGTTCCCAGGTAATGGCGGGAGGGGTTCACATCGGTGTCGAATCGACGTTGAAGTATCTGGGACTCGTCCTCGACAGCCGGTGGAATTTTTTCGAACATTTCCGACGTTTAGCTTCCAGACTGGAGCGGGCCGGGGCTGCCTTGAAGCGGCTCCTGCCCAATCTAGGGGATACAAATGCCTCCGGCCGGAGGCTCTACGCGGGGGTCGTGCGGTCCATGGCCCTTTACGGGGCACCGGTGTGGGCGCGTTCATTGACGCTGCGGCCAGCCCGCCGGTTGAACACGTCCCAGAGGGTCATGGCCATCCGGCTGGCCCGAGCATATCGCACGGTCTCCTGCAAGGCGGCGAGCCTCCTTGCCGGATTACCGCCATGGGATCTGGAGGCAAAGGTCCTCGCGCACATTTGGGAGTGGCGCGAGGAAGCGAAACGCCGGGGTTTAACTCCGCTGCCGCAAGAAATTGCGTTGTAAAATAGACATAACATGGGTAATTTGTGAGCTTTGTATAAATATGATAGTGTAATATTCCTCAAGGGGGATATACCTATTACAAATGTCTATTTTACAATTCCATTATATCTTCGATCACAGATCCATGACCACAGACTCGACAGTGTAATACCCCCTTAGTAAAAATTTTCGTAGCCGACTACCTAACCAAATTTAGTTCTATTTTTAAAATTCATTCCCGCCCTAGAGAGGGAAGTAATTATTACGAGTCTTTCCCACCCAAGGGTGGGGATCAGCGTCTTCCACCCGCTACTTGGATCAAACAAACACTACTTTCCGAGTATGAGAAATGAAAAAATATTTTGTGCAGTCACTGGCGGTCAGGCCCCTCTTTGCCACTGGGCACTCTGGGCACGTGCCCAGGGCCCCTCGGACGACGGGGGCCCCGGCCTGCCCTCAAAAAAATCATTCTATGCACCCGCCATTCCATTCTACGTATTATTAGTACTCGATTCAATGATAAAATAATTGATTTGCAGTGCGATTTACAATAAGTTTCTAGCCCCAAACTTATGAAATATTAGTTATAAGTTTCTTTAGTTGGTTTCTAATTAGATTCAATATGAACATTGAAAAAAAATTGAATTTGCTAACTTTCAAAATAGGTACGTTCAATTTTTAATTAGCATACTAATTAAGTCGAAAACTTATCCAGGGTAAACCTAACCTAATAAAACCATATGTTAATATTTTGTATTTCATGACAGAAAATTGATTAATTTTTAGTACATAATTGTTTCTATACCTACACATACACAAAGAATGAGCCTGTTGGATATTCTCCTTCAAAGAAATTTCAGAATTTTGCTTATCTACACAGGGGCCCCATGATCCTTATGTGCCCAGGGCCTCCAATAGGTTAAAGACGACCCTGCTGGCGATCAGTCAGACAATTCATTTTTCAAGAAATTAATTTTACCCACTTGTACAGACGCCAGCACTTCAAGCTACTACAATCTGTCAAATTTATTTAATAGATTTTCAACTTTATCGCTGAAGTTTAAGGTTCAAAGTTGATTGGGAAAATTTGACAGTTTCGGGTAGCTTGATGTGCTGGCGTCTGTACATATTAAATGTCCCTACCGCCCAAAACAGTTGTTGCAAATCACGAGTGGCGGTCGGCCCTTGTTTGTGTTTAGACGTGTACATGCATGATGTTAATGTGTGCACATTGTCAAGTGTGTCAAGAGTATAGATGTAAGGCCGGTTTAAAACCAATTAACCCAATCAGTTTTAAACGAAAAAAACCGTTTAAAACCGAAATAAAGATTTAAAACGGTTGGTATTGATGACTATGTTTTTCTTAATTATAACTACATTTTCTTGATTTTACGATATAACGGAGTACCTATAAACTGTGGAAAGATTTTTAAATGTGTGATATACTGATATTGATATACTTAGCGGGTTTAGTTCTAGTTGGTCCATCCGACCAAGCGTAGGTATTACCTACCTAAGTTATAAAAACTCTGTATTGGTGAATAAACATTTTTTTCATTGTTTACAAACAATTTAAATAATCAATTTGATTCGGTTTAAAACCAAACTCACACTCTCGCACTCTCATTGACGTCGTCAGTTGTAACTCGTGACTCGACGCAACGTTGCCAGCTCGCCTACCCTACACACACATGCACATACATAAACTACCCAAAAATAAGGTAGGTATACCTACTTTAATAGTTAAGTTTTCGTGTAGTAGGTAATGTAGGTAGGTACTTTCTATTGATTTGATTTTCTATAAACTAAAAATTGCCCGTAATGAAGTGTAAAACACAGTTCTTTTATTTTCGTAGGCGAGTTTTCAACCATTTAAAACGATTTATTTGGGCTTTAAAACCGCAAAATTTGATTTAAAACGTTTTAAATCGGTTGTTTTACATATATAGTCAAGAGTCAAGTGTAAATGTGTATACTGTCACACCATGCATCTACACGTCTAAACACAACCAAGGGCCGACCGCGCTCGTGATTTGCAAGAACTATAGGTACGTCCCTTCAAAGAAGTACGTGATGCTTTGACAATAAAATTCAAAGAAAGTTTTATAATTTAAAATCTAATCTGTATAATGCAAAATAATTATGACTGTTCTTGCTGAAGTTCTCTAGAATTAATGTATGTAATGTATAGTATGTATTGTTACCGTTAGAATACGGAATACGTTATTTAAACGCATTAACTAGGTAATCTGCAAATTACCGGGAACGATCCGTTAGTTTAAAATTTTACTTAGGGCCGATTTTTCAATCCTCAGATAGATAGTTGTGTAGCGTATAAAATTATCTAGCTGTTTATCAGGCGAATAGATATTTTCAATCGTATAATGGTGCCGATTCCCTTGTTCACAAACTAAACTAAATTTAAGTTCAGTGCATCTTTTTCTTTCTATTTCATTAAGAAAAGGACAGAAGATAAATTTTAGTTTAGTCCTGTCAAATTAATCAGCGCCTGTCATTACTCCATACAAGTTTAGACGTGATTAAAAACTTGCCTACTAAAATTACGTCAATTTACGTCAAACGCTGATTAATTTGACAGGACTAAACTAAAATTCATCTTCTGTCCTTTTCTTAATGAAATAGAAAAAAAAAGATGCACTGAACTTAAATTTAGTTTAGTTTGTGAACAAGGGAATCGGCACCATTAACTGAAGAATAGTAATCTGGGGTCTTTGTTAAACAACTTCACACTATCATGTGCAAGCGAGATGAACAGATACAGTATTCAACGTGTTAGATAAGAATAGAAACAAAACGTATGTTTGACATTTTGACGAGAATTCTTATCTTTTGTTTAGATCCACAGATAGTTAGCCACAAAAGGCGACCTTTTTTTTTGTTGTTGTTTGTAGCGAAGTTGATAGGAGTAGGCAAGTATTTACCTTCGCCCGGAGGACACGGTGGAGCATACGGTGGAGGTCTGCCCGGCTTGGGCAGGGCATCGCCGTGTCCTCGTGGATGCGATCGGCGGCGGTGATCTCTCGCGTCCGGCCCTGATTAGGGCCATGCTACGGAGCGAGAGGAATTGGGAGGCCGTCACCTCTTACTGCGAAGCAGTAATGCTCGCGAAGGAGGAGACGGAGCGCGTGAGGGAGAGGCAAATTTCGCGCCCTCGCGCCCCTAACCGCCGCAGGAGGAGACGCCCTGGGCGTCGGGAATCACAGGAAGTCTTCCGGCCACCGTAGGCGCGGGCTTGCGGACGGTGAGCAATGGGTAGCTCGCCGTCCGATAAGGACCAAGCCCGGGTCAACGGCGCGTTGTGTTCCACGCGCGCCTCAAAGAGATGTCAGCAGAATTGACGGGGTCCGCTAGGGCCAATGCCTGCCGGGGCTGCGAATATGGGCCGATAGGGATATCGTGGCCCCCCGGCAACATGGCAACGGAAGGAACACGGGTGGGTTTCAGTCAGTAAGAGTCTGACACGCCCTGCCAGAAGTTATTTGATAATTACCCACCCAAAAAAAAAAAAAGGCAAGTATTTACCTAAAATAGATCAGTTATAAAGAAATTTGTTGTGTGTTAACTGTTTTCGACTTGGTACTAAAAGTTGAGCCTAGTGGTTTAAAATAGTTAAATAATGTCGTCCCGAAAACGTAAGTAAATTAATATATTTCGAGACATTTAAAAAAAACTATCGTCAATTGAATCAAGAACATCCATGTTTTCAACAATACAAAAGCACGAAAACACGCAGAGGCAAAGCAAATTAAAACCCCAAACACACAAACGTCAAAACATCATTTATTCCCTAGAATAAGGTACAGACGCCAGCACATCAAGCTACCCGAAACTGTCAAATTTTCCCAATCAACTTTGAACCTTATACTTCAGTGATGAAGTTGAAAATCTATTAAATAAATTTGACAGATTGTAGTAGCCTGGTGTGCTGGCGTCTGTACTAACTGAAGCTTGAAGGGACATATAAATTTACTCCTCCGTTTCGGGCTTTGTTCGTCAGATACTGACTACCTGACTATTGAAAAATCCAGAATCATGCTATCTGTGGAATAAACGCTATTTGATTCTTTATCTGAGGATTGAAAAATCGGCCCTTAAAGTAGTAGATATCTGCATTCTACCGAGTTAATCTGCATATTAACGAATGCTACACCGTTAAATCGCAGAAGACAATGAGCGAAACACTTCTTTCTCGTTTTTTGCTAACGTAATATTTTTCAAACATGCAAACAAGCATACACCATGCATGCAGCATGCATGCAAGCACGCAATATGCAGCAGGCATGGTTTCTGTCACGGCTCCAGCGCTGCGAGGCTCCGGCGACGGCGCGCGGCGGCGGTCCCACACGAGCTTATCGTCGCAGATGGTTTTAACGCTCGCCGCCTGCGGCTCTCTGCGATGGTGATAAAACCACCTGCTCCTCAGCTCGCGAGCCGCTTCGCCTCTCCGCGCCTACGTGGGCTTAAATTACACTCTAGGGGTAGGGCAGACAAGACTTCTGTCCCTAACTTTAAAAAAATTAAATTAAAATTGTCTTCCTGGCAATTAGAATCAATATTAAGTATTTTTTGTAAATTTTGACGTTCAAAAGTGCCTTTTATGTGCCTAATTGAAATTAAATTGTTTGACTTTGCACAGTACCTGTCACACAGTTACCAGAAAACCAGCTACCACATACCACCGAACCAGTTACCACATGCCACTGAACCAGTTACATTACCACGTTTTTGACAGTCCGCAACAAACACAAACAGAGAAGCAGTCATCTTGTTAAAGACGAGTATGTAAAGAAACAAGATAGTTAACATCGACGCGGCGCGAGCGTTAGCACAACGTCGCACTCGTTCGCCGGTTCGCTTCGAAAGAAGCGGTTTGTAAGCGCAAGCAAAGCAAGCAGAAGCACCAGCACTCTCCGTATCTTCACTTCACGTTTCGAGACCACGCAGATGGGTCTCCAATCTTCACTCAACGACGGCTCATGGCGCTTTTTTTTTTTTAAACGGCATCTCGCAGTACTGACCACTAAGGTTTTGGCTGCTTAACCGGATTTTCCTGTGGGTGCCTAAAAGCTTCTACACTTAGAGTCTCCAGCCAGGAGCTTTTTGAACTAATTCTAAATTAAAATTAAGCGAATGCTCGCTAAGGCTCCCCCTGTGGGGTACGAACCTCGGCTTAGGGCATCGTTGATGGAAGGACAGCAAGAAGGGACAGACTGGATCAAATTTATATTTTCATCATGATTATTATGCGGGGTATTGACCGAATTGGGCACACTTTTTTATCACCTTAGGTTGTTTAATGGCGGTAAAACAGAGTTACAGAATGGGTTAAGAGGTATAAAATACAAGGGATGAAAACGTGGTAAATAGGCGAAAATTAAGTCCTTTAGTGGTACAATAGAGTAAAATATCGTTTACTAACTCTTTGGGTGCTAAGAGGGTGGCAAATAGGTGATTATTAACGCTTAGAGCTCTAGTATAGATCCAAAAAGGCTATAAAAACGACCTCAGGTGCAAAATTTTTTTTTTTTTTACCATCCGGCTGGCCCGAGGATACCGCACGGTCTCCTGCGAGGCGGCGAGCCTCCTTGCCGGAGTACCGCCATGGGATCTGGAGGCAAAGGTCCTCGCGCACATTTGGGAGTGGCGCGAGGAGGCGAAGCGCCGGGGCTTAACTCCGATGCCGCAAGAAGTCGCGGCACAGCGGACAGAGCTCCGGCGGGATCTCATGGCGGAATGGAGAGTGCGATTGTCGCAACCCAGCGCTGGGCACGCCACAATTGCGGCGATAAGACCCCTCTTTGAGGAGTGGCTAGAGAGGCGCCACGGCGTCCTCACCTTTCGCCTGACGCAGGTACTCACCGGACACGGCTGTTTCGGGAGGTACCTGTTCAGGATAAAGCGGGAGGAAACGCCCGGGTGTCGTCACTGTGTGGATCGCCCGGAGGACACGGTGGAGCATACGGTGGAGGTCTGCCCGGCTTGGGCAGGGCATCGCCGTGTCCTCGTGGATGCGATCGGCGGCGGTGATCTCTCGCGTCCGGCCCTGATTCGGGCCATGCTACGGAGCGAGAGGAAATGGGAGGCCGTCACCTCTTTCTGCGAAGCAGTAATTCTCGCGAAGGAGGAGACGGAGCGCGTGAGGGAGAGGCAAATTTCGCGCCCTCGCGCCCCTAACCGCCGCAGCAGGAGACGCCCTGGGCGTCGGGAATCGCAGGAAGATTTCCGGCCACCGTAGGCGCGGGCTTGCGGACGGTGAGCAATGGGTAGCTCGCCGTCCGATAAGGACCAAGCCCGGGTCGACGGCGCGTTGTGTTCCACGCGCGCCTCAAAGAGTTGTCAGCAGAATTGACGGGGTCCGCTAGGGCCAATGCCTGCCGGGGGTTCGAAGAAAACCGATGGGGAAATCGTGGCCCCCGGCAACATGGCATAGGAAGGAACACGGGTGGGTTTTAGTCAGTAAGAATCTGACACGCCCTCCCGCTCCACGCAGAGCGGGAGAAGTTATTTGATAATTTCCCACCCAAAAAAAAAAAAAAAAGGTGCAAATTTTTTAAAAAACTGAGGTTTTTTTATGCGAGCAGTATGTATGTTAATATTTGTCGGATTCAAAACGCCGCCATTTGTTTGTGAAAGTGAAATTAAAAGTAATCTTTTAGTTTCAACTTAGTAGACACAGAAGTTGACTTTTTACTGCGAAGGTAACTAAAGTGTATATATTATTAATAAATTATTCAAGCGCCCGATGTCTGTTGTCTATTTACTGAAAAGAAATATTTTATTAGATGTGGAGGAACATAAAACTTTTGTAATTATCTAATAAAACGTTGCCTATTCTAGTTTAAGGTATCGTGCTAGTAGTATTAGAACACAATAAAGGAAAATACTTCAATTAAACCATATTTTCTTTTGTTTTTCTAGCCTTAGTCAAATAAATTCGTAACCTAAACATGGTGCCCAAACATAAGGGGTACCGAGGTGGTATTAAGCTCTATTACTCTACCTAAAGTTATACAGAAGTCACATTAAGCACTAGAAGTTCTATGATAGCGAAAAATGTTCCTACTGTTCGACTTTAAGTGACATAAGAGAGTTTTGTACCTCCTCAGCCAATTGGTGGTACAAAAGAGTTTCTGAGTACCATTGTAGAACTGGTAGTGGTAATTATTCAACCAATATTTACTAAAGCCAAATAAAATGTAAAATAATCAGGGATGGGCCGAAATTCGGTTCACATTCGGTTCAACCGAATTTCGGCAGCTTGAACCGAACTTCGGCATTCGGCCGAATTTCGGTTCAGATGCCGAACATTCGGCACAAGAAAAATAATACCTATTTGCATTATTTTGACTGAAATTTAATAGAATTAGAATAGCGTTACCTACTGTAAAATAAAATTATGTCTTTTACTCACTCATGGTCGTCTATTTTAGTTAGGAACTTTGTAAATGTAAAACTTAAATTAAATCAGTTCGTCTTATTACATTAGTCTTAAAAATCTTTTCTTCTTATTAGGCCACGCGGTGGAAGCGCGGTTTGCGGGCGGGGTACATCTAGCAATAATTTAAGTAAATGCGTAAACAAGTTACGACGTGTCGCTCTCGAGAAAGCGCGCGAAATTGAACCGAAGTTCGGCCGAACTTTTCTATTTAACCGAATGTTCGGCCGAAGTTCGGATTCGGTTCAAACCACATTCGGCCCATCTCTAAAAATAATTAATTTACACCTATTTTATCAGTAGTTTTTTTTTACATTTTGAGTAGTCTAATATTCTTATTTATGGCTTAATTGCTTCGACCATGATCAAAGCTTTATATTTATGGTGAAAAAAATCCATTTAAAATTTAAAACATTTCAAAATTTAAATATGTCAAAATAATACAAATTGCTTCTAAATTTCTAGACATCTATTTCACATCTTATTCAGCTGAAGTAATGATAAATAATTGTAGCAGTTTGTTAACTATAGGTAGTACTTAAGTAAAATAAATATAACGAATAAATATTTTTTAATTTTATTATCACATATCACGCATTTTTTATGCAAAACCCTTTATTGTAATAACAACATTAATAAAAAGGCAGCAATATTTAAAAAATATTATTCTTGCAAACAAAAATAATAATATTTGCAAAAACAGTGCTGTGAATTACGAGATATATTTGCAAAAACAGCGCTATGAATTACGAGATTAGACATCTTGAATCTAAGACCAACGCTTACGCCTTCTGCTATCTGCACAGTGCACATATATAATTCTGTACCTTCAGTGAAAAGTGATGTAACTGGAAAATCATGATTTTGAGAAAATTTTTGTTAAAGTTTAAAAAAAATCTGGCTCTCTTTGTCTACTTCACTAAAATGAGTACTGATTACTGACATTGGTAAACAATATCTTAAAGCACGATTTATTGTAAGAAGAAACAGATTAATTTGTATAGTTTTTTTATAATTTAAAAAGAAATCCAGTTGTATCACCTAACACAACATACATCAAAGTCATTTTATGTGTATATTAATTTAAAATGACTTGAACCATTTTACACATAATTTATTGGTTAGTGTTGGATCATTATGTGTACCTAAATATATCAGTTTGTACTAATTCACATAGATCGCGTAATAAGAGTCACATACATTTGTATTAATATACATTAAGGTACAGACGCCAGCACATCAAGCTACTACAATCTGTCAAATTTATTTAATAGATTTTCAACTTTATCGCTGAAGCATAAGGTTCAAAGTTGATTGGGAAAATTTGACAGTTTCGGGTAGCTTGATGTGCTGGCGTCTGTGCTTGAAATATTTGTTCAGTTCACATTGATATCATATAAAATGTATTTTTTTACACATTAATAAATGTAAAAAATGCTTAGTTAGAGCACTTTACACCAAAATAAGCTTGCTCAATTTTAATCTTAGAGGGGTAGGTACCAATTAGACCAAAAAATTGCATTTTTTTTACTGTTAAACTTAGTGTAAGAATATTAAAACTGATATATAGGTTTTCACTGAAGGTACAGAATTTACTCTCGAATTTTAGCAATGCCATAAACTGGCCAAGGTCACGCGTATGATGCGTGTCTAACAAAAGTGATGGAAATATATTTTTGTTTCATAAAGTGCGCCCGCGAACCATGACGATACGACAGTGTGTAGTGCAAAACTGCGTTCTCTGTGGTGTGTGTACGGCACACACACCACAGACGTCTGACTGTTTACACATACAAATGAAATGTAATGAAATGAAATTGTTTATTCTGTAAATAGGATATCGAAATCACTTTTACACGTCATATAAAAAAGTACATTAAAAATAAGCTAGATGAGTTCGGCGTTTCCTATCTGACTACTCTGAGAAGAAAGGCCGAAACAAACTCAGAGGCCGCAGTCTCTTTTAAAGTCCAGACATAATCTTGGTCAGGCCATATGAGGACCATGTAGATAAGTGTCTGATAAGGTCTTTTGAGGAAAGAACCACACACATTTGAGTGGACCTGTCCAGTCAGTGCAAACATTTGTCAGTAATCGTGGAGCTCAACTCAGAACTTAAGGAGCTCAACTCGACGAACAATACCAAAGAAAGGACATTTGGGTAGGCCGCATAAACTACTCATACTGCCAGACCATCACTAAAACTAGCAGAGAAATAAAAACAATATCCACATAGTTCTCACTCACATTCACAATAATTAAAATAATATAAAGGCTCGTGCAGACCAGCAGCCTAATTGCGTAACAGATTTTATTTTTGATTGTGATCCTGAATTGAAACCAACTCCAGTCTTAATCGCATGCCATATTTGGAATTGCGATATACATTTTTCACCATACGACTGGAATTGTATAGGGATGTTCCAAGAAATTGTCTATATTTGTTAAATTGATATGTTTAGTTATAGCATGTATGAATGGTTTATTTTAAAATTATTGTGCGATAATGTAATTTTGTTTTAATTACAACTGATGTTCTACTAGTGCTTTTAAATGAAAATGTATAATGATTGCCGAAAAATAAAAAAACAATTTTTAAAACACTTTCTACCATAATTGAACTACGTAACAAAACGTTTTTCTATTCACGTTTTTGTTATCTGTGGCCAATGACAAAATCGTAGAAAAGCAGTGTTGTCAACTTAGTGGGATTTCCACTAAACCTGGGAGTTTGGACACCCCTACTGGCGGAGGAATTTTGCTTTTAGTGGCTGGTGGTTTTGTGTAGTGGTTAGTTAATTCAATTTGTAGAAATAATACACTCAACTTTGACTCGAGAAAATATTAAAATAACACGATGATGGCATTTTATTTTATTAATGTTTGTCTAAAATATTATATATCACGCGACGCGACACAAAGGCACCGCTCGTCGCGCGACGAGCGTTGCTTTTATGTCGCGCTGGTCGGCACGAGCCTTAATACTTTACAAAGTAATCATGTCATTTTGAATATAATTTTCAACAATGTCAATGTGTTTATTAATTTTACATAATAATTAAAATGTCTAGTTTTATGATTTTATCACAAGGCTTAGCAGAGCGAGCAGTTCAATCCCAAGCTTTTTTATCTTCTAAATAATCTGAAATTGTATACCTAGTACCCTTTTTTACATAGTTTGGTTTTAATAGGTACAGATTTTAAATCGTTTATGGGTAAGTTTCGAAATGTACGGCCTACACCGCGTGTTCACAGCAATAAATCATGAGGATTTGACTTAGAATATTTTATTTACTTTAGTAAGAGTACCCTATTACACTACAAATCGCGACTAAATGCTTGCTTTGAAAATAAATATTTATGTGTGGATTTTTAGGGTTCCATAATAAACAAGGAACCCTTATAGTTTCGTCATGTCCGTCTGTCTGTCTGTCCGCGGTCTAGCTCCGAGACCCTTAGTACTAGAAAGCTGTAATTTGGCATAGGTATACATATTAATTGCGACGACAAAGTGGTAAAACAAAATTATGAAAACCATTTTTTTTTTTAGGGTACCTCCCCTACACGTAAAGTGGTGATTTTTTTTTTAGTTTTTAACTCATGGTGTGGGGTATCATTGGAAAGGTCCTTCAAAAACATTGTGAGTTTGTGAAAACTATTTTTGGATTCGTTTGCGAAATATTAAGCTTTAAAGTGCTAATTTTTGTTAGATTCAAGTGTGTCCCCCCCCCCTGCCAGCTAAATGGGTGGTTTTGGATGTGTGAAAAAAATTACAGCAGTAGTATATATAACGAAATTAAAAGGAAAATTATCACAACTAAGAAGGCTTTACAAGTTAACGAGTAATAATTGACCAACTTAACTTTGCAGTTGCAAAAACATGTTTTCCCATACATTCCGTATGGGAGAACATATTTTTCAACTACAAAGTTAAGTTTGTTTTTGGGATAATTTCATCCCAACTAAGGTGAGTGGGGGCAAGACGAAAAACGGGGTAACACAAAAAGTCGTTCATAGTGCCAGATTCAGTGCAGTTTTTGCAGTGATGGAAACACTGTTGAGACCGCTATTTTGTTACGTCGCACACCTCAGTCACACACACACACTTCAGCGAGTGGTTTGTGTGAAAAATGCAAATGTCTGCACATCGACTTTTACGCAAGTTAATCGAGTTTTTTAATCTTACCCCGTGTCCTGTAACTTTAATTACGTGGTAGGTACGAGTGTTTTATTGGAATATCTACTTATTATTTGTAATTCTTAGCTGTGTTATTACATCTAAATATGGCTATTTTTTCGTATTTTAGGATTTATTACAATTTTCCGTCTTTACTCATCAATATTTGACGGGGTAAGATGAAAGAAAGATGCAAAACTTTGTTTTGTAATATCTTGATAGTAGGATAAAGTAAAGGGTAAAAGATTTATTTGATTGATACTGATGTTTTATTGTCAGTATAACCTTATTCGATTAAAGTGGAAAGTTTGAGAACCTCTACTTTCAATGTGCCCCCGGTGGGGTAAGATTGATACATATATATTTTTTAAATCGTTTTATCTTTGTTAACTAAAGGTATTCAGACACTACAGACAGTTGAGAGTTTTAAGGGTACTTCAAACTTTTGACTAGTGAACACCAACAACGTCTGATAATCATTTGAACGCTTCTAGAAACTATTTCGATCTTTCCCCATCACCCTTTCATCTTCCCCCTTTTTCATTTTCGTGATAAAAACATTTTATTCAATTTTTTTTTCTACTTTGGTACAGATTTTGCAGGATGTTATCAATGTTATAGAAAAATACACTCTGCTCGTTACTCACTACAAAGATTTTTTTTGCATAAACTAATATGTAGGTACTTTTCTACAAGACTTCAAATACAACACTGCTTATCTCATCAAAAAACCGTTCGATCTTGCCCCCACTCACCTTACGGAACCCTTCATCATGCGTGGTCCGACACGCACTTGGCCAGTTTTTGTGTAACATTTCGAAAAAACACGCGCAGGAGACCCGCTACCTAATTGCGCAACACATTTTTAAAACCATTCAAGTGGAATTTATATTATTTTGATTAGAATTGCTTTCATTTTACGACTTTGGTATTGCACAGCTTAAATATTTTTTAAACAAATTGCAATCTGTTTGAAACTATAGAGAGTGAACGAAAATCGTCTAAAAAGGCTATTATTCGAATTGCGTAACCATTTTGACAGTTGTAACTTTGTTTCAAAGCAACGAGTAATTTTTTTCGTCTGTCAAATGATACAGAAGGCAGAGTAGTGGTCGCAATCGATTTTACTTAGCAATCTTTTGGGATTATCTCATGAAATCTCCATAAATATTACGAAAAAAATTAAGTAATAGTCTTCCTGATAAATTGTGAATGTGTTTTATGTAAAACCTCAATGATAAATCAATTTTACTGATATGTTAAATTAAAAAGTTAAGTCTATTTTTAATAAAAATTATGAAAGTTTTCTTGTTACAAGTGCTTACAACCTAAACTAAAGACAAATATTATGATATTTCAGAAACGAGGTATTTTGGTGGCATTTTAACGAAAGACAAATTCACACCTCGTACCGTAACAAACTTATCATGAGCCACAAGCTTAGCAACCCAGTAAGACGAGTTAAAACGACCCCACTGACCCAGTCGAGCTTGTAATACATTGGAAAAGCAAAAACTTATAATAGAGGAAGAACAAAAAAAATGCAGTTTGAAACATTTTATGTTAATGGATTATTTATGGACATTGATGAACATAAACACCACTATTGCCACATCATTGTCTGTTTAAGGTACTGTTACAGGTACTTAATATCAATACTTATTATTTTCTTTCTGTTGAACATTGAATGTGTGTTAAGCACAGCAAGCCAACAATGTTACACAGGGTGTATTTATAAACATTGCTTAAAGTTGAGTGACATTCATACCTCAAAAATGTATTTGTTAAACAGTTGCTAATCATTACATAACTTTCTGCAATATTTTTAGATAAACCCCATATTGTTTGTTGGTGAATACGAAATGCACCATCAAACGTAAACTTACCATACATTTAAATACCGTACATATATTTTCAGTTGCCTAACCTACTACTTACATGAATATTTACTTAGCAATTATAACAACAAAATAAAGAAAGTAGGTAGGCAACTGAAAATATTTATCTATGTACCTATCTTAAATGTTTTTCAATTATTGTTAATATTATTAGTAAGTAAGAATATCAAAGTCAATTGTTATTTATAGCAGAATATTGCTGTTCTATTAAATGACTTTGTGGATAGATGTAATGGTTGGTAGAATATATCGAAGATTTATTATTCTTTTTTTTTCAGGTGTGTCAGGCTCAAGTACATTATTCAACAAAAATGTTAACTATCTCTCATGCACTTACAGCAAGCAGTACGTAGATAATCCATGATGATTTCTACAGGAAGACATTAGATTCCAAATTCCACTAATCCTCACAATATGTTTGTTCCAATTCCTTTTTGCCCCATGTTCAAGTATTTCATATTAATGTGAATAGATGGTATTGTCAGTTAAGGTTGTAACAATTTAATAAAACAGTTTTATTTGTTGACCATAATTTATTTCTTTCTATTTACTTTAAATCTAATGAATGACAGTTAATTTAGGTAAACACCTCTAAATAGTATCATTATAATAATAAAATTGTCTGTGTTTATATAAAACAAATAGTATTCAATATTTAATTTAAAGTTATTTTTATCTGTAGGTACCTCTATAGTTCATAATGAAAACACAAAAGTTTACACTGTTATCAATTAACACATTAGGAACATACGTGTTTATATCACTGTTGTACAAGTCTATAATCAACTAGTTTTCAAAAAAAAAATATCTTTCATGAAGGATCTTCAGTTTCTACTTTTGTACTTGGAGAAGCTTGAAATCTGAAGTAGCAGAGCAGCGGTGCAGCGCAGCAGGGGCGATATCATTCATGCTGCCTTCATGTCTTCGTATGTGAAATTCCCCAGGAACTCTACAGTTTTAAAACAAAGTCATATTATTTTCTGCTCAAATAAAGTACTCATGTGGCAAAGTAGGCATATCAACTAGGCCCATGGCTAGACAAAAGCCATGTGTCATCATCATCGTCACTGCTGCTGGTTGTATAATTTCTTCTTTATTTAGGGCTGATTTTTCAATCTCCAGATATTTTATAATACTAAATTATAATGGTAATTGGATATACATAAAACATATGATGTGTCTATGTCGAAAGTTCGGCCAAGGAAATTTACCGGGTGATTTTTTTTACAAAAAAAAATCTGCTATTTCATACATTTTGGTCAAGTAGGTATTGAACTTTTGTATAAACAGCTGATTTTTTTTCGTGATTACAGAGTTGCTCCCATAGTGAAAGTTGTTTATATTCATGGGTAGAACACGCTGTAAAAATTTCGAGACGGTAAAAGAAATCATCCGGTATAAGTGGGTTGCTACGCTTGATTCTTAATTATGTGTCAAAAAGGTTACCTTCAATGATTAATACATAAGATTCTTAATCCAATCCATTATGCTTGCCACCAACTTCTTTGTTATGAAGTCAACAATATTGATGATGGGGGGTAGTGTTCCATTCTTGTATTTTCAACTCTAGCACGTCTGTGAAAATATTATGAATATGTTTTGTAGTTATATGTTATTTGGTTAGTGAATATTATAGTTTATTTACAAAATTATCAATTAACAATTTTAGTTATAATGTGAGACATAGTACGTAACTACTATTTTAACCACAATAAATAATTAACCTCACGTGAAATGCCTGTGTCTACGCAACAAAAGAATGATTGTCCGTATACGTAGACTCACCAATAATGTACCCAATAATCTAATGAGATACGAAGGTGCTCTCTTACACACGTTATTCCTATTTATATTGGCTTACTTACTTGTAGTGATGAGATCGACTTAGGTACCTACTTTTCACTATTGAGCAAAACAGCCTAAGTCTTAGTTCATGTAATTGTAATCTGTGATCTTAGTGCAGCTAGTACAAAACGAAGGCAGTGTCTTGAACGAGAGAATTTTCCAAAATTCTTCAGACTTCCACAAGCCACAAGAATAATATTCCAAAACTGCTTATCATAGGCCATGTTTCTGTATGTGAATAGTAAATATAATTTTGTATGTTGAAAAATATAAAACAACTATTAATTTAACAAAATTCAAGGCGAAGTCAACAAAAATAAAATGTAAACAAACGCGTCGCCATGATAGATATCGTATTCTCCACAGATTTCAAAGAATAATCATTCCGGCGCAAATTATTGTCAAATGTTTAACATGTGCTGTCACATGCCTTTCCTGTTCTTTTCCCTACACTCTGATAAAATTAGAGCAGCAAAGGTATACTTTAGACAGGCAGTAGTTTGCAAGACGTCAACGCAATGAGTCGGCAGTTCGTTCAACTTTTACTCTCAGTGTTGCAATTTTTTTCCCCTGAGTCCACTATAGACATGCGTCAGATACATCGAAACGAATCAAAAATCCGATTTCAGTCAGAAATGGAATCGTATCGATAATTCGAACTACAGAAACCGATTTCACAAAACCACGAAAGTGTAGCTTTGCCCAAGCAAGTATTTGTTTTTATTTGAATAGTTTTGATCGATGCACTTACAACCGAATAATATTACTAGAGACGATCGAAACTGCGAGCCGGAGCCTCTCCTGAAATAGATTTCCTGTTACCGACATTCGGTCCCTGTGGGGGGGGGGGGGTCCATTTGAAGATTTAATTAAAATAAAACATAAATTATGTAATCATAGTATTTTTAGGGTTCCGTACTTCAAAAGGAGTTCTAAAAAATCAAGCTTCTAAGTCAACGCAATAAAAAAATACGGCCATTTAAGCGACATATTTTGATTTTTTTATTTTGACAAATAAATCAAAACCTACAGGGTACTTATTCCCGTTGACCTAGACTCATGAAATTTGGCACAAAGCCCGTCTCACGGCACAAGTAAAGGAACGTGACCGAAAATCGTAAATTTTTAGTTTTATCACATATAAATAGAAAACCCATTACAAACTTACATTTGCATTTGGAGAATTGACCGTGACGTATATCGATACATGGGAGAACATGTTTTTCAACTACAAATACGGAACTCTTCATTGTGCGTGGTCTGACACGCACTTGGCTAGTTTAAACATCATCCTACTATAATATCACACAATAATTTAATGAAAAAGTAAGTGAAGATATGTGGATTTTTGTTAGATACATAATAAAATAATGGCTTGGCAGCAGTTTTTTTTTATCCCGGAAGTATATTCCAGTGGGACATTTTTTTTTCGAAATGACGTTTTTTTCGAGCCTCTGTTTGGCTTCATTAGAGTCGTCTTTCCAAATCAACGTTTGAATCCGCACTGGTTTTGGCGTTTGTCACAGGTTTTAGACAAACATTAAAAGAATAAAACATGCCATTATCTTGTTATTTTAATATTTTCTCGAGTCAAAGTTGATTTTATTGTTTCTACGAATTGAATTAAACTAACCACTAGACAAAACCACCAGCCACTAAAAGCAAAATTCCTCCGCCAGTAGGGGTGTCCAAACTCCCAGGTTTAGTGGAAATCCCACTAAGATGACAACACTGCTTTTCTACGATTTTGTCATTGGCCACAGATAATAAAAACGTGAATAGAAAAACGTTTTGTTACGTAGTTCAATTATGGTAGTTTTTGGTAGAATGTGTTTTAAAAATTGTTTTTTTATTTTTCGGCAATCATTATACATTTTCATTTAAAAGCACTAGTAGAACATCAGTTGTAATTAAAACAAAATTACATTATAGCACAATAATTTTAAAATAAACCATTCATAGATGCTGTAACTAAACATATCAATTAACAAATATAGACAATTGCTTTGAACATCCCTATACAAAAAATGTATATCGCAATTCCAATTATGGCATGCGATTAAGATTGGAATTGCTTTCGAATCACAATTTCAATGAAAAATAAAATCTGTTGCGCAATTAGGCTGGCTTTAGATGATAATGTTAACAGGCATTGAGATCATGACACACCATCTGATATCATTATCTCAGGTCAGAGCCGTCAGAGCCACTGGTTAAATGTATTTCTACCATATTATTATTTATTAGATAAGGAAGAAAACTTGCTTATTAAACATACATGCTTTTAATCTGCTATATCTAAAGAAAAAAAAATACTAACTAATATACCTACTTAATACAATATAATCTACAAGTACAATTGAATAAAAAAAATATGATTAAAAGTAATTGAAAAATAGTTTTTATTTGAATGCAAAGTATTATTCAATCACTCGACTCTTGTTTACTTTCCAAGACAAATATGTATTCCAGAACACAGAAACTACTTGAACCAACAAAACTTGATATCGGAGGGGAGTATATGCAAAATTTATTATCTGTACCAATGGCCAAATTGAATAGTTTGCTTTTAAAATGTCTAAGTAATTAGCTTGTAAATCACTGATAATATTATCAGAGTCCTTACCTTGCAAAATTGCCACTGCAATAAGAAAAGCAAGCATAAATAGTGGTATAAATACAAACTGATCAAGAAACACTTTCTTCAAGGCTGCAGTTTTGCCACTAGAACCTACATACTTGTCTAATGCTTCATACCAAACAATCAATGCAGGCCCCTAAAATAAAGCAAAAGGATAACGTGTTAGACTGTTATGCTGGGGTCACACCAACGGGAAACGCTGATATACAACCTTGTGCTGTGCAGTTTAAATGTGTATGTTGTAATGCAATTGCTTGAAAACCTTCGATCAATTGTTGATCGAAGTTGAAAACCGATACTTTATATTCTAAGCCATAGTATAGTGTGCACAGTGTAATTATTCATCAGATTTATTAGTTACTAGCTTCTGTCCGTGACTTCAATCGCGTGGAAGTCGAGGGATACACAATATACCTACTAAAATAACTGACCCAACGCCTCGCGTCACATTGGATATTACCACAAATATACAGGGTGTTTGGTGCATCGTGTGCAAAATTGAAATAGTCGACTGAGAGGGTCATCTGCTATCCTTTCAGACCCCTATACACTTCTCATGCCCTGTGGATTTTTTTTCATCGACTTTTTATTGTTTTATTAAAAAAATACCCAAACTTAACATTCAAGTACAAATAAAAAAATAAAATAAGTCGTAGACTCTGAATTTTAATTTTATTTAGATGTGTGTTGTATAACAGTACTTTTAAATTCAAAATTAGTGACATTAGCCATATAGTTTTTTTTTTAATTTACTCGCAAAGTTTCGGACTTCAATTAAAGCTGTCCATGTTACAGCTATTTACATGGCTATAAAAAAAAAACCAAAAGCGACCGAGATGCACCAAACACCAAATATACACATGGGTCACTCCCCATTTTAGGTATGAAGCAACAAGTAGGTACTCAGCGGGCTCGACTTGTCGAATTCAGTGGGCGTAACGTAGTCAGAAGATATAAGAGTTACGCGATAGAAAGAGAGGCAACTTCTAGGTGAATATTACTGTAGCTAATTAGCACTGTGTTAATGATTTTGCGGAGTGACCCATCCCATCCGCCCTAGTCTGTGCTATTAAGTACTTGGTTTTCGCTTAAGATTCTTTCTGACTTTTTTCTTTTTACTGGGCTCTTAAGGGTCGTAGCGTGATGGAAAATATTCTGTATCCTTCCTCAAGAATTGGGCTATTAAATGCAAAAAAAAAAAAAAACAAACGAAATAAACGCGAAAAAACCGGAGTTTATTTTGTTGTTTGACAACAAAATAAACTCCGGTTTTTTTAAAGTGAAAACTTCTTCAGGCGCCTTAGGCATTTTTGAGATGGCATTGATTTCGCGACATCATGACACCCACAGAGCAGACGTATGTAAACGCGATTGTGCTCTTTATTTATATTATGTTACGGATCAATAATTAATTGATTCAGGCGTGACCTTGCGGAAATCCATTATAAAATACAATAGACGTGGATATATTTAGTAACTTCTTCCGCTTAGCTATTTCTAAAGAGCCATAAAAAACTCCTGAAAGAAATCGACACGTGTTTCACCTCTCAACGAGGCATCCTCAGGATGACGATGGACTTGTTGCGAACTCGAACACGGCGTGTTGCCACACCAAGCGCTAACGGCGACACTATATAAGTGGGTTTCACGGGCGATAAGACTCAGACCCGCATCCTGGTGTGCGTCAAGCTGAGCGTGTACAAGATGTACGTGCGCCCAGTCTTGACGTACGCAGCTCCCGCTTGGTTCGCCCTCACTAGCGAGTCGAGCCGGAAGCTGCTCCGCACGCAACAAAATCTTGCGTTGCGGACCATTGTAGACGCTCCTCGCTATGTGAGGAATGATGTCATCCAGCGGGACCTCGGGATCGAGAGCCTGGATGATTTTGTGAGGCGACTCGCGAAGGCCATGTTCGCGCGTGCCGACGCCTCTACCTGACCCCATGTCAGGCAGATAGCGCCATTGCACGCGCGGCCGCCTGACGTGAAAGCCCTGCCCCGCGTCCTGGTAGCGGACCCTTGACCCCATCGCACCGGATTGACGCCTCGAGTAAGCAGCACCCAGGTAACACGCAGCTTATTCGAAATAATAAGACTCCACATATGTATTCATACATCTGTTGTGTGGCGTGTTCGAAGTTAATATAATAATAATAAAATAAAATATTTTTTATTGACACAAATACAGCTTTTACAAACTTTGTTTGAAGCCCTGGCTCCTGAGCTAGGTAGCAACCTGTGTTACAGGAGCCAGTGTCTTCGCCCATTTATAATTTCATAACAATGTGCAATAAGCAAAATTAAAAGAGAAAAGGAAAAAAAAAAATAACAATAAAAACAATACAATAAAAGACAAAATTACAACAATTATAAGATGGACACATGCTCTTTGTGTGTGTGTGTGTGTGAGGGTGCGTGTGTGAGGGTGTGTGGGGGTGTGTGCGTGTATGTATGGGTGAGTGTAGATCATTTTATGAATACTGATTTTGTAATAGATTTTCCGTCTGGTGGTAATCAAGTGTTTGAAGCCATGTGGAGATTTTTAATTTAGTTTCTTTCGTTGTGAACGGATTTATGTTATGGGTATTGTTTAATTTATTGTAGGTAAATGTATTTAGCCATGTAAAAGTGTTGTCTTCTAGCGGAAGCGGTTTTACATCTTTCTGGTCTACATACATTAGTATGAGTAATAGTTCTCTTTACTTTGGTGGCGTGAATTACCGGCGTTAGTTGGTGTTGATTAATTGTGAGATGAAGAAGGTATACCTGTCTCACGGTAAGTACTTTACAATTTTCATAAAGATCCTTCGTAGGAAACCGGTACGGTCTGAAGGTCATGACCTTTAACAAAGATCTTTGTGCTCTTTCGAGGTGAATCATAAAGGTTTTACATGCGCCTCCCCAGGCCGTGATACAGTAGGCTATGATTGACTGTGCCAGCGCAATGTACACCGTGCGGAGTAGCTTAAACTTAGCCACGTGTCGAAGCTTCTTAAATGCCCATACGAGTTCGCTAACACGGGAAGTGGTCAATTCAATGTGTGGACGCCAGCTAAGTCGTTCATCCAGAAGTACACCTAGATATTTCACAGACTTTTTTTGTGAGATTGGAAGACATGGGCATTGGTGGCCATATAAATCATTGCAGGAGTGTGCTTTGATACTTATTTCCATGGGTTTAGTATTGGCGAAAGTAAATTGCAGATAAGAGGTCTTAGAAATATTCAGGGTTAGTAAGTTACTTCCTAGCCAATGGATTATTTTACATAGGCCCAGCTCCGCCGCTTGTTGCGCTTCCTCCCAACTCTCACCGTGAAATATTAATACGGTATCATCTGCTTTATTAAGAGACTGCTGGCACAGGTCATTCACATAGACCAGGAAAAGACTTGGGGATAGGCAGCTTCCTTGGGGTACACCATAGTCAATTATGGCTTCATTGCTAACCTCTTCACCAATCTTTACTTTTTGTGTTCGGTCTGCAAGAAAGTCAGTAAATATGCTGAGAGCTTTCCCCCTGATACCGGCATGCTCTAACTTCTTTACAAGGGTTGGAATACAGACAGTGGCAAACGCCTTGGCCAGGTCTAGAAAAACACCCAGACATTTCTGTTTTGCATCCACTTTTCCAGTAATGTGGTCAACAAGTTGGTTAACTGCGTCTACGGTGCTTCTCCCGGACCTGAAGCCAAATTGTGAGTCTGATAATATTTTAGAGTGCTCTAAGTATCTTATGAGTCTATGGTTCAGTAGTTTTTCCAAGATTTTTGACAGTGCTGAAAGTACTGAGATAGGTCTATAGTTTTTGACATCGTCTTGACTCCCTCCCTTGTGAACTGGTGTTACTAGAGACTTTTTGAAGATTCGTGGGAAGACTCCCTGCTCGAAACATATCTCAATGAGTTTCGTAAGAGGTGAGATTAGTACATCTTTGCCCAGTTTGATGAATTTGGCCGGAATAGAGTCCCATCCTGTAGCACAATCAATCCTCAGGTTATTAATCACCGCCTCAACTTCGATCTCGCCTGGGGATAATAAAACCATAGATTCACAAGCCGAGGGTGTTTCAAATTTATATGGTGCACTTGGGGAATTTTGGTTTTGCCTAATAGTGTCAGCTAATCGCTTACCAATATTAGCAAAGTAATGATTTACTTCCTCAATTGCGTTGGGCGCATCTGTTGCAGTTAGGAGTTTATCTGCTGATATTTTTTGCCCAGTTTGGTTAGTAATCGTTTTAATAATATTCCATGTTTCTTTATTGTTTTTTGAAGATTCTAAAGCGGATCTGTCGTGATTTAGTTTTATGTTCCTAAGTAACAGATTACAGAAATTGCGATACCGTTTATATGACCGCTCTATAATTCCGTTTTTTGGATCTGCTAGAAATGTTTTATGGAGATTATCCCTGTGTCGAATACATCGTAATAGGCCAGGTGTAATCCAGGGCTTAAGTACTGTTTTACGATTTGGGACTTTCTGAAATTGGGAGTGTTGAGATATTGTGGACATCAAACATTCGACAAACCTAGTTGCAGCTTCATTCGCATCGCATTTGTCAGATAGAAATGAGAAGTATTTTTAAGCTGCTCTACAGCGGCCTCATAATTTACTTTTGCGACGTATTTAATTGTGTGTTTATTGTTGTTAACGCCCTTACTTAAACATACCATTACTGAGGCATGGTCGCTGACTGAGGAATTTATTACTATGACAGTTGCACAAGTAGATTTATTAATCATCACGTGATCGAGGCAGTTCTGTAATCTTGTCGGATGTGTGTGTCCCGGTAAAATACCCATTTCAGCAGTCAAATTAAGATAAAGTGAACTATTTCTGTCAGTGTTGCTAGGTTTTATGTCAATATTAATATCTCCTATTAAAATTATGTTGCTCGCTTTTAGTTTACTTAAAATGGTTTCTAGGGAATTTAGGAAACGGTCAATACAATATGTCGATGGGGATCTATAGGATGCTAAAATACACGTGTCGGAATCAATTTTTAGTAGGAGAAAGTTGCCACCTATCGGTTCTGGTTCTTCCACTGTACACTGAATACTGCTTTTAACATATATTGTGATACTGTCGTTTTGATTTAAGCATTTTTTACTGGCGTATGTCACATAGTTTTCAATTGGAGGAATTGGTTTGTCTTCATTAAGCCAACACTCCGTCAGTATTATAATGTCCATTTCACAGCATAACCTAGCTAATTGAGCCTGAAACCCGTCTAAATTTTTGTATATGCTTCGGATGTTCTGAGTTATTATTTTTAGCGAATCCTTCGAGGTTTTTATGATGTCGTTACATATATTAGTATCACAGTGATGTGAAGATGCCATCGTGAAGTTATCTATTTGTGATGTGATGTTGGTGTTTGTATTAGCCATTGAGTACCGTTATAATTTCAGTGTTACACATTAATGTGCGGGGTCTCGTTTTAGGCGTGGTATAGTCTTGTAGTAAAACAATGAGAGTGGATCCGTTCAGAGCGGAAGTAGAAGGTAGGAAGGTAGCGGACCCTTGACCCCATCGCACCGGATTGACGCCTCGAGTAAGCAGCACCCAGGTAACACGCAGCTTATTCGAAATAATAAGACTCCACATATGTATTCATACATCTGTTGTGTGGCGTGTTCTAAGTTAATATAGGCACGTCACATAACTAAATACAGACACCCATTACTATACATGCATCTATACACAACACGCGCGGGCGCGATGCGGGTCGCGACGCACGTATACACTGAGCGGTGTTACACTACAACACTAGCCGCTCACACATACGCGACTGCCTACCCCTCAAACCGTAAACGGCTCGATCTGTAAGCGGGGAGAGGGGGAGACTACATATTAGACCTGTAGGGCGTCGAGTCGGCATCTCTGTCGCTGGTCGTTCTCGCTGGGCCTCCCCCGGGCAACCGGGGGTCTCACCTGGCGGGGACAGACCGCCGAGATGTCGTGAAGAAAGCGGCGCTAGGAGCTAGCGTCGTTTTTTTTTTTTTTTTGGCGCGCCTACAGAAATATTCAGAGCAACCATTTACATAGACGCATTTTGCTTAACAAAATGTGGGTGGTCATTTTTGTAAAGCCGTCAGAGGCGAATAAAATGGAGGGACCCATTTTGATGGGTCAACGTATGGCCACCGCGGGCGAAGGGCGAAGCCCTGACCCCGCTCGCCACACCCCCTTGCGGGGGCGTCGCGACATCCCAACCCAAGACTCAGATTGGACGCTCGGCACTGGTCACGGACGGTTGTGTGCTTGCGCTCTCCCGCTCATGACTCCAGTGTTCTTGAGTCACCATTTCGTTGCGTTTACGTAACGTTTCTCGTAGTCACCCGACTACACCCGATCTCCGATCGTCAATCGATTGGGCTAGGATCAAAAAACTGCCTTTTTCAAGGCTAATATTATTTCTTTATCAGAATATTCGTGTGAGTAGCTTCACTAGGCCCCTTCTGGGTAAAACCACAGTTTCATGGTCCTCGGTTGAAACCATACGGTGCCAACGAAGCCGAGTGGGGTGTTGACCCAACACACCCGCCGATCCCCTTCAGGGTGAGGCTGTGAATTGGCCGGGTCCCAGTGTTCGGCCTTGGGGGATCTCCTAGTCGGCATTGGTGACAGTATTCCTTCCTCAGCTACACACCCTGTGTCGGTCAGGTGTGTCTACACCCGGCGCACTAGACTGGTTAGGACCCCGTTGCACAATAAGATAGGCAACGGGCCAAAGCAAGCTTAGGGCTCACGTTAGTACTCAACCTCCCTGTCTTTACCCGACAGGGAGGGTTTACACATCCCCGGTAGTCCGCCCGGGGAGATAGGAATAGGACAAAATAGGAGATAGGTATCCTTCCCTATATTTTAATACTTTTAGTTAGTCATTATGGAGGCTTTACAGGGTGACATTCAGTCACTCCGTAATGACCTTTTATCTCTCAGGAGTGATAATTCCAGATTACTGGACTTATTAAATAGAGTCCTAAAAAGGACCCCACCCTTATCACCGAGTTCGGTACCGAACTCGAAGGTCTAGCTGCTTCACAACAAGCCGACTTCCACTCTATCGCTAACTTTAGCGATGCAATCGACCCGCAATTTAGTCCTTGTCCATCTGACATGGACACGGAAGACGCATTAGTGCGCGCCCCGACCCCCCACCCTCATTTCACCCCCGATACGGAGGCTCATGCCTCTGCTTCTTCCTCTTCCTCCCACTCTGATGAGGAGGGCTTCACCCCAGTCACAGGAAAGGGGAACAAGAGGAAGAAGAAGAGACAAAGCTCTTCCCAGGCCGCCAAAGTCATCGCAATCGACGACTCTATTATTTCATCCCCTCCGATAGTTAGCATAGCTACTACCGCGACTAGCGCCCCAGTAGCTTCCCCCTTCACTTCCCCCCGCCCGATTGCGTCATCCTCTCAGAATGACTCACAAATCCCCATTCCTAGCTCTGGCCCTAAAAAGGTCGCGCCTCCACCTCCCGTCTTCATACAAGACAAGGATAAGTGGACGGCCGTTTCAAAGTGGTGTGTAGAGATGAAAATCTCTTACACAAATGCTAGATCTACCCAACAGGGTATTAAGGTTCTGGTCCCTACGTCGAAAGACTACAGGGACTTAACTAGGGTCCTGAAAGAGATAGGTGTGTCATTCCACACCTACTCTCTCCCAGAAGACAAACAGATCAGAGTAGTGATCAAAAAGATCCCTAAAGAAATCTCCCCCTCCGAAATCTTAGCCGACCTTCAGTCGCAGAATATCCCTGTAGACGAGGTGCATCGCATGCACCGCCCGCGCGTCAGGGAAGCATACGACATGGTTCTAGTCGTGTTTTCCCCAACCGAGGGGCATCACCCCATCTTTAACATAAAGACTCTATGTAACCTCATGGGCTTCACTATCGAGAAGCCCTGGAAAAATAGCGCGATCAGTCAGTGTCACCGATGTCAATTGTATGACCATTCGCAAAAGAATTGCCACGCAAAACCCAGGTGCGTAAAGTGCTTGGGTGACCACGGTACCACTGACTGCCCGCGTCCTAAGGATCGTAATCTATGCCTCAGTCCGCCTAGTTGCGTGCTGTGTGGCCTCGAGGGTCACACAGCCAACTACCGCGGCTGTTCAAAAGCCCCTAAGGCTACTTCAGCTAAGCTGACAAACGTTTAGACGTAAGGCAGCAAAAGCAAAGGGATTTCCATCCCTTCCCCTCCTCTCAAATTCCCGAGCGGCTAAGCCCTCAGAGACCTAGCCCTTGGACTATGTTAAACCACCAGCAGGCTTTCCCAGCCCTGGGTATCCCGCGCCCCCCTCCCCCTCATACCCCTCATTACACTCTCATGGACCCGCGTGTCCATCGACCCCTCCCTCCGGCCTCCCCGCTCCTTCGCGATCCACGCCTTCGGCGCTCCCCGCGCCCTCTGCGCCCACCGTGAATCCCTCCACCACTCCTAAAGCTCCACGCCCCGCTCCTACTCCCGTGGCTAATTTAGACCCCGTTAACAATGCATTCGGCATTATTAGCTCCACGTTCTCAACCTTCTGTACCCCCAGGGCTACGAAAATGGCTGAGGACATAATCGCAGCCCAAATGTCGAGAGACATGGGACTAATTCAAAGAATTTATCGCGCGTACCCGGATATTACGCAAGTCCTCATTTCCTCATTTCCACGCCACTCATGAAAGGTTTAAACCCCGATCCCTCAAGCTAGGCACCTATAATGCTAATGGCTTAATCAATCAAAAAGATGAAATCGCGGAATTCCTCCGCGCTCATCAGTTAGATATCCTCCTCATCCAGGAAACTTTTCTAAAGCCCCATAGAGGCAATCCCTCCATAGCTAACTATCGTATCATTCGGAACGATAGAACGCGTTGTCATAAGGATGGCACCCTTATCTATTACAAAAAGGATCTGTACTGCATCCCATTGGACCCTCCCCCTCTCTCTCGATTAGAAGTATCAGTTTGTCATCTAGGCATGACTGGTCACGAACCGATCACTCTAGTGTCGGTCTATATCCCTCCCATTCCTTCCGTAGCTTCGGAAAACTTCCAACTACTTTCTATTGATTTCGAACTCTTGTTCGGCATGAGTAACTCCGTCATTATTGCGGGCGATCTCAATGCCAAACATCCCTCTTGGAATAGCTCCACCAATACCAGAGGTCAGCACTTGTTCGACCTCTCCTCCTCCCTAAACTTCGACATAATCGCTCCGATGAGTCCCACTCACTATCCTCATATCATCAGTCATACCCCTGACGTCCTTGACTTAACGCTCCTTAAGAACGTTAATTTACGCTTAGACTCCATAGAAACGGTGCACGAGCTTACCTCTGACCACCGTCCGGTTGACCCCAACCATCCCCTCCCCACTAAAAAGGTGACGGACTGGAAGAAAGTAAGCGTTCAGCTGAAATCCAACACGTCCCCCTTACTAGACGCTATCCCCGACCAATTTGACTCAATCACTGACACGACAGCCGCGATCAACTCACTCACGGAGCACGTACAAACCGTCCTGAGCGACTGCTCAAGGGAGGTTCCAGCAACAGATCCCTGTTACTTGAAACTCCCCGACGATGTGCGTGCCCTGATGACTGAGAAGAACGCGGCTACTCGTGCCTACAGCGTCTTTCCCTGTGCCGCCAACAAAGCCCACATGCGCTACTTTCAGAGAACTGTAACAACACGCATTGTGGAGTTGCGTGACGCGGGTTGGGACAAGATGCTGGGCGATCTCGAGCCTTCTCATCTAGCCACTTGGGAACTCCAAAGGAAACTTAGGTCCCCTCAATCAGCTCCACTGCCCCCATTAGTCCGCCCCGATAAAACGATTGCCTTCGACGACATTGACAAAGCAGAGTGCCTAGCCGATAGTCTAGAAGCCCAATGCTCCTCTCCCAGTTCCCTACCAGTAGACAAAGCTCACCTCGATAAGGTCGACGCTGAAGTTGAACGTAGAGCCTCCCTTCCTCCCGTTGATGACCCTGACTTTCAATTGCCTCCCATCGAACTAGATGAGGTACAAGAAATAATCAAAGGTCTTAAAACTCGTAAAGCCCCCGGCTTAGACGGACTCACCAACAGGGTGGTCCAGCTCTTCCCAGCTCACTTGATCATGCTATTGACCACCATCTTCAATGGTGCTCTAAGTAATAATATCTTTCCCCAGACGTGGAAGGAGGCCACAGTCATAGGTATCCCAAAGCCCGGCAAGCCTAAAAACGAGCCCTCTAGCTACCGCCCTATCAGTCTGCTCAAAATCCTCGGCAAAATCTATGAGAGGCTTATTTATAAGCGTCTCAGAGACTACGCAGAGACTAAGGGCCTCATTCCCAACGAGCAGTTCGGTTTTAGAACTCAGCACTCTAGCGTGCATCAGGTCCACCGTATCGTCGAGCTGGTCAAATGTGGTTTCACCCACGGCCGGCAGACATGTGCGGTTTTCTTCGATATAGCGAAAGCCTTCGACAAAGTCTGGCACAACGGCTTATTATATAAGCTTTACAAACTCGGTGTGCCAGATCGTCTCGTGCTCATCTTACGAGACTACCTGTCGAACCGCACCTTCCGCTACCGTATCGAAGGAACCCTATCCTCCCCCCGCCCCATAAGGGCAGGAGTCCCTCAGGGCTCAGTGATAGCTCCCCTCGCGGTCACGCTATTTACTAGCGATATCCCCAAACACAGTAGGACGCAGCTCGCTCTGTTCGCAGACGACACTGCGATCATCTGTAAAGGTAATTCCCCTTCGTCTCTCCTAAATCTACAAAGAGCTGTCAATAACCTTGGAGCCTGGTTTAGACGGTGGAGAATCGAAGTAAATCCCGACAAAAGTCAAGCGGTTTTATTCTCAAAACCGAGATCCAGATCCCTCCCCCTCCCCCGACCAATCACCTTGTTCGGCAAGCCGATCCCTTGGGAGAAGCGAGCCAAATACCTCGGTGTGATCCTAGACCATCATCTCTCCTTTTCAGAGCACATAAAGACGGTTCGTTCGCGAGCCGCTTTCGCTCTAGGTAGACTTCACTTCATTCTAAATGCACGCAGCAAATTGTCACTTAAGTGCAAATTGCGTACCTATACAGCGTGCATTCGTCCCATCATAACTTATGCGGGAGCAGTCTTTGCCCACGCCAAACCCCATTCCATCCATTGGATGCAGACCCTACAGAACTGATTCCTTCACAAGGCCACGGGAGCCCCCTGGTTCGTCAGAAACGAGATCCTCCATCTCGACTGTAAAATCCCAACCATTCACCAGTTTCTTAAACGCATGACCAAGCGTTACTTTGACTCCGCTCTCAGACATCGCAACCCTCTGGTTGTCGAGGCAGCCGATTATATCCCATCCCGAATTAGTCAGACCCGCCGCCCAAGGCATGTACTCTCCGACCCAGATGACCCCATTACACTCCTCCAGGAGCAGAATAGGGCCACCAGTACAGTGCACAAAAACAGACGCCTCCCGTCATTTCGACCTCGCCGCCGAGGTCCTTTGCGATCGCGACCGAATCCCCGAGTAAATGAAACTCCCCCCCAACCCTTGCTCGAAAACGAGGTGCCAGCAGTTGTTGCAGCTGAGCACGTAGCTTTAAATACCCCGCATAATAATCATGATTAGAATATAAATTTGATCCAGCTTGTCCCTTCTTGCTGTCCTCCCATCAGCGATGCCCTAAGCCGAGGTTCGTACCCCACAGGGGGTGCCCTTAGCGAGCATTCGCTTAATTTTAATTTAGAATAAGTTTAAAAAGCTCCTGGCTGGAGGCTCTAAGTGTAGAAGCTTATGGCACCCACAGGAAAATCCGGTTAAGCAGCCAAGACCTTAGTGGTCAGTACTGCGAGATGCCCTTTAAAAAAAAAAAAAAGGCGATAAGACTCAGTCTGCACTCAGCGCTTGGTGTGGCAACACGCCGTGTTCGAGTTCACAACAAGTCCATCGTCATCCTGAGGATGCCTCGTTGAGAGGTGAAACACGTGTCGATTTCTTTCAGGAGTTTTTTATGGCTCTTTAGAAATAGCTAAGCGGAACAAGTTACTAAATATATCCACGTCTATTGTATTTTTTTTTACGAATCAATGTTCTATACAAGTATTTTTACTTTAAAGGTTTTGTAAACGCGATTATGCTCTTTATTTATATTAAGTTATGGATCAATGTTCTATAATAGTATTATAACTTTAAAAGTTTCGGAAGTATTATTTTTTGTAAACGCGATTGTGTTCTTTATTTAGATAAAGTTACGGACCAATATACTATACCAGTATTTTTCTTCCACCAAGGCGATCTTGTTAAAGTTTTCACTTCTGTCGGCACTCCCGGAGTGCCACCACTTTTTTTTTACATTATTTTATGACTTATCTAAAATGAAATCTCACTAACTAAATTGTACAGACTGCAACAAGACAATGGTATATCAGACAGCATTCAACGCATAATATGTGTAAGGGACTATAGACATGATGTTGGATACAGCTGCGATGCTGCTCTAGAGGCTACGACGAATAGTACAATACCAACAAATATTTCTTATTTGTATGAACCAATAAGTATTTGATTTTAAAAAGCACCGTATTTCGATGCTGCACGAGTGTGACTATAAATGAAGTTTTTTAAGCTATTCTTGAATATGTAACTTACCTCTATAAAAAAGCCTATAGAAGCAAACTTTAAGGTCCTCATAACGTTTATATTCATGATGGGTTGGCGCTCGATGAAGGTCTGACTGATTATATCACTCAAGCCCATCAGAGTTCCAGTCTGTATTACTTGTGTTAAGAATGGTCTTCTGCGTAAAACGTCTTTGTACAATTTAAATAAACCACGCAAATTCATAGTTGCTTGAATCCTCACGCATTCATAACCCAAAAATATTCTGCTCGGAGAGTCAACTTAGTCGATCCATTGGCATGATTGTATTGGATCTGACCAGTTGATGGATTGATTTTACCCGGGGACCCCGGTAAGTAAACTTTTCTTCAACGACTTGGCAAATAATTGCATTATTGAAATCACGAAAACAGTGAAAATCAGAAATCACTTGTCGAAACCGTCAAATTTGACGGTTTCGACGGTGTCTTGGGTTTTGTGTTTTCGTTTTTTGCCACCGACTTCCGAAATTAAAGTTATTTTTCACTTTGTAGTGTTTTTTTTTGGAAGTCGGTTGTTTTTTTTTATAAAAAGTTTTTATTTTTCACTTTTTAGTTGTGGTACCTACCCACACACATTCGAATACCACTACCTGCTACCAGTGTCAAGAACTTATCATATCATCTACATACTAAGTGGGAAAAAAAAAACGTATTTTGTAGCTAACTCAAAAACTACCCAAGCAAAGTTAATAAAATTTATATGGGACCAATTTGGAAGCCTACCCTTTCAAACAAAAAATGAATTTTCAAAATCGGTCCACAAATAACGGAGAAATCGGTGGACATACATAAAAAAAAAAGCAAACATACGCGTCGAACATATAACCTCCTCCTTTTTGGAAGTCGGTTCAAAACACTTATGTACAGGCGCCAGCACTTCAAGCTACTACAATCTGTCAAAATCTACTAGATTTACAACTTTATAAGCTTTTTTATAAAGTTCAAAGTTGATTGGGAAAATTTGACAGTTTCGGGTAGCTTGATGTGCTGGCGTCTGTACAATCACGATAGCACGATAGTTATCCTTTCGAACTCAAATATCAAACAAGCGTCAAAAACAGAAGCGCGAAACAATTTAATTAATAGCAAATTAGAAAGGAAAAACAAATACGACCAACATATTACTTCTGTACGGTATAAAAAAGATGATGATATCTTAATTAAAAGTGAAACTGTTATTAAGCTTACAAACCTATACGAGGGACCATATATTATAAGGTCATGCGAGATTTATCACCAAATGTAGACGTGAACATTAATGGTAACAGATATAATCCATAAGAACCGAACGAAAATTGCAACATCGTTATCGCCACTGACTAAAACCGCTGGGAATGAGCCGTGAAACAAAGTGTTTTTTTTAATTATTATCTGTGGCGTGACTTTGCTTGCTTTGCTCGGGAAAAAAAAGTATATATCAACAAGTGATTTGGCCAAATAAATATGCTAACATTGTAAAAACAAATACAACAGAAGTACAATAAATAAAGAAAAAAAATGTTTTTTATTACGTTTTCCATTTTCAAGGTAAGTATGCAAGATGTGCCAAAACATATTGATACCTACATAGTTTTTTTTTTCGACATGTCTAAATCGATATTGGTTTTTTTTAAATATCTATACTTTTTAGCACTGGGCACTTCTTGCATCCCTAGTGGCGGGCGCGCAGCGGGCGTTGGTAGCGGGTTCGGTACCCCGAGACCCCGCGCTTTCCCCGCAGGGAATCATGCGCATATGTGATGCACTGACAACAGGCTGTTATTTAATAACATATACTCGAATCTATTATTTTTGTGTAACAGTCAAACTCAAACTCAAAGCATTTATTTCAAATAAACCAATTACAGGCACTTTTGAATTGTCAAGGGGTCGGTCAGTCAGAAAGATGAAGCTAGTTGCCCATTCCAAAGCGTAGTAGGTACTTAAGGAGAAGAACGGGCAAGAAACTCCACGGACACTCTTTTAAATCAGAATATGGTTACAAAATATTGGTTACATCATTCATGTTGAAGTTATACATGTGAGAACGATGCAGAACGTTAAAAGCGTCCGTAATAGAAAATAAAGCGTCAGTAATAGTCATAACAAATATCGTGTTACAACCATGTTACAACCATTGAAATAGAAATATGTCTATGGTTACAACCCATCTCTACCGCACCACAGAATAAAATAGTGTAATTCATTCGAGTTTTTGGCGGTCAAACTGAGTTGCCGCGGCAAAAAAAATCTAAATATTATGTTTGATTTATTCTCAAAGGGGATAAAAACTGCAATTTAATCACTTCAGATGGCGCTGATATCCAGTGTCTGATAATTTGACAGCTAGTCATACATTTTTTGTAAACAAGCGACTTCTTAAACGCATAATTAATAATTGAGCCCAGTTGCGCAGCTGTTTACTGCAAAAATACGGTGATCCATGTATTTGCCAAAGATGTTATAAGAAGAAAACTAGAGAAAGCTCTCCGAAAAAAAATTGGAGCCTGATATTTCGTCGCAGCGATGTGCTATCCTTTATATTTTTATGAGATGTTTTTTTTTCGGCTTTTTTCTGAAAACTTCTCTATTCTAGGTTCATTGCGGTTTGATTTTTGCCAGGCCGAATAATAAAATTCTGTGGTCGACTTAGCTCTGATATGTCTATGGCTCAATGCCTCGACATGACTGAATTACTTAATAGTTATCTGTGGACTGAACACAGTGACACTCAAACTGACACTGCCATATTTTTGAAGTTTATGCGCGGCAAAATTGAAAACTGCAATTCTGCCAGCAGACCTTGTTTTATTTATTCATCAGATTTGTTACATATTATTGTTACAGTTAAAATTATAATCTTCAAGATATCTTTGTAGTGAAATGCTAATTTTGAAAATTTCCCCCTGAATACAATAGAAATTACTTTAACTTTATTTGTGTTGACATTGCCGTGTTTACCATTACAGATGATAGCTGTACAGTTAGAAAAGTTCAAAGGACAACAAGGTTATCTCATGAGACTTGGTTTTATTACTTGATAAGTAATATCTACAACATCAAGGCCGTTTAATCAATTTGCTTTTGTTACCGCCGCGGTGTCGTTAATATTCACTCTGTTGTGAACTTTGTCTTAGTGTACAAGGTAATGTAAAACATTTCCTAATACATTCTACAATCTGTATAATATTATTTGCAACAACGACAGCCCCATTTGATGTCCAGGCAAATCACTGTCCATTCGAAGGTTGCCTCTAACAGATCGCGGAAAGTGATAAGGCCACCCATTGTATATTTTGTAGTGTTTGATTTTTTGTTACCTACGTTTTTTTGTGGTGTACAATAAAGTGTATATAAATAAATATAATTTACATTATTAAAGCTATGCAATAGCACTGTATCTATTTACAAGTTATGAGTAATTTATAATTTTTTTTCTATTGTACCTCTATTTTTTTTTTTTACAGCATTTTGTTTAAGGAGTGCATACTTTCAAATGAGTAAAGAAGTTTATTTTATTGGTGTGGATGTGGGCTCAGGTAGCGCACGAGCAGCATTGGTTGATGATAAAGGTCATGTCTTAAATGCATCTGTTAAGGAAATTCAGACATGGAAACCTAAAGTTGATTACTATGAACAGTCATCAAAGGATATCTGGGATTGCTGTGTATTTGTCATTAAGGTAAGATAGATTGTGTCTGTAGTGCTGAATAACTCAGAAAGTAAATAATTAAATAGTTAATTAATTGAATTTTTCTGTCACATACTTACTAAACCTTTAATTAAATTTAAAATTAAAAGCTATCCAGAGGAAATTATGTTTCATAAGAAATACCATGCTTTTCAGAATGTAGTTGCTGGCATAAATCCTGCAAGTATTAAAGGTATTGGATTTGACGCAACATGTTCCTTAGTGGCCTTAGACAAACATGGCAAGCCACTATCTGTAAGCACAAACAATAATGAGCAAAATATTATAATGTGGATGGACCATCGAGCACAGGCTGAGGCAGACTTAATAAATAAAACGAACCATGACATACTCAAATATGTTGGTGGAAAAGTGAGTCTCGAAATGGAAATGCCCAAATTACTCTGGTTAAAAAAACATCTTCCAAATAAATGGGACGAGTTTGGATACTTCTTTGACCTGCCTGATTTCCTAACGTGGACAGCAACAGGTTCATTGAGTCGTTCACTATGCTCATTAGTCTGCAAATGGAATTATGAATGCTCAATTGATGGAAACCAGGGTTGGAACACAGGGTTTCTTCAAGAAATTGGATTAATGGACCTAGCTGCAGATAACTTTAAGAAGATTGGCAATAAGGTTTTAATGCCTGGAGAGTTATGTGGAGGTTTAACAGCTGAGGTTGCAAATACTTTGGGACTGAAACCGGGTACTCCGGTAGCTACTTCCATCATAGATGCACATGCTGGAGGGCTGGGCATGATAGGAACGCACGGTGAAGGAATAGATAAAGAGATGTCTTCTCGTCTTGGATTAATCTGTGGGACTTCTACTTGTCATATGGCTGTAAATAAAAGAGCTGTTCTAGTGCAAGGTGTGTGGGGACCGTATTACAGTGCAATGGTGCCTAATATGTGGTTGAATGAGGCTGGACAAAGTGCTTCAGGGATGTTATTAGATCACATAATATCAAGTCATCCTGCCGGTGCTGAACTGTTGAAAGTAATGTCTTCTGGCGAGTAAGTTACCTAAGGAAAGCATTATGCTCAGTTTTGGTTTAAAAAAATTTAACTTATTAAGTATTTAATTAAACATTCCAGTACCCGCAACCACTTGAGGGGATTATTGACAAAAATGGCAAGACTGGAAGGATACAATGACGTCAGCTATTTGACAAAGGATGTTCACGTTTGGCCTGATTTCCATGGCAACCGCTCGCCACTGGCCGACCCTTCAATGCGAGGCATGATCTGTGGGCTATCGATAAACAATAGTGAAGCTAACCTGGCGGTGCTTTACCTGGCCACATTGCAAGCGCTGTCGGTAAGTGTCGCACATTCAGTTTCATAAATAGGGATGCTTTTAAATAGCCCACGCGCACACGAGCGGAAATTGTGGCGATACTATAATGTGGAGATAGTAGGACTGCCCAAGATTCGCTGACTGGCTATTTTATCACGCCTTGAGGTATTCTGTTAAGTACAGTTCGTAACAATACGGTAGATAAAAGAAGTATTCTAATAAAATAGATAGCAATACAAATGTTGTAAACACTGATAATATCCATATATTTATTGCAAACCTTTGTTTACTCATCATCTGTTACGACGCCTTATTAAGGCGGATAACAATTAAAATTCTATTGTGTCTCGTTAATGACAGTTGAAGGGAGTGTGAGTAAAGTTATGTAATAACTGGCTGCGCCCCGCAGTTTCACCCGCATAAGTTTCGATCCCGTGGGAATATCGGGATAAAATGTATCCTATGTCCTAACCCAGGTCATGGTCTAGCCCGTCTACCCATGTGCCAAATTTTCAATCCAAATCCGTTCAGCCGTTTTAGAGTCAAAGCGTAACAAGCAAACAAACTTACTTTCGCATTTATAATATTAATATTATAGTTAAGTGCCTGCTAAACGGTCGCCAACCGCGTCCCTTGGTGGTTTACAACTGTATAGATGGTGGTTTACGAACAAATTTCAAACAGCTCTGCCTGTCGCCAACGAAGGTCACCTCTGTCGGGGACGCGGTTGGCAGCCGTGTAGCAAGCCGATTAGGATATAAACGCATGCCTTTTCCCCATTGGGGTAGGCAGAAATTGGAGAGCGTCATCTGCTTCACCTCTTTTAAGATTTAAACCCTACGTTAAATAATACTTAACTTACCATTGTATGATTTGATATGTTTAAATACCTACATTGTTTCAGTACGGTACGCGGCATATTATAGAGGCGCTGGTACTGGCAGGGTACGAGCCGTTCAAATCGTTACTGGTTTGTGGCGGCATCACAAAAGACCCACTGTTCGTCCAAATACAAGCTGATGCCGTGGGTCTGCCCATTTTAAGGCCCCATGAGAAAGACTCTGTTTTAGTTGGGTCTGCAATTCTAGGAGCTTGTGCTTCCCAGTATTTTACCAATGTACAGGATGCTATAGAAAATATGGGTGGTACTGCAGACGTGATACCACCTAATATGAGCACTAAAGCATACCATGATAAAAAGTATAGAGTTTTTCTAAGGATGTTTCAAGATCAGTTGAAATATAAAACTGTTATGAGTTCTAATCTTTAGCGATAGAAAGTTTCCTTCATCATATTTCGGATTCCAGGGTGATTTATACGTACCAAGTAAGCTGAAGTTTTATTAAATTTATTTCGATTGTTACTTATGCTTATTAGATGAGTATTACAACTATAAAATACATATTTGGTTTTAATTTTATGTCGTGCATCATTACGTGCCATACTATCGGATCCTATCTGCTCGGACAATCTAAAGACGGGTCCACAGCAGCGCACGCGCACGAACCATGCCCGCTAGGCGTTTCGAATGGCTGTGGAAGCGTAACATTCTACGCACACGCGCATTTTGCGAACGGTTCGAGTGCAAGGATCCACACCTGTGTAATTCGAGAACCACACGAACCGTGAAGTAAAGGTGTCCATGCTATGTTCCTAAGATGCACGCGAACCGCAATATTCGTGCACGTGCACGATGTGAACCCGCCTTAAGATCACAAAGTAGGTAAGGTACAGTCCCTTCAGATATTTTACCTCAATTTTGCATCATAGTGATATTTTAATTTTTTTTATTTTAACTAATTTTTACTTAAAACTTATTGTTAAACTTTAGCGAAACTTGGTAGTACTTAATTTTTTTTTAAATCGTAAGTTTCTCTAAAGTTTTTAAATGATAGGTGGCCGCCTCCGCTTTACCCCATTTGCCTTTGGACCCTACGTATGAGACACCCTGTATAGACAGACAGTGACGGATCCAGGATTGTCGTTTGGGAGGGGCTTGACCCCGCTGAGGGTAGGTTTTAGTAAAGTAAACACTAAAAGAGCACACAACACTTTATGACCCTCCTCGGATTAATTTTCGCAAATTCCCAATGACTTCGTTAGGTTGTAGTCTAGCAGATATCTCTGCGAATATACATGGCGGCCAAAACTGGCAGCGTGAGTGGCAGAATGAGTGGCGCGTGGATTCAAAATTCGTGACGTAAACAAAACAATAACAACAAGACAAAGTATATTATTGTACATTAGGTAGTGTAAGGCCGCGCGAACTTTGGATGCGTTTTCTTACGAATTTCACTCGTGCGTACACCTACGTACGACCATGGTCGTACGAATTGAGCCCACACACTGGAAACGTTAATCCCCGCTTCCGAGATATTAGCCGACCTTCAGTCGCAAAACGTCCCGGTGGACGAAGTTCACCGTATGCACCGCTCTAGAGGCGGTGAGTCATATGATATGGTCCTCGTAATATGTCCCCCCGTAGTAGGTCATCACCCGATTTTCCAAATAAAGTCCCTATGTAATCTCATGGGCTTTATTATCGAGAAACCCTCGAAAACTAGCATAGTAGGCCAGTGCCACAGATGCCAACTCTACGGGCACTCTGCTACACCCAGGTGCGTAAAGTGCCTGGGCGAGCATGGCACTTCTGAATGCAAGCGCCCAAAGGACCGCACTCTATGTACCGATCCACCCAGCTGTGTGCTATGTGGGCATAGGTCACCCGGCCAATTACCGTGGCTGTCCCAAAAGCCCCAAAATCGACTTCTCCCAAACTGGCTAAGCGTTTCGACGCTCGCCAGCAGAGGGAAGCTCCGTCCTTTTATAGAATCCCCTCCTCCCAAATGCCCCAGCGACTAAGCCCTCAGAGACCTAGTCCATGGAGTTACCTCCACCAAGCTTTCCCAGCCCTGGTTCCCTCTCAACTCTCTCCCCCTCCTCCCACCATCCTCCGTCTTACGGACCCCCGTACTCGCGCCCCCGTGCCTCCCGCACTCCCCGCCAAACCCACACCCGCTCCTCAAGCTACGCGTCCTCCCCAAACCACTCCCGTGGTCAGTCCCAACGCTTCCGTTCTTCAACCTTCTTGTCCTTCGTCTCCCCTCGCACAAAGGCGATGACCAACGAAATCCTCTTAGCTCATTCGACTGGTATCTCCTCCAGATCCAGACTATCTATAACGCATACCCGGATATTACGCAAGCCCTGAATGCCCTCGCTACCCAACCTAAAGCCTTTTAATGGATAACGCGGCCTTATCTAGATTCAAACCCCGATCCCTAAAGTTAGGTTCTTTCAATGCCAATGGCATAGGTACATGGTCAACGCGATGAGATCACGGCTTTCATCCGTGACCATCAAATTGCCGTCTTTCTCATTCAAGAGTCATTCTTAAAGCCCTGCCACCGTAACCCGTCAATTGCCAACTATCTCGTAGTCCGCAACGACAGGTTACGATGTCACAGAGGCGGCACTTTAATTTATTATAAAAAGAACTATACTTTATCCCTATGGATCCTCCCCCCCTCTCACGATTAGAAGTCTCAGTCTACCGCTTAGGCATGACCGGCCATCAGCCGATCACTCTGATATCGGCCTACCTTCCTCCCCAGTCATTTACGGAGAACTTCCAACTCCTCTCTGACGACCTAACTATCCCTTCAGGCTTTTTTTTTTTATTTTTTTTATAATGCATCTCGCAGTACTGACCACTAAGATCTTGGCTGCTTAACCGGATTTTCCTGTGGGTGCCATAAGCTTCTACACTTAGAGCCTCCAGCCAGGAGCTTTTTAAACTTATTCTAAATTAAAATTAAGCGAATGCTCGCTAAGGGCACCCCCTGTGGGGTACGAATCTCGGCTTAGGGCATCGCTGATGGGAGGACAGCAAGAAGGGACAAGCTGGATCTCAAATTTATATTTTCATCATGATTACTATGCGGGGTATTTAAAGCTACGTGCTCAGCTGCAACAACTGCTGGCACCTCGTTTTCGAGCAAGGGTCGGGGGGGAGTTTCATTTACTCGGGGATTCGGTCGCGATCGCAAAGGACCTCGGCGGCGAGGTCGGAATGACGGGAGGCGTCTGTTTTTGTGCACTGTACTGGTGGCCCTATTCTGCTCCTGGAGGAGTGTAATGGGGTCATCTGGGTCGGAGAGTACATGCCTTGGGCGGCGGGTCTGACTAATTCGGGATGGGATATAATCGGCTGCCTCGACAACCAGAGGGTTGCGATGTCTGAGAGCGGAGTCAAACTTAAGTGACAATTTGCTGCGTGCATTTAGAATGAAGTGAAGTCTACCTAGAGCGAAAGCGGCTCGCGAACGAACCGTCTTTATGTGCTCTGAAAAGGAGAGATGATGGTCTAGGATCACACCGAGGTATTTGGCTCGCTTCTCCCAAGGGATCGGCTTGCCGAACAAGGTGATTGGTCGGGGGAGGGGGAGGGATCTGGATCTCAGTTTTGAGAATAAAACCGCTTGACTTTTGTCGGGATTTACTTCGATTCTCCACCGTCTAAACCAGGCTCCAAGGTTATTGACAGCCCTTTGTAGATTTAAAAGAGACGAAGGGGAATTACCTTTACAGATGATCGCAGTGTCGTCTGCGAACAGAGCGAGCTGCGTCCTACTGTGTTTGGGGATATCGCTAGTAAATAGCGTGAATGCGAGGGGAGCTATCACTGAGCCCTGAGGGACTTCTGCCCTTATGGGGCGGGGGGAGGATAGGGCTCCTTCGATACGGTAGCGGAAGGTGCGGTTCGACAGGTAGTCTCGTAAGATGAGCACGAGACGATCTGGCACACCGAGTTTGTAAAGCTTATATAATAAGCCGTTGTGCCAGACTTTGTCGAAGGCTTTCGCTATATCGAAGAAAACCGCACATGTCTGCCGGCCGTGGGTGAAACCACATTTGACCAGCTCGACGATACGGTGGACCTGATGCACGCTAGTGTGCTGAGTTCTAAAACCGAACTGCTCGTTGGGAATGAGGCCCTTAGTCTCTGCGTAGTCTCCGAGACGCTTATAAATAAGACTCTCATAGATTTTGCCGAGGACTTTGAGCAGACTGATAGGGCGGTAGCTAGAGGGCTCGTTTTTAGGCTTGCCGGGCTTTGGGATACCTATGACTGTGGCCTCCTTCCACGTCTGGGGAAAGATATTATTACTTAGAGCACCATTGAAGATGGTGGTCAATAGCATGATTAAGTGAGCTGGGAAGAGCTGGACCACCCTGTTGGTGAGTCCGTCTGAGCCGGGGGCTTTTAAGACCTTTGATTATCTCGTGTGCCTCATCTGGTTCGATGGGGGGCAAGGGAAAGTCAGGGTCATCAACAGGAGGAAGGGAGGCTCTACGTTCAACTTCAGCGTCGACCTTATCGAGGTGAGCTTTGTCTACTGGTAGGGAACTGGGAGAGCATTGGGCTTCTAGACTATCGGCTAGGCACTCTGCTCTGTCAATGTCGTCGAAGGCAATCGTTTTATCGGGGCGGACTAATGGGGGCTGATTGAGGGGACCTAAGTTTCCTTTGGAGTTCCCTAAAGGCTAGATGAGAAGGCTCGAGATCGCCCAGCATCTTGTCCCAACCCGCGTCACGCAGCTCCACAATGCGTGTTCTTACAGTTCTCTGAAAGTAGCGCATGTGGGTTTTGTTGGCGGCACAGGGAAAGACGCTGTAGGCACGAGTAGCCGCGTTCTTCTCAGTCATCAGGGCACGCACATCGTCGGGGAGTTTCAAGTAACAGGGATCTGTTGCTGGAACCTCCCTTGAGCAGTCGCTCAGGACGGTTTGTACGTGCTCCGTGAGTGAGTCGATCGCGGCTGTCGTGTCAGCGATTGAGTCAAATTGGTCGAGGATAGCGTCTAGTAAGGGGAACGTGTTGGATTTCAGCTGAACGCTTACTTTCTTCCAGTCCGTCACCTTTTTTAGTGGGGAGGGGGTGGTTGGGGTCAGAGGGACCTATGCGGGAGATGAGTTTAAAGATAACCGGACGGTGGTCAGAGGTAAGCTCGTGCACCGTTTCTATGGAGTCTAAGCGTAAATTAACGTTCTTATGGAGCGTCAAGTCAAGGACGTCAGGGGTATGACTGATGATATGAGGATAGTGAGTGGGACTCATCGGAGCGATGATGTCGAAGTTTAGGGAGGAGGAGAGGTCGAACAAGTGCTGACCTCTGGTATTGGTGGTGGAGCTATTCCAAGAGGTATGTTTGGCATTGAGATCACCCGCAATAATGACGGAGTTACTCATGCCGAACGAGAGTTCGAAATCATTAGAAAGTAGTTGGAAGTTTTCCGAAGCTACGGAAGGAATGGGAGGGATATAGACCGACACTAGAGTGATCGGTTCGTGACCAGTCATGCCTAGACGACAAACTGATACTTCTAATCGAGAGAGAGGGGGAGGGTCCAATGGGATGCAGTACAGATCCTTTTTGTAATAGATAAGGGTGCCACCCTTATGACAACGCGTTCTATCGTTCCGAATGATACGATAGTTAGCTATGGAGGGATTGCCTCTATGGGGCTTTAGAAAAGTTTCCTGGATGAGGAGGATATCTAACTGATGAGCGCGGAGGAATTCCGCGATTTCATCTTTTTGATTGATTAAGCCATTGGCATTATAGGTGCCTAGCTTGAGGGATCGGGGTTTAAACCTTTCATGAGTGGCGTTATACATGATGGGGGGGGGGGGGGGTCTATTAAAGGAAATGAGGGCTTGCGTAATATCCGGGTACGCGCGATAAATTCTTTGAATTAGTCCCATGTCACGCGACATTTGGGCTGCGATTATGTCCTCAGCCATTTTCGTAGCCCTGGGGTTACAGAAGGTTGAGAACGTGGAGCTAATAATGCCGAATACATTGTTAACGGGGTCTAAATTAGCCACGGGAGTGGGAGCGGGGCGTGGAGCTTTAGGAGTGGTGGAGGGATTCACGGTGGGCGCAGAGGGCGCGGGGAGCGCCGAAGGCGTGGATCGCGAAGGAGCGGGGAGGCCGGAGGGAGGGGGGAGTCGATGGACACGCGGGTCCATGAGAGTGTAATGAGGGGTATGAGGGGGAGGGGGGCGCGGGATACCCAGGGCTGGGAAAGCCTGCTGGTGGTTTAACATAGTCCAAGGACTAGGTCTCTGAGGGCTTAGCCGCTCGGGAATTTGAGAGGAGGGGAAGGGATGGAAATCCCTTTGCTTTTGCTGCCTTACGTCTAAACGTTTGGTCAGCTTAGCTGAAGTAGCCTTATGGGCTTTTGAACAGCCGCGGTAGTTGGCTGTGTGACCCTCGAGGCCACACAGCACGCAACTAGGCGGACTGAGGCATAGATTACGATCCTTAGGACGTGGGCAGTCAGTGGTACCGTGGTCACCCAAGCACTTAACGCACCTGGGTTTTGCGTGGCAATTGTTTTGCGAATGGCCATACAATTGACATCGGTGAAACGGCCAATCGAGCAACAGTCTTGACGGCGTATCATGGTCTAGTAGCCTCAACATTGAGATATGGAATTATATTTTGGGGTAATGCCACGGGTAAAGATGTAGTATTTAAGTGCCAAAAAAGGTGCATAAGAGCTATATATAATTTACGGATAACAGACAGCTGCAAACCGTTTTTTAAAAATACGAAAATATTAACTATGCCGTCGTTGTACATCTATGAAACGTCAATGTTCGTCAAAAATAATTTACATAAATTTGCTCGAGTAACTAGTCAGCGCCGTTGTGATCGGTTACAAACAGTCGGATCTAGTACTGCACTATACAGAAACAGTATTTTTGTAATGGCTCCAAAGGTCTATAATAAATTACCAAAATGTATAAGGAGTGAAGATAATGTCCGCAAATTCAAAAGTAAATTGTATTTATTTCTAATAGATAAGACGTATTACTCTATAGAAGAATTTTTAAATGATAAAATATGATATTACCAGCCCTTTAATATAATTAACCATTGATATGCATGTAAAAATAAATTATAAATGATTAATTAATTACTAATAATACATTTAATTGACATTATTTACAATTATGATGAAATATGACATTACTAGCCCTTTAATATAATTAACCATTGACATGCATGTAAAAATAAATTATAATTGATTAATTAATTATTTATTAATACATTTAATTGACATTATTTACTCGAACGTGACTTTGTATTGTATAAATTCAGAATTATTGCTAAAAACTTAATATATTTGTACACCAATTTCATTGGTAGGACATAGAGCTCGACTAAAATGTATACATAAGACCTTTATTGTAATACCTGTGTTCACAAATAAAGATTGATTGATTGATTGATTGATTGATTGACACTGACCGATCGCGCTATTTTTCCAGGGCTTCTCGATAGTGAAGCCCATGAGGTTACATAGAGTTATCCTTTCAGGTATGAGTGACTCCGTTATTATAGCGTGGGCGATCTCAACGCCAAACATCCCTCTTGGAATAGTTCCAGAACCTCCACCAGAAGTCGACACTTGTTCGACCTCTCAAATTCCCTAAATATCGACATCATCGCCCCGATGAATCCACTTCCCGGGTAACCTCAACCATAACCCCGACGTATTAGACGTGGCGCTCCTTAAGAACGTCAACTTACGATTAGATTCAATCGAGTCGGTCAACGAGCTTAACTCAGATCACCGTCCAGTAGTCATTAAACTAGCCCCCCGCATAGGTCTCCCCGACCCAAACCAACCTCCTCTCACCAAAAGGGTAACGGACTGGAAGAAAGTAAGCACCCAGCTGAAATCCAACACGTCCCCCCAATTGGACTCAATTCCCGATAAATTTGACTCAATCGCTGACACGACGGCCGCGATCGACTCACTCACGGTTCACGTACAATCAGTCCTGAACGATTGTTCAAGGCAACTCCCAGTGACGGAAGACCCTCGCTGGAAGTTGCCAGACGATGTGCGTGAGTTGCTGACTGAGAAGAATGCGGCCGTTCGTGCCTTCAGCAACTTTTCTTGCGACGCTAACAAAGCCCACATGCGCTACTTACAGAGATCTGTAAGGAATCGTATGGTGGAGCTGCGTGACGCAGGCTGGGATAAGATGCTTAGCGAACTAGAGCCCACCCTTCTGGGAACTTCAGAGAACTCAAATCCCAGCAGGTCGCCTCCATACCTCCCCTGGTCCGCCCAGATAAGACCATAGCTTTCGAAGAGATCGACAAGGCCGAGTGCCTAGCCGACAGTCTAGAGGCTCAATGCTCACCTAGCACACTACCAGTAGACCAAGCTTTCCTCTCTGAGGTAGACGCCGAAGTCGAACGTAGAGAATCCCTCCCTCCCGTTGACAACCCTGATTGCCCTCTGCCTCCCGTCACCCCTGACGAAGTGCATGACATTATCAAAGGTCTTAAAGTCCGAAAAGCCCCCGGTTCAGATGGAAACACCAATAGGGTGATCCAATTCAATCAATCCACGGAAAATCCAATTCAATCAATCAATGGAAAGAAGCCACCGTCATCGGTATCCGTGCCATTAGTCTGCTCAAAGTCCTAGGCAAAGTCTATGAGAGGCTTATTTCATACATCCTGCATGCTTAATTTGCATGTATACGCATGTTTAGACAAATAAAATTATCTTTATCTTTACAAACTCGGGGTGCCCGACCGTCTCGTCCTCATCTTACAAGACTTTTTGTCAAATTGCACCTTCCGCTATCGAATCGAAGGTGCTCTATCCTCCCCCCGTCCCATTCGCGCCGGAGTTCCTCAGGGATCCGTAGTGTCCCCTCTTATTTTTACGCTATTCACCTGCGATATCCCTATAAGTAAAAAGGCGCAGTTGGGTCTGTTCGCAGATGATACGGCCATTTACTACAGAGGCTTCGGCCCCGACTCGATAGCCGCCATTCTCCAAACCGCAGACGATAAACTCGGCGCCTGGTTTAGGAAATGGAGGATTGAAGTCAATCCCGCCAAAAGCCAAGCGGTTCTCTTTTCGAAACCGTTTAAAAAGACCCAACCCCGTCTCCCCCGACCCATCACCATGCTAGGCAAGCCTATCCATTGGGAGAAGCGAGCCAAGTACCTAGGTGTAGTACTTGACCACCATCTCTCCTTTAAAGATGTAAGCCCGCGCGCGAGCCGCATGGGTCCTTGGAAGGCTTCACTATATCCTAAATCCACGTAGCAAATGGTCACTACGGTGCAAATTGCGTATTTACACAACGTGCATTCGCCCAATCATGACCTATGCGGGTGCTGTTTTTGCACAAGCAAGACCCAGTCACATCCATAAGATGCAGACATTACAGAACCGTTGCCTTCGGAAGGCCTCGGGAGCTCCCTGGTTTGTTAGGAATGAGATCCTCCATCTCGACCTAAAGATCCCCACCATCCACCAATTTCTCAAACGCTCTTCCAAGCATTACTTCGATACTGCCGCTAAACATCGCAACCCTTTGGTTGTCGAGGCCGCTAGTTACACTCCCTCTAGTATTAATCGAACTCGCCGCCCTAAGCGAATCCTTACCGACCCTGACGACCCCATTATCCTCCTCCAAGAGAGCAGTAGGGAAACCAGCATAGTGTACAAAAACAGACGCCTCCCGTCATTCCGACCTCGCCGCCGAGGTCCTTTCCGATCGCGACCGCGTCCCCGAGTAAATGATACTCCCCCCGACCCTTGCTCGATAACGAGGTGCCAGCAGTTGTTGCAGCTGAGTACGTAGCTTTAAATTCCCCGACTAATAATCATGATCAAAACTTTGATCCAGCCCGTCCCATCCTTGATGTCCTCCCTCCAGTTGACGCCCTAAGCCGAGGTTCGTACCTATAGATGTAAAACAACCGATTTAAAAAGTTTTAAATCAAATTTTGCGGTTCCCAAATAAATCGTTTTAAATGGTTGAAAACTCGTCTACGAAAATAAAAGAACTGTGTTTTACACTTCATTACGGGCAATTTTTAGTTTATAGAAAATCAAATCAATAGAAAGTACCTACCTACATTACCTACTACACGAAAACGGGTAGGTATACCTACCTTATTTTTGGGTAGTTTATGTATGTGCATGTGTGTGTAGGATAGGCGAGCTGGCAACGTTGCGTAGAGTCAAGGCTCGTACAGACCAGCGCGACACGCGACGCGACACAAAGGCACCGGTGTCTTTGTGTCGCGTTGCGTGTCGCGCCTGTTTGAATGAGTACATGCTCTGTGAATGAGCCTTCACGAGTGACGACTGACGATGTCAATGAGAGTGCGAGAGTGTGAGTTTGGTTTTAAACCGAATCAAATTGATTATTTAAATCGTTTGTAAACAATGAAAAAAAATGTTTATTTACCAACACAGAGTTTTTAACTTATCAATAGAGTTTTTATAACTTAGGTAGGTAATACCTACGCTTGGTCGGACGGACTAACTGGAACCCGCTAAGTATATAAATATCAGTATATCACACATTTAAAAAATCTTTACACAGTTTATAGGTAGGTACTCCGTACTTATATCCCTACCTCGGTAAAATCAAGAAAATGTAGTTATAGTTAAGAAAAACAAAGTCATCAATACCAACCGTTTTAAATCGAAAAAAAATGGTTTATTTCGGTTTCGGTCTAGCGCCGCGTCTATAGGACTCACAGAGTACTTTTTTATAAATTGATCGGACTTGAGTGGTGACGCGAATTCTAGATAGGTATTTAAGATTTGTTCCTTTTCATTACTCATAAATACAATACTAGTTATAATAATATAGTCTTAGAAAAAAAGTAGAAATACATAATTTAGTAAGCTCGTCTTTTATCGATTAGAAATCAACTATCCGCAGTACGCCATATTGCAGGCACTACATCACTAGTGCCTACTCGGACGAGGACGTGCGAGACGAGTAGGTTGGCAATATTTCGGGCGGAGCTTGGCTTTTTAGTTAGTTTTCTTCTGCTTACGTTAGCAAAATGATATTTATTATAGATTATTGTAAAATTGAGATTTCTCAGCTTGAGTACTTGAATTAAAACAACAATTAACAGGAGTGTCAATATTGACAAGCAGGTATGTTTATAATCCAGCCAAAGTAAAAATAACACAGTCGCCACTTATTTACTATCTTACTAACCTCTTTCTAAATTGACTGGGTTATATTGATCAATAGTTTTCGTAAGACTACAGCATAATTTTTTTGAGATTGAGGATTTCACTTTTCCTATGTTTTAGGTCAAAATGTCTAAACGTACGGCAGATGACGGCGGCAATGGCAGTACCCAGCCACCGATCAAGAAAGTTCACTTTGAGCCCCATCTTATCGGCCCTGTGTCCACTTTGGAAGAAATGGACATAAAAGTTCTTCAGTTTCAGAATAAAAAGTTGGCCCAGGTACTCGACGTGAAGTATTTTTGCATGTTAAATTGCTAATTACTAGTATCTTTAACTTGTTTCGCAGATTCAATGGATGAGAAACATGTCACGATCAGCTGTTTATCAACACCTAATTACATAGCATATAATGTACAATGACAACAATATTATTATGTTAGTTAATATGTTTTGAAACATGAAAAAGTCTTCAGCTTAGCTGTTTAACTTATTCTTGTTTTGGCTGCATAATGATCTACTTGTACTTAGTCCATTGTTATATTTCTTTTGTGTTGATAGTTCATGGCTAAAACATGGCTTGGGGAGAAAATTATCTCTTGGTGTAATGTAGGATCTATCTCTTGGATATGTATTCTAATAGATGACATACAAACACTAAAAAATACCATTTTGTTATTTAAACAATGTAGCCATGTTTATTATACTTCCTTATGTATATTGACATAATAGATGAAAATATTCAAAGTATATGATCCATTTTGACATATATGAAAAGTATGGACGAATATCAAATAGTTTATTATTGCTTATTTGATAGTTGGTAGTATGGTTCTGTTCATATGTCGATGGAATTGTATCATTTGTCAGTCATAATATTATTATAGAGTACAAAAACACTATGCATTGTACACTACGGACGTACTGTATAAAATTACAACAAACAGATGCAAGTTAGTCAAGCATTCAACATTAACCTCCAAAATGTCTTAAAAACCCTGTTAACATAAGTCCTGTTACAAAAACCTGGCTTTGCAAATGCATTGCCTTGTGCAATTATTTTTTAGTCAAACAAGCTTAAGATCAAGGACTACACATAAACCGCTCAATAACAATATAAAAAGTTTTCTCGAAATCATGACATTTTCCCACATTTCACAATAAAGGTTTGAATGTGTCTTTAAACATGCAGCTGCCAACATATATTCAGAAGACACTTGAAGGTTTTAACTCCCAAAATGATTGATTTATTTTTCTGGGATTTAGGCTATATATGTATAGTGTTTTTAGCCCGTGCTGTCACATTCCTGGACATTGGTCTAGCCTTCCCTCAATGTTTACATTTCTTCTCGCCTGTTCTTGAAGAAGTCACACTCAGACGTCATTATAAAGTGAGGTCACAAGTTCCACACACATCTCTGCCAAAGTTATCACATTAAAATGGTTCTTTCCAGAGAATAGAACAACGCCATAGATGTGAGGCGGAACTTCGTGCCAGGATTGAACAGCTCGAGAAGAGACAGACTCAAGATGATGCAGTGCTGTGTGTGGTCAATCGGTACTGGAATCTACTCAATGAGGATATCAGAGTACTCTTGCAACGCTTTGATGCAGAGACGGCGGATGAGTCAGAAAACAAAAGTAAGTTTTTAACTGATCTCTGTTAATAAAATAAAACAGTAGTTTCATCCTGTTCTGTATCACTCATTGATCAATTTCTCCCACAATTCTTTCCATTTCTTTCTATTCCATGCTTCCTCTATTTAAAATAATTGATGGATTATTACTATCATTTAGATAATTTTTTGAGGAAATAGAATAAACTTTTACAACATGTTAAGTTACATAATTTGTTCATTCAATTACAGAGTTTTAGGATGGTCACTTGTCTGTTATTAATACTTAATCAGACGTAAGCGTTACATAATACGTAAACATACTTTTTTTTATTAAACACTGGGTTAGTCTGCAATATTTATCAACTTATCCTGTAAAAAACCCTCTGCTATCCTATTCTTTTAACTTAATCACTTACTGCACTTATGTAAGGGATTTGGGTTTAAAAAAAAACCAACATTTTTATGTGTATTTGTATGGCAAACAGGTAAATACAGTCTGGCTGCACATACCATTGCCTGAGTTCAACCTTGAGCAATGCAAAGTATTCAAGGAGACCGGTGTGAAAATATTAATAACTAATTGTTTGTGTCTGTCTGATACTAGGTTAAGGTCATCCTAGGCAACTAGAATCAATCCTATTTTTCGTAAATTTTGATGCTCAAAAGTGCCTAATGAAATAAATGATTATTATATTTTTTTGTAATTAATGTTGATGTTCAAAAGTTCCTAAATGAAATAAATGATTTGACTGTCCTTAAAACCATTGTGTGATAACTTGGCAATTAATTAATTTGAGAAAATACAAAATGGTAATCTCTTCCTTGTTTAAAGTTGGTTTAAAACGAGAATTATATTAATAACATCATGCCTGCATTCCCCGATGGGTTAGGCAGAGGTGCAGCTATAGTCACCCATATTTCGCTAATTATGTTTAAGTCCCATGTAACAGGGGGCGAGTCTATTGCCATCAACTGGGCACAAATCAGACTCCGGGCTGGTACTGAGAAATTCCAGATGGAAAGTCAAATAACACTGCCCGACCCAGTAGTATCGACCACTAGACCAACGAGGCAGTTAAAATTATACCAATTTTAGTCGAGAATTATATTATTGCCTAAACAGCCTATAATGTTCCCACTGCTGGGACACAGTCTTCCTCTCTGTGAGAGGGAGTGGGCCGTAATCCACCACGTTGGCCCAGTGCGGGTTGGTAGATGTTACATGTCTTCGAAGTTTTGGTTCTTGGAAATACCGATTTCCTCAAGATGTTTTCGTTCACCGTTTTGAGAGCAGTGGTAATGAAATAATTTACACAAAGTAAAGTGCCTATCTGGGTTCGAACCTACGGCCTACAACTCTAAAGTTGCGACCGTTTCCGCAACTCTATTATTGCTTGTATAATAACTTCAATCATTATGTCAGTGTTTGAGTACAGCTGAGTTCTAATGAAAGAGTACAAGCATTTCAGACAACAATTTTAGTGTAACATAGATAGTTAAATCTAGACAGTGCTGTGATTCCAATCACAACACTATGTTCGATCCCCAGGCTGGCCAAATTGCCCTCCCCTGGTCTGAGTAGAGCGGGAGGGCGTGTCAGACTCTTACTGACTAAAACCCACCCGTGTTCCTTCAGTTGCCATGTTGCCGGGGGCCACAATATCCCTTTCGGACTTCCTCGAAACCCCTTGCCCCCTTAACGTGGGAATTAAACATACCTGGTGAAATGTGGGTGTGCCTGCCTCGACCGGTTTTTACGACTTGACAAAAAAATCGAGATTTCTTTACTTTGTGTTTGTTAAATATTTATGATTCTTACACATAAACATTTTGGAATAAATTCTCTAAATGTTGGTGAAAACCGCATCAAAAAACGTTGCGGTGTTTAGAAAAACAACGCGGTCACACATACACGGACGAACAGCGACTTTATATCTATACAGGGTGGCCGCGAACCGACGAAAAATTTCAACGCAGGGAGGTTCAGAATCATGTACTGAATCCATGGTAACAGTTTTCGCGTCGATGTCCCTACCACCCTGTATACTAACAATAAAGCTGAAGAGTTTGTTTGTTTGTTTGAACGCGCTAATCTCGGGAACTACCAGACGGATTAAAAAAAAAAATTGCACTTGATAACCTATTGATAGGCTATTTAACATCACGCTAATAAGGACCCGTAGTGATGAACAAAAAGAAAAAAAAAGTCAGTATGAAAGTTAAGCGAAAACGAAGTTTAAGATAATTAATTGATTCAGGCGTGACCTTGCGGAAATCCATTATAAAATACAATAGACGTGGATATATTTAGTAACTTGTTCCGCTTAGCTATTTCTAAAGAGCCATAAAAAACTCCTGAAAGAAATCGACACGTGTTTCACCTCTCAACGAGGCATCCTCAGGATGACGATGGACTTGTTGCGAACTCGAACACGGCGTGTTGCCACACCAAGCGCTGAGTGCAGACTGAGCCTTATCGCCCGTGAAACCCACTTATATAGTGTCGCCGTTATCAGTGCGACCGTTATTAGTGCGATAAGGGGCGAACAATCGCAGCAAAGGTGACCTAGGCATACTCGTATTTAATTCGTTCAACAGTGTAATGTTTCCGGTATTATTTTTGACAATTTCTAAACTCTCTAATACTGACATTCTGAAACCTTTATCACATGTGTGTAAAATTTCGAAAGTGTTATTATTATTTAACGAATGACCTGTATCTATTAAATGTTGTGCAAAATGGGATTTTTCTGGATAATTATTCCTGTACGCTGCAATATGTTCCTTATATCTTGTCTGAAAATTACGACCAGTTTGACCTATGTAAATACCATTACAATCATCGCAATGTAACTTGTATACACCTGATTTTTTGTGGTTTTCTAATCGATCTTTTCCGTTACAAATCTGTCTTAGTGAATTATTTGTTTTAAAAGCTACCCTTAATCCATTTCGAAACAAAGTTTTTGAAACCCTATCACTAATTGACCCTAAGTATGTCAAACTTCCTAAATATTCATGTGGTCTTTCTGGAGGCAGTGGATACAAAAGTGAACGAACTATGTTGCGACGATGATTGTAATGGTATTTACATAGGTCAAACTGGTCGTAATTTTCAGACAAGATATAAGGAACATATTGCAGCGTACAGGAATAATTATCCAGAAAAATCCCATTTTGCACAACATTTAATAGATACAGGTCATTCGTTAAATAATAATAACACTTTCGAAATTTTACACACATGTGATAAAGGTTTCAGAATGTCAGTATTAGAGAGTTTAGAAATTGTCAAAAATAATACCGGAAACATTACACTGTTGAACGAATTAAATACGAGTATGCCTAGGTCACCTTTGCTGCGATTGTTCGCCCCTTATCGCACTAATAACGGTCGCACTGATAACGGCGACACTATATAAGTGGGTTTCACGGGCAATAAGGCTCAGCTGGACGCCTCGGGTAAGCAGCAACCAGGCTACACGCAGCTTACCCGAAATAATAAGACTCTACAGATGTACACATACATCTGTTGTGTGGCGTGTGCTAAGTTAATATAGGCACGTCACATAACTAAAATACAGACATTCACAACTACACATGCATCCATACACAACACGTGCGGGCGCGATGCGGGTCGCGACGCACGTATACACTGAGCGGTGTTACACTACAACACTAGCCGCTCACACATACGCGACTGCCTACCCCTCAAACCGTAAACGGCTCGATCTGTAAGCGGGGAGAGGGGGAAGCTACATATTAGACCTGTAGGGCGTCGAGTCGGCATCACCGTCGCTGGTCGTTCTCGCTGGGCCTCCCCCGGGTAACCGGGGGTCTCACCTGGCGGGGACAGACCGCCGGGATGTCGTGAAGAAAGCGGCGCCAGGAGCTGGCGTCGTGGCGCGCCTACAGAAATATTCAGAGCAACCATTTACATCGACGCATTATTGCTTCACAATAATGCGGTCGTTTCCATTAGCCGCTGAAGGCGAATATAATGAGGGGCGCATCTTTATGAGCCAACGTATGGCCTCCGCGGGCGAGGGGCGAAGCCCCGACCCCGCTCGCCACGCCCCCTTGCGGGGGCGTCGCGACATCTTCACATAAGGCTCAGTCTGCACTCAGCGCTTGGTGTGGCAACACGCCGTGTTCGAGTTCGCAACAAGTCCATCGTCATCCTGAGGATGCCTCGTTGAGAGGTGAAACACGTGTCGATTTCTTTCAGGAGTTTTTTATGGCTCTTTAGAAATAGCTAAGCGGAACAAGTTACTAAATATATCCACGTCTATTGTATTTTTCGAAAACGAAGTAATAACGCAAAAGGGCGATGCGATGCGATGCGAGCGGTCGGGGGTACAAGAAATTTCGCGGGTAGAAGCTACTTTATAATATATATACTCTTGTGTCTTTGCGTAATACAGTGTGATAATGTGCACATATCGAAATGAGGGAATCTATGCTTAATTTTATCGACGGAAAAAAAATGTTTATTTTGCTTTAAAAAAAAATAATAATATGTAATGCAAAAAAAACTACTCTAGTTTTTTTCACAATTTTGATTTTCTGAGGACGCCTAATTACATCCAATCATTATGGAGTTTGTTTCATCGCGATAGATGATTTAGTTTAAAAGTTACACCGTCATGTTACAATTTTTTTTTAAATTCCATAAAAAGTATTTAAAAAATATTTAGATTTTTTAAAATATTTTTTCTGCCGTTAAAATTAAGCATAGATTCCCTCATTTCGATATGTGCACATGATGCTCGGGCCACACCAACGGGAAACGCCGTTAATTATCACGATGATGGACCTTAACCCGTCGGAATAAAGTCTATCATCGCGATAATTAACGGCGTTTCCCGTTGGTGTGGCCCCAGCATTATAAAGAATCACTGTACAGGCGTCATGTAGCGTGGACCTAGAGTTAAACTTATCAATTCATCCTCAGATGAGAACGAAGCAACAACTTCGTTCCTGATGCAGCTGTCTACGTGGGACAAGGAGGAGTTGGACGCTCAGCTCGCTAACCGGGTGCAAGTGAGCAAGCGAGCGGTCGCCAAAGTGTTGCAAGCGTTTGACCGTCTGCAGCAGAGGAACGATAAGATCTGGCGAGCCATCAAGGGCGAGAGTGAGGGTAAGCTTTAAGTTTAAATTACGTGTTTTAACATTATTGGTATCTTATGTTGTGAATGTGTGTGCCTCCTTTCAAAATCCAATTTTGAGATCTAGCTAGTATAATCAGCCTATAATGTTCCCACTGCTGGGACACAGGCCTCTCTGTGAGAGGGAGTGGGCCGTAATCTACCACGCGGGCCCAGTGCGAGTTGGTAGTTGTCACATGTCTTCGAGTTTTTGATTCTAGGACATGCCGGTTTCGTCACGATGTTTTCCTTTACCGTTTTGAGAGCAGTGGTGATGACATAATTTACACAAAGTAAAGCGCTTGTCACAGCCACCACTGCCCTCCACTGGGCCACTACTGCTCTTGAGATGAGATGAGATCTGGCTAACAGTTGGGCGTTCAAACATTGTCCTCAGCGTGCTAGTTTTCGCTGGAGCGAAGCGTTTACCGTATTGACCAATCAGGCGACACCTTAAGATTCATCAGATTGGAATTCGGTAATGTTGCATTATTGTTCGATTTACGAATTCTTTCCAGAATAGGTTTTTAGTTTAAGTGCCTTCGCGGCGTCGCAATAAGGTTACATTTTGTTTGTAATGTAGCAGCTCATACTTACGTATAGGCATACTAAATAGAGGAGCGCAGACGGCCGTTCGCCACCGCGCGCCCGCGCATATTGAGCCAACCTAAGTGAAAGGAATGCGAACCGGCCGGCTGCATCATCACGCTCTCACAACGTAGGGAGCGCGGCAGATTCTACCTACATTACTCAATATTGTGTTAGTCCTAAGTTTATTCATGTACCTTATTTATTTTGATATATGTACCAGTAATGTATATAAGCAGCGTCCCACAATAAAAGACACAGATCGTTATTCGCCTTCTTATTCGCAACAACCTCCCCTAAAGTGGTGACCCCGCGTTCCAAATGGACACGTCCGTATCGAGAGACAAGACTACGCCTGAAGACGTCGAAGCAATTAGCGTCCAGTCGCGCATACCTAAATTCTGGTGCAACAGACCTAAGCTTTGGTTTGCCCAATTTGAGGTTATTATCCACAACCAGAAGCTCGGCGATGAAAGCAAGTTCGCACTTGTCGTGGCTCAGCTGGAGATCAAGGACATCGACCAAATCAGCGATATCATCTTGTCACCGGCCAACTCCGGCCGATACGACGCCGCAAAAAGAAGACTGTTGGAGGTTTACGAAGAAAGCGAGGGTATTCAGTTACAAAAACTACTGAATGAAATGGAGCTCGGCGATCAACGGCCATCACAGTTGCTTCGCCGAATGAGAAACCTTGCTGGGAAAAAGATGCCAGATGACACCCTGAAAATGTTGTGGCAAGGACACCTACCTACTACTTGTATGCAGCAAATGGTTCACAAATACCCGCATACGGCGAACGAACCATTGTTCTCAACATCGGAATGAGGTGTGCCTACAGTTGGCGATTTATGGTTGCAACAGTCAGTCGGCCGATATTAGGCGCTGATTTTTTGCATCACCACGCCCTAATGGTGGATCTCCATGGACGACGATTGGTGGATAAAAAAACCAATTTATCGGCACGAGGTTTCCTGTCACCCACAGCTGAAGGAAGCATCCGAACCATCGACGACAAGCTTCCCTACCACGACTTGTTGGCCAAGTTCCCAGACATCACGAGACCAAACCTAAAAAAACTGGGAAATAGTGAAGTCGAACACTACATAGAAACCACCGGCCCGCCTATATTTACAAAAGCGAGACCACTACCGCCACATAAATATAATGCTGCAAAACAAGAATTCCAACTCATGATGGACCAAGGAATTTGTCGACCGTCTAATAGCCCATGGGCTAGTCCATTGCACATGGTTTTGAAAAAAGACGGTACCTACAGATCCTGCGGCGATTACCGTAGACTCAATGCAGTAACCACACCCGATCGATACCCGATACCACGACTGCATGACTTCACACATAACCTCCAAGGCAAGAAGATTTTTTCAAAAATTGATCTGCAGAAGGCCTACTACCAAATTAAAAATAGAGAAGAAGACGTGAAGAAGACAGCCGTGATTACACCTTTCGGCTTGTACGAATTTAATAGGATGTGTTTTGGTTTAATGAATGCAGGCCAGACATTCCAACGTCACATTGACAACGTGCTTCGCGGCCTACCTGTTTTTCCATTCGTCGACGATATTCTTGTAGCTTCTGAGAACCAAGAAGTACACAGAAGAGAACTTCAAGAAGTGTTTAAGCGACTTAACGACAGTGGTTTAAAAATAAACGTCGCTAAGTGTATTTTCGGCCAGTCAAAACTCGATTTCCTGGGATACACAATAAGTCCAGAAGGCATTACACCGACGGAAGAAAAGGTACAAGCAATCCAGTCTTATCCATTGCCAAAAACGATCCAAGATCTACGTCGTTTCGTCGGAATTCTGAACTTTTATCGTTCGAGTATACCCCATGCGGCTGAACATCAAAAAGAATTGAGTGCATACTTTCACAACGCAAAGAAAAACGATAAAACGAACATACAATGGACCGAAGCGGCAAAAGAAGCATTCAATCAATGTAAACAAGACATCAAGAATTATTCATTATTGTCCTATCCGTCACTGAGCGAACCATTCGCATTGATGACAGACGCCTCAAACACATGTGCTGGTGCCGTTATACAACAAAAGATCAACGGCAAGTGGAGACCACTGGGATTTTTCTCCAAGAAGTTCAGTGACGCACAACAAAAATACAGCACATACGACCGTGAGTTGCTATCAATATACATGGCAATACGTCACTTCCGTCGTGTGTTTGAAGGACGAGAATTAATTGTTTACACAGACCACAAACCACTGTGTAATGCATTAACTTCAAACAGCAAGTCTGAGACGCCCCGCCGAACAAGATACCTTGAATATATCGGACAGTTCACGTCAAATATTCAACACGTAGCCGGCCCGGACAACAAAGTCGCAGACGCACTATCACGGGTTGAAACAATAACATGCCCGACACCGATGGATTACACCGAGTTAGCAAGAAAACAAGACCAAGACGAAGAATTAAAAATACTAGCAAACAAAGGAAAGTACATATTCAAGAAGATCGCCATTCCCAACTCAACTGCCGAACCCGTTACCTGCGAGATGTCAGCAAGCACTGCACGTCCATATCTGCCACCAGATTTTCGAAAAGTAGCATTCCGAGCAATTCACGACCTTAGTCACCCCGGCATAAGGGCGACAAGGAAACTAGTCACTGCTCGCTACTGGTGGCCCTCCATGAATAGCGACGTAAATGAGTGGACTCGAACGTGCGATGCGTGCCAGCTTACTAAAGTGCAACAACACACGAAAACACCTATTGCGAGTTTCCAACAAGCAAACAGACTGGAGCATGTGCATATAGATATTGTTGGCCCATTACCTATTTCTGACGGCTTTCGATATTTATTGACCATGATAGACAGGGCTACCAAATGGCCTGAAGCCTTACCATTAGAAGACATAACCGCAGAAACAGTTGCAAATGCATTCTATGAGGGTTGGATCGCGAGATTTGGTTGCCCAGTAACCATAACCACAGACCAAGGCAGGCAATTTGAGTCTGACCTATTTAATAAATTGATGCAACGCATGGGAATTCACCGCACGCGCACCACTGCCTACCACCCGCAGTGTAACGGCGTGATAGAACGATGGCACCGTTCACTAAAGACATCACTCACCGCAAGACTAAAATCTACAACATGGACACATGAGCTACCTACAGTGCTGCTGGGACTGCGCGCTTCGATAAAAGAAGATGTTGGCACAAGTACTGCTGAACTACTTTACGGTCAAACGCTGCGATTACCCGGAGAATTCTATGAAGAATCTACAAAACATCGTGATACAATTTCAAACTTCATGAATAAGTTGAATGGAGCATTAAAAACCGGCCAAGTGCGTGTCGGACTACGCACAATGAAGGGTTCCGTAGTTGAGATGAATTTATTTATCCCAACAACAAACTTAACATTGTAGTTGAAAAACATGTTCTCTCATACATTCCAACTGCAAATCGTCGCTCGGCATCCAATACCGCAAAAGTAACATTTATTACGTTTTTTTTTTTAATTGAAGGATCACTTATTTGAACGTGTAGAATGAAATAAAACAGAAATCTGATTTTCGTAAAAAAAATCACATTCGCGATATTTATAAATCTAATAAGCTTTAAACGAGCAATTCTTGTATATATGTATAAATATAATCTAAATCTCGGAAACGGCTCCAAGATTTTTATGAAATTTAGTATGCAGTGGGTTTCGGGAGCGATAAATGGATCTAGGTAGGTTTCATTTTTTGAAAACGTCGTTAAAAAAAAATGGTCATCCAGATATTTTTATTTATTCAAGTAACAAGGACTCATTGTGTTAGTAAACTTATGAACTATGTTAGCTTATTTTACCAGGTCACTCAGAAAGTTTTGCGACTAACAGTTTTTGTCTATAGGTTACTGGCTGGTTTTGATGTCAATTAAAACTATGACTATTTATTACAAAAAAAACATATCATTCCAAATTCGAAATTCCCTCCACATTTTTATACGAGCAAAATCAAAATACTCTGTCTTACTGAAAACTGGATTTACAACGAGAACATTTTCGCGCGATGATTTTGTACGATTTCAAATGTCGACTAAAACCAGAAGAATCGTTTGAAAGACTTCGAATAGTGTTCATAGAAAAAAGCCCTTCTAAAGCGACTGTTTTCCACTGGTTTAACGAATTTATGGGTGGTCCAGTAATTTTGGCGGACAAAGAAAGAAGTGACCGCCCTATGACGGTTGTTCCATAACAAAACGTGCTGGCTGTGAAAAATTTAATTCAAGAAAATAGGCGAATTACATATGAAGAGGTTCAGCATATACTGCCGATTGGATCGGGAAGTGTGCATTAAATTCTACACCATCATCTTCGGTTATGGAAGATAGTTTCACGCTGGTACCGCAAAATCTAACGCAGGCTCAGAAGGAGAGCCGAGATATGATAGCAAAATTTGTAGCAGGCTCGTCTCGGCGCGTTTAAGATATCATTACGGGTGATGAATCTTGGATTTATCAATATGATCCAGAAATTAAGCGTCAGTCGACCGTGTGGCTGTTTCAAAATGAACCAACGCCTACCAAAGTGAAGCGAGCCAGAAGTGCTTTATTTCTTTGCCGGGTTATCTGGTGTCAGTACCCTGACGAGATCAAAGGAGCATCAATGCTGAATGGTATGTTACCAAATGTTTGCCAGAAGTTTTTACTATTGCAAGCAGCAAGCGATCAAACACTGGCCTCCGTGGGCTACTGCTTCACCATGTCAACGCGCTGGCTCACTCGGCGCTCAAAACAAGGGACTTTCTGGACAGCACACCGGTCAAATTTATAGGTCATCCTCCTTACAGTCCCGATTTGGCTCCGTGCGACTTTTTCTTGTTCCCCAAAATAAATCAACTCAAAGGAAAACAGTTTTCATCACCTGAAGATGCAGTGGCTGCATTTGAGAAAGAGATTGGAGAGGTGTCTGATGCGGACTAGAAAATGTGTTATGAAAATTGGTTTAGACGTATAAAACTGTGCATAGACGCCAATGGAGAGTTCTTTGAAAAGATATAATAAAAAAAATTATAACCTGTAGTATATTTTTTTCTAGTATCACAAAACTTTCTGAGTGCCCCACGTAATCTAGTTTAAATTTATTTCACCCCATGGGAGATGGCATTGCAGTGATTGATGTACATGCAATCCAGCCTGCTAGCGATCTTTTTTAGGATATTGTTGGAGCTGGCCCGTACTCTGCGCACCAGGGATGCACACCTCATTCGTATCGTTGCGTAAAAGCAATTAATATGTGCGTCCGCGAACATTCCCGATGCGCTACAAAAACGGGGCAGCCCCACCAATACCCTGAAAGCGTTGTTGTATTGGACACGAAGGGCGTTGCACGACCTTTGGGTATATCTGGCCCACAGGCTGCACGTGTAAAACGTTGTACAATAAGCTCAAAACAGAGTAATTTTGACATTTTAAGTGAGCAGCGTGCAAACCTGCGAGCCAGCATGTTCGCCCTTACCGAAAACGCCCTTCGTTCCCGCTCAATATCGAGTCCGTCATTGAGGTCAGGGGTCAATATATGACCAAGATATTTAAATGTAAATACTATTTGTAGTGGAGTCCCATTGAGTAATACAGGTGGTACATAACCCGGTCTACCCCCAGCTTCAAAGACCATGATCTCCGACTTATTGGAGTTATACATCAAACCAAGTGTTGTTACTGCTCACATTTGGCGACCAACTTTCTGAGACCACAGATTGACGCGCTCAGAAGCACCATATCATCTGCATAGCTAATATTATTTACACAAATACCATCTATATAGCAACCCACTCTGGTGCTGCTGAGCTCGCCAATCCTGCCTCACCCCGCATTCCAACCTGTATGGCTTGGAAAAAGTTCCAGCCCATCGTACACTATTGATCTGGTTACCATACCACTATTTAAAGATGTTTATAAGCTCCGTTGGCAATCTATTCTTCTCCATCTTTCTCCACAACACGTCATAAGCAACCTGATCAGAAACCTTGAATAAATCGATGAACCTAGCATAAATCGGCGTCCCACGCTGTGTATAGTAAGTATGTGATAGTATGCTTATGGCACAACACTGCACTTTCTGTTGACAAACCACGCCGAAACCCGAATTGGTTGTCATGAACATTTACAATTTTATTTATTTGTGTATTAAGTAGACGGTCAAACACTTTTGATATTTTGATTTATAAGTAGCTAGAGAGATGGGCCTTTTGGATGCCGAGCGACGAAATGTAAGTTTTTATGCACAATATTGAGAGATTTACCATGTTATTTTAAGACCATAGACTTCTTATAGGTTTTCCTGTAATCTATGAGTAAAGAGCCATACTATGTATTTTTTTCAAAATTTTTGGTCCAGTAGTTTCGGAGATAAGGGGGGGGGAATGGTCAATTTTCATTGAATTTATCAAACATCTTTAAAAGTATTTATTTTAAAATTATATAAAAAATATATTTAAGATCCTCGCAACAAGCCCTTTCATTTGATATGTCACACGGTACTGTTAGCAAAACTTGTTTTTTTAATTTTCTTGTTTGCGCCCCAAAAGTGACACCTATATTCAAAATTAATTTATTTACGTTACACATTCGTGTTTGGGTCACAGAAATACACATGTGTACCAAATTTCAACTTAATCGGTCCATTAGATTCGGAGTAAATTGGCTGTGACAGACGGACAGACAGACAGACAGACAGACACACGAGTGATCCTATAAGGGTTCCGTTTTTTCCTTTTGAGGTACGGAACCCTAAAAAGGCCCAGGCGCAACGGAAATCCAACCAATCCCGAGCGACATTTATTCACGATGACCTACATAAATGTTCGCATGTTTACCTACGCAATGACGCATCAAAAAAACCTCTGACGCCGACCTACACTGGACCGTACGAAGTGATCAGTCGTAAGGACAAGTATTTTACTATCCAGTTACGCAATAGATGCACCAACATCACTATTGACAGACTAAAGCCAGCTTTCCGGATCAACGCTGAGTCAGAAGCACCAGTCACAGATACGCCCGCATACGTCACACGAACAGGAAGGACATCGAAGCCCAGCGTACGTTTCACTAGCGGGGGAATGATGTAGCAGCTCATACTTACGTATAGGCATACTAAATAGAGGAGCGCAGACGGCCGTTCGCCACCGCGCGCCCGCGCATATTGAGCCAACCTAAGTGAAAGGAATGCGAACCGGCCGGCTGCATCATCACGCTCTCACAACGTAGGGAGCGCGGCAGATTCTACCTACATTACTCAATATTGTGTTAGTCCTAAGTTTATTCATGTACCTTATTTATTTTGATATATGTACCAGTAATGTATATAAGCAGCGTCCCACAATAAAAGACACAGATCGTTATTCGCCTTCTTATTCGCAACAACCTCCCCTAAAGTAAGTTTCCAACAGCGAGCATGATAACTGAATAAGGCTGGAAATATTGTTTACGACCTCGTGAACCAAAATGCTCTCTTTCAGAAGCCGCTCCCGCCCCTATGTTGGATGACGTTATCCGTGCGACCAACGAGGAGGTGACGGTTGAAAACCGGCGACTCCAAGCTCTATGTACCACCTTACACGAGAGCCATCATGCCATGACCCTGAGGGTGGCTCAGCTGCAGGATGCCGTCAACAGCCGGGATACGGAGAACGCTGAGCTCAAGAACCAGATTGATGATCTGCAGTATGAGTTATTGAAGGTTTGTTGAACATATACTCTGTTTCAAAAGTATCTGGTAAAAATTTAAACAAATGCCGTTTGTCCACCGCCACCGTCAACGGGACGTCAACGATCGTCGACGGGGATTTTGTATGGATTTTCTGCCTTCAAAATTCCGAATGTATGTAATCGGCTTAACACGCGGGTCCAGTACGGTTTGGTGGACGTCATATGCCAGTTTCCTCATAATGTTTTCGTTCACCTTTTCTATATAAATAAGAATAAATACATAGAAAAGAAAAAGTTAATTTGCATAGAATGTAGGTATACAGGTGAGTTGTTGGCGTTGTTGCAAAATAATGTACACAGCTTATACACTATTACACATACAGCATTAACCCACAATCTTTGTAATAATAGGAATAAAATGTAATTAATAATATGTTAGTTAAATAGTTGATATACCTACTTTTATTTGAGGTTCTATTATTGTTTTATTGCTTTAGTACAGCTTGACAGAAAAGAGTCTGGAAAAAATGAGGGCGTCATTATCACACTTAGGTAACTTCGAATGGGAAATAAGTTGTTAAAATAAATGTGCAACAAAAAACACTCGTATGGGTGACTCAAATCAAAACCTACTAGCACTTGTCGGCAAAGTAGTGCCATCATCGTATGTCTGCATTAAGTAAAATATTTAGTTCTAAATGTCACCACACCAAATTCTTTTATGTCGACCTGTATTATAAATGTTGGAACGCCGACGTCTCCCGTCTCGGTGGACGCTAATGGCTTCAACATAGCTGTTTATAAGTAATGCACGTGTTATCGAACACATAAAAAAAAAAAAAAAAAATTGTCCCAATCTTATATTCGATTTTTCTATAAATATAGATCCCGTATGTATCTAAATTTTAGGAAAGCGCGGCACTATTAAACTTGCAGATTATAAGAATGAAAAAAATGTTATATATGTAATTTTAAAATATCATGAAATATAGATTATATTAATATCCAATAATAATAAAACTTTTTTTTGTTTATTCCCTTGCAGCTTACAGCTACATGTTACTTTACATTTTGTTGAAGATAGTTTTTCACACAGTATTTAATTTTACATATAATTCCCACAGGTGCGATCCCGCAACGATAAGCTAGAAAATCATCTCGCAGAAGCCATTGAAAAGTTGAAGAGCTACCACCAGTCGGGCGCGAGCGGCGTGTCCGCGGCGGCCGCGCCCGGGCCCGCGCCGCACTCGGCCGTCGCCGCCGCCAAGCTGGAGGACGTGGCCGCCGAGCTGGAGGAGCAGCGCGAGCTGGCCAACAACCGCCTGGCCGAGCTCGACCGCCTGCATCGCCAGCATCGGGACACGCTCAAGGAAGTCGAGAAGCTGAAGATGGATGTGAGTACACTAATTGTTTGTGACATTTTGATTGAAAACTGTGTCTGCATCTTCATGCAGTGATTTTAATTACATCGGTAAATAGTCATTTAAAAACTTTTTAGTGATAACAGCGTAAGTTGATATTTACCAGCCTCAAGAACAAGGACCTTTTGATGTCCAAAAAACAACGCAAGCCATCGGCTTAGTACGACAACATTGATCACTTTTGAACTATTGTTGTAAACTGCGTTTACGATTTAGTTTCCATACATGTAAACAAATAAGTCTTTTTGGAAAAACAACTATATTACCCACACATAAAGTTGAGTTTGCACTACAACTTCAAAAAATTAATGACTTTTTTCAATAGCACTAATTGTTCTGAAATCAACTTAATTTTCACTGTAATAAAGTTGAAATTCGTTTAAGTGGAAGTAACATTAATTTGAAACCAAGATTTCAATGGACTTTAGCTGTTTTTGTATCACGCATTAGTATGGCCACACGCCTTTTTTTTTTCGGTGGGAAATTATCAAATAACTTCTCCCGCTCTGGGCGGAACGGAAGAGCGTGTCAGACTCTTACCGACTAAAACCCACCCGTGTTCCTTCAGTTGCCATGTTGCCGGGGATGGCGACACGCCTACCGAATGATACGCAATCCATTCATATAAAAAACTAGCGGCCCACCCCTGCTTTGCACGATTTTTACGACCTGAAAAACATAAAATTTATTTTATGATTATACACATAAAGCTTCCAGCATAAATTCTCTAAATTACGATGAAAACCGCATCAAAATCCGTTGCGTTGTTTAGAAGAACAACGCGTTCACACAGACAAACACGAAAACCGACTTTAATGTATGGGACGGGACACGGTTCTAAGTATGCTCAAGGTATTCATAGGCCAACTGTACACACGGCTACACATCAAGCTGTACATTTCCAGTATAAGCTGACCTCTCATTGTACGGAAATCCTATACATTGTACCACCCTCTTCTTAACGAATAAACTCTCTTCCCCAGATCCGCCAGCTGCCAGAATCTGTGATAGTAGAGACAACAGAATACAAATGTCTTCAAAGTCAGTTCTCTGTTCTCTACAATGAGTCTATGCAGATGAAGACTGCTCTTGATGAGACGAGGCTACAGCTGCAGAACGCTAAGAACTTGCACATGAGACAGATTGAGATGATGGAGGTAAGTTAACACTACAGTTATTCCTTATCATTTTAATTTGGTCATCCACTTCCTCATCGCTCAGCAGAAAAACGTCCACAGCTGGACATAGGCCTCCTCCAAGCATCGCCACATCGACCGGTGTCTTGTTGCATCTAGCTGGTCTAAAAGGTCCAGTTCCTCAGCACCAGCGTATCTTCTTCAAACGATAACGTCGCCTGGAACAGCAGCTTAATTACGTAGCATACTAGGAATTACAATACCTTTCATTGTGATAATACAACAATAATCATTGCATTACTTTTGTTGTCGAGTAGATTCTTCTTCTAAGCTTATCGTTGTTGTGAAAATTCAAATATTTTGCCCAAAATTCGGATACGCGAACTCCGTTCATTGACGCAGTCATAAGACCCTCAAGAGCACAGGTGACGGTATGCGGCACAAGATGGAAGATGGGCAATTATCTGTGGACACGCCGCATATACACTTGAGGTCCGAGTTGTCCATAAACCCCCATCTGTGGAGATTCTCTTTGAATGGCCGACTTGGGTTTGTAGTTTATTTAGTGATCTTCAAAAATAAAGATTTTGTCGTATTGTAAAATGTACTGGATTGTTATTCCGTATGTGTTACGTTTCGGAGGTGCAGGCTTTAGGAGCTTCCAGGATCTGAAAGTCTTGTTAATGTGGACGATTGTGATATTAAGTAACATTCAATAAACTATTTATTTATTTCAGAGCGAAGAACTATCAAGACAAAAGACCCTAAGAGCTGAAATGATTCAGCTAGAAGACGTTTTAGGCCAGCTTCGGAAAGAATACGAGATGTTACGCATCGAGTTCGAACAAAACCTAGCGGCTAATGAACAGACTGGCCCCATTAATAGGGAGATGAGGCACCTCATCACTTCACTGCAGAACCACAACCAACAGCTGAAGGGAGAGGTGCATCGCTACAAGAGGAAGTATAAGGATACTAGTCAGGAGTTGAATAAGGTGCGTGTTTTATAATACTAGCTGCCCACCTGGCTTCGCACGGGTAGCACTAAGTACTTATCTACGGCGCACCTACCTACCTACCCAATTCTATATACCTACCTACACCTACCTATCTTTTATACAAACCTTGTGCTGGGATTAGCGAACACAACAAAAAATGAATTACTTATCCAATTTGGTGCAGTCGTTCGGAAGTTATGCGCGTACATACTTTACGGCTATTCATTTTTATATATTTGTTACGGCTAAAACCCGAAGTGCGGCTACACCTAATGAAACCCTGGCACTCGCCGGCCACTGCCGCGCCACCGCTCGGCTCGTACGGTGTGCTATGTGGTCACAGTTCTAACCTAACCTAACTTTCAGCCATTTTCATTAGCTACAACAAAATTTAACCAACTGCTACTGGCCGCACCTAGTTGTAGCCGGCTAAAACTAGGTGTAGCCACACTTCGGGTTTTAGCCGTGACATATAGATTATTTGGTTTTTGATCCTAGCCACCTATCTCTCTCAATAATTTAAGTTACTAACGTCAAACTAAACCAATATTTGAAATGTAGTATTATCTATCCATACCAGCAAAATAATGCATTTAAAAGTTATGCTTGATATTTATGCTTATTTTTAAACTATTCGAAATCCTTCAAATTACTTCGGAACCGGATGCCATTTGATCGTGGGGCTCGTTAAAATGAGTGTTAATACTGAAAACTTACCTTAACCTACTGACCTTCACCTGTGTTAGCACTTTGCTGATTGGCTCATTTTTTACCTTGGCAAAAGCTTTCTTTGAAGTCAGAAAGATCTGACTTCAAAAAAATGCAATGTACTGAATGTGTGTGTTCGTTGTTCAGGTGCGCAAGGAGTTAGAGGAGGCGGGGACTCGCGTGTCGCTGGGAGGAGACACCGTGGATGAGAAGCCACACGCGCTCAAGAAAGAGGAACCCGACCCCGAGGTACGCGTTTATTATCATCACTGTTTTTTATTTTTCCGGTACAGTCCTTTCACAGTTATTTAACTTCTGACAGCGCCAACCCAACAGCAACCTTATTGTGAAGACAATAAAGATCACTGTAATTTAGACTTGTATGTAGCAGCAACCCAACTTCAACCTTATCATTACGTGTATAAAGATCACTGTGGTTTTGACGGTGATACAAAATCAGAAGTAAAATAACTGTGACAAGACTAGATTATCTAGACATTAGTGACGGTCGTTAACACGAAGAGTCACATGTCTGTGAGATCCTTAAGCCCCCAGTACACGTTGGGCGAGCCCGTTGGACGAGTAAGCTCAGCCAAAAATAAGAACTGATTTACGCAGATAAGCAATAAATATATCTTTATCTTAGTTGTATAAAATTTACCGGTCCCCGTTAGTACTTACTGACAGTGTAGTATCATTGAGTGTCGTGTGGTCCCTCAGGGTGAAGAGGGCAGTAGCGGTACATGTACGGCCGGCAAAGAGCACGCGCGCGCCAAGCTACAGGAGCAGGAGCAGAGCATCAAGGAGCTCAAGCAACAACTCAAGTATGTGCACATAATTATGATATCCTCATTAATACCCTCCGCCGAAAGCGAAAGATTATGTCGGTGTCTTACCAGCTTAACCCTCCGGCGGCTGGAGATCGTGGTATAGTCACGACCACAAATAGAATAGCAAAATTCAAAACAGATTTTCTTGTGGCATAAACGATTGTAACTTTGAGATAAGGCCTATTTCATAATAACATGGGTTAGAAAATTGTATGTTCATTACAACATAAACTTCAATAATGGCAGTAAGAGAAAAAAGTGTATCCATATTTATTTGTGCTTGTGAGTGCACTCCTTACGACGTCTGTTGCGGATAGGGAGGGAGGATGTATACTCCTGCTCCCTTTCCACTTCCTCCTTTGCGACCATGAGTTCCTCGCAAAAGGAGGCGACGGCGCCCAAACACTCGCTCCCGACCATATGGATTGAACCACGACCGGATACCCTTTTTTTTGGGTGGGAAATTATCAAATAACGTGTCAGACTCTTACTGACTAAAACCCACCCGTGTTCCTTCAGTTGCTATGATGCCAGGGGCCACGGTATCCCTTTACCGGATACCCTATTAGTCGTTTTTGAAAAAAGTCAATCATGCGCGAAAAAAACAAGGTTTAATAAATAGTTCTCTGTTAACAGAAAGGCAGTAAACGAGCAGAAAGAACTGAAGCTCCTACTGGACATGTACAAGGGCGTCAGTAAGGAGCAGAGAGACAAGGTGCAGCTCATGGCCGCGGAGCGCAAGGCACGGCAGGAGCTCGAGGACCACCGGCAGAAGGCTAAGATGGCACAGGTATGTCAAATTATTAAAGACTTGTCAAGTCGAACTCTCAGAGTCCATTGCAGGACATAGCTCTTTCCCAAGTTATGCCAAAAATCCATTCCCTGCATTCTAAATCCAGTCTTTCAGTCTCAAAGGCAATATTTTGAGCTGTAAAGCAGTGGTGGTCCTGTGGTAACGGCCACGACTTACGAGTTGTAGGTTTGAAACTTGACACGCGCTTTACTTTGTGTAAACTATTTAATCACCACAGCTCTTAAAACGGTGAAGGAATACATCGTGAGGAAACCGGCATGTCCTAGAACCAACAATTCAAAGACATGTGATATCTACCAACCCGCAGTGGGCCCGCGTGGTGGATTACGGCCCACTCCCTCTCATTGAGAGGAGGTTTGTGTCCCAGCAGTGGGAACATTATAGGCAGATTATGCTAATGGGTTAGGTCCAGTTAAAAACAAATCGCAGAGGAGATTACATATCTCGTAATACTAATATGATTGCATTAGTTAACTTCAATGCTTTAGAAGGGTTATTGACCTTTTCGTTTGTAAAAGATACATTTTTTCTTCGATGGAATTGTTGGAGGCTAGCCTAAAGGCCTGACGTAAATTATCGTGACACTGATAATTACAAACTAAAATACTTAATGGGCCGGAATTGCCTGCCAGAATGGCAACAAAACTTCCTCTGTCCACTAGTAAAGAATACCACTATTAATTTTGTCGTTAATTTTTGGTTTAAATAGGTTCTTATTTTTTATTATTTTGTTTATCTTTTATATAGATTCTTTTCTTTTAGATTTTGTGAATGTGAGAACGTTGTAGGCTATAAACTTGTGTACCATTTTTTATTTTACTAAGTACCTGGTACTTGTTGATAGGCTTACATACACTGTCCTCCCATACCTATTAACACTGTAATTTGAAAACATTGTAGAAACAATTTATTTTGAAAAGAGTAACCGTGGAGTTTCTTGCCGGCTCTTCTCCATAGGAAGCGACCAATTGGAACCGTGCACCTAGCTTCTGACGTTTCATAAGTGCCCTTGTAGGTTTATGTGAAATAAAATATTTTGATTTTTGACAAAAAATCTTTTATTTTACTCAGGAAAGTAAGCGCGAACGTCGCCTCGCAGACGAGGATGCCCTCCGGAAGATCAAACAGCTAGAGGAACAGAAATACGAGCTTCAGAAGCAGCTGTCGTGTGCCAGACCCAACGCGGACCCGCTGCACGCCTTCACGCGACCCTTCGCCGGATCACCGGTATGATATTAACAGCATGTAGCCATACTTAACCAAAGCAATCGGTCGCGCCAAAACGTAATCCGTCGCTTTCATACAGTGTGATTCTTCATAATGTGCACATATCGAAATGAGAGAATCTATGCTTAATTTTATCGACGGAAAAAATATTTAAATAAAAAACAAAAATTTTTTACGTTGTTAATAAAAAACAATTTTTTTTTTTTTTGTTCTCTTTGGCATTTGGTTTTTTATGAAAAAAAAACAGATTTTTGCTAAAAAAAATGTTTATTTTCAATTGAGTGTAGTTTTTTCTTTCTCAATTTTTGTTTTATGTGGACGCCTAATTACTTCCAATCATTATGGAGTTTGTTTCATCGCGATAGATGATTCAGTTTAAAAGTTACACAGTTTTGTTACATTTTTTTTTTTTAATTCCATAGAAAAAAAAAAAAATTAGATTTTTTAAATATTTTTCTGTCGTTAAAATTAAGCATAGATTCCCCTCATTTCGTTAAGTGCACATTATGAAGAATCACACTGTATATGTCACTAATGAGTGATTTGTTTGGGAAAACTGTCGACCAAAATGAAAGCGACGCGCGACGGTCTCGTGTTCGTACGACGATTGCTTTGGTTAGGAAGCGGCCTAGGCATCATAAATATGTTTAGCCTAGCGACACATCTATTGAAAAACGAGATGGAATTTTAAATCACCAGCAACTTATGCAGTGACGTAATACTGTGTTATTTCGCGGTTGTTCGGCGAATTGGAAGGTCCTCTGCGCGATGACACGATCGGGTTTACCAAACAAATGATGACGACGTTCGCTTTCTATTACAAAGCCTATGTGTAAACATTGGTCGGGCAGAAGTTCGGTAACAACGCACTTTCCATTTTGTAATTCCAGTAGATGTATCGTTATCAAATTCTCAAACGGCACTCGCTTTTCAGTTGACCCCCGGTTTCTGAATGCCAAGTTTGATTGGTTCTTGTATTTTTAGTCAACCACTGTCACTTAAACATTCAAGGAGTGTTATGTAGCAACAGAAATGTTTTAAAAACGTCTTAAAGTTAAGGTGTTCTTTTGAGAATTCCGGAGTTAGGCTCGTATTTATAAATCATTTTTAAAATTGAATTCTTATGCCCACTAGCATTACAAATCACTAAATGCAAAGCTCTAAACGTATAATGTATTAGCTGCGCAGCGGTTTCACCCGCATAAGTCTAGATCCCGTGGGAATATAGGGATAAAAAGTATCCTATGTCCTAACCCAGGTCGTGGTCAACCCATGTGCCAAATTTCATCCAAATCCGTTCAGCCGTTTTAGCTTGAAAGCGTAACAAACATACATATAAACAAAAATCTAATCTTTTCTCTTATTAATATTGGTTTAGAAAAAACATGTTTCTGTTTTTGTCATTTGTTTGAAGATGACAGAGACAGAATGATGTTTTAAATATGTTTAGCTCTAAATGCATTTAGTTATTAGTGGTGCAAGCGGGCCTTAAGAGTGTTCATTCAAAAAGTTGGCAACGTCGCAAATAGCTGTCAAATATTTAACTGTTTTGATTAATTTGGCAATATTACATAACATCACGCCTTGTTTCCCCGAAGGGTTGGGCAGAGGTGTCCCTGTAGCAGGTACACCCACATTTCGCCAGTTATGTTTAAGTCCCATGTAATAGGGGGCGAGCCTATTGCCATCAACCGGGCACAAATCCAGACTCCGAGCTGCTACTGAGAAATTTCAGATAGAAAAACCCAATAACACTTTGCCCGACCCGGGAATCGAACCCAGGACCTCATGCTCAGCAGTAGCGTTTGCGACCACTAGACCAACGAGGCAGTTTCCAAATACTTTTTTACATCTAAAACGAAATATTTGATGTTACTATATTAATTATTGCATTTCATAATCAATATTTTAATTCACTAGTTAGCCACATTTCTTATTGCCATACAGTAATATTGCCAAATTAATCAAAACAGCGAAATATTTGACAGCTATTTGCAATGTTGCCCACTTTCTAAATAAACGCTCTTAACGTTATACTAGGGCCATTACAAACACTAACTTAGAGATATACAGGGTCAAATTAAAATTAGTTAGCAAAACTCGTAACGTGATGGGGTTATACATATCTAAACACGATAAAACAAAAAAAAAATTTTTGAGTTTTTTTGGGATCATTTATTTATTTATTTATTAATAAAGGTACACCAACAGCTTCTGTATATAATATATCATAAATACTATAAGCTAACAATAGCCTCGGATCATCAACCGCAGGTAGTGTAGTCACTTGAAATATCAGTTTAAAAAATCCGATTTCCTTGTGTAAACTTCACAGACGTGAGAGGTATCGATATCTAAACACGATATAACAAAAAAATACAGATTTTCTCAACTAATACTTCAAATAACAACACTAGCGCTCATTGATCCCAAAAAAACCTTGATATTTTTTTTTATCGTGTTTGGATATCAATACCCATCACGTCTTCGGAGTTTAGCTAGTTAATTTAATTTGACCCTGTATGTCATTACGTCACTGCTCCATAAGGGTCGGTAAGTGCGAATGAGAGGTCCGATAAAGATGATTAATGACTCCAACTTTGCGTTTGTAATGGCCCAAGTTTAGCAGCTTATAACTACATAACAATAAGGCGTGCACGCAACGAACGAATAAAAAATAGTGAAAAATTACATCAAACACGGAACATTTGGTTCGTACGTGTGGACGTAAATTTGCAAAGCTCACAGTTCGACTTGTGTTCACGCTCAACTGCCCCGCTCTCTTTAGTAGCCATGGATTCGCGAATGTTCGCAGAACAAAGTGTTCGATGTTCATGTTCTTGTTCTTTCTTGCGTACACGCCTATACAGTCACTCATCAACCATAGGTTTCTGGAAACTAAACTATTATGTTATTAAATCTCACGTTGACACTTGTCGACAGCAGATTTACTAATTAGAAACTTCTTTAGGCTTCCAGAAACCCATGGTAGCGACAGTGCGAACAGGTAAACATTTGTCAACTTTTATTTTTATTGTTCTGTAATAAGGGCTGACCTTTTTGGTTTCATAATAAAAAGGACAGTCCAGTATGAACGGCTTAAGCGGTGATGTACGCCAAAAATATCTGAACAAATAAGAAAACTGCTTAAAATTTATCACAACCGTCATTCTGACAAGAGTTTAAAAAAATCTACATTTCATGTCTGTAATTTGTAAAGTGTACCTTATTAATTAGTATTTTATTGTATTATTTTGAAAAATTGTCATAGTTGTTCAGACCATTTTGAACGTTCATTCCTATTCAGGTTTAAATTCAGCTGGCAAAACGTCACAAACGTGAAGAATAAACTCATAACTTCAAGTTACTTCATTACCAGCGGCCATTGACCCCGTAATCATCATCATTGACACGAAATTATGAGTTTCGAAAATCTTTATTTTTTGTTTTATCGGCATTAGATAACGAAGCCCATCATGTTTGTGAAGTTTTGCCAGCAATTTTAACTTGACCTTGTATTTTGGCGCTGACGGCACTAAGCACCGCCTTAAGTCGATCGCAAATGGCTCGTCGCTTCATCGTACTGTCACGTAACAAGCATAAATTATGCTGTACAACCCTCTCACGAAATTCTTGCTTGCTTGGAATTTAAACCTTACTGCTACGGAATAAAGTCGAAACTTACTATTGACGTGCGACTGTTTTCTAATTAATAGACGTAAATTTAGATAATTTTTACGCTCACACGGTTCTTGTACAGTCACCAGCACATCTTTGGTAAAAGTTTAGCTTTGCAACCGCCTTTATTTCATAGCAGTACAGTAAAGCCTGCACTCTAATCGCGTAACACACTTCCAATCTGAATGATTTTGAAGGATATTGCTAATCCATTGCTTCATATGTTTGAAAAATTCAACTGCTCATCAACGTAAATAACGCAATGAATGTTGTTGAACTGTCAAAATGAAAGCCATTGCTATTGTAAGTGTGTTACGCAATTATCCTGCTGATTTTTACAATGTGGTTGCTTGTGGCATACCATAAGTTGAAAACAACAATATAGGGTGACTGGTAAATAATTAGTAATCGATACTTAAACACGTGACTTTACTCATCATTATAAACAACTTATACTATGAGAACAAACATGAAATCGCAAAAAAAAAGGGGCACTGCCGACAGAAGTGAAAACTTGAACAAGATCGCCTTAATGGAAGAAAAATACTTGTATAGAACATTGGTCCGTAACCTTATCTAAATAAAGAGCACAATCTAGATAAAAAAAAAAAAAAAACTTCCTAAACCTTTAAAGTAAAAATACTTGCATAGAACATTGATCCGTAACGTAATATAAATAAAGAGCACAATAGCGTTTACAAAAATGTTCTGTCCCATGGTAAAAGTTGTTCATAATGATGAGAAAAGTCATGTGTTTAAGAATCTGTCACTAATTACCAGTCAACCTTTATAAGTTGCACCTTCTAAACAGTTTTTAGACTATGCAACTCATTTGTTGCTTCAATGTTATTGTGTGTAAGAAACTTTGCATTGTGTGAAAGGGTTTAGGGCGGTTTTTATAACCCACGTTCTATGATCACATACGATGACGCGACAAGCCTTACTAATCCTTTTTCTCCATTCTCCTTTCTAGGTCTTGCCAAAACTGGAATAAACTAACTAAAAGGGCGGAATAATAAAAAAATAAAGTATTTTTCCACTGCACAGGAGGAGGAAGCTCTCCTCAATGAAATGGAAGTCACGGGGCAAGCGTTCGAAGATATGCAGGAACAGAACTCACGGCTCATACAGCAGCTGAGGGAAAAAGATGACGCGAATTTCAAGCTGATGTCGGAGAGGATCAAGGCTAACTCGCTGCATAAGCTGTTGAGAGAAGAGAAACAGTTGCTGCAAGAACAGGTATGTTATACATACACGGTCTTCTTTCTTTTACTGGTTAGTGACTGACCTTGGTGTCAGAGTTTTTATACCGTCCATGGGCCTCTGACTTACTTTTACATGAGAAAAATCTCTCAGGTTTCCTCACCATGTTTTCCTTCACCGTTTTTGAAGCAAGTGATAATTATACAATATGCACATAAGTCTACACCACTAGGTTAAGACTGCAATAGGCTGGTACTTGTTATAAAACGTCGTCTCTGCCTTATTTACTGTATTTATATTTTCTTAATGTCCCTCGGAAAACTTCGTGTTTCGTCAGTTGTCGGATTTCTATCAGTTGCCCTTTGCACATGGTGCAAAAAACAAAAAATCGATGCTCGGGTCAGGATTAGGGCTGCTGCCTCCTTTTCTCATTCGTGTTAGTGGGATTTGGATTTAGGGGTCTTCAATGATTGAGTTTATTTTAGTATATTGTAGAAAGGCATTTATTTGCTGCGAATCGTTAGGTACAATCTGTTGTCGGGTGGATCCAGAAAAAATTAAGATACATATAAAAAGATGGTGGCGCGTGCGGACCGTGACTTGCGACAAATCCAAACGTCTGAAGTCGGCGGGATATGCTCCGCGATGATTGGCCGACATACCGAACGCTAATTGGACGCTGTCACTTCGCAAGCACACCGTCTTCGGCAACTTCAGGTGCCACCTTCGATTGGAAGTATAAAAGAGTTGTTAATATTCTTTTAACTTAAATTAATTTATTTAAAAAATGGGAGGAAAGCTGCTAAAGTCGCAGGCACGATAGATAGGAAAATAGTTTTACAGCTCTATATAGTTCATAAGGAAATCAAAACAAAACAACAATAAAGTACTTAGTTCTGAATTCAAATTATTATACACGATAAGTCTAATAATTGATGGACATGGAAATTAGCATTCGTTTGTATTCGGAATTGCGATGATACCCGAGGGACATTAAGAAAATAGAAATACGGTATACCTGTATGACAGTATCTTTCTGAAGCTCGGTGTGACGTATTAACGCCCCGATACTGTAGTCGGGTTTCACGAAACCCACTAAAATATGAGGTCTGTGTCTTCAGCATATTTTCAAACTAATACCTGATGAAGCCCATTACTTATGTCTCATGTATCGTGTATACACGGCTACACATCAAGCTATAAAAACCAGTTTATATTGATCTCGCATTATATAGGATTTCCGTGCAATGCGAGGTCAGTTTATACTGGAAATGTAGCTTGATGTGTAGCCGTGTGTACTAGCTGCACCCCGCGGTTTCATCCGCATAAATCGAAATCCCGTGGGAATATCGGGATAAAAAGTATACTATGGCCTAACCCAAGTCATGGTGTACCCATATGCCAAATTTCATCCAAATCTGTTCAGCCGTTTTAGCGTTAAAGCGTAACAAACAAACTAAAAAACAAACTCACTTTCGTATTTACAATATTATAGTTAGGATTAGGATATCTTTTGAGATCCTAAATAGATAAATAAATACATATGGTCTTTCTTTGCCAGGTATTAACCCGCGACCAGCAAATAGAATCAATGGGCGCGGTGGCGCGGCGGCTGGAGGAGAAGGAACGACTGCTGCAAGCGACACTGTCAGCTGTAGAGAAGGAACTGTTGTTACGACAACAAGCCATGGAGATGCACAAGAGAAAGGCCATCGAGTCCGCACAATCGGCGGCTGATTTGAAGCTGCATTTAGGTAATTAAATTAAAACTTTTCATGAACGTGTATCGTGGGACTTCTGACGGTGGGTCCTTGGTACCTCAGAGCGAGCAATTTGTCAATGGGATTTTTTCAAAGAAGCCGAATGTCTATTTTTGCCCGCCTTATTACGGTTTATTCTAGAAATCCCCACCGACAAATCCCCACCAGTAGGGATTGCTATTTTTTTTTTTCAGAAATCCCCACTCGTTAAATAAAGTCGTGCCTTTTTTTTTTCTAATATTCTAGTCGTTTTTGGCACTTCGCTTATGTCGCTCGGCTCGTGCAGTTCACAGTTCTAACCTAACCTTTTAACCCTTCAGGGAATACACAATGTTATTATTATAAGTTCGATCATAATTGTGATCATAGTGCAGGGCACATTGCTCACAGCACAGATGGCCGATGGGGCCGAAAGGTTCTGAGTGGCGACCGCGTACCAGAAGACGTAGCCTTGGAAGGCCTCCAACAAGGTGGACCGATGACCTTGTGAAGGCCGCAGGAATTCGCTGGATGCGGGAAGCACAGGACCGATCGAAGTGGCTGTGCTTGGGGGAGACCTTTGTCCAGCAATGGACGTCTTTCGGCTGAAATGATGATGATGATCATAATTCATTTATTAACCAATAAATAATCTTTACTTACAGAGAAATATCATGCGCAAATGAAGGAGGCACAGCAAGTGGTGGCGGAGAAGACGAGCGCCTTGGAAGCAGAAGCGTACAAAACAAAAAGACTACATGTAAGTAACTATTTATTGAACGGCATTTTCTTCGGCTTGTTTATCGAGTTAAATATTCTACCGTATATATTTATCTAGGAACATATTGACCACAAGCTTTTGCCCGCGTGGATGTCGAAAAATATCCCACGGGAACGTACTACTGGGATTGAAACCCCTATGTGTTAATCCAGGTTATAAACTATCTATGTGCCAACTTCTAATCCGTTCAGCTGTTTTTGCGCCAATCCGGAACATACATCCAGACAAACAGAAAAATGAACTAAATTTATAAAAACTATATTTTCGGCATCAGACTCGTAACCATACCTCGCAGCAATAGCTTTTTTTTTTCAATAATATTCAATGTACAGTATTGACTTCGTTATTATATATACAGGAATGGCCCCATAGTGACAAATATAACAAGTTTTGTTTTGACAGTTTCTAAGTCCTTTTTTTATGTAGCCTAAAATCTGTGGAAACTTACGAGTTGTATGTCGTGGGTCAAGCACAAGCAGGCGCTTTACTTTGTGTAAATAATTTCATCACACTGATTTCAAAACGGTGAAGGAATACATCGTGAGGAAACCGGCATGTCCTAGAACCAACAATTCAAAGACATGTGATATCTACCAACCCGCAGTGGGCCCGCGTGGTGGATTACGGCCCACTCCCTCTCATTGAGAGGAGGTTTGTGTCCCAGCAGTGGGAACAGTGGCGTAACAGTGTACGAATTTTCCATTAACAGGAGGAGTTAGCGATACTCCGTCGGAAGGCGGAGCGCATGAAGAAGATGGAGCAAGCGGGCAGCAGCATGGACGAGGTCCTGCTGGAGGAGATACGAGAGTACAAGGAGACGCTCACATGCCCATCCTGCAAGGTATGTACTAAAACATTAATCACATATTGGACTTAATATAAGTTGATTGCTTATTAGCCTATTAGACTAGATTGCAGTCGATAGGGAGGATACCTGGGTAAAAAACAAAAAAAGGTAATTTCGGATGGTGGTACGGTTTGTTCTACGTCCGCCTGGCTAGGTACCACCATCTTGTGTAAGTCTGTCGCCGTAGCAACTAGGTATAACAACGAGGTAAGATAGCCAGCTCCTCTGTGGTTAAGGATTCCGGGTGAAGCCCGCTTCCACCTTCAGCCTGATCATCACTTACCATGAGGTGAGATGCTGGCCTAGAGCTTCCCCGTCATGGATAAAAAAAAATAAAAAATTATTTAGTCCGTCAGTAGACACCTATTTTTTTCTTTATCATATTAATAAAAAATGACTTGGATAAAACGCATTAAAGTTGGAGAGTGGGGGCTTGCTGCGTCACAAGTCACAACTGAGTATAACATCTAAATAGGCGTGACGTCATGCCACATTTTAACTCAATGCACCTTTTGATTTCGTAGGAAAAGAAAAAATATGTATCCAATTTTTTGGGTTGTTTTGAGTTGTGAGAAAAAAAGAACGTCACATTCTTCTGCGTGACTTATTCTGATCCCATGGCATTTGGGGTCGGTGCAAAATGTTTTCTGGTTCCGTTCTCTGTCAGTCGTCGCGTTATCATTTACTCCCTTTTCATTTAAATATGTTATCCCTCAGATAATGCTTCCATCTTTTCTTTGGAACAGTCATTATTTGTCTGTAGATGTGCCATAGCACATCCAGTTTTAGAAGAGTTCGGTTTTATAGAGCATCGTCACTCGTCTTTGTCAAGGCCCTATGTAACTTGAAAACTTAACAAAAATTCTTTGCGTTCTTGTGTTGTCATTTATCACGATTTTACAGTACTGATTCTAACGTTTCTCTCGCAGGTAAAACGCAAAGACGCAGTGCTAACGAAGTGTTTCCACGTGTTCTGCTGGGACTGCCTGCGCACGCGCTACGAGACGCGCCAGCGCAAGTGTCCCAAGTGCAACGCGGCCTTCGGGGCTAACGACTACCACCGCCTGTACCTGTCCACCTAGAATAACCGACAGGTTTACTATCTTTACTCCATCGGTCAAACTAGATCTTTATTGTTATTATTCTCATCACAGAGGCTACTGTCCAACAGTCGGCCTCAACTTAGATAAACGTGCAATTTTACCTAGCCAAAGGAGATTGGTGAATCGGATGTATTGTAGACTCACGCAAGTGAGTGCTAGTAGTTCAATATGAACCTTGTGTATTGCAGCATATGGTTGCGAATTAGTAAGTCAAGCAGTGGATCAGTCATTTTTTTGACTTAGAGAAATGTTTTTGTCTTCATTCGGGATCTCTGTAATTTATAGAAACGGATTTGGATCTAACATTTGCTATACTTTGCGTTTACTCGAAGTTTCTAGAAACAGGTGGGATTTGCCTCCACCGAGCATTCTCCATGGTGCCGCGTGATGTTAAAATAATACTAATTATTATAATAGACAATTGAAAACTGCTATTTAACGCGTTATATTTAATAGATAAAGTATCGCGAAGACAGTATATATTAAATTAACTGATAGTGTACAGTATATTTATATTGTGTGATGTTGATTGGATTAATATCTAGTTATATTAAATTGCATAATATTCTAAAATCTAAAATGTTTAGATTGACGTAACAATGATGACTTAAAACTAAAGTGTAGATGTGAATCGAAGTTTGTTGTGGTCGTCATTAGCCTATTGCGGTCCATTGCTGGCTATAGGCGTCTTCCCAAAAAGGAGATAAAAGTGTTGATAGATGATCTCAGGACTACCTCCGATGATTACATGGTGTTGTAGCAAAGTATAGCAAGTATTAGATTGCGAGTAGTATTGAACAAAATGAATGTTCTCATTGAACAGGGTTGTGAGATGTACTGTGAGTGTGGCGAGTTTGTAGAGCTGTTACAGATTGTGGGCGTATTGTCGTTGCGTTAAGACTCGTTTTTGCATGTCCGTTAGATTTGCGTAAACATGGGCTGTTGACTAAAAATAAAACGCGCGTAAACAAGTATGTTCGCGCGAAACTATTCGTTTCAGTCTGTAGCAAAATGGCGGCCGTATCATGTGTTGCCATGACGCAAATTTTGTAACGTATAACGTACTTTTACACTCCAAAAATACGCTCAAATCTGTAAGGGCCCTTGGGCGTGCCAGCTTCCAATGTCGACTTCGAGAAAATGTTGAACATTAGGAGATTGACGATGCTCAATGATGTTGATGTAATTCTTTAGTGTTAACTTCATTGAGTGTTAGGAGATAGGAGAGTGTGTAGAGAAGGACAGCATATTCAGAGGTAAGGGCAACCGTTGACGGCAGTTTGGTCGAGTTAAGAGTACAACTCAAGTGTGAAATCGTAAAAATAGTGCGGCTCTTGAGTTGAAGAAGTGTGTATGACATTGAACATTGGTGAAAACTCGCCGTCTGCGGAGGCCAGGCAATAGATAGTCAATATTTTCTAAAAATAAAAGACGAAGAAAGTTTCGTCTATAACTGTGACTAATGGTGGCACTTCACATCGCGTTTTGTCAGAATATTCGCGTCACTTAGTTAATACAAAATCTACCTTATTCATACTTAAATAAAGTTCATTTTGTATTTACGATGTAACGCGAATATTCTGACGAATACGCTATGTGAAGTGGCACCATAATGTGTAACTTATAACTCATATGATTACAAAACTTGATAGCAATAAAATGGTTAACGATACAATGACGAAGCTTTTGAAAATATTTATAATATTAAAAATTCAAATGCACGTCAATTAAATGTTAAATGTTCATTCCTTGTCTATACATGTTATTTTTGTATTAAAAATAGCTTTCCATGTTGAATATGAATTACAATGCGTAAATGTATCTTAAGAATTTAAATTTGCATTTCGCGCTCCTATGTATATTGGATACATAATTCTATTGATGTTGTATGTTAAGGATAATATCATGAAATCGAACAAGTGGATATAGTTTATATATCTATATTTAGTAATTAATAAATATACTTATTGTTAAACAAATTCTTGAGGTTAGTGTGAATGTGGTGATAGTGCGAGATGACTTATTTGTACTAAAGTTAGGAAAATAGAATTTAGCGTACAGCCCACTGACTGATATATTTGTATATTTTAAGTTAAACATTTTGATCGGGCTTGCACTCCTGCTTTACTAAGCCGTCGATACGAAAGCCAAATAAAGTCAGCTTTTAACAATTTCAAAATGAACTAGGCAATCAAAATTCTGTTAGCTTAATAACGACTAAGAAGGTTTTTGTTTAGAAAAATAACATTTTCACTAGGAAAAATATAAAATAAATAATCTTATTAAAATGTCTTTTACACGTGCGTAAACTTAAATGGATAATGTAATGGGTTAATTATAATAAAATATTAATTTACTGTTGTAAAGTTAATCGCAGGGGAACAATTTAATTAACAGTATTCAATGAACTATCAATAGAGAATCTGTTTATCAATGTATTAGTCTTCGTGTTAAGTTTCTAATAACTATGCAATAATTACCGAAGTCCCAGTTTTTCACTAGTTCAGTAATTCTGTTCCTACCTATAGTTAGAGGCATCTCTGTTATAGTGTTAAAATATTATTATATTGTATTAACTACAATCGTTGGCTCTCAGTCGATGGCCACAGTTGAATATGCGGGCATTGTATGTAGCAATGATGCTATTATTAAATGTATATCTGACTGATCAATGTTATTGTGCTCGTAGCAATTGAGTTACTTCTAGTAATGTTACATTAATTACTTTGTTACTTAATACGTCACAACTATTGTCAGTGTGTATATTTTGAATTGTTTCAGAAATCACTTTTCTCAAAAAAATCATAACATAAATGTGTACAGTTATATTAATAAGCCTTTACGCGTATTTCCCTTTTCGTGTTCAATTTGGGACAGCGGTTACGTGAAACCACCACGCTTTTGTAGGACGGTATATCACCAATACTGTCTCCAGTTTGCATTGGTTAAACACTGTTTAGTAATCAAAAGTGCACAGTTCGTCTAAATATTAATAGATGACCTTTAATTGACCATGACCTTTGTCTAATTATTGTTGCATTTATATTGCATGAATTGGCAAACTTACGCAAACTAAATAAAAAAATAAAAATCATGGGTTTCATTCAGTCAAATCAATAATTTGTAAACAAACCGTAAACTGTTTTATAAAAACAACAAGGTTAGTCGATTATTAAAGTGTTATTTGACGCAACCTGAATACGGGTTTGCCGGGCATGTACCTTGCTACAAAAGCGTGGTGATTTCACGCAACCGATTTCTCGAATTGAACACTGAAAGGGAAATACGCAGCCGTTACTGTAATTTTCAAAAATCAGGTAGATACAATTATTTTGGCAGTTTCTTTGTAAAGTTGGCTGTAAAAACATATTTAATTATTTAATGTTCAGTGGAATCTGTATAACTATTTAAAATGTAACATTAATGGACTACGTCGAATAAATGTCTCAACAAATAAATGTTTTGGTCTATTTTTTTACACCTATCTCTTACCAATTTTGAAGGTGGGCTATCTTTTTGATTCCGTGGGAGCCGGCGCGGCGGGTCAACTAGTAAAAAAAAATGGTAAGTTTTTTTTCAACTAAGTTAGTCGAAGTTCGCACGAATTTTCAACGCTCTGCTTAGCGAATAGAGTTCAAAATCCAAAAATGTGTTTTTTCAACGCGCTGGGATGAGAGTGCGTCCAGGCGCGTTGGATTCTTAACGTTCAGCTAACACGGAGAGTTGAAAATCCCGCCGCGATTTTATTAACGTCGGCTTACTCATAGTTTGAATAATCTAATAAAAAAACATAACTGATGCGTTTGAAGAGGTTTTCAGGCGACAAATTTTAGGTCGATTATTAAATCTAGTGTTAAAATATGTTTTATTGTTGGCTAATTGAGATTAAGAAAACAAAACAGAAATTTCATAAGACAAAAATATTTTTTAGACCTGGTTTGAAGTCCTGAAATCTGTTCTGAAGACTATCGCCAGCTGATAGCTTTAGGCGGGCGAATTTAAATGCGTTGGCGGACCACGTGGTGGCCCACGGGCCTGGGGTTGAGCAGCCTTGGTGTAGATAAAGAGGCGGTTTTCAAAGAAATCATAAATAAAACTGCAGGAATGACGCTCAATATATTTTATTTATATTTACATACACTAATGTATTTACATCGCATAATTTTCACGATTTAATTCAAAATAAATTCAAGTTTTCCTATGATATTCCACTGACTTGGGCAGTTGGGTGTTGGAATAAATTCTGTATCGATATCGATAATTTGTTAAGTATATACTTAATGATTACATATCATTAGCACCTGAAGCAAGCGACGTGGATGGACGAAGCGATTCAACAGATTTTGTACTATTTACAAAAAGTGTTTGCATTTTTTATACAGTTAATGTGTTGCATATTAAGAATTTTACGTAATAAAAAGTCATTTATCTAAAACAATATTTTAACACTCATTTTACCAAACTTCAACACGACCGTCAACGATTCGTTCAACATAAATACATAATCAGTCTCATTTGTTACAATTTTGTCTAACTTGCAACGCGTTTTGATTTCATAAACTGTGTACATTGCGTACAGTACTATTCTAATTATCAATGATTGTGGTATTGTTGTCTAGATTTAATATTAAAAGAGGCAACACAATATTTGTATATTATCATAATATGGATTGAATCGAAGTAAATTTCTATATTTAATTTAAAAGACAATAGATTTCTGATTATAATATAAATGTAAATCGAATTAAAATATCGAATGTTATTGACTAGATCAGAAAAATAAATATTGTGATATACTTGTGTACCATCCATATTATTTACATTTTTTTTAATATCATATAAAATACGGGTTCTGTGATGTCGGCTGGCTACGGATACGACTTTTTATAATACGTCGCAGCTGTATCTGACTTGAACAGCATTTTTCGATTTATATAATGCTGCAAAAGTAATGTGTGCGTTAAGTAACGTTTATAGAGGTGGGAGAGTCAAATGTGACCTATTTATTCTCGATATTTGTGACGCAATATTATGGTTTGCTTAGGCGAATAAAAATAGATTTAGACCCAAGATCAGCACTAAAATATACTACAAGAGCTAACACTAATGGCACTTAAAATACTTAGTCATGGAGTTGAGAACGGATGACATCAGTATTCCGGACGCGAAGATTATTCAACGATAAATTCGCTTACAGTGCAGCATATAAAGAAATGTTCTAACATAATACTTAAATAATACGGTCAAAAACATTAGAAAAGTTCAGCTTATAAATAATACATTTTATTCAAAATCATACAATGCAATTGCAATGATTGAAGAATTGACACGAAACGTTAAATGCAATTAGGAATGAAAATGTTAATGCTTAGTTTAAAAATTGTACAGAAACAAAAGCAAGTAAGTTTATATTATGACACTACATTGTTCTATCGTCAAGACTTGATCATTGCGTTGTTAGCGGAACAACTTTCTGAAGACTCACGCTTTCCTTGCGAATTGAGATCCATCGAACATGATTTACTTCACGTAACAATATTAGTTCAACATTTCTACTTTCTTCATCGTTAACACGGCTAAAAGCTAAGTACGCAAGCAACATGCAATATCGATTTATTTTAGTATGTTAAACACAAGTTTAGACGGAGTCTAGACTATTTCGGATACACAGAATTCAGCTAAAAGGTGTTGTTGTAAGTTGTCTGCATACTTAACTATTTTGTGTACTTGGTCGTGAACGTTTTCACGACAAGACCGTTAACTACAGCGACATTAGTTATTCTAAAGCAAAAATTTAATTGCCAGTACTTTATCTAGTTTTACAACGTTCTCTATGCACGTCGGCCCTTTATTCTAGTCATAGACTACGCAGGACGGATGACGTACTTCCGCGGAGGGCAATCATAAGCTCCACAATACGATATAACAATTCAAGAACACTAGTCTTTTACTATCCTTAGCTACAATAATTATGACAAAAATGGAAGTATTATCAGGGTTCACGCGGAATCCGGTGAGCGCAGCTCGGTAGCTGCGATTAAGTAGATCAATCAACAAATGTAAAGGAGGAAGCTCAGAGGCGGAGCCGGCGAAAACGCAACCCGTTTTAATTCATCAGTTATTCTATAGAAGTAGGAAATTGAATAAAGTAGGTATGGTTGCAGCCGGCTCTGGCTGTTGTGAGATTGAGCAATGTGGTGGTGGCGGCTAGAGTGCGCGTTACGCCGTGCTCTGCAGCGGCGGCGCCAGCGGGGCAGGCGGTGCGGGTGGGGAGGGGGGCTCGGGCAGCGCGGCCAGCGCGAAGGCGAGGCGCTCCAGGCGCGCGCGCAGGCCCGCCAGGCGCGCGCCCCGCCCCGCCGCGCCGCCCAGCGCCGCCAGCGCCGCGTCCAGCGACACGTACAGCGCGCGCCGCTCGCTAGGGCTGCACGCCGACAACTCCTGCCACAAATAATGATGATAGTTTGATTTTCGAATAAAGGTGAACAAAATTTACTTCTAAATTCTAAAATAAATATGTAAATCTAACCCACCAAAGCGACAACCGACCGACCTTCTCGTTTGCTAAACAAATTCTACTTCCACAAGTTCCATTTGGTTCCAGTTTTAAATTCTGCTGGAAGTTTGTAATAAGAAGGAGCACCTTTGTACTCCTATGTTTATGCATTTTTCTCTTTTAAGTATTTAGGATGTACAAATAAATAAATAAAGGACATATCCTTATTTAACGCATACCTCCTCAACAGCTTCTATATCATCCTCCTCACCGGCTTGTGCCAGTTGCTTCTTGAGCGCCTACAAAACAAAAACAACTGCTATTAATACTAATAAAATATTATAAAATACGCCAACTTTCGACACAACCGCAGTCATAAAATGTGGAAAAGAGATAACACGAAACTCAGTATAGATTTTAGGAATCCCGTCCTACTCACACGTTCTATGACCGTGACTGCCGCGAAAATGGCGTTTTGTATAATATGCAGAATTAAATTATTTTTGCAGATGACATTGCAGCAAAATCGCGCATTTTTGCGTCAAATTTTAACACCAGTTTCTCTTTATGTAGTAAAATGTACATTTTTAGCAAGTTCTATATACAGGTCTGCCGGTGTCTATATACAGTTTGTGCTCGGTCAAGTCGCGTCAACGCTGCAAAGCTATGTAGAATGTGGTCCATACGTTCTCTCCTCTCACGATCTCAATAATAATCGTTATGTTAAATGTATTTTGGTGTAATGGTGGCCGAATGTGTGAATAGTAAAACAAATGCATACTTAAATATACATGCGAATCAATATAGCCTACAAGACATTGCATGTATAGTTAAAAGCGCTTATTAAATCCTAAAAGTTGGTAATGTTGCAAATAGCTGTCAAATATTTACCTGTTTTTATTAATTTGGCAATATTACTGTATGGAAATATGAAATGTGGCTAACTAGTGATCTAAAATGCAATAATTAATATCGTAACACCGAATATTTAGTTTTAGATGTAAAAAAAAGTATTTGGAAAGTTTCCAAATGCCTTTTTTACATCTACGAGTAAAACGGTTACAACATCAAATTTTCAGTGTTATAATTGCAATTCATTATTAATATTCTAGTTCACTAGTAAGCCACATTTCATATTCCATACAATAATATTGCCAAATTAATTAAAACAGCGAAATATTTGACATCTATTTGCGACCTACTTTCAGAATAAACGCTCTTAAAATGTAAAATAAAGGATAGAATGAGCTTTGGCTGTAATAATCAGTACATTACATTCTCGGGGATCTTCAACTGTTATTTGAAGACCCTTTTTACTTTTTATAAGTAATTTTTATGTAGGCTATATATTTAAATAGTCTGTAATTTTATAAATTGTTCAGGGAGAGAACATAAGACGCGCTGTGCTATCTAAAAGCCGTGAGAGGCGTTCAGCGTAGAGTATAAAAGTATTAACCTTGGCGCCTTATTCTTGACTCGAGATCGCCAAGCAGGGCCTGAATGGTGTAAATACCTGTTTCATATTAAACCAGTTAACGGTACTAACAATATGAGGATATTGTTAACAGTATTAGGTTTTAAAACATGATGTTTATCGATATTATTCGTATCTAATTTGAAAAAACATACATAATAGAATATATAAAAATTACATATATTATTTTGGAGTATAACTTTCTATCACATTAAGTATATATATCACACAACATTCAAGTATGTGCTTAATACGTTTTCAATTATAGCGTGCACGTAAGACATTGTACTAAATACTTGCATGGTGAAAGAAATTCGAAATAACAGGTTTCGTACATTGGTTTGCATAATAAAGTTGCTTGCTGAATTCGTTTTGTTCAATAACTTATTTATCGTCAGGATGTAAAACACAGTAAACATTTATTGTTTAATATTACAAAATCGCCTTGAATAAAAACATTAAGAAATCATACGATCAGGGTTATAAATGGCGTTGCCTCTCTCTCCGATTCCAATCTCTATGAGCGAAAGGTGTTTAGTGGAGCTGCCGTTTATATTCCTTTTCGTAAAGGAGCTTAGTAATATATTCTATAAACAAACGAATTGTAAACTCACTTCAACGGACTGCCGGTACTGTTCCATCATATTCTTACTGGCGTCCAACTCTGCTAGCTTTTTCACTACAACATCAGCAACATTCTTTTCGGTCATGTCTATTTTGTCTCTGAAATAGGAAATAGCGATACAGGGGGATACAGGGGGTTCCACGCGTGCCTCAAAGAGATGTCAGCAGAATTGACGGGGTCCGTTATTGGCCCTAACGGACCCCGTCAATTCGGCCGGCAAGGGCCGAAAGGGACATCGTGGCCCCTGGCAACAGGGCAACCGAAGGAACACGGGTGGGTTTTGGTCAGTAAGAATCTGACACTCCCTCCCGCTCCACCCAGAGCGGGAGAAGTTATTTGATAATATCCCACACAAAAAAAAAAATGTTTTTTTTTTTGGATGTGTATGATGCATGGTTATATAAAACTATTAATAAATTGCCTATTTTAGTGAGCTTTGCTAACAATAGCATACGATCTCATAGTTTTAAGTTTTTTTAGACATAATTAGCTAATTAATGTTGAGTGACGGTGTCATGTGCCACCCATAAAACACATGCACCAAATTAGCTATTTATGAAAATTATGTTCTTGGTATGAAGTAAGGGCACAATGACTTCGGAATATTAGATAGTCATACTCATTACCAGTCAATGTGTTCTTATTTTGCAATTAACCGTTTGTTCGCTTGCACAATACTGTTTGCGGACTGAGTAAGAGCGAGATTGAGCGGCAGGGATAAGGCTCCAAGGCGCCAATAGTTTAGGTAATTAAAAAAAAATGTAAATACGGAAAACATTGAATCTGCTTTATAGTTAGTTTGGTTATTATGCAAAGTTTATAGTTTGGTTTGGAGATAATTTTGGTTTCTTTTTTATATCGAGAAAATTTTATGGAATCGTTGTTTCTCAATTTATTAATGTTGCAGTATTTTCGAAATAACGGAGGATCATGCTCAGCAATTTGTGAAATCAATGGCAGGTCATACCGTCGCGCATTATAATGGAACTGACGGATCTAGCCTCCAGGGACATTCCAGCCCATTCACGATTATTTAACCTCTGATTTTGCATCATTAGCAAAATCAAAGTGATCTTTATTCTCGTTTTAACAAGGGTTACTGCCACAACAAGTATGTCAAAATCACAGTGACTTTTATTGTCGTTACAATAAGGTTGCTGTTGGGATGCTGCTGTCAGGGGTAAAATAATTGTGAAAGGACTGTGGTACAGTAGTGGCACAATTGATTCGTGTTATAAGTCCACCACATGTATTGTGTACTCACTTGAGCGCAGTAGCTAGTTTAGTAGAATCCGGCTCCCCCCTAGCGGCCGCGAGCGCGGCGGCGAGGCGCAGCGCGTGCAGCAGGCGCGACAGGCGCGCGTCCAGCGCCAGCGCGCGCTGCAGCAGGCCGCCGCGCTCGCCCTCCAGCGCCGCGTCGCACGCCTCCGCTTCGGCCTCCGAGCGCTGGCGCTGAGCGATGGCCGCTGATAATGTGCGGAGAGACTCGCGCTCTGACACTGATGCTGATTCACCGTCTGAAAGATACCAAACACTTTTATAGCAGATCAACAATTGACGAATAGTGAAGTGTCATGTGAAGTGGTAACTGACTTGCCCTGTTCATCCCCTGTTCTGCATATAATTGTGGTAAGACTTTGTACAATATTTGACTGTTATTAAAGTTGCAAATCTTTTTAATATATTTTGCCAATTTTTCTAGTCTCCTAAGACCATTTTTCAGTAACTACAACGGTTAAGGTACCCTTACGCCCCGTCTCAAAAATCCACCCGTATGCTTTAATAAACGGTGACCAAGAAATAGTACGAAGTACATGAGTAAAAAAAAACTGCTGTTCCATACAAACTGACCGTGTAGGTATTGCACTTTTATATGAAACAGCAGTATTTTTTTTAGGTTTAGGTTTAAATATTCTCAAAAAAGACACAAAGTCACTTACATGAGAACAATGCTTAAAATAAATTATAAATGTAAAGTTCGTCACAGACGTCACGTAGCAATTATGATGAAGGTACCCATCCAATGCATTCAGCTTTTCGGAAGGGTGTTCATCATCAGCCTATAATGTTCCCACTGCTGGGACACAGGCCTCCTCTCTGGGAGAGGGTGGGCCGTAATCTACCACGCGGGCCCAGTGCGGGTTGGTAGATGTCACATGTCTTCGAATTTTCGGTTCTAGGACATGCCGGTTTCCTCACGATGTTTTCCTTCACCGTTTTGAGAGCAGTGGTAATGAAATGATTTACACAAAGTAAAGCGCCTGTCTGGGTTCGAACCTACGACCTACAACTCGTAAGTCGGGAAGGGTGTTATTTGTGATCAAATATTCAGCTAATTGTTTTGAATGCATTAAATGAGTGTAAATTTTTTATACATGTAGATACATTTTTTGTACATTTTGTTGTATAAATTGTGCTCCTTCAAAAGTTAATTTTTTTTTGCCAAACTTAGTTCTCATCTTCGGTAAAATCAGAAAACTAGCTCGGCGAGTGCTACGTTGGGTTACTTGTTTTACTTTAGTAAACGATAAATTAGTCTGTATACTTTTGTTGAGTACCTTACGAATGAAAATACATGTATTGTAAATATATAACTGTCTAATGTTCATTATTTTGGTTTCTTCATAAATTTTGCATGTTGATGTTAAATATGGGTAGTTAAAAATCATTTTTATTATTTTGTTTTGTGCAACTTGGAGACTTGCTAGCGTAGTTTTGGCCGCACTACCCCAAATTTCAACCAGATATAGTAGAAGTGGTTTTACTAAGGCGTTATAGATGGTGTGACGCAGTCTATGTGGAATACATCGAACTATGTTTCGGAGGGATCCAAGTAGTGACGTAAGCTTTGTTTTTATATGATCCAAGTGAACAGTCCACGATAGAGAACTATCCATTCTTAAGCCAAGATATTTTTCACACGATTTTTGCCGTAGGGGCACATTGTTAATTACCAAAGGATTATGTGGAGGTATTATTTTATTTTTTGCTTTAAACAAAATATAGCACGTTTTGGAAATATTTATCGTTAATAAATTATATTGAAACCATGAAAAAAGGGTGTTTAAATCATCTTGAGCCTGGGAAACTAAATCATGAATCGAGGATCCGAAATAAAATAAGCAAGTGTCATCTGCGTATAGAGTAAGATGGCCATGTAGTTGAATTTCCTGAATATTATTTTTATAGATTAAAAAGAGCAGGGGCCCGAAAATTGAGCCCTGGGGAACTCCACACGTTATAGATAATGTGCCACTTTGATGATTACTATCCGTTCTAACTAACTGCAATCTGTTTTTCATTTATAATTTTGGGTAATTTTGATGGTTTCTAGCTTTTTAAGTAGCAATTTATGACTTAAGGTGTCGAACGCTTTACTGAGGTCAATAAAGATACCAAGGACTATGTTTTTTCCATCTACATTTTGCTTAATTTTAGTAACGAGATCGACTGTAGCTGTTAGTGTGCTGCTTTTTGGTCTAAACCCGTATTGTCTGCTTGAAAGAAAGTTGAAAGAAGTTAAATGTTTATCTAATCGGTTGTGTAGGATTTTTTCTAATATTTTTGATAATACTAGCAGCACTGAAATAGGTCGATAGTTACCTGGGTCCATTTTTGAACCTGATTTGTGAATGGGAGTTACCTTCGCCATTTTCAGGGAGTCGGGAAAATTACCTTCAGCTAACAGTTTGTTGAAGCATTTGCTCAGGTTGTTTGCTATTATATTGTTTTTGTACTAATTCCATCTAGGCCAGAACTACAGTTAGGGTCGAGATTTGATATAATTTTTTTAATTTCAGTTTCGGAACACAGATCAAGAGTTGATAACATTGGAGTGTTTTCTGCAGAAGTTTTTGGTAACGCATAACACACAATGATATTTCATTCGCTAAAAGAGGTCCTATCGTGGCAAAGTACTCGTTGAAAATCTGGCAAATTTCGTTTGGGTTTGTTCGAATCGATCGAATTAGTTTTGAATCGATCAATAGTTTTGAAGGAGCACAATTTTGTTTAATTTTATTGTTTGCTAAGACATTTAATAAATTCCACATTTACTTAGGTTTATTAATACAATCGCTAAACTTTTTATAGTAGAAAATATTCTTTGTATCTAGCATGTGTTTGGCAACATGATTTCTTTTTGTGATAAATTCTGCTTCCAGAGTGGTGTTATTTGGATTCTTCTTTAGTTCTATCCACAATGCGTTTCTTTGGTTGATATCATCAATTATGTTTCTATTTATCCAGTCTTTTTCCACAAAAACTAAAATTCTGAACCTACCCCAGGTTCAGAATTTTAGTTTTTGTTGTTTTACTTTTGTCAATTATGGATTTTATTTTGTATTCTAGTAGTGCGTAGTCATCATCTAATTCTTCAAGGTTTGTTGTTTCTAGCATATCATGTAGTTTTGTAAAATCTATTGCTTTTTATAACCAACAAAAACTTCTACGCTAAGAGTCTAGAATCATATGCTCAATTCATGGTAACAATTTGCACGTGAGTGTCCCTACACTGTGTATATTTTTGTTATTTTACATGGTTTGCGTAGAATCTGCCTTTACCTTTGTCGTCCACATAGAAGTCTCGCTCGGGCGACAGCTCGTCGCCGCTCCACGCGCCTGCGCCCTCCGCACCCGACCACCACTCCTCCGCACATTCTAGGGGGGAAAAGCACTTATCAATAAGTTAGTGTTGCAAGAATAAAATATAGAAATGAAACCGAGGAACAATCATGATCTTTTGTAGAACGATTATGGTCATGATAACTTATCCGTTCGTTCGTTCGCTCGTGGCTCAGTAATTACAGCCGCACGGGTTGATCCATCAGATTAAGCTACGCTTGCCGGGGTTGTTCCGTGGATGGGTCACCATCTTTACATATCGAGACTCCTCCTCGTAAGTCCTCGTTAAGTCGTCGTCGTCGTCTCGGCTGTCATTCGTGGATCTTTGGTAGTCGTTACGGGTCGTCAGAAGCCCGAAAGTCTGACAACCAGTCTTACCAAGGGGTATCGTATTACCCAGTTACTGGGTTATGGAGGTCAGATAGGCAGTCGCTCCATTTAAAATAGTGGTATTCAGCTGCATCCGATTAGACAGAAAGCCGATCCCAACATAGTTGGGACAAGGCTAGACAGATTGATTGATAACTTATTAAGTTTATGAAGTTACTTCGCTTTGTAACATTATTGGTATGGCGAAGCCGAGGTTTTTTTTTTTTTGAAGTGAAAACTACTTTAGGCGCGTTGGGCATTTTCGAGATGGGACTAAACCATTGATTTCGCAACGCTGTGATGACACCAGCTTTTGACCATAAAAAGTCATCAACGCGTTGATTACCGCGGTGCGTGGAGTAAAAGACATCAACGGGTTGATTCCGCAGAGCCCATTTTTTTATAAGGTTACGCACCAATGTTCTATACAAGTATTTTTCTTCCACCACGGCGATCTTGATCAAGTTTTCACTTCTGTCGGCACTCCCGGAGTGCCACTGTTTTTTTGTCCTGTTTATGCTAACATCAAGACGCGTTTCAGTCGTGGCCATAAAACGTGCGAGCAGGACCGTTAATACTTAGTATGAGATTTTTATTGTGTCATCTCGTTCCTTCGTTTTATGACTGGGGCTGTCACGAGCTTTGGCGAAAACTACAGACAGTCCTATATTTACCTGGGTCAGTGACTAGACAGGGTTCAGTCTCAGAATCCAACAGGTCGGCGGAATTATCGTTATCATCGGACACGTGCGAGCGGTCGTCGTCCTTGCCCGGGGCCGGGGGGCCCGCGGGGGTGGCGGGGGCGGGCCCCGCGGGCGTGGCGGGTGCGGGGCCCGCGGGCGTGGCGGGTGCGGGCACACTGCGTAGTGCTCGTGCCACGTTGGCCAGCAGGCCGGCGCCGGCCACTTCCTCTTCGGGAGATAAGGCTTCGCCACTGTCGCTGCGGCTGTAATTAAAATGTGTTGTTACTTTCTTGCAGTAAAAGAAACCGTACAGATATCTGAATCGAATGTTCTGTATTCAGGAGATTGTGTATACAGGGTTAAAGTGAATTAATTGGCGAAAATTAACAGATCTGATGGGCATCGTTTTTTAATCATAGTAAAACAAAACAAATAACATGTTTTTTTATTAGCATTTACTTAGATTGGAAAATATTTGTTTCATTTTCATCAGTTTTTTTAAGTATAAATGTGTCGTATACAAGTTAGTTATATGTCACCTGTAGAGCTCGTTGTGGTACACAGTGGGCTCCAGGTCGGCGGGCAGGCGGTAGGCGAGGTGCACGGCGCGCGTGAGGCGCACCAGACGGAGCGCCAGCGCGTCCAGGGCGCCCAGCGCGCGCGCGCCGCCCCGCCCGCGCGCCGCCGCCGCCAGCGCCTCCTGGCGGCGCTGCTCACACATGCGGACTAGCTGACGACATTCCGCGCGCCTGAAAGCAAACAAGGAGTTGAATATCTACAAAAAATGTATTATATGTCAAAACATGTATGCAGGACCTTTCTTATTTTACTGGCGATACTTTACAGACATTATCGGTATCGGTAACGACACCAACAAAATAAAAATAATTTTACCTACTCTCATAGCGTAATATTCGAATTATAAAATTCAAAACGAGTTTATATTGACATACTTTATTAACACAATACCGAAATTTAAAAATAGAATTATATTATAAAAAAATTTCTCTAACAAAATATACTATAAAACATTTTTTTTTCTATTACGATACAGGGCTATTCCAAGAAGTTAATATCACCAAGGAGTTTCCATCAACTTTTGCATTGGAACGTTTAAACGGGGACAGCAGCACCCGCTGTAGCGCATTTGTGCGGTGATGTGCTGGTGCAGACGACATTCATTTGTTTTGTTGTACTGAATTTCGTGGGATTTTTCAAATTTATTCTTGATCTTTAACTTTGATCTTTTATTTAGTATTAGGTTCAATCCCAATATATGAGAGTAGACAAAATAGTGTTTGAAACTGCACATAACTAGGTATTAAAATACCCCTCATTATGCAACAGTTTCATAAACTACTATTATGAAATGACACCTAATAATTTTAAGTAACTTGCGACACGGGAACCTCTATCTCGTGATCAGCTGTTTTATTAAAATTATATTTTATTTTTATTGCTTTTAAATACCACCCACTAGTTTCACCAATTAACCCAAAAAGGACCTGTACAAATAAAAATTAAATGTCGAATGCACTTCGGTACTCGTATAGTGCTTGTATTTCCGAAAATAAACGATGATTGCCGAAACGCATACTTTTCCTGGGTGATCTGTAATTTTGTGAATAATACAGTACCTTCTATCGAGATCAACATTAACCCTGGCTAGTTCGGTCTCAGCATCTCGTAGCGAGTCGCTCAGGGCTCCGGTCTCTGCCGCTAGGAAGTCCTGCATCTCAGCCGCCTCGCGCTCCGCCTCGCACAGTCGCGCCTCCGCCACCCTCGCGCACTCACGGGCACTGCACGACTCCTGAGAACAAGATTTTAGAGCGAATCTTTAGAAATCTGGAATTTCTGGTTGGCTAGTAGATAATGCTTTAATTAAGGCATTAAGTCTATAAAAGTGTGCATAAAAAAAAAAACCTTAAGTTGAGTCGCTAATATTGATCTTGCGCGCATTGGCAAGTTTTTTTTATAAAACCAAAGAAGACTTCAAATCATAAACTAGGGGTTCTGAACGGTTCATTAGAATCAGAATCAGATACAATTTTAATTTTGTGATTTACACATCCTTAAAACGTCTGTCACCAATGTAGTAGTTCACGAATCTCATGCAACTTATTTGACTTTTTAAATGCTGAAGTTATACCTAGAGAATAACGTAGCCTTCATGTTCGTCAGAAACGATAAATCCTCCACAAGAGGTGCTTGCATTCCTCTTGCTAAAAATTTTCTTGCCATCCATTTAACTGACTTTTAAGGAGCAAAAAACATCAAGGTATACTAACAACGTGCAGTTTGTTGCATTGTTCCCGCAGTGCGTCTATTTCGGCGCGTTGCTTGGCGGCTAGTTCTCCGGCTGAGCGAAGTTGTTCCTCCAATGCCCGCAGGCAGCCGTCTGCACCTGCGCCGGCGCCTGTGGAGCAAAAAATGTAGGAAAAATGATTAGGGATAGTAATGAAATCATCAGAGTCTTTCATTGCCTTTCTTATCCCGCTGTAAGGCATAAAACTTCCCTTTCTGTTACGCTATTTTCCCAGATATCCAGTTCTTCCCGACAACAACAATGTCATCGACTCATCGTGTCATTGGTCTTCCCACTCCATTTTATATTTAACAAGCATCTGGTAAGCAGATTATTTGACATTAAATTGAAATTATGGCGTTATATTTGAGTTTGTCTGGTTTCGGAATCAAGAAAGAAAAAGCGGCGAAATAATTTTCGCGACCTGTAGGTTTAATAGTTTTTAGTACCTGAGCGACCGAGCTCAGCTCGGGTGAAAATACGGAGAAAATTAATTTTACCAGATATGAGACCTAGCTAGATCGATTTTTCGCCTCCGTAAACAATTATATTGCAACTTTCATCGAAATCGTTAGAGCCGTTTTCGAGAACGTAATTACAAATGTATATATACAGGGTGGCAGGGACATCCGACGCGAAAACTGTTACCATGAATTCAGTACATGATTCTGAAACCCCTGCGTTGAAATTTTTCATCGGTTATTTTAAAAAACATCTGCTGTTTCATAGGAAAGTGCAATACCTACGCGGTTAAAATGTATGGAACAGTTGATTTAAAAAAAATTAACCGACGGAAAATTTCAAAGCAGGGGTTGTTCACAATTATGTACTGAATCTATGGTAACAGTTTTCGCGTCGACGTCCCTGCCACCCTGTATATATATATATATACAAATATTGCTCGTTTAATCTTATAAGATATGCTCTACTGGTTCCCTAGGTGTGAATAATGCCCCATATTATGATAGCAATATGTTAAATTCAAAGCACGGGAAAACCTATAAAACAAGTTATACAGGGTGATTGGAAGATGGGTGCAAAGCTTTAAGGCGAAGATAGTACAGACAATTTAGAACCATGTAAGCCATGGTTGTCTTAGACGAAGTCTTACCAAATATTTTTAACCAAATTTTTAAGTTTTTTTTCGGAAATTCTCAAAATTTAATGTAAACTGCATAATTATGGGCAAATTGAATGATAAATGAATTCATTTTTTATTTATTTAATTAAAGTAATGTGTAAGCAATCAAGCAAAACATGTTTTAGGCTTTTGTGTCATTAGACATTTTTTTTACAGACATTTAAAGCTCAGAAAAAATAAAAAATTTGTACAATACGTCTTTTAAACCTTATTAAAAATTAAAAAATTTGGTAAGACTTCGTCTAAGACAACCATGGCTTAAATGGTTCTAAATTATCTATACTATCTTCACCTTAAAGCTTTGCACCCATCTTCCAATCACCCTGTATTATGGAAGTATGTTTACTCAGGTGGCGTTATTTTGATAAACGTTACCGATATACTCCAATAAGACACACAATAAGCTGTTATTTCCTTAGAACATTATGTTTATAAGTTATTTATTACACAACTGATAACGATAAATTGTCGCGATAAAGGATAACGATACCCATACATACATATACCTTGATAGCCTTTAAAATCCGAAAAAATATAAACACACAAAACTGCTTTTAAAAGGCTGTGTGTAAAAGCAATTATCATTTTCTGATTTCTGAAATCTGAGGATCGCCATGACATTTAAAGAGGTCGCATCGGTAATTAACGCGAGAATTGAACCGGAATTGATCAGAGTTTAACTTTTATTTTAGTGTGGTGTGAGGTGACCTTATTACACTAAGGTCGCCAAATGTTCGCAGATCTTGTATTCGTAATTCAAACGTCCGAACGAATTTGAATGAATGAGGTCGCTTTTCGCTCATCGTGAGCACGCAAGTTGAATCTATTTCTGGCTATAGCCATAGTAGCTACAACTGGCTAGTTCACTGTTGATTTGAAATCAGCACCAAAAAGTTTGTTCTGCGTTGTCTATAGGTAGTGTTTTCCCTGTTCAAAAATGGTCATAGTCATAATCGTTATGAAAAATAAAATTGTATTTACCATATTTTTTAAACTATGATGAGTTTCGTAAATTTTTCATCTGTTGAGTCAAAGAAATAAACGCGTATTGTTCCTTTCTTTTTCATTAATATGTGCCCCAGTTTCAATACAAAGAAATACACGACTACAAATATCTAAAGCACGCTACACAACAGATATTCTACACGGAGTCTGTAAAGGCCTTTTTGCTCGACTACAGATGACAAGGGGTGTCATATGAGCACTTGTTAATTATAAAAAGAGAAATAATAATATATTCTTGGGTACAACAACCTTAGCAGACGCGAGTGTAATTCTGAACAACGAAATACCGATGTAAATCGATGAGAAATGCTCTTTTTGGGGTAAATGCACGATGATGAATTGTGTGAAAAATGATATAGGTAGCAAAAAACGTAAATTCAAAACCTAAGACACCGACTTCCGAAATTAAAGCAATTTTTCAGTTTGTAGTGTTTTTAATTTGAAGCCAGTTGTTTTTTTTTGTAAAAAGTTATTATTTTTCACTTTTTAGTTGTGGTACCTACCCAACACAAATTCGAATACCACTACCTACTACCAGTGACAGGACCTTATCATCCACATACCAAGTGGGAAAAAATATGTATTATTGAAACTAATTCAAAAACTATCCAAGCAAAGTTAATAAAATTTATATCTCATCATCTGTTACGACGCCTCATTGAGGTGGATAACAATTAAAATTCTATTGTGTCTCGTTAATGACAGTTGAAAGGTACCTCAAGAGCATATTCTTTCAAACAAAAAAATGAATTTTCATAATCGGTCTACAATTGACGGAGAAATTGGCGGACATAAATAATAAAAAATAAAAAAACATACGCTACGAACATATAACCTCCTCATTTTTGGAAGTAGGTTAAAAAGAGGTTGACTACAGAGATGTCGGCTAATAGACATGAATAGAAGAAGATAAGACCCCAAATAAATTGGGATGAGGTCAGGTGAGGATGATGATGAATAGCTCTGAGAGAACTTTTGGAGGAACTAGCAGGGCGATGGTCTAAACCAGGGATCCCCAAACTATTTTGAACAAGTGACCCCTTTTCCAAAAAGAACTATTACCTCAGACCCCCATGGCCAAATTACCTACTTTTAAGATCAACCCCCTTATTCATAATGGTCCGCTAACTTAAAACAGCTGCTACAGAGTGTTATTTTTCATTCTGACTTCGTTTATGTCGACCCCTAGGAAACCGATATCGTCCAAGGGGTCGATATCGACCACTTTGGGAATCCCTGGTCTAAACAGACCAAACTCATTTGAGGCCTAGATTTCTAAGTTTGTCAGACTTCGTCGCGGTCGCCTGGCGGCAAGATGGGCGGGTAATATTGTTGCCATCACGGGTAGGACCTGGATGAGGCTGGCAAAGAATCGTGAGGATTGGCACAAGAAGCGTCGACTCATAAGCAATTGGGATGAAAGCAGTTAAGCAGAAGGATGAAGATGAACAGCTGTGAAAGAACTAAATCTGCGGTCACATAGAAATTTTGGTGGAAACAGCAGGGCGGTGCAGAGGCTTAGATATCTAAGGTTGTCAAACTCACCAGCACCAGCTAGATCCAGCAGCCTCTGCGAGTTTCGGTCCAGTTCCGCGATAGCCGCGAGTCGCGCCGCCCGCTCGGCCGCCAGCTGCGCCTCGGCCCGCTGGCGCCGCTCCCGCTCCTCAGCAGCCGCGGCCAACGCGTTGGCGAGTCGAGTGGCCTCCACGTCTCGCGCGCTCGCCTGCACGCCGCGATGACAGCGAGTCACTTCCACGCGACTGGAATGGGCATTACTCATCAGTATGGTAAAACTTTTGTTTGACTGCAATTATCAAAACATAATTCATTGCAACCTTTACGTGTTATGACTTGGTACCGGAATTACATTCAAATGTATTTCACAAAAAAAAAAAACGAGCTAACATATGTACGCTCGTAGTTACGCTAGGTTAGGTGAGCAACGATCATTTAGGTTGTTTTGCGAAACAACATCATTACGTTTTTATCAATAGGCAAGTGACTTACTTCTCAATATTTGGCACAATCCCTGCCAGTGCTGACTCGATGTCAGTTCCGATCAGCACTGTCTGTGAGGTCTTCTCTGCGTAAATGCGTACTCGCGTCTTGATGGTGGAACGAGATGAAGTGGACCGTGTGATGGTGGGACGTCGTGACGAGGGCGGAGTACCCTCGTGTTTCGGAGAACCTTCTGGCTCCGCATCACGTCTTCTGCGAGGTAGAGTTGCATACTTGTCGACAGCCACTCGTGTCGCGCTCGCGTCCGCAACAGTAGTCAACCGCGGTCCATTCGCCGGCCATCTTTTCTCCTCACTCGGCGAGTTCGGCGTTCGGCACCTAGCTGTCGAGGTTTTTGTAGGTTTTGCGCGCAATGCGGGACTCTCGCGAACGAGATTTGGCAGGTCGGCTGTAGGCCGGATGCGAGGTTTCGGTGTGAGCGGTCGAGGCTTTTCTGGTGGAGTTGGTTTCTCTCGACTCCTAGCACGTTCACGGGTGGCCAGGTTAGGGCCGCGTGGCGCCGTCACGGGTCGCGGGGCTGCGGAGCCGACAGGTGAGCTGCGTTTCGGCTCAGCGACGTTGACATTGACACGACGTCGCGGGCGCGGTGGTGCGCCGGCAAGTGACGAACTCTCCGAGCCACAGCCAGAGCCGCATGACACTACACTGGATGCGCACGATCGGGATCCACCGCCACTGCTGAGGGCACGACCGCAGCCCTCTACTCCGCTATCACTGCCCGCTGCACCAAGAGCCAGTTCATCTCCTGCTGGCAAGCTGTCTAGGTCACCCAGCGACCTTGCGTCGTCGTTCGGTTCGGTAGGCTCATGCTCAACAAAAGGCTCCTTAACCAATGGTGGTGGACACTTGGCTTCCACATTCACAGTTTCAGCAACAACGACACTCTCTTCTTTTTTATTTTCACTTTCTTTTTCGTCATTACAACTATTCTTATTAACATTTTCGTCTTTAATATCTACATTTGTAACATTAGTAGCGAGGTTCTCTCCTTCCGGGTTTGTCTCTGTGTTAGGAACATCTTCATTAGGCTGTACGTCGACTGTCGGCGGGCCGGCTTCGCCGGGGCAGGCTGTGCTCTCCTCGTTCATGGCAAGTTAATATCACATGTTCTGAAACAAAACAAACGAGGTCCGTTGAGAAATGAATGTTAGTTAGCGAAGTGATCGCCGCGCAGTAATCAGTTCGCTGCAGCGGTATTGTGGTCTGGCGTGAGGCGTCCATTGTGCACCGGCCTTTGGGCTCGGCTGCACTGGCACAATCTCGGGGGAGCTTATTGCTATTGTTCCGGGTGTCGCCTATTCAAGTACTGTCTATGCTAAAATAACTGTGAAATTAACAATCCTACAATAACCATCTATAAAGATATCGTATATATTGTTGCGATTAAACTGGTATTATGATGCAAAACTTTTACATAAACAACAGCTTACGTATATGACAAGGTTCACGGCTTCGACACAGGTTTATGGCTTCACGTTGCGTTCGCGTCCGTAAAAATACTTACCTGACTACGTTTAAAACTTGTACTAGTACAAGGCATTCAACTACATAAAAGCCGAGAAGTGGTCTCGGCAAAAAGCTAGGTATCAGAATATCAAATGGTGAAACGAGCAACAATGAGCAAAACCTATCGACGACGTATTGTGTAGCAACTATGCGGAGTAAAGAATAGTTCTCATGAACGGGCCTCCAGTCGGCCTCGCCTATTCACACTTATCTGGGTGCAATCTAACGATTTGCGTCAGAGCTTCAGAAAGAAATATCTTCCCATGTATAACAACCTCAATATTCGTGACAAACGACAGTAAAACTAATTTATCGATAGATTTTCTTCGTGGAAATCGTCAATAACGCCAATGTCTAGCTTAAAAACATCAGACTTTATTGTAGAATAAGTATTTGAAACGTCGACCGATAACAATGACGTGATTGTTCATATTCTAACATACAGAACTCTTAGCCACTTGTGCTTGATACGTTATCGGCTGTAGATTTAGCAAGAATGTAACACATTTTATGTATTGGAAGCACATAGGTGTAACTTGAGTCATATCAAAACACTCAAGAGTGGATTTTCTGTTATCAAACCACGTTTATTTCCAAAGAAATGTCAGATTTGTTTAATACGTTGTATAATTGAATATACTACCATCCAACTGTTACAAAATGATAAAACCATGTTGCTCAACATCCTATACAGACCCATTCCTTTCTATACTACGTATTGATACGTGCAACCCAATGGGGATACGGGAACAGGGTCATTGTACTGCGATTTGCTGGGGGGCATCAAGCCGTACTATTCTAACACTGAGCTAAGGCTATAGGCACCTATTCAACGTGTTCACTATTCAATTTGTCACGGTAATCATGTAGCGACGCGCCGTCTACGCACCCACCGATAAACATAACTAAGGTTTATTTTTATACCGGCGATATAACATACAACAGACTTGTTGCTGGCCATTAATTAATCTAGAAAGGCCACGGCGAAGGTCTAAAGTCGTTGCCTCGCGTTAGAAAAAAATGCGTTGGCTGCAGAGTAAACAGATGAGTAATAAAATGCACATGAATAAAACAGCTCTTATGCTAAGTGCTTATGCTAAGTTAATAGCTGACACAATAACGATAAAAAGACAGACAATCGATATGCATTCATCAAAAATGCCAACGTCAGTTTCCACTTGAAAGACTTTCTTGTAGATCACGTTTAAAATACAAATAAGCTATCTATTGCTTTACTTGATATTCTAGAGGGGGCTGATTGCGCCATGCCAGAAACGGAGCACGTAGACATCGCGTTTTTTCTTCGAGAAAACATTGGATTTCTTTTAGAGGCAAAGGTAAAAGTACTTTTATAACCACTACGTCAACGTTTTATGGTACGAAGATTATGATTCATTATTATTTTATTATTTGATGCACTATTGGGCCATAACTTCCGAAGATAGAACGTTTGTGATATAAAAGTGAAAATAGTCTTTATGACTTGGTATAATGGGTAACCATTAATACAAGTCTTAAGGAGCTTTATTTTCACCTCTTTCCAGGTACTTTACCTATATAATTAATGATACAATAATTGAAATCAAACTGAAGCTTTCGATCAGTATATTTTGTGAACAGCAACTTTAACTTTATAATTTTCATGCTGTTTCGAAACCCACCAAACTTTATTGCCGAGCATATTTGAATTTGTTCGCCAACTGTTCTTTTTCCCAAATTATGGGAATTCGTACCTATATTTTCCGAGTCGAAAGTAATGGTTATTGTGGGAACGTCAAGCCCACACATTATCATAACCTTTAGAATAGAGTGGCATAGTAAAATTTGACGATCTCTACCGTACTAAAAGTCCGTTATCGGTTCCGTTAAGAGTTGTCTCAGACACGACATGAGACATCAATCGATACATCTCGATACTCAATATAATTTCGCCTATAAATCCAAACCAGACGTTTCAGGTATTTGGCTAGATTCCATCTCAAGGCGTCAGTTCCGATATACTTCAATTATTGTACCTAACTTAAATCTAGGTTAATGCACGCAATTTGTAAACGCGTACTAACCAACTGCCTACAAATGTACAATCAGCAATATATCATTTGTTTTGAAAGCGAATTGTACGTAAATAAAATAGAAAACGGTTGTAATGAGCTATGTTATAAGCTTATAAGAGAACGGTCTTGGCCACAATTAAATAACACGCGTGTCTTAACTTCGTATAACTTCGGCCATATCTTCAAACGTCTACAAACGAAATGTTAAAAATAATCTGTTTTTCTCTACTTTGAACAGTTTACTTTAACTCAAACAAATATTTGGTCCAAAACAAATGTTTAAAAATACATCAAAGTTCCTGTGTTGGTACGGTTTGTAGAGTACTACCTTAATACCTTTGCGAGCAATATCTTATGCAGATGTGGCAGAACACAGAAGTATAAAAGAATAAAGAAATAATTTTCAATCAAAGGCGGCATCGTTTACACTCGGGGAATATTTTTTGCGAGGCAATCATTTATCCAGTTCCATTTATCAAAACTCGTTTGACAATGCTACCTTAAAGGAAAGAAGAGGTTTCCATTTATGATATTCAAATTATGATAATCTCAGACACATTCAACAGATTTGCATAACAGAGTATATTTGTGTGTAAAAATGTTTTATCTCGTAGAAGTTTTCAAACGAGATATGCCAAAGAGCCTGCCAAAAAGCAACATGAAACCACATGTGGTTTTAAAGCAGTACTTGTAACAACATATGAAACAGCGGTGGATGTTTCTCGGTCGACCGGTTTACACGGGACATGACGCAGCTTCATTGTATGGTATTCTTTTATTTCCAAATAAATGTGAAGGTAAAACACATTATATTCGTACATATAATAACACAGTCGATAATATTGGTAAACAAGGACGGTATCATGGGAGAGTGAACAAACAGCGCTGATGTCTGCCGCTGACACATTGACAAGCTCTTCTCCGAAAAAAGTAGTCAGAGCTAGTAAACATTTTCCCATTGATTGGCACTACAGTAAACATACTGTCGTCATCAATCATGTCACGTTATTCAACGGAGGTTCTCACTAACTTAGCATAAAAAGCCATGCAGTGCTTAACATCGGCTGAAGATCTAGGTAACACGTACGGAATAAATATTAAGGCCTGGGAATAAAAGACTAATATAATTTATCAACTGCTTATTATCCTGAGTGTGTCGTAAAAAACAAGTAAAGGATAGGAATATTGCTCTGCGCTGGTTACTGGATATTAAAAGGCCCAACCACTTAACTCTATGCAGAGCGATTAAAACTTACAAGTGCTCCGAATGTGGTTTAATTAGTGCTTTCATAAAAAAACTAATGCCAAAGCACGCAACACAGCTCTGCTAAACCTAAAGGAATCATAAACGTAATTTTATGTAAGTTCGCTATTAATAAACAGCACATTAGGCAAATTAAGTGGTGTAACAAATCTACATTCCGACACAGTTTTTGCTGAAACGTATATTATAATAAACTAACGTAGATAAATGATAGGTTGGCGTGCGTTGGAACAAAAACAGAATGCTAACGACAAAATGAGAGCAACAAATCATTCTAACAACATAACACAGACCTTGCAACATATGTGTAAAAAATTACTAGTAGAACTTGATTGCAATGGTTTAGTCCGTCATTTCTCGATTTGAATTACAGATACCTGCCATAGACCTCAATAAAAACAGGATTTTTATAGGAAAATGTTTAATGTCAGGTTTAACTCAAGACTCGAACTGCCAAAACGTAAGCTAAACGTAGCTCGCCTACGAATTTTGGCTAGTTCCCCAAATCCCAGATTAACGCTACGAAGAAAATATTAAATGTTGCCCATTGTTCTCAATTACTCCTTCATCAGACTTAATACTACCATTAGTAAACTTATCATGTATTTCCTCCTTATACTTTTACCTAACGGTGATCAAAGACGTAACATCCTAGAATGTAAATTCATTTTCTTACATGCAATTGCACCAGGGGACTATAAAACGTCGGCCATTTTATGTTCATGCAATTCGCACGTCCTTCCGTGTCATAGGTGGACGAGGCAAGGTCGTTACTCCGGCTTCGATGCGGACGCGTGATTTGGCAAAGTTTTTATAAACCGTGGTCCGGGGCCGTCAAATTGAGCGACACTACATCATCGCAGAATATAGTATCTGAGTTCTACGTTCCCAATTTTACGGATATTTTTGTTCGGTTTTTTGGTTGAAAACATGATTGACATGAACAATTTCGCCGTCTTTTCAGTCTACGAAAACCTTTTAAAGATGTCCTAAAAGCGCTTCAAGTTTCTCCTCGTCGAGAAAATTACAATCTTCTTTTATTACTACAATAACATCATGTCGGATATTAATTTTACAACTTCCATTATCATTGCTAAACAAGTCTTCTGTTATTATAAAGTTTTGTTCGCTAGCTCCTGAACCAAATTGGTTAACCTGAAAATAATTGCCATTCGGAAGCTACTCTGTCCGCCTAGTTACCGATAGTTCATTTTATTAACGGCGTCTGTTGCCACGCATAAAATTATTATGTCAGCCATAACAGGACTTGGGGCTTGGCCCACGTCCCCTAGGGCTCGGCACATTTACAGCTAATGTCTTGTCGTTCATCGCCATCACTGAAACACCGATACGTTTTAATGTACATTTTATGAGCTGATGTTAAACAGATATGTTGAAGTTTAAAGCCCAACCCGAAAGCTTCACAATCAATTTATCTTTTGTCTGACAAATTCTTCGAATTAATCTGAAAATAAATTGGAAAGTGGGGAGTGAGTGAAGTTTCACTTAAGAGTTGGGTCTTTAACTAAATTTTTTGTGTTAGGATAATGTAGAAACTTCTGACCGCAACGAAAGGAAATTCCATAGAAACTTAACACATTAATGTCCACTGTCTTTAGAAGGACCTTTGATAGCATAAATAGGTACGACAAAAGATTGTTTTGACCGATAAGTAGAGACATCATTATTTTTTATCATTATCCTACTTATACACTCCATGAAGCACAAAAACCAGTGTATAAGTATGTACAAGAATAGGTCAATTGTGGTAACCCTTTCGTTTTGCCATTAGTGGATCAGACAGGGCGGGACCGGAAAGATAGGGTTCGGTTTACCGCCAGGCTAGTCCAATTACATGACTAAATACCTAAGTGAATGGAAAAAGTGCAGGGAACTTTGTAAAAATTCTTGGCTTTGAACATCATCTTTATTGAATGATAAAGCAGTTATCAGACGCTTTACTTTTTGTACATTAATGTCTTTCATTCGGCATCTTCAGTCGAAGTGACAAATTAATTCATTAGTGAACTAATACAAGGCTGTTGGATTTTGGGATTCGGCATACTTCACTCGCGCTCCTCATTTCTATGTAATTTTGTCGGTGTCTTGTGATTGTGAACGTGTAATGAAACAAAAACAAACATACACTTGAGTGAATTTTCTGATATCAGCTTACGCAAGTTTTCTGTAGATTCATCCAATCTTGACCCTTCTCAATGTCACGCGATTTTCATGTGGGTATAGGAAGCATCTTCACTAATAGAGTATACTTTTCCATGGTTTCCCGCCTATTGTCAGGTTTCACTTTCCAGGGAACTGGTCGAGCAATACCGGACTTGTTGCCATGTCTTTGGTATACCGAGTTTCTGGTTAAAGGCAAAGCGACTGTCACTTGACTTTCACGACAATCGGAGAAGACGGGTTTGATTGGTATGATGCAGATGATAAGGAAAGCCTGAACATAGTAAGTATACCTTTAACATGTCAGGAAGAAATAAACATTACTAATTCGTTAATTGGATGAGATCATAAGGATTTCTCAGTAGCAGCCCGGAGTCTAGATTTGTGCCTGGTTGATGGCAATAGGTTCACCCCCTATTACATGGAACTTAAACATAACTGGGGGAAATAAATATGGGTGTTTTATAGGTACACCTCTACTTAATCCTTCGGGGAAACGAGGCATGATGTTATGTTATGCTATAAGGATATATGAAGAGCAAGTCAAATTTCAGCAAAAATGATGTAGAGCGCCAGAATCCCAATCGATGGTTACTTTAGCGCAAGCTGTCAAACATTGTCACATCAATTAACAAGCTTCCACGAAAACCTTTTAAACTTAGTGACGTTGATCACAAACAAAGCTGAAAGCTTGACGTATAATTCTGGGAAGAATTCAGGGGGCCTACTACAAGCTCATAAAGCAATATTATTTTAATATTACTTCAGTGTGGGAAAGAGATGAAGCTCTACAGGACGTATAGCTCCATCTCTTTCTCCCACTGAAGTAATATTAAAGTAATACTGCTTTTGAGCTGGTGGTAGGCCCCCAGGATATTTGTCCCTGTCATCAGTTCAAGTAGTTTTTCAGATTAATTTCATTTCAAAATTCATTCATGATTTCAGTTTAGTGCTGAGTTGTAACTTTACCTAATGAATTGTTTAACTTTTTCATAAACATAGTACAGATTCATAAATATTAATGGATTCATTATCTAGAATCTGGATATAAAAATATTATGGAAGCCATTTTATCGTAGATTATAGTAATATTCATCGCGTGATACGACATGTTATCAATTACCATTATTAAATTGTTTTGGTTCAAATACAAAATAGTTGTTTATTATATTCTTGGCAACGCACGCAAGTTGAGATTAAGCGAATTAACTTCTGACAATGGCCCTCTGTAATTCACAATTTTGACCTATTCTTTCGACCCTCTGTCTGCCCTATAATATGGCCCGTGTCATACCGACCCCTATGAAATTATTACAGAATCTGATATCGCCCCTATAAATATAACAATGTATTTTTTCAAGAACCGACCTCAGTGATTAGTTTTGTTTGATTGATTTTGTAAGAATAAATCCATTTTGAAGATGAAATTTAAAATAAGACTAGGTTATTCGAGATTACAATAATTTGTAAAAAACGTTAAAGAATCTAAATGGCAGATTTATGAATATTAATAAATATGTTTCAATATTAATCTTTAAAGCATGTTCCATAAAGTAGAGTTTTAAATGCGTTAGACACAAGTATTAATTAAGATTAAATAATGGAGTTTAAATGAATCTGTCTGGCTGTCAGACTACGAGGCTATGGAAAAACGATAAACTTTCGAACATTGTGAATGCTAAAGATAAATAAACAACAACGATGATTTATTCAGTCATTGTTTGTTCAGTTCAATTATTTCTTTGTTTAAATAAGCATCTTTCGTGTTAGGATGTAAATATGTAGCATACTAGCATACCCATTTAAATTGCGCCAGCCAATTAGTCATTTAATTTGCAAAACGAACATGTTTATTGCAAAACTGATTTTCAAATATTCGTGATGTTTTCAACAGAAAAAGAAATTGCAGACAGTTTTAAAAGGAATAAATTGAAAGAACCGCAGTCACGGATATCGCAATGTACCATAAACAAAGTACAGAATTGCATAAAGTCTGTGACAGAGACAAGGTGAAGGCTGTATCGATGGAATCATGGCGTGCCAAGTTCAAATATTTGTGTAGTCGCGGAACAACGCGAATGTTGTCCTAGCCAACAATTTTATTGTTCCCATAAACAGTGATTCCCCTAACTTAGCCACCCTCGCTCTTCGACTACACACTGCGAATGCTAAATTGCTTACTTCACATTGATTTTTTGGGGAAAAGGCGAAGGTTTAGGATACAATTTTCACATGACTTTGTTGTAGAAGTCTTGAAGAGCAATCAAACATCACATGTTTGCTTGCTCTTCAATGCAGCTCCGCATGTAACAAAGTACTTAAAGTTACATGTACATAATGATTGCGAAATATTTTCATACAAAGTATTTGCAGCCAAGCATTTGATAGTAGCAGCGTTATCCTTATTCTCCGTATGTAACAAACATGTGACCGCAACAAAATGAAGAATAATAAAAAAAAAACATATTCAAATGCAAAATATATTCGTTTTGTTTAGACTCTTGTATGAACAGCAGGTAAATCGTATCAGATTTCGTCAATTTCGGACCAGAAATAATTTATTTATGTATATTGCATGTGTTTAAAAAGTAAGTTACACCTAAATGTCATATTACATGACCTTGAAACTTATATGAATATGTATCTATTCAAATTAAATGGTCTGATATTGATAAACGCATTTTATCTGATAACACCAATTTCGATGTCATCGTTTATAAATTTTATTGAAAAAGAATTTCATAGCATTACTTAGATCCATTTGTGGATTGATAACTTTAAGAATCTAAAATTAATGTCACTGCTACTGAAGTAGTTTTTATCCATAAACTTAACTTAAAAGTCAAGTTAAGTGGGGAAAACAAACTCCAGCCAGAACTTACCTGAAAGTTTATAGAACAGAAACAGTCTAGTCCAGACTAAAACGGATTCAAACAAACAAACAACTGCACAGTTCCACAGTAAAGTTTCAAGTACCTAGTCAACTGAAAGTAAGTTCGGAGGAAAATCTTATCGTAAACACGTCAATATCCGAGACGGGCGCGAATGGAACTACCAAATAAACGGACGAGCACTGCCGACGACCGGAGGGGCGCGGCGCGTCACCACATGGAGCCGATGTTAAAAACCCAACAATATACATGTGACTTTCTCTATTAACATTTTTAAACAAGCAGAAGGCAGACATAACATGGCATCGTTATAGCTGCACGCCCCACACTAGATTATCAGCCTTGCAGCTGTGGGCATCGAAATAAAAACAAGTATTCGCATCAAGATAGCAAGGAATAACGAAGTAAAGGATGCTTGAATCCCATATTAATCGATGTTGATAAAACCGTGCAGCTTTCCAAGCAACGTTTCAAGAGAAGTTAATGTCATGATGATTAAGTGAAGAAGGTTGTCGAAAGTGCGGAAACTTTCAGAGTCAGGACTGGATGCGACCTCATTTGACATTTCACAAAATTTTGAAGCCTTTTCATCATCAGAGAACTTGTTAGACTTTAACCTTGTCCAAGCCATTAAGTAAAGTGTAATTCTATTGAAGTAGTAATGGTCTTAAATTGGCAATCTGTTGTGCATGGACGATTCAATTGCGTGCAGCGTGCAGCACAATGAGCAAGGATTGATCGGATACGCAGAGCGGTCTCTTCAGATGCAACAACAGATTTGCCGCTAGCTTTATTTGCAAACATTTACATGATGATCTTGAAACAAATAAAATTCACGATTATGTAAACGAGTTGCATAAAACGATCCAAAATACTTTGTTCAGCTAAAGTTTACATTCATTATTACATCGAAATTACATTTGGGTGTTGCAGATTAGCATTTAAAATACTGCTCTTTTTGTTCGAGAAACTGGCATGTCTACAGATGCAGTGGTCCTAGGAGCATATTTCAAAAAGAACGTTACTTTGGATTTTTCTGACGAAATAATTATGATAGAAATATCGTGTGCCTGACATTTATCAAAGTCAACATAAACATTAATTACGATGAAAGTGAGGCATCGATTTAAACTTGTAGATAGATACAGAAGCATTATGCTAACTAAATACCCGACCGTGGGAATACGACACATTAGAACTGAGACTATACTTATACATACAGTGAATCGTTTGAATGTCTAAATAAGCTTAAGAGGCTTTTAGAAAGTTGGATAGTTTTCCATAATGTGTGAAACTTGCGTTGTGATTATATCTAATTGACAAGAAACATAAAAAGACGTCGCATTTTAGACAAACCATAAAAAAGACACAAGATAGAATACTAGCAATCATGTCGATAGGAGTTCCAATAATTTTTTTGTTCGAACTCCCCACGTCAATCCAATCGACCAACTACAGGTTTTCCTTCGAGAATCACTAACTAGTATAGAGATGTTAACTAAAATCAGCGTTAAAACAGGTCCATTAAGTTGTTCAGACAGCAATATCCTGTCCAATCGAACCTACGCAAATAACGTTAGCCGGTAATTTCATTTTCCTTGCCTATCACAAGGGCTCGCCATGAAGCGATTGAATTTCGATTTTGCCTACCTCTGAGCTTATTGATCTCGTTAATGAGCGGGAAATCAAATCGCCGGTGTGAGAAGGCAGCTGTGTCGATTTGAAATCGATCGCAAATCGCTTTCCAATCACCTGCGGACGTGATTGGAAAATCATAACAATTCTTAAAAATGTTGTGCCCGTGAAATTGTGACGCAATGTCATAAAATACCTTAAAAAAAAAAACCTCATAAAATACCTTAATGGAGTAAAATACGTAACTGCTTAACGATACAAGAATAAACGCTCAATGCGCCACTTAACGCAGTTTCATTGGCAGTTTTATTGGCAATCTGGGTCATAGCGTTTACACGAACGCTATTTATCAAAGCTGATAATTTTCTTTGAAGTGCTCAAGTGTTTGCTGGGAGTGATGGATGCCCTTGACCGGTGTGCTGGCCATATGGCGTATGCGCTTTGATTCTCGACTGGTGAGACGAGTGCCATAGATGGCAGCCTACTCGTGATCATCCAGTACGACCTTGCTTGCACGTGAGGTATTAAACCGGACCCAAAATAAGGTCAGGTGCCGTGCCGATGAGAGATATTTTAGAGTGCAATCAAAAACGGTATTTCTAAATTCGATTAAGTAAATTTTAGGCCAGAGCGTCCAAAAATATATTTGGTCACTAAATGCAATATATTCATAGCTGCAATATATTCTGAATGCAAATGAAATTCATCCACTCGATGTCAAAAGCTTGAATGCTAAAACCAATTGATGATGCGCTATAATAAATTCTGAAAATACAGAACAGAACCTCTTAAGACCGGTTTAAGACAAGATGATTTACAACAAGCCACGACCTTATGATAAGATTCTTGCAATCTAGTTTCCCAGGACCAAAATTAAGACCATGGAATAAGAACTGCAGATGCACATGAACATTCTTAATCGTGACGCAAGAGAGACGAAGTTGATAGCAGTTATTACAAAAGCTAATTAACAGCCCCACCTTATATAACGGTGAACATCTGTGTTAATAGAACGTTTTGTATTTTAAATACTAAGAATTTTTACACTGACACTCCATCTGCCAAGAATGGTGTTATATGTACATAATTTATATCAACATCAAGCATATTTTATAATTAACTTGTATCAAAAGTGACCTTATTAGGCATGGTCGTACGTCTTAAGAACGCATTGACGTCTATGGTGGGCAGGCGCGGTCGCAGCCCAAGATTTTGGGGGGGGTCACAATGGGTGCCGAGGAATATTTTTAGGGAGGTACATCTTGTTGGTCTAGCTTTGACATACACTGGGGGGGGGGGGGGGGTAGTTGCGGGGTAAATGGGGGCAACTGTCAAAGTGGCGCTAGCATAGCTTTAACCAAAATAGAAGATATTTTTTAAGGAAACATGTTTTTTGCACAACAGTTCTTTCAATAGTATAAACGCAGTCAACAAGGGAAGCCAAAACACAACACAAACTTGACAGGTGAAACCTATGCTAGCGCCATCTATCAAAAGTTTTCACCGGTCAACCCATTGAAATAGATATGTCTATGGGTCAACCCCATTAGTCGCAGTCGCTACACTTTCTGATACATACTAAGGTATTGCAACAGTAGATTATGAGAAGAGCGAGCAAAGCTGGCTTGTCAATTTAAACAACCAGTCTTGGATAAGTTAGGTTTTGTTAGATATTTTAAATTCTAAGAACTCTTTTGAACCGAATACAGAATGCAAGAACGAGCGAAGCGAGCTTCAAAATTTTGCACACACTCGGATAGGTTAGATTTTCTTTTGATCATTCCAAAAGAACTAGAAATTAGTTGCTTTGTCGACTTATGAAGAAAGCTCAAGAATTAAGATAATGTAGAAGGCAAGAGCGAGCGAAGCGAGCCTGAAAATTTTAGTACTCACCATGAAAAAAGCTTCTGTTTTCTTTTAACTATTATACAGAAATAGAACTTACTGTTATGAAGAAAACTCAACAGTTTTACAGTAAGTAGTTTAGGTTTTGGAATCTGGCCTTAACTTTAGGCTTTCAAACCTTATATGAACGGGGTGCCCAAATTTCCGAGTTCGCGTCGCTCGCTCTTGCATGCCAAGATACTCTATTTTTATAATTGAACGATTTTTGGTAGGGGAAAATCTCATGGGTTCGCGTCACCAGCATGTATGCTAATATTAACAGCACAGCATAGCCATAGGTGACGTGTTGAGCTTGTTGTTGCTCGGGAGTGCCGATATTTGTAAAAAAAAAACACGTATTTCATAGGTACTTTTAAGTTTTCACATCTGTCTGCCTATTTTCTTAATGTTTTTGGATAATATGCCCATCTTAACTGCAGGTACTTGAGCCACGGTAATCCGTGGCTGTAGTACAGTTTTAAAAGTTAGTAATACATGTAAATCATTCAGGCTCCCGACAGCGTGAAAGATTTTGGGGGGGGGTCATGCCCCCAGGACCCCCCCCCCCCCTCGGACCGCGCCTGATGGTGGGGTGCATTGCAAGTATCTTAGCTGTAATTTATTATTTTAATGTTGTTTGTGAAATGTTTCTATCTTATTCCAGTAATAAATCTGTATTATTATGTACCCATGTCTGTCTTCCAGACAATGAAACCTTTTTTCTTTCATAAATTTTGTTAAGTCGCCCAAAAAGTTCAGGATTTCAGACTTTGCCAGCAATATAGCAAATTCATGGACTTCGAATATTGTGTCTAGTTTCATATTAAGTTTTTAATAGACACAAACTCGTTAGCACTGTGTAATGCTATTCGTTACAGAACAAATCCCCAGTGAGTCACCGTTTGGCTCCATGGAAGCGGAACGAGTGCGTCGATTCGCGAACGAACTCGACACAAACACCACGCGACATTCAGACGTCGGTCCAGTTGTGGGCCTGCATCCATTGTGTGAAGTGACCTGGGCATCGCCTGCAATCAGATCCTCAGGCACGGTGCGGAACCGAGCTTCACGGGTATCGAGTTCAATCGTCTATTGATTCATACGCTAGATTGTTAGTCACTTCACACGGGAATGCCATGGGTGTGCGGCGATAAAGGAAAATTACTTGATGCACTTCAAATTTATAGGCAACGGTATTCTTGTACGATTGCGTGCTTCTACTTACTGCTTTTCGAGTTCACAAACATCTTAAGGGAAAAAAGAATGAGAGTTACAAGCGCACACTTCGCGAACTAGGTTGCTGAGATGATAAAAGGTTGTTGTTGTTAAGAATACTGGATGAAATTTTTTGAATGCATGAGCTTCTGTGAATAAAACAGTCACGGCCCAGTGAGTGTTTGCTTGTTACTGTTGTTAGCTTGCCAACAATAGCAATAGTAACCTAAATTATTCCTATCGGCTCTTGCCTCCATATTTTTCCAGCATTTCGGACCGGTTTGGAACCGGCGACCTTTTAAGCGCCAGCTATCTAACGTCAAGCTGTAAGGATAATTGTCACATTTTATTTTTTACTTTGTGCCCACTGACCTTAAATGTCACCATCTTAAATTAACTAAGACATTTCCTTCTATTGAATGGGTTTTGTAACAAAAATATCGCTAATTAAGACGAAGAATGGTTACGTAACCACCCTTTTCCGATGTGCTTAGTAACCTCAAGGGCTCTCGACGACGTCAGGCATCTCGCGTGAAGAAGCCTTTAATATGCGACTTTGTATTTTATACGTATAAACAACGTCTTAATAACTTTGTAACTTCAAATAATTCCATTGAAATTATCCGAAGTTCATGACTTTGAAACTGCGTAATACAGCTTGAAAGTTCTCTCAAACTTCGGGGTATTATGAAAAATTGTTGATTTGCCTCCGGCTGACTAATTAAATAGCTTTGCAATGAAAGTTAAACAGAATTTCAAAACGAAAAGCCTGTCCAATAAACAAGAATCAATGCGCAAGTACGCGTTAACATAAAAACCGAAAATGTAAAGAAATATAATTGGTCATGTTAGTTAATTCATGTGAAATGTAGCAGAACGGAATAATTTCCAAGTACTTTATTTCATTACGAGTACTGAATAAAAATTATACTTTAATAAGCAAAACGTTCATACCAAAAGGAGAAGGATTTACAGGAACGGGTGAATCTAATTATATCTCCCGTCTCGTCGCGTGCCTAGCGTTCCAATCCTGAAGATGGGACATTTGTAAGTATGTTAAAATATATCTATGAGCCGTCTGCGAGATGTGAATAAGAAAACTCTTCTATATAATTATACAATTTTGCAGAAGTAAAAAGTCCGCATTGCCGTCAGAAGTTTCGACTTTCCTAACTGCATTTTCTATAACTTTAATTTCGGTAAAATTAATTTCAGTTCTTCTCTTTTTCGGTATTACGTTTTCTCAGGAATGAGAGGCAAAGCCACTATTTATTGCTCCGACTCCGTACAATTTGTAGGAGTCAGCTGAGAAAGACTAGTTGCTATTGCTCCTACACATAGCTTTACGATCCGTTGGCATTTTGTGCACTCCTGCAATTTTACACTCAACACGTTTTATTATTACTTTACGATTACGATGCCTCAAGCGATTTTAACGGTCACCTGTTGGAATTTGCGCTGTAAAAAAAAAATAGTGTCCCCACATGTTCAACATTCTTGGATAAAGTGCTTATAAGGACGTAGCCAAAACAAATTGCCGTAACAGCTTCATCTTGGCGCTGTCTCTACATTTTAGTAGGACAAGCAAGTCCGGGAACTAATAAAATATGAACATTATGGAACGTCGGATACGACGAGGATTAGTGTTCCACCGATATTTCATTTCGGCATGTTTGGACTGGACTTTAAAAAGGCGATGCTCTATAACATGTTGGATGTGGCTGCACTTCCGCATGCCGCTCTATATTGAAAAGCGTCGTGTTATGAGATGATTTACAACTGACTTGAATGGCTTAATATATTAGTAACATGGCAGCCGTGAAAATTCGGAGCTTGAGTTCATTGAGCAGGGCGTCATTTATTTAGTCCATGCCATGTTTTAATACGCCTGATTAATTAAGCCCATTATAATTTGTCATTAGATTAAATAAATACCGGAGAAATGTAAGGAAATCTGAACATTTCCAAATACGTAGCAAATATCTGAGTAATGGCCTGTCAACATCCATCTTTAGCACTGCTATCAAGACAAATATAGATTCACCAACTGTCAGTTATCAAAGCAAAGTCAACTCAACTAAGTAAACTAGACCCACAAGGGAAACGCGTAATAACCAGATCATTTCATACCTGGTAGTTATGGGCGCTATTATAAAGATGACAGGGTTAGATGTTGTCGGTAATGGTATAATCGCCTTTGACCAGTGACGGTCGGGTGAAGGCCAGTCTCCCAAGCTGCAGTACAAAAATACACTCGGTGCGATACGATAAAGCTCCATACAGATTATAGTGTAATGTAACGTTAGCTGTAAAAAGCATCTGCTTTAGCGATTAAACGCCAGAACGAAATCACTGGAATGTTTTCACAATCATCTCGCTTGACACGTGCATGGTAACAGTGTTTTCCTCTTTTCTTTTGCTATTATCCTCTTATTCATTATCCGCTCAGCTTAACTAGGTTTGGGTCATTTTCTAATTAGGTATGTGGTTGGAGAACAAACCTTGTCACAATATGTGCATAAAACAACTTAGTAGTATCTTAACTAAAAAAGCAAGATATCATAAGTACCGACAATGCTCCAACGGGAACAGCCGTTGAAACACACAAAGCCAAACTACAGGTTCAACTTTGTTAAGCACTATACAACAGTCCACAAGCACCCTAATGCGCATGATTCGCTAAATAACCGACTTCCGTTAGCGCCAGGCCAGCCAGCAGCCGGTACCGAGTCCGACCACATGCGAATATCTATTAATTATGGACACTTAGCAGATATACGCAGAGAGAGCGTAAATCACCACGTGCACGTAATTGTTTACTATCGGCTTTGTAAACTGTTTGTGTTCAAATACAGATTCGGAATCAAGATGCATTTTAGCTACACCTCAGATAATTTTGTATCATTTTGTTTTGGGGGTTTCTTCATCAGGTAATCGTGTTATGGGTAAAAAAAAAAACTTCTGGCTAGCTCAAGAGTTTCACAAGTCAGTGAAAAAATCGGATTGAGGATAAATCTTGAAGATGATTGTAAAAAAAAGAATTTCACTAAAAACGAGCAAAAAGCACTGCCGAAACTTATCCAAAACCCATAACACGATTTCCTGGTGAAGACTTGATCTTGCCACGACATTCGTCCAGAAGAAAACCCTAGTAAACATAGATAGATAGAATACTCTTGATTATGAACACCATAAAAATTACATGTATAAATGTAGAAAATTTAACACAATGGGCGATATTTATTGGCCGATTGTTTTACAAAAATATATATAGACCATATCATTCGAAAAATGTGACGCCAGAGAGCCAGCAGAAAATTGGTATTTCATTACGAGAAGCTTTACAGACATGATAGATTTGGCAAAAGGTACTTAACAACCTGAATGAACTGTTCAATAATCGTTCCTCTAATCATAAAACGTTAATGAGCAAAATATAAAACGATGACGTAGTTGTTCAATAACAGGAAAGTCAAATTGCTACAATAAATAATAATGTTATAAAATATACATTTGTAATCAACACACGCTCGAATGTTTCGTTTTATTTGAAATAATGATTGCCGGAGCTACAAAAAATGATTTACAATTAGAACTAAGGATTGCACAATAACTTGATGATCGCCATTTGACGAGTCTTTAAAACTATAATGAGAAAGAACAAGTTATTAATTTATTACCTAACTGATTAAGTCTATAAGTACCTACTATCAAGTTGGCAATGACAAGCAACTTGCAGAAATATTTAATTTTAACGATACTTTTGTTCTTCCATATACAGTGTGATTATAATGTGCACATATCGAAATGAGGGAATCGATGCTTAATTTAATCGACGGAAAGAATATTTTTTTTTTTTTTTTTGTATTTTATTTTTGTTTTTTATATTAAAAATAAATCTTTTGGCATCTTATTGATAAATTTTACAATTATTGTAAAAATTTATGAAAAAATATAGATTTTTGCTAAAGAAACATGTTTATTTTCAATTGAGGGTAGCTTTTTTTTTCTCAATTTTCATTTTATGAGGACGCCTAATTACTTCCAATCATTATGGAGTTTGTTTCATCACAATAGATGATTTAGTTTAAAAGTTACACCGTTTTGTAACAATTTTTTTTAAATTCCATAAAATGTATTAAAAAAAATATTTAGATTTTTTTAATATTTTTTCTGTCGTTAAAATTAAGCATATACTTATTCCCTCATTTCAATGTGCACATTATAAAGAATCACACTGTGTTTCCAACAAAACAAATCCAAAGCTAAAGAATTTCTAATATAAATTACTACGCTGGATCTTATGCAAGTACTCATATTTGATATAGAAACAATAAAATATTAAGAATTTGTTATAGTCTCTAAACATACAACGGACACAACAATATTTACAATATCTAATCGATTACGTTTTTGAGTTATTTGTTGCAAATTTTCATCATTGTGAAAATTTATTTTTAGGAATAATAAGAGTTATTTAAATCAAGTTAACGAAACAAATCTAGCAAATTCCTGTTGTATCAAAGCCAATAATGGTGAAAAATAATCCACCACAAGAAGCCAAAATGAAGCCACGCAACCGATAGCTATACTAGCCAACATAATTAATAAACACATAGAGGGAAAAAACTCATTTATCTCCACCAAAATAGATGGACAGCAGCTGTGTCAAGAGCACGTGTTTTTTGTACACAACCAGGGCATCACACGTGTGACCCCGTATAAAACATTAACGAGAAAACCGGCAGTCTTGTCGGAAGGGAACGCTATTAAGCTAACAAATATTTGAGAAAGCAGAAATCCTTTTTAGGTAGGAAAGAGTTTAATAAGGGAAATGGATTTTCTTCGTTAGGTGGAATAGTTGGCAGATGAAGAGGATTACGCTGAACAGCTACTTATTTCTTGACGTATCTTTCAAAATAGCTAGACTAGCAGTCGACTTCATTTATCTATTGAATATATCCTCACGAAAAGACGAACAGTCGAACAGGACCTGTAAGTCCACATCCACGATTTCTCAACTAGTATACTACGACACTTTAACTAAGAATAGAGTAGAATTTTTCTTTATTCGGGTCACCAAGACTCAACAAGATTGTTAGTAAAACTTACGACTATGTTAGTAAGCACAGACACTAAACAAAAACAAGGACAACAATACAATCAATAAACAATAAACCAACCGCGGTTGGTCACCGCTGCGACATCCCATGAGAGAGGACACAACAGTGACCCACGTATTCACAGTCCAGGCGACTCGCAACCATGCTTAAGACAAAACCTTAACTAAGATTAAGCCTTAACCAGTTGAAGTTCTATCTTTTATACCAAAAGTATCTACACTGTACGGGATCATAAGTATAATTTTATGCATAACACACGCGTGACTCGTGACCCTAGATAAAACATAACCGTAGACCGAAGACCCAAGTTTTATTCTATTACACCGTTATAAAAGGTTCTTCGTAAAATCCCAAAGCTACATAATATAGGGTTAGTTATAGAAGACCCTGCTACAAAGGCAGGCTAATGCTCAGTATGAACTAGGAGAAATATAGTTCCATTTATCAAGCTAAACAGAGCAAATTGTTCGAGATAGGGGTCGGAATTTATTAGATGTTTGTTTAATTTCTGCCCATCTATTTCATTTAGCTATCCAAGCTTGCGGCGTACATTTTACTTGCCTATTTCAGATTGGATTAAGAATGCTATGAGGTTCTACCTATGAATGAAACTTGATTTGGCTGTCTACTACTTGACTACTCCGGTCGTTAATAGTAGTGATGTAACAGTTTCTTCAGCAATCAATTCCCAAAATAGAATATCTGACACATGAATCACTCCCCGCCTGTTCGAAAAAGGTGCTAGAAAACCGTTTATGGCAAGGATTCTTCCTCCAAGTTCGTTGCTCCTTTGTTTTGCATTGTACCGCGACCAAGTCTGCATACTGATCAACGGTTCTTATATTCTTTTCTTTCTGCAGGGTTCTGACGATTGCAACATTCCGTTTTAGGTTACATAATTTTGTTTTTTCTCTGATTTCTTTACACCAAATGCTTAAGCGATGATTACCGAGTAATGTCCCGTTATTACTGACCGCCCATGTGCAATACTGTGTAAATGCTTTTTTGCTCTACACAAAATTTTAGTTAGGCACGAAGTTTATTTACTCTAAATTGTCATCGGTCCCCTAAGCTCGTTAAATGTTACATCACAAACGATCACAGTGATTGGCGGTTACGAGGACTGCATACAATGGAAGTACCAAAGGCGCAAAATAGTCGACTACATCCGGGAAAGTGTGGCAGACGGGGAAACGATTCAATTGGCCTGCTGTAAACGTCTTTATCACTCCCATTATAATACAACAAACAAAAAACAATTGATAATGTCCAAATTGAATTAGCGTCGTGGTTCATTTAACTCGCACGTTCCATCTACTAACTGTATTATCTTTATACATCGGAGCAACCACCCGAAAATAAACTTTGTTGACTCATAAATATCATCCATGAATGCCGACCTGTGCTTTTGTTATGGAATAAAGGTTACCTAAAATGGATGTTCCCATGAGGTTCGACGTAAAAGGTCGCGTCACAACACAATAACCTATTGGGGTAATACAACTTTTACAAAAAGCTTGCACAGACGCGACGGCGACATTGAGTTTGTCGCGCGATCGACAAATTGGTGTACCTAAATGTGACATGGTGTCATACCTAAATGTTGGTAGTCAAATCAAAGAAGGAAGAACTAAAAATACAGCTAATCCATAAAGCAGACAGATACCACACAATGTATACAGACAGACACACGCCCAAAGTTCGACAGTAACCCGCTATCGTTTTACGATCCGACTCCCATTACTAGGCGATAAACAAATCCGTACGTCTGGAAAACATGAAGCTGCACAGAAATACACGCCTGAATACAAACAAAGTTGCCTTCGACCTGACTTTGAAACTATAGTTGAAACAAAAATAATATTGATGTATTGTAAAAATATAGACCCTATCTGACATCATCGGGAAGTTGGCACCATTCCATTGCAAGTAGGAAACCGATACACTATTCATCAAACAAGCACTTAGTGGATGATGCAAATATTTTTTTAGTTTACCAAGAAAGTATAAACGGAGGCAACGTTCATTATTATAATGAATATTGCAGCAACTCTCACAGACAAAGTTCAGACAATGAGCCAGACGGAGAAAAGAATAATGGTATAACTTATGTATTATGCATGTCCCAATAAATTATCATCAAACTAAGCTAACGGTGGGGATGACGAGGAGTGCTTTGTAAATGAATGCATCGATTACAAAGCAAGCTTGGGCTGACTCAATTAAGTTTGCCATCGACACGCTAAGGAGACAGTTCTCAAATACACACAACTTTTAAGGCGAAAGCATCAGGGTAGCCCGCGAAATTCTAATTTTGCGCGAAACTCTGTGACAATTTCATGAAATCATGACATTTTAGGATTATTCAAACATAAGGAGTTCTATTGCTGATTCTTATGATTATAATTCTGTAAAGCCGTATTTGTTGCGGTCGCGAATCATATTTTAATCAAGATACAACCTGACACTAACCTGCAAATTGCAATAAACGTAAGATTTGAATTTCGAGGGTTACCTTTGCGCATCCCCCTTAACAACTTTTAAAGAGAGAAAAGTTTCGGTAGCTTTCTCTCTAAATATATTATAATGATCGCTCAAAAACACAGTCAGTTAAATAATATTTTATTTGGCAAATAAATGTTGAAAAATTTAGTCTCATGATAAGGCTTTAAAGCTCAAGAATCTTAAGAAGATAATTTTCGTCGTGACATTTAAAAATATTGAGCGAAGTGTGGCTGCTGACGAGGCTCGTAAGTGTGGAACAAGCTTCAGACTCTCCGGCGTCGTCTGTGTCACCCTAGACGCGACACCACTTCAATGGAAAATAGGCCACAGAACGGCAAGAACACTTCGCTACGGGAAATTGTGAGGAAAAAGCTTGCGGAAACCCACGATGGTAACAAACGAGTATTTTTTAGCACCGATTTTCCGCATCTACGACTGTTATAAAATGTGATGCATTATAAACTTGAAACCAAACGGCTCTTCCGAATAGCGAGAAGTTTTTACTGATTTATATCCAATTAAAATTTTAACAATACGCCGCGTACTTAGCAAAAAATTCACGGATCTAAATCTAGACTCGCGGGAGGCAAAGAGAATGGCGTCATCACTCAATACGGCTTTTGGAACGTACATTTCATCTGGTGTTAGATGGATTACTTTGACGTTGCCCACATTGGTTTTGTCGAATAATAATTCTGACTTTGGTATAAATTCAACTGCTAAATTAAACTGCTAAAAGGCTAAGAAATTTTTGTTGATACAGGGTTTGCTATCTAAGGAAAAAAAGTCCCTTAGATCTTAACTCGTATATCAAAGCTAAGTCTTACAAGGTCGTCGCTCTAAAAACGATCTAACGGGTTCGACGCCCGATCGCCAATGTTGAGTTTATTCATTTACGAACTTCTTACGTGCTGCAAAAATAAACAATTCTATCATTTTGTACCTGAAAATATTTCTAGCTGAAGTTTATAAAAAAATATCTTTCGAGGTGCTAAATAAACGAGAGTTGTCTTTAAAATGTTCGGAATTGGATTTTTTAAGGTGAGTTAGATGATTTTAGAATTGAGATTAAACAGAATAGGTACTGCAATATCTTTACACATTGGCAAAGATTATCTGAAGATATCTCTGTAACTATCACAACATATTTGCCTACAATGCAATCTATGATTAGAATGAATCAAAAAGTTTATCTAATGTTTTTGTCCATTGTTGTCGTATTGAATGAAACTCTTGAACATTCATTTTACATGTTTATCGAAGTGCAAGAAAACATTGTGCAGCAGATGCATGCTTCCATTATGTTTGTAATTATTTACCGATCCGGTTTCGTCAACAAAACACTCACTTTCGAACCGGTCTCAAAACGGGCGCCGCACGTCGCCGTCGTCGTCTTGCACCGTCTAGGCCAACTATTAAACATTGCAAACCTATTATGTTATGTATCTCTAAACACGAACCAATTCAGTATTCATTAAACAAATAATACTTACAAATACAAGGAAAATAAATTCATATACGCAAAAGCCAAACGCAAAGACGAATAATAAGAACGCTGAAAACATAAATAACCTACAAGTACTTACATGACATCAAAAAAGAAAACAACGAATGTTCAGTCCAAAATCCGGTTAGCACTTCATAAATAAAGTCACAGCATAACAAAAACGAGTTGATCAAAGCCTTTAGAACATGAAGTGAACAGCGGAAAAACTATAAACATTAGGTGGAGTGGAGTAGGAACCACAAGCACAACGCACGCGTCCAGTTCAGACGCGAGGGTGAACGTGACTGCATGGTTACTGCTGAACTAGCGATGCAACCAAAAGAGAATTAGACTGCAACTACGGACATAGACGATGATGTTTAATGAAACACATTTGTTTTATAGGCTGAATAGAAAATACTGAAGGAAAATAAGAGCAAAAGCGATATTTTTGAAAAATCTTTAGCAACTTCTCCAAATATTCCAAATTGAACCGCACATAATTGATATGACCCGTATGAAATTATATGAGTGAATATACATTACTGATACGTTATCAAGGTCCCATAGAATTATCAGTTTAAATTTAAACCGATACTGCGAAAAGGAATAAGCTCAAGCTCCAAGCTAATTTTACCCGGACGTTTGACAGGCCGTATCTAGATTGAACGTCGGTCCACATGTACGCTGATAAACTTGCCCGTTTAGTTTGTTTCCTTTTCATATTAAATTGTTTTTACAATTGGTGGCAATTTTGTGAAAGAAATTCTCAAATTACTTAATTGCAGTGAATTGCGCCTTGCGACAGGAACCAATCGTGATCTTTCGTAAAGCTTGCTCTGGTTGCCTTTTGTTACAGACACTATATTGGAAAGTGCCAAACCTGATCTTATCCAAGCTTTCAACGAACTTTCATGTTCCTTTTGTTACATTAAAATATATTAAGTAAAAACAATCCGGGGGCAAAAACTTAGATTAGCGATCGGCGCATAGGATAGGCTTTAAAAAAAACTAATTGCCTCGCAAGTCGCAACTATAAGTTTTTTCAATGATGTTAGATTTCAGACTAGTCCACTGATTGCATGCTATTCTAAAAAAAAAACATGTAAGTCCAACAATGAATAATCCGAATCCGTTAGTTACTTGATTTGGAAGAGGGAAACTTAAAACAGACAGAAATAAAAATATAAAATGAATAAGGATAGTGAGTAACTGACGCCGGGAACACGTGGCACATGACAGGAAATTGCTACGGCGTTAGCGCAAGTAAATGGGCGCATTGTGAGATTGTGACGAATTCGCGCCACATTGGATGCAAATGCAATATGATATTACCCTACAATATAATATAGGCACACAATCATATAAATCTCATGTGATCTAACTTATAACGCAACGCAACGTGACTGAACGTATGAATAAAGACCTATATTCGCACATTACGGCAAAGTTTACCCGGAGTTTGCGCAATTCCGGGGAAACTAAGAATAGACCTCAGAACCCGGAAACAGGAGGAAGGAATATAGAAATGTTGGGAAATCAGTACATTTTGTCAGTTTCATGCCTACGTGGCTGCGTCTCGAAAGGAACGTTCGGGAATTGAAATTTTATGTCTGTATTTTGAGTGACATTTTCGGGTGGCGCCGGCGGTCGGGTGACCCAGATCTGAGGTCTGCGGCGGAGCCTGCGTACACCGCATTGAGAGGTCAGCGTGTTGCACGCAGCCCAGTCCATGACACCAAATAACGCGTTACTTGTATTTATATATCGAAACAACGAGCATATATGTACCTAGATGGTTGAACAACAAGGCAATGTCGTAAATGAGCTAGTTAGAGCATGCAACAGCTTTTTTTCTTCCAACAAAGATAACGTAAAAAGTAATTGCGATTGCTAATAGCCAATAGGTAACTTTACTTTCATACATAAATCCAATATATGAATTCCCGTAGATACCTATACAGGGTGGCAGGGACATCGACGCGAAAACTGTTACCATGGATTCAGTACATGATTCTGAACTAGCCTGCGTTGAAATTTTTCGTCGGTTATATTTAAAAAAATCTGCTGTTCCATACATTTTGACCCCGTAGGTATTGCACTTTTCTATGAAACAGCAGATTTTTTTTTTAAACCGACAAAGAATTTCAACGCTTTGGGTTTTAGAATCATGTACTGAATCCATGGTAACAGTTTTCGCGTCGAAGTCCCAGCCATCCTATTTACTTCTTCGATATTACGTGAACACGTAAATGATAGGTAGGTACAGACAGTTGATAATTCTCACGTGGGATAAAAAATCAATTTTTACCTATTATATGCTTTGTTACACAGTTCCCATTGTGTAGGTGAAAGTTCATAATAAAAAGACATCTTGTTCCGCATATGAATCGTGTAACACCCAATTACATAGTGCTCCATCTATAGTTCCAGCCGAGATTAAATCTCTGCGTTACATTGGATATTAATAAATAGTTTCAGCATTACATCCGCATCAGTTAATTAATAATAAACTATAACGTATGTAATTAAACTTTTTCTATTTGCCAGTTATAAATCTAGGCAGTATTGTCTTGATGAGAGTATGCTCGGGCAATGCGAACAAGTTCCAAATAACACATTCGAATGATATTCAAATATTCCCACAGTGGTTTTTAACAGCGAGTCATCACTAAATGTATCACTCGTGGCTTTCACTGGGGCAATTTGATGCGCAATCAGCGCGGGTGCAGATTGTGGGGCAATTAACCAGTACGGATATACTCGTACGTGTTTATGGCATACGCATCTTCCTGCCATCGAGGAAACGTTTCGGTTGTTGATCGAACTACCCACCACATGACGCCAATATTTATTTTTAATAACCCAAATACATGGACCCAAAATTATACGACCAGTCGGATTAATTAAATACTCGTTGGAAAAGTTGTGGTTATTGAAATAACATTTACCTATGTTCAACTCCGGACAGTCTGAAAAGTTTCGATATTAATAACGTTTTCTGAATAAATAATTGCTTTTTAATTATTCAGTGTTTTGTACTTTCGGCAAGTTTAGCTGAAGTACAGTTAAGTAGGGATTGCCTTAGTCTTCGCTACTTAGATAACTGAACTTCAGCTAAAGTTTGTTTAGTTGGCAAAACTTTGGTTTTGATAACAAAACTTCTTGTTATTTAAGGTCTATCATACCACCAAGTCCATAATTTCACGCGAACCTATTCAATTATTTATTTATAAAGGTACACCAACAGCTTCTGTATATAATTTTTTATCTTAAGTTCTTTAAGTGTCAATAGCCTGAACTTATACAGTCGCCAATTACAGGATTACTATTAGGAGGATTAACCAGCAATCACAGACATAGGTGATACTATAACATGCAATAATACTAAAATTAAAGGCTTTAGAATTAAGAATTAGGAACTTAAGATTAATAACATATAGGAAAATTAAATTACAAGACGAACAATATTGCAATTTTTTCCACTTACTTAAGACTAAGACATAATATACTTAAACTGAAATAAAAATGAGATGAGAATGATGATGAGATTTATGTGATTCAATTAGTTCAATGGAAAGTGTTTGATCGAAATTGACATCGTTGTTACGTTGCCAGTTTTTTTCTCGTGGAAACTTATCGGCAGTAGCGAAAGCGATGAGCAAGTCTTCACGTAGTTTTCCCACATAAAAACAATAGAATGCTTTCTATTTTTAAATAACACTTGGCCAAAAGTTGGAGAGAATTTCTTGTATCCTTACTCAGGAATAAGTTATGCAATCTTTGCTGCTACTGGAATTATAAAACAGCTTGCTAATTTAGGTACAGACAGCATTCTCCACCCGTGCTCTTACAAGAATATATTTCGAACCCAGAATAGTTGAATCCTTGGCAATATTTCTAACACCAATTCCCTAGGTCGCGGCCGCGACTTACGAGTTGTAGGTCGTAGGTTCGAACCCAGACAGGCGCTTTACTTTGTGTAAATTATTTCATCACCACTGCTCTCAAAACGGTGAAGGAAAACATCGTGAGGAAACCGGCATGTCCTAGAACCGAAAATTCGAAGACATGTGACATCTACCAACCCGCACTGGGCCCGCATGGTAGATTACGGCCCACTCCCTCAAACAGAGAGGAGGCCTGTGTCCCAGCAGTGGGAACATTTATAGGCTGATGATGATGAATTCCCTAGGTAAGTTCATTATTTCTATATGCAACTTATGCCTATGTTAAGCAATATAAATGTCTGTGGACTGATATATTTCAGCAGTTGCTTATAAATTCAGTGCAGACTACAGCAGTCTACCCGGGAATTTCATTAGTCTAGGTCTTGTATTCATGAATTATCAAGTGAGGTAACATTTCGAAACCACTTTTGCCACATCTTGCAAATTCATTGTTTTCGTGTCCTACACATGAACTTCAATCGCAATAACCTTGACAAACGTATAATAACTAACATCAAAAGTAAACTGAACAAATTGTAGTTGAATGGACTGTGTCAACATACTTTTTCACACCTCTTTATTTCGTGATTGGTTGCTGATTAGCACGCACCGTTGAGAACTAGTGTGTGTATGTGATAGCCATCTTCTTGGAACTAAAATAAAGTGTTTAAGTGTGAGCAGCACAAGACAAATGATCTTTACTGGACATATTATTAAAGAAGTAATAGCAAGTATTCCGCAATGAGATGTCTTTGTAACGAGATCGAGAAGAGGAAACATTCGGGCAATACTCCGGGGACAGCGTTCGATAGGATCCTAAATTGCAATTATTTGTTACAGTGAATACCAATTTTTCTGCTATCCTTTTGACATGCATTTTCATGCATGTTGAAATGGCAACAATTTCATGTTGAGATATGGACCAAAATAGTTAGTAATATGGTGTTAATTCCTCATCGTTCGTTAACTACAGACACCCATGTTTAACAGAGCTTGTATTTCGTGTAGAGCTGATTTATACGATAAAAAAGGTATGAAAATATCCCCTCTATCGCCTGTCAAGTGAACTGATATTCCAGGAAGACTGCCGTAGAAAGTGCTAGAGTGTCAAAAGACTGCTAATTATAACCGAGCGGGCGACGTTCCGCACATACCTGCTCCTCCAGCCGACAGACACACAACAAAACAACTCGAATCTATTCACGTCAGATAAACTTTCAAATCAAGCGAGCTGCAAATGAACCATCAATCTTACAGCCTCTTGAGAGCTGATAGATCGTAGGAAGAGTGTTTTAAATCAATTGTCAAGAGCCACTATTAATACTAATCATGGTTTAGGCAATTGAGGATGGATTAAATTATGTTGTGTTTATGGTTTTCCTAAATTAGGTTCTAAATTATTATTGCTGGTCACTGGTTATTAAATATCTAGTTTGGAACTTCGTTGGGAAATTGCAACTAAACTGAAAATGCTTGCGCTAGTTTGGTTTGCGAAATAGTTCAACAGGTTTGAAAATACCCAATTGATTCTGCATTCCAATTTACGATCCTAGATTGCCTTAGCTGTTGATCTAGTGTCACTTCCTTTGAAGATAGTAAATCCATTCCAAACAATGCATGATTTATGTATATTCGATACGTGTTCGACAAACTAATGCATGACGTCCGTCTGTCGGGATTAATTCGATTTATGTTGATGTAGAGTTATTTACGTTTTTGATTTATTCAAGTCCATGTTTCTATATTTAAAAAAATCGGATTGTACCAAGGCTACCACGATTATCAACTCGTTAGGTTAATCGAAGATTGGTATTAATTAAGCATTATTGAAGCATTAATACGTGATTGGGATGTTGGAATACCTAGAATGTGTTACAACTGGTGTATATTAGCTTATCGGTGGTTCGTACGTGTTCATAAGAGAAATAGATACAGGTTTTCCTTGTAGCCAATGTTATAAAATTTTCATGGCCACGGTATGTTTTTGATATTTTTTGGTGAAATGGACAACTTATTATTGTTGGGGGTCAGATAAGGCGTCTGAGTAGGGATTCGCAGATGAGTGAAGGGTAGCCTAGCGTAGCCGTCAAAGGGTTGAATTATGTCTGAAACAAAGTTTGACACACGGCTTACATATTTGGGATTTAGTATGAAAAGTTGTACAGGCAGTGGCCTAAACAGTATGTTAGCACATATTTTGATAACCTACACGTGTAAGTAATATGACACTGAACAAGACAAGTTGATTTATTTTAGGAAAAGTCAGAGTAAAGTAGCATGTAGTAGGCATCATATATTGCTTTATGGTTTTTATCAATAAGCCATAAATCTTAGTCGCCAATATGTTTAACGAAACCCACATTGGTGACGCCCACATTGGTAACACCCACTAAGTAGAAAGGTCCTGACAATTGAGACCAAAAAGTATTTACATAAAGATTTCTCAATACCAGGAAAGATTGCAAAAAAATAAATGTGAAACATTTTGAGCGAATCTAAAGTAGACCATTATCAGAATGAGCAGTATTCGCAGAAAGGAGAAATATAAAGTTTCTGAAACGCAATAAATTTGATTTGTCGTGAAACCCACTGATGACTGGAAGACACGAAACGTCTGTTCTTCTACGTGTTTGGTGAAAAATTGCGTGCCGTCTGACTCCATATCGTATTTCAGTGCAAGGTCACGAGAATACACCATATCATTCATAATCTTTTCATGTTAACGGCGACTTATCATTGTGGCAATCTCGCTATGAAAAAAGCATTATCTCCGCAAAAAAAAACAATCTCAAACCAGTTGCTATATGCAGAACACTACATGCCTTATTCGTTTTGTGGAAAGGAACACAGTCACAGATAATATCAATATCGTGATTTAAACTTGTGCTCATGTAGAAAGTGCGTCCGTCGTTAAGGCGCCTTTAGGAGTCGAGCCACTCAGTAAACAATCACAGTTCGCCCACGCTAAAAACGCCTGAATTGTAACCAAGCCTAATTTAGGAACAATAGAACATTTTCTACAGTTATTTAGATAAACAAGATTTGAATAGTTTCCTTGAGGAGTTGGCATTTTTGTGTCAGAGTTAGATTAGAAGTAATTGTCGCGTTGACGGAGTGCTTTGAACTCAAGTCCTAGTGTCAGGGCAGATATAAATCTTCTGTGGTCTAGAGTGCGGCGTCCATGACTGGCGACCTCGAAATTGGCTGCGCTTCGTCAATGTAAGCAAACGTGGCGAATGGCGAAAGGTTAAAAGGAAACGTGAATAGTTGACGTCAGTATTGCCTTGTTTCAATGGAGTCTTTAAAGCTAACGTGCTTTAAAAATTCGTTCCACATACTGTATAAAACGAAGACCGTATCTAGTTATTGCCCATCCGAAATTGAAACAAGTAAATGGAATGAAACTGGTTTCTACACTGGCATGCCCTGAGCATTGTCATTTGGAGCCTCTGCAACGTATTGCACAAGCAAAAGGTAATCGCACTTTGAGTGCACGAGTTTGTACCAAAATATTTTGCTGGCAAATTGCGTTACTTCGTTGATGGTTGCACCGTGACACGTTCACGTAACATAGCATCTCACCGCTAATGTTGCATGTAATTGCGTGGAGGTGTCACACAGATCTACATCTCTCTTGCAACACCTCAATCTCGACACGTCAATTTATAATAATACGATTGTGTGTAAAGATTCAGAAGGGGAAATGTGTCGCCTGAGGCAAAGACGAGGCTTTTATGCTGGCAGGAACATAAATATGGAAATATCGCGCTTTCTCAAAGTAGGTAAATGATCCTAGTATTTGCCAATGGGTTCATTCAGAGCTTTCGGGATTGTGACAAAGTATGTTAACAGTTCTAGTGCCCCATTTCGTACGCCGATCTTAAATGTATTTGCTCTACAAATGTTATTTATGCTGACCTATGTGTTTAAATCTAAAATACAGATCGATTCGATTTTGATTATGATGGGTCTTCATCAGTTTTATTTTTTTACGTCATTGAAAGCAAACGGTGCAGTACAAATTAACTAACAGTTTAATCAATTTTGTATCTTGCTTGATCCATTGACAAAGGTAAAGAGTTTAGTGACAAATAAACGCCAAGTTAAGCGATGGAATAAAAAAAATATCCCCTTGTTCCTTGAAATTATAGTAGCAGACCTTGACAATAGATTGCAAACTGTCGATGACTGGCTGATGAGAAAACAAAAGAATCGCAACCACAACAGTCATGGATGGTCAGCGCAGTGATTAGAACAACGTTGAGAAAATAACACTTACTAAATTCGACCTAGATGCGCATTGGGAAATTGGACTTTTTGGAATATTTGTTTTGGTACAAATTATTCCTAAGGCCACTTAAGCCCATGCTGCAAGGTTTAAATAATTTGTACCTATCCTAAGTTAAGATAGAATTTATAAAACTTTCGAACTATCCATGATACCCTTAATAGGCAAATATCGTCGTATAAAGATGGCCAACAGCATCCACTCAAGATCTAATAATAGCTTCGTAAAGCGATTACCAATTTTCTTTTGAGATAGGGATCTGTAATTCATGGACTGTAAAGTTGATGCTTATTTATTGAACCAATAACTTTCAGCTTCGAAACTCCAAAATTTTAGGTCATGCAGGACTATGTGCCAACATTATCCAGGAAAGATGGATGGATACGCTCTGAAACACAAACATTAAAGAGCCGAACGTATCCACCAAGCAATGGCTTTACGATTTAAATTATATTGCCCGAAGACCAAGCTTAACTACGAAATGTCCTACTGGTGATTACCACGTAGTATGCAGTTCGCGAGAACGAAAGACAGATGCGCATAATTAACTGCGACCATTCACTTTAGAGACACAAAAGAAGAACGTCTTCTGAGAACACTCGATAAATCACAGCGATACCTACGTTATGCTGTGCATGCTTCTTGTATAAGCCCATATGCTGCTTTACGATGACGTCCTGGTTTGTGGCGATTTTCTCAGAGATGCTAACTTAAATACACCGGGAAGTGCAATAAAAGTCATTTATACGTAACTCGTAAATGGCCTATTTCTAAATAGCTGTGAACTAAATATCTATGTGTATGTAACGTATAAGTGTTAGCTGTTAATAGCTCAATTAGTAGCGTAAGTTCGGGCGGGGACGGCAGCGTCGGCTCACATTTCAGCACGGCCGTTATGGACGAAATACGTTAATATTGACGCCGAAAATACGTGTGTTGCGTCACAGCACTAACTAATGCCCTTAATCACGCAAGCCACGCGGAAACCACATGAAATACGTATTCCAACTTACCATTTCAGAAACTCGCTCGGTAATAGTAGTTTGCATTGTTTTTATTACTTCCCAGTTAGTACAGATGGTAATGGGAGCACATTTGTGGAGATCTGATAAAGTTGCTTTATTCTCCTTATGGTATCATTCAAGTTTGTGTAACATTATGTTATGGGAACTTCTAGGATCGTCTTGAGACTTGATTGTAAGACATCGTTTTAACGAGCTTTAGCATTGTGAAGAGCGTAATGCTTGTTAGTGGTCTAAGGCGCGTCTGGTTTTCATCCTGGATTATTCGCGCGAGTTACTTGACATAAAATGGAATTTGTCAGGGTTGTTAACATGAGGATGTGGTTAGTACTTAAGTACCCTAACAGAAGTATCAATTTTGTCTAAAAAAAAACCACTTCTTTTTAAACCTGCTATACAGAATACTTATATTTTGAGTAGGTTCTAATTTTTTTTTACAACTTTAATGTAGTACAAAAATGGTAAGCTTTTGTCACAGATAAAATCACAATTTCCATGTTAGGTTTTATGACAAAAAAAAAAAAACAGTATAGAATTTGGCATGTTCTTTCCTATTTCAGCTTTAATAAATTCATATATTTTGTTGAACAGATAAGTACATAAACAATCTTTCTATTTTGGTAATGGATAAAAAATCCTCCATTTTAGATGTAATTTTACAAAGACTGTAGGAGTTTATTTTGATTGCTTAATTGTCCATCACACTTTATTGTTGATTTTACGTCAAAGTGAAGCAATTGGTGCCGAAGTGAACTGCAATTATATTGTTAACATCAAATTAGAGGAAATAACATCAATACGGAGCTACCTAGCTAATTGTTTAAATTGTTTAAGTGTGAATAGGTATTGTGGTAAATAATAATTATACTGAATTGATATTGAACTGACTCATTTTGAACGAAGGTCATATTTATTTTATTGTTGTTTTATCAATAATAAGCCCTGATCACTGGTAGCTTGAACCCTGTTTCCAATACCAGTGGGTTACTACTACTCTAGTGAGTTTGTTTGTTATGCTTTCATGCTAAAACGGCTGAACGGATTTGGATGAAATTTGGCACATGGGTACACCATGACTTGGGTTAGGACATAGGATACTTTTTATCCCAATATTCCCACGGGATCGGAACTTATGCGGGTGAAACCGCGGGGTGCAGCCAGTTTTTAATAATTTTGCTTTTTAAAAATAGTATCTTAAATGGTGTAAAGTGAAATAATAATAAAGCCTTATTGTTTTTTATTTTGTATTTATTTAATTTATTACTAAAGTTATTATTTTGAAGTGGGTTGTAATTTGTAAAGTACGTACTTCTACTAATAAATAAAAAAAATAAGTTAGTTTAAGTAAGTACTTAATTAAGTAAATATTAAATTATTTATCAATCTAACTATGTGAAATAAATTAATGCTTGTGCAATGAAGAGGCTTTTGTATAAAAAATATATAAGTAAATATAGGATAGTCTCTTGTGAATTTTTTTAAAGGAACTGGATGAATTAAATTCTCTACCTGGTTGGTAAAAATTACACTAATAAAAATAACGAATTTTTTGATGCCCTATGATTCTTTCCCCTTTTTTTAATATATTTTCATGTACATATTTTTATTATTCTTTTAGGGCTGTTAGCATATTATATTATGTAAATATTAACTTGTGTAAAAAAAAAACTAAAAGGAATTAAAAAAATAAACCCCTAAGACAACACACTCACCAAATCATTATTGTAGGTAACTAACGTGCAGTTACCAACTTTGTACCTAGATATTGTGTGAAATAGGTAATAAATCTAAAGGGCACTGTGTTTAATTACATCGTGTACGAGTATTTTTTAAAAACTTAGTTTAGAAAATAAAAAGCCTCAGATACTTATCTCAGAACCAAAACGTTTATTATTATTTTAACTTGAAATAAAAAGAAAGCTAAGAGTATTGATTTTTTGAAGAGTAAAACAGTAACTAATATAATTAAACAACATCATAAAAGTAAATTAAACTGCACCTATTCTGGTTTAAGAGTACCTTTAGCGGCTTTTTATTGCCATAAACATTTAAATTCATATCAATTCATTATAAGATAAACTTCAACTGAGTGTCGGATACCAAACATACAAAGATGCTGACAGAAAATAGTAATAAAATTAAACAATACTTACATAACACATGAAGAATCCCAAATGCATCACTTTGCTGTAATTGCCGATTACAGTTTATCACAAATAATTGGAAAAATAAATCCCACAGTGCGTGTAAAAGTATAAACTTATATTCCAAGCAACATGACACTTTACTTTGACATAAAACAAAACGGAACTCGAAACGAAACGAAACTGAATGAATGAAAGCGAATGAAAAGATTGAAAGGCACGCACAAGCAGTGTTGCCTGTTAAAAACCAATCAACTCCAAATCGATTTCTTATCGATAAAATGAAATTATTAATTTTATCAATAAAAAGTGCCCTTTTTGTATATCCTAACTAATGCTAGGTACACAGTTACATACACAGTGACTTTACACGTAGGCAACTCATTGGCGATTTAATAATCTCAAGTCCACACACAAATGTTGACACCCATCGCCAGCGAATCAGCGATGTTGTTATAAAACCTTTTTAACTTTTTTTTCTCCCAAAATCTAACGCATGCGCGCATTGAGCGATATGTCAAAAAATGCAGAAAAATATGTATATGTCACCGTATAATTATGAACTTTGTTATCGATCGGTATTATTTCCGTTAGTTATAAACTGTCTAAAAATTTGAACTGTGACAAATCATTTACAATTTAACGCATAATTTTTCGATGTATCCATGAAAAACGAACAAATTGTGAACAGCAGTGCTATTCTGTAAAAATCTCACCGTGAACGCTTAGGTGAAGTGAGCTTGAAAGTGAGCTGTCAACAGTGTCAATCCCTAGCATAAATGGTGGAATGACAGCTCACTTCACCTAAGCATTCACGGTGAGATTTTAACAGAATAACACTGCTGGTAACCAACTTGTTTGCTACGTAATGCACCTTGCGCTAATATTAAATAGCCTGCGTGGCTGCGAGCAACTTGGAAGTAGCGCTCGCTCGGCTCGCGCGTGGTTGGTCACAGTTCTAACCTGACCTAACCCATTTCACCCAGATCACAATTTTTTGACAGTTTTTATTCAAACGAAAATAATACCGATAGATTATAAACTTACGGTTCTCACAATCTTACAGTGACCTATCTAATAGTGACAAAGGAAATTAGAGGCACTTATACCAAAGTCGAAATAGTATATCCTTATTTACATATTTCTCCACAATTTTTTTCAACCGAATGTGATAATGTAAAAAAAAAAATAACTGAAATGGTCATGAAATGGTCAAACTTTTAGGGGTATGAGGAACAGGTGGTAAAGTTCACTCATCCACCATAGAAAAGGGAGGATTCTTCGACCAGACGGGTATTGTGTCTGGCGGGCAACTGCCCCATCGGTTTGAAGTTGAAATCTTGTATGTATGTCGATCGCTCGGTAAACTCTAACTGCGCGATGCAGGATTTGTGTGACGTCATGTCTATGATGCGTAGTTCGTATGTGGCAGTGGCAGCGGTTAAGCTACAAACTGAAATCAATATACGATACCTAAACCCATTATACCGAAAATAAATTTATTAAGTTGATCCCTAAGTCTATGAAGATCGATTTTCAGCCCACTGTGTGATGTTGTGACAGCTGAAAGGACGTGTAATGCAGACCTATGATGATGACACTACTTTGCCGACAAGTGCTTTTACTTACTCATTTCCCACTCGAAGTCACTTAAATGCGATAGTGGCGCTCTAATTGTTTCCAGACCCTTGTTTGCCAAACTGTAGCTTCTGCTTTTTTGTGTTGCTAGTTTATGTTGATTAGAATGAATCGTGAACCTCGTTGGTCTAGTCACAGATAATAATAATACTGTCTAGTGATCGCAAACGCTACTTCTGGACCATGAGGGTTGGATTCACAGGTCGAGCAGTGTAATTGGGTTTACCATCAGGAATTGCACATTTTTTTTTACACAACGTGATCAAGTCATTTCAAAGAAATAATAACAATAATTATTATTATTATTTCTTTGAAATTACTTTATAGTTTGACCAATACCGCTGTACCGCGCCTTAGGAAGGCGCGCGGTGAGACGGGGGAGCAGTGCAGGCCGCTAATACGTCAAAGCTCTCGGCGCACGGCGGCAGCGCGGCGGCGGCGTCCCGCCCACCGCTCATTGTTCAACACTGCCCCCCGCCTCGCCGCGTATTCCTAAGGCGCGGTACAGCGGTATTGGTGAAACTATAGTTCACGTTCTGTGCTTTTGTTAACCGACTTCAAAAAAAGGAGGAGGTTCTTAGTTCATCGGAATATTTTTATTTCTATTTTCACTTTGTAGTTTGGAAGTCAGTTGTGTTTTTTTTTTGTTTCATACTTTTGTGAGTTCGATTGACATTGAAGTTTGATTGACATTACATGCTCTGTGATTGACATTTGAAGTTTTGTTTCTTTTGGACTTTTGGGTTGGGTTTCTTTCTGTCTGAATTTCCCGAAAAAAAAGAATGTTTATTGCTTTGGGAAAAAAAAGCTTGAATATAGTAAATAATCATAAGTGTATTCATGTCGAAAGTAAATAAAAATAATTTGTTCATTAAGATTTAAGATAGCACTTCATGATCACATTCTTTACAGGTGAAAAACTTGTTGTTTAGATGTCTGTAAATTAAGTTGATTATAAAACGTGATAATGATGGAAGCAGACTCCACGACATACGACAGTAGCACAAAGACAGAAATAACCGAGCCTACTCTACCATTTAACACATTACCTGGGTAAGATATATTATCTTCTAATACTTTCAATTATGACTAGAAAGTGAAAGCAATTTTCGACTTCAGTACTTTCAAAGTACATACTACCGTATTGGACTGCCTCGTTAGTCTAGTGGTTGCAGTCATAGTGTTATTGAGTTTTCCATCTGGAATTTCTCAGTAACCCGTTTGATAATATTAGGCCCGCTTTTATTACACGGTACTTAAATAACTGGCGAATTGTGGGTGTCCACCTCTGCCCAACTCTTCGAGGAAACAAGGTGTGATGTTATGTTATTATCATATTCAGGTAGAGATGTCAAGTATTTTCTCCTATTTACTTGACTACCATGTAGCTGTACTCATCATTTATAGCAATTATTGTTTTATAATGTGGGCCCATGTGCCAGCCATGAAACCTGATAGCAATTTCTTTTTAAATTTCCAGTAATCTGCAGCTGTACAAGGAGTTCACAACCAGCCATGGTGACCAGAGATTGGAGTGTCAACTGGTGGAAAGGCTGCAAACATTTGGACTTTTGCCTAAAGTAATGAAGTGTCCTTCAGACAAACCTGACTGTAAAGTCGTTTGTAGGACCGCTAGAGTTATAGACAGGTAAGCAGTTTTGCGCCGACTTTGATTAATGTCCAATTATTAATCCATTATTATTTTCTTGTAATCATTTGGTGAAGCTTCCGTCTAAAAACATCAAGTCTACTGTCTATGTATAGTCTAGTCTATTTCACGAGTTAAAATAGGCCACATATTGGTGGTCCAATCTTAAAATGTTCAACAGTTAAACACAAATACTCCACCCATATAACTAGGCTGAACCATAAACTTAACCCATAGAGTTTGCTTGAAGGGTTGCTGTTTCTTTAACTTAACTTACAAAATACTTCCTGGATTCTAGACAGTAAATTGCTTTGTTTCTTTATCCTAACTATTAAAACTATTGCCTAGAGCAGTGGTTCCCAAACTATGCATCGCAAGCGAATATTGGGTGGACCTTTAAAATTGATTTTCAGCTATGATTAATACTAAAACTAAATACCTAAATAAATTGGACGTATCTTTGCAATTAAAAGTAAACTAAAATTGAAGTTGATGCTAAAGCTATAATGACAAAAAAAAAAAAAAACAGTGGCACTCCGGGAGTGCCGACAGAAGTGAAAACTTGATAAAAAAATCGGCACTGCGGTAATCAACGCGTTGATGTCTTTTACTCCACGCACCGCGGTAATCAACGCGTTGATGTCTTTTTAATGGTCAAAAGCTGGTGTCGTAACAGTGTCGCGAAATCAATTAGTCCCATCTCAAAAATGCCGAACGCGCCTAAAGAAGTTTTCACTTCAAAAATAGGAAACAAATACATCCTTCTCATTGAAATAGCACTCCTTGTATTTAATTAAGTTTTAAAATTTTCGATTGGAACTGAATGTTTTTTTCTTATTTAAACAGTCCTTTGTTCATTTAGTTAAGTATGCCTCTTTTTTCACAATGACAGCCAAGAGGTGAGTCCCGAATTTAGAAGTTTTTGTTAGATGGGTCGGGGTCCAGTCAACTTTAAGAACCACTGGCCTAGAGACTCTAAACTAGGCCATAGTCATTATTTGTATGGCATAAAACCAGCTGTAGCAGTAATTTTTGTTAATTTCATTTTTCAATTTCCAGAGTGCAATGGATATGCGAGGGATGCAGCAAGAGGCAGCCGATAAGGACTGGCTCCTTCTTCTTCCGCCTTCAGTGCTCCATACTGCAAACTATGCAGATCATACTGGCCTGGAGCGAAGATGCCGACATGGATGTGGCTGCAGCTAATTTTGGTAAAATTTGAAATATGGATTAGAAATAGGCTTGTCCCCTATTCCATGGGACTTAAAACATATCTGGCGATATGTGGGTGTACTATAAGGACACCTCTGCCAAACCCTTTGGGAATTACAGACGTGATGTTATATGTATTATTTTTATTCAGTTATTTATTAAATATAAAAGGTTTAAGGTCATAGCACACATTAACTCGGAAAGGGATCGTCACCGTATCGCCGCAGTTCGTGAGCTTGTCCCGAGGCGAGGCGATTACGTTATGATTCCGATTAGAGTGCGTAGTAGGGAGTTTCATACAAAGAATACTGAATGGCTCGAGTTGATACGGTGACGATCCTTTTCCGAGTTGATATGTGTGCTATTTCCTTAAAGCTGGTACTGCACAGAGATAGATTATACAATATTTTAAAACCTAATAATTTTATTACATTTTTCATGCTATCCATATTAAGTTTGAGGTAAGCTGTTTATGTTGATGTTATGTGTTTGTATGTAGGTATACAGTATAAATAATTTGTTTTTCAAAATCCTCGTTTCCCATACTTTCGTTGGAAAAATCTGTAGTTTGACTTCCACAGCATCTGTTCAAGATTCACAATATATGTGTATTTAAAAAAAAAATCACTATCATTATTTTTATTTTAAAGTTTTTCAAATTCAATCTCTTTGTATATAGACTGAGATGATTTTATATAAAAAAAAATCATACTATAATTCTTCTAGTACCACATGATATACAAAATTAAATGAATTCTCCAGCTTGTCCATAACACGTCCTTAATTCCTTCCAGGTATTAAACCAAGAGTAGCTACTCTAATCTTCGACCGCCTCGACGACCTAGCGATAACGGAACATAACAAAAGCAGGCTGGGCGGTGAGAACAGCGTGGTACTAGCAGAGATGTACCCAGACTGTGTGAACAGACTGTCCCCTGATACTACAGACCAGCCACATGTGCATAGGATATTGATGCTTGCGGACACTAATGTAAGTATCAGATTACTTACAATAATATTTGTCATAGTCCTTTCTTTTTCTATTCGTATTGTGTCAGATGTATAGTAAATAGGCTACACAATAAAAGTTCACGCCTTGGTAAATAGATTTGCCAAGATTAAATTTAAAATTAATTACAAAAAAAAAATACAATATTTAAAAAAAAAAAAAAAAAAATCTTCTATTACCACATGTTATACAAAATTGAATGAATTCCCCAGCTAGTCTATGATACGTCCTTAATTCCTTCCAGGCATAAAACCAAGAGTAGCAACTCTAATCTTCGACCGCTTCGACGAAAATTAATTAATAATTTTATTCTTATTTATTTTACATTAATTTTGAAGATTAGATTTGACTGTGGTGCTAGCTTTAGCTTTAGATATTATCCCACGGAGATATGCTACCGGGATAAAAAGTAACCTGTCTTAACCCAGTACCCATATTGCGTAATACACGATCAATCACAATCTGTTTCGATTTGAAACAGTTTGCTAATCCATTGCTTCATAAGTTGGAAAAAACAATCTGCTCAACAACGTAAATAACGCAATGAATGTTTTTGAACTGTTAAAATGAAACAAATTAGTCATAATCGTTTACGAAAATAAGTTACGCAATTAGGGGGTACATCGAAATCCATTTAGCCGTGAAAAGATAACAACAATTGTAGGTAATTGTTTCTATGTTATTGGTGTTGTACCGTTTTAATTAACTATAAATAAATAAATAAATAAACAAACAGACAGAGTCAACTTCGCATTTATGTAATACGAGCTTCCGCCAGCGGCTTCGCCCGCGTGATATCTTTATAAATTGTAGCCTATGTTACTCAGTGATAATATAGCATTCAAATGGTGAAAGAATTTTTAAAATCGGTCCAGTCGTTTTTGAGTTTATTCATTACAAACAAACATAAAAAAATCGGTTTATTCCAGAAATCCCCACTGGTTTAATAAACTCAGCCTTTTTTCTAATATTTTAGTCGTTTTTGGCGTAGGGGATCACAGTTCTAACCTAACCTTTTAACTAGTGGAGATTTTTGGAAAAAAAAACAATTCCCACTGGTGGGGATTTCTGGAATATACTAAAAAATTAAATCTTTTCTCTTTAGAATATTAGTTTAGAAGTATGGATTTGACAAACTGGTTATTTTTATTTTACAGCATATTCCCACATCTTATTGGCTGCATGTTATGAAAGATGATAACAAAAAGAATGCAAGCGGGGGGTACCCTGATACTCAGGTAATATTTTATTCCATCCATTCCATGTCTTTTATAGTTGGTTTCAGAACTTATGTGAGTGTACAGTCACTTAGGCAAAATTCAAATAGAAATTGTCTCGTGAAATAACCATTGCAACTTTGAGAAAATACTATTTCATAATAGAATAGTTTCGAGAATACTATGTTCGTAACAATACAATTTCTATCAATACTTAGAGGAAAATCTCTTTTGAATCTTGCGTAATGTAACGTATTCATGCTTGTGACTGTACATGTCATTGATGACGACGATGACGAGACGATGCACTTGGAGTGGAATTACTGTACCACAATAGTGGTATAGTAGTTTTATTCTGGGTGCATCGTCTTCACATATAATTATTTAACTAATGTACGTACACACGGCTACACATCAAGCTATACATTTCCAGTATAAGCTGACCTCGCATTGTACGGAAACCCTTTACAATGCGAGATCAGCAGAAACTGGAAATGTATAGCTTGATGTGTAGCCGTGTGTACCTATAAAAACTATTGTAAAACATTTTAAAAGAGTAACGGTGGAGTTTCTTGCCCATTCTTCTCCATACGAAAACTACCTTTTGGAAGAGGCGATTAGAATCAATTCTATAATTTTGTAAATTCTGACGTTCAAAAGTGCCATACATGGGCCTATTTGATATAAACAGTTTGACTTTGATTGATAGATAGTTAGAGGGTTCCGTATCCGTAGGGTGCCAAACGGAACCCTATTACTAAAGCCTCCGCTGTTTGTCCTTCTGTCAGTCAGCGGGTTGTATCTCATAAACCGTAATAGGTAGACAGTTGAAATTTTCACAGATTGTGTATTTCTATTGCCGCTACAACTACAAATAAAAAATACCATACAAGAAACGTGTTTTTTTAGGCGTTTTTTGCTCGATTTTAATACGGTACGGAACCCTTCGTGTACGAGTCGGACTCGCACTAGGCCGGTTTATATAACTATAACGCCAACGTCTACAGGAATAGTGCTTTTCAATTAATTTGGCAAAATGGCACCAAGTCGTCACAACAACACTACTATACAACTTGTCCATATGGCAACTCTAAGATAGGTTGTGAATGTTACAGGCGTTGACATCGGAAGTAGAAGAAGTAGTACGTAGAGCAGTAATACCAGGCTCTTTGGTGGTGACAGGCAATAACGTGCCTCTCATTGAAGGCTCCTCCTCCATACAGCAGCTGTTGCAGCACTGCGATGCTGATATGCAACACTTTTGTGAGTATGATACTGTATTTCATACATAGTTTCTTATAATTAATACCATTCAAACTAAGGGCCCGATCACACACCAAACCACAACCACACCACACCCACACCACACCACAACGACAATACGTGGAAGGGCGCTAATATGTATGAAAATGAATAGTTTATCCACACGGTCCACACTTTATACACACCGTCATAATCAACCGTGTCGGTGATACCGACCATATCAAGGCCCCGTCACAGCCACAACGCAACCACCAACGACAGTGTGCACTAGCCACATCGCAATAACAACGTTGTGTCGACGCGACGACACTGTCACAGCCGGAGTAAACCTGTCTGTCTTGCAAACACTAACGACAACTCAACCACATCGAAATTTTGTAGTTATCACAACGCAACTGCACGAAATTGCAGCGACACTATCCACACGTAACCACTGCTTGCCCACATTTTATCGCTGCGATGTTGTCTGATTGTGGTACGTGTGTTTGGGCCCTTAAGCTGTAGGTCATAGGTCCCGATCACACATACTACAACCGTAAACACCCCACAACGACAAAACGTGGTCAGGCGCGAATTTGTATGAAAATTAATAGTTTATGCCGTCGAAATCAACCGTGTCGATGATATCGACCACGTTGGAGCCACAACGCAACCACAACGATCTGTCTGTCTGCAAACACTAGCCACAACGTAACCACAACGCAACTGCAAGAAGTTGCAACGATTCTATACACACGTAACCACTGCTTGCCCACATTGTGTCGCTGCGATGTGGTTTGCTTGTGGTATGTACGTGTGAACGGGCCCTTACTCAAAACGAAATCGAACCTCCCTTTTGCTCCGTTAGTTGTAAGAGGAAGGTATAAAAAAGTTATATCGGAAATTGCTCAGGACTTTTAATCATTTCACTTTTACCAGGTGATAATACATTCCTCAAATGATCAGAATTTCCGAGTAGTGTGTCGCCCGTAAAGAAATAAGCTAAAATTAAGTGGTCTGAGAATACGGTATAAGACCATGCCAGATAGACTATTGCGGGGGTATTACCGTTTGCTGCACACGCAGATCGATCACTGAACAATCCTCGGTATTGTGGAATTTACTGTTTATATCCGATCACCTTATTTTGTGGAGCTCGTCGCTATGTAATAACAGCCGCACGGGTCGATCCATCAGGTTAAGCTACGCTGGCCGGTGTTGGTCCATGGGTGACCACCTTTACATACCGAGACTCTTCCGTGCCTCGGAAAGCACGTTAAGCTGTTAGTCCCGGCTGTCATTCCTGGCTCTTTGACAGTCGTTACGGGTCGTCAGAAGCCCGAAAGTCTGACAACCAGTCTTACCAAGGGGTATCGTATTACCCAGTTACTGGGTTGTGGAGGTCAGATAGGCAGTCGCTCCATGTAAAATACTGATATTCCGCTGCATCCGGTTAGACCGGAAACCGACCCCAACGTAGTTGAAAAAAGGCTAAGCAGATTGATTGATCCGATTACCTTATTTTAAATGCTCTTCCTAATTCTCCGTTTAAATATCATAAAACAAAATTTGTTACAAATTTCGCAGTGAGTACCCGCATCTGGAGTCAAGCCGTCTCAGTATGTTGCGCGTCCCGCTCAGTCTGCAGCGAAGGCCTGCCGATCGTGTCCTGCGCAGCTACAGTACAGCGGTACCTGACAACTGCGCTGTACAGGCTAAGACACGATGACGGCTTCTTTAACCATGTGCTCAGTACTATCATTGATGAGTATACTGATAAGTACGATAGCTAACATCATGACGGACGTGATATTATATGTTTTGGGCAGTTGTCTTGAGAGCAATGGGATGATGCCTGGCTCAAAAAAAAGGGGTTTAGTCCGTCAGTCAGATAATAAAAAAAATATATTAGACACGTATTTTTTGCTATATCATGTTAAAGAAAGAAAGAAAGAACAACGACTTCCAAAAAAAACACTACAAAGTGAAAAATAATTTCTGAAGTCGGTGTCTTTGGTTTAGAATTTTCGTTTTTTGCCACCGACTTCCGAAAAAATTTTTCACTATGTAGTGTTTTTTTGGAAGTCGGTTGTATTTTTTTTGTAAAAAGTTTTTATTTTTCACTTTTTAGTTGTGGTACCTACCCCACATAAATTCGAATACCACTACCTGCTATGTAAATAACAGTGACAGGAACTTATCATATCATCCACATACTAAGTGGGAAAAAATACGTATTATTGAAGCTAACTCAAAAACTACCCAAGCAAACTTAATAGAATTTATATGGGACCACCTCTGAAGTATGACCTACCAAACAAAAAAGAATCATCAAAATCAATTCATAATTGGCGGAGTAATCGCGTAACAAACATACAAAAAAAAAAACAAACAGTCGAATTGAGAACCTCCTCCTATTGGAAGTCGGTTAAAAATAGGTTTATTCGTCACAGAAACACGTGCATACATAAAAGACAAGAGTAATCAGAAAACAACACAAAGTACATAACAAATTACGAGCACAGAACAGAAATTAAAATATTATGTAAAAAATTACTTAGTTAAAACGCATTAAAGTTGGGGAGTGGGGGTCGCCACGTCACAAGTAAGTATAAAATCTACTTTCTCGTGACGTCATAGCACATTTTAACTCAATGTATCGCCGTAATCTTTAGATAACGTAAAAAATGAAAAAATACGCGTAAATTATTTTTTTCAATACCGACATGACGGACAAAAAAAAAATTCTTTAGTCATCATCGTTATTCTCGTATTTAAAAAATGATAGTAAAAAAAAATATTCGGTACCTACCTAAAATAGATAAATGAAGGCGCGTTCACCTTAATTTAAACAGTGATTTGCTCTGAAATGAGATTGAGGCTAGATTTTGAACGAGATACGAGAAAAACTTTTTACAAAAAAAAAAACTACCGACTTCCAAAAAAAAACACTACAAAGTGAAAAATAACTTTAATTTCGGAAGTCGGTGTCTTGGGTTTTGTGTTTTCGTTTTTTGCCACCGACTTCCGAAATTAAAGTTTTTTTCACTTTGTAGTGTTTTTTTTTTTGGAAGTCGGTTGTTTTTTTTTTTGTTTTTATTTTTCACTTTTTAGTTGTTGTACCTACCCCACACACATTCGAATACCACTACCTGCTACCAGTGACAGGAACTTATCATATCATCTACACACTAATTGGGCAAAAACTACCCAAGCAAAGTTAATAAAATTTATATGGGACCAATTTGGGAGCATACCCTTTCAAACAAAAAAATAATTTTCAAAATCGGTCCACAAATGACGGAGAAATCGGTGGACATACATAAAAAAAAACAAACATACGCGACGAACATATAACCTCCTCCTTTTTGGAAGTCGGTTAAAAAGTCTTCTTATCTTCTGGTTTTTTCTAACTTTGTGATATGATTCCTGACACTGGGATAGTTATTCCAGATTGGATGTTTTGTACTTTGATATTTCGAGCATAATGCTTTTGTCATATAAATGTGTGGTTAGACAATAAGGTGTTTGATATTTTACTGTTATAAAACTATTACTGTTGTAAGTTACATAATTATAATTGAGTTAACTTTACTTTATCAAGTGTTCAATTAGTTGAACACTGTTGTTCGCTACTGTTATATTGCCTGAATAGATCATACATTAATTTCAAATGTTACACACGCAACATAGTCAGGCCTGTGATTGTTAATATTTTACAGTAGAATCTTCCATTATTTACGTTAGCGTGGCATGACCACCATAGAAATGGGTTTTGTCGACGGAAGAATAGACAAAATGACAGATTGTAATCGTGAATCTGTCATTTTGTCTATTCTTCCGTCGACAAAACCCGTTTGCGCAGTTTTGTTAACGTGTTGCGCTGTTGCCTCGAGTTATGTTGCGCGGATCCGCAATTGAGTCGTCAACTGTTGATGCATTATTTAAGAACCCCATTACAATCTCAACGTATTGTACTCATGTTAAGATATTAATTTAGAATTAGGATATTAAAATAATTATAGTAACTTTTGTGCCTTTATAATGTACTGTCTTCCTAAGTGCCTTGTGGTTGGATACTGTATTTTAGTAATTTTTTGTTATTATTTTATGTGTTTGATACTGAAACCTGTCATAATATTCATTAAACGTGTCGTCAACGAAGTTGATATTATGTTTGTGGTTTGTAAGTAGTATATAATTCAAAATACATTTACAGTTTGCCGTCTGTGCCTCCTTCGAGCGTTATTCATATTATGTGTTAAGAAATATAGTTTTATCGAATTAACTTGTTTTAAAACAGTTGTGCTCAGTGTGCAAATATGTGCAACAGAGCTTGTAATACTTGTTTTGTAAAAATAATGGTAAGTATTTGGTAATTTTGAAGCACAAAAGTCTTCCCGCAATGTTTTAACACATTAGGTACCTTTGTTAGATTATGACTAAATAAAGCAGTGAAAAATAAGTCTGAAATAAAAGAAAGTATTTTTGTACCATTAAACATTGTTTTTTATTTATTTTACATTTTCACCATGAATGGGCAAATTGAGAAAACTTTAAATTTGGAAGTTTAGGAGAACGGGTCTGTTTTCAGTCTTCGGATGGGCATTTTCCACAAGATGAATAAAAACCGGCCAATGCAATCTGAATTGAAAATGGTTCTTACACACTCAATAAAAATAAATAAACGCCTACCCAACGTCACCCTACACCATCGGGTAGGGGAGGTACCTACCCAATTTTTATTTTAATGTTTTTATTTTACCACTTTCTCGGCGTGATTAATAAAAAATTGTATGAAAGTATCAGCCAGATAAGATATCTGGAGGTAAACAAAAAACATGTTTCATATCGTCGCCGTGTAGTAAAAACCTCTTTAACGAAAATTCAAGGTTTTTTTATTTTATTTCTTGAGTAAATAACACTAAAGTATACATAAAACATTTGAACAATATTGTAGCCCACAACGCTGTTCACAGATTAACTGTGGAAAATAATATACAATTAATTAAACGCTAGGGTAATAAATACATAATAGGTATTATTAAAAACTAAACTTGCTTAACTATCATGTTTAAGCATTGCCTTTGTACGTATTTTTCTGTTCCTTTCTTCTTGTCTGTTTATATGTGTGTGCATAAATGGTTAAATAAATAAATGTTTGTCTATTATTATAGTGCACCCACATTTCGCCAGTTATGTTTAAGTCCAACTTTAGAGGGCGACAAATTGGCGGCGGTGATCTCTCACGTCCGGCATTGGTTCGGAATGAGAAGCCGTCACCTCCTGCGAAGCAGTAATGCTCGCGAAGGAGGAGGCGGAGCGCGTGAGGGAGGCAAATTTCGCGCCCTTGCGCCCCTTACCGCCGCAGGAGGAGACGCCCTGGGCGTCGGGAATCGCAGGCAGATTTCCGGCCACCGTAGGCGCGGGCTTGCGGACGGTGAGCAATGGGTAGCTCGCCGTCCGATAAGGACCAAGCCCGGGTCGACGCCGTTGTGTTCCACGCGCGCCACAAAGAGATGTCAGCGGAATTGACGGGGTCCGCTAGGGCCGATGCCTGCCGGGGCTGCGAAGAAGTCCGAAAGGGAGATCGTGGCCCCCGGCAACATGGCAACCGAACACGGGTGGGTTTTAGTCAGTAAGAGTCTGACACGCCCTCCTGCTCCACCCAGAGCGGGAGAAGTTATTTGATAATATCCCATACACAAAAAAAAAGGGGGGCGACAAATTCAAGCGTAGCAGACAAGTGCACCACCCAGCACACCGCAACTTTGCAATAAATGAGACGCGCAGCACTTGTAATCTTTCTATTTTTTTAATTTTTTACAACAGTTTTGGCACCCCTTTTGGATTGGCGCATTATCGATCGATAAAATTTGATTAATATGTGGTGGGAAAATTTTAATTCTGAGAATATTTGAATTTCGCGGGCTAACTTAGCGCATTCCTATAAAAGATTGGTGGGGGGCGGCAGACCGCAGTTTTTGTCCCGCCTCAAAAAAAATCTAGATATGGGGCTGGTCTTATGTAATAGGGAGCGAGCCTATTGCCCTCAACCGGGCTCAAATCCAGACTCCGGCCTGCTTCTGCGAAATTCCAGATGAAAAAACCCTATAAACACATTGCCCGACCAGGGAATCGAACCCAGGGTGTCATGCTCAGCAGTTGCGCTTGCGACCACTAGAGCAATGAGATATACTATTATGTGCAGTAAAAACCTCGTAGATATTTTTAAATTGTTTTTCAAATTTATTTGTAGGGTTATTAATCCTTTTTTTTTGGGTGGGGAATTGAAATGAAAAAAAAATGAAATGAAAAATGTTTTATTAATTATACAAGTAAAATTTAACAACTAGTGATTGGAGTCTCCTTTTAAGCAAAAAAGCCTGTGTTAGGAGACTCCGCTCTTCCAAAACTTAAAATAATAACATAGGATTACTTGTTTTAAGTGTTATAAAAACAGGCGGTTTAAAATAAAAAGAGAAAATTAAAACTAGACAAGAAGCATGCAAATGTGTGAGTGAGAGTAGGGGTGTGTGAATTTGAATATGAGGGTGCGTGAATGTGACTATGACTATGAAGGTGTGTAATGTGAAAATGGGGGTGTGTGAGTGTGAATACTAAGGAGTGTTACTGTGAGTATAAAGGTGTGTAAATGTGAATTTGAATGTTGAATGTGAGCATCGGTGTGTATGAAAGTTGAGTGATAGTGTGAGGGTTTGTTAAATTTAATGTTAAATACAGAGTGCGAGTAAGTGGCAATGAATGAATCAGACTGTATACGACAAGTACGAGAGATGAGAGCAGTAAGTGTAAGGCTTTATTTTATTCCAGTAGCTTCTCCGTGTCATCATACATAAGTAAGTGGTTTTATCCAGTTAGTTACTATTTTTTTCTTTTCAGGGTTAAGCTGGGATCAAATTTAAGAGTTTTATGTTTCCTGAGAATAGTTTTAACTATATATAGTTTGCGAACAGAGTGTAAGTTACTTATTTGATAGAGACTTTGAGTAGGGAACCTTAATTATCAAATAGTAACTTCTCCCACTCTGGGAGGAGCGGGAGGGCGTGTCATGTGTATCGTGTTGGATCATTCGGTTCCCTACAAAATGGTTGAGCTGGATGGGGCTGATCCACGCGTCATGTTCGTGAACGGGCGCCGTCAGTTGAGACTGGTCATCTCTTATCTGCCAGAGCTTATTTTTAAATTGCTTTGATTATTTTTTGTACATTGTTCTCACATATAGAAGCAACAAGAATAATGTACCCAGAATTTTGTAATATCTATATTTAAAAGAGTGGCCTTGGAGTTTCTTGCCCGTTCTTCTCCATAGAGATCTACGTTTTGGAATGGGCAACTAGCTTCAACTTTCTGACTAACTGACCGATTCTTTGACAATTCAAAAGTGCCTGTAAATGGTTTAATTGAAATAAATGCTTTGAGTTTGAGTTCAGACTCTTACTGAATAAAACTCACCCGTGTTCCTTCAGTTGCCTCATCCATACAGTGGCGGACTAAGCCTGCTGGGGGCCTGGGGCAGCAAAACTAATTGGGGCCCTCCCGTCCAGGAATGAATGTCGAAATATTTGGACCCGTATCATACGGGTACACGCCTTCCCTATTAATTCTTGCGGTTGGCTACATAACATTACATCAAGCCTGTTTTCTACGAAGGATTAGGCAGAAGTATGTAGTATTATATTATCTGTGGCAGAGGTATATCTCATAGTCTCTTTCCAGGCGAGGCAAGCTATAGAAACAGAAAACGCCTGGAAAAGCTACTGGTCCATGAAGGAACTATTCAAGGGCGAGTTGCCTATGGCTCTGAATCGCAGGCTTATGGACATATGTATTCCCGTCTTAACCTATGGCGCACAGACTTGGTCTTTGACTAACATCTAGAAGTCCAAACTCAAGGTCTGCCAACGAGCAATGGAGCGCAGTATACTAGGCGTTAAATTAACGGATCGTGTTCGAAACACATTACTGCGCTCTAAAACATAAATAGCTCAAAAGGCTGCCTAACTTAAATGGGACTGAGCAGGACATGTCTACCGCATGCCGGACAAACTGTGGGCCCAAATAGCACAGAACTGGTGCCCTGAGACAGTGAGGCTCGGTCGCGGCAGACCACGTAGGAGATAGCGGGACGAGCTGGATAGGTTCCGTCAAAACTGGAAGGAGGACGCGCGGGCTCTCGAAAGAAGGATTGGAGGGAGGCCTTTGCCCAGGAGTGGGACAGCGCAGGCTAGTAAAAAAAAAGAAATATATCTCATAGTAAACCTACACCCTTTTTTTTGCCAGTTATGTTTAATCCCCATGTAATAGGTAGGGGGTTCCCGGTAGGGGGGCGAGCCTAATTGTCTTCAACCGGGCACATATGCATACTCTGAGCCGCTACTGAAACATTCCTGATGGAAAACCCAATAACACTTTGAACGACTTGGCTATCGAACCTAGGACCTTATGCTCAGTAGTAGCGGTTGCGACCACTAGACAAAAGAGGCTATTATCTACTTATATCAATCTGCCTAGCCTTTTCCCAACCATGTTGAGGTCGGCCTCCAGTCCAACCGGATGCAGCTGAATACCGTATTTTACATGGAGCAGCTACCTATCTGACCTCCACAACCCAGTAACTGGGTAATATGATATCTCTTGGTAAGACTAGTTGTCAGACTTTAGGGCTTCTGACGACCCGTAACGACTGTCAAAGATCCACGAATGACAGCCGGGACTAATGGCTTAACGTGGTTTCCGAGGCACAGAGGAGTCTCGGTATGTTAAGATGGTCACCCATCCACAGACCAACCCCGGCAAGCGTAGCTTAACCTCATGGATCGAACCGTGCAGCTGTTATTACTTAGCCACGAGCTCCTCATATCTACTGCGATAAATAAATTAACCAACTGAAAGATCATTTTAAGCTTAGTTTTTAGGAACAATAACATCTATTAAATCTCGCATGGCATGGATCCGTGGGTAGGTAGTAGGTACACACGGCTACACATCAAGCTGTACATTTCCAGTATAAGCTGACCCCGCATTGTACGGAAAACCTATACTATGCGAGATCAGCATAAACTGGAAATTATAGCTTGATGTGTAGCCGTGTGTACACCTTATTCTATATCCCGTATTCCAGGTCCCGTATACCTAATTATCCTGGCCGTCAAAGTTATAGACTAAAGACAAGAACAGGTTGATGACTTACACAGTTCGTTACACACTATTTTTTATGTGTAATTTCTTTCGTCTCGCTTTCCTGCAATCTGTGGGAGTGATTTCGTGAAAAGGGACGGAAGTGTGTAACAGGAAGCCGGGGAAGCGTGCGATATTTGATTTGACCAATGAGCGCGCACGGTGCTAGAGTTGGCTGTCAGATGGTACCAACCAATTTTCCGAGAGGTTGAGGATTAGATGATGATGATGATGACGATGACCATGATGATGAATATTGTTTATATCATAAATGTATACGTCAGCCATGATGTAAGATGTTAGGTACACATCATGTGCGACTACTATAAGGCTCGCTCGTTTTTTTTTTCTGTGCCTCCGTAAATGCATGATGAACGTCGTGTTCGTCGTTAGTACTTACCTATAAGTAATTAAACTCCCACATTCCGTGCTAATCTGATGGGGGCAGGGGTTTATTAAATAAGCAAGCGGATCGGCGACTCAGCCGCAGTACCGTTGTCCCAAAGCTCCTGTTATCTGAGAAAACTGGACGATTTGCATGAGAATGCAACAACGGTGTTAAAGAATTCACTTTAAACTTTACCCACATTTAAAACCAGTTCCCCAATCTATTTAGAGCTTTTGCAGAACGGCATTCGGCAACAGAGAAAAATAAAGAGACCTTTTAACCTTTCTACACGAACAAAATACAGAAAGATCCCTAATTCTTTTAAACTTTGTGCTATGTATGCTATGTAAATATTATTTTGAAAATATTTTACAAATCGAAAATTTATAAATTTTGTGTTACAGCGACAACATTGACGAGTAATTAAAATAGCAGCTCAACATAATACGCTTGATCGCTGCAATAATCAAACAATACAATCTGGATGAGGTCTAGGGCTTCTAATTTTTAGCACATTTTGTAGTTCCAACGACTCTATTCAACATCCTGCTTTACGGCAATTTTACAACGAGACTATTCAACCGACATAAAATAAATCTAGGTGTGGTAGAAAGTAAGCTAGACCTGTTTGTGAAGACCTAACAGTTTCTAGCTCTTGTCTAGAAATCTGGTGTGTCGTTATAAGTGTGTAAAGTCGATACCTATATTAATTACTGTTATGACTGTTATTATTAATTTGACAGTACTAAACTAAAATTTAGCTTCTGTCCTTTTCTTAATGAAATAGAAAGAAAAAGATGCACTGAACTTAAATTTAGTTTAGTTTGTGAACAAGGGAATCGGCACCACTGAGTTTATGGAGAGAGTGAAGTTTTATGGAAGGTTCTTTTCTATGCAAGTTCCTGCACAACATCCACGGATGCCCAGAAAAATACCTACATTTTTGTTGCACTTTCACCTAACCCAAACTGGTCGATTATATCTCAAGCAATCTTTACGATATATATTACAACAATTGTTTTCAGTAACTAAGTGGATATGTGTATGCACTTTTTAGGGTTCCATAGTAAACAAGGACCCTTATAGTTTCGTCGTGTCCGTCTGTCTGTCTGTCTGCGGTCTAGCTCCGAGACTCTTAGTACTAGAAAGCTGTAATATGGCTTTTTTTTTTTACGTTGCCTTTCCTACGTAATCTGTGCCTACACGTAAGGTGGGGATGATTTTTTTTTTCTCATCTATCCCATAGTATGGGGCAGTAGCGAAGGCTCACGTTATGGAGGAGGGAAGCCGGAGCATCAAAAAAAAAAAAAAGACCTAATTTGTCAAAATAATTATATCGCTACCAATCCCGAACTCGTAAAACAGCTACGAATATGTTTTAAAAACCCTATATTCTATAAACAATCAAAGATAAGTAAACACGGGAACAATACATTTTATTAAATTTACGACTGCCAGTCAGTCATTGATATTTATCGTAAAGGGAAACATTACAATGTTTGAACGAACCATCGCGGCGTTTGTAATTTATAGTCACATCTGGGCGAGCACGTATTTTCAAAACTTAACCTTGAAAAGCATGTTTCTTCACAAAGTAATGTGTATTCTAAAACTATGACCATCCCAATAAGATCGTACTAATTATTTTCAAATCTACTCTAAATAAGTAATTTCAGCTTATTAAACTATCTACTTACCCCAATACCTAATTACAACGTACTTTATTTTCACATCCAATAAACTCAAAACACTATGTTAATCACTGTCCTATAACTACAAACAAATATTAATACTACTAGTAATGATAAACTAATGAATTCAATAAATACTGTGCGAAAGAAATGCAAATTAATATGGTTCTAATGCGATTACGTCAAAAAGCAACCACACATTGTCATACGAATAATGAAATGTTTACGAACTCCGAACTCCTCGCCAGTATTACGAAATTCAACGAAAACTACCGAATCAAATGCGTGCGCCAGAAAGAGGTGGTGTAATAGCAATAATTCCTTCTCGCTCCCGCGCGCACGTTTCTGCTACTATGTGCCTACAATAACTCGCTACAGACCGGCTTACCCGGCTCATAGAAACCGCGGATCACGTGACCGAAGTGACGTCATGATGACTTTATTTTTTGTAAGGAAATTGAATTTAGCATAAGCCGGACGCGCCTACGAGTTATTTTAGCGCAGTGTTTTGTTGTTGGGTTATTAAGACAGTGTTTAACGTATGTAGGCGTTTTGTAATAGGTATTTTAATTTTATTGTGTATCAAATACTTATAGTTGGATTATTCAATGACGATAGAGTGGTTGTGTTCCGAATTTCCAAAGGGAAGCCGGTAGGAATCGGCTTATATGGACGTTTCGCCCCTGGTATGGGGTGTCATTCTAAAGGTCGTTCAAAAATATTGCGAGTTCAAAAACCATTTTTGGATTCAGGAATCCGTTTTCGAAATATAATAATTATTAAGAAGTGCTATTTTTTGTTAGAGTTAAGTGTCGGACCCTGTCAGCCAAATGGTTGATTTTGGAAATGTGAAAAAATTCACTGCAGTAGTATACATAACGAAATTAAAAGGAAAACTATCACAGCTAAGTAGGCTTTACAAGTTAACGAGTAATAATCGACCAACTTATATTTGCAGTTGCAAAAACATATTTTCCCATACACTCCGTATGGGAGAACATGTTTTTGAACTATAAAGTTGAGTTTGTTTTTGGGATAAATTCATCCCAACTACGGAACCCTTCATTGTGCGTGGTCCGACATGCACTTGGCCGGTTTTTTTATTAGGTCTTAATTTTATTCCTACTTCCTGATAGGTAGAGCTGTACTGTATTGTATTAAGTCTAAAATATTAATATGTATGTAGTACCTAGCATTCATAGTTAGGTTTCACATATTATTTGTTTACGTAAAGATGGTCGGTAAATATTTTCTCATAATCATTGCGATACGTTGTAATCGTAAGTCCCGTTCAATACAGCATCTTTCCCCCAAACAATTAGCCCAGAAAAGGGCAAATAAAGTAAAATGTAACCGTTTTACCGTTTATCGGCGACGCGCGACGATGCGATACTGATGGCGCAAGTAGGTGGTCGATACAGTTAGTTGAAAGCTGTCCGGGGCCCATCAGCGACAGGTAGGTCCACCGCACCCGATCTGTGCCACCGAACGCCCATTAACTTATTATTAATTGGTGTTAACAAGATAGTATTTTTGTTAGATGAGGAAATATTTGGTTTGTTTAAAAGCTCGACTATCTAGGACATATTTGTTGCAATGAAAATTTATCACAAAGCTAAATTTGATTTTTGGATTCAATATTTTTCAGGATTTTCAGGGCCTTCAGAGATTGGTAGGTAGGTATGTGTGCTTGCCAGAATTTTAAGGATGCTAGAGTTACCCTCACACTGATAGGTATAACTGTGATGAAACCTTTATATAGTCTAAGAAATATAACTTTATATATAAGGGAATTACTAAATTGACAACATTTTGAAGATCTACTCACCAAAACTTGTAGGATCTCTTCATGCAAATATTCTATAAGATACGTTTCTTGCCCTTCGTTCATTTTCGTTTGACTGACGTTGGATTAATTATCAATTAATTAAATACCATAATTAATTTATCTTAATGATTCTATGCGCCAAACTTCAAGCCAAAATTAGTCGTCTATGGTCAAACATAACTTGTTGTCAATTCTTTTAGCCGTTAGGTTTGGATTCGATAGCAGAGGTTAACGGGTTATTGGGTTGAGTCGACGGCCTCATAATTTATAAATTCTAAAAATAGAATGTAAACAAAACATCTGACTAATCAGGAGTACGTTGTAGTTACTTATGGAAGGATAGGTTTACTTGTTGTAGTTAATGGGAATTAGTTGTAAAATAATGTCCGTGTTAACATAACGGATGATACCTGTATTTATTACACAATTCTGTTGTGTTAATACCAGTTTAACTACGACGGGTCGCGCGGTTAGTCCAAGCCGCGTCTGGCTGTACCGCTATCTGGGCAAATAAATAAAAGATGCAGCGGAGAATGGATACATAGCGGGTCCCACAGTCGCAACAGAAGTTCAGTGCGCCCACAGACACCTTCCGCGATGGTCAACTACAGACGAGTGGTATGCGAGGTGGCGCTGATGGCCGCGATGGTGGCGGTGGTGACAGCTGCGCCAACGCCCGACTGCGCCATGAAGCACTACGACCAGCGACAGAATGGTACGGAGAACTACAGGCTGAACATCGACGGTGTGGTGATCGCGGTAGCTCCCGCCGAGTCCTTAATCTCTGCCCTCGGAGACATGGACGACCTCCTAGATCTCGCCATGGAGGAGTACAACACTGAGTACAAGCCCAAGCCACCCCAAGGTTCCCCGTCTAATTCGCCGTCAATCCAAGTGATTTCTCTGCCGGTGCCAGAAGTTAAGCCACAGGAAGAGAAGCCCGCGGAGGAGAAGCCGCAAGAAGTGAAGCCTGAGGAACCAGCGAAGCCCGCGGAGCCTACATCCCCGCTGAGTGATGTCAGCATGGGCAACGAGATGAAGATCCAGAAGAAGGACGCGTCGCTGAGGAAACAGGAGAAAGCACAAAGGTAAAAACTTTAATATCTGACTAAAAATATTGGGACTTCATGCTACTTTTCGTGTACCTAAAGGTACTTCTATCTACTCCTGTGGAACTCTCAGAAGCTAAATCAAGTCAAAACCTAGTATCCGATATAAAACTTCTTCTAAACTGTGAATTTCTAGGTCCAAAAACTCAATAATTTTAATAGTTGTGCATGATTCTTTTAACTTTTGCGGGAAAGCAAAAAACTGATCCATTGAACTATGTTTTTCTTTTTCTTCCCAGATAATCGCGAAAATATAGTTATCAGGTAAAAATCCTTTCCTTTATTTTGTTAAGCTCATTTGGAATCATGCAAAACTATTCATTAATTTTAAGGAATTTTATTTTAATACTGTTTATGTTATTCCTTATTTTAAAATGATCGAAACTATATTCAATTTTAAATAAGATTAGACATTTAAACAAACCTTTTTTACAGTCCGTTAAACCGAATTTGACTTCTAAACCGTAATCATAAGGATGGCATTAAAAGCAAAAAGTGGTTACAATACCAAGTGTTTGCTGCATCTGCCATTTGTCATACCACTTACGCAATAGAAGTCAGAATCGGTTGAACGGACTGTAAAATGGTTTAGATAAATATCTAATCTTATTTCAAATGGACTATAGTTGATTGTTAGAACCTTTATTAATTTGTTTTTTTCTTTCTCAGACTGAAACATCGCCTGGCAAGCTTCCTGATGCCGCTACTGAGAAAAACCCGCCATCATTAACGACAAAAGAAGAATAATGTGTTCAATTAACGAGTAATCAATAGTTTTGTGGATTTAATTCCCGGTTTCTATATACAAAACGAATCGTTACAAATACCAATGGTAAAAGAATACGAAACTTTGCCTTTAGTAAGCCTCGTAAACGTAGTAGATTTTCTAGCTTTACATTCGCTGTAAACACTGCCTCATTATGGCTGAAGTGAAAGTGCAGTTTTAATATTAACTATTGGTAAATTATAGGAATCGGGCATTAAAAGTTACAATTAATCTTCAGTTTATTTAAGTTAATTTATTATATTGTGCGAAGACATAGCCATGGAAAGATGCATTTATATTAGTTTTTAAGTTAAATATATAAGTACGTAAGCGTGTACATTGTTTCGTTGAAAATAAATAATAATTCTTATTGAAAAATCCCTAAACCTTTGTTTCTTTGGATCCCAAAACATAATAAAGTCAATACCTATGTATATGACTTACAGCTATCTTTGAGTTACTCAAACAAAACATCCATGCTGTAAATTAAATAGAAATATTCAATTATTTCTGTTAATTGAAAGAATATCTCGAATTAAATCTACTGAAAATCTCAATGATGTCTAGACTAAACCCATATTGATGAGCTAGAAGGTGTTAAATTCAATGAGCTGCTGATAATTATTCACGGCAACTAATTGATTGATACGATGTTGGTGGCATACGTCATATCTAATTAATTTATGATGTAACCCCAATAAATAAAATAGATTTAAAAATAATCGAAAAGCTTTTATTCAAAGTTTAACTTAGAGCTTTTCAATTGTCATGTAGACGATTGAAAAGCTCTAAGTTTAACTTAGAGCTTTACATAACTTAGATAGCATAACATAGTTCTTATAAAGCACTCGGTCTAAAGCCAACCCTTTTATTGCTAAGCAGTTTTTTGCTTTTTAGCTTTCTGTAATCTATAATTTATTCAATTTCGTACATGGGATAGATACATGTAAAAACTTGTTAGTATATAAGTATGATTAAAAGTTTACCAATGATTATGATCGTTAACGTTTATCAAAAATTCAAGCAAATAATCATAAAAAAAAAATTCACAGGCTATTGACGTTCGAAAAGTTTCATGAATTTTTGAAATATTTCACTTCACTTCATTAAGGCTTCCGCAAACAGGCGCGACGCGACTCTAATAAAACAATTTCTAAAAAACTACACGGTAGAACAATTACCGGTGTCGCGCCAGTCTGCACGAGCCTTTATTAAAAGCTTTTGCACGTTAAGGTGGAGCACAGATGACACACTTTTTGTGCGATCGAGTCTGTGGCGCACAAAATGTCTTATTTGTCCCCGATGTTTTTCCGAATGCAGGTTATTCTATATAGGATGTGTCGCTCGATAGTAATTTCCGTCAATTAAAAATTTAATTTAGGAACCATTCCGTAGCCCACATTACGAATAAGATAGGAATTCGAATGTGTGCCACAGACTCGATCGCACAAAAAGTGTGTCGTCTGCGCTGCACCTAAGGATTTCTCATGCACACACAAACCGGAGTGCCTGAATAGATTATTTTTTTCTATTTAGTAAAACTTAGTCATGTTATCTTGTGTCATACATACAAGTACGCCATACAAATATTGGTTCCGTGCGGGAATCGAATCAGGAGAACTGTAGCGCAAGCACTTCTCTCGAACTCTAACCAGCTGTTAATCGAACTTTTTGACAAGAACCAAATTAAAAAAAAAAAAACAAAATATTTTATTTCACATAAACTTACAAGGGCATTATGAAACGTCAGAAGCTAAGTGCATGGTTCCAATTGGTCGCTTCCTATGGAGAAGCGCCGGCAAGAAACTCAACTGGTACTCTTTTCAAAATAAATGGTTTCTACAATGTTTTCAAATTACAGTGTTAATGGGTATGAGAGGACAGTGTGACTGGCAAACATAGCTTTGAAATCATGTTGTTAAGATTTCTATTGCACCAAATAACCCTACTACAAACGAATAGAGACAATAAAGTATTCGTTTTATAACCGACGAAAAAAAAAGGAGGAGGTAAAAGTATTTTTTTTTATGTATGACCACGCATATCTTTTTACTGAGTAGTCCGATTTGAAAGATTCTTGTTTTATTGGGGTGAGTATACCTCGAAGTTGGTCCCATGTAAAATTTCAAACTCAAATCCACCCAAAAGAATTAAAAAAAATGGGGTCGATTGATTTTTCATCTAGGTACCGAATTTTCAAATGTGAACCGATTCCGTTGTAATTTCGCACACATAAGTAGTTCTGATGACACTACCACATACTGGAGTTGATCTGATGATGGAGACGGCAGACAGTCGCGAGAGCTCCTCAGCAGTTTACAGCAGCTACATCGTGTTTGGGCTTATTTCATTCACCTTGATGAGAACTTTAGACCTAGCTGGGTATGACGTCATCGAGGGTCTGACGATGGAGACGGAAGGCTGTTGAGGTAATTCCTTACTTGAGAAAAACAATACATGGTAACTCAAAAGCGAAAAATAAAAAACTTTATTACAAAATATTTAACCGACGATAAAAAATAACCGAAAAGCGAAAAAAATATTCCTTTTAGTGTAACTAAGCTCCTAAACGAATTTAAGTAACAAATTTTGAGGCGGTGCCAAACACATTCAACGAAGATCCACCTAGCTACTATTTTACGCTTTACTAAGGAATTAATTAAAATAATTTTTCACTTTGTAGTGTTTTTTTGGAAGTCGATTATTATTTTTTTGTAAAATGTTTTTATTTCTTGCTTTTTAGAGGGTCAGTTTGTAATTTATCTATGTTACAATAACCTTATGTCAAATGCTCATCATCTTTTATAAAAATTGCTTTTTCGCGATGCAGGGACGTTAATCGTTAAGGAGTTCTCCGGGTACTTCACCATCAGCTCCACTTCTCCACATGCATTGTGACGAGCATAAATTGCTTGGCAACCATATTGAAGTAATCAAATCGCAACCCGTGAAATACTTATTATTGAGTAGTTCCGGTGGCCATCTGTGGTCGTCTTCATCAGTTCCACTTCACCAAATGATGCTTTCCGGGAGCAACTGCACGAGTTACTATAAAAAATACCCAAATCCCTTTAGGTGTGCCTAAAATATTTGAAAAATTCCCTAGATTCCTCCAAAATCTCATCATCAGATCCTGAACTGATGACAAAGGGACCATCTCGAAAGTATACCCTTTCAAACAAAAAAAGAATTTTGCACATCCGTCTCTATATTTTATGACGGAGTTATATACATAAAAAAAATATAAACTTCCGAATTGAAAACCTCCTCCTTTTAGAATTCGGTTAAATAATAAAAAAAAAACCGGCCAAGTGCGTGTCGGACTACGTACAATGAAGGGTTCCGTAGTTGAGATGAATTTATTTATCCCAACAACAAACTTAACATTGTAGTTGAAAAACATGTTCTCTCATACATTCCAACTGCAAATCGTCGCTCGGCATCCAATACCGCAAAAGTAACATTTATTACGTTTTTTTTTTAATTGAAGGATCACTTATTTGAACGTGTAGAATGAAATAAAACAGAAATCTGATTTTCGTAAAAAAAATCACATTCGCGATATTTATAAATCTAATAAGCTTTAAACGAGCAATTCTTGTATATATGTATAAATATAATCTAAATCTCGGAAACGGCTCCAAGATTTTTATGAAATTTAGTATGCAGTGGGTTTCGGGAGCGATAAATGGATCTAGGTAGGTTTCATTTTTTGAAAACGTCGATAAAAAAAAATGGTCATCCAGATATTTTTATTTATTCAAGTAACAAGGACTCATTGTGTTAGTAAACTTATGAACTATGTTAGCTTATTTTACCAGGTCACTCAGAAAGTTTTGCGACTAACAGTTTTTGTCTATAGGTTACTGGCTGGTTTTGATGTCAATTAAAACTATGACTATTTATTACAAAAAAAACATATCATTCCAAATTCGAAATTCCCTCCACATTTTTATACGAGCAAAATCAAAATACTCTGTCTTACTGAAAACTGGATTTACAACGAGAACATTTTCGCGCGATGATTTTGTACGATTTCAAATGTCGACTAAAACCAGAAGAATCGTTTGAAAGACTTCGAATAGTGTTCATAGAAAAAAGCCCTTCTAAAGCGACTGTTTTCCACTGGTTTAACGAATTTATGGGTGGTCCAGTAATTTTGGCGGACAAAGAAAGAAGTGACCGCCCTATGACGGTTGTTCCATAACAAAACGTGCTGGCTGTGAAAAATTTAATTCAAGAAAATAGGCGAATTACATATGAAGAGGTTCAGCATATACTGCCGATTGGATCGGGAAGTGTGCATTAAATTCTACACCATCATCTTCGGTTATGGAAGATAGTTTCACGCTGGTACCGCAAAATCTAACGCAGGCTCAGAAGGAGAGCCGAGATATGATAGCAAAATTTGTAGCAGGCTCGTCTCGGCGCGTTTAAGATATCATTACGGGTGATGAATCTTGGATTTATCAATATGATCCAGAAATTAAGCGTCAGTCGACCGTGTGGCTGTTTCAAAATGAACCAACGCCTACCAAAGTGAAGCGAGCCAGAAGTGCTTTATTTCTTTGCCGGGTTATCTGGTGTCAGTACCCTGACGAGATCAAAGGAGCATCAATGCTGAATGGTATGTTACCAAATGTTTGCCAGAAGTTTTTACTATTGCAAGCAGCAAGCGATCAAACACTGGCCTCCGTGGGCTACTGCTTCACCATGTCAACGCGCTGGCTCACTCGGCGCTCAAAACAAGGGACTTTCTGGACAGCACACCGGTCAAATTTATAGGTCATCCTCCTTACAGTCCCGATTTGGCTCCGTGCGACTTTTTCTTGTTCCCCAAAATAAATCAACTCAAAGGAAAACAGTTTTCATCACCTGAAGATGCAGTGGCTGCATTTGAGAAAGAGATTGGAGAGGTGTCTGATGCGGACTAGAAAATGTGTTATGAAAATTGGTTTAGACGTATAAAACTGTGCATAGACGCCAATGGAGAGTTCTTTGAAAAGATATAATAAAAAAAATTATAACCTGTAGTATATTTTTTTCTAGTATCACAAAACTTTCTGAGTGCCCCACGTAATCTAGTTTAAATTTATTTCACCCCATGGGAGATGGCATTGCAGTGATTGATGTACATGCAATCCAGCCTGCTAGCGATCTTTTTTAGGATATTGTTGGAGCTGGCCCGTACTCTGCGCACCAGAGATGCACACCTCATTCGTATCGTTGCGTAAAAGCAATTAATATGTGCGTCCGCGAACATTCCCGATGCGCTACAAAAACGGGGCAGCCCCACCAATACCCTGAAAGCGTTGTTGTATTGGACACGAAGGGCGTTGCACGACCTTTGGGTATATCTGGCCCACAGGCTGCACGTGTAAAACGTTGTACAATAAGCTCAAAACAGAGTAATTTTGACATTTTAAGTGAGCAGCGTGCAAACCTGCGAGCCAGCATGTTCGCCCTTACCGAAAACGCCCTTCGTTCCCGCTCAATATCGAGTCCGTCATTGAGGTCAGGGGTCAATATATGACCAAGATATTTAAATGTAAATACTATTTGTAGTGGAGTCCCATTGAGTAATACAGGTGGTACATAACCCGGTCTACCCCCAGCTTCAAAGACCATGATCTCCGACTTATTGGAGTTATACATCAAACCAAGTGTTGTTACTGCTCACATTTGGCGACCAACTTTCTGAGACCACAGATTGACGCGCTCAGAAGCACCATATCATCTGCATAGCTAATATTATTTACACAAATACCATCTATATAGCAACCCACTCTGGTGCTGCTGAGCTCGCCAATCCTGCCTCACCCCGCATTCCAACCTGTATGGCTTGGAAAAAGTTCCAGCCCATCGTACACTATTGATGTGGTTACCATACCACTATTTAAAGATGTTTATAAGCTCCGTTGGCAATCTATTCTTCTCCATCTTTCTCCACAACACGTCATAAGCAACCTGATCAGAAACCTTGAATAAATCGATGAACCTAGCATAAATCGGCGTCGCACGCTGTGTATAGTAAGTATGTGATAGTATGCTTATGGCACAACACTGCACTTTCTGTTGACAAACCACGCCGAAACCCGAATTGGTTGTCATGAACATTTACAATTTTATTTATTTGTGTATTAAGTAGACGGTCAAACACTTTTGATATTTTGATTTATAAGTAGCTAGAGAGATGGGCCTTTTGGATGCCGAGCGACGAAATGTAAGTTTTTATGCACAATATTGAGAGATTTACCATGTTATTTTAAGACCATAGACTTCTTATAGGTTTTCCTGTAATCTATGAGTAAAGAGCCATACTATGTATTTTTTTCAAAATTTTTGGTCCAGTAGTTTCGGAGATAAGGGGGGGGGAATGGTCAATTTTCATTGAATTTATCAAACATCTTTAAAAGTATTTATTTTAAAATTATATAAAAAATATATTTAAGATCCTCGCAACAAGCCCTTTCATTTGATATGTCACACGGTACTGTTAGCAAAACTTGTTTTTTTAATTTTCTTGTTTGCGCCCCAAAAGTGACACCTATATTCAAAATTAATTTATTTACGTTACACATTCGTGTTTGGGTCACAGAAATACACATGTGTACCAAATTTCAACTTAATCGGTCCATTAGATTCGGAGTAAATTGGCTGTGACAGACGGACAGACAGACAGACAGACAGACACACGAGTGATCCTATAAGGGTTCCGTTTTTTCCTTTTGAGGTACGGAACCCTAAAAACAAACAACAATCACTTGAAATTTCAAATTAGTCTCTGGGTTATAAAAACGGTGACTTCAGTACTCCTTCTGAATACGAAAACCGCAACGTTCACCACATTTTACGTCGGTGCCATGTGCCATCGCAGTTGGTGCAGCATACCTACATAGGGAATGCAATCTTGAGTCGAGATTGGCAAGATCTCGCTTACTCAGTCGAGATTGGTCGAGATTGGCCATCGAGATCTCACCCGGATATCTGGCGAGAAACTGAGAAAAAAAAACCGGTCAAGAGCGAGTCGGACTCGCGCACCGAGGGTTCCGTACCTACCCATTATCCCGCCATAACAAAATTGGTATCATTTTTATTGGTAAAAAGATATGGGCAAATTTAGATTTGGTTAAAAGCAGGTCTTACAGCACAAATAAAGGGACAATTCCGAAAAATAAAAAAGATTGAAAATTAAGGTAAATTTTGGTACTTCCAAGTTTTCGCGAAAATCTAATTTTGCCCATATCTTTTTATCGGTTGACTCAGGACTTTAATTTTTTATACACCTAATAGGGACCATAGACCTCAGTTTCTGGTATAAATATCAACTTGCTAGGTCCACCCATTCCTGAGAAAATCGGTGGTGACATACGGACAGACAGACGGACAAGAGAGTGATCTTATAAGCGTTCCGTTTTTACCTTTTGAGGTACGGAACCCTAAAAAAAAAACAATAAATTAACTATTTAAGAACTACGTTTGAAACGTCGTCGCTTTGTTTCAATCGTGTATTATGTGTAGGTTATCTTGATGTGTAATGATACCTACGCCATTAATGAGCAACCGAACTCTGAACCTAAGCGATGCATCAACTGGAATTTCCTAGAACTATAACTTAAAACAATAGAGCACTTCATAATTTCATAGAATGAGTCGTTTATAAACAAGCCCATGTGTCAAGCTATCTCTATTCTACCTAATTTATATTAATTAGGTTTAATTGATGGATAAATAAAGATTAGTCGAAATATAACCTAAACTAAACCAGAGATTGCCAGCCATAGATTTTAGTCTGTAATTACCTCAATTAGGAATTAATTAAAGACACGTAAAAATAAATTATTTTATTTCTGTAAGATTTGTTACAAACACTTTGACACGTCAATCATGTTTTAAAAACTAGATGAGGTCGGCGTTTCCTATCTGACTACTCTGAGAAGAAAGGCCGAAACAAACTCAGAGGTTTCTTTTAAAGTCCAGACATAATCTTGGTCAGGTCATGTGAAGACCATGTAGATTAGTGTCTGAAATGGTCTTTTGAGGAAAGAACCACACAGATTAAGTGGACCTATTCAGTGCACGCATTTGTCAGTAATCGTGCAGCTCAACTTCACGATATTTTTTTATGTTTCAAAGATTCAACGGAAAGTCAAAGTCAAATCATTTATTTCAAATAGGCTACAATACTTTTGAACGTCAAAATTTACAAAATAATAAAATTGATTCTAGTCGCCCCTTCCAAAAAGTAGTTTTTGTATGGAGAAGAATGGGCAAGAAGGATTAATCTATGGTCCCCTTTACAGTCTTTTCGTCATCTTTCACGGTCTGACTGATTCCAGTTTATTTCGTTCGGAAGCTAACTAACGTTCTCCAGTTATGACAAGTCTAGCTTGGCAATTAAAAGATTTCGGTTTCTTGTTTGTAAGAAAAGCTTATTTGAGTTCACTGAACGAAAGATGCTTTATTTATGGACTGATAGAGGTCTGTTCCACCTTACTAGTCTCAAGCGATACTAAACTACCCTAAAGGTGTGTGACCTGCTTTCTTTAAGGAAATATAATGTACGTGAGCTATTAAAATAAGTACTGCTATAAAAGGTTAGCTGTATTCTTTAACAAGAACAAGACATTTTGAGAAAACGACGTCATTCTGAAGAAAATAACGGGACAGAGCCAAAGGATTCGAGTATTTGCATCCTGCGTGATTGGATTATAGTTTGTTGGTGTTTTGCGCAGTTGAAGCGACCCGAGCTGGGCTTAGTAGATCCTATCTGTACATCGAGTGTACAGGCGAAACTCGGCTATCGTATCGATGACCTGCGGTCACTGTCACATGCGAGACAAGCCCTGCGGCTCCACGACACGCCACGACACGACATTCACTACTTTCCTGTTTGTTTTGACGGACAAATCCATTACAAAGTCAGCTAATGTAGAACGCGATGCTTCACAAAAGTCCTAGATTTCACTATGACCGTGTTTTAACTATCGAAATTTGACATTCACCATCGCTGGAAAACAAAACAGCATTTTACGGCAACGGCAACAATAACAAAGTACAGTATTGGAACCAATTGGAACAATGAAATTCAACGTGAACTAAGATGACTCATATAACCTAAGTTAACATACATTGATAGCTCGCTGTGGTCATTAAATTCTAAATTGATAATTAACACTTAGCCATCATCCGTTGAATTAGGTCCAAACAGTATTCATATCGTGTTAACCGTTATAGTGTGCTCGTTTCGAGCGTCAGACTGGTTCGCGGGTGACTGGTAAAAGCGGCGCGGGAGCATGCAGCGCGCAGTCAACGCATGTGAGATCTGTCGCGCGCACGCACCATCATGCTCCTAGCACTCGCCTGTTTGCTCGCAACCGCGGCCGCCGCGCCCGCCCTGTACGACCAGCGCCAGGATGGCGAGCTAAACATACAAGCCGACGTGCAGAATGTTGTGTTCCTCGTCGCCATCCCCAAGAAGTTACCGCTCAGCATCTTCGACATGTTCTCCAAGAGCCACAAGCCGCTCGACAGGGACCATGACATTCAGGAGAGATCTGATGTTCGTGTGATGGAGGCATTTGTGGAGCCGAGCACGCCGTACCGCGTCGAGATCGGAGCAGGAGACAGGTCTGCAAGCGACGGGCGCGCCGTCGAGGTAGTGATCGCGGGCCGGCGCCGGCTCGAGTCCGACTCTGACGAACAGGACGAGTTCAAGCTGTTAGGAGCAACGGAAAACTGCGGCCCGGAGCGCATGCGGGACCCTGTGACCCTCATGTGCCAGGACCGATCCCCGGTGGAAACCAGCGCTGAACCGGAACTCCAAACAAAGGAAAAGGAGGATAAAGTAGAGTCACAACAAGCGCCTGAAGTTGTTGTTGTTACGTCATAGTTCTCGATCTCTATGTTTATATATCTGTAGTTAATTTATTTCCAAATATGTTCGCCATGTAATTTATTTATTCTTAATTTATTAAGTAAAAATCTTTTAATTTTTGTCAAGTGTTTTCTTTGTGTTTGATGACAACTTGTAAAATGAAACCCTCAGTGATTCTTCAGAGTCGCTGTGCTCAATGTTATTGATAGAGATATAATAATAAATAATATGATTTATTTAGAAACATAGCGGTTTTGTAGTACATGAGGGACTTACACAGTATAAATTATTGGTGGTAAGTATAAATGGTGTAGGTATAATTAATTGTTGGGTGAATCGCTGCTCTCCTAGCTAGATCACTGAGTAATCTGTACCCTAATTGCGTAATACAACACAATCTGTTTCGATTTGAAATAGATTGAAAAAAATCTGCTCCACAACGTAAATAACGCAATGAATGTTGTTGAACTGTCAAAATGAAACAAATTAGGCAAAATTGTTTACGAAAATATGTTACGCAATTAGGGTACTGTATTTAGGAGAGACAGTTTCGACTCCCAATTTCAGTACCACAAAAAATCATTACCTTGGATTGATTCTTCCTGCATTCATTGTTATTTTTTAAATGGGGTCAAATCTGTATTATCCATTCATTGATTTTACAATAATATCATACAATGTGTAGGTATCAATTAGTGCTAACTTTCACGATGCCTCGTAACATGACCGATAAAAATGTACTGAGTTATCTGTATTTGATCTAATAATTTCTTGAGTACAGCTGAGGTAGCTATCTATTACCTAAAGTGATCTATATAATATAGAGAAGATACCTAAGTATCTTCTATATCTCTACAGGGTGGCAGGGACATCGACGCGAAAACTGTTACCATGGATTCAGTAAGTACATGACTTTTGATCGTTGAATATTTTTTTTCAACGCAGAGGTGTTTAGAATCGTGTATTGAATCCATGCTAACAGTTTTCGCGCCGATGTCCCTGCTACCCTGTATTATATAAATCATTTTCGTAACCACAATTTTCACCCGGGTTGCACTATAGATTTGTACCAAGCCAAGAACTTTGTTCAACTATTGGGTGTTTCTTCATAATTATTTACTTATCCTTCAAATTTGAACCAATTTCAATTATTTTTTTTTTACTTATTTTGTAAGTAGTTGGTGCAGATCTTTGGAGTAAGATATTGAGAGCAGTTTCGGGAGAATCTGCCTAAAAAATGTGTTGGTTTGTTTTTATAGACAGCTCAAACCAATAAAAAAGTATACTTTTTAGACAGTTTATTTTAAAGGCAGCCTTTGGTAAACTAATAGATAATAGAATTATCTACAAAATTATTTGTTTTACCAAGACGGTGTAATCTTTGATAATTATATCTATTAAAATAAATAATCCTGTAAACAATTGTCCGTTCAAACTAAATGTGCTCTCAAGACATAACGGTCCTTCGCTGTCTCACTTCGAAATGGATGCAAGAAATAATTTCCCATGGGAAATACGAGATGTCAAGCCAGAACTGGCTTGTCAACTAGCGAAATACTTTAAAAGTAAGTTTTAGGGTCATATTAATAATTAATTTAATTGACAATTGAGACACGTTAATGGTTTTTTAAGGAGAAAGGTCGGTTCTAGAAAAGATTGATGATTGTATCATAATTTATGAAAACTGTAGAACACTTTCGATCTATTTCATAGCGGTAATGTTGTAATTAGAAACTCCGCATCTAAACCTCATTTAACTCAAAAGACAGATGGGCAGACAACATTGGCGACATACTCTAAATGGCTATAAACGGCCAGTGACACTGGCACAAAATCTAACAACGCTTTAGACTTTAGAGAGTGCGTCATGATCATCAGTGATGATGAAATGACCTTGAAAGAAAGGAAATTTTGTTTATAATGTTTCTAGGTGATTCAGAAATGGCCTCATATCATGTGTGTGAAAAAAAATATATATATAAGTAATTCTAACTTAATATTTTTAATTCTGCCTCGTTGGTCTAGTGGTAGCAAGCGCTACTGCTGAGCATGAGGTCCTGGGTTCGATTCCCGGGTCGGGCCAAGTGTTGTTGGGTTTTTCTATCAGAAATTTCTCAGTAGCAGCTCGGAGTCTGGATTTGTGCCCGGTTGATGGCAATAGGCTCGCCCCCTATTACATGGGACTTAAAACATAACTGGCGAAATGTGGGTGTACCTGCTACAGGGACACCTCTGCCCAACACTTCGGGGAAACAAGGCGTGATGTTATGTTATGTTTATGTTATTTTTAATATTATAAATGCGAAAGTGAGTTTGTTTGTAACGCTTTCACGCTAAAACGGCTGAACGGATTAGGATGAAATTTGACCTACACCTGAGTAGACCAGGACCTGGATTAGGACATACAATATTTTTTTATCCCGATATTCCCACGGGATCGAGACTTCTGCGGGTGAACCTGCGGGGCGCAGCTAATAATAAATAAATGCAAAACAGCTCAAAGAAAGAGTTTTAACAAGTTGCCTTTATTTTTATTTCATTTAGTAGAAAAATAGTATAAGTTTAGCACAAGAACAGTAGTTTAGCCCAAATACATAATTTATGTTTCAAAACATAGATGCATAAGATTATCTAAAATACAACAGTTTTTAAACTACTTAGCTTAGTTTTTGTAGGTTCTTGCTTTATTAAATCTCGTAGGGTTCAGCCTGCGTTTGCAATGTAAGCGGAAAAAAATGTAATTATTTACGACATCACATTAGAAACCTCAAAAATAACAGTATTTCTCCACTATTTAATGGATGTTATTATACATATAAACCTTCCTCTTCAATCACTCTATCTATTAAAAAAAAAAATTGGTTGCCTGTAAAGTCGGTATACGGGCGAAAGTTTTACGTGACAACGACTTTGAGTGGTAAAATAATTTTAATGTGAATATTCATTCGTATAGTAGGAAGAAGGATGAAATAATAGTAACAATTTAAAACATTTATTTATACACATGAACCGGTGTGTATGCCTATCTCTCTCACTCTCTCTCTCTCGCTCTGTCTCTCTCGCTCTTAGGCGGGCTAACTGTGCTCGAGTGGAAGGGACGCGTGCCTTTCACTTTTTATGTCTGTCTCTCTCGCTCTTAGGCGGGCTAACCATGCACGCGTGCCTCTCACTCGCTCTCATTGTGAGCGCATAACGTGAGCGGAGCGTAACGCAGTTTCTTGAAGTGTCACCCGGCAAACCAATTTATAAGACGTTGTCACGTCAAAAACCGCATCAAAATCCGTTTCGTAGTTTTAAAGATTTAAGCATACATAGGGATATAGGGACTGAGAAAGCGACTCTGTTTTATAATATGTAGTGATATACTAGCTGCGCCCCGCGGTTTCACCCGCATAAGTCTCGATCACGTAGTCACGTATACCTATCGGGATAAAAAGTATCCACTTTAAGCCAGGTTATGGTCTGCCCATGTGCCAAATTTGATAAAAAAGTTCAAATGAAATGATATTGTTTATTTTGTAAATAGGATATCGGAATCACTATTACTTCCACGTCATATAAAAAAAACAGTGGCACTCCGGGAGTGCCGCCAGAAGTGAAAACTTGAAAAAAAATCGGCACCGCGGTAATCAACGCGTTGATGTCTTTTACTCCACGGTGTCGGTAACAGGTCGTGAAATCAATGGTTTAGTCCAATCTCAAAAATGCCCAACGCGCCTAAAGAAGTTTTTACTTAAAACATACAAAAAAATTAAGCTAGATCGAGTCTACATTTCCTATCTGACTATTTCTGAGAAGAAATGGCGAAATAGACTCAAGGGTCAAAGTCTCTTTTAAAGTCCAGACATAATCTTGGTCAGCCAAATGAGGACCATGTAGATTAGTGTTCAAAATGGTCTTTTGAGGAAATAACCACACAGATTTGAGTGGACCTGTCCAGTCAGCGCAAGCATTTGTCAGTAATCGTGAAGCTCAACTCTCGTGTAGCTCAACTCAGAACTTAAGGAGCTCAACGACTTGACGAACAACACCAAAGAAAGGATATTATAGGGTAGGTCACATAAAGTACTCAAACTGCCAGCCGAGAAAGGAAAAAAAAAACTATTCAGATAGTTCTCACATTCACAATAATTAAAGTAATATTTTACAAAGTAATAATAAGTAAGTAAGTATAACTTAATAACCTTAATCCTAAATAAACTAGTTTCCCTTCAAATCGAGAGGTTTCTTAGAAAACCGGACATCGTTTATCTTATTAGTACCTACTTGTGTCCGGTGATTTGATTAAATTGCTAATTCATTGCAAATTGCTATGGTCAATATGTTAATCCTTGCCTAATCTTGCGCTGAATCTTCGTAAGATCGAATTACCTTTACAGCCACCCGGGAAAATAATCGACTGTAGTGTCTATTTACTGTTAAGTACTTAATGATAGATCGCTCGGAGTCCTGCCAGCAGGACTTTAAGTACTTCCGGAAGGACGCAAGTTTCTTCGGTCACAGTACCGTAATTTTCGAATTTCCACGAAAATATAGATAAACCACTTTTGTCTCTTCCATCAGCACGCGATGGCGCATTGGGGTAGCGCGTTCACTCTCGCGCGACTTCTTTCGACGCCCCGGTACCGAAAATAGTCGAGTCGTCAACATTTCGGTATTCCAGCCTAAACAAGTTTTTTTTTTACTTTCCTGATTACATTTTTTTTGTGAGTACTTCGTCACTCGCTCCTTTTTTTTATTAATTACTGTTAACTACACTGGTACAATTTTCAAGTGTTTAGTAACACCAAAGTGACAGATTTATAGTTCCATAAATAGGTTCGTTCGTATAAATAATATTAGATAAATGCACTCCAATAATAATAATTGGTAAATTATCAAATAATTATTTACATCTATTATTATTATAAAAAATATGAAAGTACCAACACAAATGAGTTTTATTTTAATACGCAGTAGCGAAATGTATAAAACTTCTGACGAGTGCAAGTTCAAAATCAAGGTCACCGTACTGCTGGAAAGACCAGACAAATATTTCATAAAAACTGCGTACTGCTAGCAGGACTCACGGAAGTTTTCCGGCAGGACACAAACCCATCCTTCCGGAAGAGCGTCCAGCAGGACAAGTCATCGGGCGATCTATCATTAAAACCTCAATGTTACTTTACCGGTCTTCAGAATCAAAACCATGTTGGTCTCACGTACGACAGTTGCTCTATCGACCAATACCTACATTCTAGTCACAGGATAATTAAAAAAATAAAATCGAACGATTACGAAAATCTTTCTTAGTTTCCAAAAATCCGGTCCTGCGCAATAATCCTAGGAATTTCTCAAAGATTCAACTTGATACATGACGACATTGAAATAATTCATTTACTTAGATACTTACCAACAATACTTACCAACAATCTCAACATAGCCCACATCAATGCGCAGAGTGTTCCATGCCATTTCTCTGATCTTCTGGCTTCCATTAACAGTGCCCATTTAGATGCTTTGCTAATCTCTGAGTCCTTCCTCAAACCCTCTCTTTTATCTAAACACTATGCCCTGCCTGGCTTTGTTCTTATACGTAATGATAGAACTGGTAAAGGAGGTGGTGGTGTTGCCATTTACTTGCGTACTGATATTCCCTACAAGATTATCAGCACATCACCATCTTCTTACTCGGGGTCTGCGGAGCATCTATTTCTTGAAATTTCCTTGCACCATGTTAAAATGCTCCTTGGAGTGATGTACAGCCCTAACCTTACTATCGATTACTTTGATTCTTTTGATTCGCTTTTAAATGATTTCTGTCCCTCTTATGACCACGTAGTCTTGATGGGTGATTTTAATACTTGCCTTCTTAAAAATGACAGTCGTACTCACAAACTTCTATCTCTCTTATCTTCTTTTAACCTTAGTATTCTGCCTCTTTCTGCTACTCATCATTTTCCTAACTGCACCCCTTCTCTTTTGGACCTGATGATTGTCTCTAATTCTAATAATGTATCTGTCCACGGACAGCTTACTGCTTGCTTTTCTTACCACGACTTCATCTTTATGTCTTACAGGATTCGCCCTCCCAAGCGTAAGCCTCAATATATTTTCCTTAGGAACTACAAGGGCATAGACCTGGAGGCATTGCTGCGTGATGCTGTAAGTATCGACTGGACAGACGTCTTGGAGAGCTCTTGTATTAACGTTATGGCTCACATTTTCAACAGTTCAATACTCAGCTTATACGATCGTCATGCCCCTATCCGTCGAGTCAAAGTCAAGTATGTTCCGGCTCCTTGGCTTACTCCTGCTATTAAGGATATGATGGCATGTAGGGACAGAGCTAAAAGGAGGTTAAAACGCTGTCCTTCCGAGCGCAACTTGAATGCGTTTAAGTTGCTGCGTAATCGCTGCAGTCGTATGTGTAGAGATGCAAAGAGACGCTACTTCCATAATTCTCTCGACAACCGAAACTCTTCTGAAGTCTGGAAGTTTCTAAAATCTGTCGGCATTGGTAAGTCTCCTGTTGCTTCCAGTAATAACATTGACGTGTGTGCTCTTAACAAGCATTTCTCACATCCCCCTGTTACGTTAGATCCGCACGTCAGACTTGCTACTTTAAATAAACTTTCCAGTTTGCCAATGCCACAGTGTCCTTCTTTCGAACTGAGTCCTGTATGTGAAGGTGAGGTCAAAAAATCAATTTGTGCTATCTCCTCATCTGCAGTTGGTAATGACAATCTTTGTTCTAGAATGATTTCTCCTATCCTCCCCACATTACTTCCTATCTTGACTCACATTTTTAATTTCTCCTTGTTTTCTGGTACTGTGCCCGAGGCCTGGAAACAAGCCCATATCATCCCCTTACCCAAAATTACTAACCCGGTCTCACCGTCCGATTTCCGACCCATTTCTATCCTCCCTTATCTCTCTAAAGTTCTTGAGCATATTGTTCATCAGCAACTTTCTGCCTTTCTATCTTCGAATGACCTTCTTAGTCCTTTTCAATCTGGTTTTCGACCTGGTCATAGCACAGTAACAGCTCTTTTGAAGGTTACTGATGAAATCCGCTGGGCTATGGACCACAAATCTCTCACCTTGCTTGTTCTGCTGGATTTTAGTAGTGCCTTTAACTCTGTCGATTTCGACATCCTTCTAGGAATCCTTAAATCTTTCAATTTTTCTTCTTGTACTCTTAGTTGGTTCGACTCCTATCTTAAAGGCCGCTCGCAGCGAGTTCGTCTCGAAGAGTCTTCTTCTGACTGGTGTTCTCTTATCGCAGGTGTGCCTCAGGGTGGCGTTCTCTCTCCTCTTCTCTTTTCTATTTTCATTAACTTTGTCACCAGAGTCATTTCTTCCCACTTCCATCTCTATGCCGACGATCTGCAGCTTTACACGCACTTTTTAAGACAAGATGCGGAAGAAGCGGCGTCTGCCATGAACAGTGACCTGGATTTGATTAGCGAATGGTCGCGGTCCTTCGGACTGCAAATCAACCCTAAGAAATCCCAGGCCATAATTATTGGCGGGAGGTATATGCGGAATAAGCTCGATGTTGCGTCGCTGTCTCCACTCTGTTTGAATGGAGTTCAGATTGAATACGCAAATACTGTTAAAAATTTGGGGGTGACCATGGACTCCTACCTATCGTGGACTGCCCATGTTGGTCAAGTCAGTCGTAAAGTGCACTACACGTTCCACTCGCTGAAATGCCTCCAGAGCTTCTTGCCTTTGAGTACCAAAATCTCCCTTGCTCAAACTCTCATACAGCCCATCATAGACTACGCTGATGCCTGTTATTTGGATGCCACCGAGGAGCTTTTAAATAAACTTGAACGTTTGCAAAACATCTGTATTCGTTTCGTTTTTAACCTTAAAAAGTATGATCACGTTTCTAACTTTCGCAAGATACTCAAGTGGCTCCCTATTCGTCTTCGCAGGAACTCTCGGATATTGTGTCTGCTATTTAACATCCTTCACAACCCTAAAACGCCATCCTATCTGCGGGAACGCTTTTCCTACGCCCGTCCCTCTGATGCACCTTGCAGGTCGCATCTTAGAAATCTCCTTAAATCCCCTCCCCACTCAACCGACTTCTACTCCTACTCCTTCAGTGTGCACGCGGTTCGGTTGTGGAATTCACTTCCGCCTGACATTAGGGACTGCCAAACTGTTGCGGTTTTTAAAAGAAGAGTGAAAGAACACTATCTTTCCATTTCGTCATAGTTGCATAGTTATGTATTTATTATTTTATAAAGTAGTTTTATCTATTTTAGTGATATGTATTTAAGAAGTATGTATATTCTCATGTTGTATGTTTATATTTAAATTAGTGTATAGTTAAGTTTTTTATTTTATGTATTCTGTTTTCTCTTCTACTCTTACACACGTTGTCTACATCTCTTTAACTACTTTCCTATCGCAGGTATGCAGGAAGAGATTTCTATAGAAATAAGCATCACCTTTGTACATATTTTTCTGTTCCTTTCTTCTTATCTGTTTATATGTGTGTACATAAATTGTTAAATAAATAAATAAATAAATAAAAATACTTTTTTGTATGCAACAGATGAGCACACAAATTACATTCGTGTGGGACCGAAGGGCTACTTCTTCCCGAAAACCTTTACCGCTGAAGCTGCGTACATCTACAACATGGAAGTAAGGCCTAGTGACGTCTTCGTCGCCAGTTACCCTAGATCAGGTCAGTCTTTCACTATACTATGATCCACTGATTTCTACATAAAATTACTATAACACGTCTTGACCATAAGGGCCGATACACACGATGCGTTGTGGCGCCGGAACGGTGTCGCTGCGGCGTCCTACATACAAATATCCATGGTATGCCACACAGTGCGTTCCGGCGTCGTACCGCACCTTCACTGGACTTGCAACCCGCGAGACGAGGCAGGGAGGGGTGTACGCATTGCGACGCCGCGCCGGACCGGTACCGCTCAATCTCACCGTGTGACCGCCAATGCGGCGAAATCTTTGCGGTACGGCGCCACAACGCATTTTGAGGCTTCGTTATGTTCTGAAGCTACGATTAGGTTAACTTGTCGATTTTTCCAATTCAAAATAACCTTTTAATTGTCACATTTTGAAGTTTGAAAATGTGACAATTTTTGGTCTACTGGGCCTACTTTGTAGGCTTAGACTTACGCAACCACTGGGTCCAACACATTGAAGCCGGAGCTTTTAGCGAAACAGAAATAAAGCCAAGCTCCAAAGGAACGTAGTTTATCGAACTGTAATAAACTTAAACTTTTTACTAACTTAATTGAAGTAAAGACCATTTAGCGTTACGTTACTCGCGAACCACTGTTATAAAACTATGATGTGAATAAAATTAACTCTGTTGTACTGCTTATTAATAAGAAAACGTAATTAGCCATTGTTGCTGCAGCACAATCAGACAACGTAACAAAAAGTTTGCAGTTCGATGTCCAGAATTTTCACATTTTGCATCTTCTGTGTTGGGAACGTAAATGAAATGCATTATTTTAAGGTTTTTGCAATGTTTTAGGGTAACCGTGCAATATCTAAAAAAACAGGTAAAAAATCTTGGAAAAAAAATGTCAACGTATTGACTACAGATCCTGTAAACTTTACCTTAGAAAAGCATTCGCTAACTGAAAATATTCTTCGCCTCTTAACCTCTACCTATTCCGAAAACTTGGCAAACCTGAAAAGCTTCTATTTAAATGTAGGCTCGACGTGGACTCGCGAACTAGTTTGGATCGTCGCCAACGATTGGAACTTCGCCAAATCGGAGACCGTCCCCTTGTTTGGAAGGTTCATGTTTCTGGAGTAAGTACATATTTGTAACAAGTCTGACGCTTCCATTTTCTAAACATTTTTGGCGCCTGACCTGACCTTGTGTGGCAAGCAAAGTGAAACTGTTTTCATATTATTATTAAACAACACAATGGTATTGTCCTTCAAGACCTTTAACAAAAATAAACTATTTTAGTAAATAAAATGTTAGAAGAATATCTAGGTATTTAATGTTTTGTTTCTAAGGTTTCCCACGCTCGTACATCCATTGATGAGGAACAAAGTCTTGAATGAGACCGCAGATGCTGCGAAGATCAAACATCTTGAGGCAATAACTCTTCCAGGAACCCAAAGGTTGTCTCAGGCGGAGTCTCCACGCTTCGTATACACCCACCTGCCAGTATCCTTGCTACCACCATCCTTGCTGGATAACGCCAAAGTGGTGTATGTGGCGCGGGACCCCAGGGATGTGGTGGTGTCCTTCTTCTACATGAACAGGTTGCACAGGTTGCTAGGGTACCACGGAGACTTCAAAACTTTCTGGAATTTTTTCGTCAGTAGCTCGAGTAAGAATAATTTCAAATTATTAAAATTATAAGTAAGTAGAACGTTATAGCAATGTTGCAAATCTACAAAATGGTTTTCTCAATAAATGTAGGTGTTTTATTCTGATAATTCTGACTTCATTACTAAACATTATAAACCTGAATAAACACGATATGTGCATGTGAACTGACGGACCAAACTGGGAATTGCAAAAAAGAAACCTAGCATTTAGTACTTAGTAGTCCTAAAACAATTATTGTAGAACGAATCTGGGAATTTGTAAATAAATATCTTGAAAACTACAGCCCTTAAAGTGTGGTCCCTCCGTTCTCACAGACCATCAGCCAGATCTCTGAAAGTATCTTAAAAATTAAGGTTTTGTGATTGAAGACATTTAGAAAAGAATTTGTTAAGATGTCTGTAATCACAAAACCTTAATTTTTCAGTTATTCGACTTTTTTATGTTGAATAAAAATATACAATACGACCGATATAACTTGGCAGGTCTGAACATAGGCACTACGAACTTTCGCGCATGTTTTCTCACTCACACTCGCGTCATGTCAAAATTTGGTCTTTAAAAAAATTGCGCAGCTTTCTGCGCGAATTTCGGAACTGCCCAGGGGGCCTACCACCAGCTCATAAAGCAGCATTATTTTAATATTACTTCAGTGTGGGAAAGAGATGAAGCTCTACAGGACGTATAGCTCCATCTCTTTCTCCCACTGAAGTAATATTAAAATAATACTGCTTTTGAGCTAGTGGTAGGCCCCCAGTTATATCGGCCGTATTGTAGCTTTATGTCTGTGCAGTTTATTGGACGCCATATTTCGACAATATTCAAGAAGCTTGGGAGAAGAGACACCATCCAAACATGTTATTCCTTTTCTATGAAGACTTGTCTAAGGTACCGCTATTTTTGCATAAAACCTGAATACTTAGGTACACGAGATACACTTAGAGCTGGTCCATTCAACCGAATGCTTCGGTCGTTCTAATAATAGAAAATAGAAAAACTATTATTCAGTACTTAGATAATTTTATTGGATATCTGGTAAAATCGATAAGCTTCGTATGTTTTTCGTAAAATGCCTTATAGCTACAAAAATCATGAAATGGCGTTTTTATAATAATCTACCTTTGCATAAAAAATGCATAGAATAGATTAACAATCAGCCTGTGTATAAAAATTATATATTTTATATTTAGAACCATGTACCCTATAACTATACGAAAAAGTAAAATTAGGGAAAAATAATAATGGCCTCAGAATACAACCTTGAGGCATTCCATAGTTTTCTTTTATTATTCTTTGTTTGATAACAAAATCAAGCCAAACCATCGAGTTATCATAAATAATTTTGCCATCCAGGACCTACCTTCAGTCATCCGTCGCGTGGCCTACTTCCTTAACAAACCTTACACTGAGGAGCATGTGACCCGCCTCAGCCAGCACCTCAGCATTGACAGCTTCAGGGCCAACAAGTCTGTCAACTATGACATCATGGATGAACTGGGTCTCCTGAACCACGGAGAACAGCCGTATATTAGGAAAGGTTGTTTAATCGTTTTTGGAAACCATAGATTTCTAGTTTTAATAATACATCTATGGTTGAAACTGTCTAACTGTCATATAGACAAATATACCTTGTTGTTAAATGAAGTGCAAGCGACATTCAACGATTGGGTGTTAGAGCAATGGGGATAAAAACTGCCATTTGCTCACTTCAGATGTCGCTATCATTGTCCGTCTTTAAATTTGACAGCTAGCTGTCAATATCCATACATTTTTTGTAAACAATCAACTTATTTTACGCCTAATTAAATAATATGCCCCCTTGCGCAGCTGTTGACTGCAAAAATCCGGGGGCCCATGTATTCTCCAAAGATCTTAAAAGAAGAAAAGTGTGGGAGAGAGCTCTCCGAAGAAAAAATTGGAAACCAAATAATTCGTCGAGGTTATGTACTATTCATTTTAAACCTGAAGACTTCTATCAGACGAATGCGTATACAGGTGATGCTCTTTTTCATAATACAGTGAACTTAAGTGTGTTTTCATTATAGGCATTTGTGGATATTTATTTATATACTTTATACTAAGGTTGTGTTGTTAAGATTATCTTTTAATCGACCAAAATACTCGTATGTCTAAGTAGCAAGCATCTATGCAGCATTCGCTTTATTGCATTGTATTTAATACCTTCATACCAAACTACCTACTGCCTAATATTAACACATATCCTGCTCTGAATCCTACTGAAAGGACTGGCCCGCAGTGGCAGTGGACAAACCTGTGGAAAAGGGAATGGGAGGCCTTTGCCTAGCTGTGGGACATTACGGGCTAAATAGATAAATATATCTTCCACTCATCATATTTGTATTTAATGTTTCGCACAAAGATAAGTAGATCATAAATCCTTTTTGTCTGTTCTAGGTGATGAAAATATTTACAAAAGGCTCAGGAAGACTGCTGTACCCTCTATTTTTTCTTTTACTAAAGTCAACCAGTCCACCCCTTAGCTGAAGACAGAGCAAATAGACTGTTACAGAGAAATGAGAAAAAACAATGTTTTGATACATATAGTGATCAAATTGCTGGACCTAGCCATGTTCAAACCCGTGATAGTTATGAAGAGCCATATAAAGACGAGGAATTTACAATGTTTAACGAAATAGACATTTTTCCTAGCACACCATTGGAGCCAGATGATGGGCCAGAGCGGGACCAACATACTGTATCATCAAGGCATACTCAAGTGAATTGTGTGTACATTTATGGATCTACAAAGAACTGTAGAAACAATGACAGTATCATTGCTTTCTACACAGGTTTTGAAACCTACCAAAAGTTCTATTTTGTGTGTTCGACTTAAGTATAATGGCTCACAAAATAAAGTATTATGGAAGTCATGTGAAGAATATTACTATTGAAAATGTTATTTATTTCAATGTAATTTAATTTATTATTTAATGTGAACCAAATATTTGATCCTAGTTTATTGCATTATTGCTTTGTTTTTACATAATTCTAAATCAGCCATTATTAGAAATTAATTGCAGTCATAAAAATGTTAAATTCAAATATAGTGCATGTGGTGTTAGCTTTAAGTAATTGTTGCACTTATAAATGTATATCGTGTAGTTTTAAAAGAAATGTACTTAATGTGTAAACAATTGTAGGCTAACCTATTCATTAATAAATAAATAAATAAGTCAACGCGTTCACATTGAACGTTTGTTATGTTTGACAAAACATCACAATTTTGTGCCCCTCTCATCAAAGATATTTTTTGTTTGTCTTATGTGCTGTAACTTTAGGGAATGTATTATGTAATATGTATTGTGTATAAGGAGATAAATAAAACATTGTATACAATATTAATTTGGTTTTATTACAGTATCATAGTATTTATCGTAAATTGCTGGTTGGAGATACTCAGTATAAAATGATCTTGTTTTTGGTTGTTTGAACATCATTAATTTTTCTGTGCATACTGTATGCATAGGTAATTGTAATCTTTGTACATACTATATCCTCTATACCATGGAGGACTGTGAAGATATGTTTACAGTGTGCTTCCAAGCCACTTCCAGCTGCACATTCACAATGACTTTCACATATCATACCAGTCTTATTCATTAATCTTTTCATTTGTGCCTTGCATTGTGCATGAAAATAAGCATGGTTACGATCATTAGCTTGATCAAGCTCCTATTTTCATAGAGGATTTTCACTTTAAGAGATATTTGAAACCTGAAATAATATTAACATTAAATTAAGTATATTACACTTTTTTTTTTATAGTTGAACTCACAAAGGAAGTAGTGAATGCATCATAAGTTGATCACTGTATGAAAACTTACCCTTCAACAAACGTTTGAATGTGGGTTTTAGATAGCGCTGGAAGATCAGTGCTAGAATTGACATCCCTGAACTTTTCCAGGGCAGGAATGTTAGGGTTATCATCCTCAAGCTCTTCTTCAACTCCGATCAAGTTATTCCTGTCGTATGCCTCCAGTCTTCAACAAAAAAAGGAGTTTTAAATAATGTAAACAAAACAATCAATCAAATATAAAATGGTCATTATTTATTTACCTTTCCACTAAAGCTGCTTTTTTACCCGTGGTAGACGCATCTCTTTTCCATAACTCGGCTTTTAGTTGTACTACACTCCAAATCGCATACATTTTTGTCTAGTTTTCGTATAAACGATATCGACACAACAGTGAAAACATAAACAACAATGGCGGACTAAAGACGCACAACCGTGCTGCCATCTGCTATGAGCTTTCAGTTTTTAACCCCATTTACGATGTCGACTATACATTTAAATTATTGTTTTTTTAAGTGAAAATTAGGCGCGTTGGGCATTTTTGAGACGGGAAAAAAAAATTGAACTCGCGATACCGTTGCCGACACCTCATTAAAAGTATTTCCTGCACAGTAAAATTGTTTAAGTTTTCACTTCTGTCGGCACTCCCGGAGTGCCACTGTTATCATCATAGCTTTACTTTGAGCTACTTTAAATGTATTGGTCAAATGCGGCCTAAGTCTTGCCAACTAGCACAGTACTTTGGCCCATAGGTATACCATTGTTGATAATCAGTTCACTTTTCTATGAGAAGATTCTTGCCTTGACTGGACGATTAGGTACAGCATTCTTTATTACACTCTGATCTTTATGAATCTCATAATATTTTCTGTTTTTAGGTAAGACAGGCGGTTGGCGCGACCACTTCGATGAGGAGATGACGCAACAAGCCGAGCGATGGATAGAGGATAACCTGCGAGATACTGACCTGCGCTTCCCAAATATGAAACTTTAGATACACCAACATATATAAAATACAATAAAAATAATTTAAAAATACAATGTATCAGTTGACACTGCATCAGAGATAAAAATACAAGATATTGACTATATCACAGCACAGTCATGAGACTAGTCAAGATAATAATCAAATCAAATCAAATCCAAAATGATAAGTGAGCAATTGAACATCATTCTATAACGCGGACATTATAGCCTAAGCAAAAGAAACTGACAAAAAGTGTAACACTAACAAGGAACACTTAGAGCGTTCATCCAAAAAGTTTGCAACGTCGCAAATAGCTGTCAAATATTTACATGTTTTGATTAATTTGGCAATATTTAGACATTGGCAGAATAGTCGACATTGGCTTTGCTTGCCATTTAATAAAAATAAAATAGAATACGGTATGGAAATAAGAAATATAGCTAACTAGTGAACTCGCATATTAATAAATGAATTGCAATTATAACACTAATTTGATGTTGTAATCGTTTTAGGTGCAAAAAAGCAAAGTTTCCAAATACTTTTTGAAGTGAAAACCATCGATCACTATTAAAGAACTAGTGATCGATGGTGAAAACTTCTTTAGGCGCGTTGGGCATTTTTGAGATGGGACTAAACCATTGATTTCGCGACACTGTGACGACACCAGCTTTGATTACCGCGGTGCCGATTTTTTTTCAAGTTTTCACTTCTGTCGGTACTGTAAGCACCTCCGCCCTTAGCTTGTCACACAACGACTCAAAAGATATACCATCGTGGTATATATATTTATGATAATACATCGCTGGACCTTCAAGAAATGCGCGTACTATGAGCGCTAAATCACTATTTCGCCATTCATTGCTCGTGGCTATCAGCTTGAATGCTGTTATAAAACTCTCGAGGCATACGCCGTTTATGCCGGAGAAAGCCTGCATTTGCAGAGCCATCTCGCTCTTATATACTAATAATAATAAAAAAACCACTCAGCTATTAATTCCAGCGTGGATCCTTCTCAGTTCTCCACCATAAGCGACGATTAGGCCTTCACCATTTGTGAGGACTACGGCGCTACGGCGCTACGGCACCTTCATGTCTCTTCTCAATTAGGCGTCTCCACCACGTGTGAGGATACGGCGCCTCCACCACTTGTAAGGATACGGCGCCTCCACCACTTGTAAGCACCACGCTTGGCTGCGGTAGGGGGCGAAGGCCTGATGCTGACTCCTATATATTTTCTTCAACCAAAGAAAACCCTCACGAATCCTATTTAAATATATTTTGACAGATTATTCGGAACACTAAAGGTTTCATGCCAGCCTGTGATATAAAATATATGAGGTTCCATCTCATATTAAAACCTTCACAGTACCTACTCCCGGAGTGCCACTGTTTTTTTTTTCATCTAAAACGAAACGTTCGTTGTTACGATATTAATTAATTATTGCATTTCATAATCAATATTTTCACTAGTTAGCCATATATCTTATTTCTATACAGTAATATAGCCAAATTAATATTAAAACATTTGACAGCTATTTGCGACGTTGCCCACTTTCTGTATAAACGTTCTTAAAGCATGTGCTATACAGGGTCAAATTAAATTACCTAGCAAAACTCAGCAGACGTGATGAGTATAGATATCTAAACATGATAAAACAAAAAATAAATAAATTTGATGGGATTTTTTTGGGTCATCAACCGCAGGTAGTGTAGTCAAATGAAATTTAAGTTAAAAAAACCGACTTCCAAAAAAAACACTACAAAGTGAAAAATAACTTTAATTTCGGAAGTCGGTGTCTTGGGTTTTGTGTTTTCGTTTTTTGCCACCGACTTCCGAAATTAAAGTTATTTTTCACTTTGTAGTGTTTTTTTGGAAGTCGGTTGTTTTTTTTTCTAAAAAGTTTTTATTTTTCACTTTTTAGTTGTGGTACCTACCCTACACACATTCGAATACCACTACCTGCTACCAGTGACAGGAACTTATTATATCATCTACATACTAAGTGGGAAAAAATACGTATTTTGTAGCTAACTCAAAAACTACCCAAGCAAAGTTAATAAAATTTATACGGGACCAATTTGGGAGCATACCCTTTAAAAACAAAAAATAATTTTCAAAATCGGTTCACAAATGACGGAGAAATCGGTGGACATACATAAAAAAAAAGAAAAGTCGAACATAAAACCTCCTCCTTTTTGGAAGTCGGTTACAAAAAAACATTTTATTTTGTGTAAACTTCACAGACGTGATGGGTTTCGATATTTAAACACGATAAAACAAAAAAAAAAAACAGTTTTTCTCAACTAATACTTCAAGTAACATCTCTCATCTCATCTTTAAAAACAAAAAAAATTGTTTCTTTTGATTTTATCGTATTTAGATCCCCATGATGACCCATCATGTCTGCGGAGTTTCGCTTAGTAATTTAATTTGACCCTGTAGTACATTTTATTAATAAAGTAGTACTTAAGTTGTTTGTATGTAACGAACGAAACACGATTGTGTGATTATGAAACGTACAGATTTTCAACTTTATCGTTGAAATGTAAGGTTCAAAGTTGATTGGGAAAATTGTACAGTTTCGGGTAGCTTGATGTGCTGGCGTCTGTACAAAACTCCAATAGGTCCACTGTCGGCAGCCATTTCGCACTAAACGTGTTTGGCATGAGAAGTTATTATGAGACAATGTGAACTATAATAAAAACTACTATTTTCTCACAAAGTTTTACTTGTCATTTTGTTAAATTAAAATATGGTTATTTGTAGAACAATAGAATAGGTATGTAAACGAGAAAAATATTAATAAAAATGAACGCGATGTCTTGCCGTCAACGACTTACAAATATTCTAATAATAATTTCTAATTAATTAATAATAACAAACAACACAACATTAAAAATTCATAAATAAAACAAAATTATAACAATTCATAAAATTTATTCATAAAAAGCTTTCGCTAATATTTAAATAAATTAACAAAACAATATTAAACCAATCATTAAAATTAAAATAAACTTAAAGAATGTCCTAATTCCCACTGCAGCCAGAAGAACGGAACTCTTCTACATAAGAATCTCCCACTAAAAATAAATCCAAGAGAAGTTCCATCAGAGGTTGGTTGCCATAATCATCTACCTACTACAGTCTACAATCTTCCATAATTAATTATTTAGTGTATATCTAAATGTATCTGGTTTGCCTCGGTAAACGTAATTATGTACTTAATTGAACTCATGTTTTGGCAAATATCTATATATCTTATCTTGTCTTGTCACTGCTGCACTGCTGCACATCTGAAATACCATCATGGGTGCAGTGCAGCAGCATTTCCCACTTTTGAGATAAGGGTTTTTTCTAATTTTATCGGCTCCAAAAAGTGGAACTTCAATGCCGCTTGACGACAAACTGCGGGATAATTGCGTAACACACTAACAGTAGCAATCATGGGCGCCGGAGCGGGGTGCAAGAGGGTGCACTTACACCTCCCTGGCTTCAAAACAAAATATACCTGTGTAAAACAAAACATTTAGAACCAAAGAAATATCGGAAAACGCCAATATAAGAGAACTTAACTTATTTAGGCGAGATCCTAAAATTCGACAAAGTATCGAACTCCTATTTCCGAAAATCTAACCGGCCCTAGACCACAGATTGGCTAGGCAGGGTGCTAACATCATCGAGCTTGCTTGGCTCGCTCTTACATCTTAATTCCTATAAGCTTCTTTGTATAAATCGACACAGTTAGTCCTCTTTTTAACCGACTTCCAAAAGGAGGAGGTTCTCAATTCGTCTGCATGTTTTTTTTTTTTTTTGTATGTTTGTTACGCGATTACTCCGCCAATTATAAATAGATTTGATGATTCTTTTTTTGTTTGGTAGATCATACTTCAGAGGTGGTCCCATATAAATTTTATTAACTTTGCTTGGGTAGTTCTTGAGTTAGCTTCAATTATACGTATTTTTCCCACTTAGTATGTAGACGATATGATAACTTCTTGTCACTGTTATTCACATAGCAGGTAGTGGTATTCGAATTTGTGTGGGGTAGGTACCACAACTAAAAAGTGAAAAATAAAAACATTTTACAAAAAAAAAAAAACAACCGACTTAAAAAAAAAACACTACAAAGTGAAAAATAACTTTAATTTCGGAAGTCGGTGACAAACCAAAATCATTCAGATTATGATTTAGTGTGTTAACGCAATTAGGGTGCTGGTGGTACTTCCCACGAGCACTTTTACAAGGACATTTTAAGATGGGTACCAACTTAGTAAGTGGAATAGTTACCTGTCTATGTAGTGCTTGAGTCACTATTTATTTACATAATAATATCCTATCTTTGGACAATAAACTCCTGCTGTACAATTCTCTATTAAAACCTATATGGTCATACGGCATCCAGCTATGGGGAGTGATCAGAAAAAGTAACATAATATGCCTCCAAAGAGCTCAAAACGCCATCTTGAGGAACATTGTCAAAGCACCATGGTTCACAGGGAATGAAGAAATCCATGACTATCTCAACACTCCTACTATTCTTGAGGAAATTAACAAGCATAAAAAGCGTTATGCTGTCTCGCCATCCACCCAAATCCTCTGGCTGTTAAATTGCTGGACAGCAGCGAATCTGTCAACCGACTTTAGAGAGGTCAAGTAATATAAAGAGGTAGCAGTGGCAATGGCCCCTGTACCTGAAACGCCAACTATATTCACACAACCAAACTGATAATAGTCCAGAAAGGACTGATGGCAGTTGTTCAATGGAGAAAAAAATTAAAATTAATATCCATTCTTCTCGTGAACTCAAAATGATCAAACCAAATAAGTACTATTGAGTAGGTACTAAATTTTTTTGTTTTATCTACACCACTACTGTTTTTTAAGGAACCTAGGCTGGTTTTATTTTCCACATCTAATATTTCAATAAACAGCTATAATTATTAAGATTAATTATTTGAATCTTCGTCTCATATCAAAAGACAATGGCTTTATATCGCATGATCAACATTTAAAATCTTAAAATATCACAATGTCCTTCGCACCGTCGTCATGCCGTCATGAAAATACGTCAGTTTTAAAAAAAATACACGCGAAAGTAATGTCAAACTAGGTACACATGGCTACACATCAAGCTATACAAATCCAGTATAAGCTGACCTTGCATTGTACGGAAATCCTATACAATGCGAGATTAGCGTAAACTGGAAATGTATAGCTTGATGTGTAGCCGTGTGTACTTAATTAAAAGTGAACAAGAGGTAAGTACTTATAAGGTATGAGAGATATTTTTATTGTTAGTCGTTCATATACATTCTCACTGTCCTGTTCTGCTTGGTTTAATAAAAATAAAAAATAATGGAAGAACATAATCGTTTACGTTTCCCGTTTGATTTCAAAGAGATTGAAGCAGAAGAGAAAGCTGAGAACAAGAGGTTGTTCAACTGTAAGTAAACATTTATTGGTTTAATCAATGGGTTTAATAAAGTTTTATGGTCATACATAAATAATCGACGTTGATCTACACGGTGGCAGGGACATCGACGCGAAAACTGTTACCATGGATTCAGTACATACATGATTCTGAACACCCCTACGAATGAAAGAAATGAAAATGATCATCATCATCAGCCTATAATGTTCCCACTGCTGGGACACAGGCCTCCTCTCTGTAAGAGGGAGTGAGCCGTAATCCACCACGCGGGCCCAGTGCGGGTTGGTAGATGTCACATGTCTTCGAATTTTCGGTTCTAGGACATGCCGGTTTCCTCACAATGTTTTCCTTCACCGTTTTGGTGATAAAATAATTTACACAAAGTAAAGCGCCTGTCTGGGTTCGAACCTATGACCTACAACTCGTAAGTCGCGGCCATTACCACTGGGCCACCACTGCTCTCTCTCTGAAAATTATCGTCGGTTATTTTAAAATCTGCTTTTTCATAGTGTAATAACTACGCGGGCAAAATGTATGGAACAGCTGATTAAAAAAATATAACCGACGAAAAATTTCAACGCAGGGGTTTCAGAATCATGTACTGAATCCATGGTAACAGTTTTTGCGTCGATGTCCCTGACCGTAAGATTGTGAGCACCGCTAGTTATAATCTATCGGTATTATCATAATCTTGATCATAATCTGTCGAAAAATTGTGAACTGGGTGAAATGGGCTAAGTTAGGTTAGAACTGTGATACATTATAAACTATCGAAAAATAATGCGTTAAATCGTAAATGATTTGTCGCAGTTCACAATTTTTTGACAGTTTATAATCTAACGGAAATAATACCGATAGATTATAAACTAACGAAGTTTATAATTCTACGGTGACATATACATAACATCACGCGTCTATTCCCTGAAGGGATGGGCAGAAGCGCACCTACAGTAACACCCACATTTCGCCATGTTATAGGGGGTGAGCCTATTCCCATCAACCGGACACTATCCAGACTCCGGGCTGCTATAGAAAACAATTTATAAATAAAATACACACCAAATGTTAATTTTATTTTAACTGTAAAATAGTGTTATTAATATGTACTCATACTCAGTTACATTAGAGGAGCTCGTGGCTAAGTAATAACAGCCGCACGGGTCGATTCATCCGGTTAAGCTACGCTTGCCGGGGTTGGTATGTGGATGGGTGCCCATCTTTACATACCGAGGCACCTCCGTGCCTCGGAAAGCACGTTAAGCCGTTGGTCTCGGCTGTCATTTATGGATCTTTGACAGTCGTTACGGTCTGACAACCAGTCTTACCAAAGGATATCGATTACCTAGTTACTGGGTTGTGGAGGTCAGATAGGCAGTCCCTCCATGTAAAATACTGGTATTCAGCTGCATCCGGTTAGACTGGAAGCCGACCTCAATAAAGTTGGGAAAATGCTAGACAGATTGACTCAGTTACATATTAATAACACTGTTTTAGAGTTTGCTGTTCAGTGTCTGTGTGGCACACAGTTTTGTAAAATTAATCTAGAAATCTTGATGTTTATTTTAGACCCCAACGTAGATTTGATCCGAGCGGGTCCGAAGGGCTATGTGATGCTTAGACCGTACACATACCATGCTGAGAATATCTACAACCTACCCATAAGGCCTAGTGATGTGTATGTGGCCAGCTACCAGCGGGCAGGTAAATTAAATCTTATCTTAAGGTACGATTTTGATAGTGTAGGTACAGCAAAGTCTGCCGGGGTTGCGAATAAAACCGAAAGGGAAATCGTGGCCCCCGGCAACATGGCAACTAAAGGAACACGGGTGGGTTTTAGTCAGTAAGAGTCTGACACGCCCTCCCGCTCCGGCCAGAGTGGGAGGAGGTATATATATGATAATTTCCCACCAAAAAAAAAAATAGTCTCAACGAAGTACCTGGGGAACTGGGGAGCCCATAATAATAATGTGCGGGGAATATGTTACTAGAAAACTTACAAGAATTAATGCTTATGTAGTTATCGTGGATCGTTTATTGATATTCCCAACTGACCACAGGGCATATCGTAAAGTATAATTGCATTTCACACCGTTAGTGGCACTCCGACCAAATGGATTAGGTTAGGTTGGAACTGTAGACAACCGCGCACGAGCCAAGCGAGGGAAGCGAGCGGTGCCGCGATAGTGGCCGGCGAGCGCTACATCCATGTTGGTCGCAGTTACTTGAATATTTAGTATTTTTAAGAACCTAAAATAGGAATTATTCGAGTAGGAATAGATCGAATAGAAATTATTACCCGACTGCGCGGCAGCAAAGACAGGGTTATGTTTTTTATGCGTACCCAAGCATCGTTGGGCAAATTGTCGAACGCTGAGCGATAAACGATATGGCGGATGTTAGTTAGGTGATTAACACACGGCAATGCGTACCGCCGCGGAAGTGAGAGGTGAGAGCACCCTCGACCGCGCGGTCGGGCGGTGTACGTGTGTTAGGCATAAACGGATTTATTAGAGGTCAATGCGATCCGCTTCACCGCCTACCGCGGCGGTACGCGGTGCCCTGTGTTAATCGCCCTAGTCAATTTAAAAAATGGCGGCGTATCGCCATTTCGCCATGATACGGCCATTTCTGCGATCGGACCACGATATCGAATATTTTTGAAACAAGCTTTTTGATAGCGAAAATATAATAAAGATGCAAACCTTGTTTGGGTGAGTAAAATACATATTTGTTAGTACTCTGCTGTGCTCTTCGACAGGCACTACGTGGACTCAGGAGCTGGTATGGCTGCTAGCAAATGACTTCGATTATGAAACGGCGTTAACTGTTCCAATCACCCATAGATATCCCTTCCTCGAGTAAGTACTGCTTTCATGAATTTCTCAAAGTCATGGTTTGATTTTCTTTTCAATGAACCTACTGCAGATATGATACTTCTGAATACGTGGTTAAGTGATATGCGTTAGAGAAATAAACGCCAGGCAATTAGCAATTTTATGTAATGTTATAAACTTAAGGTACAAACACGTAATAGACATGCATGTGTACCTAATGAATACACAAATAACTGATGAAACTCACCAAAAACTCTGACAATATTATCGGTTTCAGAATTTACATGTACTACACCGAATGGAGGAACAACTGCTTGAAAAACATCGACAAGGTGGAAAGCGTAGAGAAAAAAGAAAAACTCTTAAAAATGCTGGAGGTAATGGCTCAGCCAGTGACAGAGAAACTGGCGGCAATGCCATCTCCCCGGTTCATCAAGACGCACCTCCCGATGAGCTTCCTGCCACCCACTATAGTAGACACGGCAAAGATGATATACATAGCTAGAGATGTTAGGGACATCGCCGTCTCATCTTACCACCATGCTAAGCTTTTCCGAGTACTTGACTTCGCAGGCGAATTTAAAGATTTCTGGGAGTTATTCATGAAGGATCGTTGTAAGTATGAATTATTTCATACTAGCTTTTGCCCCGCGTGGATGTCGGAAAATATCCCACAGGAACGTGCTATCGGGATTCAGAGTATCCTACGTCCTAACCCAGGTCATGGCCTATCCTAAGCCTTTCATCTAGAAATCCGTTCAGTCGTTACGTCATGAAAAGGTAACAGGCTGATATTAAATCTGTTTTAGGGTTCCGTACCTCAAATTGAAACATTAAAACCCTTAAAGGATGACTTCATTGTCTGTCAAGACCCTTTTCTCAGGAACGCGTGGAGGCATCAATTTGAAATAGATATCAAAAACTTAGATCTACGGTCTCTTGGAAGTGTAACGAAAATCAAACTTCCAAGTCAACGCAATAATGGGCACGCCACAACTGTGGCGATAAGTTCCCTCATTGAGGAGTGGTAGAGAGGCGCCACGGCGTCCTCACCTTCCACCTGACGCAGTTTCTCACCGGACACGGTTGTTTCGGGAGGTTTCTGTTCCGGATAAGGCGGGAGGAAACGCCCGGGTGTGACCATTGTGTGGATCGCCCGGAGGACACGATGGAGCATACGGTGGAGGTCTGCCCGGCCTGGACGGGGCACCGCCATGTCCTCGTGGAGACGATCGGCGGTGGTGATTTCTCGCCTCCGGCCCTGGTCCAGTCCATGGTACGCTAGGGCCGATGCCTGCCGGGGTCGCGGGAAAGTCCGAAAGGGTTACCGTGGCCCCTGAAAACACACAGGCAACTGAAGGAACACGGGTGGGTTTTTGTCAGTATAAACCTGACACGCTCTCCCGCTCCGCCCAGAGCGAGAGAAGTTATTTGATAATTTCCCACCCAAAAAAAAAGTTAACGAACTAAAAAATACGGCCATTTGTGCCGCATATTTTGACACTCGCAAATAAACCAGTCTATTTAGTACTTCACGTTGGTCCAGCAGCATGAAGTTTGGCGAGAAGTAAGGTCAAGTAAAGAGGAAAATCCGAAAATTGGTAATTTATAGTTCTATAATGAACGGCAAAGTTAAGTTTTTTCTGCAATCTGGGATTAAAAGTTCATAGGCCGTGTCTTGGAATAACAAACCTCAGTTGGCCCAATATAGTTTTTTGGTTCTAGTAATAATAATAAATAGGATCGACCGGCGTCAAAAAAGTTTTTGTGAAAATTGGCCATTTTCTTGCTGACTGTACAATTTTTTCAAAATCTGTGAATGCAGATCAAAATGTTTCAAAAAGTTAAGGAGAGTCTCCTAAGACTGTTTTCTTGTAGCGACAACGGTTAAGGTACCTGCTCTTGTTGCCCCATCTCAAAATCCATCCTGTATATGATATGATTGACTGCTTAGTTCCATAAAGGTATAGCGTGATGGTAATCTTTTAAAAGGTTAAATCCGTAACTATCTGCAATATTCTAACCTATTGGCTAGCCTTTTACAATTTGCGGTAAACTATAGAAGAATACAAACATAATGCTATATTGCTCATCCCCCATAGCAAATAGCGTGATAATAGTTTTTGAAAAATCTATTGTGAAGTTTCCATTATTTGACTTGTAGATTATTTATACCAATTTTCAAGTTAATTAAGCCACACAGTAAAATCCTCCACTGTAAAAATTAATACCCCGTTTTACCCCGTTAAAGGTAGATTTTCAAAAAAACCTGATATACGTTTTTATTTATTTTCAGTTTTAATTATAAATACTGAGTTTCGAGTTAATCAGACAGCTCGTTAAAATTCTTCCATACAAACTTTGACACCCCCCAATCCTCCTTTAGGGGGTATTTTAGAAAAACTAAAAATGAAAAACTTTATAATTTACATAGATAAGTATTCGTGCCAAGTTTCAAGTTTATTAACTCAAGGAATAAGATTTTTCATACAAACAAAATCCGCCCTTTTCACCCTCTTAAAGGTCGAATTTCCAAAAATCCGTTCTTAGCGGACGTCTACTAACTATAAACTACCTCCCTACCAAGTTTCATCTTCATACGTCAAGCGGTTTTCGATATTTCGTGATGAATGAGTGAGTGAGTGAGTGACCTTTCGCTTTTATATATTTAGATACATTAAAATGGTTATACGGGGTGTCCAGTAAATAGCACGACATACTGCAGGGGGTGATAGCTTGGGTCAATACCTACCAAAACAACACAATGTTCAGCAAAATCTTACGGATTTACAGTTTTACAAAATTTTCCGAAATATCGAAAAATCTCTACTTTGAAACAGATTTTTAAGCATCTCGTAATGAAATATTATTTATTTAGTTTTTTTTTACATCAAATTATTCGTGAATAGTTAGTTACTTTGCTCATTGATGTCTTTTTTCTATCAAAAACAAGAATGTTTTCAAGAAATAGTTTGTTGTTTACATTTTCACAGAACGATTCTCTTTTCGCATAATTTTGTAAAACTGTAAATCCGTAAGTTTTTGCTAAACATATATTGTGTTGTTTTGGTAGGTATTGACCCAAGTTATCACCCGTTGCAGTATGTCGGGCTATTTAACTATTTACACTAGGTACTAAATAAAATGACTCACCGACTAACTATCCAAATACATTCCATAACAAAAGCACACATAAACGTCGAAGTACGGTATGTAAGTATGAATACAAAATATATCGTCACTGGAAAGGCAAAATTACTTAACCGCCATATTATTTATATGGCGTTAAGTATTTTTGCCTTTCCAGTGACGATATGGTATTGGAGCTTTTGTTCGGATGGGGCAGTTCATAGTTGATTTTGTTTTAGATATACTGACTCCATACTTCGAGCACGTGAAAGAAGCTTGGGATATGAGACATCATCCGAATATGCTGTTCTTATTCTATGAAGAACTTGCAAAGGTATGATCTAAGATAACTTTTTATAAATCTAATACACATAATAAAATCGTAGCGAAGTCTAAACAGTACAATGAATATTTTTGAAAAAATTAATTGCTAAGAAGTGCCGGAACGATTCTAATGCCGAAAATATAGTTTTTAGAATGTTTGTCTGTTTGTCTGAATGTATGTTCCAGCATCAAGAAAAATAACTCACGGATAAATTTTGTAAAAAATTTGCATAGATATTCCCTATAAGTCTGGTCAGTCTGTAGGCTATAAATTATCACGCTGTTTGCTATGGGGGTTGAGCAATATTGCATTTAGTTCGAGTTTTTCTACTTATAATTTACTGCAAATTGTAAAAAGATGAGCCAAAAGGTTAGAATATTGCCGAGAATTACAGATTTAACCTTTTAGATGATTATCATCCCGATACACCTTAATGGAACTTAGCAGTCAATCATGACAGATTTAAGAACGGCTTTTTAGTCAACTTTCAACAAAGCAAATAGCAAACCTAAGTTCGATTCGATTCCAACAATTGATATTTTTTTGTTCTTCTTTTTTAGTTGAATACATAGAACATAAAATAAATAAAAAATAGTTTAGCCCTCTTCTGTGTTTACAATAAAAATCGTTATTATTCTGAGATAAAACTAAATATCCATGGTTAGGAATGTTTACAATCTACTGTTCTATTAATTTAGTGATAGGTCTTCGTCAGGAATTGGTGCCGATTCCCTTGTTCACAAACTAAACTAAATTTAAGTTCAGTGCATCTTTTTCTTTCTATTTCATTAAGAAAAGGACAGAAGATAAATTTTTGTTTAGTTCTGTCAAATTAATCAGCGCCAAAGAAAAAGATGCACTGAACTTAAATTTAGTTTAGTTTGTGAACAAGGGAATCGGCACCAGTATCTGTAAGAATTCATCAGTCAGAATTCAAGAATTCATCAATGTTGTGTGATTAGGTAGTATATGCAGGAACGCAGGCGTTTATTAATTCACTAAAAACTATAAACTTCGCAAGCAATGGGAAATTGCTATTGAAAGCTGCGAGTGTCGACCTTAGGACAAGCTGCTTCTCACACGGACAAGTACGTCGGTCGCTTGCGCCGCACCACTCCACCAAAACTACAAACATTATTTTAGTATATGGTGGTGTTTTTCGACTTCCACGCGAACGAAGACGCAGATGAAGCTAGTTTAAAATAATACCTCATTTAACAGCACACGTGAATGTATTTTTCTTCTCTGTCTACCAGGATTTACCAGCAGTCGTACGTCGCGTGGCAGACTTTCTAGGTAAAGAGGTGACAGAGCAGCAAATGAATCGTCTGTGTGACCACCTCAGCTTCGAGAACTTCAAAAATAATAAGTCTGTCAACTACGAGGCTCTGCGGGAGTTCGGCATCTTCTTGCCAAACGAAACTTTTATTAGAAAAGGTAAAAGTAGATTTTGAAGGACCGATACAGTACTATCGACTTCTTCAGCATGAGAGCACGGAGACGCCTCGGCAACTGCTGATCCCGTGCTCTGCGTGAAACACCTCCTCTAGACACTTCGTTTGGAGTACTTTATTTAAGTAAGCCGACGTTCGCACGAACGTAATAAAATCGCGGCGATTTTTTTTCGTGCACTGGATTTTCACCTCTCGGTGTTAAGCCGAGCATTGGGAATCCAACACGCTGGGACGCACTCTCGTCCCAGCGCGTTGAAAAAACACACTGTTGGATTTTCAACTCTCGGCGCTAAGCAGAGCGTTGAAAATCCAGTGCACGAAAAAAAACGCCGCAATTTTATTACGTCCGTGTGGACGTCGGCTTATTCTTAACTTGCACTTGAATTAATTTATTTTTAAGACCGCCGGGTAGTAGTAGATATAGTATTTTCTCAATTAATCAATGCTTTGTAAATTATTATATTACTAGCTTTTGCCCGCGACTTCGCCCGCGTGGATGTCGCAAAATATCCCACAGGAACATGATATCCTATGTTCTAAGCCCATATTCTGGCTTAGATCATAGGATACTCTGAATTCTGAGGCAATAATAAAACCCATAGCGTCCCGTCTGAAAATCTTGTTTTTATGTTTATTTATTTATTTATTTATTATATGTGAAGATTGGTCAGTTGATTGGTCATTACTGTATGGAAATATGAAATATAGCTAACTAGTAATTAGTAGTAGTAGTGTTAGGAGCGTTTTTTGGCTCCGTGAAGTCTAAACCCCGCTGCCCATCATTTTCATGTGGCGGCCGTTATTTGGCAGCGGTTGTGTCGGCCGCTATGTGGAGGCCGTCATTTGGCGGCCGCTATTTGGCGGCCGTTATCTAGCGGCCGTTATGTGGCGGCCGCAATTTGGCGGCCGTAAAGTGGCGGCCGTAATGTGGCGGTCGCAATGTGGCGGCCGCTATGAGGCGGCTTTTGTGATGCGGCCGTTATGTGGCAGCCGTAAAGTGACGGCCGTAATGCAATTCATTGACTTAATTCTCCCTTTTCACCCCTTTAAAGGTCGAATTTCCAAAAATCCGTTCTTAGCGGACGTCTACTAACTATGAACTACGAGTACCTCCCTACCAAATTTCATCTTTTTACGTCAAGCGGTTTTCAAGATTTCATGATGAATGAGTGAATGAGTGAGTCAGTGACCTTTCGCTTTTATATATTTAGATAGATTATGCGGCCGCGGCAGCGGCCAGCGAGCGCTACTTCCAAGTTGCTCGCATTTAGGCAGGCTATTTAGTATTAGCGCAAGGTGTGTTACGTCGGGTTTTCCATGGATAGATTAATGATAACTATGGAAAAATAATGCATTAAATTGTAAGTGGTTTGTTGCAGTTCACAATTTTTTGACAGTTTATTATCTAACGAAAATAATATCCGATAGATTATAACCTAACGAAGTTCATAATTATACGAGGACATAAACATAGACCATGTACGTGCCATCTCCAATATGAATGATTTTTTAGGCAAAGCTAACGGTTGGCGTGACTACTTCGACGAGGAGATGACACAACAAGCCGAGCGATGGATCGAAGACAACCTGCGAGATACTGACCTGCGTTTCCCAGAATAAGCATTTTAAGAAGACGAAAACTGTTACCTAAATAAATGTTTAAAGTTGCTGCAGCATGTTTACTTACTTCTACTGTCATTACCTGTACTAGTATTATACTTGGCTTATCTACCGAGTTGAAAGAACTCTGATATTGTATCTAACCAGCCCCCTAATTAGAACCTCACCGTAACTCGTTTTTTATTAGATTTTATGGCTTGTTCTGAAGAGATAGTTAACTGTAGAATGCATTATGCATAAGTTCATGCGAAATACAAAACACAGGGTTGCAACACGTTCAATAGTGCACATGATCTTGTAATTCTTGTAAAACACATTGTGAATTGAATTGAATTCCTTGGACGATGCGGACCCAGTCGCGGGCATACTTAGCTATATCTGATTTTGCTAGTCACAGTAAGGAACGCAATGACAAGTATGTTAGATATTGTCTTGATGATAATATTTAATAACAGTCAATACTACCTAGCTATGTTACAAAGACAATTAGACATATGTTATGTAGTGTAGGTACATATTTGAACTGCAGTGAAAAATAATTGCAACAGTCTTAATAAATATAGGAAAATAACTAGCTAAATTAACGCTATATGCATTGCCATGGGTGTATGTTTAGTTTTAACATTACAATGTGCACGCGCTGTTATAAAGACAGTTTCCCAAGATTTTTTATGGATAATACTATTAAAATCATCAGGAATACACTGCTGCGTAACACACTTTCAATCACAATCTGAATGATTTTGAAGGATATTGCTAAATCCATTGCTTCATTTAAGTTCGAATTTGTCTGCTTAACAACGTAAATAATGCAATTAATGTTGTTCGTGGTTATTTTATTTTTTTCTTCGAACCTAACCTGTCCGAGTCGGGGTGCCCCAAATCCCGAGCTCGCTTCGCTCGCTCTTGCATCCCAAGTTCTCCTAGTAACAGTAGTAGTAACATTGCCGTTTGTGCATACACAAAATGTTGTTTTTCATACTCTTCAATATATGAAAATAAAACTTTTAACGACATAAATTCATTTATTGTAGTACTTTTGACACATAGTAACATAACATAACATAACATCACGCCTTGTTTCCCCGAAGGGTTGGGCAGAGGTGTCCCTGTAGCAGGTACACCCACATTTCGCCAGTTATGTTTAAGTCCCATGGGGGCGAGCCTATTGCCATCAACCGGGTACAAATCCAGACTCCGAGCTGCTACTGAGAAATTTCAGATAGAAAAACCCAATAACACTTTGCCCGACCCGGGAATCGAACACAGGACCTCATGCTCAGCAGAAGCGCTTGCGACCACTAGACCAACGAGTAACAGACTAGTAAAACAAATACAAATCAAACGGCAACGACCACCTCAACACTCAACCAAAATAACAAGTGACTGTGCAATAGCCGAACGCAGGCGGCACGAGCAGGCGACGGCGACGCGACGCGACGTGTCGGTGGGACACGACGCTGGTTTCTATGGTACTAACGTGTTGCTAACTACGGAAGGTATTTCATCAGCCAGTCGTGTCGCTGCGACACGTCACCTGCAGTTATCGCCTTCGCGGCTGCTGCGGTCGGCTACGGCATTCCGTAGCCGACCGGTACCTTTACGGCACGGTCGCGTTATTTTGCCGTGCATACTCTTTACGAGTCTAGATAGGGCAACTATTATGCCGCAAGCTGGTGGCGGCGGTACTACTATAGCTGATAGTGATACAGTGCCGCTTGCGGCACACTATACACTTCCTATAAAATAATGTCACTGGATAATTAAAAGTTGTTATGACTGATAAATGTCGATGTCATCGGCCTTTAGCGAACCAGACAATAATACACTATCAGTAATAATAATAAGAAATATAATGTAAGACGTTTATTTTCTCTACCTACACAAGTTATGTACTTAATGCTAGTATTTGACAATAGTGCACGAACAAGGAGCTAACTTTGTGAGAGACTGGTGCTTTAAGTAGGTTTAAATAAAAACCTGTATTACAGGTCACCAGGCTCCCGCGACTAGATGCCTGTGATATGGACCATGATGACAAAGTATACTTAACTAACGTTGAATTAAGAACAATAATAAAAAATAAAAAATAAAATACAAAAAGAGTTAGTGGAAATACCAGTGTGTGTGAGTGCGTGAGTAACTAGAGGAAGTGTAAAAAGAGATGTGAGAGGTTGCTTGAGTGAGTGTGGTGTGAGTATGGATGATGGTATGTATGTACAAGCAGCAGTGGGGATGAATAGTAGTAGAGGTAGTCTATCTGAGAGGGATCAACAAATTCTCCGTTCCCTGATAGTCTATTGTTTTCAAATACGTAGTCACTGAATTTTTACATTTGTGTCATTCCTTCCAATATTCATCATCATCATTTCAGCCGAAAGACATCCACTGCTGGACATAGGCCTCCCCCAAGCACCGCCATTTCAACTGATTCTGTGCTTCCCGCATCCAGAAAATTCCTGCGGCCTTCACAATGTCATCGGTCCATATTGTGTGAGGCCTTCCAACGCTACATCTTCCGGTACGCGGTCGCCACTCCAGAACCTTTCGGCCCCATCCGCCGTCTGTTCTGCGAGCAATCTGCCCTGCCTATTGCCACTTCACTGCCTATTCACATACGCTGATGACACCGCGATCTTAGTTCACGGCCCTACTTGGGATGCTATCAAATCTATAGGGGAGTCGGCAGTAGCGGAAATAATGAAATGGCTTAACTTAAATCTTCTTACCTTAAACATAAACAAATCCTGTATCCCATTTGCAATTAGGCGAAAGACCGCACCGTCTCACAGTTTCTCAATTACAGCCCATTTATGTTCTAACCGATTAGCACCATGCCGTTGCCCAGCTCTAACTAGAAGTGACAGCGTAAAGTACCTAGGAGTCCACATAGATGACGGACTTACATGGAAAAACAACTTGACGCTGTGACGACTAGAACTTTGCGACTCATACATATATTTAAATCCCTCCGAAACTCTGCTAATGCCGATTTATTGAAGATGGTGTATTATGCAATATGCCAATCGGTCATAGGGTATTGCATATCAGTATGGGGTGCTGCAACGAAAGGTCATATCCTGAGGGCAGAGCGAGCACAAAGAGCCGTACTAAAAGTAATGACAAGGAAGCCCCATAGATACCCAACAACACAACTGTACGCAGACTGCAAGGTTCTTACAGTCCGTCAGCTCTTTGTGCTTCAATCTATCCTTAGGAAACATAGCAGCCTTCCCCCGTCTAACCCAACAAAACGCACAAAACTTTCCTCAGGCACCCAACACAGGACCACTTTCGCAAGGCATCAGTATTATGTAATTAGCGCTTACATTTACAAAAAGATTCATAAAAAACTGAATATATTAGACCTCAACAAACATAACCTAAAATTAAAAGTGACGGAATGGCTACTCAAACATGACTATGCCGCAACGGAGTCTTTACTTGCTTACATTGCCTAATAAGCACACACTAATCTCCATGCTTGCACGAATACTTCTATCCTTGCATCCATATACACTCGTACATACAAATCTCCTACTCACTTACACACCAACACCACATCACCTATTTATCCTCACTCTTATACAAATACGTACACACCTACATTCACACTCATTCACCCTCACCCTCGCACTCTCACTAACTCATACATAATATAAATATTAAATTAAATTATAACTTGTTTCCCTTCTGAACGTAAATCGACACAGTCCACTCATACATATATCAATTGGAACCTCATTGTGATACACTGTCTCTTAAGATACAGGATACCCTAGTTTAAGAGACAGAGTTCAATCTATTGTGTACAGATTTCTGCAACATCCAAGTTTTATGTCTATGTTCTCTACCATAAATTAAAAATTGTAAACCTATAGTGCGATTTTCTGTATATGTTTTTGGGAAATAAAGAAATTATTATTAATTATTACTTAAGTTTGGCAATATTGATGTAAAACTATTAAAATATTTAGATCTCATCATTATTCCAACCACCATACTGTCGGTAGTAATGACATTACTTGAATATAATATCATTACCAAGAAAGCATATTATAAAATTATAGACTACGTTAAAGACAAGGAAGTTTGGCAATAATTCCTTCTGCACATGTGGCTTCCTTGGTACCTCATTAACGGCATAAATCAGTAAGAGTCTATTAACTGCTCCCAAATTACCATGTCTGTTTTAATCGTTTATTTTTATTTTTTTAAATTCATCCTTGACATATTTATTCTAGTATTTGACATTATATAATAATAATAACCCCACCGCCGTATCTCTACGTTGACGTCATGGTGGGGCTTGCGTGCTCCGAACTCTAGGCCTGAGCCAGTAGAGTTTACTTTGCCGGAACAGGTCTGGAATGAGGAGCCAGACCAAGAGAGATACAAAAACCCGCAAAGCACCATGTGGCGAGCTGTTGGGCAGTAGCGACCCCACGGACCCTATCTCCCGGGAGAAGTCTTGTTCCTCACCTCTGGCTTGTCTTTATTGGCCGGCTGGAGTGAACACTGACGAGGAACAGAGCTCCCACCTCATTCTTGCCTTTATTCGCCGGCTTGAGTGGAGATTCGCAAGAGCAAACGTGCTCGGAGGAAGGAAGTATTCCAGTAAGATGCTGGTAGGGATTTTGACCGTTCTCTTCACTCCTCATAAGCACCTCAGGACGTGTTGCCCCCTTGTCGCTACGACACTATGTGCCACTATGTGCGACCGTTTTCGGGGGCCCATTATTGAGTCACCCCCTACCATTTTATCCGTGTGCATATAAAACATAGATCAGGCAGGGGCCATAGTCCTTCCATAGTTCCAGGTGACCAGTCCACTTTAGCCACCTAAACCCATAGTCAAAATATCTTTGTTTCCATATCCTGCAATAGTCCTACACCAACCGGGGGTTGTCCTTGGGTGCCCTTGCGTAGTGCGAACAGGGATAGTCGTCGGATGGTGCCTCAATACTTAAAAATGTCTAAGGGGCCTCTGCGAGTTGGCTTCGGGCCCTCGTACGCCTTCCAAAGGTCCGGGGCCCCTGGGTCCCGAGAAATGTCAAAGACGTAAAAATAATAAAAATAATAATTTCTTTATTGGCATAAATAATTTTCAACAACGATAGTGAGGCCCTGACTCCTGCGCTAGGTATAGCACCTGTGTTACAGGAGCCAGTGTCTTCTCCCAATTACATGAATTGATTTTTATGCAATAAGAATTAATCTAAAACATACAAATAACAAAAATAGAAATGAAAAGAAAAAAGAAAATTATAGACAGTGTTTGGTGTATAGTGTATATGATGTGTAGTGTTTTTGGTGTGTGAGTGTGTGTTGTAGGTATGTGGTGTGTGATGTTATAGAAACGTGTGCTTGTGAGGGATGTGTGGATAATTTGTACCTATTTTAGAAGGAGTTCGGTTTGTTTATAGTCATGAATAAGTAGCCATGATTTAACCTTACTTTTAGCTTCCTTCATTGAGAGTGGATTTATATTAAGCTCTCTGTTTGTCCTATTATACAAAACATTGGACAAATATTTATGTTGCTTTCTAGCTGATGCAGTTCGACATTTAATCGAAGAACAGATGTTCCGTACGGCGCGATTTAAAAAAAAAAAATATTGCTTGGCGTAATAAGGTGCTGTTTGATGACAATTTCTAAAATATACATCTGCCGTACTGTTAATACTTGACATTTCTCATATAAAGTTAATGTCATTCCTTTAAGGACAAATCTTTGAGCCCTTTCAAGGTGAATCATATACGCCTTACAAGCGCCACCCCAAACCCGAATACAGTATGCAAGAACTGACTGTCGTGATCAGCCACATCTCTGAGTCTTTTAAAAACCTAAACAAATTTTCTAATACGCGCAGTGGTAAGGTCTATATGCTGGCGCCAGCTTAGTTTTCTGTCCAGAATAACCCCTAAATATTTTACTGTTACCAATTTGCCTAAAGCCAAACATAAGCAGGTTGTATTATCCAGAGGTGAGTTACACAAATGTAATTTGATGAATTTTTTTTTGGGATTGATATAGTAACTGAACTGAATTTGTGTCGATTTCAAGATTCACAGTCAAGCGATTGGCTCGAAGCCACTGATTCACCCTATGTAGTCCCACCTCAGCGTTTTGTCTGACCTCGTTCCAGGTCCCGCCATGAAACACAAGAGCTGTATCATCAGCATACGTAAAGATTTTGCCATTAGTAAGCGTTTGCTGACATAGATCATTTATGTAGATCAAGAAGAGACTCGGGCCGAGGATACTTCCTTGTGGTACGCCATATACAACCCGGGCGTCTGAGCTAATGTGTCCCCCAATTTTCACTCTCTGTGTCCTGTCGTGTAGGAAGTCTTTGAAAATCCCTAAAGCATCTCCCCGAATACCAATACGCTCTAGCTTGTCCACAAGAAAAGGAATCGAGACGGTGTCGAAAGCTTTAGCCAAGTCGAGGAAGATGCCGACGCATTTTTGATTAGCATCCACACAAGATGATATATGATATATGAAGCCTATGATAAGGTGCAATTTACATGGGATAGGAATACGAGGAAAAGCCCATGAATGGTTTGCGTCATACTTAAAGGATAGGGTACAATTAGTAGAAATTGAATATTTCGATAACAACACAAGTGAAATATTTAAAATGAGATCCGACAGTAAAGCAGTTAACGCGTCAATTCCTCAAGGGAGTGTGACAGGCTGCCTTTTGTTTCTTATCTATATAAACGATCTTCCTAAAATTATAAACGGACCATGTGTTCTATTTGCGGACGATATCTCTCTGCTCACCTCATGCCAGAACGATGACAACATTAATGCCAAATTAAACTCCCTTCTTTCTACAGCTGTAAACTGGATGGATAAGCATATAGCAAAACTGGAACAAGTAAATGAATTTACTCTCCTCGCTTTGTCTATAGATACCCACATAAATTGGAAATCCCATATACAGAAAATAAGAGGAAAACTTTCAAAATTTTCATATGCCCTACGCGAGATTAAAAAATCTACCAACCTGCAAACTGCACTTGTCACTTACTATGCATATGCCCAGGCATGGCTCAGCTATGGGGTCATGCTGTGGGGTAACAGTACAGATTCTCAAACCATTTTCATTTTACAAAAGAAGTTAATTCGAATAATAACCAACATAGAACAAACAGATAGCTGCAAACCAAACTTCCGAAAACACAAAATACTCACACTTCCCTGTTTATATATCTTAGAATTATGTAAATTTGTCAGAAAACATCCAGATTTTTACACCACTTGCGAAGAAACACAAACAAAATACACCTTTCCACACAACAAAAACAAAATAAACATGCCTCAATCCCGTCTCAAAATGCATTCAACCAGCCCTTTAGTTATGTCTTTAAAAATATATAATAAATTGCCAAATGACATTAGAGAAGTAAGCAAAACAAATATATTTATTAATAAATTGAAACAATTTCTGGAATCAAAGTCATACTACTCAGTAAAGGAGTTTTTAGATGACAAATCGATTGCAAAATAAAATTATTCTTTCTCTCATACACCAAACATTATGAAATATAATATAATAAGGATTATAGGAAATCAAATATAAATTGAATACATAAATAATAACATGATTTAATAATAATGAAAATACTTCTAAGAATTTAAATAATAATTACCTATATTATTCTTATGCAATACATAAAATTAAAATCCCTAATATACTATACCTATATACACAAACCTAATAATATACAATATATACATAATTATACACCCAATTAAACACATCTAATAATCTATAATATAAAAATGAATCGCAAAATGTGTTGGTAAGCGCATAACTCAACAACGCCTAGACCAATTTGTTAATGTTCGTTATTATCAGGACAAGGTTTTAGGTAGGTGGGTAGGTAGGGTAGGTAAGGTTAGTACTAAGAGCTACCCGTGCGAAGCCGGGGCGGGCAGCTAGTTTATAATAATATTGAATTGCTACTTAGCCCTCTTCCTCTCTCCTAATTTTGCTGTGCCCGACAGGGTCCATATTGATCTTTTACTTTGTTATACCATCTATGTAATACATATGGAATGCAATAAAGAATTGAGTATTGAGTATTAAATATTGATCCACAAGTTGGCTGACAGGATCCTCAGTGCTCTTTCCTTGTCTAAAGCGAAATTGTGATTCCGACAGGATCTTATTATGTTCTAAGTAGCGTATTAGCCTACTGTTCAGGACTTTTTCAAGTATTTTTGATATTGTCGGAAGAACCGAGATAGGCCGGTAGTTCTCGACACCGTCTCTAGATCTACTCTTGGAGTTGTTATGGACTTTTTGAGAACTCGTGGGAAAACACCTTGCGCAATGCAGATTCCTATTAGCCTACGATTTAATTTCAATAGACTTTTGTGGACATGATAATTATTAAGATTGATTACAGTTGTAATAGCAATCATATAATTTTTTTTATGAGAACTACACCCACAGCCGCCCTACAAGCAATGCTTGGACTGCCGCCTCTGCACCTCATTGTGCGGGAGGAGGCGGCTCTGGCCGCCTTTAGGCTGCATTTATCAGGAACTCTAAGCAGAGATTCTAGAATTAAGCACACACGCATAAAGGAAGATGTAATCAAACGTCAGCCAATGATGGCATCACCCTGCGACAAAGCCCCGAAATCACACCATTTTCAAAGGCACTACAACATAATACTTACAGAAGAACAGTGTGACTACTCAGGCTCGGAAGAGCTGAGGTTTTACACTGACGGATCGAAGACCGACTCCTGTACCGGAGTCGGAGTCTTCTCATATGACCTCAACATTAAGATATCCCGACCGCTAGGAATGTTCAACACCGTCTATCAGGCGGAGTGTGTGGGCATCATACAAGCGGTCCACGCCATTGAAGCCAGGAGAGTTACGGACACTCGCATACGTATACTCTCTGACAGCGCCTCAGTTCTCCAATCCTTGAAGAAAAAATATATTACCTCGAAGTTAATACTAGAATGTCACAATGCACTAGAACAAGTAACGGTATCTAGTCGCAACACGGTGACGCTACAATGGATAAAAGGACACAGCGGTTCGCTAGGTAACGACGCAGCTGACGAACTTGCTAGAAGAGGTTCTGGCACGGCAGTCTGTGGACCCGAACCTATCGTACCAATCCCTTTCAACCAAAGACGCAGGTGGCTACAGGAGTTCACCCTCACACAAGCGGAGTACTGGTGGACCTCGACACCGGGCTGCAGGCAGTCCAAGGAAGCTATGCCATCCCTGGATAGCAGGCTAACCAGGCGTTTATTACGCCTGGACAGGAACGGCCTGCGCCTGGTGACGGGTACCATCACGGGACACTGCTCGCTAAACAAACACTTCCACACAATAGGCATAACGGACAGCCCTCTATGCAGGGCATGCATGGAGGCTGAGGAAACCGTCGCGCACGTGCTCTTCGAATGCACAGGCGTCACACCTAGATTAGAACAGAAACCCTCGGGTCACCCAGATCTTTTATAGACGTTCTGAACAAACCAGGAGTTTTGATTAACTTCTGGAGGGAGGTGGGCTGGTTGGAATAACCACCAAACGGCCGCCATGGCCCACGCACAATGGTCCACCTGACGGACTAAGTGCGGAAACCAAACCCCATAACATAGAACATAATCATATAATTGCGTTTTATTAAAATAGGTTTTTACTTTTATTAATTTATTTATCTTTTGTATAGATTCTTTTCTATTTTGTGAATGTGAAAACGCTGTAGGCTTAGTGGATTGTAAACCTGTAGACCATTTTCTATTTTGTTAAGTACTTAGTACTTATTGAAAGACCTACACTGTCCTCCCATACCTAGTAACACTGTTATTTAAAAGTATTGTAAAAGCCAATTATTTTTAAAAGACTAACCGTGAAGTTTCTTGCCGGCTCTTCTCCATAGGAAACGACCAATTGGAACCGTGCACCTAGCTTCTGACGTTTCATAAGTGCCCATGTAGGTTTATGTGAAGTAAAATATTTTGAATTTTGAAGTATTACTGAGTGTCTGGTCCGCTAATGACTTGTTTAAACTCGTGAAATGCCCCATTCTGACCCTGGTGACTATTATTGTCGACAACTATCTTAAGGCAGTGACACATTTATATATGTACACTTATTTACTCAATTTATATTAGGACCAGGACCAATGGTAGCCGTGAATTATGATTATCAGGATTTACGTTTTTTGCAATTTGCAAGCCAGTATCAGGTTGTATGTTGTTCTAAATATGATTCGCGGCCGTATCAAATATTTATTTATAGAATTATTATCATAAAAATCATCAAGTTCATAAAATTACCCTATTGAATGAATATTTAAGCCATATTTAATACGGCCGCAAATCATATTTTAATCAACATACAACCTGACACTAACCTGCAAATTGCAAAAACACGTAAGAAAATTTGAATTTCGCGGTCTTTGCGCTATTTATAGCTTTTTTGTCAATTGTCTTGGAAAGGTTATACTCGTAAAAAGTAAACCTGCTGGTATCGGTCTGGTCCATTCACTATCAATATGTCATTGAGTGGTCTAAGGGTGGTCGTTTGCCTTGAGAAAAAAAAAACAAAAATTTGTCGTAAGATGCAGACGCGGTTAAAATCTCGAGGCCGGCTCTCAGTTGGATGAGTCGTGAAGCAGCTTCGGTTACCCTGTCATATATAGTTGACTACGTCTTTTTGAACTATGTCTTTTACATAAACCCGTTTCATTAAGTGTGTAACTGCCCAAATATCTATGTAGGTATACTCAAACAATGCAAGTACTCAGCCGTAGGTGTGTGTCCGTCATATTAAGACAGTCTGTGTCTCCAACATTACATCCAGTACCTTCCTATTGGAAGTTGGCACCGGTATATATTTACGAATGTTTTAAATAACAAATACCCATTTTATATATTTTTTTATTGTATCGACTAAGCACGGTTGGTGTTTGAGCGCATTTAAAAGTCAATTGAGATTGGTTGATTTATCAGACTTGGATAAAAACGTGTTATTCCTGAAATGGAGAATCAAAATGGTGTTTCACGGTTTCCTTACGAAATTGAAGAGCTAAAGCCTGAAGAGAAGAAAGAACTAGCGAGATTGTACGCATGTAAGTACTTGGTTTAAAAAAAAAATCTTTGTTTAGTTATTGCTTGTTATGTAAATAAATCGAGATTAAATAGAAGCCCTTCACTGGTTACGTTGTAGCCTATTAGGGACTTAAATCACTACATATTTATAACACAAAGTCCCTCCGCTGCGTCTGTCTGTCTGAATGGAATAAACTCAAAAACTACAGAACGTGTTTTCATACGGTTTTAACATGCAACCGCGGGGCGTAGCTAGTTATCATAATAATCAAGAGTGTGTTTATGTGTGATTATTAGCGATTGGATTTATAAAAATACTAGCTGCGCCCCGCGGTTTCACCCGTATAAGTCTCGACTTCGTAAGAATATCGGGATAAAAAGTATCTTGTGTAGTAACCCATGTCATTGTTTACCCATGTGCCAAATTTCATCCAAATCCGTTCAGCCGTTTTAGCGTGAAAGCGTAACAAACATACTCACTTTCGAATTTATAATATTAGTTAGGATTTGTAGTTAGGATTGGAAATATACCAGATACTAGACGTGTAGGTATATTTCGTAATAGTACCCCTGCTATGAAAGCTATATTAGGTAAGTACACAGATTAATTATTATCCTTTCTCATAACTTACAGCATAACAGAACTTTCTCCTACTCCTGTCCTCTACAGTAATGGGTGCGCAATATATGTGAAGTGGCTTTATGGCCAATTCACATATTGTACGATAAGTAACACTTGTAATTGCATTGTAAAATTATTTTATTTTCTCTGCAGCCGAACCGGACTTCGTGAGTATAGGTCCTAAGAGGTACAGTACCGACCAAAAGTCCATGAGCAATCTCACAAAGCAATAGACTGACGCTTCGGTTTGACTTACGACCTTCTTCTATAAGTTGTTACAATACTGTAGACACGCACATTACACACACACACTCACTTTGTCTGCAACCAATGACTAGTTCAATAATCATCATTCGTTTTTAGTTTCATTCGTCTTGTTCACATAAATATTAAAGTTTAGCAGGTAGACCACAAAAAACTAAGTAAATTATTTCGATTTCTGTGGGGTAGATGCAGTTTGTTACGAGTATTTAATTAATAGAACTTTGTTGGTTCGTGGATAATATTGGTGACGAGTATTTAGCGCAGTGTTGTGGTTATTATTATCAAAAAGCAAGCATATAATATATTGAAGAGATCAGATCAGAGAATATTATTGCGCTGCGTAAAAGTGAAGTGAATATCTAATGAAACCGGACTAAGTGTGAGTGTTATCATTTATATATTTCATATTTTACTAAACATAAATCTTAATCAAGGGTATTGTTGATAGAACAGAGGTATTGTTGAGACAGAAGATGCCTTTAAAGTTTTAAATTCATTGTGAGGTTTAATTCGATTAGTGAATAATAAATAATAAGGTATTATGTGTAATAAAAACAATGTTTTTCTTTGTTCTAGAGAAATACTGTGAGGGTTAAGAGATATGAGGAAGGGGCTTATTATCGAGTAGCAGCGACGTCAAATGGTGAATGAAACAAATGGTTTCATACCAACGAGATATTTTGCTGAATTATTAAAAACACGTCATTATGAACCGTTCGCCGTGCACTCTGAAGGCTTGCATCACTGAAGACCAGCTAGAAAACCGTTTTTGACCTTAAAATATTGACCGTACCAACTTAATAAACAACAGATTCGTTATTGCATGAATTTATGGTAACGAATTTTTTAAGCACGTTTCAATAGGGTGTTTGTCGTATTTCTTGCAGATATACCGAAATTGTTTAATATTATTTTAGTAATAGTATTATTTTAGGATTAAAATTTGAGGTTTAGTTTCAATCTTCTTTTCGTAAAGAAAATGAATACTTAAGCTTTAACCTCAATAACAACCAATATTTACTAAAGTCAAATAAAATGTAAAATAATTAATACAAATAAAATATAAACAAACTGCCCATATTTAACCTTAAAATTACCTATTCTGTAAGTAGTTTTTTACATTTTAAGTAGTATAATATTCTTATTTATTACTTAATTACTTCGACCATGATCAAAGCTTAATATTTATGGTGAAAAAATCCATTAAAAATTTAAAATATTTCATAATTTAAATATGTCAAAATAATACAAACTGCTTCTAAGTTTCTTGACATCTATTTCACATCTTATTCAGCTGAAGTAATGATAAATAATTGTAGCAGTTTGTAAACTTATGTAAAATAAATATAACGAATAAACATATTTTTTTAATTTTGTTATCATATATCACGCATTTTTTATTCTAAAACCTTTATTGCAATAACAACATAAAAAAGCAGCAATATTTAAAAAATATTATTATCGAAAACAAAAATAATAATATTTGCAAAAAACCGCACTGTGTTTTACGAGATTAGAACCTGAGGCAGTTTGATTTCCATACCAACGCTTAACGCTTTCTGCTATCTGCACTTGTTAAGTTACTATCGAATTTTAGCAATGCCATTAACTGGTCAAGTTCACGCGCATAGTGCGTGTGTGCTAGCATGTTTAAAGCGACGGAAATATATTGTTGTTTCGTGTAGAGCAAAACTGCGTTATCTGTGGTGTGTGTATCGTGTTGGTTACACATACAAATGTACGAGCTATACCGCGTGTTCACAGCAATACGACTCTTAGCGTGCTTATGCACTTTTGAGCGCTTACTGTACTTGTTCCTGCGGCCGTACTGTCAAGAAGCTGAAAATGTCTACAACATGCCGTTACGGCCCAGCGATATCTTTGTGGCCACATATCTACGATCAGGTAAACCTTTCCAGGACTGATTGTGTGTGATCCGAAACAGTAGCGGATCTACTTGGCTCAAGCCTCCAAAAGATGAGTTGAGTTCTTCCGTGTCAAATCTTAAATATATATATTTTAATTAAACTCTTTATAGCAAGCATTACGCCTTCTAAGGCACAATTTTATTGTCATTAATTAAATCACATATAAACATAACATAGCATCACGCCCTGTTTCCCCGAAGGGGGTTGGGCAGAGGTGTACCTGTAGTAGGTACACCCAGTTCGCCAGTTATGTTGAACTCCCATGTAATAGGGAGCTAGCCTATTGCCATCAACCGGGCACAAATCAAGACTCCGGGCTGCTACTGAGAAATTCCAGATAGAAAAACCCAATAACACATTTCCCGACCCAGGAATTGAACCCAGGACTTCATGCTCAGCAGTAGCGCTTGCGACCACTAGACCAGCGAGGCATTAATCATCCTTACTAAATAAGTATTATGTTTTCAAGTTTATTTCTATATGATGTTTTGAACCGTGACGAATTTTGAATCCGCGCGCCACTAATTCCACGACTCACGCTACCTCCACCGCGGCCAGCCTACCGCCCGCGCGTCGGTTCATCGTCGTGATACCTATTGCAACTGTCGTTTTTAGTGTTTTTTTAGTGTTCACTTTACTAAAACCTACCCTCAGCGGGGTACAGCCCCTCCCAAACGACAATCCTGGATCCACCACTGACCCGAAATGATTTTTATAAATACTTCATGGGAAGCTATAGGAATTGTCGGCATCTACAAGCGAACTACGCATCAAAGTCGTCACACAAATCCGACATCGCGCGAGCAGCGAAGCAGAGCGATAAAAAAAAAAAAAAAAAAAATTTAACTCATTATTTCAAGTACTACAGCTAAAAAACCATTATAATTATGTGTAACATCTTTCCGCTCGCTTCCTGCAATCTGTGGATTAGGAAATCTGTGGGAGTGATTTCGTGAAAAGGGACGGAAGTGTATTACAAGAAGCCGGGGCACTAAGCGCGCACTATTTGATTTGACCAATGAGCGCGTGCGGTGGTAAAAACTGGCGGCGTGGTACCGTTGGCCGTCAGATGAACGAAGACGATGGACAACGATGGACGAAAAGTCATTTCAAATAATACCTGAATTATTTTTTCAGGATATAATGTTAATGTTGCTTATTACCACGGTGAGATGTCAGATGTTACACATCATATGCGACTACTGTGTAAAGCTCAAATCAAATCAAAATCAAATCATTTATTTCTTTGCAAAAAATGGGTATAGTACATAGGTGTTTTATAATAAAGTTCTCCATATTTTACCGTTACGTGGGCATGCAAAGGTTTACAATTCCAAATAAAAAATTTAGAAATATGCAGATCATTAGAATTACAAACGAATTTATAAAATGTCAGTGTAGTCACAGCAATAAAAAATAAAATAAAATAAGACTAAGTAAGCGAACCAGGTTCACAATAATTATGTCAATTAGGGTAATCGTATGTCAATTAGTTTTTTTTTTCCGTTATATTCCATTATTTCGTTAATCTTGTTAATGATAGCAGGCCTTTCCAATACTAGCGCTGCGACATTTATTTTTTAAATGTTGCAGCATATGTTGAGATAGGAGCCTTTTGGCCTCGTACAGGACTTTCTTCTTTTGTTTTAATTTTACCTTGTTTTTTATTATATTTTTTATTAATGTTTTAAGGTGAAGGTGTTTAGTTTAATTTTTGATTCCCTGTGCGAGTCTCAATAAATACTTTTTCTTTCTTTCTTTCTATCCTTCAGGTACCACGTGGACTCAGGAGTTAGTTTGGCTGCTAGTTAACGATTCGGATTACGAAACGGCAGCAAAGACTCCGCTCACAGAGAGATATCCTTTCTTGGAGTAAGTCAATACTTTTGTACTCATGTCCAAATTAAAAGGAAATCATTTATTAGTCATAGTTACCGATTTTGGAAATTGAAATTCTTAAACATTCGAATCTTAATCATTTGCGAATGGTTTTCGTCCGGCAGATCTTCTCTTTCTTCATTGACTAACCTGGTGTCAGAGTTATAAGCCACCCATGGGCCTCTGACTTGGCTTCACATGCCGCCGAGAAATATCTCTCTGGCATGCCGGTTTCGTCACGATGATTTCCTTCACCGTTTTTAAAGCAAGTGATAATTATACAATACGCACATGAATCCGAAAAGTCAGAGGTGCGTGCCTTGGGTTCGAACTCGAGATTTATGACTTGGCAGTCTGACGGTCACACTACTAGATTATCACTGCTCCAGATCAAAGGTACAGAATTTAAATCACTACCATAATATATGAATATATCATTCACAGACTATTCATGTACTTCAATAAGAAATGGCAAGAAAACTTATTGGAGAGGTCAGAGGATAAAGAAAAGGCTCAGGCTTTGATAGAAAAAGTTGCTAAACCTGTAACGGGGAGGCTATTGGCAGCTCCATCTCCTCGCTTCATCAAGACGCACCTGCCTATGAGCCTACTGCCCCCTAAACTCCTGGATACCGCGAAGGTGGTGTATGTGGCGAGGGACCCCAGAGATGTGGCAGTGTCGTGCTTTCACCATTCAAAGTTGTTCCGAGTGCTGGACTTCCCGAGCCCTTTCAAAGACTTCTGGAATCTGTTTACAAAGGGACTTTGTGAGTATGACATTTCCGAGTTTAATTCTCTCTACCATGAGGTTTTCTATATGTCCATACATAAGTACCTAAAAGTATTCTTATGATTGTACTAATTGTATTAATATTCATTAATTTAATATTTCAGTTACGGACCTGCCATTTTTTGAGCACGTAAAAGAAGCGTGGGAGTGCAGACATCATCCGAACATGCTGTTCTTATTCTATGAAGAACTAATACAGGTATAACAAGAACTCACAAAGCACTGTAAAGCACTGTTTAAGGCATCGAGAGTAATTCCATAAAATACTGCTAATCATATAGCACCACTTAGTTCAGTTTCGTTAATTTCAGGACCTACCAGCGGTTATCCGTCGTGTAGCCGACTTCCTAGGCAAAGACCTAACAGATGCTCAGATGACTCGTCTGTGTGACCATCTCAGCTTCGAAAACTTCAAGAAAAACGAGTCTGTGAACTTCGAAGAACTGAGAGAATACGGCGTTCTTTCACCTGAAGAAGTGTTTATTAGAAAAGGTTGAATAATTTTAATAATGGATGTTATAATGTTGAGAAGGAATTAAATCGTAACTACTATGTTTGTTAAGATAGTTAATTGATTCAGGCATGACCTTGCGGAAATCTATCTTTTATAAAGTACAATAGATAGACATAAATATATTTAGTAAGTAGTAGTAGATTAAGTAGTAGAACCATAAAAAACACTTTACGAAATTGACGTGTTTCACCTCTCAACGAGGCATCCTCAGGATGAAGATTGATTTGTCGCCATAGCTTTTCGCGAACCCGAACACGACACGAACGCGCTCGGCGTGGCAACACGCCGTGTTCGGGTTCGCGACAAGTCAATCGTCATCCTGAGGATACCTCGTTGAGAGGAGAAACACGTGTCGATTTCTTACAGGGTTTTTATGACTCTTTAGGAATATTTAAATATATCTACGTCTATTGTATTTTTACTATTGGTCGCTGTGATTAACTCAAGACAATACTTATGTTCTTTCTCCAGAATTAGTTTACATAAGGACAGTTACATAATTGTTTATTTTATTTGAATTTATAAGTCAATTTTTATTTTTTTATGATTCAATTTACTTTTATTTTATTTTATTGTTGACTTAATCTACTCATTACAATATTTTGTTATGAGTTGTATTGCAATTTGTGGTTAGCTAGTGACCTCGACAGTTGATCACTATTTTTTATTTTTGTTGCCTGAGCAACCGGCAGCAAGTTCGTCATGCTCCTTTAGATGTCACTGCTTGCGGTAGCGTCAGGGGTCGGGTTGCCTCCTTCCCTCAAATATGGCGAGGGGGGTAGTGGCTGATCTTTGCGTTATGCTCGTGAACGGGTGCTGCTTGTGGTGACTGGTCGTCTTGCTGATCATGGTTTTGTTATTGTAACTAGTAATTAACTGTTTATTTATTTTTTACCTCGATGGTCCTAATTTATCATTTATAACTGCCAATTACAGCTTTAAATAGCTTATTTATGTAAGCGGGCACGCCCTTTACGCCAGGAGGCTTTTATTTAGATATTTAGTTCTGTTTACGTTTAGTTTTTATTTCTGCTTGAGTATATTTATTTTATATTTTATTTTAGTTCTCGATGTTTTTGGTTGGTATATTGGCGTGTGCTAGCTGACATATGGCAATAATTAATCATTTAAATTATGTTTCGTGTTGCGTAATGTAAATTATTTTGCATACAATATTGTATAGAATTATTTTTTTCTAACTTGAACAGACAGCTGTGCTGCTGGGGAGTTTGTTGCGCCACTTCTTCTTCCCAGCGAATGGCATTAGGAAGTGGTGAAGGGTGGGCGTTTTCGGGGACTGTCTTATGTAATTTTGACGTTCGAAAAGTGCTGATTCTCAGCCTAATTTGAATAAATGACTTTTAAATTTGAATTTGAACTATGTTTGTGCAGGATGGATTGTGTGAAAGATGTTATGGCTACGGCTAGAAAGAGATAGCAGAGATGACGGCTAATGTAATAGAGATGTATGGAAGAAGATGACATGCTGCGCCAACCCCAAATAAATTGGAATAAGGGAAGATGATATAATATGTTTGTTCACAGGAAAGTTTCATGGTGAAGAAACAATTAAGTTTACTGTATTCTGTTATCAGGAAAAGCAGGTGGTTGGCGCGGCTACTTTGACGAGGAAATGACACAACAAGCTGAGCGATGGATAGAGGACAACCTGCGAGATACTGACCTGCGCTTCCCTAATTTATAAAAATGTAATTATCTATCACCAGTTGAGTTATTCAAATAAATAATTACCTACTTAAAGTACTTACATAGTTTAAACTTAATACCAAACGCCGTTTAGCTACGACTGCTACAAGCGTTTGGCTACGACTGCTACGAGCGTTTGGCTACGACTGCTACGAGCATTTGTCTACGACTGCTACGAGCGTTTGGCTACGACTGCTACGAGCGTCAGATAAAGTGGGAGGACGGCATGACTATTTCGACAAGGTGACGACTCAACAAGCTGAGCGGTGGATCACAGACAACCTGCAAGATACTGACCTGCGCTTCCCACATACAGATTTGACTGTTTAATAAAATTATGAATAAGGATTTAAGATAATGAAACCTTGATTTTAATTTTCCGCAACACATTATATTCTTGAATTATATGTATACGTGTTTTATTAAAATACCTTTTGTTTTACGTGTAATAAATTAATAATGCGTCTAATTTGGGACAACGCTCCTTGATGGGCGAGTCCTATTACTGGCTGGACGTACGACGCATGAGCTCAGTACAGAACACGCAAGCTAACCATTCAAGGTCACTGTCATATATCTGCGTCTTAAGAGAGACTGCGACCTCTGAGTTTGTTTCGGCCTTTCTTCTCAGAGTAGTCAGATAGGAAACGCCGCCCTCATCTAGTTTTTAAAATATGATTGATGTGTAAAAGTGTTTGTACAAACCTACTTACAGAAATAAAATCATTTATCAATTACAAAAAACAAAACCGACTAATTAGAAATAAAATAGCAAGTATAGATTTTTTTAAATATGGAAATTGGTTCTATTGCTTTAAAAAACTAAATTTTATTCCCGTCATAACTTGTTTCCCATACAAATTTGCCATGTCCACAGCCGCGCGTATTAAAAAAATGCAGCAAAATAATGCACGCACATTCAATAATGTTTTGTCAGGTGAAGGGGTCATCATCATCATCAGCCTATAATGTTCCCACTGCTGGGACACAGGCCTCGTCTCTGTGAGAGGGAGTGGGCCGTAATCCACCACGTGGGCCCAGTGCGGGTTGGTAGATGTCACATGTCTTCGAATTTTCGGTTCTAAGACATGCCGGTTTCCTCACGATGTTTTCCTTCACCGTTTTGAGAGCAGTGGTGATGAAATAATTTACACAAAGTAAAGCGCCTGTCTGGGTACGAACCTATGACGTACAACTCGTAAGTCGCGGCCGTTACCACTGGGCCACCACTGCTCTGGTGAAGGGGTAAGTTATATGAAATATACTATAAAACAATGTAATTTTAATAAACCATTTATTTATTTGCTCATAAACACGTGTCTCGTATTCTATTCCATTGTGTGATTCCTTCTTGTAACTTTGATTTTTATATTATTAAAAGTAAAAGTATGGCAAATCTATGAGTCAAAATAGTTACAACTAGGGGGCACTAGTTTCTTTCGGCTGCACCATTTTGTTTAGTAACTGTGGGTTTCGATTCGTGCGCGTCGTAAAACGGACTTTAAGAAATTGTGTTATAAGTGCCAAATTACGTGAATTCGGTAAGTACTATATACTTTATAGTACAGCATGTCAGTGTAGTTAATTGATATTACAAAGTATATGACTTTTTTCACGCATATTTCACTCGAGGGTGAAATTCCAAAAATATAAATTTTTTTCATCCTGCCACCTCGAAAGAGTATTTTTGCTCTTCGATATCCGAGTGCAAGAGCCGTTTTTATCCGCTAGCTAGAGGATAAAGTAAATTGAATTTAGAACATCGTGTGCACTAAGTTTGTGAATTCAAAACATCATTATAACCTATTTACTTCTCCCTCCATAGTACCGAATTTATCATACAACCTTTTTTAATTTGGTAAAAACTCCGATTTGGAACCTTCTTGGTGTACTGTTTTTAATTTGCTTTGCGCGCGCCATTTTCTTTCACAAAACAGGAAACTTGAATACAAGTGAAAAACCTAAAATGAGTGGTTCTAGCGACGAGGAAGTTTATTTGACGCTAATAGAATTGACTGAAACTGTTAATAATGCGCAAATGAGCTTTCTCCCTCAACAATCACGTGAGAAGTATTTGAAACAGTACAATATGTTTAACACGTGGCGACTAGCTAAAGGAGCCAAAACTTTCTCAGAAATCGTTTTGCTGGCATATTTTATTGAATTATCTGAGACCAAGAAATCAAACACTCTATGGAGTACGTATTCAATGCTAAAAGCAACAATAAAGATGAAAAAAGACATACATATCGACACATCTATCCTAAATTAGTGGCATTTTTAAAAAGAGCCTCAACTCGCTATCGACCAAAAAAATCGAAGGTTTTCACAGTGTGACAGTGTGTCATTTGCTCCTATTTTAATAACAAAATATTATATTTATTTTAAAATCGGCACACGGTTTGGGTCACTCAGAAACACATTAAATCTCTATTTTATGGGCTGACAGTTCGACACGTTACCCTAATTAATTACAAAATATCCTATTTCTTCAAAATCGTGAAACAATATTGAACCTCTTTCAAACCACTTTACGTTTATATTTTATGGAATGCAAGCTTTACTAATTCTAAGAACTGAAACCAAGGCAGGGATAACCAACACGCGGCCCTCGAAATGCGTGTGAGAAAGTGTGGTATTATATGAATATAATAAAAAGTAAGGTAAAGAAACCAACTAACGAATATAAATTTAGAGTCATGCTTGAAATTTAAAACAACAACTTATTAGCCAGATTTAACCAAACTTTCAAAAGGATAAAAAGCCATTGATGTAACTATCTATTATCTAATAACTGTAATTATATTATTGGATTAATTATATTATTATTCTAGCAGCTAGCTAGAATAATAGCTACTCTAATCAAATTTGTGCTAAAACATAATTGAATGTTTATAATAAAATTATATAAATTGTTACTTTTGGCTATACCGTCTCAAAAGGTTGTCAATCCCTGAACCAAAGCAGCGGACATTATTAGAGCCACATCTGTTAACGATTAAGTTGGGCTCCGACAATTCAAACGGACCCTTTTAAAACAATTGAGAAATTGCACAAAAAACATCCATAAGTCTATTCTGCAAAAGTGTGGGAAGATGGGTCAAACGTGGTGTTTTTAGGATTTTTAGGGGACCAAGGAATAAAGTCATGGCAGTTGGTTTTGAGTCGCGATAGGCTACTGACGTAATAGTCCAGGCTAGTTAAGTTAGGAGTCTTGGTGAATACCAAGAGGTGATGTCTGTGGGCTGTCTTAAAGGACCGAGCATTATTTATTAAGTTGATCGGGAGTTTAAGACCACGTTAGGTAGCGGACGACGTAGTCTAAGCTAGAGTTAGTTTGAGGTGCGTCGGAGACGAGTCGCAATCGAAGAGGTGTCTGAGGCGAAGCTGGTACGTGTCGTATTGTGTGAGTTGTAACCTAATCCTCTCTAAGGAATTGGTAATGTCAACTTTAATTAACTATTAATGATCGTTTATTCCAGAATGGCGATATAACTCTTATTTAGTATAGTGGTTTATAATTAACGATATATTCCCGTGTATTACGTGTCCCTATCCTAATCCACCCCTTGGCAGGGTAGTCACTTGCTTTTGGTTATAGGGAAATGGCGAAAGCCTTCCACCATACTTGACACTGAGCACTAATGCTCCTGACCTTTGACGACTCTTGATCTTGAACTGACACACTACATTTGGAAGGCAGAACCATAAATACTCGCAGCTCAATTAAAGCTGAACTAGGCTATAAAGCCAATGTGCAATTGCATTATAAAACAACCAAATGTTAGTGATGATATCTGTATCCAAAAAGGTCTCGCCACAGAATACTTTGCGTGAGACTTGTTGACGTACATTTCCGGGAGAGGGGTTAGGCTTCACCAAGTACCCCAAACTGAATTGGCAGACGTTCAATGAACGCTAGGGACCGTATCTCGATAAAAAACCCGTCCGTTCTGTAGGACTATTACTAAATCGTCACTATTTATCGAGACACGCTATTGGGACGCTAAGCCGCTAAATGCCGCAAAGCATCCTCTAAATGGGGCAGATTAACGAAATGAGAAGTGACGAACCACCACTTCGGCGTTCACCAAGTTCGATCGTAATGTATTCTGCTAGAGACTGAGTCTACGGTGCGCTTGTGCTAGTTTTGTATTATCTTAGTAAAAAGGGGCTAGGTCGCCGTAAGGGTGTCTTTCACACAAGTACGCGATTAGAACTATCCGATACTTGCCTTCCTCAATAACAGATGGACTTCGCAGTACCCTGTCTTAGGATTGAGTAAGACATTTATTTAATGCTTAGGAAACGTGTTCCGTTAGAATCGTATTAGTTCCTCAGAGGTTCTATGCGTTAGGTCTAGCAGAACACGTACATTGAGACAAAACGTTGTAAAACGGTTCCCGGTCTCACTGAAGTGGGTACATTGTAAACAGACAAATTAACGTAGCTATGAATAGTGATTTGAAGCGCAAGCGTAACGATTCCTTTACCCCTTCACTTTATAAAGGTTATATTGCAGCTATCGGTGCTCAACTGCGAGAGGGGAGACGCTGGTGTTCCAACATTTATAATACTAAACATAATATTATATTATATACTTTTGCATACCCTCTTGTCTTCTTAGCTTCATATTATACTTATGTTTACTAACCGTGAATTCCCAATATTAACTTCACCTAGTATCCAATCCTTGTCCCTGAACTTTTTATAAGCCGGGACAAGGCAGTTTAGGGTAAGGGAATTCATTTCTTTCTTATATCGGTGGGAGGGTGACCAGTCTGGGACGAGCCCTACAGAACTGTGCGGAAAGGAGGGGCACTGTTCTTCCCCTAAGGGGGAACCGACTTAAACACTAATGTTAGCTTAATTAGGAAAAACGAAAATTTTATCAGCCTAGGGTAAGTCAAGTACAGTCACAACAGCATCTGAAATTGAAAAGTTTTTTAACGAAGCACCTGATTCCGTATATTTGACGACAAAAGCAAGTCAGTTGCAAATTCAGTATCTACTTAAGTATATTAGTCAACTAGTACTTAACATAATCTAATACGTAATTACTTAGTAGATGTTGATAGGCATAATTATGCATGCATATAAATTTTATTAATTTATCTACTACAATACTCTTTACGTTACAGGTTGTTCTTTTTATTGGTATAAACGGAGCATGTCGAACTAATGAACTAACACAACTTAATGTAAAAACCATTAAGAAACATTCAGATGACTTACTATTAATTAATTTACCTAATATCAAGACAAATAATAAAAGAGACAGCAACTTCGTTATTAGCAAGGAATACGAACCTAACAATTGTTGAGAAATATCAAGCCTTACGCCCGCCTAACACTCCAATCAATCGATTTTTTCTACAATATCGCAACGGAAAGTGTGTTAAACAGCCTATGGGTGATAATAAAATTGGCAGTACCTATCCCTCGAGAAATAGCAACATTTCTTGAACTTTCAGAACCCCTGTTGTACACGGGTCATTGTTTCCGACGAACTTCAGCCACACTTTTGGCCGATTCAGGAGCTGATCTCCTGTCCCTTAAGCGCCATGTTCTCCAGAAACGCTCGCAGCTCTGGAGAGCAAACACCCTGCCCCAGTGGATGGCCTTTCTTTTCCCGATCCGATAATCCGGATAATCACTCCCTCACTATTACAGGTCGAGAGTTGATCACAGCCGTTTGTTCCTTCCGAAGCGGCTCCGCTGGTGGCCTCGACGGTCTGGGTCCTCAGCACCTAAAGGACCTTATCCGTTCAGGCGCCAGCAGGGAAGCTAGTGAGTTGCTCTTAAAGGAGCTTACGGCTCTGATTAACCTTATGCTCTCAGGCAAGGTGAACGAGGCCATCATCGTCGTCCTGTACGGGGCCAATCTATGCGCCCTGCGCAAGAGGGATGGCGGCATTCGTCCTATTGCCGTGGGAACCACATACCGTCGTATGGCAGCCAAGATTTGTTGTAAATTTTATGGTGAGGCGGTTTCGGATTTTTTTTTTTAAATGGCAAGCGACCGGACGGCATGTCTTTATTTCCATGGAAGGTGGGTAGGCCTTTAGTATGGGATGCAACCTGTGTCGACACTCTTGCGCCATCCCATCTTTCTGGCTCGGCGTGCTGTGCTGATGCTGCTGCTGCGGCTGCAGAAAACCTCAAGCGGCGTTAGTATAATAACCTCATGGGTAACTATATTTTCGAGCCGTTTAGGGTTGAAACCCTCGGACCGTGGTGTCCGAGTGCCCATGGCCTCTTCCGTGACATCTCAAAACGGCTATTTGACACTTCCCGTGACCCAAGCGCTGGCTTTTACCTTGGCCAGAGGCTAAGCATTGCCATACAACGTGGCAATGCGGCCAGACTCTTGGGTACATTACCAGTCTACAGCGATGCGGATGACTTTTTCGACGCTATATTTTAGTTATGTTAGTATATATTTTAGTTATTTTTATCAGATTAGTTAAAACTAAATAAATAAATGTTATATTATGTGACATTAAGTTCGGGCAAGTTATCATTCGGACAAATGATGATTAGGACAAAAAAATGCACTTTAGATTATGGATAAAAAGTTAGGGAACACAAAAGAGAATGATTTTTGAACCACCTTTCCAATGACACCCCACAACATGGGATAGACAAGAAAAAAATACTTTTATTTCGTGGTTTAATTTAACCACTTTGTCGGCGTGATTAATAAGTATACCCATCCCAAATTACAGCTTTCAAGTACGAAGAGTCTCTGAGCTAAGCCACGAACAGACAGACAGACAGACATGGCGAAACTATAAGGGTTTCTTGTTGACTACGGAACCCTAATAACGATTCTACAACTCAGAAGCTCAGAAGGTTGTTGGTAGAGCCAGGGTGCTACTACCAGTGCGCACTTGTTACCAGCCAGCAAATGCAACTGCAATCAGTTCGATATCTACAGATATTTGCGGGTGATATATTGCAAAGATAAGTTATAAATATTTTGAGGATCCAGATACTGTAATAGTCTTTACATTTATTTCATATCTTGCAGTTGTGTTGTGTCTTTTTACAATGGGAGAACAGAAAGATTTACCGTTTCCTTATGAATACAAGGAGCTGAAGCCTGAAGAAGAAGAGTTAATTAAAACTACTTTAGGCAGTGAGTTATTTGTATTACGTGTTTCATGCAGGCCTTACAAAATTCAAGGTCCTAGAATTCATGGTACTGAAAACAAATAAATAGATAGACTATAGTCGACCGAGCTCTACTCGGCTGAAAATAGAGAATACTCATTTAATTATATTGGATAGTTCATACTAATTCCATGCTGCCATGATAGTAGGTACCTACTTACTAATTTCATGCTGCCATGTCATTATTCTAAGGTAGCCATCTTGTTCTAAACTTTGGGCGACCAAGCTCTGCTCGGGTGAAAATACGGAGAAAATGACTTTTCCCAGATTTATAAGACCTAGCTAGATCGATTTTGCGCCCCCGTAAACCACTATATTGAAACGTTCATCGAAATCGTTAGAGCCGTTTTTGAGAACGTGATTACAAATATTGCTTATTTAGTTGGTATAGGATACAACCCTCTTCTTGCTGGTGAAGTGACACTGGTCAATTTGTAGGCCATGCCAGGAGTACCGAATGCGTTTGTTGGAGAAATAACGACCGAAATCATGAGATCTGAACAGATAAGATACGCAGAAAAAACGCCTCATATCTTATATGCTTAGGCTGTGAACGGAAAATAAGTAACAATAATAAAGATAGGTTTTTTTGTCATAAAAGACCTCAACGTTTTTATAGCCAAAATAGCTAGCAATGATGTACAATGATTGTTCTATGTGTTTCCTCCAGGCATGCCTGCAACCTACATCCATCTGGGTCCCAAAGGTTACTTGGTGTTAAAACCTTACTTGAAAGATGCTGCGAACATCTACAACATGCCGCTGAGACCTAGTGACGTGTTTGTCGCCAGTTATCAGCGATCTGGTGGGTAACTAGTTACATCAAATTAGTTGGTCTAGTACTAAACAAAAGGGTTTTTTGCTCAAAAATTTATGATCGAATCTCTGTTCGTATTACTCAATAAGAAATTTGTCTCTTATCATTAAATGCCACTCTTAACTCATTTATGTCTTTCATGTACTTACATAACTTACTTTTCAGGAACTACATGGACCCAAGAACTAGTTTGGTTGATTGCGAATAATTTTAATTACGAAAAAGCGGCTGAGATACCCCTTACCCACCGGTACCCTTTCTTGGAGTGAGTACACAAATTAAAATTTTATTCTTATACGTACATTTACGGTACGGTACAGTGCCAAATATTTTTTTTTCTTTTAAATATAGATAAATATATACAGGATTTTTTTTAACCAGTACGCAAACTTGAACACCACATCATTATGAACAACTTTTACTCTGGAACCAGACCCGAGATCGCGAAAAAAAATCTGCTGTTCCCTACATTGTGACGAATTATGCGAACATAGATGTAGGGAACAGCTGATTTTTTTTTCGAGATTTCTGGTTTGATCCCGAAGTAAAAGTTGTTCATAATGATGATTAAAGTCATGTGATTAAGTTTACGCACTGGTTAAAAAATTTCCCTGTATATCTACTGAAGACGTTAGTTATGTACTGCTAGACTTGAAACTTTAAATAATTTATTGCAGTGGCTTCATGTTCTTTGAAGAATACACAAATGAAGAATCCATAGACACAATCGCGAAAACAGAAGAAAATTTTGACAGAGAGAAGTTTTCAGAATTGGTGAGCGTCTTGGCTAAGCCAGTGAGTCCATTGCTGGCTGCGGCTCCATTGACGGCTCCTCGCTTCATCAAGACACACTTACCTATGTCCCTGCTACCCCCCAAACTCCTGGGTACTGCGAAGATGGTGTATGTGGCTCGGGACCCACGAGACGTAGCTGTATCAAGCTACCACCACGCCAAATTGTTTAAGATGTACGGCTGCCAGGGAGCCTTCAAAGACTTCTGGAATTTATTCTGTAGGGACCTATGTAAGTAGAAAAAATGTATGCTGTGCAATTGCTTCTTATAGTGACGTCCTGTCATTACAGTGGCCAGGTGCACTAGGTTAGTCACTACCACACGAAAAGAAGAAGTTGTGGCCAAAGGATCTAATGGGACCTATGAGGTCTTAGGCTTGTTCCATTAGCATCTACATGGCATACTAAAACGCGTTAGACTTTGACGGAGATGGCGGGATGAGCTCGACTTTTTAGTACAGTAGTCGTAGTGACGACCTTGCCCTGTAGTAGGGCATCATTTACCATGCCCTACTTCCACGTTCCCAGATTCAGTGGGTTAGGTTCTGCGTTGATGAATCGGTTCAGTTATTATAGATTTTGGAACACCCAAATCTTACTCAGAAGGAAACATAGTAGTTTTTGTTATAACGTGTAACTATTTTATTAACAGTTTCACTGACGCCGTATTTCGAGCACGTCAAAGAAGCTTGGGAGAAGAGAGATGATCCGAACATGCTGTTCTTGTTCTATGAAGATCTATCAAAGGTACTTAATACAAGTTTTATTGTAATCCGAATTGTAGAGCTATATATAAAACGATAAGATATTTGATATCATTATCATGGACATGCGTCGTCGGTTGCGTCAAGTGCAATATCAACAGTTATCAACACACAGAAATGCACAATAATTGTTTGCACGTATTTATTGAAAGTGGGGGAACGTCGCAAATAGATGTTAAATATTTCGCTGTTATGATTAATTTGGCTAAAACGGAAATGGAATTATTCTCATTTAAGTGAATATACTGTGAGAAGCCCTTAGTGTTAAGTGACACAAAAATAGTAACACAATGGTCACACAATTGAACAAAATTAATGTTTCCCTAGCCTTCAAAAAACAATATTTTTGCAATTTCCCCCGCGTGTTACTCGTGAAATATGCATATGACTTTATTTTCATTTGGCATTAGAATAATGATCATGGATTCATGGCAGCATGGAATTAGTAAGTACCTACTATCATGGCAGTATGGAATTAGTAGGTACTATCCTAAGTATACTGAGCATTCTCTATTTTCGCCAGAGCAGAGCTCGGTCGCACAGATACTTACTGTATGGAAATATGAAATATGGCTAACTAGTGCACTAAAATATTGATTATGAAATGCAATAATTAATATCGTAACACCGAATATTTAGTTTTAAATGTAAAAAAGGCATTTGGAAACTTTCCAATGGAAACTTCCCAAATGCCTTTTTTTACACCTAAAACGGTTACAACATCAAATTCAGTTGTAACCCACACATGCACAGAACCTGCGAAACCAACTACTTACGACGTGCGTCGCCCGTCTGTGGGCTCAGTCAGTCAGTCAGTCAGACAGTTCCAATACGATACGCACACAAGCAGTTACTAACTGCGTCCCGCGTCATCTCGCGTCACACTATATTTACCTACTCTTATTAATGTTTATGAACCGTGTTTAGTTATAGTAACTTCGTCATTAAATTCATTGTGTTATACTAAATTAATATTTAATTTCGTTTACTATAGAACCTAATAACACACCCTAAAGTTATGTAAAGTGATATAATTTCAATTCTTTATTAATATAGTCAACGATATTTCATAATTCCATACAGTATCTAATATTGCCAAATTAATCAAAAGACGTGAATTTTTGACAGCTATTTGCGGCGTTGGCAACTTTTAGAATCAACGCCCTCGCTTCTTGAAAATCAATCGGCGGTGGCGTAATATTCTTGATTTTGGCAAAACAGCTATTCTTTTTCTTTATCTACACAAACCCAACAAAGTAGAGTTATAGGACATTACTGTTATTGTGATGTGTATTTGAACCTTTGGCTACTAACAATTTGTTTAACTATACCAACAAAAATATGGATCACTGAGTCTGATTTAAATAAATTATTATTAATAAAATTTATAACAATAATTATCAATTTATCTGAACTAACCTAATCTAAACTAATATAATATAGAGAAAAGATATGATTTTTTTATGTTTGTAATTTTGTATGTTTGTTTGTTGGTAATGAATAAACTGAAAAACTACTGGACTGATTTTAAAAATTATTTCACCAGTAGAATGCTATATTATCAATTTATCACTGAGTAACATAAGTTATAATTTATAAAGATATCACGCGGGTGAAACCGCTGGCGGAAGCTAGTTATTAGTTTAAATAAACACGCTCCGTATATGGCCACACCAATGAAAGATAGGTTATATCGTATCAACGAGTGCCTACTAGTCTTCTGGTAAGTGGTTTACGAACTGGGACTTGGTGATCGTAGTGGGCCTAGCTGTGATCATGTCTAAACATAATTTAAAAAGAAAACTACTTTAAACTATATTTCAGGACTTGCCGGCATCCATTCGGCGTGTCGCAGACTTCTTCGGCAAGCAGCTGAACGAAGAACAAATGAATCGCCTCTGCGAACACCTGAGCATCGAAAACTTTAAGAATAATAAGTCGGTGAACTATGAAGATTTGAGGGAAGTTGGAGTTCTCACAAAAGGCGAAGCTTTTATAAGGAAAGGTTAGTCGTTTTTCCTACATTAATACTGAGAATAGTTATTTATGCATGTGATTCTAGGTTAGAATCCTGAGCGTAGCGAGGGATTCAAAGACACGAGATGCAAATAACTTTGGTCCCGTGTAACATTTACAACTTTTCACCTCAGCAGCGAAAACATTATACCTAAAGGTAAAAAATACAACAAGATAAACTTCGTATTTTTTTTTGGAACGAAGTTCCTTCTCGCGTATAATTTAAAACAGAAACAAAATTTTCGCAGTCGCCATCTTGGATTTACATTTTGTCCTCTCTATCACTCTCTAGCACCCTCAAAAACTATGAAAACGACACCAATGACGAAAAATTCGATAATTTTCACAGCCGCTATCTTGGATTTACATTTTGATGTCAGTATCGGCTTTAGCACCCTCGAAAACTATGAAAACGACACCCATGACGAAAAATTTGAAAATGTTCGCAGGCGCCATTTTGGATTTACATTTGGATTTATAAAACCTCAATGGATTTGGAATTTTACAGTTTAATGTGTATCTGAACGTTTTATTGTTTGTTTCTTTTTTGGGTCTACTAGCTATGGAATTTTAAAATCGAACTTCGATTCGACTTGTCCTCGCTCTTTTCCTATCGAAGTGAAAGTAACAGAACAAAGTGAAGTTCATATCTTTCGAATTTTGTGAGTATACCCAGTGCAGTTATCGGCATTAAAAACATAATAGTTAAAAAGTTACTTTGTCTCACGCTCACAGCAAAATCGAATTTTGCTCACTGTCTATACACAGCAAAACCTGCTTGTTTGAGTTGCTGAGGTGAAAATATTATTATTTGAGTATGCTACCAATGATGATCAATGCTCGTGTGCCTTCTCTCTATGATAAGAGGCTTTTGCCCTGCAAGGAGACAATAATAGGCTGGTATTAATTAGTGTGCTAGCAAAGTATTAACAGCATAGGCTTATATCTTTTTACATAACATAACATCGCGACTGTAGGTATTCCCCGAAGGATTAGGCAGACGTCTACCTATCCCACATTTTGCCAGTTATGTTGTAGTCCCATGTAATAGTGGGCGAGCTTAATTAGCCATCAACCGGGCACAAATCCAGATTCCAGGCTGCTACTCCAGCCAGGATGATATTCTTGTAACATAGAATAAAGTATGTCTATTTCTTTTGTATCTTTTTTACATCTGTATAGTATATTGTACCATATTTTAATTATAATAAAGTATTTTTCTTTAAGGACGCTGTACTGGTACAGTGTCTTATTTTTTTGTTGCACCGGTCGACGTCATTACGTCAGCGCCGGCTGTCGCTGAAAACCAGCGCTGGGGCTCTGTCTTACATAGGGTCACAGCATAATGCTGAGCGATAGCCGATTTATGTGAATGTGACGCATGCTTCCCCCATCCTCTTCTCATTTTTGTGATAAAGCTCTTTATACGCAAATAAACGTTTTTTCTTCTTTCTACTGAGAAATTTCTAATGGAAAAACCCAATATCACTTTCCCCGACCTGGGAATCAAATCCAGGACCTCATACTCAGCAGTAGCGCTGACCGCGCTAGTACCACTAGGGGAACGAGACAGAACGAACTTTTTACTTACCTTATTAAAAGTTAATTGATCGTAAGTTGATCGTAGAATTACCTTTTTTCAGGTAAAACCGGAGGTTGGCGTGCATATTTCGACGAGGAGATGACACAACAAGCTGATCGCTGGATCGAAGACAACCTGCGAGATACTGACCTGCGCTTCCCACACATGAAACATTAACAGCTTTTATTATCAAAAGGAATCGTTTTATTTTATTACCTATTAAAATTTATCGGGTCGATCGATCAGTTTAAGCTACGTTTGCCGCGGTTGGTCCCTAGATGGGTGACCATATTAACATACCACAATAGGAAGCTACTGGATGTAACGTTAGAGACACAGACTGTCTTAATCTGACTGTTAGGTGGTTGGTGCGGCTACTTTGCCGAAGTGATGATACAACAAGCTGAGCGATGGATGGGGACAACCTGCGAGATACTGACCTGCGCTTCCCTAATTTATAAAAATGTAACTAACTATCACCACTTGAGTTATTCCAATAAATAATAATTAATCATAGGGCATCAAAAAATTCGTCTGCATCGCTGTCAATAGGAAAAGTACCCAAAAGGCTGGCAGCATTGCCACCTATGGCAATGCTGATTCTTTGGCCAAAGAATAGGCCAGCCCTCTGGTTACGTGAAGAGTCGACCAGCTGCTTGGCGGTGTCTTGAAAAACTAGGTGGGCACTCGGACCCCATGGCACTAGTGTTTCAACCCCAAACGGCTTAAACATATAAGTCCCAATAAGATTGGAGTATTTGCGCCGTTTGAGGTTTTCCGCACTTGCAGTAGCAGCCGTAGCACAGCCCGCCGTGCTAGGAAGATGGTATAGCGCAAGGGTGTCGAGACACGTTGCATCCCACACCAAAGGCCTACCTACCTTCCAAGGCATTATGGTAATTCAATCTGGTCTCTTCCTATCGTCGCGTGCCAAGCCATTGGGTTCTAAAACAGCTGGCACTCCGGCGGTGACAAGAGCACGACGGATGATGTGTGAATGCCAAATGTAAATTAATTTTGGAGAGTCTGTCCGAAACGTCGTTGAAGTTTTTGATTTTTTCATCGATGAAAGGAGAAAAACTGCCTTCTAAAATTGTCCCAACCTAGGAGCTGAAGTGAACTTTTTTCTAAAATTTTGATTTATGGGGCTATTGCATTTCTCAAGGGTCAACTGTCTGTCGGTAATGTCAGAAAGGAAAATTTCGCATTTTGATGGGTTAAGGTGCAAGCCAATGGATTTATTAATTATTGTTTGAGGAGTTGTATGTCTTTCAAAACGGTGTCTACATCATCTCTTAGCGTTCCATCATCTAAATACCACACGTAAAATTTTGAATTTAGTTTCTGGATAATTGGGTGGATAGCCAAGCTGAAAATGACTGGCCCGAGAGGGTCACCTTGTTAGCACTGCAGATTCCAAAACATTGTCATTGTATAGTAATTTAGAGGTGTACTTGTAACACTACCACATTAAACCATAAATTTCGGGTAGTTCCTTTTTGACTTCAGCCAACAAAGTGTCCCTGTTGACAGAGTTAAAGGCATTCTTAACATCAACCTTGAGGATAACCTCACATTGTTGGAGTTAAAAAAGGTGGAAAGGGCATGCACTGCAGCCTCACATCCCCCTCTTGAGCCGAAAACAAGCTGCAGGGGCTGAAACTTAGCTGTAAGGGATTCACTGTATAATTTACAGCATATTTTGCCTGCCGTACGCCTGTAGGTGTGTAGCGGTTACACCACCACATACGAACTACGCATCATAGACATGACGTCACACAAATCGCGCAGTTAGAGTTTACCGAGCGATCGACATACATACAAGATTTCAACTTCAAACCGTTGGGCAGTTGCCCGCTAGGCACAACACCCGTCTGGTCGGAGGATCCTCCCTTTTCTATGGTGGATGAGTGAACTTTACACCCTGTTCCTCATACCCGTAAAGGTGCACCCAACGGCGATGGGACGAATGCCGCCGTCCTTCTTGCGCAGGGCACATAGGTTTCACCAGCATCCCCAGCGCATGAACTCAATAGGTCCTTTAGATGTTGTGGAGTCAGGCCGTCGAAGCCGCCGGCGGAACCGCTCCGGAAGGAGCTAACGGCTGCAATCAGCTGGGGCGCCGAAACGTTTAGGTCGGCGGTTGGTTTATTTTATGTTGACAAGGTACGTGGTCTTATTTGTACCCCCACGTAAACCCTTTCCGTCACAAAGGTTGAATTTAGGACAGGAGGGTAGGAGGGATCGGGAAACGTGAGGCTATCCGCAGGCGTTGGGTGTTTACTCTCTAGGGCTGTTAGCGTTTCTGGGGAGTAAGGCGCCACCACATCGCTGCTGAACAGTATCTTGGCCGCTCTCCTGATGTCACCTTCACTTAATTTGGATTTCTCAAAAGGGATTTATTTTAAGTCTGTTAGTTTTTAAATCATGTAAATACGTGTGTGTAAATAAAATAAAAGTTGTATAGTATTTAATATTAACTTCCTCTAATATTATAAAGTATCAAATCAAATAATAGGTATTTGCAACAAAAAAAAAATCCTACTTAAAGTACTTAAATAGTTTTCACTTATTAATGCCAAACGCCGTTTACCTACGACTGCTACGAGCGTTTGGCTACGACTGCACGAGCGTTTGTCTACGACTGCTACGAGCGTTTGTCTACGACTGCTACGAGCGTTTGTTTACGACTGCTACGAGCGTTTGTCTATGACTGCTACGAGTGTTTGTCTACGACTGCTACGAGCGTTTGTCTACGACTGCTGCGAGCGTTTGTCTACGACTGCTACGAGCAAACTTCTGGTTCTTACATGGTATTTAACGGCTTGTTATAATTTTCAGGTAAAGCGGGAAGATGGCGGGATTACTTCGTTGAGGTAATGACACCACAAGCTGAGCGGTGGATCACTGACAACCTGCAAGATACTGACCTGTGCTTCCCAAATACAGATTTGACTGTTTAATAAAATTATGAATAAGGGTTTTTTTTCGTCGATAGCTGGATTTTCTTTATTCTTACACGCAAAAACTACGGAACGGATTTGGATGAAATTTAGCGCACAAATAGTTTATAAATTGGATTAACATATATGATACTTTTTATCCCGATATTTCCACGGAATGGAGACTTATGCTGCTGAAACCGCGAGGCGCAGCATAAATAAACTATATTTCTTCTACCGCATACCTTCCAGCTTCCCTCTAATAAAGAAAGGCTCCATGACCTTACTTCTCACGTGTCATCTCCTTCACTTTGTTCTTTATTGAAGCTATTATTAACCTATTTTAGCATCTATAAAATTCCACTGTTCAAGTATAGGTATTTTGTTTACACTTCATATTATCTCATATCATTCAACCCGTCACTTACTCCCACAGGCGTCATTCATGATCAGCCTTTAAGCCTGCTATGGTAGCAAATAAACCCAATTTATACCTTTGCAGTTGGATATCCTATCTTATCAAAGTCTGTTGCTATACATGACTACCGATAAAAAGCGAATTAAAACAATAATTAGATTACAGATATTTGCGGGTGGTATATCGCATATATAAGTTATAAATATTTTGAGGATCCAGATACTGTAATAGTCTCTACATTTATTTCATATCTTGCAGTTGTGTTGTGTCTTTTTACAATGGGAGAACAGAAAGATTTACCGTTTCCTTATGAATACAAGGAGCTGAAGCCTGAAGAAGAAGAATTAATTAAAACTACTTTAGGCAGTGAGTTATTGTATTACGTGTTTCTTGTAGGCATTACATAATTCAAGGTCCTAGAATCCAAGGTGTTGAAAACAAATAAATAGATATACAACCCTCTTCTTGCCGGTGAAGTGACACTGGTCAATTTGTAGGCCATGCCAGAAGTACCGAATGCGTTTGTTGGAGAAATAAGGTCCTAAATCGTGAGTTCTTGCCAGATAAGATACGCAGAGAAAGCTCATATCTGTTTTGCGGCAAAACGAGGCTTATATGCTTAGGCTGTGAACGGAAAATAACTAACAATAATAAAGATAGGTTTTTTGTCATAAAAGACATCAACGTTTTTATATCCAAAATAGCTAGCAATGATGTACTACAATGATTGTTCTATTTGTTTCCTCCAGACATGCCTGCACCCTACATCCGTCTGGGTCCCAAAGGCTACTTGGTGTTTAAACCTTACTTGAAAGATGCTGCGAACATTTACAACATGCCGCTGAGACCTAGTGACGTGTTTGTCGCCAGTTATCAACGATCTGGTGGGTAGCTATTTACATCCAATTAGTGATTGCAATCCGGAAAACCGGAGCCGGTAATCCGGCGGATCCGGCGTCATTTAATGTTTACTAGATCCGATACCAATATACCGGATCCGGTGATTGGATCCGGTGGTAGCAACTTTTGGCAAAATAATCGCTCTGTTGCATGAGTTGGTACTTTAAATGCTTCTTGCGTGTGCGTGCGATTCGTTTGACGATGCGCCGTCCCGCGGGGGGTCCCCGCCCCTCCACGTGGCGCCGTCAAGTCAGACCACGTGATTACGTACTCAGTATTATTCCACTCCACAAATGTGTGTTTTGTTTTGTTTGCGCTGCATGATTATTTGCTGACTACAAAACCAGTGTAGAAGCTGAAAGGACCTTTTCGGCAGCAGACTATATTTTTAACTCTATTAGAAGTCAATTGGCAGATGACACAATTAATTCTATTTGTTTTCTGTGATCCTTTTCCAAAACCAAAAGTTATTTTTTGATACTGTATACAGGCTGGCAGGGACATTGACGCGAAAACTGTTACCGTGAATTCAGGACATGATTCTGAACCCCCCTGCGTTGAAATTTTTCGTCAGCTATTTAAAAAAAATCAGCTGTTCCATACATTTTGACCGCGTAGGTATTGCACTTTTCAAAAAAACAGTTTTTTTTTTCAAAATCATGTCCTGAATCCATGGTAACAGTTTTCGTGTCGATGTCCCTGCCACCCTGTATGTACTTAAAATCATTATTTATCATAAGTTGATTAAACCAAAGAGTTATGTTTTATAATACAAACTCATTATTGTAATAATTGTAAGTATTCTCAAATTATTGTGATCTCTATTATGTTAAAAGTAATGACGCAATGTTAAATTATATTAGATTTTATAAAACTAAGTAAAATTTTAAGTTCTAACATGAAAAGAAAAGTTGATTTCATATAAGTTTTTTTTTTAAATGACGACCTATATATTACACTTATTCGATTAACTCATTAACAGTTATGGAACGAAAAGCGAAAATTATCCCGAGTTGACCAATCCGGTCGGATTCGGCCGGATCAATGAAAATCCAGACGGATCCGGCCGGATTGCAATTCCTACATCCAATTAGTTGGTCTCAATTTCGCGCATAGAGGAAAGTAATATATAATTCCGCGCGAGCTATCCTTGTTGAGCGGACGTTTTTTTAATCTTTGTCTCAGTTTATTGAGTGCGTATTTTTTATCTTGTTTACGCGCGGCCCAGCCGGCTTTTTCCGGTCGGTCCCTGCAGCTGTTGCTTTGTTCACATGAGTGAATCAAATCTAAGTAATGTAAACAAACATCAATTCACTATCGAGCGCTGACGAGTTTGAGCACGGTACAATTATGGAATTGGAGGACAATACACAAATGGATGACACTGAGTCGATAGGAGGGAAAAGGCCAAGGGATGAAAACTCTTCTGAAGAAGGATGGACCGTAATGAATAGAGGACGAAACAAACTAGTATATTGTAGAGGAGACCAAGATGAGAGGGAAAAAGACGAGAGGATACAGGTATGCGTGACTTGTAAAGAACCTTTGCCGAAACAGTTCACTTTGGCACGATTACTTAAGACGCATAACATTGCCAGTGGCAAGATTAATAGAATTAAATACGTGCATCAAAATAAAATGTTGATTACGTTTGATAACGATATCGGCGCAAATGAATTCATAAGTTGCTTGGTGTTTACTGACATGGGCTGGTCTTGTCAAAAAACATCCGAAGTAGGTGTGTCGTACGGCCTTAGAATTGGATATTTCTGATGTTGATCTTAAAGATAATTTATCAAGCAGTGCTGAAATAATATCTATTAAGAGGTTAAATAAACGATGCTCGGAGGACCCTGATGGTAACGGATGGACTCCAAGTGAAACGATACGGCTAGGATTTAAAGGAGCTTCTCTTCCGCCTTATGTTTATATTTACAGTTTGAGGATTCCAGTGGAGCGGTTTATATTTCCGGTCACACAATGTACTAACTGTTGGAAATTCGGCCATTTAAAGATAAGATGTCCATCAAAGAAACCCGTTTGTCCCAAATGCTCTCAAAAACACGAAAATTGTACAATAACATCATACACTTGTGTGGATTGGTTGTCATATGGCGTTTGATAAAATATGCCCATATTTTAAGAAAGAAAAGAAGCTGAGAGATTTAATGTCAGAATTTAACTGCACCTACAGGAAAGCCCTTACAATGTACGTTCCTCCCTCCCCTGTTATTGTTCCACAAGTGGTTTCAGAACCAATGCCTGATGTCAAACAGACTTCTACAGTGCCTGCCACAAATATCATTTCGGTATCAACACAACTTCCGATTGACGAAAATGCTGGTACAGCCTCCCAAGTGGACTACCCAGGTACATCCACAGCTAATCAGCGAACTAAACCTTTGCCTAAACGTAATGTAAAGAAGCATAATCGTCGACCAGCGACCCCTGCGCCTGCCAAGGATATAATATGGCGTCAAGTTTCCGAATCTTCTGAATCCTCAGAAAATTTTAACGCACCGTATTTAGTAAAAAATAATCGTTCTGATAATAAGTCTTCCCATAATCTAAACTTTTGGCATTTAATTAGGAAACTTAGAAATATTATAAAAAGCAAGGAATCCCTTCAGATTAAAATCCAGCAATCAATTTCCATATTTTCAGAATGGCTGACACATAAAATTGTAAGTTACTTATCTATTGAGTCGTTATTCGATTTATTTGTTAGAAATGCTTGATAATAATGACTGTATGAACTTAAATATTATACAATGGAATTGCCAGAGTATAAGACCTAAATCTCGTTCACTAGAATTAAGTTATAAATATAATCAATGTTTCTCTGTCGGTTTTGTTCCCTTGCAATGGCGTCAAATCAAAATAGTTCCAATTCCCAAGCATAGTAGTTCATTCTATTTCCCTGATATCTTGTATTTGTAAAATCTTTCATGCTATATTGGGCAAACGTATAGAGTGGTTCTTTGAAAAACAATGTCTTTTTCCTGAGGACATGGTGGGTTTTCGTAAGGCACGATCCTATCTGGACAACCTTACGAGGTTGGTTTCTGAAATCTAACTAGGATTCTCTAAAAACTTGGTTACAGCAGCGTGTTTTATAGATATCGAAAGCGCCTATAACAATGTTGATATTTCTTGCTTGTTACATATATTAGATCAGTTTGAGGTTGGATCAAAAATATTTATTTATTTGTAGTCCTTTTTATCAAATAGACATCTGCAAGTGAAGTGTAAAGTGAGCAAACTAAGTTCCTTAAACAATGGCTTACAACTATCAATCGATTGTAATTTAGTAAACGATCGCAAGCATTTCTTCTGAGCTTTAAAAGCAATATCTCTGCCAGTGGAGTTGCCCCAGAAAATGATTCCGTACCTAATGCCAGAAGCCACATAAGCATTATAAGCTATTCGTACTGTAATGCGGTTAACCGTTTTTGATAGTTTGTACAGAGCATACGCAAATTGACTAAGCTTCTTTGACAAAGCGTCGATATGATGCTTCCAAGTAAGATGACTATCTATGTAAAGGCCTAGAAATTTTGTGATGTCACTTTCAGAGATTATTACGTTACCATATTTTATATTTAGTTTCGGTTTATTTGTTCTTTGATAAAATGTCATAATTTTAGTCTCGTTAAGATTTATTTTTAGATTATTATTAACTAACCAATTTATTATATTTATAAGTTCGTCATTTATGTCATTTTTAACCGACTTCCAAAAAGGAGGAGGTTATATGTTCGACTCGTACGTTTTTTTTTTTTTTTTTATTTTTTTTTTTTTTTTATGTATGTCCACCGATTTCTCCGTCATTTGTGGACCGATTTAGAAAATTTTTTTTTTGTTTGAAAGGGTAGGCTCCCAATTTGGTCCCATATCAATTTTATTAACTTTGCTTGGGTAGTTTTTGAGTTAGCTTCAAAATACGTATTTTTTTCCCACTTAGTATGTAGATGATATGATAAGTTCTTGACACTGGTAGCAGGTAGTGGTATTCGAATGTGTGTGGGGTAGGTACCACAACTAAAAAGTGAAAAATAAAAACTTTTTACAAAAAAAAAACAACCGACTTCCAAAAAAAACACTACAAAGTGAAAAATAACTTTAATTTCGGAAGTCGGTGGCAAAAAACGAAAACACAAAACCCAAGACACCGACTTCCGAAATTAAAGTTATTTTTCACTTTGTAGTGTTTTTTTTGGAAGTCGGTTGTTTTTTTTTTGTAAAAAGTTTTTCAAGTATATTAATGTCATTATTAGAGAATAAATAAGACCATCTGGTGCTTACTGATCTTGGGCACATCATTTATATAAATGTTAAATAATGGAGGGCCAAGAATGCTACCTTGGGGAACACCATAAATAGTTTTCTTAGGACGTGACATGTATGTTCTTTCAACTTTCGAGCTCGCACATAGCCTATCAAGCGCTGTAATTTGAGTGCGATTAGAGAGATAAGATTGTAATAGGTTTAATGCAGTTCCTCTAATCCCGTAGCGCTCTAATTTGTTTAGCAGTATGCCATGATCTACATGGTCGAATGCTTTAGACATATCCATAAACAAAGCTGCCACTGGAATTCTAGCATCAACACTAGAAACAATATCCTTGATCACGTTATAGATCGCCATATTAATGGATTTACCTTTCCTGAATCCAAACTGTTCTCTGACTATGACATCATGCTTTTCGAAAAACGACGAAAGGCTATTGTATATCACCTTTTCTATTGGAAAAAATGGGAATAAGTGCTATCGGTCTATAATTACCCATGATACTTTTATCATCTTTTTAGGGTTCCGTACCTCAAAAGGAAAAAACGGAACCCTTATAGGATCACTCGTGTGTCTGTCTGTCTGTCTGTCTGTCTGTCTGTCTGTCTGTCCGTCTGTCACAGCCAATTTACTCCGAATCTAATGGACCGATTAAGTTGAAATTTGGTACACATGTGTATTTCTGTGACCCAAACACGAATGTGTAACGTAAATAAATTAATTTTGAATATAGGTGTCACTTTTGGGGCGCAAACAAGAAAATTAAAAAAACAAGTTTTGCCAACAGTACCGTGTGACATATCAAATGAAAGGACTTGTTGCGAGGATCTTAAATATATTTTTTATATAATTTTAAAATAAATACTTTTAAAGATGTTTGATAAATTCAATGAAAATTGACCATTCCCCCCCCCTTATCTCCGAAACTACTGGACCAAAAATTTTGAAAAAAATACATAGTATGGCTCTTTACTCATAGATTACAGGAAAACCTATAAGAAGTCTATGGTCTTAAAATAACATGGTAAATCTCTCAATATTGTGCATAAAAACTTACATTTCGTCGCTCGGCATCCAAAAGGCCCATCTCTCTAGCTACTTATAAATCAAAATATCAAAAGTGTTTGACCGTCTACTTAATACACAAATAAATAAAATTGTAAATGTTCATGACAACCAATTCGGGTTTCGGCGTGGTTTGTCAACAGAAAGTGCAGTGTTGTGCCATAAGCATACTATCACATACTTACTATACACAGCGTGGGACGCCGATTTATGCTAGGTTCATCGATTTATTCAAGGTTTCTGATCAGGTTGCTTATGACGTGTTGTGGAGAAAGATGGAGAAGAATAGATAGCCAACGGAGCTTATAAACATCTTTAAATAGTGGTATGGTAACCAGATCAATAGTGTACGATGGGCTGGAACTTTTTCCAAGCCATACAGGTTGGAATGCGGGGTGAGGCAGGATTGGCGAGCTCAGCAGCACCAGAGTGGGTTGCTATATAGATGGTATTTGTGTAAATAATATTAGCTATGCAGATGATATGGTGCTTCTGAGCGCGTCAATCTGTGGTCTCAGAAAGTTGGTCGCCAAATGTGAGCAGTAACAACACTTGGTTTGATGTATAACTCCAATAAGTCGGAGATCATGGTCTTTGAAGCTGGGGGTAGACCGGGTTATGTACCACCTGTATTACTCAATGGGACTCCACTACAAATAGTATTTACATTTAAATATCTTGGTCATATATTGACCCCTGACCTCAATGACGGACTCGATATTGAGCGGGAACGAAGGGCGTTTTCGGTAAGGGCGAACATGCTGGCTCGCAGGTTTGCACGCTGCTCACTTAAAATGTCAAAATTACTCTGTTTTGAGCTTATTGTACAACGTTTTACACGTGCAGCCTGTGGGCCAGATATACCCAAAGGTCGTGCAACGCCCTTCGTGTCCAATACAACAACGCTTTCAGGGTATTGGTGGGGCTGCCCCGTTTTTGTAGCGCATCGGGAATGTTCGCGGACGCACATATTAATTGCTTTTACGCAACGATACGAATGAGGTGTGCATCCCTGGTGCGCAGAGTACGGGCCAGCTCCAACAATATCCTAAAAAAGATCGCTAGCAGGCTGGATTGCATGTACATCAATCACTGCAATGCCATCTCCCATGGGGTGAAATAAATTTAAACTAGATTACGTGGGGCAGTCAGAAAGTTTTGTGATACTAGAAAAAAATATACTACAGGTTATAATTTTTTTTATTATATCTTTTCAAAGAACTCTCCATTGGCGTCTATGCACAGTTTTATACGTCTAAACCAATTTTCATAACACATTTTCTAGTTCGCATCAGACACCTCTCCAATCTCTTTCTCAAATGCAGCCACTGCATCTTCAGGTGATGAAAACTGTTTTCCTTTGAGTTGATTTATTTTGGGGAACAAGAAAAAGTCGCACGGAGCCAAATCGGGACTGTAAGGAGGATGACCTATAAATTTGACCGGTGTGCTGTCCAGAAAGTCCCTTGTTTTGAGCGCCGAGTGAGCCAGCGCGTTGACATGGTGAAGCAGTAGCCCACGGAGGCCAGTGTTTGATCGCTTGCTGCTTGCAATAGTAAAAACTTCTGGCAAACATTTGGTAACATACCATTCAGCATTGATGCTCCTTTGATCTCGTCAGGGTACTGACACCAGATAACCCGGCAAAGAAATAAAGCACTTCTGGCTCGCTTCACTTTGGTAGGCGTTGGTTCATTTTGAAACAGCCACACGGTCGACTGACGCTTAATTTCTGGATCATATTGATAAATCCAAGATTCATCACCCGTAATGATATCTTAAACGCGCCGAGACGAGCCTGCTACAAATTTTGCTATCATATCTCGGCTCTCCTTCTGAGCCTGCGTTAGATTTTGCGGTACCAGCGTGAAACTATCTTCCATAACCGAAGATGATGGTGTAGAATTTAATGCACACTTCCCGATCCAATCGGCAGTATATGCTGAACCTCTTCATATGTAATTCGCCTATTTTCTTGAATTAAATTTTTCACAGCCAGCACGTTTTGTTATGGAACAACCGTCATAGGGCGGTCACTTCTTTCTTTGTCCGCCAAAATTACTGGACCACCCATAAATTCGTTAAACCAGTGGAAAACAGTCGCTTTAGAAGGGCTTTTTTCTATGAACACTATTCGAAGTCTTTCAAACGATTCTTCTGGTTTTAGTCGACATTTGAAATCGTACAAAATCATCGCGCGAAAATGTTCTCGTTGTAAATCCAGTTTTCAGTAAGACAGAGTATTTTGATTTTGCTCGTATAAAAATGTGGAGGGAATTTCGAATTTGGAATGATATGTTTTTTTTGTAATAAATAGTCATAGTTTTAATTGACATCAAAACCAGCCAGTAACCTATAGACAAAAACTGTTAGTCGCAAAACTTTCTGAGTGACCTGGTAAAATAAGCTAACATAGTTCATAAGTTTACTAACACAATGAGTCCTTGTTACTTGAATAAATAAAAATATCTGGATGACCATTTTTTTTTAACGACGTTTTCAAAAAATGAAACCTACCTAGATCCATTTATCGCTCCCGAAACCCACTGCATACTAAATTTCATAAAAATCTTGGAGCCGTTTCCGAGATTTAGATTATATTTATACATATATACAAGAATTGCTCGTTTAAAGCTTATTAGATTTATAAATATCGCGAATGTGATTTTTTTTACGAAAATCAGATTTCTGTTTTATTTCATTCTACACGTTCAAATAAGTGATCCTTCAATTAAAAAAAAAAACGTAATAAATGTTACTTTTGCGGTATTGGATGCCGAGCGACGATTTGCAGTTGGAATGTATGAGAGAACATGTTTTTCAACTACAATGTTAAGTTTGTTGTTGGGATAAATAAATTCATCTCAACTACGGAACCCTTCATTGTGCGTAGTCCGACACGCACTTGGCCGGTTTTTATGAATAGGTTTAATAACAGTAATTTTTAATTTGTCCGGAAAATGACCATGTTCAATGCACAGATTGATAATGTAACTCAGAGCAGGTCCTATTAATGGCGCTACATATTTGACCACTTTTGTAATGATGCCATCATATCCATGGCTATTGGTATTATTTAAAGAGCAAATTATAGCCACTATGTCTGCTGGTACTGTAGGAGGAATAAATATGGAGTTACAATTTGTCTCAATGTTTGTATAGGAAGGAGTAGAATTATTCGGTTGAATTTCGTCTATGAAATAGTCATTAAAAGCTTGTGCAAGTAGTCGAGGTTTATGTATTTTATTGTCATTTATTGTTACATATTCAGGTATATTTTCTCTAGGATAGTTAATCTTATTTTTATTGATAATGCTCCAAGTTGCTTTAGATTTATTCCTGGCCGAATTAATGTGAAAGTCATTCTGAGATTTTTGGGTCAGCGCTATTATTTTCTTTAAACGAGCTGTATATTGCTTTAATAAAAGTTTATTTTTTGAAGTAGGGGCTCGCTTGTATTGCCATAACATTTCTCTTTTACGCTTACTACTGAGCCTAATTCCCTTGGAAATCCAGTTAGATTTTTTACGCAGTGAGATTCTTACTTTCCTTAAAGGGAAACAGAGGTCATAAAAAAGGATAAATAGGTCATATAAACAGTTGAATGCTTCCTCAGGATTGACGTGTAGATAGACTTCATTAAAACTAAGATTATGAAGAGAATCAATGAATTTAGTTAGGTTTTCTTGGCAATAGTCGCGCTTCAGTGCATACCAATGCTTAATGGAACAAGTTTTTTTCACAGGGCATTTAATCACTTGGGCTGTATGATCAGATAGTGCAAGATCAAGCACTGCACACTTACTACCTCTGATATTATGAACGATATTGTCTATGCATTTACCACTAGTTAATCGTGTAGGCTGATGAATTCCAATTTTTAAGTCATAAGTTAAAAGGAGAGTTTGAAAATTATTAAATGGTTTTGATTGTGTCAAAGTGTCTATATTAAAATCGCCACAAATAACCACTTTTTTTAAATCACCGAGGCTACACATTCGTAAGATACCATCCAAGTTAGCAAAAAATAGTTCTAAACAGTCATTCTTAATTTTGGGTGGTCTGTAGATGCAAATCACTATTAAATTATGTACTATTCATTCTATTGCGCAGCATTCAAGGATGTTAGCTATTGAATCGATTGTGATTCTGACAGACTCCAAAAGTTCGCTGCAACACTTGGCTCGACACACTTCTCATATGCGAGATATTCCGACAGCCTACGTGATATATGAATTATTCTTAAGGCTTTAATCTAATTCCAAAACGAGTTTGAGTGCATGTGCTCGATTCAGCTTCTGACTCAGAGATGCCTTTGGAGGAGTTCGATTTAGTGGCATTATTACACCTTTTTAGTAGGACTTGGTGCAACAAAAACAATAAAAAACTGCTAATTATAATAGCGACAAATAAACAGAGCGCTGCTTTTTGCGTAAAAAGTAACAAAGACACAAAAACAATCAAAACAAAAAATATTGTGCGTCCTCGGAATCGAACCCACACCCCTTTGCTCGTAAGTCCGATCGAAGTGTTATCTTGCTACGATGCCTTACAACATGGTTACGAACTTTGCCGATGTATTTCACTGGTGGGTGTGTCGATCCAGTAAGCGGTATTGGAGTTTATGACCATAGAAGGTAGCGTTTTGTGTCGCCGCGCATAGTCTATAAGTGGATAAGTAGTCTAGATATGTCTCATTTAGTCTTTGATAAAATTCCTAGTATTTCTAAAACTAAACGCGGCTACAGTACTTTACAATTAAAAAACTTATGTACTTCATATATTCAAGAACAATATTCAGATTATCACACAATTTTTACTGATGGTTCCAAAGATAAACATTTCGAAGGCGCTGCCTTCTTGGATCCCATTCTTCTGAACCACATGAAGCTAAGGATTGATTCAGATATTGCTATTATGCACATTTAATTGATAGCGATATTGGAAGCTTTGTCTTATATTCTATCAATTGATGGCGATAAATTTGTGATTCTGACAGACTCCAAAAGTTCGCTGCAACACTTGGCTCGGCACACTTCTCATATGCGAGATATTCCGACAGCCTACGTGATATATGAATTGTTCTTAAGGCTTTAATCTAATTCCAAAACGGAATGTCTTCAATGGGGATCCATTGAAGACATTCCGTTTTGGAGTCGCATTGTCAGGTAGAAGTAAAAGTAAAGTAAAAATTCATTTATTTTCCACACTAATCTAAACACAGTATAGGAGTACATAAAATAAATGGAGTGGACTGGAGCCTAAACTAGGGCAGCCCTGTATTTCAGGACTCCAGGTCTTCCTCCCGCGGCGAGTAAGTTGGTACCAATTACAAATTACAACTAGAGGTGTAGTTAATTAATAATTATATTGTTTGTGTTTGGGTGAGTGGGTGTGTGTTGTGAGTGTGTTCGTGCGTGTATGTTTTGTGTGTGTGTGAAGGAAACGATAAGGTTGATATGCTCACCAAACAAGCGTGTGTTGATGGAGTTCCCATGAATATTATCCCACTGTATTCGGACTATTTTGGACAGGCTAAAAAAAAGTGTTCAGATCTTTGGCAGGAGTATTTTGATGAGTGTTAAAATAAAAAGGAATATGGTATCGAACTATCCAGCCAGAGATTTCTCGGGTTCCGTGGATTGATTGTAACCTCAATAAAAACCTAATTACCATAGCCTTAAGACTTCGTTCCGGACACATTCCATCAAATAAGTTTTATTACTTAATGAGAGCTTTGTCTGCAAATTGTGATGTCTGTGGAGTGGTCGATGAAGTTTTCCATATTCTGATGGAGTGTGTCCGGAATGAAAATACTAGAATTAATGTTTTCGGACGATATAAAAGGTATGATATTGGCTTTTGTAATACCATCCTTGCTTTTCCAATGTCCGATAAGGCTAAACAATTGTACAAGTTAGTGATAAGGTAGATCGTCATCAACAATTTTGTGTTTTTCTGCACTGGGCGATGTGGTCGCTAAGCGACAAAGCCCTTTAAATAAATAAAAAAATTAGTTGGTCTACTACTACTAAACAAAAGGGTTTTTTTGCTGAAAAATGTATGTTCTACTCGAATCTCTGTTCGTATTACTCAATAAGATGTTTCTCTCTTACCATAAAATGCCACTCTTAACTCATTTATATATTTCATGTACATAAATTACTTTTCAGGAACTACATGAACCCAAGAACTAGTTTGGTTGATTGCAAATAATTTTAATTACGAAAAAGCGGCTGAGATACCCCTTACCCACCGGTACCCTTTCTTGGAGTGAGTACACGAATTAAAATTTTATTCTTACATATACGGTACGGTACCGTACCGTATACACCGTGAAATTTGAATCACAGTTTTGCTAGAACAAACGTTGTTCAGACCATGGTCTACTACCATTCTAAAGCATCAAATGGGTAATTCTACCGAAACACAAAAATTTTGTTCGTTTCAAATATATCGTAGCTCCGTAAATTTAAACTACTTTCAAAACCAAATTTTTAAACTTCTTGACCTTATCTATCATCTCAATTAACAGTTTTAATATTAATTTACAAATTTTCTTTATTTTTAGCAGTACAGTACGTGATTACTCACGTCCTGTAGAATGTTCGCAACATAGGTGTTAACATTGAAGCGTCTCTAAAAATTATTAGACGTAGTCGATATGTTAAATCACAACAATTAACGTGTTAATTATATGACAAAGAAACAACCAGTATAATATTAAAAAATATATCTTATTATTTCAAAAGTTATAAAACATTCTACAATGTTCGTGCAAAATAATCACGCCTGTAGAAATAAATTACATAAATTGTAGACTTTTTATTTTTCAAGTAGCAACATTATTTTCTATACCTGGCAACCCAGTACGATGTAATATCATAATAGTTTTGGCCATAATTTCGCAAGTGATTGCAGTTCAGAGATTTTGAAAGTTAAAAAAGCGTTCTAGATCAGTGTCAAAGTTCATTTCTCACTCCTGTACTCAACTAAAAAAGTAAGTAAACAATTTAAAAATCTAGTTTGCGTATGGCCTCATTAATAAGTTGGTTAATTATCTAAATCAAGTGGATTCAGATTTCATAACCTCAAATTTTGCACCGGTTACGTATTTTTATGTGAAAACTTCACTTCTGTGGAACTCACTCCTGTCGATGTAGCTTGTGATGTTTTTCTACAGAAGTGTTGATATGCTGGTTTTCCTTATCTATTTTTTCTTGTTTTAGAAATACACACTTACGCTTATAATTTAACTAACGTGCAATGCTGTTTTTTTTATATTTTCTACACTGCACTGTTTTTTATTATCTTTATCGACAGAAATGACTTGTTCTCTACAGAAGTGTGCACAGTTTTTTTTTGCTTTTACAGTTATGGCGGGTAAAAGGCGATCAAAAAAAGAAAAAAAGAGCTTTTGAAACAGCAAAAAAAGGCCTGATTACGAAAGAAAAGATAAAGAATGACTGAAGCCGAACTGGAAGAAAGATGTCGAAAAGATAGAGAACGGTACAAAAACAAAAAAAAACAGGGAAAATAACTGTGTTCTACAGCATCTTCTAGAGCATCCTTGGGTAGAAGACTTGCAGAAAAAATAGGCGGAGACTTAAACTAGAAAATATATATCTCAGGCAGAGAATTTTGCAATTAGAAAACTCATTGGCTAATAAAAGGATGAAATTGATACGCTCAAGCCAACGTAGTGATAAAATAACTGCTGAACTAACTGTTAAATCAACTGCTGAATTAATGGTAACAAGACGTTATAGAAAACAAGCAGAAGTAAAGGTAGCTGCTCGCAAGTTCTTCGAAAAATATGAATCTAGTCAAATCTGTTGATTCTACAGGAATGTTCTGACTGCGTCATTTCTGTAGATTTTTTTGTTATTTTTTGTTAGTACCTACTTTATAACTTGATATTACGATTTGTAATTGACATATTCAATTCGAAGTGATTATTATTTTAAGTAAGCTTATATATTAAGTTAGTAGTTTTAGGAAAATTGTCACTCATGACGAAATTAACATCACCCCTGTCGATGTGTCAAAAACAAAATGTGCAATTTTTTCATAATATTATTGTGATTGATCTCTGATTCTATTTTTAAGATGATAATTAGGTTAAAGCTTATTATACTAAGAAAATAAAAAGTTGATATTGTAAAAACGAAAATATATTTAATTTTTTATCCATTCGGTAGAATGACCCAAATATGTTATTAAAACAAACTAAACTAGGCATTCTCAAATAATTCTTATGTTACTCAAACGTGTTCAAAAATTTACCGTAACATCAAATTACTCATCGCGGTAGTGATATGGCATTCAAAAAAGTTACGAGGAGTCCACGTGGACTACAAGGATGTCCGGCCAATGCGGGCCTAAATGCCGAAATGCAAATAAATCATTAGCCAATGACTTGCAATCGCGCGAAGTATCGTCCCGCCCATTTCTTTTGTTGACAGCCCCCCGCCACCCGGGCGGTAGCCAGTCCCTCCTCCCTCCCTACCTGCCTTCCTACCTGCCTTCCTACCTGCCCTACCTGCCCTACCTATCCTACCTACCCTACCTACCCTACCTACCCTACCTACCCTACCTACCCTACCTACCTACCCTACCTACCCTACCTACCCTACCTACCCTACCTACCCTACCTACCCTACCTACCCTACCTACCCTACCTACCCTACCTACCCTACCTACCCTACCTACCCTACCTACCCTACCTACCCTACCTACCCTACCTACCCTACCTACCCTACCTACCCTACCTACCCTACCTACCCTACCTACCCTACCTACCCTACCTACCCTACCTACCCTACCTACCCTACCTACCCTACCTACCCTACCTACCCTACCTACCCTACCTACCCTACCTACCCTACCTACCCTACCTACCCTACCTACCCTACCTACCCTACCTACCCTACCTACCCTACCTACCCTACCTACCCTACCTACCCTACCTACCCTACCTACCCTACCTACCCTACCTACCCTACCTACCCTACCTACCCTACCTACCCTACCTACCCTACCTACCCTACCTACCCTACCTACCCTACCTACCCTACCTACCCTACCTACCCTACCTACCCTACCTACCCTACCTACCCTACCTATCTACCCTACCTACACTGTATCCTATTCCGGACAAAGACAAATCCAAAATACAAAAATCATCAAAATCAGTCCAGCCGTTCTCGAGTTATAAGTGGTGTAACTAACACGACTTTGTTTTATATATATAGATTAAATATATATATATATATATATATCTACTGAAGACGTAAGTTATGTATTGCTAGACTTGAAACTTAAAATAATTTATTGCAGAAGCTTCATGATCTTTAACGAATACACAGACACAATCACGAAAACACAAGAAAACTTTGCCAGCGAGAAGTTTTCAGAATTCATGAGCTGCTTGGCTAAGCCAGCGAGTCCATTGCTGGCTGCGGTTCCGTTGACGACTCCTCGCTTCATCAAAACACACTTACCTATGTCCCTGCTACCCCCCAAACTCCTGGGTACTGCGAAGATGGTGTATGTGGCTCGGGACCCACGAGACGTAGCCGTATCGAGCTACCACCAAGCCAAATGGTTTAAGATTTCCCGCTGCCAGGGAGCCTTCAAAGACTTCTGGAACTTATTCCATAGGGACCTATGTAAGTAGAAAAATCTTATGCTTTGCAATTGCTTCTCATAATGCCGTCCTGTCATTACAGTGGCCAAGTCCACTAGGTTAGTCACTTACCACACAAAAAGACGAATAAAAGGCCAATGGATCTAATGGGACCTATGAGGTCCCATTAGATCCATTGGCCTTAGGCTTGTTCCATTAGCATCTACATGGCATACTAAAACGCGATAGACTTTGATGGAGATGGCGGGATGAGCTCGACTTTTTAGTACAGTAGTCGTAGTGATGACCTTGCCCTGTAGTAGGGCATCATTTACCATGCCCTACTTCCACGTTCCCAGATTCAGTGGGTTAGGTTCTGCGTTGATTAATCGGTTCAATTATTATAGATTTTGGAACCCCCAAATCTTACTCAAAAGAAAACAGATTTTGTTCTAACGTGTAACTACCTCTTCATTCACAGATACACTGACGCCATATTTCGAACACGTCAAAGAAGCTTGGGAGAAGAGAGATGATCCGAACATGCTGTTCTTGTTCTATGAAGATCTATCAAAGGTACTTAATACAAGTTTTATTGTTATTCAAGTTAAGCAGAGCTATAAATGACGATTACATCTTTGATAACATTATCATGGACATGCGTCGGTTGCGTCAGGTGCAAAATTAACAATTGTCGGTCAACACACAGAAATGCACAATCATTGCTTGCACGTAATTTGTGTAGTGATGGTCGAGCGTGCATTCTGAAAGTGGGGAACGTCCCAACATAGATGTCAAATATTCGCTGTTATGATTAATTTGGCAATATTACTATATGGAAATATGAAATATGGCTAACTACTGAACTAAAATATTGATTACGAAATGCAATAATTAATATCGTAACACCGAATATTCAGTTTTAGATATAAAAAAAAGTATTTGGAAACTTTCCAGATGCCTTTTTTACACCTAAAACGGTTACAATATCAAATTCAGTGTTATAATTGCAATTCATTAATATTCTATTTCACTGGTTAAAATTGAAGTAAGTATTCCGCTCAAATGTAAGGATCGTAGCAGGTGGCGTTCTGTAGTTTCTGCCTTCCCCCATGGGAAGAAGGCGTGAGTTTATGTATGTATTCCGCTCAGAGCACTGATTTCAACAGCACTTGCCCAAACCGCACTGAAAGAAAATTTTAACACGTAAATTTTTGACAGCTATTTTGCGACGATGCCAACTTTTAGAATAATCAAGAATACACCGGCTCTTTTTCCTTATCTGCGCATTTAAAACGCAATAGAGTATACCTAACCTACTGTTATTATGGTGTGTATTTGAATCTATGGTTACTAACAAATATTTTAGCTATATCAACAAAAATATGTGTCGGAGACGGGTATGTGACTTTCGTTATTTTCAGGCATATTTTAACTACACACTACGCCCAGTGTGGGTAGTGTTGGTTAATGCGCATTAGAAAAACAGTTTGCAGTTCAGATCACATTATAATTTACTATCAAATGAATCACGCTAGCTAAATTATACACACAGTAGGTACGACGGCGTTTATTAAAATCACCAATTAACACAATGATCACAAATTACAACTAACACAATAACAGCACCACGAATCGAGAACAGTTCCGTGACGTCTTGACTCCGATGCGACCAGAGGCTGAATGCCCTCCTTGCCGTGGCCTTAAAACATCGCGCCTTTTTTGGTGTAGGTAGCTCACTCTTGATGTCGCCTGTGACTGTGACGCGCTTGCGATTCGTTTCGTGTCCGTACTAATGACCGGATCCGACATTGGATCACTGAGTATGATTTAAATAAATTATTATTAATAAAATTAATTAACAATAATTATGAATTCATAAAAAAAAACACTCACTCCGTAAAAGGCCGCGACACCAATGAAAGATTGGTTTGCGGCAAATTCGTGGCAACGCGTGCCTACTATTGTAGTTTTCTGGTAGATGGTTTACTAACTGGGACTTGGTGATCGTAGTGGGCCCAGCTATGATCATCTCTAAACATAATTTAAAAAAATATATTAAGCCACAAATAACCACTTTATAAAAATTATTATATTTCAGGACTTGCCGGCATCCATTCGGCGTGTCGCAGACTTCTTCGGCAAGGAGGTGAACGAAGAACAAATGAATCGCCTTTGCGAACACCTGAGCATCGAAAACTTTAAAAATAATAAGTCGGTGAACTTTGAAGAATTGAGGGAAATTGGAGTTCTCGCAGAAGGCGCAAGTTTTATAAGGAAAGGTTGGTCGTTTTTCCTTCATTAATACTGAGAAATATTATTATGTGTTTGAGTATACTATCAATGGTGATCAATGCTCGTGTGCCTTCTCTCTATGATAAAAGGCTTTTGACATCTAACTATCTACCTACTCCCACATTTCTCCAGTTACGTTGTAGTCCCATGTAATAGTGGGCGAGCTTATTGCCATCAGCCGGGCACAAATCCAGATTCCAGGCTGCTACTGAGAAATTTGTAATGGAAAAACCCAATATCACTTTGCCCGACCTGGGAATCGAACTAACCTCATGCTCAGCAATAGCGCTTGCCATCACTAGGGCAACGAGACAGAACGAACTTTTTACTTACCTTATGACAAGTTAATTGGTCGTAAGTTGATCGTAATATTACCTTTTCAGGTAAAACCGGAGGTTGGCGTGCATATTTCGACGAGGAGATGACACAACAAGCTGATCGCTGGATCGAAGACAACCTGCTAGATACTGACCTGCGCTTCCCACACATGAAACATTAACAGCTTTTATTAACAAAAGGAATTGTTTTATTTTATTACCTATTAAAATTTATTGGGTCGATCGATCAGTTTAAGCTACGTTTGCCGCGATTGGTCCCTGAATGGGTGACCATCTTAACATACCACAATAGGAAGGTACTGCATGTAATGTTAGAGACACAGACTGTCTTAATCTGACTGTTAGGTGGTTGGTGCGGCTACTTTGACCAAGAGATGACACAACAAGCTGAGCGATGGATAGAGGACAACCTGCGAGATACTGACCTGCGCTTCCCTGATTTATAAAAATGTAATTAACTATCACCACTTGAGTTATTCAAATAAATATCATAGGGCATCAAAAAATTCGTCTCCATCGCTGTCAATAGCAAAAGTGCCCAAAAGGCTGGCAACATTGCCACCTTGTATGGCAATGCTGATTCTTTGGTCAAAGAATAGGCCAGCCCTCTGATCACGTGAAGAGTCGACCAGCTGCTTGGCGATGTCTTAAAAAACTAGGTGGACACTCTGACCCCATGGCCCTAGTGTTTCAACCCCAAACGGCTCAAACATATAAGTCCCAATAAGATTGGAGTATTTGCGCCGTTTGAGGTTTTCCGCACTTGCAGCAGCAGCTGCAGCACAGCCTGCCGTGCTAGGAAGATGGCATAGCGCAAGGGTGTCACACGTTGAATCACATACCAAAGGCCTACCTACCTTTCAAGGCATTATGGTCATTCAGTCTGGTCTCTTCCCATCGTCGCGTGCTATGCCATTAGGTTCTAAAACAGCTGGCACTCCGGCGGTGACAAGAGCACGACGGATGATGTCATGAATGCTGGCGTGCCGTGCTATCCGGCCTGCGCTCTTACTGCAGGATAGGCCATGGTGTCCGAGACAGTCGACACCTTCACCGCATTGACAGCGATGCGGAGCCACACTAGGAGCGCCTAGACGCAGACAGGTAGCGAGCCGCAAGGTGGTATGTGCCTATGTTGGGTGACGGTAGCGCCTGAAGCCAGAGGCCTGACTCCCACTCACCCACAGCTAGCAGGCGGGCACGCTCAGCAGTATTGGTGGACGTATTAATAAGATTGTTCGTACCAACCTGCAGAGCGACTCATCTCACTGCCTCTGAGAAGATGGGTTCACGGGTCGATCTGTATTCGGGCAAGCCGCTTTCCAGGCGTTCTTCGCGTCGATCAAGCACGGCACTTCAGAGTTAACCAGACAGGCGCCTAAAATTTTCGCGGTCAACTTTTCAGTGCTATGGACCGAGCACAGCGTGTGTTGGTAATTTTGTGGACGCCGAGGCCACCAAATCGGATGGGTAGTGTGGCTTGCAGCCACGCTCGGTCGTCCAGGGCCACATTTAAATGGATTTTAATGTGCTGCGAATAATTTGGTCAATTTTGTCCAAGAGATGTGACTGCTTCCATAGGTTCCCCCCTATAAAAGCGTGAAAAATATATATAAAATTTGGACCAAAACAACAGTATCCAATCAGGGTGAATGCCGAATGTAAATTAATTTTGGAGAGTCTGTTCGAAACGTCGTTGAAGTTTTTGATTTTTTCGTTGATGAAAGGAGAAAAACTGTCTTTTAAAATTGGGGAACCTGGGAGCTGAAGTGAACTTTTTTCTAAAATTTCGATTTATTCTATTGCATTTATTTTATCGTAGGGGCTATTGCATTAAATTTCTCAAGGGTTAACTGTCTGTCGGTAATGTCAGAAAGGAAAATTTCTCATTTTGATGGGTTAAGGTCCAAGCCAATGGATTTAAATTGTTGTTTGAGGAGTTGTAGATCTTTCAAAACGGTGTCTACATTACCTCCTAGCGTTCCATCATCTAAATACCACAAGCAAAATTTTTAATTTAGTTTCTGGATAATTGGATGGATAGCCAAGCTGAAAATGACTGGCCCGAGAGGGTCACCTTGTTAGCGTCGTACTGCAGATTCCAAAACATTGTCATTGTATAGTAATTTAGAGGGGTACCTGTAACACTGCCACATAAAACCATAAATTACTGGTAGTTCCTTTTTGACTTCAGCCAACAAAGTGTCCCTGTTGACAAAGTTAAAGGCATTCTTAACATCAACCTTGAGGATAACCTTACATTTGTTGGAGTTCAAAAAGGTGTAAAGGGCACGCACGGCAGCACAGCTCTCCTCTTGAGCCGAATCCAAGCTGCAGGGGCTTAAACTTAGCTGTAAGAGATTCGCTGTATAGTTTACAGCGTATTTTGGCTGCCGTACGCCTGTAGGTGCACCCAACGGCGATGGGACGAATGCCACTGTCCTTCTTGCACAGGGCACATAGGTTTGCCCCGTATAAGACATCGACGACGGCCTCGTTCACACCACCAGTGAGCATGAGGTTAATCAGGGACGCAAGCTCTTTCAGAAGCGACTCACCAGCGTCCCCAGTGCCTGAACTCAATAGGCATTATTGGAGTCGCACCGGAACGTCAATTTCAAGGCGTTCGTTGTGCGAGTACCGAACTTTTATCTGCCCCTCGTTATGCAAAAAGACTTTTGGCCACAGGACGTGGTGTTCCGTCGCTTCCGCGGACAAGTTCCACAAGACGGCACTAAGTCGAGCTAGTGCATAGTGAAGTGCTAACATAGTCTAAGCCTTATTTATAAACACAAGTTTTGTTTATATTAGAATACTAGCTTTTGCCCGCGGCTTCGCCCGCGTGGATGTCGGAAAATATCCCACAGGAACGTGCTACCGGGATTTAGAGCCTTTATCCTATGCCTTTCATCTAGAAATCCATTCAGTCGTTACGTCATGAAAAGGTAACAGGCTGATATTAAATCTGTTTTAGGGTTCCGTACCTCAAAATGAAACATTAAAACCCTAAAAGGATGACTTCATTGTCTGTCAAGACCCTTTTCTCAGGAACGCGTGGAGGCATCAATTTGAAATAGATATCAAAAACATAGATCTACGGTCTCTTGGATGTGAACGAAAATCAAACTTTCAAGTCAACGCAATAATGGGCATGCCACAACTGTGGCGATAAGTTCCCTCATTGAGGAGTGGTAGAGAGGCGCCACGGCGTCCTCACCTTCAATCTGACGCAGGTTCTCACCGGACACGGTTGTTTCGGGAGGTTCCTGTTCCGGATAAGGCGGGAGGAAACGCCCGGGTGTGACCATTGTGTGGATCGCCCGGAGGACACGGTGGAGCATACGGTGGAGGTCTGCCCGGCTTGGGCGGGGCACCACCATGTCCTCGTGGAGACGATCGGCGGTGGTGATTTCTCGCGTCCGGCCCTGGTCCAGTCCATGGTACGCTAGGGCCGATATCTGCCAGGGTCACGAGAAAGTCCGAAAGGGTTACCGTGGCCCCTGAAAACACACAGGCAACTGAAAGAACATGGGTGGGTTTTTGTCAGTATAAACCTGACACGCTCTCCCGCTCCGCCCAGAGCGGGAGAAGTTATTTGATAATTTCCCACCCAAAAAAAAATTTAACGAAAAAAAAATACGGCCATTTGTGCCGCATATTTTAACACTCGCAAATAAACCAGTCTATTTGGTACTTCACGTTGGCCCAGCAGCATGAAGTTTGGCGAGAAGTAAGGTCAAGTAAAGAGGAAAATCCGAAAATTGGTAATTTATAGTTCTATAATGAACGGCAAAGTTAAGTTTTCTCTGCAATCTGGGATTAAAAATGCATAGGCCGTGTCTTGGAGTAACAAACCTCAGTTGGCCCAATATAGTTTTTTGATTCTAGATTCTAGAAATAGGATCCGATAGAACCGGCATCAAAAAAGTTTTTGTGAAAATTGGCCATTTTCTTGCTGACTGTACAATTTTTTCAAAATCTGTGAATGCAGATCAAAATGTTTCAAAAAGTTAAGGACAGTCTCCTAAGACGGTTTTCTTGTAGCGACAACGGTTAAGGTACTTGCCCTTATTGCCCCATCTCAAAATCCACCCTGTATTGCTATGATTGACTGTTTAGTTCCATAAAGGTATAGCGTGATGATAATCTTTTAAAAGGTTAAATCCGTAACTATCTGCAATATTCTAACCTTTTGGCTGGCCTTTTTACAATTTGCGGTAAACTATAGAAGAATACAAACATAATGAAAACATATTGCTCATCCCCCATAGCAAATAGCGTGATAATAGTTTTTGAAAAATCTATTGTGACGTTTCCATTATTTGACTTATAGATTATTTATACCAATTTTCAAGTTAATTAAGCCACACAGTAAAATTCTCCTATGTAAAAATTTATACCCCGTTTCACCCCGTTAGGGGTAGATTTTCAAAAAACCCTGATAGACGTTTTTATTTATTTTCAGTTTTAATTATAAATACTGAGTTTCGAATTAATCAGACCGCTCGTTAAAATTCTTCCATACAAACTTTGACACCCCCCAATCCTCCTTTAGGGGTTATTTTAGAAAAACTAAAAATGGCAAACTTTATAATTTACATAGATAAGTATTCGTGCCAAGTTTCAAGTTAATTAACTCAAGGAATAAGATTTTTCATACAAACAAAATCCCCCCTTTTCACCCTCTTAAAGGTCAAATTTCCAAAAATCCGTTCTTAGCGGACGTCTACTAACTATAAACTACCTCCCTACCAAGTTTCATCTTCATACGTCAAGCGGTTTTCGATATTTCGTGATGAATGAGTGAGTGAGTGACCTTTCGCTTTTATATATTTAGATGTATGTTTAGGTTAAGGTATTTTTCTATGGGCCTATGTCGCCTGCAATAAATGGTATTATTATTATTTTTTACGTCTCTTGACATTTCTCGGGACCCTGGAGTCCCGGACCTTTGGAAGGCGTACGAGGGGCCGAAGCCAACTCGCAGAGGCCCGTTAGACGTTTTTAATTAAATGAGGCACCAACCGACGATTATCCCTGTCCGCACTACGTAAGTGCATCCAAGGACAACCCCCGGTTGGTGTAGGACTATTGCAGGATATGGAAACAAAGATATTGGGTTATGGGTTTGGATAACTAAAGTGAACTGGTTATCTAGGACTATGGAAAGACTATGGCCCCTGCCTGATCAATGTTTTATATAAAATACACAGATAAAATGGCGGGGGGTGACTTGCAACTCAATAATGGGCCCCCGAAAACGGTCGCTAGCACAAAGTGTCGTAGCGACAAGGGGGCAACATGTCCTGAGATGCTTATGAGGAGTGGAGAGGTATTCCACGGCTATCAGGACAATCCCGGAAGTACGGTCAAGATCCCTACCAGCGTCTTACTGAAATACTTCCTTCCTCCGAGCACGTTTGCTCTTGCGAATCTCCACTCAAGCCGGCCAATTAAGGCAAGAATGAGGTGGGAGCTCCGTTCCTTGTCAGTGTTCACTCCAGCCGGCCAATAAAGGCAAGCCAGAGGTGAGGAACAAGACCTCTCCCGGGAGATGGGGTCCGTGGGGTCGCTACTGCCCAACAGCTCGCCACATGCTGCCCTGCAGGTTTTTGTATCTCTCTTGGTCTGGTTCCTCATCCCAGACCTGTTCCGGCAAAGTAAACTCTACCGGCCTATTTTTATTTCCCCCCCCCCCCTCCCCCCTTTTTATATGCTTGTACTTATTATTATTTTAAGTCTGTTAGTTTTTAAATCATGCTACGACTGCTACGAGCGTTTAGCTACGACTGCTGCGAGCGTTTGGCTACGACACGAGCATTTGGCTACGACTACACGAGCGTTTGGCTATGAAGCACGAGCGTTTGTCTACGACTGCTACGAGCGTTTGGCTACGACTGCTACGAGCGTTTGGCTACAACTGCTACGAGCGTTTGGCTACGACAGCTATGAGCGTTTGGCTACGACTGCTGCGACCGTTTGGCTACGACTACAAGAGCGTTTGGCTACGACTACACCAGCGTTTGGCTACGACTGCACGAGCGTTTGTCTACGACTGCTACGAGCGTTTGGCTACAACTGCTACGAGCGTTTGGCTACGACTTCTACGAGCGTTTGGCTACGACTGCTACGAGCGTTTGGCTACGACTGCTGCGACCGTTTGGCTACGACTACAAGAGCGTTTGGCTACGACTACACTAGCGTTTGGCTACGACTGCACGAGCGTTTGTGTACGACTGCTACGAGCGTTTGGCTACGACTGCTACGAGCGTTTGGCTACTACTGTTACGAGCGTTTGGCTACGACTGTTACAAGCGTTTGGTTACGACTGCTACGAGCGTTTGGCTATGACGGCTACGAGCAAACTTATTTAAAGGCTTGTTATAATTTTCAGGTAAAGCGGGAAGATGGCGGGAATTTTCCTTTCGTCGAGGTGATGATACAACAAGCTGAGCGGGGATCACAGCCAACCTGCAAAATACTGACCTGCGCTTCCCACATACAAATTTGACTGTTTAAAATTATGAATAAGGATTTAAGTTAACGAAGCCTTGATTTTAATTTTCCGCAACACATTATATTCTTGAATTACCTACCAAAAAGTATCGCTAGTGTCTCGTTCACCGAAGAAAAGAAGTCTCTTTGGGCATATTTTGGCCCAATAGTGACGATAAAGGCCGCAATAATCATAATTCCAGTGACGCTGATATTAGTGAACGCAATAGATATCATCTAATGAGGGCCATTCCTGTCCACTAAAGCCTTTTCAGCAGCAACAGTAAGAAAGTAATAATCAGTCTATAGATTCTATGCCGTACAGATTTATAATAGTAATTTTGAAACTATCGATAGCTTAAGATGATCGTACTATAAAAATAATATTATAAACGCGAAAATTTGTGAGGACGGATAGCTGGATGTTTGTTATTCTTACACGCAAAAACTACTGAATGGGTTTAGATGAAATTTGGCACACAGATAGTTTATAAACTGGATTAACATATATGATACTTTTTATCCCGATATTTCCACGGAATGGAGACTTATGCGGCTGAAACCGCGAGGCGCAGCATAAATAAACTATATTTCTTCTACCGCATACCTTCCAGCTTCCCTCTAATAAAGAAAGGCTCCATGGCCTTACTTCTCACGTGTCATCTCCTTCACTTTGATCTTTATTGAAGCGATTATTAACCTATTTTAGCATCTATAAAATTCCACTGTTCAAGTATAGGTATTTTGTTTACACTTCATATTATCTCATATCATTCAACCCGTCACTCTTTCACTGCCACACTTACTCCCACAGGCGTCATTCATGATCAGCCTTTAAGCCTGCTATGGTAGCAAATAAATCCAATTTATACCTTTGCAGTTGGATATCCTATCTTATCAAAGTCTGTTGCTATACATGACTACCGATAAAAAAGCGAATTAAAAATAATTAGTTATAAAATATATAAAATATAGCTATAAAACAATAATTAGATTACAGATATTTGCGGGTGGTATATCGCATAAATAAGTTATAAATATTTTGAGGATCCAGATACTGTAATAGTCTCTACATTTATTTCATATCTTGCAGTTGTGTTGTGTCTTTTTACAATGGGAGAACAGAAAGATTTACCGTTTCCTTATGAATACAAGGAGCTGAAGCCTGAAGAAGAAGAATTAATTAAAACTACTTTAGGCAGTGAGTTATTGTATTACGTGTTTCTTGTAGGCATTACATAATTCAAGGTCCTAGAATCCAAGGTGTTGAAAACAAATAAATAGATATACAACCCTCTTCTTGCCGGTGAAGTGACACTGGTCAATTTGTAGGCCATGCCAGAAGTACCGAATGCGTTTGTTGGAGAAATAAGGTCCTAAATCGTGAGTTCTTGCCAGATAAGATACGCAGAGAAAGCTCATATCTGTTTTGCGGCAAAACGAGGCTTATATGCTTAGGCTGTGAACGGAAAATAACTAACAATAATAAAGATAGGTTTTTTGTCATAAAAGACATCAACGTTTTTATATCCAAAATAGCTAGCAATGATGTACTACAATGATTGTTCTATTTGTTTCCTCCAGACATGCCTGCACCCTACATCCGTCTGGGTCCCAAAGGCTACTTGGTGTTTAAACCTTACTTGAAAGATGCTGCGAACATTTACAACATGCCGCTGAGACCTAGTGACGTGTTTGTCGCCAGTTATCAACGATCTGGTGGGTAGCTATTTACATCCAATTAGTGATTGCAATCCGGAAAACCGGAGCCGGTAATCCGGCGGATCCGGCGTCATTTAATGTTTACTAGATCCGATACCAATATACCGGATCCGGTGATTGGATCCGGTGGTAGCAACTTTTGGCAAAATAATCGCTCTGTTGCATGAGTTGGTACTTTAAATGCTTCTTGCGTGTGCGTGCGATTCGTTTGACGATGCGCCGTCCCGCGGGGGGTCCCCGCCCCTCCACGTGGCGCCGTCAAGTCAGACCACGTGATTACGTACTCAGTATTATTCCACTCCACAAATGTGTGTTTTGTTTTGTTTGCGCTGCATGATTATTTGCTGACTACAAAACCAGTGTAGAAGCTGAAAGGACCTTTTCGGCAGCAGACTATATTTTTAACTCTATTAGAAGTCAATTGGCAGATGACACAATTAATTCTATTTGTTTTCTGTGATCCTTTTCCAAAACCAAAAGTTATTTTTTGATACTGTATACAGGCTGGCAGGGACATTGACGCGAAAACTGTTACCGTGAATTCAGGACATGATTCTGAACCCCCCTGCGTTGAAATTTTTCGTCAGCTATTTAAAAAAAATCAGCTGTTCCATACATTTTGACCGCGTAGGTATTGCACTTTTCAAAAAAACAGTTTTTTTTTTCAAAATCATGTCCTGAATCCATGGTAACAGTTTTCGTGTCGATGTCCCTGCCACCCTGTATGTACTTAAAATAATTATTTATCATAAGTTGATTAAACCAAAGAGTTATGTTTTATAATACAAACTCATTATTGTAATAATTGTAAGTATTCTCAAATTATTGTGATCTCTATTATGTTAAAAGTAATGACGCAATGTTAAATTATATTAGATTTTATAAAACTAAGTAAAATTTTAAGTTCTAACATGAAAAGAAAAGTTGATTTCGTATAAGTTTTTTTTTTAAATGACGACCTATTTATTACACTTATTCGATTAACTCATTAACAGTTTTGGAACGAAAAGCGAAAATTATCCCGAGTTGACCAATCCGGTCGGATTCGGCCGGATCAATGAAAATCCAGACGGATCCGGCCGGATTGCAATTCCTACATCCAATTAGTTGGTCTCAATTTCGCGCATAGAGGAAAGTAATATATAATTCCGCGCGAGCTATCCTTGTGAGCGGACGTTTTTTTAATCTTTGTCTCAGTTTATTGAGTGCGTATTTTTTATCTTGTTTACGCGCGGCCCAGCCGGCTTTTTCCGGTCGGTCCCTGCAGCTGTTGCTTTGTTCACATGAGTGAATCAAATCTAAGTAATGTAAACATCAATTCACTATCGAGCGCTGACGAGTTTGAGCACGGTACAATTATGGAATTGGAGGACAATACACAAATGGATGACACTGAGTCGATAGGAGGGAAAAGGCCAAGGGATGAAAACTCTTCTGAAGAAGGATGGACCGTAATGAATAGAGGACGAAACAAACTAGTATGTTGTAGAGGAGACCAAGATGAGAGGGAAAAAGACGAGAGGATACAGGTATGCGTGACTTGTAAAGAACCTTTGCCGAAACAGTTCGCTTTGGCACGATTACTTAAGACGCATAACATTGCCAGTGGCAAGATTAATAGAATTAAATACGTGCATCAAAATAAAATGTTGATTACGTTTGATAACGATATCGGCGCAAATGAATTCATAAGTTGCTTGGTGTTTACTGACATGGGCTGGTCTTGTCAAAAAACATCCGAAGTAGGTGTGTCGTACGGCCTTAGAATTGGATATTTCTGATGTTGATCTTAAAGATAATTTATCAAGCAGTGCTGAAATAATATCTATTAAGAGGTTAAATAAACGATGCTCGGAGGACCCTGATGGTAACGGATGGACTCCAAGTGAAACGATACGGCTAGGATTTAAAGGAGCTTCTCTTCCGCCTTATGTTTATATTTACAGTTTGAGGATTCCAGTGGAGCGGTTTATATTTCCGGTCACACAATGTACTAACTGTTGGAAATTCGGCCATTTAAAGATAAGATGTCCATCAAAGAAACCCGTTTGTCCCAAATGCTCTCAAAAACACGAAAATTGTACAATAACATCATACACTTGTGTGGATTGGTTGTCATATGGCGTTTGATAAAATATGCCCATATTTTAAGAAAGAAAAGAAGCTGAGAGATTTAATGTCAGAATTTAACTGCACCTACAGGAAAGCCCTTACAATGTACGTTCCTCCCTCCCCTGTTATTGTTCCACAAGTGGTTTCAGAACCAATGCCTGATGTCAAACAGACTTCTACAGTGCCTGCCACAAATATCATTTCGGTATCAACACAACTTCCGATTGACGAAAATGCTGGTACAGCCTCCCAAGTGGACTACCCAGGTACATCCACAGCTAATCAGCGAACTAAACCTTTGCCTAAACGTAATGTAAAGAAGCATAATCGTCGACCAGCGACCCCTGCGCCTGCCGAGGATATAATATGGCGTCAAGTTTCCGAATCTTCTGAATCCTCAGAAAATTTTAACGCACCTTATTTAGACAAAAATAATCGTTCTGATAATAAGTCTTCCTATAACCTAAACTTTTGGCATTTAATTAGGAAACTTAGAAATATTATAAAAAGCAAGGAATCCCTTCAGATTAAAATCCAGCAATCAATTCCATATTTTCAGAATGGCTGACACATAAAATTGTAAGTTACTTATCTATTGATTCGTTTTCGATTTATTTGTTAGAAATGCTTGATAATAATGACTGTATGAACTTAAATATTATACAATGGAATTGCCAGAGTATAAGACCTAAATCTCGTTCACTAGAATTAAGTTATAAATATAATCAATGTTTTTCTGTCGGTTTTGTTCCCTTGCAATGGCGTCAAATCAAAATAGTTCCAATTCCCAAGCATAGTAGTTCATTCTATTTCCCTGATATCTTGTATTTGTAAAATCTTTCATGCTATATTGGGCAAACGTATAGAGTGGTTCTTTGAAAAACAATGTCTTTTTCCTGAGGACATGGTGGGTTTTCGTAAGGCACGATCCTGTCTGGACAACCTTACGAGGTTGGTTTCTGAAATCTAACTAGGATTCTCTAAAAACTTGGTTACAGCAGCGTGTTTTATAGATATCGAAAGCGCCTATAACAATGTTGATATTTCTTGCTTGTTACATATTTTAGATCAGTTTGAGGTTGGATCAAAAATATTTATTTATTTGTGGTCCTTTTTATCAAATAGACATCTGCAAGTGGCGACGTATGATTGTGAGATTGTTAGATATAAATACTGGTCGTGGGTTAGCTCAAGGAGATCCATTGGCTCCACTTTTATTTAATATTCTAACACTACATAATATATGTAAGAACGTTGGCCAGGTTAATATATCTCAATATGCTGATGACTTTGTGTTATATTCCACAAAAAATAATTTCGATTCAGCGTTTGACGAACTTCGATCTGCTTTACGAAATATCAAAGTGTTAATTGATTCGCTGGGTTTAACTATGTCTCCACATAAAACTAAGATTTGTGTTTTTAAATAGGGTTGCTTTAGGAGGTCCGTCGACTTTGTTTTTGATGATGTTTATTTGGGTCTGTGGCTGGATAGCTCATTGAGATGGGGTAAACATATCAAGGAAACCTCACAGAAGGTGATGAAATTCATGAATTTGCTTAAAGTTTTATCCGGTACGGGATGGAAACTCCATCAAAAACACCTAAGACGTTTATATATTTCTATAATTCGAAGTAGAATTGATTATGCTAGTTTCTTGTTTAACTGTAGTTGTAATTCTAAACTAATTAAACTAGATAGGGTTCAAAACCAGGCATTACGTGTTATTGGCGGATTTATAAGAAGCACCCCGAGTCATGGAAAGCGAGTTGTGCCTACCGCCACTTCATATTCGTCGGAGATACTTAGCTAGCAAATTTATGTTAAAATCAAAATCTTTTCGTAACAATAAAACTATAGAATCACTAGAAAATCTTTCACTAGTTACAGGTTCCAACTATTGGCAGAACAAGAAGCTGCCATTACTAATTGACACCTTGTCTCTTGTTAAAATAAGTTAATCGCAAATCATCTTGCTATTTGATCTTTTTACTTTGGTCTACTGTATTGATGTAATCTGTGAATATACTTGTCATTTTGTTGTCATTGTACAACCGGCGTTTATTTTTTCCAAAAATCTTAAACTAGATAATTAGATCACTAATTACTTAAATACTAGGTTCAATTAACAGGTTATGGGCCACTATTGAGCCTCAAGTAATAAAAATTTGTGTTCTACCGAAATAGTTCCGCGATTCAGTTGGATAAAATTTGCGTGTGCAACCACGCCGGTTCACGCCGTGTCGAAATTTTTTTTTCAGCTCATCTTAAGTAAATCATGGCTTCCCAAATATCAATTGGTACAGTTGAGAAGCTGATAGGCAGGGAAAATTATCCTACATGGAAATTTGCCGTCAAAAATTACTTGGAGCATGAAGATTTATGGAACACAATCGAACCCAGTGCAGATTATGTACAAGACAGCAAAAGGGATAAAGATAATACTTCTAATCGATCCAATTAACTATATCCATGTTCAGGAGGCGACTACGGCTAAACAGGTATGGTCAAAGTTAGAGCAGATATTTGATGACTCCGGGCTCAGTAGAAGAGTAGGTTTGCTGCGTGATCTGATTACAACCACTTTGGATAACAGCTCTAGTGTTGAGGATTACATTAACAAAGTAATGACAACAGCTCATAAGCTTAGAAATATTAGTTTTGTAGTAGGAGACGAGTGGCTTGGTACTTTGCTGCTCGCTGGCCTCCCTGATGTCTACAAACCGATGATTATGGCTATTGAAAGCTCAGGTGTGTCAATTACTGCTGATTTTGTAAAAACAAAGCTGCTACAGGATGTAAAAGTGACAGATTCTTCAGCCTACTATATTAAGTCTAATAAATCCAAAAATATGTCAAAGTCTTTTAAAGATTCACCCGATACCAACGAAAAGAAAGGCCCACGTTGTTACAATTGTAACAAATATGGTCATTTTGGTAAAAACTGCTACTTTCAGAAAAAAAAGAAATCACCACCAGATAATAATACAAAAAATAACGGATATTATGCTGCTTTTTCAGCTGCAGAAACATTGGACAAAACCAGTTGGTACATTGATTCTGGAGCATCGCAGCATATGTGTAGAGAGAGAAAATGGATGTATGATGTTTGTCCTACAACAGTAAATAATATAAAGGTGGCAGACAACATGACTGTAGCAGTAGAAGGATGTGGTAATGTGAATTTGCAAATAAGAGACTCCGAAGGCAAACCTCAGACTATTCAAGTAAGGAATGTGCTGTATGTACCTTCTTTGACAACTAATTTACTTTCTGTAAGCCGGATGACAAAAAATGGGTGTGAAGTTGTTTTTGAGAAAGACTACTGTAAAATTTACCAAAATAAGAAATTAATTTTGACTGCTTTGCAATATAATAATATGTATGTATTGAAAGATTTTTCTGAAACACCAGCATTGTTGTCAACAGTAGATGAGAATGATATAAATTTGTGGCATCAGAGAATGGGCCATCTTAACTTCACAGACTTACAGAAAATAGAGAGCAGTGCAGAGGGGGTAGAATTATCCAAAAAAGCTTCCCAGATTTGCACAACATGTATGGAAGGTAAAATAAATAGACTACCTTTTAAAAAATTTGGTACTAGAGCCTGTGAACCTCTCCAATTAATTCACACTGATCTATGTGGTCCGATGGAGACTAGCTCTATAGGAGGTGCCAAATATTATGTCACTTTTATAGATGATTTTAGCAGAAAAGTGTATGTCTACTTTATGAAAAATAAATCTAATACTTTAGAAAAGTTTAAGGAATTCAAAAACTTAGTAGAAAATGAGACTGAAAAACGAATTAAAGTACTTAGATCAGACAACGGAAAAGAATATATAAATAAAGAATTTCAATTATTCTTACAAAAATTTGGCATACAACACCAAACCACCAATCCGTACACCCCAGAACAGAATGGGTTAGCGGAAAGAATGAATCGCACACTTGTAGAACGAGCTAAATGTTTGCTTCTGAATTCTAGTTTGGCAAAACCGTTTTGGGCTGAAGCAGTATCTACAGCTGCTTACATAATAAACCAGTCACCAACCAAGGCCCTAGACTACAAGACGCCTTATGAAAAGTGGTCGGGTAAGAAGCCAAATATTAAGAATATGAGAATTTTCGGATGTGATGCCATGGTACATGTGCCCAAAGAAAAGAGGCAAAAATGGGACTCTAAAGCAGTCAGAATGTTATTTGTTGGGTATTGTGAGTACACAAAAGGGTACAGATTTTATGACAGAAACAAGAAACAAATATACAAAAGTAGAGATGCAATATTTCTCGAGCATACAATTAAAAATAACAGCGTTATTGTGCAGCTATCTGATTTGAAGGGAAATGTATCTGAAGAATCATCTCAAACAGATGATAGTCGCAGCGAGTCTTCAACTGACTCACCTGAGACTCCGAGTTCAGAAAACATGACTCTAAATGAGAGTACAAAGAAAGAAGAATCATCTGATGATGATGGTAGCTACCACACTGATAATGCTGATGATGAGTACATACCAGATAGAAAGATAAGTGATGTACCATCTCGTAAAATAATGCTGAGACCGAGGAATAATAAACATAATACCTACTTATGTGAAAGCTCGAGTGAGTCAAAACAAGCTATCGCTTTATTGGTTAAAGAGCCAGAAACTATGGAAGAAGCTCTTTCAGGCCAGAATGCAAAAGAGTGGAAAGATGCCATGAATAATGAATATGAGTCGCTCCTCCAAAACAATACATGGACATTAGTTACTCTACCAGAAGGTAAAATTATATTGGTTGGAGGATTGAACAAAACTTAGCCAGAAATGAAATTAGAATTGATCAAACTGTCTATATTGAAAAAATTCTAGAAAGATTCAAAATGAGTAATTGTAACCCAGTTAATATGCCATGTGATCCAAATGTTAAACTGATTAGTACAGAAAATAAAAATAATATACTAACAGACATACCGTATCAAGAGGCTATTGGAAGCTTTTTATATTTATCGCAAGGAACTAGGCCAGACATATGTTTCATAGTAAATAAACTAAGTAGCTTCAATAACAAACCAGAACAGCAACACTGGCTGGCACTTAAGAGAGTACTACGTTACATAAAGGGAACCAAGGATTATAAATTGATATTTAGCCAAAACAAAGAAGACAAAAGGGTGTTTGGCTACTGCGATTCTGATTGGGCTTCAGACATTGATAGTCGGAGATCTTGCTCTGGCAACATTTTTATGTTTCAGGGTGCAGCAATTTCATGGTGTTCAAAACGACAGAGCACTGTTGCCTTGTCAACCATGGAGGCAGAGTATATGTCACTTGCGACCGCTATACAAGAAGCAATGTGGCTTAGATATTTGGAGTCTGAGTTGCACTGTGATACAGGAACTTCACCCACTGTTATATACTGTGATAATCAAAGTGCAATTAAATTTGCAGGTACAGAATCTTACTGTGCCCGCAGCAAGCACATTGATATCAGATATCATTTTCTTCGAGAGAAAATTGCTACGAATGACATAGAAGTTAAATATGTTGGTACTGATAGTATGGTCGCTGACATCCTGACAAAATACACTTCGCAGATGAAGATTCAAAAATGTTCAAGAGCCATGGGTTTGCGCTTAAAGGGAGGATGTTAAAATAAGTTAATCGCAAATCATCTTGCTATTTGATCTTTTTACTTTGGTCTACTGTATTGATGTAATCTGTGAATATACTTGTCATTTTGTTGTCATTGTACAACCGGCGTTTATTTTTTCCAAAAATCTTAAACTAGATAATTAGATCACTAATTACTTAAATACTAGGTTCAATTAACATCTCTTTATAATTCTGTTCCAATACACTCAACCGTTCAACTCGGAATGTTTTCACTTGATAAGTGGATAAGTAGTATAAATATGTCTCATTTAGTCTTTGATAAAATTCGTAGTATTTCTAAAACTAAACGCGGCTACAGTACTTTGCAATTAAAAAACTTATGTACTTCATATATTCAAGAACAATATTCAGATTATCACACAATTTTTACTGATGGTTCCAAAGATAAACATTTCGAAGGCGCTGCCTTCTTGGATCCCATTCTTCTGAACCACATGAAGCTAAGGATTGATTCAGATATTGCTATTATGCACATTGAATTGATAGCGATATTGGAAGCTTTGTCTTATATTCTATCAATTGATGGCGATAAATTTGTGATTCTGACAGACTCCAAAAGTTCGCTGCAACACTTGGCTCGACACACTTCTCATATGCGAGATATTCCGACAGCCTACGTGATATATGAATTGTTCTTAAGGCTTTAATCTAATTCCAAAACGGAATGTCTTCAATGGATCCCGTCGCATTGTCAAGTAGAAGGAAACGATAAGGTTGATATGCTCACCAAACAAGCGTGTGTTGATGGAGTTCCCATGAATATTATCCCACTGTATTCGGACTATTTTGGAAAGGCTAAAAGAAAGTGTTCAGATCTTTGGCAGGAGTATTTTGATGAGTGTTAAAATAAAAAGGAATATGGTATCGAACTATCCAGCCAGAGATTTCTCGGGTTCCGTGGATTGATTGTAACCTCAATAAAAACCTAATTACCATAGCCTTAAGACTTCGTTCCGGACACATTCCATCAAATAAGTTTTATTACTTAATGAGAGCTTTGTCTGCAAATTGTGATGTCTGTGGAGTGGTCGATGAAGTTTTCCATATTCTGATGGAGTGTGTCCGGAATGAAAATACTAGAATTAATGTTTTCGGACGATATAAAAGGTATGATATTGGCTTTTGTAATACCATCCTTGCTTTTCCAATGTCCGATAAGGCTAAACAATTGTACAAGTTAGTGATAAGGTAGATCGTCATCAACAATTTTGTGTTTTTCTGCACTGGGCGATGTGGTCGCTAAGCGACAAAGCCCTTTAACCCTTCAACTGTCATTAACGAGACACAATAGAATTTTAATTGTTATCCGCCTTTATAAGGCTGCTTAACTGGTGATGAGTTAAATAAATAAAAAAATTAGTTGGTCTAATACTAAACAAAAGGGTTTTTTTGCTGAAAAATGTATGATCTACTCGAATCTCTGTTCGTATTACTCAATAAGATGTTTCTCTCTTACCATAAAATGCCACTCTTAACTCATTTATATATTTCATGTACATAAATTACTTTTCAGGAACTACATGGACCCAAGAACTAGTTTGGTTGATTGCAAATAATTTTAATTACGAAAAAGCGGCTGAGATACCCCTTACCCACCGGTACCCTTTCTTGGAGTGAGTACACAAATTAAAATTTTATTCTTACACGTATTTTTTACATATACGGTACGGTACCGTGCCAAATAAACAGTTTTCTTTCCTTCTTTTAAATTTAAATAATTATTATACATAATATATCTACTGAAGACGTAAGTTATGTATAGCTAGACTTGAAACTTTAAATAATTTATTGCAGCGGCTTCATGTTCTTTAACGAATACATAAAAGAAGAATCCACCGACACAATCGCGAAAACAGAAGAAACCTTTGACAGAGAGAAGTTTTCAGAATTGGTGAGCGTCTTGGCTAAGCCTGTGAGTCCATTGCTGGCTGCGGCTCCATTGACGGCTACTCGCTTCATCAAGACACACTTACCTATGTCCCTGCTACCCCCCAAACTCCTGGGTACTGCGAAGATGGTGTATGTGGCTCGGGACCCAAGAGACGTAGCTGTATCGTGCTACCACCAAGCCAAATGGTTTAAGATTTCCGGCTGCCAGGGAGCCTTCAAAGACTTCTGGAACTTATTCCATAGGGACCTATGTAAGTAGAAAAAACTTATGCTGTACAATTGCTTCTCATAATGCCGTCCTGTCATTACAGTGGCCAGGTCCACTAGGTTAATCACTAACCACACAAAAAGACGAAAAAATGGCCAATGGATCTAATGGGACCTATGAGGTCTTAGGCTTGTTCCATTAGCATCTACATGGCATACTAAAACGCGATAGACTTTGACGGAGATGGCGGGATGAGCTCGACTTTTTAGTACAGTAGTCGTAGTGACGACCTTGCCCTGTAGTAGGGCATCATTTACCATGCCCTACTTCCACGTTCCCAGATTCAGTGGGTTAGGTTCTGCGTTGATGAATCGGTTCAGTTATTATAGATTTTGGAACCCCCAAATCTTACTCAGAAGGAAACATAGTAGTTTTTGTTCTAACGTGTAACTATTTTATTCACAGTTACACTGACGCCGTATTTCGAACACGTCAAAGAAGCTTGGGAGAAGAGAGATGATCCGAACATGCTGTTCTTGTTCTATGAAGATCTATCTAAGGTACTTAGTAGTACAAGATTTATTGTTATCCGAGTTAAGCAGAGCTATATATGACGATTAATCTTTGATAACATTATCATGGACATGCGTCGGTTGCGTCAAGTGCAATATCAACAGTTGTCAGTCAACACACAGAAATGCACAATCATTGTTTGCACGTAATATTGTGTAGTGATGGGTCGAGCGCATGCTGAAAGTGGGGAACGTCCCAAAACAGATGTCAAATATTCGTTGTTATGATTAATTTGGCAATATTACTATATGGAAATATGAAACATGGCTAACTAAAATATTGATTACGAAATGCAATACCTAATTAATATCGTAACACCGAGTTTTAGATGTAAAAAAAGTATTTGGAAACTTTCCAAATGCCTTTTTTACACCTAAAACGGTTACAACATCAAATACAGTGTTATACATACATAAACTCACGCTTTCTTTCCATGGGGTAGGCAGAAACTACAGAACGCCACCTGCTACGATCCTTACATACTCTTTTTGCCTCGTTTACGTTCATACATCTGGTCATACACGCACGCCGGTTGCGAGTAATACGCACCTGGCCTTTCTGAAGAACAAATGTCAAATATCAAGTGTTATAATTGCAATTCATTTATATTCCAGTTCACTAGTTAAAGTTGAAGTATTCCGCTCAGAGCACTGATTTCAAAAGCACTTGTCCGAACCGCACCTGAGCACTTCCACTAACAACCATAGACTACTATCATATATGAGACTAACAACACTGAAACAAAATTTATAGATAGTTCAATCCACGGAGACACACCCCACTCCGCGATTACTGTACTGTAAGCTGTACTCTAGTATGGCGCTTAGCGGAGTGGGGCGCGTCTTCGTGGATGGCACTATCTATAAACACCTAAATATTTGACAGCTATTTTGCGAAAAAACACACTCCGTATAAGGCCACACCAATGAAAGATAGGTTTGCGGCATATTCGTGGCAACGCGTGTCTACTATTATAGTCTTCTGGTAGGTGGTTTACTAACTGGGACTTGGTGATCGTAGTGGGCCTAGCTGTGATCATCTCAAAATATAATAAAAAAAAAAATATAAGTCATAAATAACCACGTTATATTTCAGGACTTGCCGGCATCCATTCGGCGTGTCGCTGACTTTTTCGGCAAGCAGCTGAACGAAGAACAAATGAATCGCCTCTGCGAACACCTGAGCATCGAAAACTTTAAGAATAATAAGTCGGTGAACTTTGAAGAAATGAGGGAAGTTGGAGTTCTCGCAGAGGGCGAAACTTTTATAAGGAAAGGTTAGTCGTTTTTCCTTCAATTATTATTTGAGTATGCTGCCAATAGTGATCAATGCTCGTGTACCTTCTCTCTATGATAAGAGGCTTTTGCCCTGCAAGGGGACAATAATAGGCTGGTATTAATTAGTGTGCTAGCAAAGTATTAACAGCATAGGTTTATAACTTTTTACATAACATAACTTCGCGACTGTAGGTATTCCCCAAAGGATGAGGCAGACGTCTAACTATCTACCTACTCCCACATTTCTGCAGTTACGTTGTGGTCACATGTAATAGTGGGCGAGCTTATTGCCATCGGCCGGGCACAAATCCAGATTCCAGGCTGCTACTGAGAAATTTCTAATGGAAAAACCCAATATAACTTTGCCCGACCTGGGAATCGAACTAACCTCATGCTCAGCAATAGCGCTTGCTACCACTAGGGGAACGAGACAGAACAAACTTTTTACTTACCTTATGACAAGTTGACAGTTGACCGTTGTCGTAAGTTGATCGTAGAATTACCTTTTTTTCAGGTAAAACCGGAGGTTGGCGTGCATATTTCGACGAGGAGATGACACAACAAGCTGATCGCTGGATCGAAGACAACCTGCTAGATACTGACCTGCGCTTCCCACACATGAAACATTAACAGCTTTTACTATCAAAAGGAATCGTTTTATTTTATTACCTATTAAAATTTATCGGGTCGATTGATCAGTTTGCCGCAGTTAGTCCCTGGATGGGTGCCCATTTTTACATGCCGAAACCCCTCCGTTCCTCGGAAAGCACTTAATTCTTCCTTCCGAAAGAAGTAAATGGTCAGCAGTCAATCCGGCTCGGAGGCCACTTCTGCCGATTCTCTTACACGCATACAGACCATTATTTTTATTTTTTCAACACACTTTCTCGAAAATTGGCTTTAAAATAGCATCGCTTTCAGGTTCACAATGCAGTGTTTTAACTTTTTTATTTACAATTTTTTTAGGTAGGTAGGTAATACTAGTCAATGAAGCTCGATTTTTTTAAATCTCAGTAATGAGCCATTACCTACCTACCTAAAAAATTTGTAAATATATAAACTGTGTAAATAAATAAACATTAAGTACTATATTTCATCAAATTATTTATTTTTGTCCACAAATTAACATAAATTTGTGTTCTATAAATGAAAATACGCATTTGGTTTTACATTTTTAATAGGTATTAAAATGCCAAGTCAAAATTTGCGTGTCCACATTTATTTGTTACAAAATGTTGTTATTATTGCTTCTTCGCAAGTGTATTGATGTTGAAAAACGCCGTTTGATACGCGTTAACATATTGACGTTGCACTTTTGCATCGACATGTAGGTACCACTAACAACTGCTATGTGTGGCACAGCAATGGCCAAGCTCCCGGTTTTTCCAGAACCCTTTATCACAAGTGAAACCGTCTTTTTATTTTAAAACTACCTAACATAACATCTGAAAGAAAAGTCTAATCAATAAAGCGGTAAAATTTATTTATTTTATTTTATTTTTATTTTTTCGGTAGGCTTACAGACTAATAACAATATTACAAGACTTAATTGCTAATTACAAGCCCCCGCAGATATAAAAATGATTAGGTATTTCCTCATAGTCTCAGTTTCATCTAATCTGTATACCGACATTATAAGCAAATAAACGATTTCCAAACAATTAGTTATACCCTACAACTAGTTATTCCCTCAAAGTTGGTTAATTCTGTTCATTAAGCCAATTTGTCCAAATTCCACCTACTTATAACCGGTGAGTGACATTTTCCATTTTCTAGGTATTCCACTCAGAGCACTGATTTCAACAGCACTTGTCCGAACTGCACCTGAACACTTCCACTAACCGCACTAAAACAAAATGTTGATAAGTGCGGTTCGGTGGAACAGTTTATTAATATTATTTTCAATCCCCGAACGGTGTAGGTAGCTAAGGAAAAGTGCGAATTTTGGATGGTAAAAGAAACTGCCCTGTTGACTGCCCCGTTGGTCTCGTGGTCGCAAGCGCGACTGCTGAGCAAGGAGTCCTGGGTTTGATTCCCGGGTCGGGTAGTTATTGGGTTTTTCCATTAGGAATTTCTTAGTAACAGCCTGGATTTTGGAAGTTGGCGGTGTGATACTCCGTGCCTCGGAAAGTTAAGAACGTTAAGCCGTTGGCCCTGTGCCTGATCTCTCACCGGTCGTGTTGGATTGCCGTCCCATCGGACTATGAGAGTGAGGGAAGAGAGAGAGTGTACCCGGTCTACGCACACACTTGTGCACTATAATATCTCCGGCGCCGAAGGCTGGTCTCCGCTGAGATTGGTCGCCATGGCCGAAATTCGGTCTGGTGGACTATTATTATTATGAAAAGAAAAGGACCATGACCAAAGTCTTATACATGCATACCCTAACCAAAACGATCATGTCCAAAAGCTACATGGTGCATTTAAAAGCACATTAAACCTAGATTTTGAAAGAATTCCTCTATTTTAATTTAATGAGCAGTATTTTGTAACTACATTACATAACAAAAAAAATACTTTTCCAACCAAACAGCTCATTCGTTACACTTCAAAAAGTATTGAATGCTAATCATTTTCTTTCAGGCGTTTTTATATACAGTTCAGTATTGAATTTCGATTTAAATAACAATTGGTGTCACCTAGTAGGGCTTGACTAGATTTAGCAACATAAATAACTAAATGATGTGGCATAACTCGCCACTAGTTCTGGCAGCGGCTGGAACCAGCTTAAAATGTACCAAGACTGTGGTGAAAACCAAGTACCTTTATTTTATAACGAGAGAATTGGCAGTCTTTCCATCAGGAATTAAACCGAACTATGCTTCGAAGCAAAGCTTTTGATTGTTTAGAATAGAAGACACTATTTAATAAATTACACCAAAATGGTATAGGTACGGGGTCCATTCTTGGAATGGTTTAAAAACTATCACAGAAACCGCTTCACGTCGGTGAATGTCTCAGGTTTATTAAGTAGCATGATTCCAACCAATAAAGGCACAGCACAAGGTTCGATTCTTGAGCCGACAGAATACTTACTGTACGTGAACAACATGTGTAACATTTTCACGGAGGGCATCGTGTACCAATTTGCTGACGACACATCTTTGGTTGCTGCACACAGGGGCATACGGAAGGCACAGAGAGAGTTGCAGCGTAACTTTGGACTCACGACGTTAGTCTTGTAATTAATGCAAAAAAAAACAACTACTGCATGTACACTTGCCTTACCTGATGGCGTCTTGTGAGTTGTGTGCCTTTTGTAGTTGCCCATGAGCATCTGTGTCTTCACAGTTGCATATCCTATCTTATCAAATCCTCCACCTGTTCCTATTCATGTCTACAGATAACAAAGCGAATGAAAACAATAATATTAATATTACATAAATATAAACTTTCCAGAATCTAAATGATTAATTAATGGTAAGGTAATGGACAAATTTTTATGCGGTTTTCACTTGAAAATCCGTTGCGTAATTTAGAAGAACAATGTGTTTATTAGTTTATTACACAGACAGAAACGAAAATAGACTTTGATTTTTTATTATCTCATATAGATTTCATAAAAAGACTATGCTCCACTTATTAAAAAAAAACGATTCAACGGCTCAGAAGCTCAGAAGGTTCTCGTTGGAGCCACTTTTAGGGTGCTACTTACTGCCCGTGCGCACTTGATGCCAGCCAGCAAATGCAAAACTAAGCCCTCAGTTACATTAAACACGGTTCTTTGTTGTTTATTTGTTATCATAAAATTGAGATTACATAGATTGCTACTTCGATATCTACAGATATTTGCGGGTGGTATATCGCAAAGATAAGTTATAAATATTTTAATGATCCAGATATTGTAATAGTCTCTACACTTATTTCATATCTTGCAGTTGTGTTGTTTTATTTTACAATGGGAGAACAGACAGAATTACCGTTTCCTTATGAATACAAGGAGCTGAAGCCTGAAGAAGAAGAATTAATTAAAACTACTTTAGGCAGTGAGTTATTTGTATTACGTGTTTCTTGTAGGCATTACAAAATTCAAGGTCCTAGAATCCAAGGTGTTAAAACAAATAAATAAATGCACAACCCTCTTCTTGCCGGTAAAGTGACACTGGTCAATTTTTAGGCCATGTTAGAAGTACCGAATGCGTTTGATAGAGAAATAAGGTAGTAAATCGTGAGATCTGGCCAAATAAGATACACAGAGAAAGCGGCTCATATCTGTTTTGCGGCAAATGAGGCTGTGAACGGAAAATAACCAACAATAATAAAGATAAGTTCTTTGCCATAAAATACATCAACGTTTTTATATCCAAATAGCTAGCAATGATGTAACTACAATGATTGTTCTATGTGTTTCCTCCAGACATGCCTGCAACCTACATCCGTCTGGGTCCCAAAGGTTACTTGGTGTTCAAACCTTACTTGAAAGATGCTGCGAACATCTACAACATGCCGCTGAGACCTAGTGACGTGTTTGTCGCTAGTTATCAGCGATCTGGTGGGTAACTAGTTACATCAAATTAGTTGGTCTAGTTCTAAACAAAAGGGTTTATACTGAAAAATGTATGATCGAATCTCTGTTCGTATTACTCAATAAGATATTTCTCTCTTACCATAAAATACTACTCTTAATTAATTTATATATTTCATGTACTTACATAACTTACTTTTCAGGAACTACATGGACCCAAGAACTAGTTTGGTTGATTGCGAATAATTTTAATTTCGAAAAAGCGGCTGAGATACCCCTTATCCACCGGTACCCTTTCTTGGAGTGAGTATACAAATTAAAATTGTATTCTCATACGTACATATTATACGGTACGGTACTGTGCCAAATAAACATTTTTCTTTCTTCCTTTTAAATATAGATAATTATACATTATATTTACTGAAGACTTAAGTTATGTATTGCTATAGACTTGATAGGTACTGTAAATAATTTATTGCAGTTGCTTCATGTACTTTGACGAAGACACAAAAGAAGAATACATAGACACAATCGCAAAAACAGAAGAAAACTTTGCCAGGGAGAAGTTTTCAGAATTGGTAAGCTTCTTGGCTAAGCCAGTAAGTCCATTGCTGGCTGCGGCTCCATTGACGGCTACTCGCTTCATCAAGACACACTTACCTATGTCCCTGCTACCCCCCAAACTCCTGGGTACTGCGAAGATGGTGTATGTGGCTCGGGACCCACGAGACGTAGCTGTATCGTGCTACCACCACGCCAAATTGTTTAAGATGTCCGGCTGCCAGGGAGCCTTCAAAGACTTCTGGAATTTATTCCGCAGAGACCTATGTAAGTAGAAAAAACTTATCCTCACTTATCCTTACTCAGTACAGTGACCAGGTCCACTAGGTTAGTCACTACTACACGAAAAGACGAAAAAATGGCCAATGGATCTAATGGGACCTATGAGGTCTTAGGCTTGTTCCATTAGCATCTACATGTCATACTAAAACGCAGGGGCGTATTTACCCTAGGGCCAAAAGGACCATGGCCCGGGGCGGCAGACTGTGAGGGGCGGCGCAAGACGCACGAGATGCGAAATGATCCTGCAGATCATCTCGCGCTTCTCTTCCATGAGCTGCAAAGTAGCATCAGAACTTCTTGTTTCGATTTGTAGGTACCTACGACGTGTCTTGAAGATCTTAGTAGACCCGACCGTATGGAGAGTTTGAAGAATTTGTTAACCAATCTGACCATCGGAAAACAATAATTGTTGAAATGGTGTTTATTTCTTTGTATAGCCTTTTTTTATTTTTCTTTAATTATCATCATTCTCAGCCCACATCAACACACGGCTGAATTTTTTTTTTTTTAATTAAAGTTTTAGCTTTTTTTCGTTAATTTATGGAGCGTCTAACCTTACAGGCCCAGGGCGCTGAATCTTAAAATAGTCACTGCTAAAACGCGTTAGACTTTGACGGAAATGGCGGGATGAGCTCGACTTTTTAGTACCTACAGTAGTACGACGTGCGAGTGACGACCTTGCCCTGTAGTAGGGCATCATTTACCATGCTCTACTTCCACGTTCCCAGATTCAGTGGGTTTGGTTCTGCGTTGATGAATCGGTTCAATTATTATAGATTTTGGAACCCCCACATCTTACTCAGAAGAAAACATATTGGATTCTGTACTAACTTGTAACTACCTCTTTATTCACAGTTACACTGACGCCGTATTTCGAACACGTCAAAGAAGCTTGGGAGAAGAGAGATGATCCGAACATGCTGTTCTTGTTCTATGAAGATCTATCAAAGGTACTTAATACAAGTTTTATTGTTATCCGAATTAAGCAGAGCTATTTATAAGACGATTAGATTTTTGGTAACATTATCATGGACATACATGACTGCCTTGTTAGTCTAGAGGTAGCAAGCGCTACTGCTGAGCTGTCCTGGGTTCGATTCCCGGGTCGGGCAAAGTGTTATTAGGTTTTTTTATCAGAAATTTCTCAGTAGCAGCTCGGAGTCTGGATTTGTGCCCGGTTGATGGCAATAGGCTCGCCCCCTATTAAATGGGACTTAAACATTACTGGCGAAATGTGGGTGTACCTGCTACAGGGACACCTCTGCCGAACCCTTCGGGGAAACAAGGCGTGATGTTATGTTATGTGTGTTACATAGAGTAGAGTAGTAGTGTGTCGATAGAGTCAAGTGCAATATCAACAGTTGTCAGTCAACACACAGAAATGCACAATCATTGTTTGCACGTAATATTGTGTAGTGATGGGTCGAGCGTGCATTCTGAAAGTGGGGAACGACCCAAAACAGATGTCAAATATTCGCTGTTATGATTAATTTGGCAACATGGAAATATGAAATATATGGCTAACTAGTGAACTAAAATATTGACTATGAAATGCAATAATTAATATCGTAACACCGAAGTTTTAGATGTAAAAAAAAGTATTTGGAAACTTTCTAAATGCTTTTTTTACACCTAAAACGGTTACAACATCAAATTCAGTGTTATTAAATACATACACAGATACATAAACTCACACCTTCTTTCCATGGGGGTAGGCAGAAACTACAGAACGCCACCTGCTGCGATCCTAAAATCCTAACACACTCCTTTTGCCTCGTTTACGTTCATACATCTGGTCATACACGCACGCCGGTTGCGAGTACTACGCACCTGGCCTTTCTGAAGAACAAATGTCAAATATCATGTGTTATAATTGCAATTCATTAATATTGTAGTTCACTAGTTAAAGTTAAAGTATTCCGCTCAGAGCACTGATTTCAAAAGCACTTGTCCGAACCGCACCTGAGCACTTCCACTAACCGCACTGAAACAAAATTTAAACACATAAATATTTGACAACTATTTTGCGAAAAAACACTCCGTACCTATAAGGCCACACACCAATGAAAGATAGGTTTGCGGCATATTCGTGGCAACGCGTGCCTACTATTATAGTCTTCTGGTAGGTGGTTTACGATCATCTCTAAACATTATTTAAAAAAAATTAAGCCGCAAATAACCACTTTATAAAAATTATATTTCAGGACTTGCCAGCATCCATTCGGCGTGTCGCAGACTTCTTCGGCAAGCAGGTGAACGAAGAACAAATGAATCGGCTCTGCGAACACCTGAGCATCGAAAACTTTAAGAATAATAAGTCGGTGAACTATGAAGATATGAGGGAAGTTGGATTTCTCGCCAAGAGTGAAACTTTTATAAGGAAAGGTTAGTCGTTTTTCCTTCAATTATTTGAGTATGCTGCCAATAGTGATCAATGCTCGTGTACCTTCTCTCTATGATAAGAGGCTTAAGCCCTGCAAGGAGACAATAATAGGCTGGTATTAATTAGTGTGCTAGCAAAGTATTAACAGCATAGGTTTATAACTTTTTACATAACATAACATCGCGACTGTAGGTATTCCCCGAAGGATGAGGCAGACGTCTAACTATCTACCTACTCCCACATTTCGCCAGTTACGTTGTAGTCATATGCATAAACCGATTTAAAACGACCAAAAACAACCGATTTAAAACGTTTTAAATACAATGTTGCCGTTTTAAACCCCAAATAAACCGTTTTAAACGGTTGAAAACTCGCCTACAAAAATAAAAGTACGTGCGTGCGCGGCGCGGCGGTTCCAGCCCGTCCCATCCTTGATGTCCTCCCTCCGGTAAACGATCTAAGCCGAGGTTGGTACCCCACAGGGGGTGCCCTTAGCGAGCATTCCAGGCTGCTACTGAGAAATTTCTAATGGAAAAACCCAATACCACTTTGCCCGACCTGGGAATCGAACTAACCTCATGCTCAGCAATAGCGCTTGCTACCACTAGGGGAACGAGACAGAACAAACTTTTTACTTACCTTATTGTAAGTTAATTGGTCGTAAGTTGATCGTAGAATTACATTTTTTTCAGGTAAAACCGGAGGTTGGCGTGCATATTTCGACGAGGAGATGACACAACAAGCTGATCGCTGGATCGAAGACAACCTGCTAGATACTGACCTGCGCTTCCCACACATGAAACATTAACAGCTTTTATTAACAAAAGGAATTGTTTTATTTTATTACCTCTTAAAATTTATCGGGTTGATCGATCAGTTTGCCGCAGTTAGTCCCTGGATGGGTGACCATTTTTACATACCAAAACCCCTCCGTGCCTCGGAAAGCACTTATTTCTTATTTTTCCGAAAGAAGTAAATGGTCAGCAGTCAATCCGGCTCGGAGGCCATTTCTGCCGATTCTCTTACACGCATACAGACCATTATTTTTATTTTTTCAACACACTTTCTCGAAAATTGGCTTTAAAATAGCACCGCTTTCAGGTTCACAATGCAGTGTTTTAACACGCGTACTTTTAACTTTGCATTTACTAGTGCAGAAATTGCTCAGATTTGGAGAAATTGCGCGAATTACTCAAAAAATATCGCACTTCTTTGACTAGTTTATGTAATACTAGACAAAGAAGTTCGATTTTTTTAAATCTCAGTAATGAGCCATTACCTACCTACCTAAAAAATTTGTAAATATATAAACTATGTAAATAAATAAAAATTAAGTACTATATTTCATCAAATTATTTATTTTTAGCCACAAATTAACATAAATTTGTGTTCTATAAATGAAAATACGCATTTGATTTTATATTTTTAATAGGTATTAAAATGCCAAATCCTTCAAAATGTAAAGGCACCGCGCACGAAATAAAAAATTATCCACATTTATTGTTGCAAATTAATGTTGTTATTATTGCTTCTTCGCAAGTGTGTTGATGTTAAAAAACGCAGTTTGATACGCTTTAACATATTGACATTGCACTCTTGCATCGACATTTAGGTACCACTAACAACTGCTATGTGTGGCACAGCAATGGCCAGCTCCCGGTTTTTCCAGAACCCTTTATCACAAGGGAAACCGTTTTTTTTTAAACTACCTAACATAACATCTGAAAGATAAGTTTAATCAATAAAGCGGTAAAATTTATTTATTTTATTTTATTTTTATTTTTTCGGTAGGCTTACAGACTAATAACATTATAATAACAATATTATATGACTAAATTGCTAATTACACCTGTGGGGGCAGGGGGCACTGGTAAATACAAAATGATTAGGTATTTCCTGTCACTACTCCATACAAGTTTAGACGTGATTAAAAACTTGCCTACTAAAATTACGTCAATTTACGTTATGCGCTTATTAATTTGACAGGACTAAACTAAAATTTTTCTTCTGTCCTTTTCTTAATGAAATAGAAAGAAAAAGATGCACTTAACTTAAATTTAGTTTAGTTTGTGAACAAGGGAATCGGCACCAATGTGTTTATTACACAAACAGACACGAAAACAGACTTTGATTTTTTATCTCATATAGATTTCATAAAAGACTATGCTCCACTTATTAAAAAAAACTTGAGAAACGTCAAGGGACACCCGGATGGAACGAAGTTCTTTTCGATTAATTAGTGAACGAATTGTAATAAAATGAGTACCTAGGTAAGTGAGTGCATACGCCACACACACAGCGTACACCGCAGCACCACACAATACCAAAATAGGGAATAATGCGGTGTTTTCTCGTGATTTTAATAGAGCCAAAAGAGAGGTCTTTTTCTCCTGATTTCGGGGACCCCAAACTTGATAGGTCTACGACCTCTGGCTCCAAAGTTAAGACCCGGGGGGGTGCGGTAACCCTGAAGGGGCACGGAGAAGAGGGAGAAGAGGAGGGAACGGAGGAGGTGTGCAGGGGGTGTATCGGGATCCCCTGATCCGACCCCCTGGTCGCGGGAGGATATCGAGGGGAGGTTCGGGGGAGGTTATATATATAAGAGAGTTGTAAGATATACTTAATTACAGATATTGGAGTTCAAAAGAAAAGGGGGTCAAACATGGTGTCTAAGGGGTCTAACTGAATGTAGGTTCTAGCTGAGAGGGGGGTACTAGGGGGGGAATTTTATCAAAACTTTGATATTTCCAGCCGTTTCCGAGATATTTAAAATTAAAAAAAAAAGTGTCGTTACACAATAAAAACTGTCATTACAACTTTTGGTCTTAATTTTTTCCGTCTAGCCCCCTTTCGCAACGCGCTATAAGGAACTTCGTTCCAAAAACGATTCAACGGCTCAGAAGCTCAGAAGGTTCTCGTTAGAGCCACTTTTAGGGTGCTACTTACTGCCCGTGCGCACTTGATGTCAGCCAGCAAATGCAAAACTAAGTCCTCAGTTACATTAAACACGGTTCTTTGTTGTTAATTTGTTATCATAAAATTGAGATTACATAGATTGCTACTTCGATATCTACAGATATTTGCGGGTGGTATATCGCATAGATAAGTTATAAATATTTTGAGGATCCAGATACTGTAATAGTCTCTACATTTATTTCACATCTTACAGTTGTGTTGTGTCTTTTTACAATGGGAGAACAGAAAGGATTACCGTTTCCTTATGAATACAAGGAGCTGAAGCCTGAAGAAGAAGAATTAATTAAAACTACATTTGGCAGTGAGTTATTTGTATTTTTTACAAAATTCAAGGTCCTAGTATCCAAGGAGCTGAAAACAAATAAACAGATATACAACCTCTTCTTGCCAGTGAAGTGACACTGGTCAATTTGTAGGCCATACCAGGAGTACCGAATGCGTTTGATAGAGAAATAAGGTAGTAAATCGTGAGATCTGGCCAAATAAGATACACAGAGAAAGCGGCTCATATCTGTTTTGCGGCAAATGAGGCTATGAACGGAAAATAACCAACAATAATAAAGATAGGTTCTTTGCCATAAAATACATCAACGTTTTTATATCCAAATAGCTAGCAATGATGTACCTACAATGATTGTTCTGTGTGTTTCATCCAGGCATGCCTGCAACCTACATCCGTCTGGGTCCCAAAGGTTACTTGGTGTTCAAACCTTACTTGAAAGATGCTGCGAACATCTACAACATGCCGCTGAGACCTAGTGACGTGTTTGTCGCCAGTTATCAGCGATCTGGTGGGTAGCTAGTTACATCCAATTAGTTGGTCTAGTACTAAACAAAAGGGTTTATTGCTGAAAAATTTATGATCGAATCTCTGTTCGTATTACTCAATAAGATATTTCTCTCTTACCATAAAATACCACTCTTAATTAATTTATATATTTCATGTACTTACATAACTTACTTTTCAGGAACTACATGGACCCAAGAACTAGTTTGGTTGATTGCGAATAATTTTAATTTCGAAAAAGCGGCTGAGATACCCCTTATCCACCGGTACCCTTTCTTGGAGTGAGTATACAAATTAAAATTGTATCGGTACTGTGCCAAATAAACATTTTTCTTTCTTTCTTTTAAATATAGATAATTATACATTATATTTACTGAAGACGTGAGTTATGTATTGCTATAGACTTGATACTGTAAATAATTTATTGCAGTTGCTTCATGTACTTTGACGAAGACACAAAAGAAGAATACATAGACACAATCGCAAAAACAGAAGAAAACTTTGCCAGGGAGAAGTTTTCAGAATTGGTAAGCTTCTTGGCTAAGCCAGTAAGTCCATTGCTGGCTGCGGCTCCATTGACGGCTACTCGCTTCATCAAGACACACTTACCTATGTCCCTGCTACCCCCCAAACTCCTGGGTACTGCGAAGATGGTGTATGTGGCTCGGGACCCACGAGACGTAGCTGTATCGTGCTACCACCACGCCAAATTGTTTAAGATGTCCGGCTGCCAGGGAGCCTTCAAAGACTTCTGGAATTTATTCCGCAGAGACCTATGTAAGTAGAAAAAACTTATCCTCACTTATCCTTACTCAGTACAGTGACCAGGTCCACTAGGTTAGTCACTACCACACGAAAAGACGAAGAAGTGGCCAATGGATCTAATGGGACCTATGAGGTCTTAGGCTTGTTCCATTAGCATCTACAAGGCATACTAAAACGCAGGGGCGTATTTACCCTAGGGCCAAAAGGACCATGGCCCGGGGCGGCAGACTGTGAGGGGCGGCGCAAGACGCACGAGATGCGAAATGATCCTGCAGATCATCTCGCGCTTCTCTTCCATGAGCTGCAAAAGTAGCATCAGAACTTCTTGTTTCGATTTGTAGGTACCTACGACGTGTCTTGAAGATCTTAGACCCGACCGTATGGAGAGTTTGAAGAATTTGTTAACCAATCTAACCATCGGAAAAAAATAATTGTTGAAATGGTGTTTATTTCTTTGTATAGCCTTTTTTGATTTTTCTTTAATTATCATCATTCTCAGCCCACATCAACACACAGCTGGATTTTTTTTTTTTTTAATTAAAGTTTTAGCTTTTTTCCGTTAATTTATGGAGCGTCTAACCTTACAGGCCCAGGGCGCTGAATCTTAAAATAGTCACTGCTAAAACGCGTTAGACTTTGACGGAAATGGCGGGATGAGCTCGACTTTTTAGTACCTACAGTAGTACGACGTGCGAGTGACGACCTTGCCCTGTAGTAGGGCATCATTTACCATGCCCTACTTCCACGATCCCAGATTCAGTGGGTTTGGTTCTGCGTTGATGAAACGGTTCAGTTATTATAGATTTTGGAACCCCAAATTTTAAACAGAAGAAAACTTATTAGATTTTATACTAACTTGTAACTACCTCTTCATTCACAGTTACACTGACGCCGTATTTCGAGCACGTCAAAGAAGCTTGGGAGAAGAGAGATGATCCGAACATGCTGTTCTTGTTCTATGAAGATCTATCAAAGGTACTTAATACAAGTTTTATTGTTATCCGAATTAAGCAGAGCTATTTATAAGACGATTCGATTTTTGATAACATTATCATGGACATACATGACTACCTCGTTAGTCTAGAGGTAGCAAGCGCTACTGCTGAGCTGTCCTGGGTCCTGGGTTCGATTCCCGGGTCGGGCAAAGTGTTATTAGGTTTTTTATCAGAAATTTCTCAGTAGCAGCTCGGAGTCTGGATTTGTGCCCGGTTGATGGCAATAGGCTCGCCGCCTATTACATGGGACTTAAACATTACTGGCGAAATGTGGGTGTACCTGCTACAGGGACACCTTTGCCGAACCCTTCGGGGAAACAAGGCGTGATGTTATGTTATGTGTGTTACATAGAGTAGAGTAGTAGTGTGTCGGTAGAGTCAAGTGCAATATCAACAGTTGTCAGTCAACACACAGAAATGCACAATCATTGTTTGCACGTAATATTGTGTAGTGATGGGTCGAGCGTGCATTCTGAAAGTGGGGAACGACCCAAAACAGATGTCAAATATTCGCTGTTATGATTAATTTGGCAATATGGAAATATGAAATATATGGCTAACTAGTGAACTAAAATATTGACTATGAAATGCAATAATTAATATCGTAACACCGAAGTTTTAGATGTAAAAAAAAGTATTTGGAAACTTTCTAAATGCTTTTTTTACACCTAAAACGGTTACAACATCAAATTCAGTGTTATACATACACACATACATAAACTCACACCTTCTTTCCATGGGGGTAGGCAGAAACTACAGAACGCCACCTGCTGCGATCCTAAAATCCTAACACACTCCTTTTGCCTCGTTTACGTTCATACATCTGGTCATACACGCACGCCGGTTGCGAGTACTACGCACCTGGCCTTTCTGAAGAACAAATGTCAAATATCATGTGTTATAATTGCAATTCATTCATATTCTAGTCAGGCGCGGTCACAGCCCAAGATTTTGGGGGGGGTCACCATGGGTGCCGAGGAATAGTTTTAGGAAGGTACCTCCCAAAAGAGCACGCGAGTAGTGCTTGCGACCGATAGACCAACCATTAGTTATGCTATTCAGGGATGCATCTTTTACATGCGGGGGTGGGGAGCGAACAACCCGCCTTGGATAGGTTAGGTTTTGTTTGTTATTTTCAATTATAAGAACTCTTTTGAACTGAATGCAGAATGCGAGAGCGAACGTAGCGAGCTCGAAAATTTTGCACACACTCGGATAGGTTAGATTTTCTTTTGATCATTCGAAAAGAACTAGGAATTAGTTGCTTTGTCGACTTATGAAGAAACATCTCAGGAATTAAGAGAATGTAGAAGGCAAGAGCGAGCGAAGCGAGCCTGAAAATTTTAGCACTCCACCCAGAAAAGCTTCTGTTTTCTTTTGACCATTATACAGAAATAGAACTTTCATTGTCGAGTTATGAAGAAAAGCTTAAACTGAACACTTAACCTTAGACTTTCAAACCTTACGTACGAGCGGGGTGCCCAAACTCTTGCATCCAAGATACTCTATTTTTATAATTGACTTTTTGAAGTGAAATAAATAAAGGTTAAAATTGTCTGTGGTCTATTTCACTATCGGGCGGATAAATATTCTTGTCAAATAAATCGACTAAAAGCAAAAATATTAATAGGCAACATTTTAAAAAAGGTTAGATTTTCTTTTGATCATTCGAAAAGAACTAGGAATTAGTTGCTTTGTCGACTTATGAAGAAACATCTCAGGAATTAAGAGAATGTAGAAGGCAAGAGCGAGCGAAGCGAGCCTGAAAATTTTAGCACTCCACCCAGAAAAGCTTCTGTTTTCTTTTGACCATTATACAGAAATAGAACTTTCATTGTCGAGTTATGAAGAAAAGCTTAAACTGAACACTTAACCTTAGACTTTCAAACCTTACGTACGAGCGGGGTGCCCAAACTCTTGCATCCAAGATACTCTATTTTTATAATTGACTTTTTGAAGTGAAAACTTCTTAAAGTCCCACTGTCGCCAATTGGTAACGGTCATTTCCAATACCGTCAAGCCCCACTGTCGCCAATTGGTAACGGTCGTTCCAAGCGATTTAAAACATTATTTTGTAATATAAATAAAGGTTAAAATTGTCTGTGGTCTATTTCACTATCGGGCGGATAAATATTCTTGTCAAATAAATCGACTAAAAGCAAAAATATTAATAGGCAACATTTTAAAAAAATGTTGAAAATTACATTCCCGCGCGGTAAAATGTCAGTCAAATGTCACTCCCGGGACGCGCGCGTTCGCTGTAATAATTCTTTTTTTAATGGTTTTTGTGTGTAAATCGTCGGAAAGTGGTGATATTTTCATTTTGAAGTAAATATTACATCGTTTTAGATAATATCCGCACTAAATAACATCATATTATACCTATTTTGACCCAACCAAAAAAGTGTAAACAAACAGATAAGAGAAAGTTCCCGTCAAAGCGAAAGTTGTGATATTTTGTGGTTTTTCTGTATGGATCTGATCCGTAAGTGTTTTATTTCTTTTCTATATTACATGTATCGTCGTATTAGACAACATTTAGAACAAAATAATACAAAAAAATATTTTTTTGGGACGGAGAAAGTTACGTAAGCATTAGAAATTCTAGATTATCTAAAATCTAGATTTTTTGAATTTTTTGTTTTGAATGTTTGTCTCTAAAAACGCTTTTGTTAGATAACTTATCTATCCATAATGTACCCTGCAAAATTTCGTGTGAATTGGTTAGCTAGTTTTATCAGAAATCGTAAAATTAGTGGACAATAGACTCGTCAACAAAACGATTCTCACGATAAATACAATTCTCGTAACACGAGTATAGCTTACACTTAACAATACGGTCTGTTTATTCACGAAACCAAAACACTTTAGATAACGGGCCTAGAGCCCATAGAAACAGCAGGAGAGCGTTTTTTGTTACAAAGGTCATAAACATTCCGCGCCGTCGGAATGCGCTCGGTACGTAGGCGAGGTTGACGTCATCGAACGCGCGGTACTTCAGCGGTTAAGTCGCATTGAGCGATTATAGGGGAAAATCTTATGGGTTCGCGTCACCGATATGCTAATGTTAACAGCACAGCACCTATGAGTATGACGTGTTGCGCGGCATTGCCGATATATGTGAAAACCTGACTAATGTTAATAATATGAATTTCAATTAATTGGAAAATATTAAGAAAACACTATTATTTAATAGTTTTAAGTTTTCACTTCTGTCGGCAGTCCCCATGACTGCCTATTTTCTTAATGTTTTTGGATAATAATGCCTATCTTAACTGCAGGTACTTAAGTACACACACACAGTACAGTTTTAAAAGTTAGTAATAGAAGTTAATCATTCAGGCTCCCGACAGCGTGAAACATTTTGGGGGGGGTCATGACCTCCAGGACCCCCCCCCCTCGGACCGCGCCTGATTCTAGTTTATTAGTTAAAGTTGAAGTATTCCGCTCAGAGTACTGATTTCAAAAGAACTTGTTCGAACCGCACCTGAGCACTTCCACTAACCGCACTGAAACAAAATTTAAACACATAAATATTTGACAACTATTTTGCGAAAAAACACTCCGTACCTATAAGGCCACACACCAATGGCATATTCGTGGCAACGCGTGCCTACTATTATAGTCTTCTGGTAGGTGGTTTACGATCATCTCTAAACATTATTTAAAAAAAATTAAGCCGCAAATAACCACTTTATAAAAATTATATTTCAGGACTTGCCAGCATCCATTCGGCGTGTCGCAGACTTCTTCGGCAAGCAGCTAAACGAAGAACAAATGAATCGGCTCTGCGAACACCTGAGCATCGAAAATTTTAAGAATAATAAGTCGGTGAACTATGAAGATATGAGGGAAGTCGGATTTCTCGCAAATGGTGAAACTTTTATAAGGAAAGGTTAGTCGTTTTTCCTTCATTAATACTGAGAAATATTATTATTTGAGTATGCTGCCAATAGTGATCAATGCTCGTGTACCTTCTCTCTATGATAAGAGGCTTTAGCCCTGCAAGGGGACAATAATAGGCTGGTATTAATTAGTGTGCTAGCAAAGTATTAACAGCATAGGTTTATAACTTTTTACATAACATAACATCGCGACTGTAGGTATTCCCCGAAGGATGAGGCAGACGTCTAACTATCTACCTACTCCCACATTTCGCCAGTTACGTTGTAGTCACATGCATAAATGTAAAACAACCGATTTAAAACGTTTTAAATACAATGTTGCCGTTTTAAACCCCAAATAAACCGTTTGAAACGGTTGAAAACTCGCCTACAAAAATAAAAGTACGTGCGTGCGCGGCGCGGCGGTTCCAGCCCGTCCCATCCTTGATGTCCTCCCTCCGGTAAACGATCTAAGCCGAGGTTGGTACCCCACAGGGGGTGCCCTTAGCGAGCATTCCAGGCTGCTACTGAGAAATTTCTAATGGAAAAACCCAATATCACTTTGCCCGACCTGGGAATCAAACTAACCTCATGCTCAGCAATAGCGCTTGCTACCACTAGGGGAACGAGACAGAACAAACTTTTTACTTACCTTATTATAAGTTAATTGGTCGTAAGTTGATCGTAGAATTACCTTTTTTTCAGGTAAAACCGGAGGTTGGCGTGCATATTTCGACGAGGAGATGACACAACAAGCTGATCGCTGGATCGAAGACAACCTGCTAGATACTGACCTGCGCTTCCCACACATGAAACATTAACAGCTTTTATTAACAAAAGGAATTGTTTTATTTATTACCTATTAAAATTTATCGGGTCGATCGATCAGTTTGCCGCAGTTAGTCCCAGGATGGGTGACCATTTTTACATACCAAAACCCCTCCGCGCCTCGGAAAGCACTTATTTCTTATTTTTCCGAAAGAAGTAAATGGTCAGCAGTCAATCCGGCTCGGAGGCCACTTCTGCCGATTCTCTTACACGCATACAGACCATTATTTTTATTTTTTCAACACACTTTCTCGAAAATTGGCTTTAAAATAGCACCGCTTTCAGGTTCACAATGCAGTGTTTTAACACGCGTACTTTTAACTTCGCATTTACTAGTGCAGAAATTGCTCAGATTTTGAGAAATTGCGCGAATTACTCAAAAAACATCGCACTTCTTTGACTAGTTTATGTAATACTAGACAAAGAAGTTCGATTTTTTTAAATCTCAGTAAAGAACCACTTACCTACCTAAAAAAATTGTAAATATATAAACTGTGTAAATAAATAAACATTAAGTGCTATATTTCATCAAATTATTTATTTTTGTCCACAAATATATCATAAATTTGTGTTCCATAAATGAAAATACGCATTTGGTTTTATATTTTTAATAGGTATTAAAATGCCAAGTCAAAATTTGCGTATCCACATTTATTTGTTACAAAATGTTGTTATTATTGCTTCTTCGCAAGTGTGTTGATGTTGAAAAACGCCGTTTGATACGCATTAACATATTGACATTGCACACTTGCATCGACATGTAGGTACCACTAACAACTGCTATGTGTGGCACAGCAATGGCCAGCTCCCGGTTTTTCCAGAACCCTTTATCACAAGGGAAACCGTCTTTTTATTTTAAAACTACCTAACATAACATCTGAAAGAAAAGTCTAATCAATAAAGCGGTAAAATTTATTAATTTTATTTTATTTTTATTTTTTCGGTAGGCTTACAGACTAATATCATTATAATAACAATATTGTATGACTAAATTGCTAATTACACCATACACCTGTGGGGGCAGGGGGCATTGGTAAATACAAAATGATTAGGTACTTCCTATAACTACTCCATACAAGTTTAGACGTGATTAAAAACTTGCCTACTAAAATTACGTCAATTTACGTTAAGCGCTTATTAATTTGACAGGACTAAACTAAAATTTATCTTCTGTCCTTTTCTTAATAAAATATAAAGAAAAAGATGCACTGAACTTAAATTTAGTTTAGTTTGTGAACAAGGGAATCGGCACCAATGTGTTTATTACACAGACAGACACGAAAACAGACTTTGATTTCTTATCTCATATAGATTTCATAAAAGACTATGCTCCACTTATTAAAAAAAACTTGAGAAATGTCATGGGACACCCGGATGGAACGAAGTTCTTTTCGATTAATTAGTGAAGGAATTGTAATAAAATGAGTACCCAAGGTAAGTGAGTGCATACGCCACACACACAGCGTACACCGCAGCACCACACAATACCAAAATAGGGAATAATGCGGTGTTTTCCCGTGATTTTAATCGAGCCAAAAGAGAGGTCTTTTTCTCCTGATTTCGGGGACCCCAAACTTGATAGGTCTACGACCTCTGGCTCCAAAGTTAAGACCCGGGGGGGGGGGGGGGGGTGTAAGGTAACCCTGAAGGGGCACGGGGAGGGGGGGAGAAGAGGAGGGAACGGGGGAGGTGTGCAGGGGGTGTATCGGGATCAGGGGGTCGCGGGGGGATATCGAGGGGAGGTTCGGGGGAGGTTATATATATAAGAGAGTTGTAAGATATACTTAATTACAGTTATTGGAGTTCAAAAGAAAAGGAGGTCAAACGTGGTGTCTAAGGGGTCTAACTGAATGTAGGTTCTAGCTGAGAGGGGGGTACTAGGGGGGAATTTTATCAAAACTTTGATATTCCCAGCCGTTTCCGAGATATTTAAAATTTAAAAGGGGAGAGGCGTGCAGGGGGTGTATCGGGATCAGGGGGTCGCGGGAGGATATCGAGGGGGTTTCGGGGGAGGTTATATATATAAGAGAGTTGTAAGATATACTTAATTACAGATATAGGGGGTCAAAAATGGGGTCTAAGGGGTCTAACTGAAAGTAGGTTCTAGCTGAGGTTAAAGTTTTGATAAAATTCCCCCCCCTTGTAGGGAGTACAAGGGGGGGGAATTTTATCAAAACTTTGATATTTCCAGCCGTTTCCAAGATATTTAAAATTAAAAAAAAAAAGTGTCGTTACACAATAAAAAACTGTCATTACAACTTTTGGTCTTAATTTTTTCCGTCTAGCCCCCTTTCGCAACGCGCGATAAGGAACTTCGTTCTAAAAACGATTCAACGGCTCAGAAGCTCAGAAGGTTCTCGTTAGAGCCACTTTTAGGGTGCTACTTACTGCCCATGCGCACTTGATGTCAGCCAGCAAATGCAAAACTAAGTCCTCAGTTACATTAAACACAGTTCTTTGTTGTTAATTTGTTATCATAAAATTGAGATTACATAGATTGCTACTTCGATATTTACAGATATTTGCGAGTGGTATATCGCATAGATAAGTTATAAATATTTTGAGGATCCAGATATTGTAATAGTCTCTACATTTATTTCATATCTTGCAGTTGTGTTGTGTCTTTTTACAATGGGAGAACAGAAAGATTTACCGTTTCCTTATGAATACAAGGAGCTGAAGCCTGAAGAAGAAGAATTAATTAAAACTACATTTGGCAGTGAGTTATTTGTATTTTTTACAAAATTCAAGGTCCTAGAATCCAAGGAGCTGAAAACAAATAAACAGATATACAACCTCTTCTTGCCGGTGAAGTGACACTGGTCAATTTGTAGGCCATGCCAGGAGTACCGAATGCGTTTGTTGGAGAAATAAGGTAGTAAATCGTGAGATCTGGCCAGATAAGATACTCGGAGAAAACGGCTCATATCTGTTTTGCGGCAAATGAGGCTTAAAAGATTAGGCTGTGAACGGAAAATAACCAACAATAATAAAGATAGGTTCTTTGCCATAAAAGACATCAACGTTTTTATATCCAAAATAGCTAGCAATGATGTACAATGATTGTTCTATGTGTTTCCTCCAGGCATGCCTGCAACCTACATCCGTCTGGGTCCCAAAGGTTACTTGGTGTTCAAACCTTACAAGAAAGATGCTGCGAACATCTACAACATGCCGCTGAGACCTAGTGACGTGTTTGTCGCCAGTTATCAGCGATCTGGTGGGTAACTAGTTACATCAAATTAGTTGGTCTAGTACTAAACAAAAGGGTTTTGCTCAAAAATTTATGATCTACTCGAATCTCTGTTCGTATTACTCAATAAGAAATTTGTCTCTTATCATAAAATGCCTTTCTTAACTCATTTATGTGCTTCATATACATAAATTACTTTTCAGGAACTACATGGACCCAAGAACTAGTTTGGTTGATTGCGAATAATTTTAATTACGAAAAAGCGGCTGAGATACCCCTTACCCACCGGTACCCTTTCTTGGAGTGAGTACACAAATTAAAATTTTATTCTTACACGTAAATATATACGGTACGGACTGTGCCAAATAAACATATTTCTTTCTTTTTTTTAAACAAAGATAATTTTATATTATATTTACTGAAGACGTAAGTTATATATTGCTAGACTTGAAACTTTAAATGATTTATTGCAGCGGCTTCATGTTCTTTGACGAAGACACAAAAGAAGAATACATAGACACAATCGCGAAAACAGAAGAAAACTTTGACAGGGAGAAGTTTTCAGAATTGCTGATCTTCTTGGCTAAGCCAGTGAGTCCATTGCTGGCTGCGGCTCCACTGACGGCTACTCGCTTCATCAAGACACACTTACCTATGTCCCTGCTACCCCCCAAACTCCTGGGTACTGCGAAGATGTTGTATGTGGCTCGGGACCCACGAGACGTAGCTGTATCGTGCTATCACCACGCCAAATTGTTTAAGATGTCCGGCTGCCAGGGAGCCTTCAAAGACTTCTGGAATTTATTCCGCAGAGACCTATGTAAGTAGAAAAAACTTATCTTCACTTATCTTTACTCATTACAGTGATCAGGTCCACTAGGTTAGTCACTACTACACGAAAAGACGAAGAAGTGGCCAATGGATCTAACGGGATCTATGAGGTCTTAGGCTTGTTCCATTAGCATCTACAAGGCATACTAAAACGCGTTAGACTTTGACGGAGATGGCGGGATGAGCTCGACTTTTTAGTACCTACAGTAGTCGTAGTGACGACCTTGCCCTGTAGTAGGACATCATTTACCATGCCCTACTTCCACGTTCCCAGATTCAGTGGGTTAGATTCTGCGTTGATGAATCGGTTCAATTATTATAGATTTTGGAACCCCCACATCTTACTCAGAAGGAAACATATTGGATTCTATACTAACTTGTAACTACCTCTTCATTCACAGTTACACTGACGCCGTATTTCGAACACGTCAAAGAAGCTTGGGAGAAGAGAGATGATCCGAACATGCTGTTCTTGTTCTATGAAGATCTTTCAAAGGTACTTAATACAAGTTTTATTGTTATCCGAGTTAAGCAGAGCTATATAAGACGATTAGATTTTTGATAACATTATCATGGACATGCGTCGGTTCCGTCAAGTGCAATATCAACAGTTGTCAGTCAACACATAGTAATGCACAATCATTGTTTGCACGTAATGTTGTGTAGTGATAGATCGAGAACGTCCCAAAACAGATGTCAAATATTCGCTGTTATGATTAATTTGGCAATATTACTCTATGGAATTATGAAATACCTATGGCTAATAAAAGTGAACTAAAATATTGACTATAAAATGCAATAATTAATATCGTAACACCGAATATTTAGTTTTAGATGTAAAAAAAGTATTTGGAAACTTTCTAAATGCCTTTTTTACACCTAAAACGGTTACAACATCAAATTCAGTGTTATACATACATTAACTCACGCCTTCTTTCCATAGGGGTAGGCAGAAACTACAGAATTCCACCTGATAAGATCCTTACATACTATTTTTGCCTCGTTTACGTTCATACATATCTGGTCATACACGCACGCCGGTTGCGAGTACTACGCACCTGGCCTTTCTGAAGAACAAATGTCAAATATCATGTGTTATAATTATAATTGGAATTCATTAGTATTTTAGTTCACTAGTTAAAATTGAAGTATTCCGCTCAGAGCACTGATTTCAAAAGCACTTCCACTAACCTGCCGGGGTTGCGAATAAAATCGAAAGGGAAATCGTGGCGGCCCCCGGCAACAGGGCAACCGAAGGAACACGGGTAGGTTTTAGTCAGTAAGAGTCTGAGAAGTCAGTAAGAGTCTTCGCCCAGAGCGGGAGAAGTAATTTGATAATTCACCAACCAAAAAAAAAAAGCACTTCCACTAACCGCACTGAAACAAAATTTATAGATAGTGCAATCCACGAAGAGCTGAACTCTAGTAAGGCGCGGAGCGGAGTTGGGCGTGTCTTCGTGGATGGCACTATCTATAAACACCTAAATATTTGACAGCTATTTTGCGAAAAAACACACTCCGTATAAGGCCACACCAATGAAAGATAGGTTTGCGGCAAATTCGTGGCAACGCGTGCCTACTATTATAGTCTTCTGCTAGGTGGTTTACTAACTGGGACTTGGTGATCGTAGTGGGCCCAGCTATGATCATCTCAAAATATAATTTAAATAAAATAAATTATTAAAAAAAACAAAAAACCCGACTGCAAAAACTCAACAGAAAAGAAAAAAACAAGCATTATAATCTATAGGATTTTGGTATTGCAGGCGGGGACAAACAAAAGTTTCACCAAAATTTCAGGTTATTGGTTTGTCCCCGCCTGCAATACCAAAATCCTATAGATTATAATGCTTGTTTTTTTCTTTTCTGTTGAGTTTTTGCAGTCGGGTTTTTTGTTTTTTTTAATAATTTATTTTATTTCAAACTTTTTAGTTTTATAAATATATAAATAACTAGCTTTTGCCCGCGGCTTCGCCCGCGTGGATGTCGGAAAATAACCCACAGGAACGTGCTACCGGGATTCAGAGTATCCTATGCCCTAACCTATCTAGGTCATGGCCTATCCTATACCTTTCATTTAGAAATCCGTTCAGCCCTTACGGCAGGAAAAGGTAACAGGCACATAATAAATCTATTTTAGGGTTCCGTATCTCAAAATGAAAAATTTTAACCCATATATGATGACTTATTTTTTTTTTTTCTACTTCGTTGTCTGTCAAGACCTTTTTTCTCAGGAACGAAGAGGCATCGAGTTGAAATAGATATCAAAAACTTAGATCTACGGTCTCTTGGATCTGTAACGAAATCAAACTTCCAAGTCAATGCAATAAAAAAACGGCAATTTATGCCGCATATTTTGACACTCGCAAATAAACTAGTCTATTTGGTAATTTCCGTTGGCCCAGCAGCATGAAGTTTGGCGAGAAGCAAGGTCAAGTAAAGAGGAAAATCCGAAAACTGGTAATTTATGAACTGCAAAGTTAAGTTTGTTCTTCAATCTGGGATCAAAAATTATAGACCGTGTCTTGAAGTAACATTTAGTACGTATTTCATTCAAATCGGTACTCTCCACTCTATTAAAAGTTATTTTTCAATTGAAAAGTTAAGTTTGTCCTTCAATCCTGATTTGGGAATTCAGGCAGCCAATCAAGCACAGCTTTGAGACGGAACCTTTAGGGCGTAAATCCTACTCATATTTGTCCGGCTTTTTAACATAAATAAAACAGGTTTATATGATTCTAAATGCCTTACTTAAAATACTAATTATTATTCATTTTACTATTATCACCACCATTAATTTGTAATATATACTCTAGTGCCGCCATTGAACCGAAGTAAAACCCACATGTTATAAAGGTTAGTTTACGACTAATTGTGATAACTTTGACAGAGTGGGCCGATTTTAATTAAATATAGACTAAATTATATAATTCAAGATACAGACTATGGCTATATTTCCAATTTCCTTAAATCTTTTAAAAAGAAGACGCAAAAAAAATCAATATAACATGTGAATTTTAAAATCATCCCCCAATCAGGTAAAATAGGGGGTTTACCTGTTTGAGGGATGATTTAAAAAAAAACGCCGAAATGTGTACTTCTTTATTTCTTAACAAAAGCATAAATTTTTATTTTCATATCTCTAACTTAAGAAATGCTGGATTTGCCATACAAACTGTCATCTCCTGTAGGATCTCTCATCTCATGCCCTTTAGGATTATTTTTGAGACAAAAAGTACCCTATATCCATCTCCAGGATGCCATCTATCTCTTTACCAAATTTTATCGAAATCCGTTCAGTGGTTTAGCCGTGAAAAGGTAACAAACATACAGGCACAGTTACTTTCGAATTTATAATATTAGTATGGATGAATTGATGATTGACTGCTTAGCTCTATAAAAGTATAGCATGATGATAATCATTTAAAAGGTTAAATCTTTAACTATCTGCTACATTCGTTCCTTATTCAGCCCAGTGAAGTATTGGAATAATTCAACTGTTGTATAATGGTATATTGTGTTCATTTAAATAATGGTAACCTCATTAAAAAGATTTTTCAACATACAAAGGTATATTGTGTTCTATCTCTTCTCATTTCCTACGAAATGTATGGGAAGTTTTTTTTGCAATTTCTGACTTTTTTCGTACTCAAACCTCAGTTGGCCTAATATAGTTTTTTGATCTTAGTAATAAGAAATAGGATCGACCGGTATCAAAAAAGTTGTTGTGCAAATTGGCCATTTTCTTGCTGACTGTACAATTTTTTCAAAATCTGTGAATGCAAATCAAAATGTTTCAAAAAGTTAAGGACAGTCTCTTAAGACTGTTTTCTTGTAGCGACAACGGTTTTGTACCTGCCCTTATTGCCCCATCTCAAAATCCACCCTGTATATGCGAATTTCCAAAAATCCGTTCTTAGCGAACGTCTACTAAGTATAAACTACCTCCCTACCAAATTTCATCTTTTTACGTCAAGTGGTTTTCGATACTTCGTGATGAAGTCAGTGAGTGTGAGTCGCGTGAGTGAGTGAGTGACCTTTCGCTTTTATATATTTAGATTATGCATATGTATTTGGAATTGACTCATTACTAACTTTTATTTGATACCAATAATGTATTTTTTTAAACCTACCCCTCCTTTTTTTATTTGCAGATGCAATATATAAATATTATATAGCCTATGTCACTCCTACTATTAAGACGAACCTAACGACACCTCATACGCTAAAATCCATCAAGCCGTTTAGGCTACAGAGCGTGCCAAAGAAATAGACATACATACATACATACAAACATACATACATACATACATACATACTCTCGAAAAACATTACCCTCCTTCTGGGGCAGTCGGGTAAAAAAAATGTCATGAATTATATTTCAGGACTTGCCGGCAACCATTCGGCGTGTCGCAGACTTCTTCGGCAAGCAGCTGAACGAAGAACAAATGAATCGCCTCTGCGAACACCTGAGCATCGAAAACTTTAAGAATAATAAGTCGGTGAACTTTGAAGAAATGAGGGAAGTTGGAGTTCTCGCAGAGGGCGAAACTTTTATAAGGAAAGGTTAGTCGTTTTTCCTTCAATTATTATTTGAGTATGCTGCCAATAGTGATCAATGCTCGTGTACCTTCTCTCTAAAAAAAACCAGCTGGTCCATACATTTTGACCGCGTAGGCATTGCACTTTTCTATGAAACAGCAGATTTGGTTTTTCAATAACCGACGAAAAATTTCAACGCAGGGGTTTCAGAATCATGTACTGAATCCATGGTTTCAGTTTTCGCGTCGATGTCCCTGACACCCTGTATAGTCCCATGTAATAGTGGGCGAGCTTATTGCCATCAGCCGAGCACAAATCCAGATTCCAGGCTGCTACTAAGAAATGTCTAATGGAAAAACCCAATATCACTTTGCCCGACCTGGGAATCGAACCAATCTGCTCAGCAATAGCGCTTGCTACTACTAGGGGAACGAGACAGAACAAACTTTTTACTTACCTTATTATAAGTTAATTGGTCGTAAGTTGATCGTAGAATTACCTTTTCTTCAGGTAAAACCGGAGGTTGGCGTGCATATTTCGACGAGGAGATGACACAACAAGCTGATCGCTGGATCGAAGACAACCTGCTAGATACTGACCTGCGCTTCCCACACATGAAACATTAACAGCTTTTATTAACAAAAGGAATTGTTTTATTTTGTTACCTATTAAAATTTATTGGGTCTTTCGATCAGTTTGGCGCGGTTGGTCCCTGGATGGTTAACAAATTCTTCAATGATACTGTTATGACTTGTCAACTCCTAATTAACGGTTTTGTCAAGTCCGCTTCTGTAGTAAGAATAGCTAAACTGTTCGCATAAGGGTGATTTCCACCAAACGACTCGCATCGCATACGATCGGCTTCGTACCATCGCCGTCGTCGCTCGCTTGCGAACGTATCCGTTTCTGTGCCTAGTCAAATAGTTTCATTCCTACCGTGTTGATGTGTTCTAATTTTTGAAAATGGTTGTTGTTGACGTTGGCTATAAGAAAAAAAATTATCATAGATAGATAGATGATAGAATATTCTTTATTATGTACACCATAAAAATTACAGACATTAATTTAGAAACTAAAAAAACAGCCGAAAGGATCCGATCTGATACGGCGACAGGCAAACGGAGCCGATCGCGCGTCGCAGCATACTTTCGGCTACGATCGCGTGTCGCGGAAGACGCCCGCGGTAAAGCTGCTGTGCGCGGCTTGGTAATATAAACTTTAAATACTATGTACACGATTTAATATCGTTTAAAGATTGTAAAATCCATTCCGATCCGATGCGATGCGAGTCGTTTGGTGGAAATCATATTCAAACTTTAAACGGGAACGTAGATATTTTTTAATTCTTATAATATGTACGGAAAATGAACGTCTCGCACTGCAATTTGTCACCGCAGTGGCACAGAAATATGCGTCAAATCCTTTTGTTTAATAAATAAATTTGTTTGGTTGCCTTAATTAAAACTCATTTTATTAGCCTGGGAGGTCAAAAATTGTTATAAAAGAACACATTGTTCTTGTTATTGTTTTAAAAGAACACATTCTTCATCCATCAGATCAATCGGGTATTCTTTTGGAGTTTTATGGCATTCACGCTAACTGCTGCTTCAGACATTGTAGCGCAAGGTGCAGCTTGCGCCGCCCCTCGCAGCCTGCCGCCCCGGGCCATGGCCCTTTTGGCCCTAGGGTAAATAGTTAAATACGTCACTGAAAGGCACCGCGCAGGAAATAAAAATTTGCGTGTACACAATTATTTATTACAAAATGTTGATAATATTACTTCTTCATAAGTGTGTTGAAAAACGCCGTTTGATACGCGTTAACATTTTGACATTGCACTTTTGCATCGACATGTAGGTACCAGTAACAACTGCTATGTGTGGCACAGCAATGGCCAGCTCCCGGTTTTTCCAGAACCCTTTATCACAAAGGAAACCGTTTTTTTTTTAACTAAATTGTTACCAGTCGGGTAGGTGGGTAGGTAATGCGAAGCAGTAATGCTCCCGAAGGAGGAGGCGGAACGCGTGCGGGAGAGGTAAATTTCGTGCCCTCGCGCCCCTAACCGCCGCAGAAGGAGACGCCCTGGGCGTTGAAATCACAGGCAGATTTCCAGCCACCGTAGGCGTGGGTTTACGGACGGTGAACAATGGGTAGCTCGCCGTCCGATAAGGACCAAGCCCGGGTCGACGGCGCGTTGTGTTCCACGCGCGCCTCAAAGAGATGTCAGCAGAATTGACAGGGTCCGCTAGGGCCGATGCCTGCCGGGATTGCGAATAAGGCCGAAAGGGAAATCGTGGCCCCCCGGCAACATGACAACTGAAGGAACACGGGTGGGTTTTAGTCAGTAAGAGTCTGACACGCCCTCCCGCTCCACCCAGAGCGGGAGAAGTTATTTGATAATTTCCCACCCAAAAAAAAAAAGTTGGGTAGGTAAACTTCACCATACTATAGCCTCTGCTGGACTGCTGATGAATTTTAAGCCGAATTGGAAGGAACTAAAGCAAAACTCAGAGGATCAGAAAGATAAATCTAATTAATGAATGTCATAAATACCCCAATAATAATATTTGCCATAGATAAATGTATGATTAATGTAAGATTTTTTATTTTTTATTGTAATAGATATTTGCACACCTATAAAGGTAGGATGTACGTATGAACGTACGAACGAACGAACGAACGAACGAACGAACGAACGTATGGATGTATGTATGTACTAACCCATATTCAAGCAAATAAATTATTTGAATTTGAATTTGAATAAAGCGGTAAAATATATTTTATTTTTATTTTTTCGGAAGGCTTACAGACTAATAACTTTATAATAACAATATTATATGATTAAATTGCTAATTTGAGCCCCCACAATAAATAAAAAACGATTAGGTACTTCCTCAAGTCTCAGTTTCATCTAATCTGTATACCAACATTATAAGCAAATAAACGATTTCCATTCTATTTTAACTAGTTATGCCCTCAAAGTTGGTTAATTCTGTTCATTAAGCCAATTTGTCCAAATTCCACCTACTTATAACCGGTGAGTGACATTTTCCATTTTCGAGGTATTCCACTCAGAGCACTGATTCTGACATTCAGTGCTCAGGTGCGGTTCGGACAAGTGCTGTTGAACAGCACTTGTCCGAGCCGCACCTGAGCACTTCCACTAACCGCACTGAAACAAAATTTTGATAAGTGCGGTTCGGTGGAACAGTTTATTAATATTATTTTCAATCCCCGAACGGTGTAGCTAAGGAAAAGTGCGAATTTTGGATGGTAAAAGAAACTGCCCTGTTGACTGCCCCGTTGGTCTCGTGGTCGCAAGCGCGACTGCTGAGCAAGGAGTCTTAGGTTTGATTCCCGGGTCGGGTAAAGTGTTGTTGGGTTTTTCCATTAGGAATTTCTTAGTAACAGCCTGGAGTTTGGAAGTTGGCGGTGTGATACTCCGTGCCTCGGAAAGTTAAGAACGATAAGCCGTTGGCCCTGCGCCTGATCTCTCACCGGTCGTGTTGGATTGCCGTCCCATCGGACTATGAGAGTGAGGGAAGAGAGAGAGTGTACCCGGTCTACGCACACACTTGTGCACTATAATATCTCCGGCGCCGAAGGCTGGTCTCCGCTGAGATTGGTCGCCATGGCCGAAATTCGGTCTGGTGGACTATTATTATAAGGATAATAATAAAGCTTCCGAAAAAAAATTAACTTCCGAAAATCTGTGGTTGACTTTAATACTAAATTTCCAAAAAAAATACCAAACTTCCGAAAAAAAATACTAAGTTTCCGAAAAGTCTATTTGTTGTGCTACAAAAGTTATTCACAGAAACGAATCGCTGCAAAACCGACTCCACCTAGTCCTGTCTGCCCTACCCCTAGAGTGTAATTTAAGCCCGCGTAGGCGCGGAGGGGCGAGGCGTGGGACCGCCGGAGCCTCGCAGTGCCGGAGCCGTAACAGAAACCATGCCTGCTGCATAATGCATGCTCGCATGCATGCTGCATGCATGGTGTATGCTTGTTTGCATGTTCGAAAAATATTACGTCAGCAAATTCTGTATTGATTTTTCGGAATTTTGAGTATTTTATTCGGTCGTTTCTTTATTTGTATTCGCATTTAAGTTGTCGGAAAATTAGTATTTATAGCAGTAAATTTCATCAGAAAAGTGCAATAGCTACGCGGTAAAAGTATGGAACAGCAGTTTTTTTTTAAATAACCGTTGAATAGTTTCAACGCAGGAGGTTTCAGAATCATGTACTGAATCTTTGGTAACATATTCGCGTCGATGTCCCTGCGACCCTGTATGTGTGAAATATGATAAGGCTAGAAACGAAGTGACTACTGAAATGACTAATAGAGAAATAAATATGGAAGAAAAAGACATGTTGCGCCGACCACAAAAGAATTGAGATAATAATAATAAATAAATAAATAAAAATAAATAATCATTTAATTCAGATTCATCTAAGTACGATTACATCCATATTTGTTAGTATAATTGGGAGCTTACAAACTAGTGTTAGTAATAATTAATAATAATTGACATAGAATAATAATTTAATTAACATAACATAACGCCTTGTTTCCCCGAAGGGTAGGGCAGAGGTGTACCTGTAGTAGGTACACCCACATTTCGCCAGTTATGTTTAAGTCCCATGTAATAGGGGGCGAGCCTATTGCCATCAACCGGGCACAGATCCAGACTCCGGGCTGCTACTGAGAATTTAATTAAATAATACATAAATAATAATAATTGCATTTTTATTGTATCTTATTAAATTCAATTAAACAGTAAGTGGCAGGACCGGGTAGACTCCCCGATGGTGGTGATGAAAATGATGATGAAAATTTTCTTACGAACAATTTTTGTTACAGTATTTTGTAAAAAAAAACAACAACTTTTGTTACGAACTGCAAGAAGTAAACAAAAGCAATAAATGCAACTATAGGTCAACTAAAGTTTGTCTGAAGTCAGAAGTGGAAAGGACTGAGGCCACTACTCAAGGAAGTAGGTAGTTCGTTCCAATACAATCGAAAATGACGCGTACGCCGATCTAGCACCTTGAGATGCATATTAAAATGTAACCGGCTGCACCGCAGAGCCAGTTGTTGATACACAACTACACAAGTAAACAAATTCTTAAGGGCAAACAGCGTGAAACTGCTTTACCAAGTTGATTCGAGTCTCGCAGTACTATGCCCACAGTCTCAGGCGCAGCTCGTGTACACTCTCACTTTATCGCGTCATTTGGAACGGAACAATTATTTTGATACGCGTTAATAAATATTTTCTTGTTTTGTAAAAAACATCGATATATTTGATTATTCGAAAGTGTTAAAATGGATTCAGAAAACCAGTTTCCTTTGGAAATAGAAGATGTGGAACCAGGACTGACAAAAAAATTATTGGAATGTTTTACTGGTAAGCTAATTTATGTAAGAATTTCTTTTGCGTATACAAATGAGACCATGGTTTATTTACAGTTAGTTTAATTTATGATAACTTAACTAGTTTTATAAAGTTGGTACGCAACTTAAGTCGTCACGTTTATTACGATAGTTACTCAGAAATGGTTTGTTATTTATTTTCTAAGTATAAATAAACACAATAATTTATTAAGATAGGTATAAAGTTAACGTTTATAACACCCACCTAGCTTGTAAATCTGCTAATTAGGTTATCCTAACGTTTATTACAGTGATTTATGTTCGTAGTTAGGGATTTGGTTTAGTTATTGTTTATCAACACGCATTATAAATAAATTATCCACATAAAGTGTAATGACCGAAAGTACGCTTCGCCCTCTAATTTTATTTAAACCCGAGTTAAGTAGCTGTAGGTTTCTAGTTGAATTTACAGGTAAATTTAACTAAAGTAAAAACAATGGGTTCCACAGGGAGTATCCTTGGTCCTTTTCAGTTCTGTCTTTATTTGCTTGGGACATGGTTCATAAACTTTCGCCGCACATTTGAAACTGTAACTTTTACCATACCTGCAGACTTGATAAATAATCGAATAGGTACTTATTTAAAAGTAAACTCTAACCATAGCTGTAATGTAATCTCACATTAGTATTTTATCAGTTCATTGACTTTGTTACAATTCGTAAAGTGGGACAATAGAATATGGACATGTTTTAGTTTACTCTGTGTAACCATATCATAACAGCGTCCCATTCGTCGTTATGAATGAGTTTTTTCATACAGAAGAAAGTTATGACAGAAAGTTACTGTAGGTATTGCGAAAAAATATCTAGGTCAGTTTCTATTAAAATATATATTTTTCGCAGAATAAGTAATGATAAACTCAAACTCAAAGCATTTATTTCAATTATACCAATTAACAGTACAGGCACTTCTGAATTGTCAAGGGGTCGGACAGTCAGAAAGATGAAGCTAGTTGCCCATTCCAAAGCGTAGTACGTTCCTATGGAGAAGAACGGGTTCTTGCCCGTTCTTCTAACTAACTTATTTTAATCAAAATATTGAAATACAAACTGATGACAGAAATAACTCGTTGTTTTAATAATAGAATGAATAATAGACGCAATATGTTGATAAATGCAATTTATTGAATCAATTAATTGAATCACGTCGTAATTGCGGAAACTGACTGCAAGGTCTAATAAATTGGTTTCCCCGGACGTAATATTTTCATTCACGGTGATTGTGAGTATCAAGGTCCAATAGAACAAATCAATAAGTCAATTTTATATTTTTAGCTTTATTCGATGAATACAGAATCAATTAAGTTTTAATTATCTACTTTAGAAATAGAATATGTATTATGTGAGGTGATATAATTATCTATTACTAGCTTTTGCCCGCGGCTTCGCCCGCGTGGATGTTGGAAAATATCCTACGGGAACGTACCACCGGGATTTCATACCTAATAGCTGAGGAAAAGGTCATTGACTCCTACTACTGCGCCCGCGTTGCCGTCAGCCAAAATTACTTTGTTACGCGTAATTTTGAATCTGTGTTATCTTTTAAAGTACTCATTTAAATGATAAAATATCAAGTATTATCTTAATCTAAATTAAATGTCCAATTTAAATAATATATTTTATTGGATAAGGATTGATATAATACCGGTCAAAATTGCTTCGGAAATAACAATGAAATCTTTATGAAATTCTGAAAGATAAATATGGTTATTGTGGGTAATCCTTAGAAGATAGACATGCTATCCCGGACTTTCTTGTTGAACTTTTTAAGATCTTCAATCCTGTAGAACATAAATTTTATGTATCTCTTATGGCTTACGCTGCGCACATAAGTAAAGCTCCCAGTCAGCATGAGTTTTTTCGATATCTTCGACAATAATGGTCATATTTCAGCCAATTTACACAAAACCTAATGAATTATACACCAAATCCTTCCGCATGAATCACTCTGTTCATTGGTGAAAACCGTTTGAAAATCTGTTCGGTAGTTTTCGAGTTTATCGCGTTTAGACAGACAGACGCGGCGGGGGACTTTGTTTTATAATATGTAAGGATAGGTACTTATGTTGCGGACGTTACCACAAGTACTTCAAGTATAAGCTTGTAGGTATTTGCAAAAAAAACATTTTCCCATGTGTGCAGCTAAATGCTTGTTATTTTCCTAAATCCAGGCGAGATGACAGGGTTTGTCCGCGTCGGCCCAAAGAAATACTTCTTCCCACAAAAATACAAGCAAGAGGCTGCGAAAATCTACAACATGCCGCTGAGACCAAGCGATGTTTTCGTCACTAGTTATCCACGATCAGGTATTTACTGTTTATAATTACTTCTCATAAATATTCTAGTTTATTTTTAAGTTTTTGGTTGGTAAAGAAGCAGGCACCTGATGGTAAGTGTGCACCACCGCCTATACATATAAGGAAGGACCTCTGGAATACTTCGTACAGAAATCGTAGGTGCGATGCTACCCCAAAGACAAAGGTGCAATTAGGGTTGCAAAATTACGTAATTTTACTGAAAACGCTGGTACAACACGGGTATTTTACGGTCATTTATATAATATAAATTACGATAAAATTACCGACTTATGAAGTTTTAAATTTGAATTTATGCTGTCCTCTGCTCTGCCTCCGCGCATAGATGATTATGATCAATGAAATAGTGTGATTCTTGACTTGAGAATTAAGTTTTAAGGATTTTTAGTACGCATGAGCCGCACGTGCCCAGTTTTCTTTTTTTTTTAAGTTCCAATACTGCTGTGACATACACATCGTCGCCGTATCTCACAAACTGACGTATCTGCACTGACATTACCAACGTGTTCAGAACTTTGTTTCGAAAAAGTTCTCTCTAATTGTCGTGTCTGTGTCGTTTACCGTTTAGAAGATAATCACATATTTTGTTTTGCGTGAGTTTTGTTTGAGGGAAAAAATATTCTCACCACCTGTCGTATATGCACACATCTAGGTACAGTTAGTGAGTTAAAGATTAAGAGCTATTTATAAAAAGTTATTGATTCATTAATAAAGCCACAGCTAACGCAACTATATTAACATGATTGTAGCGCCCGACCGAAAATCTGTTGCCCTGGAAAAAATAATATCAATTGCTAGTTACGACAGTTAGCGGGGAGGGCGACGACATGATACACACAAACATAGAATACTCATTTCCGTATTTGTAGTGTTTTAGTGGGTAAAGTGGGTTTAATGACTGTATCAGTACGTTTAATATGTTTTTTATCGAAAATTACCATATTTTACCGTAAAATACCGTAAATTACGTAAAATAATTTTTTTTACCGTATGTTACTAGGGTGATTTTACCGTTTTACATCCCTAGGTGCAATGCATGCTGCATTTAATTATTATTCGTTAGACGAAAGATTTAATCAATTCCGTTTTGTTTTAGGAACTACATGGACGCAAGAGTTGGTTTGGATGGTAGCAAATGATTTGGATTACGAAAAGTCGAACGCAACGCCACTGACTGAACGTTATCCCTTTTTAGAGTAAGTAACAACAAGCATGTAATCTGCGTTCACAACTTATTTGCCAAACACGTAAACAAACACGAGTTTTAGGAAAAACAACTGTAATGCGTACAAATAAGGTTCAGTTTGCGCTACTACTTCGAATTTTTATGGCTTTATTACACTAGCATAAAGTTGATGTTTGTTTATGTTGAAATAACATAAATTGGAAACAAGGATAATTATTCAAGTAGGTATGTTCATATAAAGATTTAATATGGTAACTTTCTATAGTTCTTCTGGGATGCATAAAAAAACTGGCACTCCGGGAGTGCCGACAGAAGTCAAAACATAAAAAAAATCGGCACTGCGGTAATCAACGCGTTGATGCCTTTTACTCCACGCACCGCGGTAATCAACGCGTTGATGTCTTTTACTCCACGGTGTCGGTTGTTGCTGGCTGTTGGTCGCGAAATCAATGCTTTAGTCCCATCTCAAAAATGCCCAACGCGCCTAAAGAAGTTTTCACTTAAAAATATTTCAGTCAACAATGAAAGACGGTTAGCTACTGAAAATGATACTTGATCGAGATAACTTGGCTTTCTATGATTAAAATGATGTAAAGTATCGATTTTATGTAACTAGCCGAATACTTTAACAATGGTCAACGGCCAACGTTGACGCTTTCACTTTATAAATCAACCCTATTGTACGGTCCTAATGTTTGGTCAAACTGTTTTAGCGATTAGAAAGTGTCATTGATAAAGGTTATGTAACTTTCCAGGTTTACAATATGCGTGCATCCTGAAAACAAAGCGAAGTTCATTGAAGAGAACAGTCACAGCAAAGAGAACCTGGAGTTACTTGAAGCGGTATGTCAATCAGGCACTGAACAGCTCGCTGCAACGCCATCACCGAGGTTCATCAAGTCCCACATGCCTTTATCACTGCTGCCTCCTACATTACTCGATGAGGCGAAAATGGTGTACGTAGCCCGGGACCCAAGGGATGTCGTTGTATCGTTCTATCATCTCAACAGGCTAATGAGGACTCAAGGGTACACCGGAGACTTCAAAACCTACTGGAATTTCTTTATTAAGGACTTGCGTGAGTTCCGTGCTTTATTATTGTACCTAATATTTATTAAACGAGGTGTAGTATAATTTACTGCTACAAGGAAATAGTTCATCACTACATCGTAGTAAAATAACTATCGATATTATTCATATCCGTATTTAAAACAAATTACTATGCGGTCATTAAACCGTAGCTGCAGAACGCGACGGTACCTACAGAGTTCGATTCAAAGTTTATGATGGAGTGAAAATTTTTCTATCATCCTAATAATATTAAAATATGAACTGGATTGGAAGAGTTGCGATGTTGAAAAAGAGCCCCTGTAATCGTTTATTCACCCTCAACATATAGGCAAATGCCTTGTTTGGGGGTCACCGCCCATTCTGTTCTTGTACAGAACCAGCACATCAAGCTACCCGAAACTGTCAAATTTGCCCAATCAACTTTAAACTTTATGCTTCTGCGATAAAGTTAAGTAAGTTAAGTTAAGTTCTGTATCTAATAAATAAATTTGACAGATTGTAGTAGCCTGATGTGCTGGCGTCTGTACAATCTTATTATTAAATAGTTGTTGCCCGCGGCTTCGCCCGCGTGGACCCTAATTCTTTTTCTAAAATAAAAGTAGTCAAAGTTACTACTTATAGCATCAGCTATCAGCCAGTGAAAGTCCCGTCGAAATCGGTCCATCCGTTTCGGAGATTAATTAGCCGGAACAAACAGACAGGCAGACAAAAAATATTTTTTTTTTCTTGCGTCTAAATACTAATACTTTCATAAGCATTTAGTAAAAAGCTGTTATTTTGACATTCCAAACAGACAAATAAATTTTTAACCGACTTCAAAAAAAGGAGGAGGTTCTCAGTTCGTCGGGATATTTTTTATTTTATTTATTTGTATGTAGTATGTTTATCTTACATTTGATTTGCTTTGATTAGCATGCTGGTGGAATAATAAAGGCTAAAGAAGAGGACCTATGGGCCTATCCTACGCAGCATAGGGCTAAGTAATATTTAGTCATTGCGTCAGCCTACCCCTTTGTAGTATAAAGGTACCAATTCAACTATTTATAACTAAGTGTTTTGCTTTAGACCACTGGACACCATTCTTTGAACATCTAAAAGAAGCCTGGGAGAAGCGAGACCACCCTAATATGCTGTTCTTATTCTACGAAGAGCTTTCAAAGGTATGTTTGAATAAGGTTTTTCAGAAGCGTAGAAATTTATTAGAGTGAGCTCACACATTATTTAAATATATACATAGGTAGCGTTTCCATGACAAACAAGTGTAGTCACTGCGTCATTGTGTGTCAGAGGTGTCGAAACGAAACAGAAACGCGACTATCTTTTGACACAGTAGGGCGAATCTACCGATTTAAATCTTTGCCGCTGTCATCATTTTCATGACAGCCGTCACTGCGGCCGTTAAGTTTTTTTTTTAGGTCGTGCTTCTCGTAGTTGACCTCTGAGATCATGACTACTTAACCGGGCTTTCCTGTGGATGCTTTAAGCTACTACATTTAAAACCTCCAGCCAGGGGTTATTCAACTATGCTAATTAAAACTAGGTGAACGCTCGCTAAGGGCACCCCCTGTGGGGTACGAACCTCGGCTTAGGGCGTCAACCAGATGGAGGACATCAAGGATGGGACGGGCTGGAGGCCGTTAAGTGCGGCCACCACTCTTCTAGGATACCGCAGCTTTACACTGTTCCTACAAGCATAGAATATGTATTAGTATTTTTATCTATGGTAGGTACTCCAAATAAGTTGACAGCGTGGCACTATATTGATAGATATTGCCATGTTTTATGAAATGTGTTGAAAAAACAATATAGCAGCGTTAGTTCCGATTTGGGCCACGAGATCCTTGTGCAGCTTTAGGTGAACTTTCGAGGAATACAGCCGTGATTTTTGTTATTAAAGATGTGTTATCTCTTTTTCAGGACCTGCCGACATCCGTTCGCCGTGTAGTCAAGTTCTTCGACAAAGAGTACACAGATGAACAGATCGATCGCCTGTGCGACCACCTCAGTATCGACAACTTCAAGAACAACAAGTCTGTCAACTATGACGTCATGAAGGTGCTCGGGATTCAAATACCCGGTGAACAGGGTTTTATCAGAAAAGGTACCTACTCTATGAAGTCCAACCTTGACTTTCTCTTTAGAGATAAAATTAGGCCTACCTCGTACTATGAATAAAAACAAAGTGTAACAAGGGGGCTTTTGACTTAGAAATAACAGCCGCACGGGTCGATTGTTCAGGTTAAGCTACGATGGGTGACCATCTTTACATACCAAAACCCCTCCATGCGTTGATCCCAACTGCCATTCGTGGATATTTAACAATCGTTACGGTTCGTCTGAAACCAGAGTCTGCCAACCAGTCTTACCAAAAGGTATCGTATTACGCAGTAACTGGGTCGTGGAGGTCAGATAGGCAGTCGTCCCCCTAAAATACTATACTTTTAAAACTGAGTACATTTACTGTGCTGTAGCGTCCAGTGAGTGTATGTCATTGTGTTGATTGGGTGTTTTAGTGTTTGTTAGAATCATAGAATTATTTTTAACTTTCATGTTGACTATTTCGTTTTTTTCTGTAGGTAAAGCGGGAGGTTGGCGCGACCACTTCGATGAAGAGATGACTCAACAAGCCGAGCGATGGATTGAGGACAACCTGCGAGATACTGACCTGCGCTTCCCACACATGAAACTTTAAATTAAAATATTAGCTTAGAAAGAAAAGAACATAAAAGGGTGATAAACATTTATTTCAGTAATATACTATGTTCCAGTTTTCTTTGTAACACCATATTTTAAGTATACATGGATATTGAAAAAGCACTAGCAATAAGTAAACAATGCTATTTATTCCAATTATGTTTCAATATCATTCACTGTGTCCGGTAATAAAAATTTACTCATAAATAAAACAATGTCTCAGTCCTTCCTCACATTTAATTAAATAATACGGTTATACAAAGAAAATAAATTAAAAGCCAGATTTAATCAATCATTCGTTGGTATTATAAAATTCTAAAACAGACTTATAATCATTATAATGGATAATAACCGTTTAAAGCCGGAGCGGGGCGAGCGGTCGCGTTCGTCCGACCGCTCGCTCCGCTCCGCGTACAACGAATCGGCAACGTACACGTCTATAAAAAGCGACTCTATAATATAAAATTGGGAGCAAACTCCCGCACCTAACGACTCGTCGCCTCGAACGACGTTAAAACTATCATACACTTATAGAAAATCACAAAATTCAAGCGGAAATAATAGGAATCGTTTTGTTGTGATGTGCCTACGCGATGACGTCAGGCAGCAGCGCGTTGTCGGCGGCCGGCGGGCTCGGCGGCGGCTTGCTCGGCGCCGAACCGTTGGACAGGCCGTTCGACACCACCTCCTTCTTCACTGCGTCTGTGGTTCTCTTTGTTACGGGCTTCTTCTGGCCTGTGTTGCCCGACTGAAATGAACAAAGATGCATGTAGGGTAGGAGTTACACGCAAATTTTTATACAGGGTGTCAGGGACATCGACGCGAATACTGATTTGAATACTGAATACTATTTTTTTTTTTTTATGAATCATGTACTGAATCCATAGTAACAGTTTTCGCGTCGATGTCCCTGCCACCCTATATATACATACAACCTTAGTTTTTGTTTATACTAAACTTTTTAAAGGGTCATTGTACACATGGCTACACATCAAGCTATACATTTCCAGTATAAACTGACCTCGCATTTTACGGAAATCCTATGCAATGCGAAATCAACATAAACTGGTTTTGTATAGCTTGGTGTGTAGCCGTGTGTACTCATCATTATGAACAACTTTCACTATGGGACCATAGCTGAAATCGCGAAAAAAAAAATCTGCTCTTCCCTACATTTTGACGAGATATGCGAACATAAATGTAGGGAACAGCTAATTATTTTTTCGCGATTTCAGCTTTGATTTTTGGATTACAATGACCCCTTTAGAGGTTTAGTGTAAACAAAAACTAAGGTTTTATAAAACACTTCACAGAAAAGTTCACTGATATCATATGCCTGAAATGTTCAGAAGGCACGGAGGAACTGGAAGATCAGATGGAAAAACAAACTGACCAAATGTAGGTTGGGAAAAGGTTTTTGCATAGCCATAATGAATTAGAAGAGTGTACTAAGCTTACCTTTGGGAGCGCGGTCCTGGGCGGCGCGGCCTTGGCTGTGATGCGTTTGTTGGCGAGATCTTTGCTCTGTTTGTCCAGTGGAGCCCGCGGCGCCGGCTTCGGTGCGCTTGGCCTAAGGAAAATATGCACGGTTATTCTCTCAATATTTGTACATATTATAATTTAAAGTCGCTTTTCGCTTTTGTCAGACTTAAACTATGTAACGGATTTTGATGCGGTTTTCAGCATCTCTATGCATCTATATGTGCTACATTAGAAACCTCGATATTTAGAGGTATCGCCACATCAGTGGATTGCACGGATCTCAAGTAATTCTATAACAAAACACGGCTCATTTTATAACTAGTTGCTCGAGTGACTGACCTGGCAGGGGGCGCGGCCGTGGCGGCGGGCGCGCGGGGCGTGGGGCGCGGCGCGGGCCGCGTGATGGGCGCAGGGCGGGGCGCGGGCTTCGCAGCTGGTTTCGCGTCCTTGGCATCGCCGTTCGAAATCGGCTTCCTGTCGGCAGGTCTGGGCTGCGGCCTGGCCGCGGACAGCGCGGGGCGCGGGGCCGTGGCGCGCGGCGCGGCGGGCTTGGCGGCCACGTCGGCCTTCAGAGCGGCGGGCCGCGCGGCCGGCGGCGCGGGCTTGGGCGCCGGCCGGGCCGCGGGGGCCGCGCGTGTCGTCGTGCTGGCCGTGCGCGCCGCCAGGGGCGCCGGCTTGGCAGCCGCGGGCTTAGTGAGCGACGAGCGTGCGGGAGCGGCCGCCTTCGCGGGTATCGGTGCCTTAGCGGCCGGTGCGGCGGGCCGCGCGGCCAGCGTGGTAGTGCGAGCGCTCGGCGTGGCGGGCTTGCTGGCCGGTGTGGCAGGCTTGGCCCCGAGCGTGGTCTTGGTCGCCGAGGGCACCTTGGTGGCGGACGCGGGCGCCTTGCCGGGCGTGCGAGCGGCGGGCGTGGAGCCGGGCCTCTTGATTGGCGCCGGAGTGGTAGCCGTCGGTGTGCGCGCGGGTGTCGCAGATTTGGGAGTGGACCTCGGCGTACGCGAGTCTGATTTGGCGATCGGGGTCGTGGGCGATTTTTTTGTAGCGGTCGGCTTAGCCTTGACCGCAGCCACGCCTGCAGCGGCGGCCGCACCTACGGCGGCGACGGCAGCGGCCGCGACCGCGACCTCGGCACCGTGGGAAGTGGTGTCGGCGGCCATCGGCGTGTCGCTGAGCGGCGCGGCGTCGAGCGCGAGCGCGGCCGGCTCCACGGCGGGCGTGGGCGGCGGGGTGGCCGCGGCCGGCGGCTGGACGGCCTCTTCCAGTTGGATCTCACTAGTGACGGGCACGCAGATTTCCTGAGCTCTGGACTCAGGAATACCGATGTCGACGTCGGTGACGAGTTCGAGGCGCGAATGCGGGGCGGGCTCGTCGGGTAGCAAGTCGGGCGCGGGCGCGGAGGGCGCGAGCGGGGAAGGGGCGCGAGCGAGCGGTGCGGGGGAGGCCAAGCGGGCCTCGGCGGAGGGTGGCGGGGACGCGCACGGCGGGGTAGCGCGGTCAGCGGGCGCGGGCGACAACAGCACGGGCTCCAGGGGCGCGGGGGACTGTGCGGGGGCGGGGGACTGTGCGGGGGCGGGGGACTGCGCGGGCGCGGGGCCCTCGTAGGGCGCGGGAGCCTCCAGTGGCACCGGGGACTCCACGGGCAGCGGCGACTCGCGCGGCAGCGGCACGTCGGCCGGCAGCGGGGAGGGCGCGGCGTCGGCAATGGTTTCTAACGCTTTTGTGTCGATCGACTGCAGATGAGTTTCACTCGGCAACGGTGACTCGCTCGGTAGAGGAGATTCCCTCGGCAGAGGCGATTCACTCGGTAGCAAGGATTCACTTAGTAACAAGGGCTCACTCGGTAGTGGGGATTTACTCGGTAGTGGTGATTCTCGCAACAAATCAGACTCTGTAGGCATTGGTGAGTGTGCAGGTAGCGGCGAGTGTGAAGGCAGCGGGGACTCAGTCGGATGCAGGTTCTCGACAGGCACCGGAGATTCTCTGGGAGCTTCGGACTCAATCGGTAGCGGAGACTCCTTTGGTGGAATGATTTCGCTCGGTAATGGAGATGGAGAGTCTCCTGGCAGTGGAGACTCGCTAACTTGCACAGTCTCGGCCTGCAGCAGCGTATCCTCCGGTAGAGGTGACTCTGTTGGTAGGGACAGCTCCGCGGGCAGAGGGGACTCACGTGGTAGCGACTCCTCCGCTTGTAAATGCGACTCGTTCGGAATCGGAGACTCACTTGGAAGAGGGGACTCCGTCGGCAATGGGGACTCACTGGGAAGAAGGGTTTCAGCTGGAAGAGGCGACTTGGACGGCAGAGGAGACTCTGCTGACACCTCGTCATCAATAGCGTGAGAAACTGCTGATGTTAGATTCTCAGTGTCGAGCTTAATTTCAGGTGCTTCAAGTGCTGTGTCTATCTCAGAAATAATTTGTTCAACATTTTCAGTTTCCTCACTGATTTTTGTGGCTGTTTTAATTTCAGTGTCAACTTCAAATGAAACTGTCACTCGTTCACATGCTTCTGGTTGTTGAATATCTACACGTTCCACTGCAACAATTTCATCAATATCTGTAACAGGTTCTGGTGATTTTGCTTCTTCAGGTTTTGATTCCTCGAGCGGTGCAGGAGATACTGAAACCTGTTCAGTAGAATGTGCGTGTTGGATGTCTGTAGGTACAGGAGAGGCCACTTGCTCGGATTCGAGCAAATGGTGAGATTCTACTTGATCATCATCCTTCTTGTCATCTAGGTTTAACTGTGGTGCTGTTTCAACACAGGGTGAATCTTCAAGTTTGCTTTCCATTTCAATGTCTTGTGATGTTTCATCTTGAGGTGTGAAAGGTCTGACATCTTTCTCACTCTCTGAGGGGTCTTGTGTCTCATCATTTGTAAATCCTAATTCTGAACTCTTGCCATCAGGTATTTCAGGTATTTGTTCAAAGAGTAACTTGTGAGATTCGGGGGTGTCTGTTTGCAACACGGTATCTTGATTGATGTTGCTTGATTCAAATTCCAAATTTGAAAAACTTTCAATATTGTTAGAGCTAGTTACATAATCTGCGAAATTATGTCCTTGATCGAAAGTACCAATGTTTTGTGGAAGGCCAGGCCTGTCTTCAAACCTGATGATGTCATTGTTTGGTTCTAGAATATCTCTCTCTAGTTCTGACAAATCTGTGTGTTGGTCTGGAGAGATGTTTTCTTTATCATTTTCATAGATACCGTTTGGCTGGATATCTTCATCATCACTGTCAGGTAAGGTCTGGACAGCATTGAGATCAACATGTGATTCATTTTTAGAGAGCCTCTCACAAGTGTCATCATCTTTTTCTTGGTAGAAACTCATACTCATTGGATCTCTTTCTTTATTTTTCAGCCTTTCAAATAGTTCCTCGTTGCCTTCAACGGCAAAAGGATTAGTTTCTGTGTGTGTCTGGAATACCTGAAAATTTAATAAATTATAATTGTATAAAGTAAATGCTTGTTTATTTACACTACTTTAATATTATATTCCTACTTCTCTGACTAAGCTGAACAAGAATTAAACAGAAACTTTAGTACAGTGTTTCTATTTACTTATGTCCCTCGGAAATCATCGCATTTCCGAATACAAACGAATGCTAATTTCCATGTCCATCAATTATTAGATTTATCTTGTATAATAATTTGAATTCAGAACTAAGTACTTCATTGTTGTTTTGTTTTGATTTTCGTGTGAACTATATAGAGCTGTAAAACTATTTTCCTATCTGTAGTGCCTGCGACTTTAGCAGCTTTCCTACAATTTTTAAAACAAATTACATTAAGTTAAAAGAGTATTAATGATAACAACAACAACTAACAACACACGTATGAACAACTGCACCAAGTGCAAAGGGTAACTGATAGAAATCCGACGACTGACGAAATACGAGGTCTGCCGAAGGACATTAAGAACATAGTTTGTCGGTACATGAACTTAAAAAAAAAACAGCCAAAGAAAATTTGAAAGTAATTTCAGAGATTGTCTTTGAAAACTATCAGCATTATTGGTTATTATAATTTCTGTCACGCTTGTAAAAGAGATTGGTACTTTTAAAATGCAAATACACAAATTATTAAAAAGCCTCACTGGCCTTTTACGACGAACATCTATCTCATGCTCCGGCTTTAAGAAGAAATGCACGAAATACTCCAATTTTAGGGAGAAATACAACAAAAACAAACCTGAATATTGCAAAAGTCAGTAGTGTCTTTTTGTATTCTTTCAAAATCTTGTATGAGACCACTATCCTTGACTTTATCAGGTTCAATGCCAACATTGAATCCAAAGCCCAAACTGTCCATGTTACATTTATCATTTCCATTCAAGTGTTCTTTAACAGCTTCGTCTAGTGATACATTCTGAAAATAAAAAATATATTATGAGTCATTGCTTCATTGGTTAGCATGATCATTATAACTAAACTGGATATATAAGATACCTACTACATTATAGTGTTTTTAGAATATTTATAGTATGCACAGATGCCTGTATTATTTGGGTTAATCAAGCCATTCATTCATGTCTGTTATTGCATAACAATATGAAATAACGTAAAAATTACAACCTAATTACCAACATAATAATTCTATACTTTCTGACAAAATACTGCATTAAACTATGCCACAAACAGCTGCTGTAGTAAACTATTTCTATAAATATCAACTTTTATACCTAATTAAATAATTACCATACAATTTCACAAAATCTAAAATGGATTAATTAAGACTGTGAGTTGTAACTCAGTCTTAATTTGTCACCACTATGTTACTGACTACCTACTTACATAACTTGTTTCAACATTTTGAGGAAAAACTTACATTAATTAAACACAAAGCTCATTTATCTTAATTCTGTGTAATATACTGCAATGGTTCCCATGAAACTCATGTTTCAGTACTAATGACTATAATTGAGTACATATTTTATCTGAACATTAATTGAATTCATGTAAACAAAGACCATGAATTCTCACTTCTCAGCAAGAACTGCTAATTAAACACAGTTTCGGCCATTTTCCTTGCAATCCTTTTTACTTGGGTGACTAACATTTTTGTGGAACATTTCTTGATAACTGTACATTATTTTGTTTCCACTAAAGGTTATTAACACTCCTGTCAAATAATCTATTGTTACTAATAGCCCACAATTCCGCATAAATGCGATAATACAGCAGCTGATAAGAAATACATAAACTTTAACTAAAGCAAGTCATTACAACAACAGAAAGTTCTAGTTTGTGTTCATGAAAAAGGCCTGAGACTACCTGTTTTAGGTACGACATGGGACATAGCCTGTGATTATAATTATGTAAGTGATGTAATAGATACTCACACACAGACATTTATTTCACACATAAATTAGACACACCATTTTTCTCACACTCTCACTTGAATAGGCATTTAGGTGTTTATAAAACTTTCTCTTTTGTAATGTTAATTAAAGTCACATTTTTTTTTTAAATTAACAATTACATTATTTACACATGGTGGATATTGTCCTTAAACTTTACCTCTAGAAAATATAAATAATTAACAAAGAATAACTCACATGATGTCCATTAAGCTGATCACAGTTATCCAAGTCTAATAATTCTGCTGGCCTCACTTCAGCTCCTGTGTCGAACTGTGCCTCATCCGGGAGCTCAATGTCATCCATCGGTAACGGCTTGCGAGGTGACTCTGCAAGCAGGACGTCTGTACCAGTCACACTCCCAGGGATGAACACTGGGGCGTCAGGGTTCAGTGGTGAACTGTTCATGTCTACTGAGCTGCTTTCCCAAGCCGACTGAAACATGTTACAAACATCAATTAGTAAAGCTATCCCTACATAACCTACAGTATGATTTTGGCTTGCTAATTTAGTCACAACCTGTAATACAGATTGAATCATGATTTGAAGGTCAACATGAATAATGTCTGTCTTTATCAAAGCTATGAAAGTTGTTGGAATAAAATGAATGAACATACTGTACAAGTATGGTTTACTTGTGCTTGTAGAAAGTTATTGTTAGGAACTTTATTTTCTTAATCTGTTTCGGAATGCAGATGATTGTTCTTTCACTGTAAATACACACATCGTGATCATAAAAACATGCGTTTAAGGATTAGATAGCGTCGTAATTATACATAAATGAGCTCACATTGTCCTGGCAGGGTGTCTCGGAGCGCGGCTGCTCGTCGGGCTCCTCGCTGGGGTGCTCCTCACGCTCGCCCTCGCCCTTGAAGTAGTTCCACTCGTCTTCGGAGTCTTCGCCGCTCTCAGCTACATTATCCGCCACAGAACCGTCAACGTGGCCCTCCTCCACTGCACACAACACCAAGAACACACTGTATTTATGATATTTACAACACTACAATAGGAATTCGTTGAACACCTGGCGAGCACGCAACATGCACCCCTCCTCTAGCAATTCACGATATCAACAGGTGACACACCCTTGACAGAAAAAAACTCATTCGTTCGATTGGAGACAAAAACATCAGCTTTTGAGGTAGCCGCAATAAATCATGAACGCCGGTGTTGTTTACGAGCGGCGTGCTAGCAACGATATTTTACCGGTCGTCGCGATTTCAAACTCGCGAGACATTCGCGGACGCCATTTCGAGAACGAGAACGGCCAGCGGAGACACGCCCGAGATCGAACTTGGACAGTGTAAAGAACATGTGAGTGAACCTCCGGGAATCCTGCGCTCACCGACCACCGAGGGATGCGCCTTCGGGCGAACCGATCTATTTCCAGAACACCGCTCCGCATGAATCAACACAGAAATAACCTTTCACAAACCGTTCGGTATGTGAAAATAATCAACAACATTCGCTAAAAGCCACATACCGTGAACGGTAATTTCACTGCACAGATTATTATCTTCACTGGCGGTGTAATATTCGAGCCGTAAAAATATAGACAAAGCCCCGATTACAATAGCAGCGACTTTCGAGAGTAGCACAGATCCGTTGGACGTTCAATGAGCGACTGCGAGAGGGACGAGGCGAGCGAGCGGGACGGCAGCGGCGCGAGGGCGAAGGGGCTGCGGCGCGCGGGGCGCCCGCTTGCACCCGATAGGGATACCGTGTCATTTTATAATAATTCCCATTTTATTGTTATCCTCCTTGACATAATAATTATTTACCTAGCCTTAGTTTTATAAATAATATAAAAATAAATGTTTTCATAGTCAGTTTGTTAGTTATATGACTATTATTTGTATGACTTATGAACGTTTGTTTACGTGTAATAACATCACCCTTCACTCTTGGTCATATTATTCAACGAACTTTCAAAAGGGTTTAAATAAAATGATAGGTTTTGAAGGTATTTTAGCCAATGATGTACCTATTTATTACTTTTATATAACTATTGTATTTTGGTGAAATAATATCTAAGTGATATTTATTTTAGAGGAATGTATGTTTGTATGTATGTAAGTGAGTATATTCTCATATTATTTGTTTTATTTTATTAAGTTGTTTTGATTTATGATTTTAATTTTTATCCTCTGTCCTATATCTCAGGTATGCTGGAAGAGATTTCTTTAGAAATAAGCATCAGCTTTGTATGTATTTTTCTGTTCTTTTTGTCTTGTCTGTTTATTTATTATGTGTGTACATGAATGGTTAAATAAATAAATGCGTAACATGTTATTATGCCAAAAATACCGGGTATTTTGTGATGTGTACACACTTGCAAGTATGTTCTTAGGTAAAAACCTTATTATGTATTCGTATGGTGAATTTTCATCTACCTATTTCATTTGTTATGTCACACGGTACTGACGGTACAGTTTACTAAACTTTTTTTTTTCTAATTTGCCCTCAAAAGTGACCTCCATATTCAAAATTCATTTATTTACGTTACACTTCCGTGTTTGGATCACAGAAATACATAATGTGTACCAAATTTCAACTGAATCGGTCCAGTAGATTCGGAGCAAATTGGCTGTGACAGACGGACCGACAGACACACGAGTGATCCTATAAGGGTTCCGTTTTTTCTTTTTTAGTTACAGACCCCTAAAAACATCAAGGAAACTGTCTTCTATTTGCCAAGAAACCAAAAAAAGTTTTCATACCTCATTTGGGCGAAAGCAGTCATTCCGAACTTCGGAGTTCTCAATCTAATCTGAATCAGCGATCGATTCATCTGCATACAATCGCATCTAGGAAATGTACACGATGAAAATTGTACACTGGCTACTTACGGACGGACGCAGCGCGGCATCACGGCACACAGTGGAACGAATGTATGGGAGCGGTTGGACGTAGACATTTCCGAAAAAAAAGAGTAAAATTATGCCAAACTAATGATGCCATCTTATTCGATTACTTAATGCCTTCATAACTTGTGGTGATGAATTTCTTCATAACTCCCATATTTCGGGAGTAATTTGAGAAAATGTGAAATTTTACTATGAAAATGAGTGTATCGAGCTCTCTCCCTCCTGATTCCGGGCTTGTTTCAAGTAGCGGTCTCTAATATCATAATGCTAATACTAAGAGCTATATTTAATACTAAGACACATAGTGCGCCAAATGTGCACTTTCTGGGATAAAGAGTGATGTTTATTTTATAACACAATTTTTTTATTTTTTGTTTATTTTGTTGATTAAAACCGTTTTTCTAAAGGTTTACCTTATTACAATAACATTTCTGAGCAGCCAATTAGAGAAGATATAAGCTAATTAGGATATATAATTAGGGACTTAAGGTTTACATATAAAACTGATGCACTAATGATTACTGATAAGAACATTGCTATTATTTAATTACTAAATGGCTCTTAATACACTAATTTAGCATGCATCATTTACTAATTATCACAATAACTAATTACCTTGCAATATTTAACAAAGGATACCTGGGATACCTGGATTTTATATAAATAGGTCACTATTAGTAACTTTAAAATCAGTGTTGATTTACACCTCGTTGTATCCAAGCTAATCTCGCAATGTATTTTCCAAATTTTAATACAAATCTTGATATTCACGTTGCTTTATGCGCACGCGCACATAAAGATTTACGCGACTTTAACTATTTGTTCAGTGTTTTAAAAGATAACAGTTGTGTTCAGTTATGTGAAAGTGCTGAAACAAGTTTAAAAGACTGGTGTCGTCGATTTTGCTACCGCATTTATGCAAAATGGACACAGTCTGGAAGAAGCACAGATAAGTTTCGGAAGAAACATGAGATTTGGCTACAGGCTGCAATTCAATGGCCGGAATTACAGAATGAAAATATGGAACCTTCTACAGAAAATATAAGTGACGTCATCGAGCCCATAATTTCTCCTGCTAAATCTGATGCTTCAACTTGTACACATCCTAGTCCTCGTAAATCTTTTGAGGACCTTAGTAACCGGCAAAAAAGAAGACGCACTGAAGATAGTCTTTCATGCAGCAGTAGCAGCGCTGAAATTATGTTTTCGGCCGAAAGGGCGCTTCAAAAGGCAGGACAAAGCGATACAGCTTATGTTATGAAATACTTGACGGAGAATCCAGAAGAGGCCTCAAAAATCAAAGCCTTCATTGAAGGTAAATCAATTCAGGTACGGGAAATATCCCCTTTGAAGGCATTGGCTCTTTATGTATCGATGAACTTATCGAAATGGCGCTATAACACTCTTCGGGATTTCAACACTCAAGAAGGAGCTCTTCAATACCCGAGTTACTACATGTTGGTTAAAGAAAAAATTAAGTGCTATCCGGCCAAAGAAGATCTCACAGTTACAGAGAGCTCTGCAAAAATCAAATTACAAGCCTTGATGGATTTAACCTCAAGAAGACTTATTAGGTCGTTAGAAACCCCTGTTGATCCCAATCAACAGCTCGTATTGACCAGCAAATGGGGTTTTGACGGATCATCTAGCCAAAGCATTTATCATCAAAGGACGAGTGAAGATGAGCAAATCGATCTTGCTAGTAATTTTATGATTAGTCTTGTACCACTGCGGCTCGTCTCAAAAGGTGTAACAATTTGGGAAAACGAGCGACCATCTTCCACTTCATTTTGCCGGCCAATATTGTTTAAGTTTATAAAGGAAACCAAAGAAAATGTGCAGAGAGAGATGGCTGAAATCGCAGCAGAGATTGAAGCCTTAACTCCATCCACCATCACTGATGGAATTAGTGTCAAACACCAACTGCTGTTGACAATGATTGATGGTAAAATTCATTCCATTATATCCAATACAGCAGCTTCAGTGTGTGACATATGCAAGGCTTGTCCTAAAGAAATGAATAATTTAGAGTTAATCAAAGATAAACACGCAAACGAGGACATGTATAAATATAGCTTAAGCACCCTTCACGCTTGGATTCGCTCAATGGAATGCTTATTACACATTTCCTACAAATTAGACATAAAATCATGGCAAGTAAGGGGTGATATAGCAAAAAGGCAAGTTGATGACAGGAAGAAAAGAGTTCAAGAGGCTGTAAGAAGAGAAACGGGCTTACTTCTCGATGTTGTGAAACAAGGCAGTGGATCCACCAACAATGGCAACTCGGCAAGGAGATTTTTTGAAAACTACACTAAATCTGCTGAACTGACCGGAATAGATGCTATGCTTTTAAGAAAAATCTGTGTGATCTTGCAGTGTATTTCATCAGGAGAGAAGATCAACGTAACTAAATTCCGAGAGTTCTGCTTTGATACTGCTAAGCTTTACGTGGAGTTATACCCATGGTATTATATGCCTTCTTCACTTCATAAAATTTTAATGCATGGGCCAGACATAGTTCAGAACATGTCAATTGTGCCATTGGTTTTCTATCCGAAGAGGCATCTGAGGCTAGAAATAAAGATTTTAGAAAATATAGAGAGGGGCATTCTCGAAAGCATAGCAGTATCTCATGCAATGAAGATATTATGCACAATCTTTTACTGTCTTCTGATCCACTTGTTACAAGTATCCGTCCAAAAGGAAATAAGTTTGTAAAAAAATCTTCTTTTAAGGAATTTTATGAGCTTACGGATTCTGAGAAAAGTGATATCGAATTTGTTAACATAAATGATTTAGCGGACATCGATTCTGAATTTGAATTAATTGATGATGATGATGATGACGAAGATAATTAAATGATGTTATTGTTTTAAAATGTGTAACTTAGTAAATTAGAGCTTACATCTTAATTATTTATTGTACTTTTAATGAAACTAGGTAATTTATTATCAACTTACTTAAAAGTCATACTCTCATCAGTTCTTGTGAATATTTTTGTTAATATATATTTCTGTATATATATAATATATTTATAGACCTCTTAATAAGTCTGTCTGCGGTTTAAAGTAAATACAAATGGGGAAAAAACGTTTTTTTTTTTAAATTTTCATTTCCTTTTATCCCAGAAAGTGCACATTTGGCGCACTATGTGTCTTAGTATTAAATATAGCTCTTAGTATTAGCATTATGATATTAGAGACCGCTACTTGAAACAAGCCCGGAATCAGGAGGGAGAGAGCTCGATACACTCATTTTCATAGTAAAATTTCACATTTTCTCAAATTACTCCCGAAATATGGGAGTTATGAAGAAATTCATCACCACAAGTTATGAAGGCATTAAGTAATCGAATAAGATGGCATCATTAGTTTGGCATAATTTTACTCTTTTTTTTCGGAAATGTCTACGTCCAACCGCTCCCATACATTCGTTCCACTGTGCGGCATGGATGTGGGTGAATGTGTGTAACAATCAATAAAGCGTGACACACACGACTCTTTGCTTTTTCTTTTGCTCTTATTGAAATGTGGCTCATGAGTGCGAGGCTTGAGAATACTTGCGATTAGCTACCTATAGCGCGTTTCATATCAACTTTGTGTAGTCGTATTCATTATTCGTTGTAACCGACAGCCATATTTATTTGAAGTTTAAAATATTAACAGGTTTTAGATCTATCGTCTATCACAAACTACGTTATTCTAATTATAGCTATGATGACAAAATTCTTGGATTATGTTCTTGATTTGTGTTCACTCATAAGTAAATAATATTCCCGTATGTTAGGGTAAAAGGAACTGTTTCTCATCCCGCAAAATCTTGCGTAGTATGACTCAGTCGAGTCATGCATGAGGAAGTGGGGTATTATGAAACGTATGGGCTATCCGGCTTGGCTAGGTACCTGTCACTCGTTCAGAGTAACGAGTCATGATCTCTAACCCGACACGTACCGGTTTCGAATCATGCCAGAACTAGGTATCGTTATCGACACAGCTTCAAATTCGGGGAAACATTTGGTAATGGCTAAAGGGTTTGGCAAGAAGGTCGACAGTTTGGCCGTGACCGTCCCGGAATTAGGTCAGATGAGATGGGGGCCGACATTACTGCAGTGACATTCGCCGAATTGGGGAGTTCGTAATTTTTTACACTTTCTACTGTGTTCTATGTGGTTCCGTAAGACACAAATTTCACGTGCACATAAAAACCAGGACAATGTTCTGCGTAGAAAACAAACCCGCGATTTGTGGCGTAGCAGCTAATCGCTCGGCTGCTGCACCAACAGTGTTCTCTATAGAAGAATGAAACATCATCCTATTCTGTGATGCCAGAAACAGATTTATTATTAAAACAAACAATACGAAAAAAACTACTTCTGTCGACCCCAAACTTGACAACAATGAAGATTTAGGGATGTGACAGATTTCAACTCCTTTCAGCATGATGCATTTAGATGTATTTCTTTTACATGACATTGGACAGGAATAAGTAGCGCAGCGCTAAAAACAGGGATGAATTACTCACCAGCATGTGCAGGTGGGGTAGGCGGTTGTGGTTCTTGATTTCTCGCTTCCGCGTCTACGTCATCTGCGTCAATATCGACGGCGGTCTCGGGGCCGAGGTCCTCACTGTCGCTATCAGAGTTGTCCACGCCGTTGTCTGCGGCCTCAGCCTCGGCTTCAGCCTCCGCGCACTCTTCGGCCTCGGCGTCGGCAGCGGCCGCGGCCGCGGCTGCGTCCACCTGCCGCCGGCACGCCTCCGTCTCGATGGTGAACGGCGGAGCGTTCATCATCGCGTTGTCCAGCCTACTTTTAATTAGGTTTTAGTAAAGAGGTCAAATTAAACAAGTGTTTTGGGTAGGCAAGGTTTCTTCTAACTTAGGCACAAATATTGTAACAGGTATTGCAGACCAAATGTGGATGACATTGGAGCACCAAACAACATTATAAATACATGTATCTACATAATCCGTTGGAGATAGGGCCTGCTTAACTTAAGAACTACGAAATACTAAAGCCCGTCGTTCCCAGAGTCTTATCAGGCTTATCCACAAATCCTTCACACAAACATATTTCACTGATTATGGATATTACCTGAGTTCATTCAGGTAACGTCTGCCAAAGAAATAATATCACGCTTAGGTATTATTCGAAGAAAGTGACTTATTAAACTTTCATTTTCAAGTCTCGTTCTGACACGAGTCTGCCTATGAGTCTATGAGACATAGGCTGGCAACATCCAAGGTCGTCTGGTTTAAGATAATGTCATTCGTACGTCTACATTTTTATCGAGCTCCATATGTACGAATTACCTGTAACCGGTTAACGGCCGAATATCGCTGGAACTGGTATTTTTGACGAAATATTTAGGCAGGAGACTTCCAATGTAGACGTTATTAGCTAATTTGTTGACACTGTAAATGCCTGCACCCAACATAATATGACATCATAAAATGATAGCGTGGACTAAAAATAGGGATTATTAATATCCGCCCGTGACATGTGGTATGGTAATGCCATTAGCAGCACGTTACAAAAGTTCTAAAAACAGGTATTGTCCTCAATCAGTCATATCGTTTATGTCTTTCGAACTACGAGTAGGCAGTTAAAATAGTTACGGGCTATGGATATGAGAAGTGAACACTTTCGAAGCAATACTTTGGCGTTCTATTATTACATCAAAACATGACCCTGACGAAATTCTTTCAGAGTCAATTCTAGCGAAATTCTTTCTAGGCATATAAAAAGAAATGAGATTTTTTTTTTTTGAGTATCTCAGACTGCTAGCTAATAGAATAGGAGGTATACAGATAATGTTTTATAGGGCAGATAGTCCTTTATAGGGTAGATTTTTGAGCTACTATAAAATATTTTTAAGACCCTGTTGTATCACCAAAAATCGCATTAATAAAAACTTTGAACACCGATAAATCCTACTGCTTTTCTTGTCGACGATTGTGTTGAAGATCTTATATGACGACTCAGAGTTATAATCGTGAAGATCTTCATATATCGACGAAACAGAAGGAGACCAATACTATAAATTCATAACTGCTGAGACCAAAAAGCATTTTTAAAATAACAATGAGGCTCACCCAAGATCCATGGGCGGGCGGTTGTCTGCGGCAATGTCACGCGGGTCCTTCAGGAACACCACGATTATGGAGATATTGTCGGCGGAGCCCTGCCGCTTGGCCTGCACGATCAGACGCTTCGTCACCGCCTTCAAGTCATCTGCACAAAAGAAAAGACATCTTCAAGACAATGTATATGAAGCTCAGTTATAATTTTGGTGTATCCACAATAAAGTATCGTCATCTTGAAAGAAAAACAACGACCAATTAAAATCTTATTAGGCATAGTTTCTATCACAAAGAACACATTAACGACCGACAGAATTTCTTAATAGTGTTATTATCCTTAAAATATCTATGTGTCATCTAGCACAGAGCTTAAAGTGTTGCAAAGTCTATTATGTCTGCAATTTGTTGCGGCACAATGGTGAATAGCACCGACGGATATGGAGTAACCATGTTTATGTTTCGATTTGCCACAGCGCTGGCTGTATGTGAGGATGTCCTTGTTCTGTCTCAAGCCTTTTGCGCGTGAGTCACTGCCTCACTGGCCACTGCACCGCTATTGTGCCCCATAACACTAGTACGTGATAGGCCTTCGTTGATATGAAAGCCGCCGCGCCATTCCTTTTAGGTATTTTGCATTGAGACATACTGTAGAATAATTACATTGACCTTGATTCAACCGTGTTATGTATTCTGTCAACCCTTAATACTTTTACAAAAATACGACTGCTAAATTGTGTACATTATGTTAAATTCTCAGGAGAACATTGTCACCGTGTCGTCAACACGTTAATATAAAACATTTTTGTAGGTCATTTTAGAACAGCCAGACATTGCGCTATGTCTGCGAATATATTACGGGCTCCACCTTGTTTTTTGCTACATTTAGGTCGTTATGTTTTATAGTAGTTATTGAAGTGTTGGTTTCATGATAGGCACACATAATTAAATTAGTTTACACGGGTTGTTTCTTTTTTCTGTGGAAGGTAACTCGACCAGCAGGCGCGCCCTGTCGCAGGGCGTGTCTAACTGGAATTTAAAAACATGTACCAGCAGTTCGTGCAGTGATGTGCTTCAAGCGCCCGTTAGTTCGTCGTCTAAGCGCACGCCTTGACTTTGCTCGCTATTTCGGGGCGCGGTCGTCGCCGCCGCCCTTGCTTTTTACCCTGTTTGGTCTGGCTCGAAGCCAACCGCGCCCCGTCTACTCTTATTTCGATCTAAGTCCGTAGAAAGTTGTTAATTTGATTTATAGATCCAAAATATATTTAGATGCTTTAAGAGCTTTTTAGGCTAATAAAAACTCTTTGGACTACGTAGTTTCGTAACGGATGCGTTTCAGAACTTCGCATGTTCTTGAAGTAAGTTACCTCGTCCAAAGTTGTAAAAAGTAGGTACCTACTGTGTAATGTTTGAGGAATGAAATTTTCTTACGGTGCGCGGCAGCGGTAAATGTTTATTAGTTAGGTGTATCATGTCGATCGTGGCGCAAGTAGCTCGCAGCGGTCGAGGTGATCATTGCGGCGATTACTGCCGCCGGCTAACGGTGGTGCGGATGGAATGCACGTCGTCGGCCATTGTTCCCTACACTACAACTCGAAGCAAAAACCGATCACGGCCCATCGGCGCATACTAAGCCCCGCGACCGCGAACCACCTGCCGCTGACGTTATCGAGGAATTTCTATAATTATTGCAGCAGTTATTGATAATGTCTAACTGCAAGCTGGTTTGTGAGATTTGGGCTTAACTTACATTCAAATTTGCAATGTATTGAAATGCAATATACGAAAATTTTTATGTAATCTTATTTGCTTTTTAATTTTTATTTGAGTTTTAATTTTGATTTTAATCTTTTTTTTTACATTTTATTTCATTTTTTTTTTTTGAAATGTGTATGCCTATTCTAATATGAGTCTATGTTACTCGAATTAAATGATTTGAATTGTCTGTAGCCGGCCAGTATTTGCGGAGCTGGATTCTCATGAATATTAATGGTATCACGATGTAGATAGATAATTATAGTAGGTCGGAAATCAAATGTAGAGTGGAGAGAGAGCAGACGCGCGGTGGGTGGGTCGGGGGAGGGATCAAGTGCAATTTTCCAGCTAGGCTCGGCGCAGCGTGCAAAGCCGGCCGGCAGACGGTAGACGGTAAAGATTATTTCCATGTCCGCTGGCTACACAATAAATGTAGCCCCTATTATGATTACGACCCAGTTAAAAACAGTTATTATCGGTACTCATTGATTGTATATCTAAATATTTATGGAATACTCATAATGGTCCGGCTGGCTGCCGCAATACTTCAATACTACAAGCAAAACAACATTAAAGATTTTGGCAACGTTTCGTTTTTGGAACAAAAATAAAATAGGTTACATTTGCATTTAGCTCACAACAAACAAGATGGCAATGATGGCAAACTGCAACTAAGCTAAAACAGAAATTGTGCCATTATGTAAAAAACCGGCCAAGTGCGAGTCGGACTCGAACACGAAGATTTCCGTACCACCGTACAATATTTAGCAAATAAATGAAAATACTAAATAAAGAATATTATTATTTTTCAACTAAAATTTAAAAAAAATCGCAAAGATAAATTTGTATTTCATAATGATACTAGGAATTACAAAGTTATATTTTGCAGTAGCAGAAAATCACCCATATTTAAATAAAATACCTTATGAATCGCCGTTTTAGTATTTGTTGATTATAGTACAGGCACATGATATACAGAAGTTTCAAATTCGTAACTTATTTAGTTGTTTAAAGCTCGTACAAAAATGGTTTAAAACTGACAAATTTTACAGCCCCCCTATTATTTCATTTTTAAAGATAAAAAAATAAAAATTATACTTGTTCTCTACTCGATGAGCTTTAGACAATAACACCCCACATTCCAGGGTTAGATTTTTTTTTCTAAATTAAAAGTTTATTGTATAGAGACCCCCTTAAATTTTTAACATTATTTAATTTTTATTATTTGTAGCGGAATTTTAGCGGAAATAGAAATACATAATATGTGAAATATTCAGCTGTCTACCTATTACGGTTCATGAGATACAGCTCGCTGACAGACAGACAGACGGACAGCGGAAGCTTTTAGTAATAGGGTTCCGTTTGGCACCTTTCGGGTACGGAACCCTAGAAACGAGAATAAAAGCCAATGTCTTGCTCAACTTATTCAAATTAAAAACCTGAAAGATTTATACGTGTTGCTGAACATAAAATAAAATTCAGCAACGTAGTATTTTTCATTCTATGGTGCACTAAAAGCTTCACTCGCATTTTAATATACCGGCTGAACCAAACTATGTATACAGGTTTCACAGGCAAGCCTCAACAAAAAACTCCAGTATCCCCCCTTTTATGGGGAGGTAGACTGCACAAAATGAAATCTATTCCAACTTTCAATTTTATTCAGCTTTTACGAAGGGGCTTTAGAAAATAATCTGCATTCAACTACTTATAGATACAAAATGTAATTACTTTTATAAGTATGCTTTTTATCAGAAAGCAGTATAACACATGTTTCAATACAACAACGATGCGTTTGATAAAAATCGATAAGTGTTCAAAGAATATAAAATATCATAATGATATTCATTATTCTGAGAAAGATATCGATTTAAAGAATGATACATTGCGGTTGGACATAGGATTATTTATTCTGTGACATAAGGCATAAAGATTCCTTACTGCTGATCCCAAGATCGAATAGATCGTTCTGTGGTATATGAAGAATACGACCAGCACGTTCGGAATGTGACTGCATTGTGCAATGTAACTTTTAACCGACTTCAAAAAAAGGAGGAGTTTCTCAATTCGACAGTATTTTTTTTATGTTTGTTACCTCAGAACTTTCGACTGGGTGAACCGATTTTGATGATTCTTTTTTTATTTGAAAGCTGGTGCTTCCCGTGTGGTCTTATTAACTTTGCTTGTATGGTTTTTGAGTTGGGTTCAATAATACTTTTTCCCACTTAGTACATGGATGATATCTTAAGTTCCTGTCACTTTTATTTACATAGCAGGCACCACAACTAAAAACTGAAAAATAAAAAAGTTGTGTTTTTTTTTGGAAGTCGGTTGATTTTTTTTGTAAAAAGTTTTAATTTAATGCTATACATTGCAAACCATTTTGGATAATTCCTGTGAAGATATCAGCTACTGCGCTTCTCACATAGCCCGCTTACTTCATACGCAGCGTTGGATCCATTCCCGCTGAAGTGTTAATTAAACGTAGACGTAAATAAGCTTGTCGAGTGTTAAAGCAGCGAGGGGAGGATGCTGGCTGTTATTTACACAAGCATGATAGTAGGCAAACAAACTTGACAGGACTACTTAGAGACGAACGACTTTGGGAATGGAAATACAGTTTGTATAATCGGCTCCGATGAGACGGCGCGACATTCGACAAACATCAGACGTCTATCGCCGCTAAAAGCTTTTGATAGAGCATCGATACAATTAATGATATATTATAGAAAACCAGCCAATTTGTTCTCGAGCAGAATAACTCCTCTTCTTTCACGATATTTACCTAAACATTCTTAGACTCCGCGTAATAATTAATATGCAATGATTTATGCATACATAATTAAAGCCACCTCTTTGCTAATCAATGAATTAATCGCGATTATAGAAACCTCTCTAATTGTTAGCGCGCACAGCCAAGCGTAATGAAATAGAGTGGGAACTTTCGTGCACGCTCAACGTTCATCAGTTTGGCCGGTAATTGGTTTACAGGCATGCTTCGCAAAGAGTTATATGGAGTTATACGTAGCCGTGCCACCGGGGATCCTTCTAATTAACGCTCGCAGCACCCGATTCGAATGCTCTCGTACTTGAAAGGCTGCTGGGCTGTCCATGTCGACGCTCTCGCCACTACTTGCCACTTTCATGTAATCTCCCGTCGCGTTTACCACTTAAAGGTTTTCCAAGACGTTTGTTAACTAAATTGAATCTAACTCTGATTCTTATTTAAATAGGTTAACTTTACAACTACAATGTTATCATAGATTAATGATCACAACTCTTCCGAAAGTTCTCTCCGTTATTTCCACGTGATTCTGAGAACCCTTTGAAAAGCGACGATGAAAGGAGAAAGAATATCCCATTAAAATAACATTAGTACGTATTATACAGTTAGTGAGGTTACCCGGATGAAGAGATTGATAGACATACAAATATTTTAACTTAAGGTTACGTTAGTCGGTCATTCTTCCATACAAATGTAGTATGGTGATTACTCGTCTGTTTGACGGAGTACGTTCAAAACTAAAATTTATATCAATCTGTCTTGTCATTATCTAGCCCCTGTACGGAAGAAGAATTGAAGAAAAAAAAAAAGGTTTGGAACTGGAAGCTATGAGCGTCGAAACTTCCATATTTTAACACTAATTTTAACTCATCTTTGGGCGTCCATAAATAACTTATGTAGTATGAAAATGGCAAAATAGAAACCGTACAGCAATAGATAATTTATTTTAAAGTTTTTTCCATAATATCTATACGCCCAAAGGTCTATTTTCGTTTTAAATCATTGTCTGTTTAATTAAATAAAGATATTAATAAAAACTAGATAAATAAATACTAAATAAATGACAATATTGTACTATATAGTAGCATATAAGCCACGCCACCAACGAGTTCGAGCCGGCGACTAGTGGAACCTTAAGGTCCATGCTTTGATATTCATTTACATTATTTTGTGTCCTAAATCTGGTATTTCTTGGAAAAGGACATTCAATTCTATTTGAAGAAGCAGCTCAAAATCAAAGCTAAATATGTAACAAGAAGACAACATTATTACGATGCAAGGATGCAACATTTGCAAACAATTCCAGGCATCCTGTCCACATGTGGCATAATTTCACTAATCGTGCACAGAGGAAATGTGGATCAGAGGGCTGCTTCAAACACAAAGCGACCTAAATGTTAAACCAGTGCGGTGCATGTAAAGTACCTACATGCTTGCAGTGAAAGATGAGAATCGTGTCAATTGCTGAATATAATGTTCCGGGAAGCTGGTTACATTGTTAGAACTACAAACTGCAAAAATGACGCACGTTCGTAATACAGGAACTGGAATAAACCCTAAATTATAGTACTTACGTACGTACTTGTGTAAAACGTACAGCATTATTATTGATCGTGTATTATTCCGGGACAAGTTATGTTATGGGCTGTTTTCCGAGTTATTACACAGTTTAGCATTTAGCGCAGGCGACTGGTCCAGGTTGTGGGGCGACAAATCACGACTGCATATCGCATTTATATGCAAAAGTCTCGATCCCACGCAACAAATACCAGTTGTCGCCCTCAATATTACCCGATGCAGTCCCATTCAAACGCCTGCTCATTTAATTAGCCACTGCAAGTATTTATGTAGATTACCTATCACGAGTATGAGCTATTTCAGGAAATGTGGTTAATCAAAACATAAATAGGTATCATATATAGATTATCAGGTAAAATTTATCGGAAAACTTCAAGGGAAAATGAGTAATTTATCAGTTGTTTTGAATCACAGGGACCATTCATCCATTAATTTCTTTTTTTTTTTTTTTCATTCCTTCTTTCGTTTTTTGGGGGGGTCATTTGACCGTGTTTAGCGGCGGTAAAAATTTGCGGCTGCGTCGCCGCAAATTTTTACCGCGAACGACGCATATCTGCCTAACTAATTAGTTTTATGTAATTAAACGAGCATTGTTATCTGATAACGCTGCCTCCGCATCTTTATTTCCATTATAGGTTAATAACCAGATAAAATAATAGCAGCTCTACATCCTCCACGTTCTGCCACTCGCCAAGTGTCAATGCACTCGCTTCGACAATACTCGGGCATTTTGTATACTATGTAGTTTAAAACAATTTCACATCCACCTGTATAGAAATTGTTTGATATAATGTCACCGGCTTGTAATGGCTTTTTGTAACTACTTCATAATATTATGTTAAGGTTGACTTCTTGTTAACCAGGTGCTGCGGCTGAGTATAATAAGATGAAACGTAGTTTCTTAACAGGAAGCGAGTATACTTTGACCTTCGTATACAAATGACAGAGAGGTACCAAAATAAGGTCTCAGACCAGCAGTCTGAATGTCCGACCTCTGAAAATTCCATAATGGATCTCGAAGAATGGTCACCCATCTAAGATACTGCAAGGTTAAGAACGACTTAACCTTGCAGGTAGCAATTTTGCCACAAGTCCCCGTTTTCCCCTAAGTTTCAGTGAACCAGATAACAGTACAGAGATTTGTAGTGCTCACGCGCACTAGTTCAGATTATTGGAAAATGCACGAATGTCTAATCAAAAGTCGATGTGGTCGGCCACTGACCTTTCGGATATCCTGAAAATCTTTAAATTGTAAAAGAAAAAAATTGTTCTAATATAATGTTTTTTTTTTATGTTGTTGTTAAAATGAGTGAACAAAACAGATCTTATATTGCTTATGCGAAAATAGCTAAATGTTTTGCGCAAAATTATTGTATTATATTCTTGGCAACATTATGTGCTTAATTAACGTTATTAGTATCAAAAAAAGTTAATTAGCTATGAAGAGTGAATCTAAAGAAATGCCAAATATAAGTCAGAATGTTATCGTGTATTATTTTGAACGCATTTAGCGATATCAGAAACTAACTTATCTGATGTTGATAAGTTCAATTCATTATCCAGAATGACATGTTGCTGCACCTTTTTCTTTAGATAATGGAAGTACATAGTTATCTCCTTTTACGAAAAATAATGAGTTAATAAGGCAATCTCTTCAAAATTAGGTTAGCAGTCCATAAACTTTCACCAACCGGTGTTATCATTCAGTTCATTCCTGCCCTTATAAGCCCTGAACGTGCGACCGAGGTGACAGGTGGCAAGAAACAGCTGCTACTATCCGTGTTTACTTTAATTAATTCCTTTATCAAAATACGGAAAGTAATAATGTAGGAGATTTAATTCTCTTATCTCATCATCTGTTACGACGCCTTATTAAGGCGGATAACAATTAAAATTCTATTGTGTCTCGTTAATGACAGCTGAAGGGTTGCATATATTTTCTGCTTTTGCAAAACGAAAACTTAAAAGTAGGAACAAAGTATTTATCTCCACAACGTGCATGAGCAATCTTAAATGAATGCTTAGTTGTATGAGGAGATAATTTGTTTGGACGGCTTGCCACCGAGGTCATCTCTGTTTGTCAAGTATGATTCATCCATGTGAACGCGATAACTCATAATCAGCTATCTGTTGTTTAGGCCTGTTTTAATATGCGATTCTATCAATTTATCTACAGCGAAAGTCATATTGTTTTCCATTAAAGCTGATTGATTTTTCCAACAGGTGAACGCTACAGTGAGTGCGCGGCCCATTTATCGGATACGTACATAGGTATAACGTATATTGATAAAGTACGTACAGTTCAATAAACGCTACGAGCGGTCAGTCCGGTAGGTGCTAATGCAAAATTCTTGTAGCGCGGCAAATATTTGTGAGGGCGCGCCCTCACAAATATTTGCCGCGCTACAAGAATTTAAGCCGGGCGTAGCAAACCAGCAGGGATGAGGTGTGGACGAGGCGAGGCGGGGACCGACAGGGTTGACAATTCAATCGTGACGTGTACTATTTTCGTCGCGACACGATATTTCACTCTCCTCATCAATCCGCAAATATTTAGCCAACATTCAGAAATGTTTTGAAGGTAAGCTTATAAATAAGCGTTGGATTTTCCGTTTTGCTACCAGGTAGGTCTATACCTAAGCGTTGCTAAAATTGTGCGAATTATGACGTCCTATAGCTACTTCAAACCTTCTAGGAATTAAGGACTGTTTCCAATAGCAAATGCAGACGTGTCAAAATGACAGCCCTATCGGTAATTGCATTGCCAATATCGGCAACATGCGCCAGGCGGGCGGCGCACTGCGGGTCTCTTCATCTCTTCGGCCTAGCTTCGACGCAATCATTGCAATATCCGAATCCTACATACACTCCGGTTATCGAATTATCTCGACCAAATTGCAGGCTACTCCCCAACCCTGATTACAATTAAAGATCCTATAAAGATAAATAGAAACGTCGAATTGAAAAGAGTACATACAGTGCACCCATATTGAACACCACGGGTGGTTTATCAGAATCGATCTATTGACTGTCATTTAGATTTGATCGCATCTCAGAATTAAGCTTCATTAAACATAACAAATTGTGTACAAAAATATCAGTACCAAACAAAGTTATTAAAGTTATACCAAGAAAAAAAAATAGTTGCGCCTGAGATGGTTTTCTATCGAAATCACTTTGATGATGTACAAAGAACATTCGTAAGACATAAACAAACATCGCCTAGAAATAAACGGATACGCATCGTTGGAGTCACGACCGATGACTGCGAATTCGTGTACCACCTGTACACTGTACTACGACAGTTTATTAGGATTTATTACCTAAGATATGTACCTATTCGTGGTGTGATTATGTATTAGTAACAAGATTGGCCAATCCTAGATATCGCCTACGACGTACACAAATTCAATTGTGGCACCGTCGACAGCTGCGTAAATATATAAGTTTGCAATGTGTACTAAAAACATTTTGGATACGGTATGTACAAATAAGCAAATGTATTTATTAAGATACTGAGGTGAAACAGCTAATATTCCTGATGATGATAGCGATAATTTATAATTACCGTCTTCAAATTGCAATCTTGCAACCTTGCAGGAGGAACACCGGCCGCCGGTTGTTGACCTGTTCGGTTAAAAATACCCGAGTCTCCCTCCCACGCCGGGTCAAGGGTATTACGCTATTTTATGCTGCATGCTTCTTAACTCCTTACCCGGTTCGCGGCGGTCATTAAAGTCACGGATTTTAGGTATGTTAGAGCTTAAGTTCATCTTTTGACACAATATGATGGGTTTTTATTTTGTCTAGTCCAAGAAAACGAAATTATTTTTTATTTGCTCTTTTTTGGTTTTCAAAGTCTTGGACAATAGCTCTTTAAATATCGTAACCCTGACTATAAAGGCATTAAAATTGTCCTCACTTTATCATAGGAATGACGACCCAAAACTCTTAGGATTTCGTTAATCGTTACGTTGCTGGTTGCTGGCCTTGACATAATCCAGAGCCAGGGTATCTCATTTTTGGCTGAGGAGATGTTGCGGTTAAAAAGGTGGCACTTACTACACCTATGCTCTCTACATGCATACCTCATACAATTATTTGTATGAGGCAGCATTAGTGTCTTCTGATCTACCTAGTGATAGTATTTAGTTCTATCTGCTCGCCCTATAAGGCAAGAAGAGCGTGAAGATGAGCGGTAAGTAAAATAAAATTAATTACACATAAACATTAATTCTTGGCTGGGAGTTTAAATGTTAAGATCTACTCACGAATGAAGGAAAGTTATCATTTCGTGGATCTGCGAGACTCTTCATCACGACACAAATCGTGAGAGAAAGACGCGAGCCACCAGATAAACAAACAACAACGTCTGCACCGTGTTTGCTGAATGAAAGTGAAGCGATCGATTAGAGAAATGAACGGTTTAGAAACAATGGGATCAGTTTTGGGTAGAGAATGTGTTGGCACCGGCACGGATTGAAAATCTGTCAATGAGGTCGCTGGGTGTAGATTTCAAATGGTTGACAATGGCAAACAAGCGGTGCTTTCTCGTAGACGAAGTGCGTCGGTGGGCGCCCGCCTGCGCCTCCTTTACATACAATCATACAATGCAAGCGCCCCACAGCCTAGCGCGGCACAATGCCCTGTGGCAGCCCACATCGCGATTGTCTGACTCACCGCGGCGCCGCGACGCATACGGGCTTGTTTACACTCAATAAGATTATTAACACACTCAAAAGTCGTTCCGTGAGGGATTTGATACATTCATTGGCGAAAGCCACTGCGAAATCCGCGCGAGAGTTTACGATCAGACGAATGACAGGCAAGATTTAAATTGTGAATTTCGACATCTCGGCAATGCCACCAATAACAGAAACTGTGTTTGTGAAATGTATTTTTATTTACGAAACATATAGGTATGATGGTGTCAGAAGAAACACATGTTTCGTAAAATATATTTCAGACTACAATTTTATTGTTTCAAAATATATAGACAATCTTTCACGCTTGAATTTCATACGGTTTGAAAAAATCAACAATTTGGAAATAAAGTGGGCATGGTTCGACCCAACCAAGTCCTTTACAAATGCTTTTTATAGACATAAAGAAGGAGTAATGTGTTTATCTAAATCAATGTCTCAATCTTAACCACACACAACTACTTCACGGCCCAGTGAAGTACGCTTGTAGCACATGACTAAATATTGTAGCTTGTACATTAAATGAGCCACAACGGAATTAGGTATCCACATATTCACACATAAAGGTAATGTAAGTTGTTGAGTAACTTACTCAACAAAACGCTTTTGCTAAAGAAATATTACGCAGCCAGGTGGTGATTCATCGCCAAGCCGTAATTGCTATACACAAAAACGAGGTTCGATAACAACAAGTTATCGTTTCGGGCAATTAATTGTACTATTCAATTTAGAAATATCCGTCCTGATTGATTATATGTTTGTTTCAGAACCTTAGAGAAGGAATAAAAGTTATTGCAACAAGAATGTTGAAGTAAATTACGGAGCAGTATTAAGGCTATTCGTTGAAGTGGCTAAACTAAATGTAGCTGATGAAATGGTCAACAAAAAGAGTATTAAAGTCGTAATAATATTTAGATGTTGCAATATAAAATGGTTGATTGTAAAGTAAGCAGCGGAAACTGCAAGCCGGCCAAGGTGTTGTCGCCAGTATCCTGTGTGACGGGGCACGTACACTCGCAAATTGTATGAAACAATATGAAACAACAATATACATGCTATACCACAACCGCAGGCGCGAAGATTACGCTAAAAATAAACATTTATTATGGGGCTTTATATCGTACGTAAATACTCTTTGATCTTCCATGTTATACACATTTTCGTGAAAAGTTTTATACCGTTTTCATAAACGCGCTGTGAAATTATTTGAAGTTAGTATCTACCTATTGGGTGGTATGATGTTAAATAGTTGATTATATCATAAAAATTTCAAGTTATTTGTTAGCGATTTGTCAACGATGTCCATTTAATGTCTATGAAAATGATGTATATTGAAAGCTTCCTCCACTCACTTAAGTAATTCATTCAACTGTTTTGTACAACACAATAGTTACTTTTAATTAGTACAAATCTTAAATTACTGGTGTAATAGAAGCGTTGATTCCTGTAATTACAGTTAATAAATCATTTCTAATGAGCATTATAAAAAATGTTCCCGGTTTCACAATGAGCAAAATTGTTGATGTTCAGTTTAATCAATCAAATAAACAGTACATTCAGGGTTCCTTCACATACAAATAATGGTTTTGCGAAGGGATATAGTCATAATTCCTTGGTGGATTGTAAATGGTATCCGCTTGAGAGGCCCTACAAGAGATTATTTATCATGTAGCTTAGCTATTATTTTCTAAAGCATATGATTTTTTATTTCAGTGCAAAGAAACACATAAGAGCGTTTATTCTGAAAGTAGGCAACGTCTCAAATAGATGTCAAATATTTCGCTGTTTTGATTAATTTGGCAATATTTCTGTATGGAAATAAGAAATGTGGCTAACTAGCAAACTAGAATATTAACAATAAATTGCAACTATAATACTGAATTTGATGTTGTAACCGTTTTAGGTGCAAAAAAGGAGTTTGGAAAGTTTCCAAATACTTTTTTTGCATAAAAAATAAATACTCGTTGTTACGATATTAATTATTGCAATTCATAATCAATATTTTAGTTCCCTACTTAGCCACATTTCTTAATTCCATACAGTATTATTGCCAAATTAATCAAAACGGGTAAATATTTGACAGCTATTTATGACGTTGCAAACTTTTAGGATAAACCCTCTTAATAGCTTTAGATTCATGCAAAAGGGGCTATGATGGCTATATTCAACTCTTGTAATGGCACATAATTCATGATGAAATATTAACGCTAGAAACAGAATTAAATGAAAATATTACTGGAATAGAGAAGTCCTAATCAAAACCAACGAGGAGTAAAGATTCAGCCAATTACTTCCAAACATGGTGAGAATTGAACTAGACGGCCTTTTAAGAGCATCAGTATTACATCGCTATATATTGTAATTAAGTCGTTAACCCATACTTGAATCCAATAACGTAATTACGAAGCGTGATGTAATAATAGTCTACATAGCACAATGATCGAAACCAACCGTGGGAATTCATGGAATGTTTTGATAACATTGACCGCGCGGAGCGTACTCGGAACTTGAGAGGTAGAACTAAAGCTAGGGCAAATCGGAGTGGTAAAATATACTGAATAAAAAGAATTAGCAAGAAAAATTCGCATCATCGTGTAACATCGTCACAGACGCGCCTTTCCGCCTATAGATAGGTATGTGGCGCTTTTGGAAAATAATGCGAAAAATGCCATGATCGGCCGCTGCGTTTTTTCCGCTCAGATTTATCCCTAGCCAAATACGGATTGTATTCTTCTTATAGTCTGCAGATACGTATTTTTGCGTGATACACGAACGCGTAAAGACTGCGTGCAGAAGGCCGAGGCCGAGAGAAATCGATTCTAATATCACAATGGTCCATTGGGGTCAGATAAAATGCAAAATATTAAAAATACCCATGTATTTTAATATAGTTTTATTGAGTACATCTCAACACAAATCAATATGTAAAAGTTCAAAAGCCAGAAAATAAAAATTGATTGACGACTAAATGGTTTTGATACTTGATTAAAAAAGTTCGATTACTCATTTCCTCAAAAGTTGTTATTTGTAATTCTACGAATCGCAACAGTCTACTGGACACGGGAATTCAATGTTTACCGCAAATAAAACAATAGCGTACGAAGTAGAACGTAACCAGTCACCTAGTGAACGTATTTTAGTTGCAAGTACCTTTTCCAATCGTGCAAGGTCAAAAAAACAAAGTTTCTAGTACTTAATTCTACTGTGACTTTGTGACCCACGAAGATCAGACGAAAGTCAAGTAGATAAATATTTGTCAAATTAATTAGAATTCGTTATGTAAACAACAGCTTGAGATCGTCTATTCACATTACATAATTCTTCAGAAACAAATAGTTAAAGTTTCTTCAGAAATTCAAAGCTTGTTTAACAACAGCAAAAATGTAAAAACAATCAGTTGAAGTTATTCGGTCATCTTATAGAGAGAACGTTCTACACTCACACAGTAAATCTCCAAGCCGTTCGCAATAACATCGACCGTACCAGTTCTGACCCTTTGAAAATGCTATAATTAATGGTTCAGTTACCAGACACGTCCATTTTGATTAGAAGTTACTAAGTTGTCAGCGTGGCTATTATCTAGCGAGTAGGCACTTTAGCGAGCCTGCATATCCAGTTTCTAAGTTAAAAATATACTCGCATCAAGATTTACTAAGCCAAGTAATCTAGCTAAGGCTAAAAGCTCCGGCAATGGATTTTCGATTGACGCTTATCTCGGTATACACCTAATTGGGGCTAAACTACCGTAGGAAAACACAAAATGGACATTCATTAAGCAGCACTTGATTTATTGGTTCAATGTAAAAGTATAATTTCGTGCCTGAATTAATAAGTCATTTATAAATTTGGACTACATTGAAGTTAAATAAAATATTCAGAATTTCTGACCAGACCCACCTAGTAATCAACATTATTTAAGTAATATTGGGAAAACGATACATTGGTGCCGATTCCCTTGTTCACAAACTAAACTAAATTTACGTTCAGTGCATCTTTTTCTTTCTATTTCATTAAGAAAAGGACAGAAGATAAATTTTAGTTTAGTCCTGTCAAATTAATCAGCGCTTGACGTAAATTGACGTAATTTTAGTAGGCAAGTTTTTAATCACGTCTAAACTTGTATGGAGTAGTGACAGGCGCTGATTAATTTGACAGGACTAAACTAAAATTTATCTTCTGTCCTTTTCTTAATGAAATAGAAAGAAAAAGATGCACTGAACTTAAATTTAGTTTAGTTTGTGAACAAGGGAATCGGCACCATTATCTCTTTGTTAAAATGTTTTACGACAGAGAATTGCATGATACGGCTTAATAAAATGTGATTGAAAGTTAAATAGAAATGGAAGCAAAAGTGTAAGCGGACACGGGTCGTGACGATTAAATTACAAAAGAAAGTCTCTCGTTACACCTCATACAGACAGAAATAATCTAGTTGCAAGATTGGGTGCGTTCAATATTAAAAGCCGGTTTTAAATAAAATTGTGGCGTAGTCTCCAGCAGCGAAGTGCATTGGTAAAGCACTGACAGAATTATCGGAGCGTTCGCAGTGTGGGGAGGCGGTTATTTCTGTACATTTCGCGAGAACTGTCGTTAACATCCAAGATATTACGGCCGGCATAACTTGTGAAACATCGGCTATGCTGGCGACAACGGGCAACGCTCCAGATGGATCCTAAGCTAAGCTATGGTCGGGATTTACACCTTTGGACACGTTATATATAATGTAAAAAACACCAGAGGGGCAATTCCCGTAATTTTTAAGAGCGTTCGCATTCGCATCTGATTCGCAATCTGTCAAAAATACAATCTATTTACCAACCTTTTTTGACAAGTTCGACAGTTTGCGACGTGAATGTGAACGTTTTTAATGTACGAAAATTGGCCTTCTGATTTTCATTGAAAATCCAAAGTAAAATCCAAAAACAGCCGCACTTAAAATACAAAATGACATACACCAGTGTTGAGCACTTCAAAGCGCAGTTTAACTGCTTACTTTGAACGTTTAAATAGAAGCCATAAACATTTGATGACAAGCTATTGCTTTTTGTCCTTTTATCAAAAAATTACCCGACATCCTGCGATTTACAAGAAATTGAGAATGCATAAGGAAAGTAAACAGACAACTTTTTTTCAGATACGAGGCTTTTTATAGTAACACCGGTATATCTTACACAAACCGATCTTAAAACTCTTTGCCAAAAGTACAGATTTGCATCACCGATTATTTCGTCTTTATCGTCACATAAATCAAGGACAAGTTATTGCAATTACGACAGACTGGCAGGCTGTGCTGCACTGGAGGTAAGGTACATTACGAAACCTGCACGCAACGCTGTGCCAACAAAAACTTTCTGCCGAAAGCCGACCAACTGGTACTGTTCAATCTGAGAAATCATGTCCTTCTAGGGACAAGAGACATACAAGTACTTCTTGGGAACATTCGCGCGAGAAAGTATTGGGTACAATTGAAATATACGAATGGTAGCAATCATATAGGCAATATTTATATAGTCGTGTAACGTAAGGGGGAGGACGGCGACGCAAATGGAGCGTGCCTCGATGCTCGCTTCCACTCACATATAAACATGTGGAATGCAAAAAGACCACAAGAATCACGGAAGAATGCGTCGCCGCTCTGATGACGCCTCTAAGTAGATACCAGAACAAACTAAATTTAAATTCACTCATACACAAGTACGCATTCACACTTGGCATTTTCACTTGGCTGATTTGAACTCTGAACGTATTCCTTGAATTAATTCGAGGATTTCGGTTCGTTGATCTTTGGAGTTATTATTTATTTCTGTGCTGAATCCCTTCCCACAATTAAATACGGTATAGTTAAAGCGCGTGGTGATGTCATGGATTAATTAAAGGAATTTTATAATGTGTCAGCGACACCCGCGAGGGTTCGCTACATGTGAAAATGTAGCCACACGTTAATTGCAAACCACCGGTTTGATGCCATCGTGGGCAGACCAAAGCTGACTTTAACATCGTGGATGTTAGGACATACCGTTTTTTATGCCTTTTATAATGACTAAATAAAGATGAATAAAATAACTGAAGTAGAGTAAGGTGAAAAGGTTGGGTTGCCAAATTGTTACGTTCAGCTCAGTTTATCAAATGTGTTAATAACTGTCTCGTCGTTATTTCGAAGTATTTTATGACACAAAACAATGAAATAAAACTGTTTCTAGGGCGATCAGAAGCAACTGTTTAATTTTCACTTGCTTCAAAAACGGTGAAAGAAAACATCGTGAGGAAACCGGCATGCCTGACAGATATTTCTCGACGGTATGTGAAGCCAAGTCAGAAGCCCATGGGCAGGTTTAAAACTCTGACACCAGGTTAGTCACTAACCACACGAAAAGAAGAAGAAGCAATACAGCACCCTTACTGCGGACACACGATCAATCATACTCAGAATCATTTTGAAGGATATTGCTAAACCATTGCTTTATATGTTCGAAAAATTTGTCAGCTCAACAACGTAAATAACGCAATGAATGTCGTTGATCTGCCAAAAAGAAACGAGATTATGATTGATCGTGTGTTACGCAATTAGGGTGCATTTTTCGCACTGGAACAGTGCAGGTTTGGAAACTTCCCAACATATCGGTTTCAGAACCTAATTCTGCTATACCTATGTATTTTTTCCCTAAGTATTATTCCAAAATAAGTCAACATTTCCAAGAAAAGTACGTGCCTAAACATTAATGGACAACTTTTCCTGTAAAAGAAGTCAGTGTTGGTATTGTTTATATCCATGCAGCAATGACGTGTTAGAGTAAAAACTGTAACAATATGTTTGAACTGAACATACCATGATTGTGAATCATAGTGATTATAATGATTGATCTGATGTACTTCAGATTTAATGACCAATAAAAGCTTCGACTTCCTTAAATATAAACACGGAAGGTTAAATCTTCCATATATATTTAAGTTAATGTTGTTTTACTAGAATTCTTTGCAAATAAAACATTTTGTAGTCCAAATTCGTCTTGCTTATTTATTTCCTTCAAAAAAACACATGCAATTCATTTGCTGACCTAAAGTTACCAATGATTCACTAAAGCACGCGACTCTATTCGTTAACTCAGCCCAACTGAATGATGCATTGTTCTCGGTAAATTATTGAGGATAATAACACATGTGTTATTTTTAGCACCCTAAGAAATGGTCAGCGTCGAATTTGATTCACTGACGTAGAACTAGACAGTATAAAGAAACCAATATATCTAAAGATAGAAGGAATATATAGCTGGTATATAGTATACCCACTGAATTAACATACTTTGGAGATCCGAATGGAAAGTATAGTGAATACTGAAAATGACTCAGCGAGGGTTACGTGTCGGGTCAGGAGGATGGCGAATATGTGGGCGTGGAGCTAACTTGTAACAGAACCTGTTTGGGTCATGCAACTCATGCGCTTATATATAAATCCCCGAGCTTTTCTGCAATCGACTAAATGCAAGCATAAATGTGGAAACCGAGACCGGGAGGTGGCCTTCGGCTATTTATATCTGCTTAAACATTCCTTTTTCTCTAATAATAAAAACAAATCACACGTCAAACGCTAATAAAGCGGGCATACCACCAACAATGAGTGTAGACATTACCGTTATATTAAACTAGATAACAAGAACGGATAAGGGGATATTAAACGATAAATAGTAATTGGAAAATTACACGTTACCGCGTTCGCGCTGTCTATAAAACTTAATAAATAAAGTATCATCGCGGCAATTTCCTTGAGGGATAAGAAATCATTCAATGATTAAAGAAGATTCATATCAATATTGCTTGGTAGAGTACTTCGTGCTTGTATTGTAAACTAACGTAATGTAGTGGTGAGTGATGCCATCAATCATGTCCTAAAGCATATAGCGTTCATATAGAGATTAACCTACCACATACTGAGGTAGTTACAAAATTATTTAGAGTCTGAACTAGAGATAAATCGTCTACGCATAATTAGCAACATTATTTTCTTGTTCGACACATATCACCGGCGAGTTATCACCCATTCACAGCAACAAGCTCGCCAAAGATCGGATAATAATTAACGGCGAGCTGTCAAAGTGGAGTGCAGTAAGATATTCAGGCAGCCTACACGCCGGTTTTATCCCGCGATTGTCGCGTGGGAGGACAGCGTGAGTTATCCTGCAGACTCGCAGTAACTAGCCACACGATAACACTGCCGATACCACTCCTTAAACATATATACAAATTAATCTACTATTTAAAACCCCGCCTTTATTAACGTTCATAATGAAAGCCATTCTGTAGACTGTCAAAAATGTTCGAGTTGAATAAGTACACCGATCGTGGGCCGAATGTAGGAGTACAAAATTGATACTGAAATCAAGTTCCGTTTCGTTAAGCAGAGAGCGTTATTTAGTAGTCCATTGTTTTTCGAAAAAGCTTCATTGTTCTGTGTCGAAATAGCAATCAATTGAGATACAAGTTTCTGATTACATTGCATCGACGCCAGCTTATTGTAATTAATTTTAATTCTGTGAAACCTGGTCGAAGCGCGACGACGCGAAGTAACGCAGTCAACGAGCTACGAGGTGCAACAGACAAAACATTGATTTAGATATCTTCGCCAAGAGTTAATATGTCAATTAATTCAACAGGAACCGAGGTTTCTATATGGCTTTTATCTACTGGCGTTAAGTTAGCAATTTGATATCTACGACTTACGTTAATTCCATTAACAGCTCGACTAATCTCGTAAGAATATAAGTGCAGAAACGAGTAACCTTGAAATGAGGACAAGTACCACCACACCACACACAACACAGATAATCAATAACGAATATAATGTTGAATCATACATATAGAGAGGTTAACATTTCTAGGATTGGTATTCAGGGCGCATCTTACGACGTGTAAATACCAACACATTATTAAACTAAGTTCCAAATGCGCAACACATTCCGGCGTACATCCACTCCGGTCAACGACTTCGATGAAATCGGATGCAAGTGTTTCGCATCTTATTACAATAACATGTTACAGATACAAGACACTGAATGAAAGGAAAACGTAGGTCAATCGACTGTTTACACATGTTGTAAATCAACGAAATACATCAACTTCTAGAGTGGTTGTAGAAAGCTATAAGTAATTGAGGTATTGCAATCTTTAATGCATCACGTTTCTACTCGGACCTAGAGTTGGCGCATAGAGCAGAAAAGTAAGATTTGTTGCAAATGTATATAATTTTTACGTGGGTTTCATTGCAATTGAAATTGCGGTGGTGATGCGTTCTGCGACCACGTAGTAGAAAGTAAGAAATGGGGCGAGAGGGCAAATCGCAAACAAACCTGACGTCACTCGGCTGATTCATATAATGCTTGTAGAATTTCCAAACGCACGGAGTTATCCTCAGCCATTACGTACGGGTCAATAGAGTTGGAAGATACCCAAAGTCAACTAAATGTTAGAGCATAAGGGTACCAGTTTTTACAACACTCAAAAACGAGATCGTGACGGCATTTACTGCAGCGAGTGTAGGTCCTTTCACAGAGACCCGCGTGACATTTAAAGTTACCCGTGACATGATTCACGATTTCGTCTCTCAGTTACTAAATAGAACTTTCAATGCCTACGTTGGCATTTAGCTTTTGAGACTAGGCTAGGCTTTGTAAGCACCACTTGTTTCTTCAGCCTGATTTCTAACTGGACGACCATGGAAGAGGACATGTTCAGACATTTATAGGAAAGTAATGGTATTATTTCACCGTTTACAAATATTCGGTTGCGAATTTTCGCGTTTGTTCCACACACGGTCCATATGGATCACATCCACAAAAGAAACATTACTGTAATTGTTTTAATTTATTCTTGTTTAGCCTTGTATGACAAGAAATCATTATCTCTTATAAGAAAAACAGAAAATCTAGAGTTTTCACGGAATTAGCGGTTAGTCAGTCGTACCGATAATAAACTTTTTATATTACTTCTTACAATACTAACCGACCTCATTAGTTGATAGAAAAAGGTTTTCCTTTATCGGTTGATGTAGACGTGCAACACTGCATCGAAACGACAATCGGGGATTGACCTTCAATTGTTGCCAATAGATTTGGATAATCGTCCGTAGTGTCACCGGCGCCGGCTGCCGGTGGAAATTCCGGGTCGAACGTTCCAGACTGCCAAAGACACAATACGGAAGCACGTTGTGACAGAAGTCAAAAGGCTGGTCCTATTTTATAGCCTGGTAGAGAAAAATTTAGTTTTCAACGCATCAATTTGTAAATTTTGCCTTTAGTGAGTAAGTGACGATTGGCACGTAACGACTCTTGTAGACGGCGCGATGCTGGTCGCTCCGCGTGCTGTCGTAATTGCAGCCATTAAGATGAGTCACGCTTAGCGACGCGCCTGAGCTCCGCCTATTTTATCAAACGCGATTGTTAGATCGACGCCTCTCTGCACACTTCTTCCACTGTTCTTTGTAAAGTGTAATGGCTATTCATTAGATTTGAAAGAGATTGTAAATTGGTGCTTTGTTGGTAATGTGTTCTTAGGGTCTTGTCTTACAACAAACGTGTCTCGGGTTAGGTAGTTTTGACCTTGACAGGTGGTTGATAGCGGGCCAGTGGGCAGTGTGCAGAGTTGCTGCAGCCGCAGAGAAAGCGTCGGTCGTTGTCGTTTCCGCGCGAAGGCCTCCGGTAATGGCGAACCGAAGCCACGCTCCCCACGGATGACGTCAGCGCGACTAATTAGCAGGCAAGCGCACGCCACACGCTCATCCAGCAGTGCTTTGCGCAGCTCGCAGGAAATCGCCGCTTACATCATCTTGCTACGTGACCCGCCCGATACTCTATTGTCTATCTATTAGGTATACCTAAATAAGCAGTGCTATACTATATTGTTCCCTACAAGACAATTTTATTACTTACTTTTATTGTAAATCCAAATATTTTTTTGCTGAGTAACAGATGTGAACGAAATGTTCGGCTCAATTAATTGGAGGTTAGGTTTCTGGCTTCTTGTTGTGTTATGTTTTTACTGGTGGTAGCACACAAGCATGTTCCACATAACGCCTGTATTCCCCGAAGGGTTGGGCTGAGGTGTACCTTACCTCTAGTACACCCACATTTCGCCAGTTATTTTTGAGTCCCATGTAATAAGGGGCAAGCCTATTGCCATCAACTCAGACTCCGAAATGTTACTGAGAAATTCCAGATGAAATAACACTTTGCCCGACCCGGGAATCGAACCCAGAACCTCATGTAATAGTAGGCGCTAAACATATTTGTTCTGAATAAATAACATTAAATTGCATAGCAAAAAGAAGTCTGAAAACAAACGGCGTCCAGTCGTCGCGACGCTCGGCGCCTCGCGGTTCGACGCTTTCAGTGCAGCAACGCGTGGATGTGTAATTTATTATTTTAATCAAATTTAAGTTTTCGACGAATGGAACAGCGTTTGGTGGAAAAGCGTTCATCATAGTCCAAAAGCTTATAAAGGACATTCTGTACATAGCTTTCCAAAGAGGACAGAAAAGCTCTCGAGAGTCTAGCTGCCGTCTCAACTCTCAAGCGTGCGTGATAAGTGAAGACTGCGGTAAATACATACAAAAGCACGTTTACCTTTTGTATTTACCACAGTCTTCAGCCAATAACAAGACACGACAGAACAACAACGCCTTTTGACAGTAAACCTGAGATATAGTAACACACTACATTTCGATATCAATTTGTCAACGAGTGCCAATCTCGGTCCTACGCCACAAATTGGCTTTAGTGGACACACGTAGACTTTGTGGGCGTTCTGTGTTCCGTCAAGGGGAAGCTGAGGCATCAATCACCCTCGACTCTTTTGAAGTGCGCCCCACGCCCGAATCATTATTGACCAACGTAGCAACTATCAATCTTGTCACTTCTCCTCTTTCTAATAACATCTCGAGTGACAGACAAAATGAAATCAGGCTCCTAAACTGTTTCGGGGAAACGTATATTAGAAAGCAATGTTTACTTCTAACTACTGACAGGACCTTTACATTTCCTAAAACATCTTGTAGATACTGACATTTCCTATGAGAGGAGAGGTGCAAAGCGGCGATAAAAGGGCGTGAAGGAACTCCACTAAATATGGCGCGTTTATAAATAGCTCGTGACGAGCACCAGAATGGAGATTTTGAGCGAAATAAGCCGGCAGGCGTACAGTGCGAGAGAAACAAAATAAAATATCGCGTGACATATGACAGCGCACTAATTTAAGTTCCCGACCGGCGGAGGGCCAGTAAATCAAGCCGCTCCCGTGCACGAAATGTAAATATGGGTATGAGCGAGCACGCCCCACATGCAACAACACCTCGGATCGCGTTAATAAACCTGACACATGAATATTAATATTCACAATTTTGCCGTCACGTATACTGTTATTAAGACAAAACGACAAAACTTAGGCACAAGATCATAGCGGTACAGAATTCGTGGAGAATATATACCAGGTGCGCTCTATTTACAGCTGCATTATTTTGTACAAGTTTTCTTACTATCCACTGTAAATCGCAGACACCGGATAAGGAGTTTCAAAATAGCCCAGGGCTAAAAGGTAATCCTTACAGCTTTTCTAACACGTGTCTTTACATAATTTACAGATTGCGGAAATCTGTTTGAAATGAAGCTGTTAAGATTTTATGTTATAACAATTAATTGCAACATATTGTTTTATCTATCGCTTCTATTTCTTCCGGAATCGAAGTAACGTGTTCTTCACATGTACGGATTACATAATTATTACGGAACAGTACGGACTACGGATAAATAAAGCGTGGCATAGAAGGGCGGTGAGTTGTAGCATGCTACGGAGCCACGGCCCACGAGCCACGTGTGGAACTCACGACTATTTTTAAGGAATGTTAACACTTTTGTATAACTATAGATTACTGAACGCCTTAAATCGGAAACAGTTTTACTTTCCCAAGGCACGCTATTGTGTTGACTCTACTGTGAGCTCCGTGAAAAAAAACAAGCGCGGCGTTAATGGTGTTCTTAAAATATGGTGTTTTGATACCAGTTGATGGCAGTTCTGGATTTTTTGTTGTTATGTCTTCCATGTTTGTTTATTTAAGTCCAGTAATGATTATCGTGCGAAGGAAAAACTTAACCTAAGGGATCTCACGCACTAGACGGCCACGACTCCGGCCAATAGTGGCCGTCTAGTGGTACCTATTGTATGATCTGCGGCTATTTGGCCGTTGCGACCAAGTACGCGATTCGTATCGGTTTCTATAGTTTGCCTGGTCGTTACGACCACTAGTCGTGGTCGTGGTCGTGGCCGTCTATTCCGCGAGATCCCGTACTCGATTTATTTATTTCAGACATAATTCTAGTCCATGTTTCTGTGTTGTACACTCATACATTTAATAATAAAAAGTCAAAATATTAAAATAAAATTTTTAAGTTTGTTAACTTTTCGTTTTATTTCTATTCCATCATTTCAATAATGCAAATGAAATCATTTCATTTCATGATGTTCAAACCGCTAAGCACGTCGGTATGATTGTATGGTATAAAATTTTGGTAATTTGCATAAAATTATTCTTAATTACAAGATCACGTTTTAGCATGTCCATGTGTAGTAAATCCGCAAAAAAAGAATGTACAAATAGAGTTAATTTATATCGTGGTAGTCTGGAGTCGCAGTTACGAGCACGACTCGCCTATACGGCTACACCAGACACCATTACTCACACACGTAGTCTGATCGCGACCGGGATAAAGCAAACTACTCTCTAGAATATAAATAACATCGCCGACAGTTATTAGAAAACGAATTAATAAAAGTAAAGATAAACACTACCTATTGGAAGCAGAGAATCAAAGTGCAGTGTGTACAAATAAAAGTCACATAATTACTTCGGAATTTTTTTTACTCCTTCTTAATGAATTTTGAGTGCAAATGCCGCAATTACACTAGTCTCTTTGAGTATTATAAGTACGTAATAGTAGTAGTTATGCAGGTAGTTGTCGGCAGCAATTAAAACTGTGATCCACTTCAGTACACTAATGAGCGGCCCAGTCAGCCTCCCCTCGCGATGTCGAAGCTGACTCGACTCCGTTTGTTAGCTATAAAGCCAATTAATGTAAACGTTAACACCGCCAGCTGCTTTCCACTACGAATAGATGCTAGAAAGCTTGTCATTTTGTTTATTGTTTATCGATGACTAAGACATAGAGGAAAGCCACACTCGCGTGCCAGCCCACTCCGACGTGTGCTGTTGACTCGAGTAAGGTGATCCTATTGACTATAATATAAGAATATTTTCACAGCGCACAACCTAAGTATTTGTCTGACAAACACTTCAGTAGCCGCTGTTTATTATCTTATTTGCTTGTTTCTGTGACTAGAGTCGAATTAAGTGCAGCTCTACATGGAGCTCATAATCGATATAAATAGTAGTTCACGCCGGGGGACATTTCTTCACGTAGCAAGTCTATTGCCTGCCTTCATTCAGAGAACGGTGGGTACGTGCATGCAATCTACAATGCACCTATGCCCCATGGCCAGTCTACTACTCTAATGACGTAATAAATTCGATAGATAAGTTAAGGATGATTTCTACCAAACGACTCGTACCGCATCGGATCGGAACGGATTTTACAATCTTTAAACGATATTAAATCATGTACACAGTATTTAAAGTTTATATTACCAAGCCGCGCACAGCAGTTTCACCGCGGGCGTCTTCCGCGACACGCGATCGTAGCCAAAAGTATGCTGCGACGCGCGATCGGCTCCGTTCACCTGTCGTCGTATCCGATCGGATCCTTTCGGCTGTTTTATGATTATTTTCTTCTTCTTCTAATGCAATAGCCAACAATACTACGTCAACTGCAACCGTTTTCAAAAAATTTAACACGTTAACACGGTAAGTAGGAATAAGATTATTTGACTAGGTGCAGAAACGGATACGTTTCGCATCGGATCGTATGCGTCGACATCCTACCGGACGCGATCGACTGTCGTCGCATCTGTTCGTATCCTTTCCGATCCGATGCGATGCGAGCCGTTTGGTGGAAATCATCCTTAATACTGCCTCTAAATAAACAAAACACTGTGTCACATTGTGAGGAAAAATAAGAGCTATTTCTGGCAAAGCTTTTATGTTTGCAACAACTGACGTAAATACAACATCCCGCCTACGCAATGAAGCAAACAATAATTTTCAAGGACATTGTAATGTAAGTAACGATTACTTTTTTGATAACATTTTTGTTTTTATACTCTTCCATCGAAACCCAATTATAACGAAGCTGCTGAAGCTGAGGTTGATAACGTAAGAAAATTAAGATACAACTTCAAATTTACGGCCACTTGATAATTTTCCAAGACATTCGAAGAGATCTTATCATTTTCATAGCAGTTTCTGAGTAACATACGAGAAAGTTAGTTACGAAGAACTATGTACGGTGAAATGACAAAAACGAAAGCATCTAATTATACTACATACTCTCTATTATGTATAATCTTAAAGAGTATGCATAAAGGTGGTAGAAATTAGTATGATGGGTGGAGATCACTTTGCGTGACGCTTGATACAGAACATTGTAAAAGCGGTAAAAGTGCGCGCCATATTGCAGTTTATATCATATTTACATAAAGACTAAATTACTGTACAATCGTTTATTATACACCGCTGTACCAACTTGGATGTTAACTAACACACGTGAATAAGAAATTAAGATCAGCGCGATAGTTAGATGCTATTAAACAATACATCGAAATATCCAATCAATTATAATTACTCTGGTGTTTTTAATTATAACAAGCTTAGCATAATGGATATTAAAAGCTAAGCAAGAAATGAGCAAGAAGTCTCGGCGTAGTGATGTGGCTTTCTAGAGTCAGTTTTACACACTCAGGGAGGTGTTAAAAGTATTCATTGCAATCTCTTTCGCGGCGCAAGGGAAGAAGGAATAGCATTTTCGCACTTATTAACGACAATAGAACTCCCACGAGAAATTCCCGGATTCAGGTGGGGTGGCAAAACGCAGGGGTCGTGCGATATTACACCACCATTACAAAAACGTGTATTCTAGGTAATTCCATAAACTGCAGTAAAAATCGATAGCGGTGATAACTGTTCCCCGTATTACGGGTATCAGTTGCAATGAAGTGTTTGATATCGTAGGCAATTGCTTGATAACGGTAAGAGTCATTGCTGAAATTAATCCGCTATGAAAATTGTAGTAAAGTCGTATTTTTGAAGTGAAAACTTCTCTAGGCGCCTTGGGCATTTTTGAGATGGGAAAAAACAAATGAACTCTCGACGCCGTTACCGACACCTCATTAAAAGTATCTCCTACACAATAAAATTGTCCGAGGTTTTCACTTCTGTCGGCACTCCCGAAGTGCCACTGTTTATTTTTTCGTAATTTTAGGAAATCTACTAATACTACGTCTTCAGGAAGCAAGAGGCATCTCTGAAGTTAGAGATAAAGTCATAGTCATGTCATAGTCTGCGAAGTAAATTCATTGCATAGTGGAAATAATCGCACTGCCATAATTTGCTTAAACTTGCAACAGTCTGGTGTCATTTAGTTTATGTACAAAGTACAAACTTTAATGTTCGTAAAAATAAACATGAACCGCTACTTTGAAAAGCCGGTAACATGATGTGCAATTCAGATACTCGCTGCAATAAGTGCCTCGGCGAATAAAGAGGCGAGCTTTTTATAAAGCCAGGCTAAAATAAAATTGAGAATATTTTCAGTGCAGGTTGCCCGAGGTCGGCACTACGTCCAGGTCGTATAATGCAATAAGTTATTCATGATTGTGGGTAGTGAAGTACACTATGTACTATGTGGGCGCGGTGCGCGGCGCGCTCGAGGGTTGAAGCGGGTCAACGGCCGCGGCGAGACGTGACGTCACCCGCCCTACAGCTGTCTATGACGTCACCTCACCGCCCTGCGCGCAGTCACAACAAACCAAAGCGTGTTCTAGTCCCTAAACTTATGATCCAATCTCGCATCGGCTAACAATGTGGTTACCACATGTCCTCGTGTATGATATTAAAATTCGATATCGTGTGGTTACTTAGGTCTCATGACGTAAACGAACACTTGTGTCTTGATGAGAACTTTATTAGAATCAATTTGGGCAGCTGATGAAACAAATATATTTTATGTACCTTAGTAGCTTGGTTTTGGCACTTCGATGTGTTTACCAAATGTTTTTTGACAGTAAGTAATCCTACACATTGTTTATTTCATTGCAACTGTAAACTTACAAATTTATAATTTCAGAGTCAATTTGAATAACCTAGACCTGTTCAAACAACCTAGCTTTGCAGAACTTTATGTTTCAGTGTCATTCATTTACCAAAGTAAAACGCAGTACAATACTTAAACACTGTAAGTGATTAATTGACCGCATTGGCAAGACGAAACGCATTAAATGGAGATCAACAGCCATAGAAAGTACCGTAGCGGTGCCTAGCGGGATTGCCGTGATTTCTCATCATAACTGGCGAGAGCCGTCTCACCCGCGCCCGGTAACACCGAATTGTGCTCTCGAATGGAGAATATTTCACGTGCAACTGTATTTAATGACGGTACGAATACGAACGGTAATAGTCTGGGAATCCGGCCCACAAACAAAGTATTTAACATGCAGATACTAGATAGCCTAAACAATGACGGTACAGGCCAACAGCACTAGTATGCAAATGGTACTGAACAATGTTTAGACATTGCAAAAACCCTCTCACTCGGTGTGTCGTTCACATGATCGCACTCTAGTTTCCCAGAGATCCCTATTAAAGATTTGAATCAGCTCAGTTCTCGCCACTGTATGATTCATGGCTGCTGTTTTTGTAATAGCGCCGAATACCTACTGTGAACGATGAGCCATCTTGAGTACCATATTGCGCGGCTGTGCCCCACAAAAAAGTATACACAAAAGGAATAATAAACTCTCATCTGACAGATTCAGGTTGTATCATTTTATTTTGCATTTAAATCTGTCACAGTGACACTGATTTTGTTTATATGTATGCAATTTATACGGCTTTGTGTCGAAATCTATCGATGTATTTTGAGTAGTTTCGGCCAAAGTTTTATGTAGACTATAGAGATTGCCATGGCCTAATACGAGATGATTGAAGTGAGTGTAAAGCGCTAGGTAGGTATAGACACGTTTCGGAGTGCACCGGGAGGCATTAGCGCCGATCGATCAGGTGGTCTGCATTACGACAGCTCTATAGGACATACATCTGTCTCGTGCAGTCTGGCCGGATTGCACCAACACCGATATATCGCTAGAAAGCCACATGCCACCAGAAATGGTCCAACTCATTGCAACATAACAATATAAGTACTGGCTTTTTAATTTTCTCCTGAAAAGATGTGCTTAGATTCTAAGAAGATTAAGTGCTAAGACGCCAAATATTGTTTTCTATAGCGTCAATTGTCATGAACTATCTTACTAATACTTTGGCATTTGCCCTATCTTGAAGATAAAATTATTTTTCATCAATTACTATGTACTTATCTGAATTGGCATTCTTCTAATAGATAACACTGGGTCGGGGTTACTTTTATTAATGATTCGAATGAATCATACGACATGTAGTAAATGAATGTTCTCAAAGAGGTGATAGGTAAGTGGAAGACGATATGGAGCGAATGTGGAGAGATGATACACGAGTGAAGCATGTAGATACATAATTTTAATATTTCGTTTACAATATGTAATCTAAGTTACATACAATACATCATGTACTTCAGAATCAGGTTGCATGTGCAAAGTTGTTACGTGTTGGTGAATTGTTGATGATCGTAACGGCTCCAATCCTTCCGCTAGCCGGCTATGCATGTTTACGACACCACTTTATAATTAGAATAGAAACTTTTGCTATGCAAAAACTGAAGCAGAATTCCAGATGAAGCGATTTTTGTCGCGCGACATTTTAAGTAGGTACACACACATAATTAAGCACGCGATTCGCAAACCGTTCGGTATAAGCGAATCTTATAAGATTTATGTGCGCTCAGAGAAAACTATTCTTGAAACTTTATTACTATACTGGTGAGTAACAGGGTTAGCAGCTGGGATTTTGGTAAAATAATGTACAATTGTACGGAATTAGAATCAGTTATTCATTGCGGAGCAGAACCACGCTGAACGAGCGCGAAATAGCATTAAGTCCGTCGTGCAATAATCCCATTTTCACGGTAGGTTCGTAGACCTCCGCGTGCGACGGCGTCCGGCACAGGCGGCGCTGCTGCGGCCGGCGCGGCCCGGACGACCGGCCATCGTGTCCGTGCTACTTGCTACCCATTTGGCGCTTGCGTGCTCGCGCCTCCGCCCAACGGGAATTGCATTAATTAATCTAATCGAAAACTAACCATTCACTGCGACCGTTTGTTATGGCACCGCTGTCTACCATCTTGCTCTTAGGGATTAGTTTAATTAATTAGTCATGCCACTCGTGCCGCTATGAGTAGACGCTGTCACGCAAAGCTTTAAATACCCACTCGATGCTTGACCATTCGTGATTTTAATTGAATTTTTCATACATAAGTGAAGGCGCGCACGCATATAAAATGAGATGTAGCTCTTTTTGTCTCCAAATCTGAAAAAAATTGTTTTCACAATTTTCTCATCATACATTCTCATAACAACATCTTATTCTCTCCATGACAGTAAACAATTTGTGTTTAGTACCTATAATAGATAAGTATTAGTTAATTTATTTCCAAAACTGAATATCTATTGTTTTTATCTTATGGTCCGCCAAATATCAGTCAAACATACTAAGGGTTAACCCTAACACTGCAAAGAATTGCTACAGTCAACATCACCAATCACTGAAAATATTAGTTGAAAAAAGCACCACAAAGAGGTTATGTGAAAAGCCGGCCGGCCGACGGCGCTAGATACCGGCGGCGGGGCGGGGGGCGGGCGGGGCGCGCGGGAGAGATCGCTGTCTAGTGGCTAGACTCACATGTGTCAGCACAAGGGTGCGAGCGCCGCTGGTCCTGGGCGGGCGGAGTCACTAAACTGAACGTCACGGGGGCTCGCAAAGCGTGCGGTATCGCGGTGGCCGTTCGCGCGGCCGGTGTCTCGGGGACTGGCGAGTGGTGCCGCGCGAGCCCGGTGCAGCGCCCCAGCGCACCCCGCCGCCCCCCCGACGCCCGCGCATTGCGCCCTCCAGATGCTACCGCCTGTCGCCGTTCACAGAAACCTCAAGAATCCACTTCTTGAAAATCCCATTTCTGGAGTGCTAGATTGCCAAAAAAAAAAAACAAGATTCTTTGGGAAAACCCCCAAAATTTTACAATTTTTGAACAGATTTTTTCGGTTAAAACTATCGCTTTCCGTGTAAGGTATACGATTCAGCAGTTTTCCGGACATACATTTTAAACTCAACTATGAGTATATCTCAAGTCTCATAAGTTGTGCGACGCTGATAGTATAGCTACATCGGCGCTGGAAGATGGCGACCATCAGCCGACGACCCCGGCGGCCACGCTCCGCCGCGTCTTGCGCCGCGCCGGCTCGCCGAAACTTCGCACTTCACTTTTCTACAAGGAACAGTTCAAAGGCGCAAGCCGTGAAATTACCGCAAAACTGACGTAACTACAGTCGTCAGTCATTTCACTCTACTAGAGACAATTGTACAAACAGAAATACAGAAACTCTGTTGCATTTTGATTACCAATTGAATCTAGTTAGAGTAAATCCAAAACAAATAACTAGAGGTGATTTACCAATATCGTCGTCACATCTATTTAGATCCAAATGGAGCAATACAATACCCGTTCAGTTAGTAACAGTTGTTACAAATACAGCAACATATTCACATGTCATCCTCATCAATATTGTAAAACCTTTTAAAAGAGTAACGGTGGAGTTTCTTGCCCATTCTTCTCCATACGAAAACTACCTTTTGGAAGGGGCGACTAGAATCAATTCTATTTTTTGTTTTTGACGTTCAAAAGTGCCTTTATGTGCCTAATTGAAGTAAATTATTTGACTTTGACTTTATCACATTTAAAAAATATAAACAATTGCAGCGAGCAGCGAGTCTATTTTCCTGGTGTTTTCAGTAAAAGTCTAACCTAACCAACCATATAGATAAAATTCGAATGATATTTTCTAAACCCAGAACGCTCTACAGATACTCGTACTTCGCAATTAAGAAAGTTGACGGACGTCACTTCTACCAGACCGAAAAGGTACTTTGTCCAAATCAAAGAAAGATCTTCCAAACTATTCCTGAAAGAACGACTTAACGAAACAGTTCGTGCAAAATATATATCATCATTTGTCATCGCAGCAGAAAGTGATGAATTCAAAATCAATTCAACTTTTCCTGCATCCGTAGCTCGACATGCGAAATCCAATCTTGATTAACATCTAACTACAAAATAGTTGCGAGTGAACAGGTGCCGTGTACAACTTGCATTAAATTACCTCGCAGTCTACTCTCATGGAACAATTAGCCTTTCTAAAGCCTTGCTTTCGCCAAATCCAAAAACATAAATGTAAGCAGTTTCTTGCACAAGCATAAAATTTTGTTTTGATATGGATGATTAAACGTAAGTAGGAGTTTGATTTCAAATCAATTAAAGTCTTGGAGCGTGCGAAATACGATTCATGTCCATTTGACAGTCGGTTATTGAACGATGGTGGATATTAAGTATTCGTGGATTAACCAATCTGGTAAACAATGGAGACATTACGAGTTGGCCGGATAAGGTGAAGTTTGGTCCACATCGGGTCGTGCTGAATTCCGAATGAGGCGGCGATGCTCGCGGCGCAGTCGGCTCCACGCCTCATAAATGTCTAGTTGGAAGTATTATAAAGTCGACATGAGTCATCCTTGCTTCAATCAAACAATATTTTGCACAATCCATCGATAGAATCGTAGAGCAACTTAGTTTCTTCCAGACCTTTGAATGCACTGCGCACAACCATCCCAGGAAACATATGATTCCAAATCAATGAGTTATTGTCAATTAATTCGAAGTAAAATATCAAATTGGACTGAAAGCTATTCAATCAATAGTACTTGTCTATATGATAACATTTCTGTACAGTTAGTTGGGCGGATGTCACGGCGTCTTTATTTAGTGGCGATAGCCTCTGTCGCCAATTATGGGACATTACTCAGGCGTGTGTAATTTATTAATAAGTGTAAGTATTAACGAACATCGACAGCATACGATAAGCTAGTTTTAACTAATATTATAAGTTCCATAGGCCGTCAGTCTCCTGAACGATGACTTTTACATCTGTAATAATTTGGAGGCCGATCGTACTAAAATTGTGCGGTCATTCAACTGGCGTTTGCAAAAACAACAGTCTATTGTGGAAGTGCGTCGCACGAACCGTATCGTGGTGCCCAGCGCACACATGGTAAAGCTGCCCAAAAATGAACTCGAATAGAAATTAAACGTTCCATCTCGGGCTAACATTTCCCAGCTTGACCGCACTGACCGTATTTTCCAGAGTTTCACAAGGTGGATTCCTGTGGAATTCAAGAGGATTTCGTTCCAAATTCAACAAACCGCAAATGGCTTTCACCGGTGGATCGGTTGTCTGACCACTGGCCTGGCAGCACAATGGCGAAGAGCAAACATGGATCAAACCGAACAGAGCTCGACAAACACAGACTGTTTAGCAAACTAGTACCATTCCATGCAAATTTTTATTCGACAAAAAACCTGCTTTGCGATTTCGAAAATGAAAAAGCCCACCATATATGGCGGTAGATTTTAATTTATAGCAGCTTATCCTGTGAATGGAGCGACAATATAAGGCGCATGACTTGCAGTGCAAAATCATTTTTGTGTTTACTTTTGACGTTCAGCCACGGGAGGCATGATATGTGTTCCGCTTGACAGATTTCGCTGAGAAAATAAAACGTATTTTAGTAATCAACGTGCAAATTGAACCCATGTGGGGGCAATAAAAATTTGTTTCTGGCCCCTATAAAAGGATTTCTGGTCACTAAAACGTCTGAGCGCATAAACTATAATAGACATAAATGTGCTAAAAGGGGCATATTTTCCACGCAATGTGTAGCTGCTGTATCGAAAGAGCTGGAAGTCATGGGGGAACCCTTTGCCCAGCAGTGACAGTAACCAGTAACGAGTCTGGCAACACAAAGCACAGAGTTGGTCCGTAAAGCGTCTCATATCTCACTGAAATTCTTATAAAACATTTTTGAATGAGTCTCCTGTTTACAGGCTGATATCATTCGTCTGTATGCCATCTACATAGCATAGCTTAGAGATGAAGAAAGGACACTCAAGAAACCCTAGTTGAATTTTTAACACAAAATGATTTGTTTTACCAATAGTAGATATTAAAAAAAACTCATGTATTAGGTTTGTTATTAAGACACATTCGAGTTAAAATATTTATCTTTTTCCGTTACCCAATTTACTTCATTACTACAGCACATAAAATTAATTGAAAATAATTAAGCACAGTAAAATGACGTAAGTGAACGAATGCAGCCGAGCTATGCTGGGAGTGGGCGCGATGCATTCTGCAGCATTGTTCATGTGTGAACTCAATTAGATAGTTTCGCTCTTCGTGACAGACTTACATGCCGACCACGACGATAGTAAGACTAATTGGTGGAGAAGAAACCTCATGATACTGTAGTGGAAACTGGTAAGCCGGACTGCGCAGACGCCTCCGTAACCACGCCCACTTTCTCCCATGCAACATGTAAACTGAGCTTACATTACGTTTCAACACATTACATGTCGTTAACCTCTATACAAATCAGTGTTTACATTACTAACGTACCTCTACTTAAAACATCAACTGAGTGCTAATCAACACTTCACAGAGCTGCATGTATACTGCAGATAATAAATAGGTATTCGTCGTTAGGCACCATAAAATATAATTTAAGCTCCTACGATATAGTGGTTTCCAGTTGTAATATTGTAGAATACTTGTCTAATGTTTTACCATCTGAAGCTAGTAAAACGTTGTCGTCATTGTCACTAACTCATTCAATGACTGTTATAATAATAACTGATGATGGTTCTACAAGGCTGTGATAAAGAGAATTCAAAAATAAATAAAGGATATGAAAGGAGAACACATGGCATTAGGGTCAACCCACCTGACAGCAGTGCAGGCAAGCCCGAAGGGACTCGGTCGGGTAAAACGATCGTATAACCGGAGTAGACAGGTCGTGGCCCGGCCCGTATCTGATCCGCAATTCCATTACATAATTTATGGAGGGATTCGGTGTCCTCTTGGCCACCAGCAAATGTATACGTTACCACAGTACTGTTTTCATACCAAAATTTGTTCCTGACAAAACGGTATATCTCGGAATAATTCATGATCTATCCGTGCGAAATGAACTGCTAAAAAACTATAAATAAGAAATTCGCAGACAAATTATAGGAAAACACAAACTAAAAACAACTGAAATAGCTCTACTATTTATAAATAAACCTCAAAACAAACTCCACATGTATAAATGTTGACACAACGTTGGTAAGGTCAACGGCTGACACGTCGCGCATAAAGTGGTTGTAACATATGATCACAAGCGCCTATCATAATGTGCAATCTTGTTGCCACTGATATCGTTAGTGATATGAAACAGCGAGCGACTATGCCACCCACGTGGCCCGGAACTCCGGAATGAGACGCCTCTACATTTGGCCGCGATCCAACAGACAATTTACGACGAAGAAAAATTAAAATGTGCAATGTTTTCATATAACGCGTCATCGACGACTCTGTACTTGTACACACGGCTACAGATCAAGCTATACATTTCATCAAACTGGAAATGTGTAGCCGTGTGTACGTTGATCGAAGGTACGTAGTCATCGTGATGATTCTACACTTTTATTTAAATTTTGAATACGACTTAAGCTGGCGGATTCACATAGCCCGCATAAATTGCGCCTCTGTAATCCGCCGTTATTCGATTGAAAGGATTACGGTGTTCTTTATCAGCCCTCGGAAGGGGAACGGTTGTAATGACAAAGAGAGACAAATTGAGGAAGTCAGTCCTCGCCGCTTTTCACAAGGAATTCATGTTTTAATTTTAACTGGAACTGTGCTATTTTAAACTGCTGTCGGATTAATAGGTCAGCAACATTATACAATGGGATCGAAAAAGAGCATAAAGCGTTCGTAATGGGAATTGTAACAGGAAAAACCACAGCAAACAAAAATAACTACATGAAGGAAAAATATTTATGATCATCGGATTTGTATTGATAAAGTTTTCTATTGTCATTATTCCGATGGATAAATAAATATACAAATAGAGAAGCTAACAAATCGCCCCAACTTTCCCCGCTTTGTGTAATAGATACAAAAGTATGGTATTAAAACTTTATCAAGAGCCTCTTAAGAGCGTTTATTCTGAAAGTGGGCAACGTCGCAAATAGATGTCAAATATTTCGCTGTTTTGATTAATTTGGCAAACAGTAGTTTGGAAATAAGAAATGTAGCTAACTACCGAACTAGAATATCAATAATGAATTGCAATAGTAACACTGAATTTGATGTTGTAACCGTTTTAGGTGTAAAAAGGCATTTGGAAAGTTTCCAAATACTTTTTTTTACATCTAAAACTAAATTTTCGGTGTTACGATATTAATTATTACATTTCATAATCAATATTTTAGTTCCCTAGCCAGATTTTTTTATTCCATACAGTAATATTGCGAAATTAATATTTGACGGCTATTTACGACGTTGCCAACTTTCAAGATAAACACCCTTAATGTATTCTAAATACATTTGTAATTCTAAGATCCCAAGTGTAGTGTGTAATACCGCGGCGCGGTGAGGACTAGGGGTTGCATTGCACAATAAAAATGCGGATGTCAAAGAGACGGGCGGGTGTAACGAGTGAGCCCTCCTCGTGAACAAACTCTGCACTTTTATTGCGGACTCACCCCTCGTACAGCGAGACCACTCGACTGCGAAATACATAATCATTACAGATAAAGGATCCCTTCGACAATATTGTGGCAAGTGCACTGAATTATTAAAATTTTGTTTTAATATGGTGATGAATTGCGTCGGGTTACATTTACTTAGGAGTTTAAAACCATGAAATCATACATGAATTATGTTAAGCTGTCTTCAACTCCGAATCTTTTGCTGAAAACCATTGTGCGTCAGGAAAGCCCATGCTTTGAAGAGTGTATAGACATGCCTAATTGTGTACTAACCAAATTATTAAAATTCTCTATTTACTTAGTTTTAGGCATTGCTTTCTACAAACATTTATGCCTTCTTGATCTGCGCCTGCCCAAACTACTTTCTATGAACTGTCGGAGCTAGAGTTTATCCAGTGTTTCTCTTATCTATTCTTAGATTCGAATACTAAAAATAACCGAGTGGTAGGTGTGATGATGAGCAGGCCATTAGTTAAGCGAGGCATGCGCCGGTCACCGTCCGTCGTGTTTACAATGCAAAACATCGAGCGTCGCCTGCGCACCTCGCTCGCGCAAGGCATCCAATCGGCCGACATGTCATGTGGAGCGAAACTACCCACTATACTTTCGTAGGGAACAAACGAACAAATCATATACACTTTCGACTGGTACTAAGAAAGTATAATGAAGAGCGTTTAATTAAGTAATTAACTGAAGGGCTTTCTATTATTCATAGCATCAAAATGGCATGATTACAATTTTCATTTATGTAATTCGTAGACTTTATTACTTTGAGATTGCGCAAAGCTTCAGCGTCAATCGTATGCATAAGCAATTTTTTATTATTTTTTATAAGATACGGGTATAGAATACACAAACAAGAGTTTTTATTTTTAGTTTCTTTTGTTCATATAATAAATTTTGGTTTGACTACAATTACGTTTCTCATCAGTTTGTAAATATCTAAGTTGTAATCTGTGAAAAATGTAGTATATTTTTTAAGTTTATTGTTAAGTTATTTCTGTTTATTTTTAATAAACTACTGTTTACTTTCAATTACAAAAAAAAAACTGGCTCTCCGGGAGTGCCGACACAAGTGAAAACTTGAAAAAAAAATCTGCACCGCGGTAATCAACGCGTTGATGTCTTTTACTCCACGCACCGCGGTAATCAACGCGTTGATGTCTTTTACCCCACGGTGTCGGTAAATTCCGTTACAGTGTCGCGAAATCAATGGTTTAGTCCCATCTCAATAATGCCCAACGCGCCTTAAGAAGTTTTCACTTCAAAAACTTAAAATAAGTTGCTTGATCTTTTTGCGAATGAAAATTTTCAGTGGATGCTTTTGTAGATTTAGTAAAATGTTCCATTTAACAGTGCATTTTACTGAGGATATAGAAAAGGGTCATTCTTATCTACAATCTCTAGCCATAAATGCTAATGAGCTCGCTATAGTCCACGGCTTGTTTAACAACTAGGGCTCACTCTCATTAATCAATACACATTCTCTTTTAAACGCTGCGTTTATTTAGCATTTTCTTTTGGTAATTCCGAACAATTTTATCCGCTAGTATGTCAGAGAGCTACAGTAATTGTCTAAGAGCACAATTATGTTTATTAAGTGTATTTAGGCCGGTAGTTCCTGTAATAACCTTAACGATACATCGTCTCTTATAATATAACATGTAAGTAAGTACGTGTGAATGACCCATCAACGACTTGAGCCGTAAAACGGTAGGTAATGGTGGTAAAACGGGAAGAGCTTTAGCGTTTGGTAGAGTGGTGATAATTGATAATGGTACAGAGGTGCTCAATAGGATACGTCACCTTTAATTAATGTTATATAAAAATTGTTTAAATTTTTATAATTTAACATACAATCTTTACTTTTTGTTGACACGGTAATTTTTTTTGCATAAATAGTAAAGTAAATGCCACCTTGTTAAAAATTTTACATTGCAAAAAGTCTTACGATGATGCAAAAAAGTATCATTCAAATTAAGGAAATATTATAAGTTCGTGTAATCCACGAAGACGCGCCCCACTCCGCGATTACTGTACTGTAAGCAGAACTCTAGTACGGCGCGGAGCGGAGTGGGGCGCGTCTTCGTGGATTGCACGGACTAATACTATTTCCTTAATTTGAATGATACCATAATTTATAGCAGACAAATTATTTACTTACTTTTGTTAGAATCTTAGATAACACTTATAATAGTATAGGCACTTGAGCGAGATCCCTGAGGTAAAGCTTTATTCCTAGTTCAGGTAGAAAATATACCTTAATCTCTAGTTTAAGGCCCTATTTTGTAAATATTTATGTAAATCAATTATTTCTATAAACTATATTCCGTATTTTGCTTTAGGCTTTTACAGGCGTTAATAAAATCACACTTTCCTCTTTGAAGTGTAAAACAGATCTATTGTTAGTGGTGAAGCACCAATTTAAACCTTATTAGGCGGCGAGATAGGGTCCAATATGAATCCTGATACAATCAGCTGAGTGACAGATTGCCTCTGGCATATTTACAAAGCGACCCCTTCCCTCAATCTGCTACTATAAAATTACGATTTGCGTCCGCATGAGATGATTAGCAGCTGATTCGTTGTCCCTTTCTAAAATTCTGGTGATACCAAAACTGACTTTCAACACGACTTTTTTGCTCGTTCGCTGTCAAATAGATCGTTTATATGGTTTTTGGGTCTTTTAATAAACACCTCTTTGTCATAGGAGTCACAGACAGTCCGCTGTGCAGAGCCTGCATGGAGGACGACGAGACAGCAGCTCATGTGCTATTAAACTGCCCGGTGGTCGCCACATACAGGGCCAAGTACTTCGGTAACCCAGGTACCCTACGTGAGATTGTCAGTGACACCAAGGTGTTGCTGGTCTTCTTTGAGGAGCTGGGGTGGATCGAATAATCGATTTTCCCACCCGTACACAAAATACGCGCTTTGACGTGGAGTTGCGGATACCAGCCCGTATTACCTATTACCTATGGTGTACACGCGCATGGCGAGCCGGGGCCGCGGAAAAAAACGAACCTCCGCGCCCGCCGCCATTAAGTGTTTTGTCTATGCCGCCGTCATTCAGAAAAGGGACAATGACAGCAAGGACGGGGTGCGCGTGTCTTTATTAAAATAAAATTGTATCACTCTAAATAAATTGTTTAAAATTATATTTTCGTCCATTTTTAATAATCTCCCAACATATGGTTTTTGAGACCGTGTCTTACTCGACCAAAACCTGTTAAATAGCTTGTATTATCCAATGATTTAAAAAAAAGAGAGGTATACATAAATCAATATCAAACCAACCCAACATTTAAGTTTCAGTGCAGCACTAAAACACGCTGTAACATTATCATATTTAAAAAAATACGTCCGTATCGTATCATATTCCTAACAAGATAATGAATGAAAGTTGGCAGATAACGAAGATTTGTCCCACAGTGTCAAGGTCACCGCGTGTTGGACTGTGCTGCCAACTAATACACAAAACACTGCGTCCACGCATTCGTGATTTACAAGAACAAATAACATTGTTTAATTTAGACATTCAACACATTTTCAACATTCTTTGAGTCGCGGACGTGGTTGAGAGGGAATAAAAGTAAATAATGAGACAGCAAGACAAGTGTTCTTGGTCATATTTTGTCTGTAATACCTTCAAGGAATAGTCTTCTAAACCTGACTGTACATAGTGAACGAAATTATGCAACTAGAATAGTATAGATTAATTGAATCCATTAGCAACACAAAACGTGATAACATTTCAACAATTTTCTGAGTTATTCAATTAGTTTACAGCACAACTAAAGCTAGGAGTGCACTGGTGCGTGCTTGTCCACCCAGCGTATCAATCGTTTATCGCTCTATCAACATCTACACACAATGTTATCGCGCAGGCATCGCGACAACCAGACCGCGGGCCGACAACACAACCACACACAATTTGCACCCAATTTAAGATGCATTGTCAACACAGCTATTCAAACAACAATTTGACAACACATTTAAGCGTCATATGATAAGGTCATAACTTCATAAAGCTCCGCTAATAGCTAATGTCAACATAAATTCTCTTACATGACAGGCGACTATTAAGTTTCCATGCGAATAGTATTGCAAGCGGAGAAAGTGTTACGAGAGGACTTACATCTGACCAATGACACAAAAAGCCTACTTCAATGGACATAAGGGTCAAATGTAAGCCTTGAAGTTTTGCAATAAGAGCTATATTAAAATGACCATAATAGCGAGGGTCTTAATCCAAAGCCCCGGGGTGTATTAGTGACGAGTGGCCTCCCCTATTTGAATACGCCGCTCGCGACAGTTTAAACATTTAAATCGCTTAATCCAATGAGACAGGTCTGGCTGTCCATCGAAGCGTAAAACTGAAAGGACACGAACAGATTTGATACAAGCATAATCAATGGTATGCCAGCGAACTAGAATTTGCAGGAATGAGATCATAGATTTCTGCACTGGAAAGTTAATTACAACGATAATAGATTGCATATTATAGTGAACTATTTCCTGTTCGATTTTATGTTCTCTTATAATTTTAAAGCAATTGGAAACTGCTATATTTACATGCATTTAGAAAAGTAATAATTAGAAAGGCTTCATATCGGTGTCGGAGGAAGGCGGGGGCGCGGCAGGACAGGGCTGCAACAGGGGGCAAAACAAAGTATCCAATTTCTCCACTTCCCCACTTCCGACGCAATTACGACACAATATTGTGGGGCTGTGGCGGCGCGGCCTGACCGCAGCCCGACTGAAATCTAGGCACCGCAGCAATCTCGTTACGGAACATAAAATACACTCTTATTGTTCGACCGGTTTTTTCGCAAGACCTATTCAAACAAAGAAACCTGTGAGTACCTAAGTACCGGGTCTACAGGTGTTTGCTTTCCGTTTGAATACACCTGAACCGTATTGACTCTAAACATTAATCTTCATAATTTGACAACGAAAAAGGAAGAAGAAGCGTTTTAAAACAATAAACTGTAAGCTCTTAAGCATTTACAAAAGTAACCAACGACTTTCCCAAGTCTCCTTTTTTGACAGTGAAGTATGGTTGTTTTCAAAGCTGTTACCTCATTCTCCCAAAAACGATTCTAAGAGGATTTAACTTCCAAAATAACTGTATTGTTAAATGAAATATCCTCTTAACTAGAATATTGGATTAATTAAGATATTGGTTGAGTACAAATCCAATAGAAGCCGTGGCAGTTGGCGGGTTGAAGGGATCCCTCCGACATTAAATGCGATGATAACATAATGCGTTGACAGGTCGGATTGTTACATTATGGAGCATTACTGCACCCTATTTTTCCACAAAGCTGACAGCTACACTCGGCTTACAATACTGTTAATTTTCGTTCAGGCAAGTACATTACGACAACTTTAGAAACGTGCAAAGAACAAGACATCAGAGATGGAAAATTGACTGTCAACAAAAACTTTAAACGATCTTAGATGGACTTTTTTAAGCAACCCTGATAAAAGTGTATCCCTCTGTATTACAGGTTCATAAAAAATACAAACAACACCAGTACTTAAATATAATTTAAAGACTGAAAGAGCGAGGAATCTAATCGACAATTTGAGCTGAAAACACACCATTTCCCCTATGTTACAATTATTAAAAATAAATCTCACACAAACCCTATATCATTCAACAGTGGCACAATACAAACTTTCATATTTACAAAACAAAGGAAAATTCTTTTGAACAACGAGAAAGCTCTTATCGCCGTGAGCGTCGCGTTAAAGACACTTCACAGAGATTTGAGGGCGCCAAAGTTATTGTTCTAACCATAATACTCAGACCCTCCCCGAGCCCAAACTACGGGCTTCATCGAGCGGGAGAACCGAGGACCGAGGAACACGGGGGGATAATATGTGTCAAAGATCTCCGCTGAATGTTATGACGAGGGCACTCGGTTCACGAGCGCACGCGTCATAATCATGTGACCCTTTGTGACAACATAATCACACTTGATTCATGCCAACTGATGCCGTCAGCCAAGCCATTTGTTACCTGATCTGTTGTCATTATGCGACAAAAATTGAACATCAATACAACACATTAGGTGTTTTTCAACGAGTTATTGTCTTGTGGCGATTCTGTAAATTGCTGAAGCGAATCGTATGGATGCTTACGAATAAGTCACTTGAAAACATTACAGGTTGCTTGTTTTGACGGTTAATTGTCATTTTATCCTGTCTAGTGAGTCGCGGTGACTCACGTTATTGTGTAAGAATGAGGCTCAAGGTCAGCAGCGCGATTGATAGATAGCAAACACCGCATAAACGGCAACGGACCTGTTTCAGCCGTAATTAATACTGCACACGTAAATGCATTCACAGAACGCTTGCCAAATTGCATCTGGCGTTAGCAAATGTAAAATTGGAGTAAAGATAAAATCTGTGCAGCCATGTAAATAAATGGTGTCGTTAGTCGGGCTTATTGCACAAACTAAGACATTATTCTTTGCTTATATTGCAAATAGGGTGATTAACATTGACTATACAGAACATAACCGAAATAAAGCAACTATTCGGCCGTATTTTACGACCCGAAAACTGCTAAAAAAAAACAGTGGCACCCGGAGTGCCACTGTTTTTTTTTAGCAGTGCCAACAGAAGTGAAAATTTGAAAAAAAATCGGCACCGCGGTAATCAACGCGTTGATGTATTTTTAATGGTCAAAAGCTGGTGTCGTCACAATGTTGCGAAATCAATGGTTTAGTCCCATCTCAAAAATGCCCAACGCGCCTAAAGAAGTTTTCACTAGAAAAAACCCATTCAGCCATTCACTACCACTTACCAGGATCTGCAGCTAGCTGCCTGTACACTGACAGCGCCACGTCGTCCTCACTGACGAAGTCCCACAGGCCATCACAGGCCACCACCACGAAGTCTTCGTCGCCATCCAACTCCACTGTCGCGATCTCAGGCCGCGCCGTCACGTATGGCTTGTATTGTGCGTCACCTGGACAAAGAGATTAATAAATTTAAATTTATTTATTAACTTAGACAACAATGATCCATATTTTAGTTGGTTAGATACAAAAAAAAACAAAATTAAAAGATATGTTAGTGTGTTCAATTATAACTAAGTACTAAATCACAGAAAAACAATATTTACATAAATTCACCGGATGAAGTGATTCATTATCGGCGAGTCAAATTTGTCCACTAACATCTTCAGAATGCTGTTAGGACTTGACCGCGTTCTAATAATTTCGCGTGATAATTTTATTCTATGGTATAGGGTTGTAACGTCAGTGGTAACGACCGCGACTTACGAGTTGTAGGTCGCAGGTTTGAACGCTGACAGGCGGTTTTTTGTGTAAATTATTTCATCACCACTGAAAACATCTTGAGGAAACCGGCATGTCCTAGAACCAAAAATTCGAAGACATGTGACATCTCGCACTGGGCCCGCGCGGTGGATTACGGCCCACTCTCACTCACAGAGGGAGACCTGTGTCCCAGCATTGGGAACATTATAATGTTCCCACTGCTGGGATTATGTATATTTCTGTTTTAAAAGTTAACCCTAAGTAACTTTGACAGTAAACTCTTGGAGACTTTAAAATTCTTCTAATAATCTCAGCATGTAACCCACAGATACCAAATTCCAAATTTTGTTGAATGATTTTTCCGCAGTAAAGCCTCGTGAAGTACCTATAATACTTCATGATACTTTCCTACACGATTATATTTTCATCAATATTTATGTTTAAAAAATCGACCAAGTGCGAGTCGGAATCGCACAACGCCGAAAAAACATCTTGAATTTTAAAACTTCACAATATTTTTTTTTTTTTTTTTGTATGGGCAGTCGAGATACACACCCTGTGAAAATTTTAACTGTCCACCTATTACGGTTCACGAGATTCAGCCCGCTGACAGACAGACGGACGGACGGACAACGGAGGCTTAGTACCTAATAGGATTCCGTTTGAACCCTAGAAATGAGCTAATTTAAGGTTAAAGCCACATGCAACCAAGTGAGTGGTTTAAGAAACAACAGGTTACACCTCGCTATTAGCTTATCGCCTTCATGCACCGCAGTAATGGTTTCACTAACAACTTAAATGTATACTTGTATAATAAACTACCTCTTCAATAAGTAGGTACAGTCAAAGTGTAACGACACTCAAACTCAAACTCAAAACTCAAAGCATTTATTTCAATTAAACCATTTACAGGCACTTTTGAATTGTCAAGGAATTGGTCAGTCAGAAATAGGTATGAAGCTAGTTGCCCATTCCAAAGCGTAGTAGGTACCTATGGAGAAGAACGGGCAAGAAACTCCACGGACACTCTTTTAAATAAAAAATTGTTACAAAATATTGGTTACATCATTCATGTTGAAATTATACATGTGAGAACAATGTAGAAAGACGTGCACGTTAGAAGCGTCCGTAATAAAAAGATAAAACAAAGAACAATTCAAAAAATAAAAATAAGCCCTGGCAGCTAAGAGATGACCAGTCCCAACTGACGGCGCCCGTTCACGAACATGACGCATGGATTAGCACCATTCAGCTCAACCATTTTGAAGGGAGCTAAATGATCCAACACACGCGCCACCATCAGCGAAACATTTGAGTGAGCATGACATACTCACAGCCGCCAGGGCAGATTCAAGTCAATGTAAGACATATTACCCGGTAAATGGTAACTCTTTAGTACATAGTACTCACACCTGTGCTATGCAATTATATAATACAATGGAGATTGAGTTTATACAATGCAAAGATAGTCTTACAATCTTCAGCAGCTCCAACAGTATTTGCAAATGTTAATCAATTAGTTGTGGAGCAGGACCAGCATTGAGCCAAGCATTTTTATCAGCGATGTAATCCCCCAACGTATAATATGCCTGCCTGCATAGTGTGCGTTTTATACAAGATTTGAATTTCGTCTCATTCAGTTGAAGTATGTGGGGAGGAATTTTATTGTAACATTTTAAACAGTATCCCATAAAAGATGAATCTACTTTAGCCAGTCTGAAACCTGGTTGAACTAATAGGTCCCTATTTCTTGTACTATAGTTATGTCTATCACCTCTTTTGCTAAAAAGATGTAAATTCTTTCTTACGTACATGATGTTTTCATAGATATATTGACAAGGTACCGTCATGATGTTAATATCCTTAAACAGTTTCCTTAGAGAATCGCGCCTGCGGAGATAATATATGGCTCTGATCGCTCTTTTCTGCAGAATAAAAATAGACTCGATGTCTGCAGCCCGTCCCCACAGTAAAATACCGTACGACATGATACTATGAAAGTAGCTAAAATAGACTAGCCTCGCGGTATCTACATCAGTAAATTGACGGATTTTTCTGACAGCATATGCTGCTGAACTTAGCCGTCCTGCAAGAGATGTTAAATGAGGACCCCATTGCAGCCTTGAGTCGAGCGTGATCCCTAGGAAAACAGTTTTGTCGACAAATTCTAGTTTCTCTTGATTCAATACTATCTCACAATCACTACTTTTGACATTTGGTAAAGAAAATTTTATGCACTTAGTTTTTTTTCCATTTAATACTAAATTATTAGCAGTGAACCAATTTTGGACCTGCAGTAGGGCGTTATTTACGTCGTTAAAATTTGTAGCACGTCTATCTACCTTAAAAATTAAAGAAGTATCGTCAGCAAATAACACCATTTGTGGTTGATTTTTTAATAAATGGAGTAGATCATTTATATACACTAAGAAGAGGAATGGACCCAATATCGAGCCTTGTGGCACACCTATTTTTACTTTTAAACCTAGTGAATTGATACCGTTTATTTGAACTTGCTGTTGTCTATCATTTAAATAAGATTTTACTAAATTGAGTGCAAGTTTTCCAAGTCCGTAATGCTCAAGTTTCAAGAGTAAGGTTTCGTGATCGACGCAATCAAATGCTTTGGAGAGGTCACAGAAGATCCCTATAGCGTCTTGAGCCTCTTCCCACGCGTTAAAAATGTGTCTTAATAGGGTTACACCGGCGTCGGTCGTACAACGTCCTTTGGTGAATCCATACTGTTGATCGTGAAGGATTTTATTTGTGTTAAAATGATTGAGCATTTGATTAAGCATTACCTTTTCAAACACCTTGCTGAATACCGGCAACACGGATACGGGTCTATAATTATTGGCGTCTTTACTGTCCCCGGATTTGAAAAGTGGTATTACCTTACTGTATTTCATTAAATCCGGGAAGACTCCTTGATCCACACACAAATTAAATATTAAAGCTAAGTAAGGCGCTATGGTCTCAATTATGGAGGTACAGACTTTAATGGACATCCCCCAAAGATCTTCGGTCAATTTGATCTTGATTTGTTTAAAAGCTTTTATTACTGTTATGGGGTTAATATGCTTAAAGTTAAATTCAGTCGGGCATGCTGAAACGTTGGCCCTTACTAAATCAAAAGAGAGCGAGGGCGAGGAATTTAAGGTTTCAGTAGTTTTAAGTGGGATACTGGTAAAGAAATTTACAAATTCTTGAGCAACTTCTTTGCTATTGCAAATGAGACCACCACATGACTTCTTCAGTGTATAATCAGAATTATGCTTTTTGTTTCTGTTCGTTTCATTATTGATAATTTTCCAAACTGTCTGTATTTTATTGTCTGCTGATTTAACCTTGTTGCTAATGTATAAGGCTTTAGCTGCCTTACAAGTGTTCTTAAAAGTTCTAGAGTAAGTAGCAACATACTTATTAAAAGTATCCGTGTTAATATAAGGCTTAAGGCCATACAGCTCGAAAAGTCTATCCCTACTTTTCCTGAGTCCTGTAGTTGCCCAGTCACTAAATAAAAACTTAGGGCTGATAGTTTTAGTGTTCTTCTTAAAACAATTATTGAACTCGGATTGGACTAACGAAAAGAATTCTTTATACAAAATATTAACATTGTTCATTGTAAGGACCTGATTACTTAACTTACAAATTAAAGTGCTATTATATGTATTTAAATTAACAGCTGTTATTGGTCTGAATTGTATCTTCACTTTTTGTAATGGTATGTTAGACTCAAAAGTTACGGATTGACCACTGTGATCCGAAGGGAGATAATTAACTATGGCTTTATCTAAATAGTCACTACTTGACAATGGTATTTTACTTAGGCGCTGAACAGACGATGGACAATTTGGAGCCGTATGGAAATTTTGTCCGCCTGCGCGTTAGATGTCTATAAATTGTCCATCTTCTGCTCAGCGCATAAATAATAAGGACAATAACGCTAACCACGATAATAATAGAAAAAAAAAACTGATGTGAAATATCGACATCAAAAAGGGTCGTGCCCTAGTTACACGTAAATGTTCAAGGGCTGCAGTTTGTAAACAACTGAATATTCATAAAGCTTATTATGAAAATATTTGATTGTAATCAAAGTTTAACAATAACACTGAATTACTGCAACTCGTTACAACCATAAAAGGTATTTTATAAATTACTAGCTTCAAAATATGTCCTTTGACAATTCGGCAATACTATAGCTTCCCACTCGTGAAAAAAATTTTTGAATCGAATCAGTAATCCAAAAATTACACCCTATCTATAATATTAGTATAGAAGTATCGATAACATAGACATGAAAACGACAATGTGGCAGCAATATGAGCATCCGATACAAGTCAATCCGTACCAGACTAATCTTGCGTGAAAATCTGAGGATAGCTTCTCGGTGAGAAGGGGGATAGAGTAAACGTCCCGGGGCTTAATCTCCCATGGAACGCGAAATCGATGAGTTTCATCCCGATACGTGGGGATATGGGACTCGGGCCAGAGCTGTGAAGAAAATGTCAACATTATTATGTTACTATGCCGTCGTCGCCCTTTAGTGTCCTTGATAGGGATGGGATTATTGATTTTTGTCGATAATTTCTATGAATGTAGGTAATAGACATATTATAAGTTTTAAGCAATAGTTTTTAAAATAAAAACCGCTCGCTCGGTGTTAAAACTTATTGGCAATTAAAGCCGAGAATTATTTATCATTAAATTATTCAGCTGCTAATTGGTATTTTAACATAATTATGTATTATAATTAACAGAAATATTGCACTACCAGGTACAAAACATGAGCTAAATACAGTACTTAGAAACAGACAAAATAGTTAAAAGAATTAAAAAAAACTTTTTTTATCGACACTCGACATTGCACCTCCTTGCACTCCCGTGCTTCCCTGATCGGTGCGTGTCCGAGGTGATCGATATAGCGGTATAGTGCAGTGGGGTCTGGGGTTGTTCCGAAGGGAGTGCCTCACGCGAGGGTGGGTTCCGGCTGGCGACACCGCGGCGCCAACACCGCTCAGACATTCATACTATTGTTATAAAGAAAGGTGGAGCTAAAAAGCAAAGTCAACAGACTTAAAAAATCAATCCCATCTCTCAAGTTGGAAATATTTAGGGAATGTGAAATTAAGTAATAGTTAAGTAAGCTATGTATAAGAAATAGAGGTCTTTAGAGAATGAAAAAGAATAGAAATTTATTTCAAATTAATTTAGCAACAAAAAAGCAAACAAATTTTGAGTTTTTTTTTTTACCCCTTTGGCGTTGCCAGTTTTATGGAGCTCAAAATTAATCAATTAGTAATGTTAAAAAGAAACTTAGAGTCTTTAAGGACGAATACTTGGACTTTTAATCGTATTCAGTAACTTGACAGTTGAAGACATACCAGTGACTGACAAAACACACATGCATAGTTTTAATTAAATTTAATTACGTAAACTTTAAAACACTATTCATTTATAAAATTATAACATAAACTTAGACAATCACTACACCCCAAAACTACAGTTTTGGCCAAACATAATTTTTCTTCGAGCTGTCAAGTTACTGAATACGATTAAAAATCAGTTAAGTATCTAAACAAAGAATAGAGCTTTTGTTCAGTTAGGGAGTGGCTCGTTTTTAAAACTAAACCGGATCCAAACCTTAAACACAATCAGCCTATAATGTTCCCACTGCTGGGAAATAGGCCTTCTCACTTCGAGAGGGAGTGGGCTATAATCAACCACGCGGGCCCAGTGCAGTTTGGTAGATGTCACCTGTCTTCGAATTTTTGGTTCTAGGACATGCCGGTTTCCTCACGATGTTTTCCTTCTCTGTTTGAGGGCAGTGGTGATAAAATTATTTACTCAAAGTAAAAAACAAAACAACTGACTTCCAAAAAAAAAACTACAAAGTGAAAAATAACTTTAATTTCGGAAGTCGATGTCTTTGGTTTTGAATTTTCGTTTTTTGCCACCGACTTCCGAAATTAAAGTTATTTTTCACTTTGTAGTGTTTTTTTTTGGAAGTCTGTTGTTTTTTTTTTCACTTTTTAGTTGTGGTACCTACCCCACACAAATTCGGATACCACTAACTGCTATGTAATTATCAGTGACAGGAAACTATCATATTATCCACATACGAAATGGAAAAAAATATGTATAACTGAAGCTAACTCAAAAACTGTCCAAGCAAAGTTAATAAAATTTATATGGAACCACCTCGAGAGCCCCTTCAAACAAAAAATAATTTTCAAAATCGGTCCTTTAACCTCCTCCTTTTTGGAAGTCGGTTAAAAACGCCTGCTTGGGTTCGAACCCACGACTTACGTAAGTCGGGGCCGTTACTACTGGGCCACCACTGATCACAAAAAACTGTCAAACCTTTAATTGATATCAAATGTTCTTTTAGCTCAACCTTTTGTTTAGCATGTTGACCATCACAACTCTGAATAAGTATTCCTACCGCATTCGTCATGAATGGTGTCCTGACAATTATATTCAAATACAAGATGCGTGACATTGATATTATTATTTTGATGAATCATAATTTTATTAAGTATTGTTCCTTCCAGCGCTTGTTTAGATTACTTTTTATTGTTCTCGTTTATTTCTCTGCATATTCATGGTCAACACTTTTAAGGTCAAAGCTTTCGATGTAGTCACTAAAATCATGATATTGCAACTGCACTGTAGAGTTTGCCGATAATTAGTCACTGTCCAAGTTGTACCTAGCACCTACTATCTAAGATATTGATCGACCAAGATCAATCGACACATAGAATGACAATACAATAGAATTTTATTACGCTCTATAAATCAGCGTACTTTATCACAAAAAATATATCTAATAGCACAAATTCATGGAAATTATTCTACCAGAATCGCGTCGCACTGTCGCGTCGCGCCTGTTTGCGAGAGCCTTTTGCTTTGATTTATTATTCGCTACTACCCTATCTATTAACTATAGATCAACACTTATCAAAACTGACTGACGATCGAAAGCTAGACAACTAAGCCAAAATTTGTTACAAATGAATAATGAAGAAAATAAACAGCAGGAGGCCAGCCCCCCATTACCTACAGGACTTCACACAGTCATCGACAAAATGCGAACGGGAATACATCATACTTAGCAAAATATCACCCTCGAAATTGAGCTTCAATAGAGCCCTGGCTGCACGACAGTAGGTACTAACGAAGAAACCTGTACACTGTAAGGACTATTCTTGCTTGCAGTGCTCGGCCGCCATTTTATCGCTTACCTACGAAAAAAAGGGTCGTACGCACGGGATTTTGTTTTCAAGTTGCTTAGATATGCGTTACCCCGATGGTATATCTCGGGCCACCCTAACGTGTTAACGACAAACCAACTTCATTGTAAAACAAAACCGCCAAAAATTAACACGAACCCGTCTATTCATCGCAATCGGTAGCATCATTAGCGCTGTTTTACCGAATAAAGGCACGTCCCATCTGCGGGGTTCGTATTAACAGCTTAATGATCGGCACACGCCGCCGCCGCTCGCATCCCGCGTGAGAAATGGCTCGCACCCGCCCGCCGATAACAATAAAACGGCCTATTGACTTTCCACGTTTACGCCTACAAGGGAGCTGAAACCCTTTTCAATGTTTATCATGTTTGTATTGATGTTTTTGATAGGTAATTACTTGCTGTTTTCTTTTTTTTCGTGTGGTTAGTACCCTAATTGCGTAATACACGATCAATCACAATCTGTTTCGATTTGAAACAGATTGCTAATCCATTGCTTCATAAGTTGGAAAAAAAATTGCTCTACAACGTAAATAACACAATGAATATTGTTGAATTGTCAAAATGAAACAAATTAGCCTTAAGAGTGGCCAACCCGTCATACTTTTCATACAAACGCTCGTACGTGATTATGGCGTTGTAACACATCTTTCTTTAATTCTTTTAAACTAATGGGTATCTTGTGCACTATATCTAGGTTTCTATGAAACCAAAAAATAAAAATTTGGCGAAACAAATTCAATATAAGCCTCCAAAAATCTGCTTTTTTGCACAAATTTTACCTCAACTTTGACCGTTCATAATGTACTTATAAATTGTAAAAGTAAAGAAAACATCTTTATAGAAACCTCGCCCATGTAACGGAAATTCTAAATTACAAAAAAATATGTTACAAACTTGTAAGGCGTATTCAAAAACACGTATTTCCTGAAACCAGTTATTTTTCGTACAATGTTATCGCGTTCTCACTTGCTTGTTAGCGGTTCTCACTTGCGCTGGATGAAACAACAAGCTTTTCGACCATGCTCGCGTTGACGATAGACGGATCGGGAAGGGCCCCCTTAAACCTTTACGAAAATGTGTTACGTAATGAGATAGCTGGTGTCAGAGTTTTTATGCCGAACATGGGCCTCTGACTTGGCTTCACATTCCATCGAGAAATATCTCTCAGGTATCGGGTTTCCTCTCGATGTTTTCCTTCACCGTTTTTGAAGCAAGTGATAATTATACAATACGCAAAAGAATCCGAATACTCAAAAAAATTTGCTGTTAATATCACTGTAAACATTCTTGTAGAGATGCCACCCTTAAGTATGTGTACCAATTTGTACTTATCCATTTTTTTGGATAATAGTTGTCAATCCATTGGCCATTCCTTCGCGATGTATTAACATAGCATCATTTATTGGTAGGTGCTTTTTAGGCCTTGACCTTAGCAGGGGTCGATTGGATGGATATTAGAAGGTGGAAACAGTGTTATAGCGAAACTTCGGAGAGATTCAGCAGTAGACTAAATAGGCTTACTTGAAAGAGCTTTTGTACTTCTTCTATCTAAATAAATAAGAATGGAATTCTGTTCGTTAGTAAACGCATCTCTCGAGAATGGCTGTACAGTTTTTTTTATTTGCCTCACTATAATCCGAAGGATCTTAGGGAAAGAAAAATTATAAAAGTTTGTTAGTCTATGGGATTTTTGTATGAATTATTGAAATTTGGGCAGGACAACGTCTGCGGGTCAGCTAGTTGACAATAAAATAGTCATGGCAAATAACCAGTGATCGGAGTAGGTAGATTGATTTGGGGTCAATGAACTGGCACGTATATATTAGTATGGATATGCCTCCGATATTCCAGGATTTTGAAATTATTAACATTTTTTTAAGGAATATCAAATGTTGTAATGTTTAGAATAAAGATTACATCAATATGAATAAGAAATTTTTAACCCTTTTGCTGTCTTTTTAATAGTATATAGGTGATCCGACTCCAAGAAAAGGATAGGTATACTATAAAAACAATATAATAATATAATATATTTTAAATGTTTATCTATCGCATTCTATACATTTCTAATGTAGCAGTTTAAAAATCCTTTCTTTAACAATATTTGATTCAATCCCGTAAGTACCAAAATGAAATCCCGGAAAAAAGGCTTATCCATGTTATGATTTCTATGACTATTCACGATGCGAGTACGTAAAATCAATCTACCTACTCCGATCACTGCAAATAACACACATCCTATATCTATTAAGTTTTGTACTTCATATTATCTTCATACAGGTTAACAGACGAGCAAAAATTCCCACGAACACTCCATTTCATATCTACATACCTAGATATTTAACTACCACACCGCTAAATCGTCCCTAACAACTAGCGCAAAATGATACACATCTCTTGCAAATTAATTTCCTTTGCCGCAGAGCCGCTTGAGAAAAATCACATGATTATAAATAATGAAAAGTCTGCCAATTAAGCAGGCTTGATAATTGTACTGTAGGTAATTTGCGTCAACGGTAGGAACATCGTGTTGTTCGAGTTCTTGTTAAAAAGGACGATGAAAACATGGACGGCAATACGGGCATAGTAAAACTTTATGTCGACTATAAACGTTAAATACGCGCCGCGCTCTCGTGAAACTGTCGTTCGGAACGTAACGCGGACTTTTACAACGTATTACAACGTAAAAATACGCATTTTGTTCGCTTGTTTAACGTGTGAGTGGATTGCGGGATTTCAAAAGGATAAGAGGAATCTTTTTAATTTTGGACAAGTCTTACATTTGACCACATGAGCGCCTGGTCGCTAGTGAATAATTTATGCGGTAAGACGGAGTATGCTTGCCGAATAGAATACCAAGTTTAATAGTATAATTATGCAATTAGTGAATGAAGGACGGATTTAAAGCGAGGGCCATAGATGAATCACAAGCAAGTGAAGGATTCTAACGACTGAATCACGACCGAAGGGAGTGATTCATGATGATTGAATCACGAGCGTAGAGTGATTCAAGTGTTAGAATCCTGAGCGACGCGAGTGATTCATGGCCCTCGATATAAACCCATTTTATTCAAGAGTTTTTATTAGAGAGTAGGACTTTATACTATGACTACCAGAAAAAGAAAAATTTTAGCGAAAAAAAATAGACATTTAATGAAAAAAAAATTATGGTTAAATTAATTAAAATGCACATTAAAATTGGAACAATTACTAAAATTAAGAGTAATTTTCTTATTATTATTAAAATAGCGCCAATTTACTAATGACAGCAAAACAGTTTTATTCTAATGCTAAACTCCTTGTCGAAAATGTCGACCAATCAAATCACAAAGAGTTATTTGAACAAGGAGTTTGTTTGTCGAGTATTCTTTGCACATGGAGTTTGTATCGAGTATTTTTTCGCAAGGAGGTTGTATAGCATTGAGATGAAGGTCGAATATATTGGTGTGTTCTAAATTCAAACACCAAAATAGTGATTAAAAGTGTAAGATAAAAAATAAGCTTTTTGGAAGGAATGGTATAAATATAATTTTACAAAGTTACAGAGCTAAAAATGAATAGACAGATGATAAATAAAAAGCCTGGGCAGAAAAATATTTTAGAAAAAGTTCAAGAACAAGAATTTACTATTTAAATTTTAAAAAAATGAATAAATCAAAAAACCATTGTTTGATGCAGTACGTGGCAGTTATTTTAGTTCAAACTCAGATTTGATGCCAACAATTGCATCAGACTGCTTGAAAAGTTTGCTTATTTTGAACTTTTATGTATCTATTTCAAACAAGATACGCGTGATAAACATAACCGTCTTTGCTGTCGCAGTTTGGTAAAAGGGTAAAAAGCGTATTTTTACGGTTCATGCTACTGGAGCAGTCACCGGACCTATGCCCTTTTTGACACGACTTTTATTTACCCGCTCAGGAGTCTGCACTTGCTGATATTATTATATGCATGATGCACAAGCGTCATCATTTCAGTCGAAAGACGTCCACTGCTGGACATAGCCCTCCCATAAGCACCGCCACTTCGACCGGTTCCGTGCTTCCCGCATCCAGCGGATTCCTGCGGCCTTCACAAAGTCATCGGCAGCAGTCCTACTTGTGGGGAAACCTTCCGGTACGCGGTCGCCACTCCACAATCTTTCGGTCTGGTCACAAGCATCATAATAACGACAATCTTAACATATTTCCACTTACCGATAGCTCTGGAGACAGCCAGTTGTCCGTTAACCCGCCACGTTCCCCAGTACATGACTGTGCCTCCCGAAGACTCTATTCTGTCTCTTTCGTCCTGCAAAAACATAGACTTATTGTAATACTCGTCTTAAAACAGAGGTTCGGTTGGAAAGAGGTCTTTATTGGAAGCTTTTAGCGTCCCACTGCTGGGAGAAGAGGCTTCTTCTATTGTTGTCAGTCAGTCAAACTTTAACCACGCCTAGCAGTTCGTCTAGAAGTATGCCGTGCCGTAATTAGCTCAGCTCAGAAGACTATCATCCAAACAAATACCCGGTGATTTGTTAGTAGTAGAAGGTAATTAATATATGTGGATGTGAGACTTCCGGGAGTCACGAGGTATGACTGCTTGCGGCTGTGCTGCAGCGAGGTTCGGAATCATAAATTTATTGCCGCGATATTGCTGCCGTGCTCGGAATGTATTCTAAACTTATAATAATAATATTATAAAGAGAAAAGATTAGATTTTTTGTATATTTGTTTGTAATGGATAAACTCAAAAACTACTGCACCGATTTTAAAAATTCTTTCACGTGTAGAATGCTATATTATCACTGAGTAGCATAGGCTATAATTTATAAAGATTTCACGCGGGCGAAGACGCTGGCGGAAGCTAGTCTCATAAACCTATAGAAATGTATGCTGGGGCCCAATAGTGACGCGGCAGTACTACCGCGTGCAGTGAGGATCGGAATCATACCTTAACAATAGACTATTATTAATTGTCTCATTTTTGTCAATAATTTACTGATTAAATTAGTTCCTCAGTCATGCGTCAAATGTGACTAGACCAGCACCCTAATTGCATCACACACTTTCAATCACAAATCGAGAAGATATTGCTTATCCATTGCTTTATAAGTTTGAAAAATTCAACTGCTCATCAACGTAAATAACGCAATGAAAGTGGGTGACCTGTCAAAATAAAACCCAATTGTGATCAATTGTCAATTTATGTGTGTTACGCAATTACCCCGCTGTTCCATTTCAGTTTAATACCGTCTTATTAGGAACTATTTATTGCCAATTACTATCTATCCATTTTAGTGTCGATGGACTAATTTCCAATTACAATTAATTACTCACACCTTGATGATACACTATTGGGAACTTACGACAGCAGACATTAAAGTTCGTTTATAACTACAAATTCCTATGGCATGTATAATTAAATGGAACATAAAATTAAACAAAATGACTGTTAAAATGGGAGTCTTTTAGTGCCACTCAAGGCAATAATAGAGATACTCGTAACTGTGATTATTATAACAAGAAAAAGTGAAAAATATAAACTTGTAAAAAGTTTTTATTTTTCACTTTTTAGTTGTGGTACCTACCCCACACTCATTCGAATACCACTACCTGCTACCAGTGACAGGAACTTATCATATCATCTACATACTAAGTGGGAAGAAAATACGTATTTTGTAGCTTACTCAAAAACTACGCAAGCAAAGTTAATAAAATGTATATGGGAATAATTTGAGAGCATATTCTTTCAAACAAAAAAAGAATTTTCAAAATCGGTCCACAAATGACGGAGAAATCGGTGGACATAAATATAAAAAAAAAACACCCTACGAACATATAACCTCCTCCTTTTTGGAAGTTGGTTAAAAATAAAAAAACAAAGTAAAATTAAAATAATAGCAGAAAGTCCTGTACGAGGCCAAAAGGCTCAGGCGGATCTCAGCATATGCTGCGATATTTTAAAAAAAAATGTCGCGCGCGTCGTGTGTGTGTGTTGTCCTCCTTTTTGGAAGTCCTAGTCGGTTAAAAATGGGGACCATGATTGCTTGCACGAGTCACAACTTAACTAGTTATCATACCATAGGCTAGTTGACAGTTTTAGAAACCAATTAGTAGTGTTGTGATTTATTTTAATCATAATATCAATATGTCAGCGAAATATTAACAGAACAAATTTTTACATACGGACATACGGTCATGGCGGCTCGAGTGCACACAAACTTAATTTATTACTTCTGTCTGAATATTATAATACATTTTAAATATTATAGTCTACTGTAAATGAGTTTCTCTAGCAGGAAGATTATCTTTACATTTATTATTCAATCAATGTATGTATTGATATATCGCACCTTTAGAAATATAAGGGCACAACTCGAAATATTGAGGTTTTGAGTTTTTGTGTTAGATGGGGTCAATATCAACTGTTCTATCGTTCTTGGCTTTCACAGAAAGAGAAAAAAGACAATATTAAAGCGAATACTATAACTGTGTCTCTTTCACATCACCCTCTCCGTGGTAGAACAATTGATATTGAGCCCATCTAACACAAAAACTCAAACCCTTAATATTTCGAGTTGTGCCCTTATAATTCTAAAGGTGCGATATATTTATTAATGTTGAGTATAATACGTTCGTTTATCTATAAATAAATATATCAAACGTAAAATGGATGCTGATTCTCTATTTAAATATATTCCGAGCATTACAGTACTGTCGTATAATGAGTTCTCTTCCATATTAATTTGGTACAATCAACCACACATTCAAGGTCACAATTTGTCTGACAGCGCCTATATGTGTAGCGTAAGACCGTTTTCGTGGTTCTAGGTGTTACCACGTGCAGTTGACCGTACCTAAGCATAAAGCCCACATATCCCACAAGGTGTTTGATGAACTAGTGAAGGTCGCAGTGGCGAAGGGTGGTTTTATGGGAGAGGAAAGCCGGAGCAAAAAAAAAGTGGCGCACGTAGTCCTAAGTGCAGTTACTTAAAAATCTGTGGATGGTTTTCTGGCTTCAGTCTTGTATAGGCAGATGATATGTCTTCATCCGGTCCACTTTTACTATACGTAATGTAGGCGTTTTGTAATGTTTCAATTGTATGGTGTATGAAATACTTATATTATAGTGTGATTATTCAATGACGATAGTGGTTGTGGTTCCGAATTTCCGAAGGGAAGCCGGTAGGAATCGAGTTGTTTAGACCCGACGCCCCTGGAAGGTCGCGGGAGTCAGGTAAATGCGAGAAGCGCAGGACCAGTAGTTGTGGAGTTGGTTGGTAAGGGAGGCCTATGGAGGGGAGCAACGGACGTCTTTCAGCTGAATAATGATAGTATAACTAAAAAGAGGTAGATAGTATAACTACATTCGATCTTCTAAAAGGCACATAAAAGGCACACGTAAATAACTTAATATTGAAATGTCACACTATAGATGTCAAGTGGAAGTAGGACGGCATGTCGTAATTATCGGGAGCGAAAAAGAGACAAGCATATTATGTTGGTACGGCTGACGCCAGAACGACACTGAAGTTCAGGTGTGGTACCTAACCTGGTTTTAACGCGTATTAAGGCCGTTGTACACATTGGGCCCAGGTGCTGGACCAGCCTGTTGGGCCAACATGTAGACATCTACTTGGTGTGTGTTGGTAGTTGGCGACCAGCACTGGTCGGCCAACCAAATAGTGTCGGTTATTCGTGCACACATGAAAGGATATTGGCGTGCTCCGCAAACAGTATTCAGTGTAGCGCCAATGTGTAAACAGCGACCGTTTGGGGATCCAATTTTTTGGCCCAACATGCTGGCCAAGCACCTTGGCCATATGTACAGCGAGCTTAAGGTTTCTACCTTTTTATTTATAATATGAGTGTAGCATAAAGTACGTGTTACCTGTCGGCCGGGCTTGTGCGGTCGCACGAGCTGCATGAGGCGCATGCGCTTGGCGAGCAGTGCCAGCGAATCCCCCGCCCATGCTGCTAACAGCCGGCGCCCGCGCACCGCGACCGCTACTGCTGTACTGCCGCCGCATGCACGCTGCGAGGAAAGAAAATGTTAGAAAATTGTTTTGCTGAATAAACTCATAAAAGTCAAAATCATTAAGTTGATCTAAATATGGTAAAAAATAGATAAACAAGACGATTATTTCATTAGACAATTCAACCTACAAATGAACACAATTGTTTAAGTATTTTTTGAAGTGAAAACATCTTTAGGCGCGTTGAGCATTTTTGAGATGGGAAAAAATTATTGAACTCGCGACACCGTTACCGACACCTCATTTTCTCATTTTTGTAAACGCGATTGTGCTCTTTTTTATATTACGTTACGGATCAATGTTCTATGCAGGTATTTTTACTTTAAAGGTTTTGAAAGTGATTTTTTTTTGCAAACGCGATTGTGCTCTTTATTTAGATAAGGTTACGGACCAATGTTCTATACAAGTATTTTTCTTCCACCAAGGCGATCTTGTTCAAGTTTTCACTTCTGTCGGCACTCCCGGAGTGCAGCTGTTTTTTTTTTACATTATTTTAATTTTGGTCAGTCTACCTGCGTAACAATAATACTGCTAATAGAGCTTGTTATAGGCTTTAAGAACTTACTCAAGATTATTTAGCCTACTCTTAAAATAGTAAGGTACTGTTTAAAAAGTTACAAAAATAAACGTGAGTACATAATAAGTAAGTACTTTAATCGTTTTCTAAGAAGTGTTTTTGTCTACATTTCTAAAATATCTGTAATATGACAACAGAGTCAGACACAGGTAACAATAATCCTCAGCAATATTTTATCAGGTATATTTCCGCGTCCCTACGTGACCGCGATAATCTCATTGTAACGCTATAATGTATTCAACAATAAACCGAGCATAGAATAACAGCTAAAACCAAACAATAACAAGTCGAAGCTAAAGGTACGCTTGCATCTTCTTTATAAGAATTATATATCTTTAAATATAAAATTCTCGTGACACAATGTTAGTTGCCATACTCCTCCGAAACGGCTTGATCGATTTTTATGAAATTTTATATGTATATTCGGTAGGTCTGAGAATCGGTCGTAATCTATTTTTCATACCCCTGAGTGGTAAGGGTGGTCCACACCAAACATTTATGTGGCAAAACAACGTTTGCCGAGACAGCTAGTCTTTATATATATAATTCTTCTATACGTATGTTTGTCACCTAACTCCTCCTAAACGGCTGGACCGATTTGGATGAAATTTTGTGTGTATATTTGAGTGGGTCCCTGGGTGGTTTGAAAATACAGTTGGACCCGGTAGGTGGCGCTGTTCGGACAGGACAACTTCTGTCGGGTCTGCTAGGTAGGCAAATAAAATTCTCCGAAATTATATTTCTTCTGCTACCAATTTTGTCATTGCAGTAAATTGTTTGATGATGCCGAGGCGTCATAGCGTCAAAATTGCCAAGAATAATAAATTGGCGGAATTGTAATTTTACCTGCTCGTGTAAACACAGCTTAAGAAACTCACTGATTTCTGAGAACTACGAAGACAAGACGTCATAATCAATTATATGCAAGTTTTTGCTAAGGTTGTATTTCAGCGAAGACTGTAACGGGTTTTTCAATGGTAGACAGAGGTCATCGAAATATTCGGAGTTTCGTTTTAAAGCGTTTAAGTTAGTAAGTTTAATGCCGACTCCACACTATCGTCCAACAGTCCAATTGTTCATCCAACCTTCCACGTGTATAGAGATAGTTCGTGAATGTTTGACGATGTTGGACAGTCTGTTTTCATCGATCGTGAGTTGGGACAGACTGGAGTCATGTTGGAGTGTTGGACTATTGTACGATAGTGTGGAGCCGGCATAAGGCTGGCAATTACGAGGTCGACTATACCTACTTCTGTACTATGAATTGCACGTCGCGTAAAGTATTAAATAAGTATGGTTAACGTGCAAACTGGCATGTTGCTTACGTCAGACGTATGAACAAGAGTCAACCGATTTTCTTGTGTTATAATAATCTTCACGCAGCCTCGTCGAAAGCAATGGCATCTTAGTGGTATTGTCTGTCCCAAAATATCTGATAAAAATGTAAACAAATTGATCAGAAACGGAACCTGTGGATTCCAATTTAGCATAATCAGCCTATAATGTTCCCTGTGCTAGGACACAGGCCTCCTAGATACTTTACACAAAGTAAAGCGCCTGTCAGGGTTCGAACCTACGACGTACAACTCGTAAGTCGCGGCCGTTACCCGTGGGCCACCACTGCTCTCGGATGCCAATTCGTAATGTACGAATTGAGTTCTTTGATTTGATTATTTAAATACTTATCATCTTAAAGATTTTTTTCATATAACAATTGAGTTTAATCTTATACTTAACCTAAATTTTCATCAATGATTTTTCAATTAGGATTTAATAACGTTATTCAAACAATATTGTTGGAAAAAGTGGTGAGACAAAGTTGAAATCTTCTAAATACAGATGAATTGTGACATTAAATCCCTTTAGTGGGTAATTGTGTAATAATTTTTACTCAAAAATGCATGTAATGTGGTCATTATTTTGACAACCTTGTTTGAGCAAAGTCGACCTTGCCGTTCTGTTTCAAGGAGCGGCCGGCAAAGTTTTGCTGGTCGCTCTAACAGGCCGGCAAAACATTGCCGGCCGTATTTTGACGTTTTAACCTTTTTAAAAAGCAAATGCAAAAAGATTTTATTTAAAACACAGCTGTTTGTTTTATAGAGATAGGTACAAAAAGATTTTATTCCATATTTGGCTGTATAGTTCCAACTACCATTGTTAAAAAAAAAAAACAAAGAAGTAACAAAAGCGCGGTTTAGCGAAAACTTTATTTTTATTTTGTGACTTTTTTGCGTAATAATTGAAGAAATAATACAGCAGTCAAACACCGCATTAAAATTATCGTAAACTATTAATAATATCAAGCCGGGAAAGTCGGTTTTTAATTTTAGTAACTGTACTTTTCATAATTGTCATTTTAATTAAATTTCTAGTTAATTAATATATATTTTATTGAAATTACTTGCTGGTTTTATTTAGATTAGGTACTTGTATTTTTGAGTAAAGCACTATACAAGCCTTGGCCCACTATGACTGCTTCGCTGGTCACGCTATGATTGCCTCGAGCTAGCCTAGCTACTCTCTAGGCCTTCCAGCTTGGCCATCATTGCAGCCCTTGCTGTCCTCGCTGTAAAGGCCTCGACCTACGGCCTCGGCCTTTATCTCAGCTCGTCCATCAAGTGCTGCACGCTGACCGCGCTGTGTCGGCGTGGAGCTGCGCTACGCTGCGCTACGCTGCGCTGTCGGCCATCATCAGCGCGACCAGCAAAGTAGTCATTATAGACCGCGGCAGTAATGTACTAAATCTGAACAGGGGGCCTACCACCAGCTCATAAACAGTATTATTTTAATATTACTTCAGTGGGAGAAAGAGATGGAGCTGTACGACCTGTAGAGCTTCATCTCTATTCCACACTGAAGTAATAATAAAATAATACTGCTTTATGAGCTGGTGGTAGGCCCCCAGGGTTTGTTTACACTTTGATCAAGTACTTTTGGAACTGACATTAGTAGTCCACTTCTTTCACATTATTTCACCACAGATCTGAATGAATTTTAGTTTACCCTCAACTAGTTTTCTGAACCAGTTAGTAGCATAAACCAGTAATTACCTCTTGATTGCTTTTGCGTATGAACTCAGCATCGGTCCTGAGGAAGGCGTCTCTCATGGCTCGTCGCAGGTCAGTGCTGAAGTGCGGACTTTCCACCACGTACTGGTGCAGATGGGCCGCGCAGTACGTCGCCGCCGCCGAGCCGGCGTGACCGTCGTACACCGCGTAGAAACTTGTCGATTCTGTCGTCTGAAAAGATCAGTTATTTTATTAGTATAAATGCTTCTAAACTGCCCGGTGGATGCCACATACAGGACAAAGTACTTCGGAAACCCAGGTACCCGCCGTGAGATTGTCAATAACACCAAGGCGTTGCTGGTCTTCCTTGACGAGCTGGGGCGGATCGAATGATCGATTTTTTTTCCACCCATAAGCAAAATACGTGCTTAGACGTGGATTTGCGGACACCAGGCGCAAATATACTGTTACTAGAATAAATTTACTTTAACGTACATGATGTGTTAACTTGACCTAAACTTTATTTTTGTATGGTCTATGGACAGAGAAACCATGAAAACTATTTTGTGGGGCATAAGGTTAAGTATAACTGCTGCTGTTAAGTATGACTGCTGTAAACTTTATAAATAAAGAAGAATAATAATGCTATTGTAATGGATGGATGGCAGTCAGGCTTGTGGCTTCAAGCGCTCCTGTCATCCACCAGGCATTATGATGGATGACTCATCATTTAGGCTCGCTACATGACTCCGCTAGAGCGCAAGACAGCGAGACATGTAGCTTGTGTTGCCCCGCATCGGTGTCAATCCGGTGAAGCTGTCAACAGTCTCGGGCATCACGGCCTGTCCTGCTGCTAGAGCGCAGGTTGTATAGCACGGCACGCCAGCGTCAACGATATTATTCGTCGAGCCCTTGTCACCGTACCAGCGCGGCAGCGGTATTAGAACCAAACGGCTTGGTACGTGACGATGGGAAAAGATCAGAAGGCATGACGTTGTTGCCTTGGAAGGTGGGTAGGCCTCTGGTGTGGGACGTAACCTGTGTCGACACCTTTGCGCCATCCCATGTTGCTAGCACGGCGGGCTGTGCTGGCGCCGCTACTGCGGCTGCTGAGACCCTCAAGCGGCGCAAATACCTTATGATTAACTACAGTTTTGAGCCGTTTGGGGTCGAAACGCTCGAGTCATGGGGCCCGAGTGCGCGTCTCCTCTTCAAGGAAATTTCTCGTTTCACGTGAGAGGGCTGGCTCGTTCTTTGGCCAAAGAATTTGCATTGCCATTCAACGTGTCTTCTGGGCACGTTTCCGGATGACAGCGATGCGGACGAGTACTTCGACGCCTAAGTGTCCTTTTGTTTTTGTATTTATTTGTACAGTTAGTCGTAGTTAGTCAGTCATTTAATTTAGTGTTAGATTGAATATTGTTTATACGATTTATAAATGTAAAGTATTTAATTGGTTTGTTAATAAATATTTCTGAATAGGTAAGGAAGTAACAATCCATACAAACGTCGTCCACAATGCACCGTACGGTACTTTGCACTATACATATAAAATCATAACATGCGCCATTCATGAGTACTAGGAATTCATAAACTTATGCAAGGCGCATTCCAGTGCCCAATATGAAAATACGTACTATAAAATATATCTTGGGATTATCTTTGCAGTACTAGATTATCTGTGACTGCTTATTATGTTAGCGGTGTCGCAACAAGATGCATCATCTCATCAATCTAAAAATCTAATTAGGCCAAATATGAGCACTTTTTGAAGTAAAAACAATAGGCAGTCTCAAAAATGGAGCATTCTTTAATACTTCCTAGTGTTTTAATAGTTGGCAAGAAGTGATGCGCAATGTTTTCCGTTTTTTAAGTGAAAACTTCTTTAAGCGCGTTGGGCATTTTTGAGATGAGAAAAAACAATTGAACTCGCGACACCGTTACCGACACCTCATTTTTGTAAACGCGATTGTGCTTTTTATTTATATTACGTTACGGATCAATGTTCTATGCAAGTATTTTTACTTTAAAGGTTATGGAAGTATTTTTTTTCTGTAAACGCGATTGTGCTCTTTATTTAGATAAGGTTACGGACCAATGTTCTATACAAGTATTTTTCTTCCACCAAGGCGATCTTGTTCAAGTTTTCACTTCTGTAGGCACTGCCGGAGTGCCACTGTTTTTTTTTTTATCATCACTCAATCAAGTCTCCTGCATCAGCAGTATCGACACTGGCATGATTAGGAGGGGATAACATATCCTTTGCTAAAAATCATAACTTACATCAATTCCAAAAAGCGCTTCTAAATTCCCGATTTCCACATGACGGTCTTCCATGACGCGTCGTGAGTTCTTGGTGGCACATGAGACAGTCTTGAGGTCGCGCTGGTCGAGGGGCGGCGGGGGTGGCAGGGTGTCCAACTTGGAGTTGTCCAGATATCGGAGGCAGACATCGTTGACGCGAGCTGTCACTGCTTGCATTAGCCGCAGGGCTATATACACTGAAATAGAAATCATTTATATGCTTATAATGTAGGTATTCAGTTATTATAGAATTTTTGTTAGTAGGCCCGATACATTTTACCTTACGGCTTGCGAAATTTCCAAATAATGAGATAAAAATATCATGAGGAAACACCGATCCCTGTGAAATATTTCTCAACGGCATGTCAAGCCAAGTCAGACGCCCATGGACGGCTTTAAAAACTCCGACACAAGGTTAGTCACTAACCACACGAAAAAGAAAGAAAGATGAATCAATAATATTGTTACAACAATTAATAATATTGATAAGAATTAATATTATTGTTATAACAATATAATTATTAACTCTTCTCCAATTAGTTATTTGTTTGTTTGTACATATTTGTTTGTTTGTATGAAGGTGGCGAACAGTTAAATAGCTGTGAGGAGTTGTGTCAAAAGGGTAGTTGATTTGGACGACAACCGGGCTATGACTAATATTGCAGTGTTTCTAATCTACATATAAACGGAGCGGAGATTTACTCTATCAAAATCAAAAGTCATTTATTCAAACTAGGCTGAGATTCAGCACTTATTGAACGTCAAAATGATATGAGACAGTCCCCCAAATCGGCCGCCCTTCACCATTTCCTAGTGCTTTAGCTGGGAAGAAGAAGTGGTGCTACAAACTCCCCAGCAGCACAGCTGTCTGTTCAGTTAGAAGAACTTGATTCTATACAATTAACATTATGAAACTCAAAACATTAAAATCATCAATTAAATTTCAGTACAGTACGTGGCTTTGGAGGACACGTCAATCCTTCAGTCCCTGATGTAATAATTAATATCCATGTCCGTATCTAAGTTGTTGAAGGCAATGCCTGTACCTACTGTATACAACAGGCGTAACCTATGCCATATGCTCAGATATGTCCAGTAAAGAGAGGAAAATGTATAGACACTTATGAACTGTGTTTTCATTCGTGATGTTGTTTGAGGAAAGTACAAAGTAGTTTGGTTTCCAGTGTTTGTGGTCGGCGTGGATCCATATCAAATCAAGGTTAACAATTCAAATTTCGCTCAATATAGGAAAATATAAAATTAAATCATATTTATAAACGAATCCAGGATAAAGTTTCGCGCAGGAAAATAACCTATCGATATAATGCAGGATTTCGACCGAAGAGAGTGGTAAAACTGTACCCTAATTGCGTTAATCCATTGCTTCATAAGTTGGAAAAAAAAATCTGCTCTACAACGTAAATAACGCAATGAATGTTGTTGAACTGTCAAAATGAAACAAATTAGGCATAATTGTTTACGAAAATAAGTTACGCAATTAGGGTACAGGTTAGAGATTCAAATGTGGCTTAGCGAGGGCAAAGCAACACTTCTTAATGCCATTCTGTCTACTATTACCATATTATACAATTTTCATTAGTCATAATAACAGCATCTATTATCCTTGACTTACTAAATCTACGATAAAAAGACTTTGAAAGGCTTTTAATTTACATAAGTCTTTTCGACAATGTAAGGAATGCTTTCTCTGTTGGCTTTTAAAATTACCTTCAAGATGTGGGTCTGAGACTATCTAGTCACGAGATGAACCAACATTTACATAACACTGACGTCTTACAAGGAAATAATTTTCTTTTCCTCGAGCTATATGTTTATTGTCGGCTTCTAAAACTATAAGTTGAGTAAGTATTACCTATTCACTTATAGTATCAACTCGTCATGGACATTATCGATACTATATCCTAATGCAGCGCTAAACCTTTCATTCAGACACGTATTAATATTCACCTAAGGACCCTTTTCAACTACTGACATACGTCGAAGCTTACAAATGATGCTAATTAAAACAGGACAACAATGAATTTAATAAACAATGAGTGAAAATTACATTCATTTCTTCGTGCCCTTTCCTGCTATAACATCTTCCTCTATATTCAAGTGACCTCTTTCTTCAAGAATACGACCGATGCACTAGAGCTGAAGTGCATATAAAATTAATCGGGCGAATTTCAATTGGATTATATTTAGACTAGAGTTGAGTGGACCGAGAGCCGACAGTGTTAATGACGTAACACAATAAACGCGATCTATGATATCATTATATAAACAGTCATCTAGGTGCCCTAAACAATAATAACATTACACACAAACGCGCCTCTCTATGAGTTGGCCACTTGTCTTGTTATAGATTACGTAAGTACAAATAAGATTCATGCCAAGTGGTTTTGTTCCTCAATCGATACAATTATGGTTATTACGTCGGAGCATCTAAAGTTTTGATGGATCGTAACAACCATAATAGAACATAAAAGGCTATGTGAGGCGGTTTCAGAAACTTGTTTTGGAGCAACATTGGCATAAACTTCATGTATCGAAGCAGGATTTGTGATTACGGTATATGTATATTCAGAGAAGAAGCTAGTTATCACAATATTGATTCCCTTATAGTCGTTTCTCAATGACTTTTAATAGGTAAGTAGAAAAGAACCACCCACGAGCTAAACGGAATCTCCTGAAGTAGGACAAGTGAAGGATCGATATCATGTAGGATGTCTATCCATTACTTTGCAGCGGATTCAATCGAGCGGAGTAACACATGAAGCTTCCATAAATAAAGAAGCGTATCCTACACGGAATAAAATATGGGACGCGTTTATATCTGTCTGTAGCCGATGTTTTCAAGAACTATTAAACTGAAAGGAATTATATTGTTCTTTGGAAATGGAGCGAAGATGTAAACGTTGCCTTCAACGGCAAAGGATGAGACTTTATAGCAACTTGAGTAACTAATATCCACCTAAACAGTAAAAATCTTTAGATATGGATACGTTGCGAAAGTGCTCGTTTCCAATTACTACAAAAATGGTAATTTTGATTATGTGGGAAAGGTTAATTATAAATACTTCCATAGCAGGCGTTCTATGAATCGAGGGTGAAGCTAGAAAGATGTACAACATACCTGAATCGTCAGATTTGTACCCAAATTCATTGGGTTGTTTCTTCGATGCTACTTGCACCTCGTCAAGTATGATCCGCCGCAGCGGAGTCATCAGTGTCAGCGGACATTGTCTGGAAACAAATTACAACAATATTTAGTGACACATCAAAATATTATGGAAAACGTATCCTATTCCACGGGACCGTACATTCTAAGAATTAATTATTTTCACAATCTACACCACGAGCGTGATACGTTTTCACAAGTCCTTTTTTTGTCGTGCATGGTTGTAAATTTGTTACCCGAATGAGAACAGATATTTTTCATCCTAGAAACACATGCAGATACAATTATTTATAGGCGTGCCTTATCTTAACTATCCTAATCCCAATTATACAATGCGAAAATGAGTTTGTTTGTTACGCTTTCACGCTAAACCGGCTGTACGGATTTTGATGAAATTTGGCAAATGGGTAAATCATGACCTGGAGAAGGACATAGGCTACTTTTCATCCTTGATCGAAGACGAAGACTCTGGCAACAGCAGTAATTTATAAACTAGGATTGAAAGGTAAAAAAGTTCAGAATATTCAAGCTGATCAGTAAGATGATGACCACTTAGGAATAAAGGCCGGAGAATAGACTGCAACAAGTTTCTCAACTAGGATTCCTTTAACTTCGTTTAGTATGTACTTACTAAATACATAGACAAAACAAACAAAGGTTGGTAGATAGGCTTGGTAAAAAACATTGGGTATCTCAAGATATCAGAAATCTAACAAAACAATAACAGCGAATGCGACAAACTGATACCGCTATCATTTCGTACGATAAAAAAACTAGTTTATATTCAGCAAATTACTTCATACTGCAGCAAAAAATTTTATGGTATACAATAGGCTTTTATTCAGCTGCATGAATATCCGGGAAGCCAACAATGGCCGACAGTGCTAACAGCTGTGAGAGGTAAGAAACAGCCGCTAAGTGCGTAACACTCCTATTCGGTAATTCAGAGCATATTATCACGTCTACATCTATGTTGCTATTCCAAAGCTTTGGTTTTCGGAGTGAAAACTTCTTTAGGCGCGTTGGGCATTTTTGAGATGGGAAAAAACAATTGAACTCGCGACACCGTTACCGACACCTCATTTTTGTGAACGCGATTGTGCTCTTTATTTATATTACGTTACGGATCAATATTCTATGCAAGTATTTTTACTTTAAAGGTTTTGGAAGCATTTTTTTTTAATTGTTCAAGTTTTCACTTCTGTCGGCACTCCCGGAGTGCCACTGTTTTTTTTTATTTCCACAATCGACTATACAATAAACTTTTTATTCGAAAATCGCCGGTGTTAGCCAAAAACAGATCAATGGGTTGTTTTGGGTGTTTTTTTTTTGCTTCATTTGATTGATAAATTCGTTTTTCTGATACCACGTAAAACTGCAACGACTAGTTGAGAATATTACGGCGAGGCAACCGATTTCTGCGTAAATATTTGAGATATGTCGAGAGGAAGAGAAGAGTAAGTAGCAGTACAGCGGCTGTAGCAGTTTCATAAGGACCAAGCTGGTTGATACCTAATTATTCTAATGCTACATCTCAGACCGAATAAAAAACCAAGACAGAGCGCTGCGAACAATACAGTGAAGCATGCCAAAACTACACCTCCGCTCTGTGCATACACGCTGACACGCACACATTAACAATGACACTACAATCAAACTACACCTCACTAAGTGCACACATGTTTACGAAACGGGCTTCACGTCACTGTTGACAGCGCTGTTTTAGTTTTTGATTTGGTCTGTGTGCTACATAGTTAAATTCTACGGTGTAAGGGATAGTATTTTTTAACACCAAGGAATACATTAAATACTGCAATAGAGATATTTTTAGGATTCTGACTCAAAAGTTAAAAACTTTACGCAGGTGTAAAATAAAGGCTAGTTATTGGATTTTACATTTGTGTTGCAGATACTTGAACGGATTATGAGGTGCTCGTGGCTAAGTAATAACAGCAGCACGGGTCGATTCATCAGGTTAAGCTACGCTTGCCGAGGTTGGTTTGTGGATGGGTGACCATCTTTACATACCGAGACTCCTCCGTGCCTCGGAAAGCACGTTAAGCCGTTGGTCCCGGCTGTCATTCGTGGATCTTTGACAGTCGTTACAGGTCGTTAGAAGCCGAAAGTCTGACAACCAGTCTTACCAAGGGATATAGTATTACCCAGTTACTGGGTGGTGGAGGTCAGATAGGCAGTCGCTCCATGTAAAATACTGGTATTCAGCTGCATCCGGATAGACTGGAAGCCGACCCCAATATAGTTGGGAAAAGGCTAGGCAGATTGATTTTGATACTTGAACGGATTATGTAAACATACCTCTGTGTAGTTTCGCTAATTAATTTAATTTGATCCTGTATTAATCAGACCGCGACATATAAGAAACTGTGGCGTTTTGATTTAATTTCGAAAGGTGTTTTGAAGTGTCGATATGCAGAAACTATAATGTCTAGCAGTGCAGCCCACTCTTCCACTTTTGGCGAGACAACGCATTCATTTATTATTCATGCACCTCAAAAGCTATAACAAAAAAATACAGTTATATTGCAATCTATCCTATACTATTAAACGAGAAATATTTGAATATATATATTTGTAATCACGTTCTGGAAAACGGCTCTAACAATTTCGATGAAAGTTGCAATATAGGGGTTTTCGGGGGCGAAAAATCGATCTAGCTAGGTCTCATATCTGGGAAAATTCGTTTTCTCTATTTTCACAGCCTCGGCAATGTGATACAACGTTGGTATACCTGGACGATATGTTTATCTATTTTCACCCGAGCAGAGCTCGGTCGGCCAGGTACTGTATTTTATCTCGAGTACTAACTAAATCAATATTTATAAAACAGGTGAACCTGATAGTAAAGTACATAATGCACGAGTGTGAATAAATGCCTAGTTTACAATTGAATGATGTTGATAAGATAAAAATGTTTTCTAAACGGTCAGTACCCGCTGGCAATCAGTGGGCAACCTTCAACAGCTTATTATGTATTATTTCAACCTCCACCCTGCTTTCTCACAAAAGGTCCCTCGTATGACTTCAATATGTTTAAAATTGTATTTAAGTCATTGCATGTAGTGCCGTGTGGTACTTGCTAAGAATAGAACAACGAATCTTCTCTTCCGTGGGTGGCGTAAGAGGCCAAGGCGACTTAGGAATTCAGGTAGACAGGCAGGCCGAAACAGCATCCTTCTTAACTTTGCGAAAACCTGTTTTTCTTGAAGATTGCGGAGTATAGACGACCGTCGGACCAAATAGCAACAATAGTTCGCCTGATTAAAATATCAAATGTGGCCGGGAAAAATAGGGATGTGAATGGTCAGTCAGTCGGTAAAAAATGCATTAAATGCAATTAAGTGAACAAGGTGCTCCATTGGATAAAAATCCCCTGAAAACACGCCTGAGTGAATAATTAGAAGAACATTGTACAACTTGAGAGCGCTAGAGATGGAAAACAGACTTGCAACAATCGCTCTGTTAGTTCAGCCAGAAGATATACATAGTACAGTAGACAACATAGTAGAATATCGGATCAATGAAAACAGTTGGTAAACAAACCAGCGGGCATTCACATCGCTGGAACATATGTTAGTTCCCTCGGTTTGGTTGCCGTTGTAGTTAAAAAATAAAATGCGGACGTGTACGTCTGTCTGTACAATACATAAAGAGGTCGCTGACCCCGTTCTTAAAACGAATGCATGTACATACATTCTCTCCGAGTTGACACAATTTTCCGACATAACTGTCGTATACTAAATACCGTAGATTATGTTCATGTTTATTCAGAAGGATATAGCGCGACTTTGGCTCGTGCTGGTGGTTCCTTAGTATTCCGCTTAGATATGAAAAATATGAACCGATGTACTAACGCAGGCAGGCAGTATCAACTAAATACATATGTCTTTTAATTTTGCATAATAATCTTCACAAATATTTTATGGTTTCCAAAGACTTGTAAGTACCTATATCCTATCACGTTCTCGAAAACGGCTCTAACGATTTCGATGAAAGTTGCAATAAAAGGGTTTACGAGAGTGAAAAATCGATCTAGCTAGGTCTCATATCTGGGAAAATTCGTTTTCTCTATTTTCACAGCCTCGGGAATGTGATACAACGTTGGTATACCTGGACGATATGTTTATCTATTTTCACCCGAGCAGAGCTCAGTCGCCCAGGTACTACTTATTCAATTATTCAAAAATATGCACGAATTCTCTATTTAATTTATTGCTCAAATAATTAATCAGATGTAAGGCGATCGCGTTCGTTCTGAAGCGGGGTTTGTTTGGTAAACAAAGAATTTGGCCAAATTCTTTTCGGCAATTAGCTGTAAATATTTGAGGAGTAAACATTGCGCAGAGCGTTGACACGGGTTCGCGTTACTATCACGAACATCCGCATCTGCCCACGCGGTCTCGCGCGCCAATTTATGCATCGAGGGTACCAATCCTACGACCTCAACCCACAGGCCCTAGAGAAATTAAACACGGTCTGTAACAATCGGTATCTTCCTCAAGAGAAAGTAACGAACCAAGGTGACACGAATTAAAGATGCAATCATAACATTTTCTGCGGCCATGCAATCATGGACAGATGACTCGAATTTGATGACCTCAGTCTTCACAGAGTGCCAAGTTTCGCAAATCTATTTTAAGCTTGCTTCGTTCTAGGCATATTGGGCCAATCGATATAAAGCTAGTTTTACACCTTAGTATTTATATGGTTAGCAGACTGGGCAGGTGTCAGTTAAATCATTGTTGTAGATGTAGTCCTCATCTCACGCGTTTAGAGTTTCAAATAAAGCCCAACGAACGAGAATTATAATGCTGATGCTTTATTGATATGACATTCAAATGTATTTCTCACGAGTTTACTGTCTCCTACGGTGTTAAATTTTGTTTGTCAGAATAAAATGCACTTTCAGAAAAATGCATAAGTGTACTGCAACGGAGTCTAGTAGATGTTTATGTCGTTTTGAATGGATTATTATAACATAAGTCATAGTCGTCCTCCTTTCTGTTTTTATTCTATTCTTCCTCTGCCCAACCCTTCGGGGAAACAAGGCGAGATGTTATGTTATGCTATTCTACTAACATTGGTAACAACCCGCAAGACTGCGAACTGTTAATTAAGGGAAGGGAGGCCTTATGGTCTGCAGGACTGCAGTGTAACAATACAAAATCATAAAAATCATAAAAAGTCTGAGAAGCTGCTTGACTTATCCTTTAGAAATTTTCTAGGATTCTTCAGTCTGAAGATTTCTAGGCTTATGAAACTGATCTATACAGCCTTAAACAAATAAAAATCGTTACGACTGACTAAAATGTATTATTTCGTGACTTTGAGCAGTTAAAAAAATATTGATACGGCGGAATTCAGCGGTAAAACAAAGCTTAATTAAAAAATATAATTGTACGTTGTCTGTATCGGTGTGTGAGATATTATGCAAGAGTAAATGGTCAGCGGCACCGTAACACACAATTTACGCCGCGTTACAGCATACGCCGGGTTAAATGGAGCGTCTAGCGAATTACATGTTAACTATGACAAGGCGTCAGTTGTTAGCTTCAAGTAAAGGGCTCGGAGGGAATGAATCGTTAATTTGGGTTTTGAAACTAAGTTAGCTTAACTAATTTAATCTGGCATATAACTGGACTCCTGACTGATAAGACGTCGCTCCCTAATTTCCGCGTGATTGTTTAATAATGTTTAAATTCTATTAGCAGGCTACAACTAGTGCATGCGAACGATTGTAAAATCTTTCTACTCTAGTTCACTTGTAGATGAGGGAAAAATTAACACATCATATTCACGTAATATACGTTTTGCAATATGAACACGAAATATTGTTTACTTTCCGACCTGTACCTACCCTAATTGCGTAACTTTTTTTCGTAAACGATTATGACCAATTTGTTTAATTTTGACAGTCAACATTCATTACGTTATTTACGTTGTAGAGCAGATTTTTTTTTTCCATTTTTTGAAGCAATAGATTAGCAATCTGCTTCAAATCGAAACAGATTGTGATTGACCGTGTATTACGCAATTAGGGTACTGGTAAACGACGGGTAATTTAGATATTAAGTAAGTGTATCGTGTGAGATGCAAGAAAACATACAACGGGTTGAACAGGTGTTTAAGGAATTGGGGAGCTTCAGCTTGAGAAGAACTGCAAATATCTATCTACACGAATCATGTTTATGTACAGGTGTACACATAGGCAACACTAAAAAAAAATTATGAAATCTGACTGACTACTGCCGAAGCGATATGACTATGTATGACACATCGGCGTCGTTTTCCGCATTATAGAGTGGTAAGGTGCGTAAGCAGGTACTCAGCTTACTTGCGGTTAGTGTGTGATCAGAACCACGCGGCTGAGATGAGTAACGTGTCCCAAATGACCCGTCAACCATAAAGTTGTTACCCAAGCAGGAATTATTTTTTAAACCTACCTCCATAATTGTATGCAATTATGACCACGTCAGGCGCATTACTATTCATCTGATATCGTGAAAATATTCGGTGTTGACTGTTGATTGTTAAGTAAACAAAAGACACGATCAACAAAATAAACACTTGCTCAAATGTTTAGTTAATGTGTCAGGAACAAAAGGTGGCACAGGCCCTTGGAACTCTTTTAAGGTTAATGGCCTATTGACAAGTTCATTGTTACTTGAATGAATAGAGTATACTACTTACTTTTGCATTAGGTAGTTATCGGATAATGAGGTATATTAATATGAAAGAGCTGTGTTTACATAATTTCATAAATGCCCGACATAAAAAGGGAAATTACCTACCATTGTTTGATGTGTTACAACAGATTTAAAAATATATATATTGTACACAATATTAACACTGCAATGTAGATCATAAGCATATTATTATTATGAAAGTTTTAGTAATATACAGTGGTAGCCTTCAGCTCACACAGTGGTCAAGTTTGGTTGCCTAGACTTTATATTATACTTTTCTGCGGAACAATAATAATGCATTTTTAATGAGTAGGTAATAGAGCCCTATGATCCAAAACAAATATAACATAAGTCACAAGATGATTGAAGAGAGATGAAGATTCTGCGAAATGAGCACAGATGATCTGTCTAATGGAAAAAAACAACGTAGTCAGCAAAAGGCATGCAGTTTGTGTGTAACATGTTCCCGGCAACACAAAATAATGTACAATACGGACGTTATAACTTGGCAATTCCGAATTTAGCGCAGAAAGCTGTGCAATAACAGTTTTTAGGAACCAAATGGTGACATGAAGTGAGTGAGAGAACATGCACGATGGTTCAGAGCCTATGTTCAGACCTGTCAATTTATATCGGCCGTATTGTAGCACACTTTTTGTTTACCATGAATATGGGGTTCAGAAATTGCTTTGTTTTTTTTTTTGTGTAATTATTGTGTCCCTTAACCGGGGTCAAATACATTTTACTTTCTTTTTTTCTCTTGCCTCTCTCAAAGTTCAAATATTGGTTTTATAAAAACCACTGATAAACATGTGCCTCTTTCTCCGGGCTCTTAAAGATTCAATCCCATACCACCACATATACAAAGTACAATATTCTTAACAAGGAATGGAGTTGTTAAAAGGGTGAATCATTTAGTATAGTGGGTGTGTGGTTTCCATAGTAAATTCTTACTTATTTACCAACTATATCATTGTATGTACTAATTATTATGATTTAGGACTGAAACTATCAGGTATTCCTACAGCTGATCATTATGTACTCTCGGCTTGTTAAACACAAGCATGATGCAAAGGAATTTAAAATGAAACAAAGGATTAATGTTATATTTTGTTTCTATCTTTAGTAATCTATGAACCTCTACAACTATTTGCTACGAAGGGAAGTAGAGCTCAATATTTGAATGGATTACATTTTTTGAAATACCAGAAAAAAAAATCTAGAGTATAGCTCTATAACAGGTAGTATTGTATATTTTTCTCTAAGTTTAATTATTTATTGTTAGGGCCTATTTCACGATGTCCAAATAGCCACTACTTACCGAATAAATTCAAAAATGGAACATCATTTGTAGGATATTATCTGCCAAGTAAGTTAACGAGAACCTAATTGAAGGTGGTGAAACAGGCCCTTAGAGTTACAGACATAAAAAACTTGTTTTACATCTTTAGATGTTAATTAAATTATTAAAGTCATTAGGCATCAGTTTAAGGCAAGTTATGTAGCAATAAAATAAGAATTAGTGTATCTATATAAAAAACGAGATTCATTGATCAAATTATGGGTACAATGCAAACATTTAAATGAATACTTAATTTTAATTTAAATATAAATAAGTAAGGAAAGTGGCATTGCATTATGTAGTTGCATAACAAGAACACTATAAACAAAAAAAAACAAGTCTTTTCTTTCTCTACAACTCGTTATCACAATGATTCAACATTGCAGTTACGGTTGTGATAGTCTTATCTAAAAGGTGTTTCTAGTAAGCTGAAAGACTGCATAGACACTGGTCCCTGCTTAGTTTGAACAGTAAGCACTTACTTTTCGCTCAAATACTGAGTCGTCCAGTAGAGAACCTCACCGGCCAGCTCCGAGTCGGTGATGGTGTACCCTGCTATGTGCACGGGCAACTGGTCCTCAGGGTTAACAGTAGCGGCAAAGTTTTCAAAAAACACTCGGTACGATGTCAAATAATCCTCCTTTTCACCCATTTTCGATTGTTCGTTCGAGTTTACAAGGTAACTGAATAATATCGTGTCAATAATCGATCAACACTTGTAAATGATTACAAGCTCAACTGGAGCAAAAGTCGGAGTCCTCCTATGAAATATAATTATTTAGTAACTATAAAGCACTCTTTCACTTCAACATAATATGTCACCACATTATTGTAATCACTTATATTTATATTTGCACTAATCTCAATTGTATTTGTGATCAAAACATAAAAAATCACATCTCCCTCATACTTCTCCGCTCTTGTTGTCACATCCCATTTACAATTAATTATCTGTCCCACCAAAAAAAAATCCACACCCGATGAAATTCGAAACATGTAAAAATATATTCTTTATTGGATTCAATTTATTGTGTTTTGTTACAAATGTAAAAAAAAACTGGACCCAGTTAAATTTTTGGCTATTTCTATTTTTTACGATAGATTAGAAAATTTATGATAGAAACTTAGTATAATGATGAAATAGCTAAGATTTTAACTACGTAGTTTCAGAACAAACTTTTATCGACTATATAGTTCCTGAGAATTTGACGTTACTAGTGCTAGTGTTGTCTAGAAAGTTATTTTTGTTTGCCTATTGCTAAGGCCCGCCGATTTAAAACGTTTTAAATAAAATGTTACCGTTTTAAACCCCAAATACATCGTTTTAAACAGTTGAAAACTCGCCTTCAAAAATAAAAGTATTTAAGTGCATGTGTGTGTAGGGTAGGCGAGCTGGCAACGTTGCGTCGAGTCACGAGTGACGACGTCAACGAGAGTGCGAGAGTGTGAGTTTGGTTTTAAAGCGAATCAGATTGAATATTTATTTATATCGTTTGAAAACAATGAAAAAAAATTTTATTTACCAGCACAGAGTTTTTAGGTAGGTACTCCGTTATATCCCTACCTCGGTAAAAACAAGAAAATGTAGTTATAATTAAGAAAAACATAGTCGTCAACACCAACCGTTTTAAATCTAAAAAATGGTTTATTTCGGTTTTAAACGGTTTTTTTTCATTTTAAATGGATTTGTTTAATTGGTTTTAAACCGGCCTTACATCTATAATCTGGGTGAATATGTCGTGGCCAGGGGCCGTTATAAATTTAAGCCGTTAAGGATAGAATTTGAGATTTGTTAGTCAAGGGTGGCCTCAGATGCTTTTGGGGGGGAGGGCTTGCCCTGGATGGATCTGCTACTGTGACTAACTGTTTATGGTTCAAGTACCCATTCATCTTTTCAACATAACTGTTGATGAAGCTCGGTTCAACAAAAAATAATATGTTAAAGATCGTGACTGATAGTGATAATTCTTGTACAGACCTTGTACAATAACTGAAAGTCTAAATAGTTTCGTAAAATTTTTGCCAGTTCCCGCCACGATTCACCATGAGCTACCGCTATCGATACCTGTCGTAAACCACAAATATTGTAAAGTAACTGTGCGTTTGCACTGGCGAAACATTCAAACAAAACATGTTAAAATCTCTAGTTCCTGTCAAAATTTTTATGGAACATTGACAAAAAGTAAAGATTTCAACATGTTTTTTCATGAATGTTTTGCCAGTGCAAACGCACAGTAACAATCTGCCTGTTTTAGGTTTTTTCTAGAAAAAAACACTCTACGTGTGCCGACAGAAGTGAAAACTTGAACAAGAACCCCTTGGTGGAAGAAAAATTTTTGTATAGAACATTGGTTCGTAACCTTATCTAAATAAAGAGCACAATCGCGTTTACAAAAGCTTTACAGTAAAAATACTTGCATGGAACATTGATTTGTAACAAAATATAAATATAGAGCACAATCGCGTTCACAAAAATGAGGTGTCGTTACAGTGTCGCGAAATCAATGGTTTATCTCAAAAATGCCCAACGCGATTATAGAAGTTTTTACTTCAAAAACATTAGCTATGCTTTGTTATTTATATAACAAAATTTTAATAATTATTATTATTTGTTTAATTTTGACCTGACAACAATCAGAAAAAACACGACGTCATTTTTGGGGTCACGGTGTTATCGATATCTTCACGTACTCGGTACTCGTCACTATCTGTAGTTCTAAATTTCTGATTCATGATTGGTCATGATGAGTTTGTTTATCGTGTTTTTATCTGACAGCAGCAAAAGCGGACAAAAGACATTTTCAAACTCACAAAATTAATTTACGCATTAATTACAGATTATTCTGTATTCTTCGTCAAGGCTGTGTACATAAAGGTACAGTGTGAGCTCATTATATCATTTTACCATAGTTAGTGGTTATTGTGGTTAATCTCATCGTTTCAGATTCAGATCTCAGGATTTGCATCAGTACCTATTACTTATCATAATTCTATGCATTATCAAAATTTGCAACATACGTGATTGATAAATTACGGTGATAAGATAACTTCTTAATTAATTTTGATATTTCTGAAACTTTTTTAAGACCAGATCTCAGGCAGTACATAATTAATAGAGAAGTTAGAAACAGAAAAATGACGTCGATTGCTGGAAAATACCAACACTACAAGAATGAGGATATCGATGACTATTTCAGTGCTGTAGGTGAGTACCAAAATATGTATTTCTCTGCCAACTATTTTGTTATTTTAATTCTAAATTCTATTTTGTAATTTATTGTATTCTTCTATATTGTAAAGTACCAAACTTTACATTATATTTTGATAAAGTTTGTAAAGTGCAAATGAATCTTAAGTAAAATAAATAATGAGAATTTACTATTGTTACAGGTGTACCTTACATGGGACGTAAAATGATGTCAATGTCATCACCGTTGATGGAAATATCAGTGGATGGTGAACATATGACTATCAAGAACTCATCTTTGTTGCGGACAGTTGAGAACAAGTTCAAATTAGGGGAAGAGTATGTGGAAAACATGCCTAATGCCAAAATCAAGGTTAGTGTGGCATGTCATGAACCAACTATTCATCATAAGTACACCCGGATGCACATTTTATGGTGGCTCTAAAGTGCGCTACTCACTGCGCAGCACCAACCTCTGCTCACATGTATAAATTTGTTACTAGTGACTGACCTCATGTTCAGAACCGCCATAAAGTTTGCATCTGGCTGTACCAGCTAGTGTGTTCTTGGAAGGCTGTGGTTTATTTGGTTTAGTATTCTGTTTGATCTGTTAATATAATATATTTTCAGAGTGTTACAACCCTGATAAATGACAAGCAGATGGAAACCAAGTCAGTAGTAGAAGATACGGGTGCTAACTGTGGCCGCCAGTATGACTTCACTGAAGATGAATGCATTGTTGTAAGTAATAATACAAAATTAAAATTGGTAGTGAACAAAAGAGTGTTTTCGATAAAAGTATAAGTATAGTGGTACTACATCTAGAAGTAGAGATTTGTCTATTTGTTTTATTATAAAACACAATAGATGAGAAAAAAAATGTAACCTATTCCGCTTAAAACTACCACCTAGAGAAGGATCATAGTATGTTATACCTTTTTATAAACAGTTGTAACCTCTTCAGGCCTCATAGTTTTATTGAAAATAGGTTCATAAGCAAGACATTATTTTTGTGCAAATACCAATACTGTAGTTCAAATATTTGTAGACTTAGGTATAGTCCGTGCAATCCACGAAGACGCGCCCCAATCCGCTCCGCGCCGTACTAGAGTTCAGCTTACAGTACAGTAATCGCGGAGTGGGGCGCGTCTTCGTGGATTACACGGACCATATGCAGTAGTTTTTCATAACAATTTTTCATTGTTAGTTATAATTAGTAATATTATTTATTTATATTCCAGACCCTGACCCACGAGAAGGCCAAAACACCTGCAAAACGCTTCTTCCGCAGGGTACAATAGATGATGAAACTTTGAAACGAAATTATGTAATGATTTTGTTTTTACTATGTGAAAAATATATGGTATATCAATATAATTGGTAAATGCTACAAGGGAACTGATAATATTTTTGATTTATACTTTTCTAAGGTTTATTTTATTAAATAAATTTGTAAAATAATCAATGTAGGTGTTTTTTATTTCATTCCTCCTACGACGATGAGGCCCTCAGTTAGAGCTAGCGAAATTCAAGGCCTCAAACAAGTAATCGTAATTCGTAGGTAAATATAAATACCTACTACTAACCAACCATGGCCATCAGCCGGCAAACAAAGAGCATAAAGGCTTGTGCAGACCAGCGCGACACGCGACACGACACAAAGACCACTCGTTGCGCGACGAGCGGTGCCTTAGTGTCGCGCCTGTTTGAAGGAGCCTTAATTCTGCATAATCGATTTATCACATAGGTATCTACTAAAATAAGTACAGACGCCAGTACATCAAGCTTCCCGAAACTGTCAAATTATCCCAATCAACTTTGAACTTTACATTTCAGCGATAAAGTTGAAAATCTATTAAATAAATTTGACAGATTGTAGTAGCTTGATGTGCTGGCGTCTGTACATACATACATACATAAACTCACGCCTTCTTCCCATGGGGGTAGGCAGAAACTACAGAACGCCACCTGCTACGATCCTTACATACTCCTTTTGCCTCGTTTACGTTCATACATCTGGTCATACACGCATAAAATAAGTAATGCATGCAATAAATATATCGAGTATTATGTAATCTCTCTGGACATTATGTTTTTATAACGACTACAAAAAAATTCATTGTGGCAAAATCGTATATGTCCAAACACGAATAAATTCGACGAGACAAAATATTGCAGTGCTGCCATCTGGCGTAAATGGTATCTTAAAAACTATTTTGACATATTAGAATCCGACCAATTAAAAATGTTTCGGTATTCTTTTTCCTTCTTTTTCTGTCCTGCAGCAACAACAACCAACATCGCAACAACTAACTATTTGGTTTGCGGTTTTTTGAAAGAGCCATCAGAAAATAGCATCATCACAGTCTTATTCTTATTCATTTTTCGTCGTACGGTTTCGATTGATTTGATTTTATTGTTTTGAAAGAGCATTGTGCGGTTTTAACGTTTGCAAATCACTTACTTTCCCAGCCGTTATAATAACTAGAACTAGTAATTAACGAAATGGCTGAATATACAGTTAGCCAAAATCAGGTAAGCACAATTCATTATTTTTGAATAAAAATATCATCGCGTCTTCCGTCTTCCTGACTGAAAACAAGAAAATAAACCAATACTCCAGCAATGTTCGGTCATTGAGAAAGAAACAAATTCTCACAAAAAATAAAATGCAGGTACCTACTAATTCAAGTAAAACGAAATTGTGAAAATTATGAAAATATTTTTTCCACAGGAGCAGCAGGTGAAGAAGCTGAAGAGGTTCCTGGAAGGTTGGCGCATGGCTGTTCTTCCGCTGAAGTCCGTCATCTTGTGGGAACAACAGTGGCATCCATGTGCTATAGTTGGCTCTGTGTCTTTTATATATTTTCTCATTTGGCTATTGGATCTCAATTCTCTCGCAACATTCGCTGTTATTGGCCTATTCCTGAATTTCGTGGACTTTATTGTACCTGTCATCTGTAATTCTCTTTATGGACCTTCTTCATGGACAGGACAACATGAAAAAATATTTGAAGAAGTTTGCAAAAGTATTGTAACCAATTACAATAAAAGCTTGCACAATGTTCGCCAATTCTATTCTTTGAGGGAGACCAGCCCTTGTATGGTAAGTTGATTTTGTAGTGAAAATTATACAATCAATGCACAAACAGTAAAGTTGATGATAATCCATTTTATTGGTAGCAATTATTGTAGTAACTTACAGTGAATAAAGCTCAATGTGAACACTCCCAGTTCTTATCAGGTGTTCATACTTTACTCTAAAATACTTAATAATTAAATTGAACATGGTAGACGAAACTAAATTCATAACCAAATGATACTGGTGTAAACTTTGCACCCTTTTCAATTTTGGTTGTGAATGTAATTGATTCTAACAGCCTCATTTCTTTTGTTTCAGTACTACATACTTTCCCTCAGTTTGTTGGTGACATTGGCATGGGTGGCATCTTCCATCAACAATACATTCCTGATGTACATCCTGTCTACCATGATGTTGCTCATGCCAGGTGTTCGACACAGGGGCATCTTCAACACTCTCCTAGCTATGGTCAACATGGCACCTAAATCTCTTAAATCGGAATAAAACCATTACTTTAGTTATATGTGTAGCTTTTAATAATAATATGTGATTGGTCTGGTCATAAGTTTTAAGTTAAGCTTAGCTTATTGTGAGCTTTAAATTACAGTATGTGTGATATACTTTATGATATTAATTAAAGAGCCAAAGCCTGACATTTAGTTTAAATTTATATGATTGCCTCCCCATTCTTGTATTCACATAGGCGCTTGAGTTTTCAAGTATAAGAAGTAGGTGATTTTAAAGTACCTATGTTGGAAACCACTTAGGTAAAATTAGCAAGTTGTAGTGGTAATCTACAAACAAGTAATTTTTTCAGTGGTCTGATAATGAGTTGCGATAAGCAAAAACCGAACGGGGCGGACTGAATCCTATAAACGTTACTTAGTAGTACATACTTTGGCTAAGCGATTTTGCTAAACCTGAACAAATTGCAACTAACTAAGAACTAATTATCTGTAATACTCGCATTTCTCTAAGCCGCAACATTTTGCTGGGGTTATGCATACGCGTTATTCCCGATTTAAAATCGCGTGTTTCTGTGTTCTAAACTACGCAACGAATTTTGATGCAGTGATTTTACCACTGTTTAGAGAATTTAGTCCGGAAGGTTTATGTGCATAACAGTGGCGAATTAAACCTGTCGGGGACCCGGGGCGGCAAAACTAAATTAGCCCCAAGGTATGTAGAAAAGTAAGAGAATGTGGGATGTAGGCACGAGCGAAGATTTTTAGCACGCTGCCTTGAAAAGGTTGGGTTTTCTTTTTTGACCATTCATACAGAAATAGGAGATACTTTGTCAACACAGAAAAGTTGAGCATTAGACGAAGAGGTGTAGGATGCTGAGCGAGCAAAGCGAGCTCGAAAAATCTTGCACCCCAGATAGGAGGTACCTACCTACTTTGTCAACCTATGGAGAAAAGTTTGAGAGTAGAATGCAAGAACGAGCTCGAAAATTTTGCAACCCGCCCTAGGTAAGTAGTGTCCCTTTGACTATTCATATACATTTACTTTGTCAACTTATTGCATGTCCTCCCAGTAAGTTCAAAGGTCTTATACTTAAGAGCTCTCTTGATTTAGGTGTAAATATATAGTTCAAGATAAAGATAAAAATGATAGTTAAGTAGGTAAGTTTAGTTTTTATTAATATTATGTATTTATTACCCTAGCGTTTAATTTAATTGTAAATTATATTCCACAGTTAATCTGTAAACAGCGTTGTGGGCTACAATATTGTTCAAATGTTTTGTGTATTTCTTTTTCTATACTGTATGTTATAGCTGTTTGTTGTTACTTTTGAATAAAAATAAAAAAATAAAAACTTATGCAGAAAAAGTCTGAGAAAAAAGAGAATGTATGGATGTAAGAGCGAGTGAAGCGAGCTCAATAATGTTTCACCCTACATTTATATTTAGCGTGGATCCCATGGATGGATGTGATGAATGATAAGGAAGTAAATAATAGTGTGACGGTTGACAGGAGATTGGAAAAATAAAGTGTTGCGCCAACCCAGTGGCGTAGCGTGAGTCACTGTCGCCCGGGGCGGAGTCATAATTTGCCGCCCTTTTGACGTCGTAAAAATAATTAAAAAATAAAAGAATTAAATTACTTATAATAAAAAACAAACTAAAACTTACTTACTAAAAAAAAAACGGCAGCGTGGCAGACGAAGAAGTTACTGGTACAAGTTCTTGGACATCACGAGTGCGGTCGGCCCGTGGTTGTGTTTAGACGTGTACACGCACGGTGTGACAGTGTGCGTGCCCGCATACGCCTCGCGCGCACACCTTAACACCGTGCATGTACACGTCTAAACACAAACAAGGGCCGACCGCCATTCGTGATTTGTAACAATTGTTTTGGGCGGGAGGGACATTTAATATGTGCAAGTGGTTAAAAGCTAACTTCTTGAAAAATCAATTGTCTGACTGACCGCCAGTGACAGCACAATTTTTTTTTTTTGCCGCCCTTCTAATGGTGGCGCCCGGGGCGGTCCGCCCCTCCGCCCCCCCCTCGCTACGCCACTGCGCCAACCCAAGTAACGAGCTTATTTCCACGGGATATACGTTAGCATAGGTAAGGGACCTACGTTTGATAACGTATGAAGCGTAGCTAATTATGCCTCCCAACTACAAACTGCCTTTTGTTTACTGAACCTATTTTGCACTTGTTTGGGATTTTTCTCGAGATTTGGGGGCCCCCAGGACCGGATGGACCACCCCTGCCGTCTGCAATCTCGATATTTTGTCAAGTCGTACAAACCGTGCGAAGCAGGGGTGGGTTTCTAGTGCTAAATAAATATAGTACCTACCTTGTGGGAAAGGAGATTATTGCTAAAGTTTCATTTCATCATACACCCGTTTTTCTGACGTCAGATGGCGGGTGTATGATGAAACTATCGCAATAACGTGTCTACATTTAATTTAAAAAAAAAAACCTTATTTCTCAATTATTATATTTTGATGTAAATTCTTATCTAATACATTCAATATATCAATATCTCATAATTTTTTGTAAATTGGTTTTTTGCGCACAATCAAGCGAACCGATAAGGCAAAACGGAGCACTATTTAACAGAATATTAAACTATTTATTCACTACATTGCCTCTGATTCAATCAAGCTATGTACTTCTATGAACACGAAACATTGATACAAAATACATTTTATTGAAACCTCAGAATATACAAATAACTTAGTAATATGACAGTTAGCACAATTTGTAAAACCTATGTATAAAATGTTTTTATCAATAACTTTATTACACTGAATATACAAAGCGTAAAAAAATATGAGAACAGGAAAAATCATTAGGATAATCACAGCAATAAGTGTAAAAATAAAAGATTCATCAATAAATAAGTTGCAAGCACAGGTTAAATATCAAAAAGGCTAATAAAACAAACAGTAGTTACGTACTATTCTGTGCTGCCCATATGAGATTGTTATGATAAAACTACACTGAATGCATTCAACACTACTGGAACTAAAACACGTCTATCTAGATGTCTCAACTCCATCCAGACGATTCATGCGAGCATTATCCGGAGCCGTTTTTTGGCCATGCACGGCTCACGTCCCAAGTTGAGGCAAGACATTGAAGGTAACAAACGAAATGGAACGTTTTGAATGAAATAGACTGCTGACATTTGAAATTGTTTAAATGTATAATTTCAAAACGCGACGAACGACTGTATGGAGGAGCTGATAACTGTACTAAAACTACTCGGATATAGTAAAGCCTGGTTTAACTGTGGTACTTTTAGCCTTCGTCACGAGCGGTGTGCCCGGGTCGTTGGTCGCATTATTGGCACTGTCTGTAGAAGTGCTTGGCCTTAACTGGTCGTCTGTCACTAGAGTCGTCTTGAATCTACTGCCAGACACAGTCGCTTGGGAGCTTACATTACTTTTCTGTGCACTACTGTCGCTATACCTCCTACTTCCATTATTTAGAATTTCATTCTTTTTTACTTTACTTTTGCCATCTTTGCTTTGCAAATTAAGCGAATCAATATTGGACATACACTGTGTATTTTCCTTAGAAACCTTTTGTTTAAGGTCGTTATCTAAATTATAATTTTTACTACTTGATGGCATGTCTTTATGGAAACATTCTTTCGTTTGTTGTAAGCTTAGCCCGAAGAACTCCGTAGAGCATTTACTAGTGGACGGTTGACTGTTGTCCAGTCTTAGACAGTTGACCGCAGCGTAAGTTTGTGGGCTCAGATCATTCTTGATCATTTTCACCGGTGAGCCGCACGGGTCAACTGACAGGGTTTCTTCATCGTCTTCACCTTCAGCACTCTGTAAAAGCGTACAGCATAATGTAAAATACGTATTTAATACTTTTCTTCAAATACTTACAATTTTTATCCAATCAAATAAAATTAATTATAAAGGAACACCAAAGCAAGCTCGTTATTATTAATCGATTAAATGCGAATAAAACGCTTGGGGGGTCAATAAAAATCAGGTTAATATTTAGTGGGCATGTCGCGAGTGACTAAATTCAATGCAGAATGTTACAGCATGATATTTTGTAATCAACTCTTATGGCATGTCTTCATGAAATTATTCAGCACGGTATCAAATCAAATATTTTACTATTTTGGGTTATATAGGTGATAAGAGTACACAGTATAGACCAGTCTTTTCAAAGTGGGCGATAACACCCCCTTGTTCAGGTTCGGTAAGGTTCAGAAAAAAATAGTATCAAACATGTGAAACCGCTGTGTTAAACACTATAGACGCAAACGGCAGTTACATAATATACTTGATAGTGTTCGGCTGTCTGCGCAACTGCGCTAGACACACACTGGACCCAGCCCTAAAGGCTACTTACTACACACAGTACCGGCGGCACTTCTTTGTGCAGCAAGCCGGGCGCCCGGCGACAAGGACGGCGGCATTGCCGACGGCCGGCACTGTGTGTAGGAACCTTAAGCTTCTCTCAGACCAAAGATTTGTCTGATGACATTGAAAAATACACTTTATTGTCAGTGCTATAAAAGCAAAGTCGGTAATCAAACGGCTCCTCGAACAAGTCTCGTTTAAACACTGATTATAACTATTATTCAATGTCAGCAACCCTGTAGGTACTCCTCTTCGTGTACATCACACCTCATTATAATACAAAGTATAAGAGACATCGACGCGTAAACTGTTACCATGAATTCAGTACATGACCCACCAGCATAGAAATATTGCACATTATTATAAAACAGCAGATTTTTTACCCGACTACGGAAAATCCAAAAGAAAGTGTTATGATTTTAGCAGTCAATATATGTAAGTATGTTTGTATTTACGTGTAACTACTAAACCGATTTTGATGAATGAGGTATCAATAGATTCATAATAAAGGTGCGGGTGGAGGAGGGAGTGAAGGCCACCTACAAAATTATAATAGCATGCGACAATGGTATAACCTTGACCATTTTTGTACCTATGTCTTGATTTCTGTCTGAAACATTTTCTTCTTTCGTACATTTTAGAACACTTTTATTTTTCCGTAGTTAGGTTACAGTTTTTCGGACAGAGCTCCGGCGGGATTTCGTGGCGTCATGGAGAGTGCGATTGTCGCAACCCAGTGCTGGGCACGCCACAATTGCGGCGATAAGATATCGTGGACCCTGGCAACGTGGCAACTGAAGGAACACGGGTGGGTTTTAGTCAGGTAGAGTCTGACACGCCATCCCGCTCCCCCCAGAGCGGGTCAAGTTATTTGATAAATTCCCAACCAAAAAAAAAAATATATGTTGGTGTCTAAAATCACGTGCTGAATTTTTGGATAATTTGCGCGTCCTGTCCCTTACACCATGTATACTAGTAATTACGTACCAGTAGATCGTGGTCAGTGATAGATCCGGCAGTAGCCTCGTTGCTGTTGAAGTCCAGCTCGGAGGCTATGGACACCGGCGTCACGTCGCCGCTAATAGATGAACCTGGAAAATTGCGCCGAAAAAAACCATTTGTTATATCAACAGAGCTCAGAACACAAGGCTTCAATACTGATTATACAGCCTTATTTATTTCAACTGGCAACTTTCTCCATTTTGAGACTTTTAACGTATTTTGAAGTGGCCAGTCTCAATCTTCTTTCTTTAACCGACTTCCAAAAAGGAGGAGGTTATATGTTCGACGCGTATGTTTGTTTTTTTTTTTTTTTTTTTTTTTTTTTTTTTATGTATGTCCACCGATTTCTCCGTCATTTGTGGACCGATTTTGAAAATTCTTTTTTTGTTTGAAAGGGTATGCTCCCAAATTGGTCCCATATAAATTTTATTAACTTTGCTTGGGTAGTTTTTGAGTTACCTACAAAATACTTAGTTTTTTCGCACTTAGTATGTAGATGATATGATAAGTTCCTGTCACTGGTAGCAGGTAGTGGTATTTCAATGTGTGTGGCGTAAGTATCACAACTAAAAAGTGAAAAATAAAAACTTTTTGCAAAAAAAAACAACCGACCTCCAAAAAAAAAACACTACAAAGTGAAAAATAACTTTAATTTCGGAAGTCGGTGGCAAAAAACGAAAACACAAAACCCAAGACACCGACTTCCGAAATTAAAGTTATTTTTCACTTTGTAGTGTTTTTTTTTTGGAGGTCGGTTGTTTTTTTTTGCAAAAAGTTTTTTTTCATATGTGTCTAAATCGGTGGATTGGTTGGAGAATTCTCTGATCCGACAGCGGTAAAAAGCGCTTTTTACCGGGTATATCGGAGCAAAGTCACAATTTTTTCAAGCTCGATCATTGTAGCCACACCGCTCTATGTTGACATATATTTTTAGAACTGAATTAATTTTCTACTATCTAACCTAAATCTGTCAAAGTAAATCTTTAATTCCGCATTTTTTTTGGTCCCAGAGTTATCTTAAAAGAAGAAATTCTTTGGTCTTAGATATTTTTACAATCTGTATCTAACAAATGTATTGCATGACCGAAATGGATTTGTAAAACCCCTTTTTATTATTTATAAGAAAGTTGTTACTGTTTTTACCAATTTCAATATTTTTTTATTGTTGTCAGTAGGTATTGCAATGTGACAGAGTGGTTAATATTATGGTTTGCATGAAAAAATATACATACATACTTAAATATCCGAATATTGTATTAAAAATAAATAAATAATTAGATATTAATTTATCATGCAAACTCCTTTTCATTGTTAGTCATTGTTTTTTCGCTTGTAATGTTTCTAAGCTATTTGATCATTCGCAAGAAAAGATTCGCTTTGAAGTTGAAGTAATCAGCAGAGAGTGCAGCGCATGCATTTCATAATCATGCAACAATGGAACATAAATTAACAGATGGTATTAATAAAATAGTTTTGTCGTTTATTTAATGGAGTATTCTTTAACAAGCGACGAAATTGTGCAACGTTTATAATATATTTGGGTCTCAATATAAGTATCCACCGGTCAGCTCCGCAACTTTTTAAACAATTTATTTGAACGACAACTGAAAGCGCACGGGAGGTTGTTACACCGTTACACGTTATACAAATGACTTTCAATATCTTTCAAAGTTAATAATGTGTAACAGTAGCGCGCGCTTGGGCGGTCGTTGTTCTGAGTCGAGCTATATGAGTTAGCGTGAGGTACCTGCAACGTTGGAGTGCGGCATGAATGGGTGCAGGGTCGCGTCCAACGCGCACAACGTCGCCGCCTCGCCCTCCCACTGAGGGAGCTTGCTCGGCACATTTTTACTCCAATTGCTACTGGAATCCATAATGTTTAGTTACCAGCCTGTGTTCGGCTGCGCCTCGCTCTCAACAACTCCCGACAATGAATGATATAAGCACCAACAATGTGATGTATGGTATGAGTTACCGTGAACTGACGCCGCGTGAAAACAAGATGGTTCCGAATAGACTCCGCAAGTGCACGAAACGTTTTAAACATTTTGTTCACTTGCAGACTGAATGGTAAAAGGTCAAGTTAAGGTTCAGTTCATAAGTCTCACTCTCAAATGAGATATAACGATAGTCCTTTAGATGACATTTAATAAGAAACAGAAAACAGAACAGTAAAACTAACATCAAGCAACATTAGCAGATATGAAGTGTTTATAATACAGATCTAGTCAAGTGATAGCGCTGTAACCAACAGAAATTGAAGACATCTTCCAGAACACGTTAGACAAATAAAAACCAAACAAAATGTACAGAAGAGTGGCATCGACTCTAATGTTCGGAAAACGCATTCAAGCTGGTTAACAATTCTCTAAGTATTTAGTAATTTGTCTCTATATACCTCTCGGTGGACGTAGTCTTATGTTCAGAGTTGGAGGCGTAGTTGGAGTTGGGCGACGAGGGCCCGGCGGACGACAGACCGCTGGGCAGTTCGCCCGACGACGACATCAGCGACGAGGGGCCGCTCCAGCCTACACCTGTGGGTGGGCGGTATTAGTGCACAGCTCAGAGGACGGGCACGGGCGACGGCGTTTACTCACTGTTGGTTGGCGACGGCTGCTTCAGCGGCGCCTGCGCGGGCGCGGGCGGCGTGCCCAGCAGCACGGGCGCCGCCGTGACGCGCTCCAGGAAGGCGTCCAGCTGGCGCAGCGACAGCGCGTTGTGCAGCGTCTCCAGCGGGCGGATGGCCGGCACGCCGCCGAAGCCCTCCACGGCCGCTGCGACAGAACTAGCGTCAGACGAGCCGGCGGGCACGGGCGGGGCGGGCGTGACGTCACTCACCATTGCTGGACGCCGTCGTGGGTATCATGACGCGTAGGTTGGGCGCGGAGCTGGAGCCGGAGATGACGGCCGTGCTGAACAGTCCCGCGGCCGACAGCTTGCCGCGCGCGCCCAGCCCCAGCATCTTGAGGTAGCTCATCTGGCCGGCGATGCTGTGCCGCTGGCGCCGCCCTGCGTCCCGCGGGGTGCTACACTCTTGGCTATGGCCGGCGGCCGCGTGGCCGTCCGCTAAGTGCGGCCACGACGCGCGGAACGTGATGGCGGATAGCGGGAGCTCGTTAGTGGAGGACTCGACGCCGTCCATGTTAATGAGGGGGGTTACGGGCTCGTCTGTCGGGCTCGGGCGCGACACGGAGCCGGACGGCGTCACGGTTAGTATGGGAGGGTGCGGCCGCGCGGCTGCCCCGGATGGTGCGCGTTAGTGGGGGTTACACGAACAGTGGGGGTGACATTATGTGGAAGGCGAACGTCGTTAGTAGACAGGGCGGTGACAGAGAGAAAAATAAATTAGTTATTAAGAAATTAGAATAAATAAATAAATAGATACTGGTCAAAGCGTGCTCGTAGTAGCGACAGATTTGCAATACGGAGATCGCCATCACACTACACAGAAGGGACCCCAACCCGCGCAGTAGTTTGACGATCGTCTGTCGGCGCCAGGACACGCAACGCTCCACGTCGCGCGCCTCCTGCCGCGCTCACATGCCGATGTGATCGGGGGAGGAGACGCACACCGGAAAGTTACGTTTGCATAGCATTGATTTGAATCATTGTATAATAACATAGAACATCGTAAAAACGTGTTAGTGAAGATCAGTATCAACATCAACAGCATGCAGGTGCCAAACAATAGTCAAACGTGCGCACACACACGCGGGGAGCGAGGATGCAACGCAAACACACACAAGATCGCCGGCCAGAGTGAGCTACTGCGGCGAGCGGCGCGCGGCGCTCTACAACTCAGTAACAAGTAGTAAACCACACGGACACGACAAACGAGCGTGCCATACAACCTTATACACTTAATGCTAAACAAACCACATTACTGATGAATTATAGTTATATACTAATGAGAATATTATTTATTTCTTGTATACTATAGCACTAACAGATTTTATCTATTGCCGGACATGCGAGCATGCTTGCTTACCTGTGAAGACCTTTCACCCATATTATACTTTGTAAAAGTTCTAGATGAGCACTTTTGTGACGAAACAGATTTGCTACAGCTATAATAAGACACTAAGTTAGAACCCTATAGGCCTATACCAATGATAGTAGGACGCGCACACATGTAACATGGTCAGGAGTTTGGGCCAAACCACCAACATTTGGAATTTATTCAACAATAGACACCATACTGAAATAGCATTAGCATCGTAAACCGAGAGCTAATTTGTTGTACTATGTCAGATAAAAGGTTGAAAAAATGTTGTCTAGCTGCCAGTTCATAGCAATTGTCTTTCTGGATGCTTTACAATGATTATACCTACTTGTTTATTAACAGTTAGCAGAAATTACATCTGGCATTTATTTGGACTGCATGCCAACTTACATCGGGCGCCAGTAAAGTTTCATTACTTCACAGAACCTGTCATGAAAACATCTATATTATCCATATATGGTATACGATCTCTCATTCAAGAGTTATCTATTTGTGTCATTTTCTGTTGTTTGTGATGCAGAATATTCAATGTATTGATGGTCTACTTTGTTGTAACTAGAATTAGATATACGCAACTCGTGTGCTCGATGGGATAGCCCATCGGCAAAAATAACAAACTTGCATCCCCCCCTAGCGGGTAAATTTTCAAAAATCCTTTCACAATGCTCGCTCTTGCTTTAAAGAACTCTTGTGCAGAATTCCATACTTTTAGACCCAGCGGTTTAGGCTGTGCGTTGTCTGTCAGTGATCAATTGATTACACAGGTCTGCAATGGTTTTCCTCTCTGAGATCTGATTAACGTTTTCTATAGTTTCTGATGTGCTGATTACGAGAAAAATAATAAAAAAATTCTATCACGTCAGGATTCTTTGATATTGAATATTTAAGATTTTAACTAAAAATGTCTGAGCGCATACATTTTAAAATTTATAAAACGTCACTTAATTACTTCAGCTTAATTTTTATTGCATTTAATTAGTTTAAGACGACATAGAAATGAATGCAAATCAGTAATTTGTTAATTACTACATAATAAGTGTAAGTAATTCGCATTAACCATTTCGAAAACGGGTCATTTTGGCTTCATTTAGTAATGAGCTCATTAATACACGATGTTTAGGTGATATTGCCTAATTGTTGTTAATGTTGTTCAAAAAGGGTATAATGAAGAAAACAAAAGGTTTTTTTTGTATAAGTACCTACTCTGAATTAGAAAACTAACAGTCGAAGTGCGCATCTTGCAACCTAAACTTTAAAATGTCGTCGCGAAGTTGTTTAAACTCTTCGAATTGTTTTTGTTATATTTGCGGGAAATTCATGGTGATAAAACAACGAAACAACATTACAGACTATGTGAAAAATATTTACAAAAGTTATTTTGGACATTCTATAAGTAACCAAGACAAAACTTGGACACCTCAAAAAGTTTGTTCGACTTGTTTACTTGAACTTCGCAAGTGGTCAAAAGGACAGAAAAATAGCTTCAAAATCGTTTCGCCCATGCTATGGAGAGAGCCTAACAACCATGTTGAAGATTGCTACTTTTGTTGTTGTGACATAACTGGATACAATTCTAAAAATAAAAGTGACATAAGCTATCCAAATGTGTCATCAGTTACGCCTGCAGTTTTCGGAGATTCAGAAATGGTGCAGCCCCCGTATCCAGCTATACAAATTGAAGATTCTGCTAATGATACAAATGAACAGAATGCATCCCAATCTGATCCTGTATTTCAAGTAGATTCTAACGAGTGTCAGCTCTTTTCACAGTCAGATTTAAACGACTTGACAAGAGATTTGAATCTCCCCAAAGATGCAGCTGAGCTCCTCGGATCACGATTAAAAGAAAGAAATATGCTTGCACCTGGTACTTCATTTTCATGGTACCGTCACAGAGAAAAAGATTTCCTTCCATTCTTCGCTGAAGATCATGATTTGGTGTACTGTAAAGATATTCCTGGCTTGATGAAAATGTTCGACATTGAATACAATCCTAAGGAGTGGAGATTGTTTATTGACTCCTCAAAAAGAAGTTTAAAAGCAGTCCTTCTACATAATGGGAATACATATGCCTCACTACCTGTTGCACATTCTGTCCATTTAAAGGAATGTTATGAAAATTTGGAAAAGCTTTTAGCTACTATAGCTTACGAACATCACGGCTGGATGGTGTGTGGAGACTTGAAAATCATAAGCATGCTACTCGGCCAACAAGGTGGTTATACAAAATACCCGTGCTTTCTTTGCGAATGGGATAGCCGGGATAAACAACATCATTGGACCAAAAAGGAATGGCCTCCAAGAACTGAACTAACCCCAGGAATCAAAAACGTGCTTAAACAGAGTTTGGTTCCCAGAGAAAAAGTTTTACTGCCGCCTTTACACATCAAATTGGGTATAATGAAGCAGTTTGTGAAGGCTTTAAATAAAGATGGGGAAGGTTTCAAATATCTGCATTCAGTTTTTCCATCTTTATCAGATGCTAAGTTAAAAGAAGGAATTTTTGTCGGCCCTGATATAAGAAAATTGATGTCGGAGGAAAACTTGATCAAAAACTCAATGATGTCGAGTTACAAGCGTGGAAATCATTTAAGGAAGTGGTAAAAAACTTTTTGGGGAACAATAAAAGCTCGGACTATAAAGAAATAGTAGCCAAAATGATAACGAATTTTGGTGTAATGGGTTGTAATATGAGCGTTAAACTTCATTTTCTGAATTCGCACATTGATTACTTCCCAGAAAATCTAGGAGCCGTTAGCGAAGAACAAGGTGAAAGATTTCACCAAGATTTAAAAGAGCTTGAAGTCCGGTATCAAGGAAGATGGAATGTCAGCATGATGGCGGACTATTGTTGGTTGTTGAAGCGTGATGATCCAAACCGGAAATATAAGCGAAAATCGCACAACAGAAGCTTCCAGGAAAAAAGGACCAGGTTCCACAAATAAAATTTAAGTGTATTTTAACCCAGCAATAAGTTGTTATTACGTGTTAATAGTTTTTTAAGTTAAAAATTAAGTACTTTTTTAAATATATATTTTTTTAAGTGAAAACTTGTCTTTTTTCTCAATTTTCTATCTGTAGCTTTTTTGAAAAATCAGGAGGTGATGGAGAAAAACTAAGTACATATTCGTAATCAGCGCATCAAAATACTCCAGAATCAGCTATCAAATTCCAGAGAGGAAGTTATGACCTTCATTTTGCAGGCCTGTGTTATTCATTGACAATAAAAATCTGCTGGGACAAAAAAACCTTAAGTATATTTATAAATGGTGTCAAATTGCCATATGAACTAGCCGTACAACATTTCGTCAGCCTTGTACCCTCAACAGCGCAACCTGTCTTAGCATGACATGTGAATGGTAAGTCCCTCCCCTGGCGTGTGCACTGACCTGTCTGCGGCACGGACTGCAGGCTCTGGTAGCGCGCGCCCACGGCGCCGGCCAGCGCCGCCTCAGACTCTGTCGCGACACACACGTCACACACCCGCCAAGACTCACGACACGGATTGCAGTCAAATATTACAGGTACTACTTTTAGAAGGGAAATATTTAATTGATCCTCTAAAACATTATTGACCTAATGACGTATTTTTTTAAATACATGAGCTTCAAAAAAGTTTTTGGTCTTCTCAAGATGAACGCTTTTTTAAATAAAGCTAATTAACTTTCTGGCCTTTTCTCAAAGTTGGTCGCAGTCACTTGGCTATTTAGTATTTTAGGATACCAAAATTATTTAAGACTCACAAAAAGAAGCACATTTATTATGTAGAGTGTCCATAATAATTTTTAGAAAATCATAATGAGAATCATTTGGGGTTGGATTAAATAAGCCCCTTTTGGTAGGCCAAAAAAGTGTTGTCTTGTCTAACTTTAGGATATCAGTATTGCCAGACTTGGAGGTCAGATAGCAGTCGCTTCATTTAAAGTAGACAGTAGGACTGGACCCCAATATAGTTGAGAAAAGCAACTTGCAAGATGACAGCTATTAGATTTGATCATCAAGGATCAAGTTTAGAGAAACATTCTAATTTAATTGAAGCCCCATAAATTCATAGTGTTAATGACGGGCAATGGACTGTCTTTGGGAATGTGCCCATCAGTGGACTAAAACAGGGTTTTCTTTATTATTATTTTGCCACTTGTTCTTGCTAGTAAAATGTAACAACTAAATGTTTAGACATACCTACTATTTTTCTGCAATCCGTGTACAAAGCAAACTCAAATATAATATGCGAAGTTATCTACGGCTTTGTAAATAAATCTAGATAATAAATAAGTATCTGTAACTATTTCAATAATAGTCTATTCAGAAGTCAGAGCGGATATACTAAATAGGCACAGATAAATAGAAATTAGAACAACAACACTTTATGGAACACCCCACTGTCCCCACTAAATATCAATTTTAAAACATATCGAATAATTACTTCCTTAACTAACGATAAATATTTTTCTTAAAGGGATGTTTATAGAACTTCTAACTGACTAGATTTTTGTAGTCACCACAGAAAAGTAAGCAAATGGAGTGCTCAAGCGCAGGCGATTGGGCAAATGTGCTATTAATAATAATCTAAACAACTGAAATCGTGTGAGAATATTACTAGAAATAAATATTCGTAAGAATACCCCATTGGCCTAATATTCCTTGGTTCTCAATTACCAAATTGTAGATCCAATAAAGACTTCCTTTCAATATAACATCATTTTACTATGTCGACCATCTTCTCTCTTTCTAACACAACTTCTTTGTACGCGACAAGCGTCATAACTTGTTTATCCACCTTTGTAGATCCTGACCCATAGGTTACAACGGTGAAAGGTTTGGATGTAATTTAAGCCACGACGTCACAACATCATAATACATCATATGTACAGTAGTCAGGTGTACGGGTACACGGCACTCGGGAGACTAACATCCATATTCTTAGTGTGTCTACGTACCGAGCGGAAGCACAGCGTAGGCGGTCGTCAATTGTATACGTCGCGTCTACGCGATGTCATCCCGACGTCAATTTATACGTTGGATCGATAAATCCGCGTAGACGCTGCGTATATGTTCGACGAACGTCTACTCTGGACAAGCGCCAGATACAAAGGCACGTTCACTTGTTTCTGGAAATCGTTCTTAACTTGACGCATTCTTGATTCAAAATACAAAATAGTACTCTTTTATTTTACAGTACTAAACGCAAAAATTTCGTTGACAATCACGGTTGTAAAGTGTGTGAGTAGTAACTGATTCTCGTGTGGCTGCCACAAACTTTTTAGTATCCTAAAATGCGTTGGCTCAGAGTTCGAAGTCCATAAACAAGTTTGAATATGATTGTTGTAATTAGTGGGTCGGTATTAGTGCAGCCATGCCATGGTCCGCGCCAGTACTTACCATTGTCGTGACTCGGCTTGTGTTGGTCGTAGGAGCGAGCGCGAGGCGGAGCTTCTTCCACGTCTTTTGGCTCTTTTTCGTCACCCTGGAAGGTATATGATAAGTGTTAGTATTGCAGTATTTATTTTATATCTGCTGTTTCATAGAAAAGTGCGGACCTACGACGTCAAAATGTATGGAAAAGCAGATAAAAAAAAAATTACCGACGAAAAATTTCAACGCGGGGGTTTCATAATCATGTACTAGTGACCCATGGTAACAGTTTTTGCGTCGATGTCCCTGCCACCCAGTATTTGTAAAGACATTTTTGTTTTTTTAAATAAATATATTTCTGTTTGTTTTCCCTAATGAAATAAAAGACTCTTATATTAAAACGTGTTTATAGGGCTCCAGTCTAAGTTAGCTAACCTGTGCGTGCGTGTCCGTATCGGTATCGTCGTGGCTGCGCGCGCGCAGCTCGGCGTTGAGGCGCGCGGCCAGCGTGGACGCCTCGTGCCCGCTCACGGTGTAGTGCAGGCTGCTGTAATTGTCACTACACATCACACGCACATTTATATCTCCAAGAACAGTTCAAAATATATCAATATAGCAATAATTATGAGCAACGCTACAAGTTTCCTTCGGCGCTTGCCCAAAATCGGAACTAACGCCATCTTGTTTTGTCTTCTGATTTCTGTGACAATAGGGACGATGCCTGATTTTAAAAAAAAACTATTTAGTCCGTCAGTCCCATAATAAAAAAATATTAGACACGTATTTCTTACGTTATCTATTAATGAAAAATTACTTGGATAAAACGCATTAAAGTTGAGCGAGAGTGGGGGCTCGCAACGTCACAACTAAGTATAAAATCTTCCAAGGAGTGACGTCATGCCACATTTTAACTCAATGTATTGCCGTAATCTTTTGATTACGAAAGTAAAAAAAGAAAAAATACGTGTCCAATATTTTTTAATAATCTACCTGAGGGACAATAGTACATTACTGTCGCGGCCAGCAATTAGGGCATTGATGGACGACAAATATTTGAGTTCATCAATGCCTGGTTGCGGCCTTTTTCTCAAACAATGCGCGGAAATTCAAACTAAGTAAATTAATTTTATTATAAATTCCAGAATCAATGACGAAAAAACCGGCCAAGTGCGTGTCGGACTACGCACAATGAAGGGTTCCGTAGTTGAGATGAATTTATCTAACCCAAGAACAAACTTAACATTGTAGTTGAAAAACATGTTCTCCCATACATCCCAACTGCAAATCGTCGCTCGGCATCCAATACCGCGAATGTGAACTTTTTCTTTTTTTTTAAATTGCAGGATCACTTATTTCAACGTGTAGAATGAAATAAAACAAAAATCTGATTTTCGTAAAAAAAATCACATTCGCGGTATTAATATAATAATAATCTAAATCTAATACCTTTAAACGAGCAATTCTTGTATTTATGTACCTATATATAATCTGAATCTCGGAAACAGCTCCAAGAATTTTTATTAAATTTAGTATGCAGGGGGTTTCGGGAGTGATATATCGATCCAGCTAGGTTTCATTTATAGATAAAGTCGTTCAAAAAAAAATGGACATCCAGATATTTTTCTTTATTCAAGTAACAAAGACTCATTGTGTTAGTAAACTTATGAACTATGTTAGCTTATTTTACCAGGTCACTCAGAAAGTTTTGCGACTAACAGTTTTTGTCTATAGGATACTGGCTAGTTTTGATGTCAATTAAATGACTATTTATTACAAAAAAACATATCATTCCAAATTCGAAATTCCCTCCACATTTTTTTACGAGCAAAATCAAAATACTCTGTCTTACTGAAAACTGGATTTATAACGAGAACATTTTCACGCGATGATTTTGTACGATTTCAAATGTTGACTAAAACCATAAGAATCGTTTGAAAGACTTCAAATGGTGTTCATAGAAAAAAGCCTTTCTAAAGCGACTGTTTTTCGCTGGTTTAATGAATTTATTTGTGGTCGAGTAATTTTGGCGGACAAAGAAAGAAGTTGCCGCCCTATGACGGTTGTTACATAACCCATCACTATCAAAACGTGCTGGCTGTGAAAAATTTAATTCAAGAGAATAGGCGAATTACATATGAACAGGTTCAGCATATACTGCCGATTGGATCGGGAAGTGTGCATGAAATTCTAGACAGGCATCTTCGGTTATGGAAGATAGTTTCACGCTGGTACCGCAAAATCTAACGCGGGCTCAGAAGGAGGTTCGGGTAGAATGGTGCCGAGACATGATAGCAAAATTTGTAGCAGGCTCGTCTCGGCGCGTTTAAGATATCATTACAGGTGATGAATCTTGGATTTATCAATATGATCCAGAAATTAAGCGTCAGTAAACCGTGTGGCTGTTTCAAAATGAACCAACGCCTACCAAAGTGAAGCGAGCCAGAAGTGTAGGCAAAATTTTGATCGCAAGTTTTTTTTCTTTGCCGGGTTATCTGGTATCAGTACCCTGACGAGATCAAAGGAGCATCAATGCTGAATGGTATGTTACCAAATGTTTGCCAGAAGTGTTTACTACTGTAAGTAGCAAGCGACCGAACACTGGCCTCCGTGGGCTACTGCTTCACCACGACAATGCGCTGGCTCACTCGGCGTTCAAAACAAGGGACTTTCTGGACATCACACCGATCATCCTCCTTACAGTCCCGATTTAGCTCCGTGCGACTTTTTCTTGTTTCCCAAAATAAATCAACTCAAAGGAAAACAGTTTTCATCACTTGAAGATGCACTGGCTGCATTTGAGAAGGAGATTGGAGAGGTGTCTGATGCGGACTGGAAGACGTGTTATAAAAATTGGTTTAGACGTATAAAACTGTGTATAAATGCCAATGGACAGTTCTTTGAAAAGATATAATAAAAACAAATTATAACCTGTAGTATATTTTTTTCTAGTATCACAAAACTTTCTGAGTGCCCCACGTAATCTAGTTTAAATTTATTTCACCCCATGGGAGATGGCACTGCAGTGATTGATGTACATGCAATCCAGCCTGCTAGCAATCTTTTTTAGGACATTGTTGGAGCTGCCCGTACTCTGCGCACCAGGGATGCACACCTCATTCGCATCGTTGCGTAAAAGCAATTAATATGTGCGTTCGCGAATATTCCCGATGCGCTACAAAAACGGGGCAGCCCCACCAATACGTATAATGTAATAATGAAAGCGTTGTTGTATTGGACACGAAGGGCGTTGCACGACCTTTGGGTATATCTAGCCCACAGGCTGCACGTGTAAAACGTTGTACAATAAGCTCGAAACAGAGTAATTTTGACTTTTTAAGTGAGCAGCGTACATACCTGCGAGCGTTGTCGGTAAGGGCAAACATGCTGGATGTTTGCCCTTACCGACAACGCTCTTTGTTCCCGCTCAATATCGAGTCCGTCATTGGAGGTCAGGGGTCAATATATGACCAAGATATTTAAACGTAAATACTCTTTGCAGTGGAGTCCCATTGAGTAATACAGGTGGTACATAACCCGGTCTAAACCCAGCCTCAAAAACCATGATCTCCGACTTATTGGAGTTATACATCAAACCATGTGTTTTGGGATACTGCTCACATTTGGCGACCAATTACTTTCTGGAGACCACAGATTGACGCGCTCAGAAGCACCATATCATCTGCATAGCTAATATTATTTACACAAATACCATCTAAATAGCTACCCACTCTGGTGCTGCTGAGCTCGCCAATCCTGCCTCACCCCGCATTCCAACCTGTATGGCCTGGAAAAAGTTCCAGCCCTTCGTACACTATTAATCTGGTTACTATACCACAATTTAAAAATGTTTATAAGCTCCGTTGGCAACCTATCCTTCTCCATCTTTCTCCACAATACGTCATAAGCAGCCAGATCAGAAGCCTTGAATAAATCTAGGAAGCTAGCATATATCGGCGTCCCACGCTGTGTATAGTAAGTATGTGATAGTATGCTTATTGCACAACACTGCACTTTCTGTTGACAAACCACGCCGAAACCCGAATTGGTTGTCATGAACACTTAGTTTTATTTATTTGCGTATTAAGTAGACGGTCAAACACTTTTGATATTATGATATTATAGTAGCTAGAGAGATGGGCCTATTGGATGCCGAGCGACGAAATGTAAGTTTTTACGCACAATATTGAGAGATTTACCATGTTATTTTAAGACCATAGACTTCTTATAGGTTTTCCTGTAATCTATGAGTAAAGAGCCATACTATGTATTTTTTTCAAATTTTTCGGTCCAGTAGTTTCGGAGATAAGGGGGGGGGAATGGTCAATTTTCATTGAATTTACTCAATATCTTTAACCGGTAAGGGACGGCTGAGTCGCCGTGGGTGGTCCGCGCCGTGACAGTTTTACGACCGCACTTAAATAAACAAACACTCGGATTTCTTTACAATGTCTCAAGTAGTATTGTTAATGTTTTTTGCTACTCGAATAGATTAGAAATACGTTTCAAATGGTTACAGTCTTTGTAAACAACGTTCACTTATCTTTATTACCCGCTTTTGTTATTATTTCTTTTGTTCTTTGTGATAACGATTTCTGATAAAACTACCGTACCAATTCACACGAAATTTTGCAGGGTACATTATGGATAGATAAGTTATCTAACAAAAGCGTTTTTAGAGACAAACATTGAAAACAAAAAATTCAAAAAATCTAGATTTTTGATGATCTAGAATTTCTATTGCTTACGTAACTTTCACCGTACCAAAAAAATATTTTTTTGTTTTATTTTGTTCTAAATGTTGTCTAAAACGATGATACATGTAATATAGAAAAGAAATAAAACACTTACGGATCAGATCCATACAGAAAAACCACAAAATATTACAACTTTCACTGTGACGGGAACTTTCTCTTTTTTGGTTGTTTACACTTTTTTGGTTGGGTCAAAATAGGTGTTATTTAGTGCGAATATTATCTAAAACGATGTAATATTTACTTCAAAATGAAAATATCACCACTTTCCGACGATTTACACACAAAAACCATTAAAAAACGAATTATTACAGCGGACGGGAGTGACATTTGACTGACATTTTACCGCGCGGGAACGTGATTTTCAACATTTTTTTAAAATGTTGCCTATTAATATTTTTGCTTTTAGTCGATTTATTTGACGAGAATATCTATCCGACCATAGACAGAAAAATCCACAGACGATAATAGCCATTACAACAAGTACAAATAGAGATGTAAGTCGCGTGGGTGTGCCGTCTCTCATGAGAGACGCCGGTCCTTTACCGGTTAAAAGTATTTATTTTAAAATTATATAAAAAATATATTTGAGATTCTCGTAACAAGCCCTTTCATTTGATATGTCACACGGTACTGTAAGCAAAACTTTTTTTTTAATTTTCTTGTTTGCGCACCAAAAGTGACCCCTATATTCAAAATTAATTTATTTACGTTACTCATTCGTGTTTGGGTCACAGAAATACATATGTGTACCAAATTTCAACTTAATCGGTCCATTAGATTCGGAGTAAATTGGCTGTGACAGACGGACAGACAGACAGACAGACAGACAGACAGACAGACAGACAGACGGACAGACAGACAGACACACGAGTGATCCTATAAGGGTTCCGTTTTTTCCTTTTGAGGTACGGAACCCTAAAAAGAAGAATTTTTACGCGCCAATATTTTCATTTGTTTCTTCTTTACTATAAACAGCTCTATTTGCCAAGACAGTTCGAAATTTAAATAAAAATGGCGAAGTAAAAAGTTAGTTCCATTTTTAAATAACACGACAGTTATGGATTTTCATAATAACTTAACATTTCCGGCCGCCTACTCACTTGGCCTACTCACTCTTTTGACCAGTACACCAGTTTCGATTTATCTCGAAGAAGGTTGTCAAAATAATGTTCGAATTTCCAAGCATGTTTGAGTTTTTTTTTTTTATGTATTGTGCTCGAAAAGAGCGTTTTCCAAGCAGCCAAATAGAGCGGAAAGTGCCACTTTTTTGCACTAGTGCTCTTATGTTTCGGTTTTTTTTTAATTTTTACTCCGGGTCAGCCCGACGACGCAGAGTTTTTATTATTTGAGAAAAGTTTTACAAATTAGATGATGATGATGACGAAGATGACGATGGCGTTGGCAATGACGATGATGATGGCGATTGCGTTGACGATGGAGATGACGATGATGAATATTGTTTATATCATATTATACGTCAGCCAATATGCCAGTGTTACACATTACACATTATATGCGACTACTGGACAGTTCCACTCAATTTGTGTGGTTCTTTCCTCAAAAGACCATTTCAGATCACAATCTACATGGTCTTCACATGATCTGACCAAGATTATGTCTGGACTTTAAAAGAGACTGTGACCTCTGAGTTTGTTTCGGCCTTTCTTCTCAGAGTAGTCAGATAGGAAACGCCGACCTCATCTAGTTTAAAAAAATATGATTGACGTGTAAAAGTATTTGGCTCGCTCGTTTTTTTTATATCCTCGCACAATGCATAGTAGAATCTGGTCACGCTAAGTCTGGAATAAATGGGCAACCCCAAAAAGTCAGTTATGTAAATTTCAGAGTTGTAAGTAGATCTAATGATTTTGATATTTTGCCTTTTGATTTTTGCCTAATAGATATTATGTAATAGTAGACTATGTCGTACCTATGCTTTACCTCCATACGATGACAAAACTGTATCAAATCCACACTGCATCATGCTAAAGTGACTATTCTTTACCAGGAATAAATCAGAATATAAACAAAATAACCAATCAAAAACACAAACAAAGTATCAAATTATTTTTTCGTATGACAAATGGTGTTGCTGTCTATAGATTTTCAAATTCTACCATTTTTTTACATAAGCAGACTTAGCGTGGTCAGACTCTAAAACGCTGTATGATACACGTGCGTAAGATGATTTCCACACTTGTAGCATAAATAACTGTTGTCATCATCCCTATTTCACAAATGTTTACGAACAACCCCCCCTGACAATATCAATCAGGCACCAAAAGATTCTTGTAGCACTCTAGAGTAGTATGATTGTATGAGAAGAGCACTATAATAGGAATGTAGGATCATTTCAGAGGTTTCGAAGGGTTTACACTGCTAAATGTTAGAAGGGAAAAAAAGTTAAGTATTTCATAAAAAAATGGTGGGGGGAAAAGCTCAAATTTTAATAAAACTAAAGTTTTATATACATTTTCGTGGGAGTACCATGAGTAAGGACTATCAATGAAAGCAAGATTTAAGCGAAAAATACTTACCAAATAGGTATAGGGTCCGAAGCCCTTATTTTTGACTTCGATAATTTTTTTGGCGAGAATGTGTTATCCAGTTCGTCAGCATCCTGCCATATCACAAAAATGAATACAGGTATTTAAATAAAATTAAAATAATTCTTCTTAAATTGTATCTACTCTATTTGAAATAAGATTAGACATTTAAATAAACCTTTTTTACAGCCCGTTCAACCGATTTTGACTTCTATACCGTAGGCATAAGGATGGCATTAAAAGCAAAAAGTGGTTACAATACCAACTGTTTACTGCAGCTGCCATTTGTCATTCCACCAACGCAATAGAAGTCAAAATCGATTGAACGGACTGTAAAAAAGGTCTCTCTGAATCTTATTTCAAATGGAGTATAGTTTTTACAAATCCTACTTACCGGTTGCAATGTTTCTTGACTGGCCATATTATCGTCTTCACCTTCTTCCTCAATACATTTCACCTCATCTGACGAACTCTGCTGTGAACAAATATTAGAAATAAATTCCAACAAGTAACATGAACATAACATCACGCCTTGTTTCCCCGAAGGGTTGGGCAGAGGTGTCCCTGTAGTAGGTACACCCACATTTCGCCAGTTATGTTTAAGAGCGGCCAACCCGTCATACTTTTCATACAAACGCTCGTACGTGATTATGGCGTTGTAACACATCTTTCTTTAATTCTTTTAGACTAATAGGTATCTTGTGAACTATATCTAGGTTTCTATGAAAGCAAAAAATAAAAATTTTACGAAACAAATTCAATATAAGCCTCCAAAAATCTTCTTTTTTGCACAAATTTTACCTGAATTTTGACCGTTCATAATGTACTCATAAATTGTAAAATTAAAGAAAACATCTTCATAGAAACCTCGCACATGTAATGGAGATTCTAAATGACAAACATTTATTTCACAAACTTGTAAGGCATATTCAAAAACACGTATTTCCTGAAACAAGTTATTTTTCGCACAATGTTATCGCGTTCTCACTTGCTTGTTAGCAATTCTCACTTGCGCTGGATGAAACAACAAGCTTTTCGACCATGGTCGCGTTGACGATAGACGGACCGGGAAGGGCCCTCTTAAGTCCCATGTAATAGCCATAGGGGGTGAGCCTATTGCCATCAACCGGATACAAATCCAGACTCAGAGCTGCTACTGAGAAATTGCAGATAGAAAAACCCAATAACACTTTGCCCGACCCGGGAATCGAACCCAGGACCTCATGCTCAGCAGTAGCGCTTGCGACCATTAGACCAACGAGGCAGTCAATCCAACAAGTAATGTTTGTTTTTCTGATTAAGTCTCTCCTCTCCGCGTTTCAGTTCTTATCATATCTACTCAAGTTTCATATAAGTATGACTTGCTTCCTCGACAAGCAAGTAAAACGTACCGAGTTATTAGTAGTGGAGTGGTTGCGACTGTGCGGCCTGAAGCCAGGGCCGGGGGGTAAGTTCTTCTGCACGCAGCAGTTCACGCCAGGGCTGAAGTGGAGCTCCACGTGGAACCTGATACAAATATAAAGTGTCAAGTGATTGGTCAGGCCGTTGAATAAACTTCAGACTTGTAGAGACTGAAAAAAAAGTGAAAAAGTTTTTATTCGCAGCAATACTTGTTTTTAGATGATATATTACCTCTACCAAACTGCATAGCAGTTTGTTGGCAGACGTAGCTCCTTTTTAGCACATATTTTTGTTTTTCAAATATTCACTACATTTAGGCTTTGACAAAACACATTTAAGAATTACTTATGTATTTTATTTTTAAAAGAGGTATTTTGTGATAGAACTGTACATATCGACTGGAAGGTTATTAAAAATACTTGGAAGCCCCCGTGTCCTAATAGAAAGCTATTGTCGCACGAATACGCGATTATTGCGTTCATATTATGTTACTTTTCGTTCGGAAAAACAGAAAGCGTCCTCGGACGGCGCGATCACGAGTTCCAGTCCACTGAACAAAATGAACGCGACGATTACGTATTCGCGCGACGATCGCTTTCAATTAGGACGCGGCCTAAGTATAGACTTTTCTAATTATGAGGCTGCATTCTAAAAGTTGACAACGTCTCCAATAGCTGCCAAATATTTCGCTGTTTTGATTAATTATTCAATATTATTAAAAATAAATGATGAATTATCAGTTATCACTCTAGTGTTGCACTACAATATACATTATGAATCGCAATAATAACACTGGATTTGGTGCTATAACAGTTTTAGGTACCTAAATTAAATATTCAGTGTCACGATATCAGTTATTGCAATTCATAATCAATATCACCAAGCCTTTAAAAAGAAATTTCCGGAGTGATTTTTTCAGAAAACGAGAGCTTTTTGGGTACGAATTTCGGACTACTTACGTGCTTGGAATGGGAGTTAACTTCTAATTCAGAAGACTCCTGATGGAGCATAACGTTTCACTAGAATAATCTCTACAAACATAAGCGTCATCTCACCTCTCCTCTGAGTACGGATCTTTGGTAGGATCCTCGTAAAGCATGACGACAATTTGCGACATGTAGTTGAGTTCCGATACAGTCGACACGTACTCCATCGCACGACGCCATTGTTCGTCTTTTAATACCTGCAAATTGAACATTCATGATTTCGTCGCTGAACATTCAAGATTTCGTCGCAGTTATTTTAAATGTCAGGCATTTTCATGCTTATTGTTGATGAAACAGAGTCTAAAATCAATTAAGACAGTTTTTACTGTTTCCGTGAATAAACGTCTTTTTTTAGCAGTACTGCAATACATTAAATAAACTTTTGCCCTATAGGTACGAATGCCATAGATGAGTGTTAAAGATAAACTATTGCTGGGAGTATTTCCGTTTTAGAAGGAGTAAGTATAGGTCAAATTAACAATACAAAAACCCTATCGCGATACAAAAGACAATCCAGACATGAAATATTTAAATTGTAGAACAATTTTAAGTATCACTAGGCTAAAGATTGTGTAATATAATCGAAACTACTTACATCTAGTAGACCGCCAAATCTAAGCACAGTGAGTAGAGAGTGCACGTGACTCTCGCTAGTGAAGTACAGCCGCGTGCGCACGTGTCGGCCCGGAGATGATACGCCGTGACTGTACCTGGGAAACAACAGACTTTGATGTTCTGTGACAACTACAAGTGCCTCGCTCCATTTTAGTAGTTCTCCTATACTTGAATTCAGAATCTCAGATAGTTGTCAAGGAACCTCAAACGCACATAACAAAGTTCAAATTACATTGCAACCAAAAATGTATTTAAGACCTTTTATTATCACTTAGAAATCAACTCACGACTACATAACATTAGTAGATAGTTAAGTGGCAATAACTTTAAATTATCTGAGATTGTAAATTGAAGTAGAGGTATATCGTGGGCACGTTTACATGCATAAATCTCACATAAGTAAAAACCTATTCCAATATTTATTCCGTGTGGCAATCGAATCGACCCGTACCGCAAATAACTCAGTTTTGGCGGCGAACATGAAAACCAAATTGACTGCTTTTTAATTCGAAATAGATAATTTAATAGAAAAATATCGTACCTGGGGTTCAACCTATTAACAGTTTCTTCTCCAGACTCCTCAATATTCCTCTGTAGGTCTGCTCTTATTTTCTTGAGCAGCGGCGTACAAATACCTTGACCTATCGTTAGTTTTTCCTGCATCGTTAGTCCGTATTCCTGTATCACAAAAAAAACTTAAGTTTTGAAAAGAAAAAAAGTAGCTTTCAAAGACGTAACCACCACACTACAACTTGTGTAAGATCTTAAATTGTGGGTTCACAGAAGGAAGGAAGGATCGATCAAGAAGATTATTTGAATCAATAGCAGCTTTCAATATCAGCTGTAAATTTATTATATTTTTGGAGTTGATCATCCTGTTCTCAAACTAGCTGATGCCCGTGGCTTCGCCCGCGTGAATACAAATTCTTGTTCTAAAATAAAAGTAACCTAAGTTACTCCTTATAAAATCAGCTATCTGCCAGTGAAAGTCCCGTCAAAATCGGTCCAGCCATTTCGGAGATTAGCCGGAACAAACAGACAGAAAATTATTTAAAAAACATTGTTATAATAAGTACCGTATTATATACTTTCATATTATTACGCATTTAGTAAAAAGCTGTTATTTTGACATTACAAACAGACACTTCAATTTGATTTATTTATGTAGATAATTAAATAATATTATCTTTAGATTATAATAAAACACTACTGTTCAATTCTGTTTCACAGCTGGGTATTCTGGCCAGAACAGAACAGCAGTGGTGTCCTCTATAATCTTCCAAAGTTCCAACGTCTCCCAGAGTGCACTAACAATCCCTAGGGCCAACATTTTATTATTTATTTAAATGCCTTAATACTACCATTACAGGTCTTAACCCAATGCGATAGCCAAGTTAAACACACCAAAAGAAAGAAAAAATTAAAGCACCAAATACATCTTAAGATCTTATAGATCATTGTTTATAACACAGTGTAAACAATAGTAATTTCGAATTCACTCCAGTAACTTGTAAATATATCAATTTCGACCTGAATATACTTGATGGTGCGAATTGCTCGAGTCACAGGGGTTTTAGCCAGCAAGTTGGTCCTGGCCGATGGTACATATCGGTCGAGTGCAAGTGATTGGAGTGTAAGTGATCGAAGTGAGTGAAGTGATTTAAGATCCTTAAAGTACTATTATCACTCACCTGAGGTATAACAATATCAGCCAAATACTTGGCATAAATATACAGTTCCTCTGCCAGATCAAACTGCAGCGTATGCTGGTTGTGTTGCAGATCGTATTTGATGCAGTCGTAGATATCCGGTATCTTGGATATGTCGTAAGACTTATTTTTAGTGCAGAAGTCCTTCTCGATTTTACCCCATCTGCGACCCATTAACTCCCATGTCTCGCCGTGGTACAGTATCGTGTCTGGTGAAAGTATTTAATTATTTATTTAAAATTAAAAAAAAAAACCGAGGCTCTCCGGGAGTGCCGACAGAAGTGAAAACTTAAACAAGATCGCATTGGTGGAAGAAAAATACTTGTATAGAAAAATAATCCGTAACCTTATCTAAATAAACAGTACAATCGCGTTTACAAATAAAAAATACTTTCAAAACCTTTAAAGTAAAAATACTTGCATAGAACATTGATCCGTAACGTAATATAAATAAAGAGCACAATAGCGTTTACAAAAATGAGTGTCGGTAATGGTGTCGCGAGTTCAATTGTTTTGCCCATCTCAAAAATACCCAACGCGCCTAAAAAAGTTTTCACTTCAAAAGCACAGCCACATCACATGCTAAACTTTGATTTTAATTTACATACATAACATAATCAGTCTATAATGTTCACTGTCTGCACTGCTGGGACACAGGCGTCCTCTCTACGAGAGGGAGTGGGCCGTAATCCACCACGCGGGCCCAGTTCGGGTTGGTAGATGTCACATGTCTTCGAATTTTTGATTCTCGGACATGCCGGTTTCCTCACGATGTTTTCCTTCACCGTTTTGAGAGCAGTGGTGATGAAATAATTTACACAATGTAAAGCTCCTGTCTGGGTATGAACCCACGACCTACAACTCGTAAGACGCGGCCGTTACCACTGGACCACCACTGCTCTTGTTTTTTAATTTGCTAGACCAAAACCGACAGAGGCGGTCGGAATTTTTTTTTTTAAATAACCCTATAAATAATTAATAATACAGAAAAACACGACAACAGTGAAGGTTCTCCTGCAGAGAATGATTTAGTGGTTCTTAGTGAGTCACTCGGTAACTAGATTATTTACTGGGTTATTTTTATGTTGACACCAAATTTCATTTTAATTATTATGTGATTAAGTGTCCGTAACCAATCAAAGGCTGAGTTCGCCGATCGGAGTCTTTTAATTCCGAGCATTAATAAATGTGAATGTGTCTCAAAAAAGTTATACAAATATTATAAAAACTCACCCTTAGTCTTCGGATCATCTTTCTTAATAACTACAATGTGCATGAGGTGCTGTATGAGCGTGTGCACGTGCGCACAGCACCGCACGGGGTTCTTCACGAAGTCCATGGCCGTGTTGATGCTCACGGAGTCGCACGGATTGATGCGCGCGCGGTCTTCGTCTGTGAAGTCACGGTCCACCTGCATCGCTTCGTGGAGACGAGCCTTGGCCCTGGGGTGAAGAGAACAGAACGAAATTATTATTTGAAACGGTCAGTAGAAAGAAGTAGATTTATTTGAAGCAAAGTGGTCGAAAATGATAAATGCTTGGCCTAGAAGTAGCCTATTGTGAAACTTCTCAAGCAATGAAAAATAGTCTGACCGAGACCGCTTTAGGTATGCGCGGCGAAGGGGGGGGCAGCGTTGACGAATAAGCGGCAGGACCACTGTGAGCGTTGACGAATGAGTGGCCTGCGCTACCCCCCCCTCCTCGTCTAAATACCTAAGGTGCGGTACAACGGTTTCGGTCAAACTATAGTCCATAATTGGGCGCGTCTTCCAACAAAAGGATTTCTTTGGTAGATTCAAGCGATGCGGTAAATAATCGCCACACTCAAAAAGCTGACTGCGGAGACTAGGATGCAGGTAAAGTGAAGGAATTTAGATTTAGTCACTACTTAGCCTGGTGATCATAATAACTTACTTACTGGTTGAGGTGACTTTACTTAAATTTTAAATTTAGTTAAGGATTTTCTGCTTTAATAATTAGTTGCTCTAATAAAAGGTACTCACATATTCTGAACCTTAGAAGAATCACAGTCGTTATCCAGCAGTCCATTAGTATTGGCTGACTTAACCATCTGCACAAGTATTGGGGTCAGTTCTCCCTCCAAAGCCAGCAGTCCCTTGGCGAAGGCAGCCGCGGTCATCTGCACGCGACCTTCGTCTGAGGCGTAGATCTTCAGGTCGTGGCGGAAGGTGGAGTGGAGGCGGAGGAGGCCGAGACCCTGGGTACCACCCTCGCCTGGTATGGTTAAGGAATTGTAAGGGCGTTATGAATGTTTTTTAAAATATTATACAGGGTGTCAGGGACATCGACGCGAAAACTTTTACCATGGATTCAGTACATGATTCTGAAACCCTGCGTTGAAATTTATCGTCGGTTATTAAAAAAAATTTGCTCTGCCGTTTCATAGAAAAGTGCAATACCTATGCGGTCAAAATGTATGGAACAGCAGATTAGAAAAAAAATAACCCAAAAAGAATCATAGAATCATGTACTGAATCACAGCACTGTCCCCGACCTGGGAATCGAACCCAGGATCTCATGGTCAGCAGTAGCGCTTGCGATCGCTAGACTAACGAGGCAGTCTGCACAACTGAAAACTTCCATTTAGATCACTCTTATAAGAACCCCTTAAGACACACAGCACTAGAGGATGATTAGGATACATACCAGGTATGTGCCGGCCCTGCCCGCCGGGGTACATGCAGCGGAACATTCGGCCGAGCTCCTCCGCCTGTATGCGCCCCGCCGGCGTCAGCTCTCCGCCCCACTTGAGGATGAGAACCAAGGAAGGCTCGCCACCGCCTCCTACTGCACACGTATGGTATGTTAGCAAGTACAATAAACAAATTAAATAATCTTTTTTTCCCGCCGGCAAGATAAAATAACCTAGTTTTTAACAGCATAGAATATTAAAGTCTATGATAACAATGGGTATTCAAACTTCACTCTTCTATTCCTGTACTTAACTCCTATTTAAACAATTTGTTCTTGAGGATAGTTTATATAATAATATATGATAGAATAGAATCTATAGTTTCTGTCTACCCCCATGGGAAGAAGACGTGAGATTATGTATGATCTTGAGAATTTATCATCGACTTGGCTGAGTGGTATTACATTGGAGATGAGTCCTGCTTGCTAAGGTGTGTCCAAACATTGAGCGGCAAGAATGCGGCAGCAACACGCGGCGTTTGCAGGACACATTTCTGCCGCGCTCTAGTTAGGACCAAACCGACGAATGTTTGCCAGGCAGTACTGCGCGGCACATCCGAGACACGCTGCGCACTTCAGTTAGCAATATCAATCTGCCTAGCCCTTAATACGTCCAGACACAATTAGTGACGAATATTTCCTAAAAAAGTTTGTGCGCGGCAGTCGCAACACTGCGCGGCAGCCGCGCACGATTACCACTCAATGTTTGGACACACCTTTACGATAATCCTCTACATGCCGCCACTATCTCCTGAACCTACCCCGTGAGCTTCTAATATAATCGATCCACAATTTTTCTTGATAATTTCATGATCACACAATATTAAACAGTTTGCAAATATACTCTTACTAAATCTACTCAAAGCAACATTAATAACTTCTGCAACTTCAAACCAAATTTTTGTCTCATGTTTATGAGTATGCACTCTCAAAGCCATGCTAACTGCCTCGCATACAGAGGTTTGAGCAAACACAACCAAACCAAGCCAACCAAGCAAGGTTTCGGTAAATCTTATTATCATTGTTATCATCAAGGTTACGGTCACACGTGTATTATTGCAAAAATAATTGCTTATTTATTACTGTGCTGACACTGGCGTAACTATGAAAATATTTGCGTTATTTAACTAATACAAAATACACCATATTTCCATAGAATTAAGGTTCATTTTGTATTAGCGAAATATTTTCACAAATAAGCCAAGTATAGTGCCAACATTAAATCAAAACCGTGTGAGAACTGAGTGATGTCATTATGTACAGTAGACTACACACAAACATAATCAGCAAACGGTAAAAGTGTACAGTGTACATAACTTACCAGTTGATGCGTTCAAACACGAGTGTGTCAAATCTATAAAAAGTGTTTCGTCTGCAAACCGACGAAAAATGTAGTTGGATTAAAATGCTTGTTTTCTTACCTATATTAGTTTGAATGACTCGTTGCTGTAACGTTATCAATGTTCTACCTCTACTTTTACAGTACTTCTGCCTACTCTGTTACTCAGAGCTAACCCCGAACTGCGAAAAAAACTGCGCGTATTTTTTATTCACAAAATCTAATTACTATGATACAACATACGCATTTATACATCGTATTTGGATTTTAAACGCAAGAAAAAATCGTGCAGCGATATTTCGCAGTGCGGGTATACTCTTATACTTTGAGAGCTCGGTAGTAAATCAACTTCAAATTCTACATTAAAATGTTGTACCTACAATGATTTCTAAGCTATACTGCAAGTAGCTTCTAGTTTTGCATTTTTATAGTAGTTTAACTAGCTTAAGTATAGGCAATGCTCAATGCAAAACTCGAGAACGGGACAGCACTTCAAATCAAACTTTTTACAGGCGCGTGTTATTGGTACTTAAGCTGGTAACTTAAAAATAATTCTGTACTATGCATTGTGATCTAAAAATTCTAAGAAAAACAAAAATTAAGTTAATTTTGGCACGTCACATCTGTATTTTACCCACAGCAAATGCACATTGAATAATAATAATGGCTGTGTCACTGACATCATCATGGCAGGTTATGCTGCAAACAAAATTACTGTAATATCTATTGCACCATATTCTAGTAAGTAAATATTTTTGATTTGATTTGATGCAATCGATCCGCCTAGCCTTTTCCCAACTACGTTGGGGTCGGCTTCCAGTCTAACCGAATGCAGCTGAATACCAGTATTTTACATGGAGCGACTACCTATCCGAGATACACAACCCAAAAACTGGCTAATACGATACCCCTTGGTAAGACTGGGTCTGGTTGTGAAACTTTCGGGCTTCTGACAACCCGTAACGATAGTCAAAGATCCACGATTGACAGCCGGGACCAACGGCTTAACGTGCTTTTCGAGGCACGGAGGATTCTCGATATGTAAAGATGGTCACCCATAAACGGACTAATTTAAAATCGGGCGTTGTAGCGAGATTTAGGAGAGCCTATGTCCAGCAGTGCACTTGGAAAGGCCGAGCTGATTGATTGCACTTCGCGATGTGGATATTGAAATTGCCAATATAAAGCCGTATTTTGGCAGATCAGTATTTTAGTAATTAATCTTGAGATTAGGCAATATTTTTATCAGAATGAAAATAAAGTTGGCACCCCCACTTTCGAAAAATGAAAATCTAAAACGGTGAAAATTTCGAGCTAATTAAGGACAATTTTGGACTGCAAGAAAAAAATTTCAGACCAACCCCCCCTTCGAGATATTCAAATTTTTTAATGGGGGTGCTAACTATTAATTAAGTTAGCACCCCCACAGCATTTAAATGATTACTAAAAAAGTTTTATGTAGGTCAAAATTTCGAGCTCATTAAGGACAACAAACGCAGCATCAACCCACCCCCCATGTACAACCCCCCACTCCTCTATCCGTAAAAATATGAAAAAAGCAAATTAAAAAAAAAAAATCTCACCACTATAATTCCTAGCATAGAATTGTAGACTGCCAAGTACAAAAATAAAAACATCCCTTAAAACCACCCCTTGACCAAACTTCCCGAAAATAACATCCAATTTATACGAAAATTTCTCTTCTTCATACATAAACTGTAAATCAATTATTAATGTATTATTACAACTACATATTATTTATTACATATTTTAAAGTAGTTTTTTGGGGATGTTGCAAGAAGTAGTTGTAATAATACATTAATAATTGATTTACAGTTTATGTATGAAGAAGAGACATTTTCGTATAAATTAGATGTTATTTTCGGGATGTTTGGTCAAGGGGTGGTTTTAAGGGATGTTTTTATTTTTGTACTTGGCAGTCTACAATTCTATGCTAGGAATTATAGTGGGGAGAATATACATTTCTTTTTATTTGATTTTTTCATGTTCTTACTGATAGGGGGGTGGGGGGTTGTACATGGGGGGTGGATTGATGCTGCATTTGTTGTCCTTAATGAGCTCGAAATTTTGACCTACATAAAAGTTTTTAGTGAACATTTAAATGCTGGTGCTAACTTAATTACTGGTTAGCACCCCCATTGAAAATTTTGAATATCTCGAAGGGGGGGTTGGTCTGAATTTTTTTTCTTGCCCTTCAAAATTGTCCTTAATTAGCTCGAAATTTTCACCGTTTTAGATTTTCATCTGCACGGTTTGGAGTTTTAATAATTTTTTGAAGCACGTTTAACATTTTGAACTAAGCATCAGTCAAGGGGTAGTTTTTTGGGGATGTTGCAAGTAGTAGTTGTAATAATACATTAATAATTGATTTACAGTTTATGTATGAAGAAGAGACATTTTCGTATAAATTAGATGTTATTTTGGGGAAGTTTGGTCAAGGGGTGGTTTTAAGGGATGTTTTTATTTTTGTACTTGGCAGTGTACAATTCTATGCTAGGAATTATAATGGTGAGTTTTACTTTTTTTTATTTGATTTTTTCATGTTTTTACGGATAGAGGGGTGGGGGGTTGTACATGGGGGGTGGGTTGATGCTGCATTTGTTGTCCTTAATGAGCTCGAAATTTTGACCTACATAAAACTTTTTTAGTGATCATTTAAATGCTGTGGGGGTGCTAACTTAATTAATAGTTAGCACCCCCATTAAAAAATTTGAATATCTCGAAGGGGGGGTTGGTCTGAAATTTTTTTCTTGCAGTCCAAAATTGTCCTTAATTAGCTCGAAATTTTCAACGTTTTAAATTTTCATTTTTCGAAAGTGGGGGTGCCAACTTTATTTTCATTTTATCAGATTTGTTCGTCTTTTCAGAGGTGGTATCTGAATAAAAGTACAATACTCTTAATTCGAGAGTTACATACTGTTATGTAGCATGGACACAAGATATTGAAATACAAATTACAACTTGGTAAATGTGAACACCAACCCCTGATTCCGAAAAAAAGTCGTGATGTGTCATGGGACACCCGGCTGGAACCAAGTTCCTTTTCCTGTACACTATATATTAATAAAGAGCCATCTAGTATGGTCTCAAGTTTCAAGTGTCAAAAAGTTTAGTTTTTTAGGGTTACGTTCCGTAAACAAGGAACCCTTATAGTTTCGTCATGTCCGTCTGTCTGTCTGTCTGTCTGTCCGCGGTCTAGCTCCAAGACTGTTAGTACTAGAAAGTTGTAATTTGGCATGGGTATACATATTAATCATGCCGACAAAGTGGTAAAATAAAATTATAAAAAATATATTTTTTTAGGGTACCTCCCCTACACGTAATGTGGGGATGTTTTTTTTTTTTCCATCCCTTAGTGTGGGGTATCGTTGAAAAGGTCTTTCAAAAACATTGTGAGTGTGTTAAAACCATTTTTGAATTCAGAGATCCGTTTGCGAAATATTAAGCTTTAAAGTGGAAAATTTTGTTAGAGTCAAGTGTGTGTCCCCCCCCCCCCCTGCCAGCTAAATGGTTGGTTTTAGATATGTGAAAAAATTCACGGCAGTAGCTTATATAACGAATTTAAAAGGAAAACTATCACAGCTGAGTAGGCTTTACAAGTTAACGAGTAATAATCGACCAACTTAGATTTGCGGTTGTAAAAACATGTTCTCCCATACATTCTGTATGAAAGATTTTTTTTTCAACTACAAAGTTAAGTTTGTTCTTGGGATAAATTCATCCCAACTACGGAACCCTACATTGTGCGTGGTCCGATATGCACTTGGCCGGTTTTTTTAATACAGAGCCATTATTTTCTGGTATAACGCTTTTTCGTTACGTGACGATTTCTACCAGTTTACTCCTACCGTCACTGTAAGGTGAGTATTTGTTCCTTGCTCCTACCGCAAGCCGCGTTAAAGAACTTCGTTCCAAAAAGAAGTTAAAATCTATTTATGGACAGATGTTGTGTGTGTCTGTTAAGAAAATTAAATATTGTAGATATATTTGAAAGTGATCCCAATGCATGTTACAGTAAAGCGGTGTAAAGTGCGTAAAGCGGACCGTGGTGCGTCGGCGCGTTACCGTCGTCCGAACTGGAGCCGCGCGGCCGACCGCGGGGCTGGTACTTCATCTGTACCTTGCGGTTGATGCCCGAGAAGTGGCCGTACCTGGGGGCAACAGATATGACAAAAATTTGGTGATAAAGTAAAGGGGTAATTAAATTATAGTTAGGAGTCATCAATGTTTCACATTAAAAGTTTGCACGTCGTTTGTGACAGCGTTGCTGGATGGCTATTGTCTTTACAACACCACATAATATTACTTTCGTATGGATCTTGAGACGCAAGATAAATAGCAACAATTTACAGTAGCTGTGGTTTGGAAGAAGATGTAGTCTTGGGATTTAATAAAACTGACTTTAAATAAAATTATTTTCACCAATACTCATGGGGCATCATCAGTATTGGTGAACATCATACTAGAAAACTCTTTTGAGCAGTTCTGTAGCTAGACAGACGCTTCTCCCCAAAAGGAGAGGAAGTGCGGATTTCTGGTAACTCTCAGGTGATGTATGATCTTTGAAACAGCACTATAGCAATCTAGTCCGTGAACGTGATGCTGGTAGTAAATATCATCCTAAGTATTTGGAGCATGAAAACAATTCTAAAAATATAATCAATAACCAAAAGAAACAACAAAACCAGTGAACAAAAAAAAACAAAACGAAGTATTTGGAGTAGCAAGGCCGATGAGTTTTCTCCTATATCGGTGTTGAGAGCCTTAGAAATGGCATTTAATGTGCTATACCTCCACATGCCAGCTTTATGTGTAAACAACTTACATTTCTAAAACACTCTTGAGTTGTTCAAGTTTTCCCTGCTTCTCCTCAATCTCAGGGTCGGCGTGTCTTGTCTGTATGTCGGATAGCAACGCGCGCGCTATGTCCAGGATCTCTTGCAGTTGTTTGGGCTTCTTTAGCTTCACGTGGCCACGTTTGAAGCCGTCGTATTTCTCGAAAATTTCGAAGAATCTGGAAAGAGGAATGTATTTGTTTTATTTGTCACTGTAAATGACTGAATGAAGACTTTTTTATCTTGCTTCTCGCTTTCCTGCAATCTGAGCACAGAACATTATATACCCTAAAAATCTGTGGGAGTGATTTCGTGAAAAGGGACGGAAGTGTGTAACAGGAAGCCGGGGAAGCGCGCGCTATTTGATCTGAGCGCGCACGGTTCAGTAATGACCTTGATAAGGCGGGGCCCCTTTTAATGTTGCTTATTACTAAGGTGAGATGTCAGATGTCACATGAGACTGAGACTACTATAAGGCTCGCTCGTTTTTTTTTTTTGCTATAGTAATAATATTACCAGCCTATTATTGTCCCTCTGCAGGACAAAGGCCTCTTCTCATACAGAGAAGGCACGAGCATTGATCACCACACTAGCTCACGACGGGTTGGCGATTTCAGACTTATATTAATAAGTCCAGGTTTCCTCATGGTGATAGTTTCCTTGACAGATGTAAGTAATGTCCAAGATAAACTCAGAAAATACATCATAAATTGAAAAAGTCACGTTGGTGCCCGAATTTGAACCCACAACCTCGTGCATGAGAGGCGACGCCTAAAACATGGTGGGTGGGCCATTACAACATTAATATCTATAATCTGGCTCTATTTCAAATCTGGACAGTACATTTTGCTTCGTCAATCCCCGTAATTTTCACACCTGTACCTCAAATCACCAGCATACTAAGGGCTTCGGTCTAGGTCGAAATTGGTCGCAAAAACCGATAACCTGTACTGGCAATGATCAGGACATGACTTGAGTCTCGGTTCAAGATTAAAACAAGACCGGAAATACTGCAAAAATTCCCATAAATAAACCCGAATATACCCCAAAAAATTTAAATCACTCACAAAACTTAGAAAGTATAACCTACCTCTGATGCCGCACCTCAACCTTCATCTTCTGCTTAGGCGTGCGGTCCCCATGCCTGATGACGGCCACAACACACCTCAGCTCCATCATCTTGCCGAAGGTCGTAGGCACTATAGGCGGATCGTCCAGTTGGAAGGGCACCGACCACGGTATGTGCAGCGTGGGCGCTAGTTCCCTCAAGATCATATTACCCAAGATCTTCGCGCAGTCATCGTAGTACTTATTCGAGTTCTTCACGAATGAAAAGCCGTTTACGTCACATACGAAGGATTTGCCGTTTGCTCTGTAAGTTTTATCTTGATTAAGTATGGAGAAATATTAGGAACAGAAAAATGTGTGAAGAAGACATCGAGGAGGAATCAATCGATTCAGTATATCGCATCCACAGCTGGACATAGGCCTCTCGCAAGCTGCGCCACAACACCCTGTCCAGTCTGTACCAACCACCTTTTCAAGGTCCTCGGTCCATCTAGCTAGGGGCGTCTCACGCTATACTTGGTCTTCACTCCAGGACTCGCAGGGGAGGAATAATGAGGCCTACACGCAACATTAAGTGAACAGTGTTTTTTTTAGATTCGCGATTGACCATTATTTCACCTAATGGCAAGCAATGATGTAGTTGACGATAGTGCGTGCTTGCCTAAAAGTACCTATTCACTCGAGAGTCAAGTTTAAGAGACCCAAGTTATAGCTATCAAGAAATACAGAATCAGAGAGGGAGTACCACGCCTTATCGATACGCTGTACGCACAATGAACGTCTTTCCAAAACATAAAAAGTACTTGAATGTTATTTATGTCTTACGGGTTTTTCACGAATAAAAATTACTTCGAGTTACTTTATTATTCAGTACCGATGCCGCTTCAAACAACCATAACGATTTGGCTACAAGGTTAATTAATGAACTCTCGACCTAAATGACGTCACTCAGCGTAACCTTCACGACTGGTCGTATCGATTCCCCATCTGTACGATTAATTATTTAGAGGCAGCCCATTTACTGACACACCTTAAAGATATTTATTCTGAGTGCAAATAATCGAGAATGTTTTCTTTCTATGATATGATATACAAGGTATATGTAGTTTTAATCTAAGCTACTTACCTAAGTAAATCAAACCCGCAAACAGTTTGTTTGAAGGCGAGACAAACTTTCCTGGATATAAGCTTCTCCTGGTTTGACAATATGACAGGATATCTTATCTCTTTGCCTTCCGAGTCCCTCTCAACTTTGCCGTCTAATGCCGGAGATTTGCGGGCCTCTGCATGCGCGTAATCGGGACCCACAGTGTATACTTTTACATCGGTACCTAGAAACATTCGAATTTGAATATAAATGTCGCAAATAAACCTCTTCAGGGCATCCGGTAAGCCACGCGTTCTTCGCACGCCGTCCACGGCGCGTAACGCGGGCAACCCTTTGGAAACGGGCAGCAATGGAATATGGATTTTATTTTGAACAAAATAAGGTTTCGATTTCTATGAGTTTTCTGTAGAGTTTCGTCATTCAATGCATAACACCTTGATGGTGTTTCAGTCACGTAGTCTCGCCGCAACTGTGAATGTAATTTGACGCTCACGCGCATCAGTACGGCGCATGCGAAATACGCGTAGTAACTTATCGGAGGCCCTTCCTCTTCGTAATCTTAACTTTTTCCGGGGATAGCTTTGATAGCAGCAGGTTCTAGGTTCTGCGAGCGCATGTTGCGCGGATCTTCGTTCATATGAAGTGCTGGTTTAACGGGGAAAGGCTGGCATGTGATCTCCGCAACTCCTGGAAATCCAGATGTTCGCAGTATGATGTAATGTGCGTAGCTTTTGTCCATCCTCCCACTAATCTTAGTACTCGCTTCTTACCGTGCCGTCGATAAATGATGGCGTTTCATCAGTGGAACTAAAAACCACATAGCATTATTACTTACGTCAATAATGCCTATAAGTCACAACTCACCATCAGTGGGCATAAAGTCTTCATAAATAAACGACCCTGTTTTCCTCACTCTTGATTCTGGTGAGTATATACTACTTCGACTTCCTATCTGTAATTGAGGAAATCAATGTTTAAAAAGCTTCCAAAACAAGTAAAAGGGAACACGAATTTGATAGTGTAGTTACGCAACATAATAATATAGAAACAGCCTGTTGTAGGTGACTATAGAAAATATTGTCTTAGAATGGAGCATGTATATTTTCTCCAGGTGAAATCAGGGTAAATGAACGCTCAATCAGTTAATGGTATTAGTCCATGTTTTTCCTACCTTCCTGAACAGTCGTTGGCTGCCTCCACCGGCGGAGGTGGGATAGTAAATATAAATATTATGATCTTCAGCCGACACCGGCTTCTCCACGAAAGGCTTGTTGAACACCACACCGTTCACTTCCACGTGGTCTTCCGACTCCACCAGCTCGTGATCTGGAAATATGCGGCTCTTCTAACAAATTGGCAATATTAACTGGTAAGAGGTAAAGCGGTGGCCGCTACACAATGACCGCAAAAACGGCTGTCATGAAAAATAACGATAGATTTGACTTTTACCACAGATTCGTTCAGATGGGTCACTACGCAAAACGATTCGAATGATTTTCAACGCTCTGCTTAGCGCCGAGAGTTGAAAATCCAGTGCGCGATAAAATCACGCCACGATTTTATTACGTCCGTGCGAATGTTGGCTTACTGTTATAAGTCGCTCCCGCTGCGTACCTACTTGTAGCTTCATACCGAAAATGCGGAGTGACTTATCTGTATTCATCTGTGCTTTTATTGAAATACAGTGTCAATAAACGCATGGACGGTCGTCAATTTGCGGCCGTTATACGATAGCACCGCTATCTAAGAAAAAGGTATGGCGAAGACGGGACACTGAGATGGCAGGTGACAGAAGACGAAGAAAAATAAGTAGCGTTGATCCTAAGTGAAGTGAGTTGGTGTAAGCACAGGGTCTGACGATTTCTAGCTTTCTTTTTAGCCAACTTAAAAATATACGCCATACCGACCGTCAATATCTGAAGATGGACTTCCCCAACGAAATGCTGTAAAGATTGGTCATGGTTATGTTGCAAGATGGGCCAGGTAATGGCAGCTGTTACAATGTAAAGGGACACTTTACCCAAATCATTCGTTACTAATGAAACGCCGGTTATTAAATAACTTAAAAAAGGGTTGTTCCTAATTATTTGACTCTAAGAAATCCATAGGTATTTGTCGCAAAACCAACACCTTGGAACATTCTCGTAACAGCGCGTAACTCGAGGAACTTTCTAGCACGGACATGAGAATAAACAAAGACTTACGTTTCGGGTCCGGAGAATCTCTATCTAATACTGCATATCTAGGTATCTCTATACCCTCACCCTCTAATATCGCGTATACTTTTCTTCGATCCTGTAAGTAATACGTGCAAGTATCAAGTAACAACTCCTGACGTCAAATACACATAATTACATTCTGAAGCAATACTATGCATACCTGAATATCATACTGCATGTGCAGATTGTTTATAACATAGGGCTTCCGTAACTTCTCGTATTGAATGGCCTTATCTAAAGGGAAGCCCTTCGAGTGAAAGGAAATAAGACAGTCGCAGATAGGCCACTCTTCTACTGGTTTCTGCAAAAATATAACATAATATTAATTATTAAGTACACAGAAGCGAATTAATACAATAACGGCGAGTTCAAAGTTCAGACGATACGTCTTACGCTTTCCCCAACAAAATGCACGAATGCGCGAACACTGAAAGACTATGAATACACCATTACCGACTAATTCGCTACTTGACACCAACCACACAAACAAAGCTAGTGTATATGAAGCCATTCAATGGAAACAGAACATTACAACGTATAAACGTTAGTATCGTGCGCATGTATCTATGTGTGTTATAAATGATTAGTTAAACAAATGAAGAAGAATTCTAACAGATGTTAATTATGAAAATAAATTGCGCGACAAATAGTAAAACAAAATATGTCTACTTTGTACCAGTTTCAATGTAAATCTTTTATTAAAATACTTCTACCGATTACTCAATTGTTCTGGCTAATTTTTAACATGTGTATCACTGACATTAATTATGTCTTAAGCATCAGCAGACAACTTTTAAGCATTATATCAAAATTGCTGACGGCACAATAATTGAACTCTTTATACTCAGCCAATTGTTGACATTCAACCCCCTCTACAGAATATTTTGTTCCACTAGTTGTGTTAGACAAAGTGGAGAACCTTAAGGATAACCTCCTCTGGGAAGACCAGCATCTTGATGTACTCGAACTCGTCGAGGCGCGTGAGGATCTCCTTCATGGGCTTCGACTGCGACTTCTTGGCCATGGCGCAGACGCCGACCACCACCTTTTTACCCCCGCCATCGCTGTGCGGGTCCAGCGACTCACACAGATCCAACTCGCCCTAGTTTATCAATGTGCATACATAAAAGTTTAATTCACATCCAAATCCTTAATTTTATAAATGGTATACATGGAGATTAAATATGATGAATAGGGTAGACCCTGTTAACGGTATCACCACTGTCATGCTTGAAGAAAATTAATTCCTGTAAGTATGATAGAAAGAGAGAGAAACACAACTCTTCTAGACCTCCAGGAAGTGGCTAATGAAGCCTGACTTACTTCAGAGAAAATAAATCAACGTTTTCAAAGAAGCCTAGAACAAAAGAAAATGGTAAACACTGCACTGGCTATAAGGCCTCATTTGTTTGCACAAAAGGAGAACAATAGTTGTGGGTGTGCTACAGAATAGTAGGATACTATTTGACTGTACAGAAGACAGGTAGCTAAAATATTTTACTTAGTTTCTTTGAAAACAGCTTTTAATAGACTTGTTTATAATTAAAAAACTGGGTATATTTACTCCTTATGATAGATAAAAAGCCAGAATGGTTAAATAGTCCTTAACCATTGTGGCTTATCCCTAGTCTAACATTTCCTTTAAAATTGCACTAAATACATATATTTAATAAGTAATTATTGTACAGGACTTAATTGAACATGCTCTGTATCTATGGAGATACCTACAAGTAGGCAAAAAAAACCAGCCAAGTGCGTGCTGGACCACGCACAATGAAGGGTTCCGTAGTTAGGAAGAATTTATCTCAGAACAAACTTAACATTGTAGTTGAAAAACATGTTCTCCCATTCATTCCAAATGCAAATGTAAGTTGGTTGATTATTACTTGTTAACTTGTAAAGCCTACTTAGCTGTGATAGATTTCTTTTTAATTTCGTTATATACTTCTGCTGTGAATTTCGTCACATATCTAAAACCAACCATTTATCTGGCAGAGGGGGGGACACTTGACTCTAACAAAAATTTGCACTTTAAAGCTTAATATTTCGCAAACGGATCCCTGAATCCAAAAATGGTTTTTACACACTCACAGTATTTTTGAATGACCTTTCCAACGACTTCCCACACCATGGGATAGACGAGAAAAAAAAACATACCCACTTTACGTAAAGGGGAGGTACCCTA